>CM026320.1:2420000-4820000 GCA_014843725.1 Amphicarpaea edgeworthii | reverse complement strand
GAAGTTCCGTGCATGTTGGAAACTGCGACTTTGTGCTTGTGTGTGTGTCTGGTGTTATGACAACCTCGTACTTTGTCTGACTTGGTTTTGTCGGGTATGTGGGTTGTTTGTTTCAAGTGCAATTAATTTTTGAGGTGTACAAGAGAGGAGTCAAACAAGGCATGTTTTAATTTAGGAGAGTGGGCTGGAAAGAGCATTGAACTTGGGGTGTAATTGAGTGCTGTTGACATTGTCAGTTTTATTTTTTTTCAGTCAAGTTTCCTTTCCATCGCAGCAATGTGAACCTTGCTGTGGTGTTTGAATTTTTTTAACTAATTGGTATTTTTGCATTATTTTAGGACGTTTAATTATTGGCAAACTTAACTATTCTGTGTGTTCCTAGGATTTCCTTCTAGAGTGAGGGTTATGAAACATGAAACTCGAGGATTGTGTTTTGGTTTAACCCCCTTGTCTGGTGCACTATTGTTGTAGTTGTAGTTTAAACATGTTGATTAAATGTAGATTATACAACCAGGCAAAATTCAAGTTGCAAGTGTTAAAAGTGTTGTTTTGTCAGCTTCTGCATACTGTCAATCTTAGCCTTACTTGATTCTGCTGCCTATCACTGACTGTTACGAGTAGTGAAACCTTAGTAATGTCATTAATTTCAAATTGTCTGTTTCTTGTTGCCTGTTAGTTTTGTATCTATTGCAATCTAAATGGGAAAATTGTCATTATATCAATTTCTTTCTCAAAATATTTTGAGCATTAATACATGACTGATTTTCTGCATGTTTTTGTGTTAATGCCTTAATGGTGGTTAGGGATTTGTCATAAGTCATCATCACGGTCTTGCTTCTTCTTTCATGCTTGTGGTTATGTATGGTTTTTTGTTATATTGTAAATAGCTTACATAGAATTCCATGAAATTTTCTTGCCTACCTTTTATTTTTCCTGTAAATCTTAATTCATGAATACTACTGTCCTGGAAGCAAATGAGCTTGTTATATGTAACAATTTTCATATATACTTTTGTTTTTGATATCAGTGAACTTTGCTTTATGATGCTATATTTGTTTTGCTTTTAGTGAAACCTTTTCCCCAAATGACCAGTGTTACGGAATTATGACTTTTACTTAACTGTACCATATGCAGTCATTTCAACAGCAACTGCTTAGAAAACCAGAAGGGAATGAAGCTTATTTAGCTTATCAAGCGGGGATTCAAGGGGTATTTGGGAGTAACAATTTCTCATCTCCTAGTGCCATGCAACTACCTCAGCAGCCTCGAAAATTGCATCTTGGTTCCAACCAGGATACCCAGCTAAGGGGTCCAGGTATTGAGCAGCAAATGCTAAATCCTGTCCATCAAGCATACCTTCAATATGCTCTCCAGGCTGCACAACAAAAGCCTACTTTAGGAATTCAGTCACAGCAGCAAACTAAAATGGGAATGTTAAGCTCTGCATCTCTGAAGGATCAGGAGATGCGTATGGGAAATTTGAAAATGCAGGACATTATGTCTATGCAGGCAGCAAATCAAGGTCAAGGATCATCCTCTAGGAATTCATCTGAGCTTGTTGCTCGTGGGGACAAGCAAATGGAGCAAGGACAACAAATAGCACCTGATCAGAAGAGTGAAGGAAAGCCTTCAACCCAGGGATCAACCATTGGACATTTAATTCCTGGAAATATGATAAGACCCATGCAAGCACCAGAAACACAGCAGGGCATCCAAAATGTTGTAAACACCCAGATTGCAGTATCTGCTCAATTGCAGGCTATGCAGGCATGGGCACGTGAACGTAATATTGATTTATCACATCCTGCAAATGCACACATAATGGCTCAGCTCATTCCACTGATGCAGTCAAGGATGGTCGCACAATCAAAGGTCAATGAGAGCAACATTGGTGCTCAGTCATCACCTGTCTCTGTTTCAAAGCAGCAGGTTACTTCTCCAGCAATTGCAAGTGAGAGCTCAGCACATGCTAATTCATCCAGTGACATGTCTGGGCAGTCAGGTTCTTCAAAAGCCAGGCAGACAGTTCCACCCAGCCATCTTGGCTCAACAACTAATGCTAGTATGGCTGGTAACTCGAGTGACATGGCAACACAGCAATTCCATGTTCATGGTAGAGAGTCTCAAGCTCCTCCGAGGCAACCAGTAGTAGTTGGAAATGGTATGCCCTCTTTGCATTCTCAGCAGTCTTCTGCCAGCATGAGCTTAGGAGCAAACCATCCTTCGAATGCAAAAACTTCATCATCTGGTCCAGAACCTCCTCAAATGCAGTACATCAGGCAGTTAAACCAATCTGCTCCTCAGGCTGGAAATCCAACAAATAAAGGGGGTTCAGGAAATCATGCCAAATCTCAAGGGCCACCAGCTCAGATGCCTCAGCCACGAAGCAATTTTACAAAGCAACAGCTACATGTTCTGAAAGCACAGATACTAGCATTTAGGCGGCTGAAGGTTAATATTCTGATTCCTTTCTAATTCTGTCTAGTCTATGTACACCTTCTGCCTCATGTCTGTGTGTGCTATTTATAATTTATATAGCTCTAGAAAAGATGTACTGTACATATTCTGAAAGGAGACACTCCTTACTTATTTCCCTTTTTCTGTTGGTTTATAGAAAGGAGAAGGTACTCTGCCTCAAGAACTTCTTCGGGCTATTGTTCCACCACCCTTTGAGATGCAGGTGCAACAGCCAAATCATGCTGCTGGGGGACAAAACCAAGACAAATCTGCTGGAAATATTGTGGCAGAACAAGTAAGCCCAATTGAGTCCAATGCCAAGGAGTCACAGTCTATCCCTGGTATTAGTGGTCAGAGTTCTTTAAAGCAGGAATCCTTTGCAAGAGAAGAGAAATCTGTTATTCCCCCAGTTAATGTTCAAGCTGTTGTGCCACTTGTGTCAAAGGAATCTGCCCCAACGTTTTCTGCAGGAAAGGAAGAGCAGAAATCAATTGGAAGCTCTGTTAAGTCAAACCAGGATGGTGACCGTGTAGATAATACTACTGTTAGAAATGAGTTAGCATTAGATAGGGGGAAGGCTGTTGCACTGCAGGCTCCTGTATTCGACACATTGCAAATTAAGAAACCCGCACAAATGAGCACTGTTTCCCAGCCAAAGGATGCGGGATCAACTAGAAAATATCATGGACCTCTATTTGATTTTCCTTTCTTTACTAGGAAACATGACTCCTTTGGGTCATCAATGATGCTAAACAACAACAATAACTTGTCACTGGCATATGATGTCAAAGATCTTCTTTTTGAGGAAGGCATGGAAGTACTTAACAAGAAAAGGACAGAAAATTTAAAGAAGATTGAAGGTTTATTGGCAGTAAACTTAGAGAGGAAAAGAATTAGGCCAGATCTTGTGCTGAGGCTGCAAATTGAAGAGAAAAAGCTTCGCCTAGTAGATCTTCAGGCACGTTTAAGGGATGAGATTGATCAACAGCAACAAGAGATAATGGCAATGCCAGAAAGGCCATATCGCAAGTTTGTTAGGCTGTGTGAACGTCAGCGCATGGAACTTGCTAGACAAGTGCAGGCATCTCAGAGAGCAGTAAGGGAGAAGCAACTCAAATCTATATTTCAGTGGCGTAAGAAGCTTCTTGAGGCCCACTGGGCCATTCGTGATGCCCGTACTGCCCGCAACAGGGGAGTTGCCAAATATCATGAGAAGATGTTGCGAGAGTTCTCAAAACATAAGGATGATGACAGAAATAAAAGGCTGGAAGCCTTAAAAAACAATGATGTTGACAGATATAGGGAGATGTTGCTGGAGCAGCAGACTAGCATCTCTGGTGATGCTGCAGAGAGATATGCTGTTCTTTCAACTTTCTTAACCCAGACTGAAGAGTATCTACACAAATTAGGAAGTAAGATTACAGCTGCTAAAAATCAACAGGAAGTGGAGGAAGCAGCAAAAGCTGCTGCAGCTGCTGCACGATTGCAGGTATGCTTCATTAAGTCGCCCCCTCCCCTCCCCTTCCTCTTCTTCCAATGTTTTGAGAAAAGTCTTCTTGTTTTCCACCCTTTTCTATACAAATTAGTTTGGAGTTTGTACTATTTGAACTTGTTCTTTTAGAGTATTTATGCGTCTCTGATCCATCATTTGTTTTTGACCAAAGGGTCTATCTGAAGAAGAAGTCAGAGCAGCTGCAGCTTGTGCTGGAGAGGAAGTGATGATTAGAAATCGTTTTCTGGAGATGAATGCTCCTAGACACAGTTCATCTGTCAACAAGTGTGTTTTTGTTAGTTTATTTTTATTTTAGTTTCTGTCTTGTCTTTTTGCACAGATTCTTCAGGGGAGGTGTATTTTAGTGAGAGTTGTTGGCTCAAAATGTGTTTATGATCTTTTTTGGTGTTTTAATTTAAATGTCTTGAAAATGTTTATATAACTATGATTTTAAAACGTCACTTAATTGGTTTGTATAATTATCCATCTGATGCTTGAATGGTTACCATTTTGGCTACTTTCCAGGTATTACAACCTTGCCCATGCTGTGAATGAAACAGTCATAAGGCAACCATCAATGTTACGAGCTGGAACATTGAGAGACTATCAGCTTGTAGGTTGCTACATTATATGAAACAGTTACTCTTTAAGTGATTGCTTTATGCTGTTTTCTTGAGCAAGTTTTCAAGACTTTGATACATTATATTTTTCAAGGTTGGTTTGCAATGGATGCTTTCTTTGTATAACAACAAGTTAAATGGAATTTTGGCGGATGAGATGGGTCTTGGAAAAACTGTACAGGTTAGTATTATGATATTTTTTGTTGCCCTTGCTTAGATTGGGAAGAAGGTTTATCATTAATTTTTTTGTTTTTGCAGTTGAGTGACTTCATAGTTCCTAGTTAAGTTTGTTATGTCTTACAGGGGATATATTAGATGTTTATTTGTATTTGTAAGGGTAATACATAATTATTTACTGTAGTATTTGTGCGTTTATTCAATAAACTTATATTTTTTTTTCTCGCCAGGTTATGGCATTGATTGCTTACTTGATGGAATTTAAAGGAAACTATGGCCCACATCTTATAATAGTCCCAAATGCTGTTTTGGTTAACTGGAAGGTGAGCTTTCAATTCATTCATTTGATGGATATCCCTTTCTTTGTGATTGTGTTTTTAACATGAAGAACTATTTTCATTATGCAGAGTGAGTTTTATAATTGGTTGCCATCTGTTTCATGCATTTTTTATGTTGGAACCAAGGATCATCGGTCAAAACTATTTTCCCATGTAAGTGTGCCTCACCTAATCACTTAAAACTTTAAGAGTATTTTTCTATTAACTGCTAAATTTCCTATTTGTTACAATTGCAGGAAGTTTGTGCTATGAAATTTAATGTCCTTGTGACTACTTATGAGTTCATCATGTATGACCGGTCAAAACTTTCAAAAATTGACTGGAAGTATATCATAATTGATGAAGCACAGAGAATGAAGGATAGGGATTCTGTTTTAGCACGTGATCTTGATAGATATCGTTGTCAAAGACGTCTGCTTTTGACAGGAACACCATTACAGGTCTACTTTGCTTTTACTCTATGCATTATTGTAAATAGTAATGTCTTTTTGAATGTATGTATTCATTCATTTATAGTGTGCTAGCTAGACCAAACACTACCAGTTCAGATCATCAAGTCTGCAGTTTTATTTTTCTTGTTCAACTTGTGCTTCCCTTTATAACAAAGTTCCTTTACATTTTCCAAAAACACTTACATGAGAGTGCTAGAAAAAAAGACTGTTTTACTTGCTCAACTATAAGTAAAGAATTACCCTGCATATTAACCTGTGCTCTTATTTAGATATCCTCAAGATATATAGCATTCCATATACAGAGAGATTATGTTGTGCAGTTTCCTTTCTGGGTGATGAGGACAGGTAAGGCATGAAGGGAAAATTGTATACACAGAACCATTTAAAAAATCAAGGTTACAAATATTTTGGTCCCATTGACTTGACAGTTATTTTCAATTTAATCCTTATACAAAAAAAATCAATTTAGTTCCGGTATGTACAACTGTTTTCCATTTGGTGTTTGCTGTCTGTTGAAGTTAGTACATATATGGACCAAGAATATTATATCTTTCGTCCCTATTCATGACAATTATTTTCAATTTGGTCCATATCTTTTGCTGTAACTTCATACCAATCTCATGGTGTTGTAAAGACATCAAAATTGAATTTGAAATTGAGTGTTAGAAATAGGGACCAAAGATAAATTTAAACCAAAAAATCAAATTTGCTCCCCAACTGTTTGTTGCCAATAAGGATAGTGTGCCTGATAAGGGTAGATTACTAGATTATAACAAAGGTATTAGTCTGAATTTTGTCTTGGGTCATGCATACCCGATGATTGACACTAAGAATGGTACTATTCCAATTAACATTTATTTTTGGTTCACGCCGTTCTTTTCTGTCACAAGTTAATTACCATGTCAGATACTATTATATATGCCTGTATTTTAATTACATTTGAAAGCATTGTTATCAAATTCGCATGTTGGCTCATAATAACACAAGTTTGGTGCTATCAATTCATTTGTGCCAACTCAGTTGCAGAATTGTTTTATATCATAATAGATGCATGATACAGTGTAATTTTGTTTTTTTATGGAATTATTAATGGTGTGTTGTGTTTCTCTCTCTGCAGAATGATTTGAAGGAACTGTGGTCTCTCTTAAATTTACTTCTTCCTGAAGTTTTCGATAATAAGAAAGCCTTTAATGATTGGTTCTCTAAACCATTTCAAAAGGAAGGTCCCACTCATAATGTAGAGGATGATTGGCTTGAGACAGAGAAGAAAGTTATTATTATCCATCGACTTCATCAGATTCTTGAGCCTTTCATGCTCAGGCGTCGTGTTGAAGATGTTGAAGGCTCACTTCCACCAAAGGTGAGATAATAGCCCCCTAATTTGACCACTTACTCATAATCTGGTTTCTCTATGCTTATATTGATGCCTCATTGCAGGTCTCCATAGTTCTAAAATGTAAAATGTCAGCTGTCCAGAGTGCAGTTTATGACTGGGTCAAATCAACTGGTACCCTTCGTCTTGATCCTGAGGATGAGAAACACAAGCTTCAGAGAAATCCAGCTTACCAGGTGAAGCAATATAAAACTTTAAACAACAGATGCATGGAGCTGCGTAAGACTTGCAATCATCCATTGCTTAATTACCCATTCTTCAGTGACCTATCTAAGGAGTTCATTGTAAGATCCTGTGGGAAATTGTGGATCCTGGATAGGATCCTCATAAAACTTCAAAGAACTGGACATCGAGTTCTACTTTTTAGTACCATGACAAAACTTCTAGACATCTTGGAAGAATATCTACAGTGGCGAAGACTTGTTTATAGAAGAATTGATGGGACAACTAGTTTGGAAGACCGTGAATCAGCGATAATGGACTTCAATAGCCCTGATTCAGATTGTTTCATCTTCCTGCTCAGTATTCGAGCTGCCGGAAGGGGCCTTAACCTTCAGACTGCTGACACAGTTGTCATTTATGATCCTGATCCAAACCCTAAAAATGAGGAGCAGGCTGTGGCCAGAGCTCATCGTATTGGACAGAAAAGAGAAGTCAAAGTTATTTACATGGAAGCTGTTGTTGACAAAATCTCTAGTCATCAGAAGGAGGATGAACTGAGGAGTGGAGGCACCGTTGATATGGAGGATGAACTTGCAGGTAAGGATCGCTACATGGGTTCCATTGAGAGCCTCATAAGGAACAATATTCAACAATATAAGATAGAAATGGCTGATGAGGTTATTAATGCTGGACGGTTTGATCAAAGAACTACACATGAAGAGAGGCGTTTGACTTTGGAGACATTATTACATGATGAAGAAAGGTATCAAGAAACTGTCCATGATGTTCCTTCACTACAGGAGGTAAATCGCATGATTGCTAGGAGTAAAGAGGAAATTGAACTGTTTGATCAAATGGATGATGAACTTGATTGGATTGACGAGATGACACGATTTGATCACGTGCCTAAGTGGCTTCGAGCCAATACAAGAGAAGTAAATGCTGCTGTTGCTGCTCTGTCAAAAAGACCATCAAAGAACACTTTATTGGGTGGTAGTATTGGCATGGAATCAAATGAAATTGGTTCTGAAAGAAAAAGAGGACGACCCAAGGGGAAAAAACATCCTAATTATAAAGAGTTGGATGATGAAATTTTGGAATACTCTGAAGTAAGCTCTGATGAAAGAAATGAATATGCACATGAAGAAGGAGAAGTAGGAGAATTTGATGATGATGGGTATAGCATGGCTGATGGAGCTCAGACCATTGATAAAGATCAACTGGAAGATGGTCTGCTTTGTGATGCTAGATATGAATTTCCTCAATCTTTAGAAAGTGCTAGAAATAATCAAATTGTTGAAGAAGCTGGATCCTCAGGATCGTCCTCAGACAGTCAAAGATTGAAACAAATAGTATCACCATCCATCTCCTCTCAGAAATTTGGTTCCCTATCTGCATTAGATGCTCGACCAGGTTCCATTTCAAAAAGGATGGTATGTTGCTATACTTGGGATGTTGATTTTTTTTTTCAGTGGTTTTTTGTTCAATCTCATTCTTATTAAATATCTTTATGATGATTTTTGCCAGACAGATGAGTTAGAGGAAGGGGAAATTGCAGTATCTGGTGATTCTCACATGGACCATCAGCAGTCTGGAAGTTGGATTCATGATCGTGATGAAGGTGAGGATGAACAAGTTTTGCAGAAACCGAAGATTAAGCGTAAACGCAGTCTTCGTGTTCGGCCCCGTCATGCCACTGAAAGACCTGAAGAAAAATCTGGTAGTGAAATGGCATCTCATTTAGCAGTCCAAGCAGACCACAAATATCAAGCGCAACTGAGGACTGACCCAGATTCCAAATTATTTGGTGACTCCAATGCCAGCAGGCATGAACAAAACACACCATCGTTAAAAAATAAGCGAACCTTACATTCAAGGAGAGTAGCTAATCCATCCAAATTACATGGACCTCCAAAGTCAAGTCGTTTGAATTGCATGTCTGTGCCTTCACAAGATGGTGGTGAACACTCCAGAGAAAGCTGGGAAGGGAAACCTATCAATTCAAGTGGGTCTTCAGCACATGGCACTAAGATGACTGAAATTATCCAGAGAAGGGTATGCATCTTTCATTGATTAATCTTTCATCTTTTTCTATGGTGATGGTCATGTGTTTTCTTATGGAGTGGTCTTCTTCCATTGCATGAGAACAAGCAGAAATGATTATTAGTTTTTCTTAATTTACAACAGCAGTAATATAATACAAAAATATATGGTTGCCAATGAGAGTTCACCAACTCTTACTGACAATACTTCATTGGTGGGTCATTTGTAAATACCATTATGAGTCCTCATTGAGGCTTATGGCATGCCCTATCCTAGGAATGGGTTAAAGCTAAAGTTCCATTAAAGAGCATTTCTGCACGGTAGAACTGGCAACTTCCCCTTCCCCTTTCCCCTAAAAAAACAAAGTTGCTTGGGTATCTTTACCAGCTACAATCCTGAAAATATTTTGACTTTGCTCATTTTATTTAACTAGACTTATATTTGCAGGCTATATAAATATATTCTCAATTTCCATGTTTGCTCATGTGCTTAAAGTATTTAAACTCATTTGATTTATATATTGGCAGTGCAAAAATGTAATTAGCAAGCTCCAAAGGCGAATAGACAAGGAAGGCCATGAAATTGTACCTTTGTTAACGGATTTGTGGAAGAGAATTGAAAATTCTGGATCTGGAAACAGCCTGTTAGACCTGCGAAAGATTGATCAACGGATTGATAAATTTGAGTATAATGGAGCAACCGAGCTTGTATTTGATGTGCAGTTCATGTTGAAGAGTGCAATGCAATTTTATGGTTTTTCACATGAGGTGAGGTTTCTTATCGGTATCTGTACTTTATATTGATTGGCTTTTGGTGGAATCTATTGCACTAACTTGCCCTCTTGAGATGGAAACTAATCAATTTCCAAAAACAACTTTTGGCATTTTTGGTTTTTGTTTGAAGAAATCTTGATGTGATCTTGAGTATCTTGGGAAAAACACATATATAGATCCTTTGATCCAAAGCCAAAACATAAGCTTAGTAGAATATCCTTCTGTTTCGGAAGTCTTGTTTTTAATTATGAATTATATCCTATAATATTAATAACTACATTTTAACTGTTTATTTTCTTCTTTTGTTTCAATGAACTTAGTGAAATACTTAACCTCTTAAGTTCTCATATGCTGGTCGGATTTTTTCCTGAAGATTTTGATTCTTTTTTGTTGTAGCTAAAATTCTGCTAGTTGAGCCTGAGTTCAAAACAAAAATCTAAAGAATATTTGTAATGAAGTCCAGAGACTAATCAATCACTCCTATCCTAGGCATTGTATCTTTTCTCCTTTCTTGGCATATCTTATCTTTAAGATCAAGCTTCTGTTTCTGTACCATTTGCTGATAGTTTTCCAAACAGTAATCATCCTGCTGTTGATGTTTATGATGGGTTCTGATTCCCAATATCATTGTGCTTCCATTTACATCCTCTGATCGTTTAAAAATGAAAATTTAACTGAATTTACCTATCACACTTTGTATTCCATCTGACCACCACTAAGTTTCTGCTAATTTGCTGTCAAATGTGGAATATCAATGTGCTTCCATTTATATCTTCTGATGTCTCTTGTCTTTTACTGTTGATTTAGATAATGTAATAACAGTATTGTTTTCTTCAGGTAAGAACTGAGGCAAGAAAGGTTCATGATCTCTTTTTTGATATCTTGAAAATTGCATTTCCTGATACGGACTTCCGAGATGCAAGAAGTGTGCTTTCTTTCTCCAGTCAAGCTGCTGCCGGTACAGTAACATCCCCAAGGCAAGTGGCTGTCAGCCAAAGCAAGAGGCACAGGCTGATAAACGAGGTGGAAACTGAGTCATACCCTGCGCAGAGGTCACTGCAACATGGATCAGCTTCCAGCGGTGAAAACACCAGAATTAAAGTCCATTTGCCACAGAGGGAATCAAGAACTGGAAGTGGTGGGGGCAGCAGCACCAAGGAGCAACAACAGCAGGATGATTCTTTGCTGCTTGCGCATCCAGGTGATCTAGTTGTATGCAAGAAGAGAAGAAATGACAGGGAGAAATCCTTGGTGAAACCTAAAACCGGTCCCAGTCCCAGTCCCGGTCCTGTTTCACCATCTAGCATGAGAACTCCAGGGTCAGGTGCAGTCCCCAAGGATGCTAGATTAACTCAACAGGGTTCCCATGCACAAGGCTGGTCTGGGTCTGGCCAGCCATCTCAACAAACAAATGGATCTGGTGGGTCTGTTGGCTGGGCAAACCCTGTAAAGAGGCTAAGAACAGATTCTGGGAAGAGAAGACCAAGCCATACATAGAGGGTTTCTCAAGGATACAAGGATGGTAAATAATGGACATATTGCTACTAGTTTCAGGAAAGTTTTAGTGGCCCTTCATAGAGTTTACCCCCCATACTGTTAATATAGAATTAGGCCTTAAAAAGTGTATTTTACGGCTACCTAAATGATTTAAATGTAAGTTGTTCCCCAATTATTTTGTGGATATCTGCATCTTGCAGCTATTAAAGCTTTTCTTTAGATGATAGCTGAAACTATTGTATAGTAATCCCTTGTTTCATGTTAGTCCATAAAAAATGCATATCTGGTCGGGTCCTGTTTCCCTAGGGAAGAAAAGCTTATTTAAATAATTAAAAAACTTAAATACCCTTATTTTATATATACTCTTCTAGAAATAGTAATGTCATTTTATATAAATATATTTATTTTTGCTTTCTATACAATCAAACAAGACAAAAAAAAAAAAACAAAAAAGGTTCATAAGACCATTTTATTCTTCTGCTTTCACTTTCAATTTGTTTGGTAGCAAGAAAATGTAAGAGAAAATGGAATGAAGGAAAAAAAAATGAAGAAAAAAATATTCTTTTCGGTAGGAAGAAAATGAGTGAAGAAAAATAAAATCAAGTGGTAGGACCTACCTAATATAATTCTCATATAATACCCCTTTTCTATTTTATCTATATGTAGATAATGTAGTCTTTTTTCTTACGCATTGCATTTTTCTTTCTAATTCCTCTCAAACCAAATATCCCTAAAAGTTATAATATTTTCACCTATTTTTTATTCATTTTATTTCTCTTTTTTTCCATTTTCACTCACCCTATTTATTTTCCTCTTATTCATTCACAACACCTTTTCTCTTAAAACCAAACCTACTCAATGGAATTTTGTTAAATTTGATAACTGTAATTTATCTTCGCATTTTCTTTCTCAAAATTTAAGAGTAACAGTAATATTTTAAGATTTTACATATAGTATAGCTGTCTAAAAAGCAAGTAATCCATGGATGACTCCATAGTAGAAACGTGCCGAATAATAATGTGATGGAAAACATGTATGTGCCTTCCTTCATTTCAAGCACCTGTTTTTCATGTATTTCCCTAGACACATTTGACAAAAACAGAAATAAGAATAAAAGAAAGAGGTGGATCCTAGTAGTATCTACAGCAATCATTTGCCAAAAAACCGAAAGACAACCATTTTTGTGATGAAAACACTTCTCCAATTCGAATGAGGAATTAGTTGAAGGTAACTCTCTCTGTCTCAATCCTAGGCCAAATTTTGGTTAGAGTACTTGTTTTTTTGTTTAGTCTCTCCATTGATTAAACTTAGAAAATAGAGTATGTCTATATATGAACTTCTCTATAATACTTATAAAAGAAAAAAAAATAATTTTTTTCACTAGTTAAAATTAACTTATATAATCAATACGAGTTGACACAAAGCAATTAAAAATCCATAACAAACTTTTATAATTTTTTTTTATCAAAAAATATTAATTTTTCATTTTTTTTTTGTCAATAAAGAGAGTTGAATTGTAATCTCTCACTCCTCTCCATTTTACCACATTTTTTTATAACACTCTTACTAAAAACATTTAGACTAGACTCGTTTAACTGATGAAAAATTAGACTCTTTTTAATTCTTATTTTCTTTTTTATAAGTATTTATGGAAGACTTTATTTAAATATGTCAATAGAGGGATGATTCACAATTCAATATTGGATTTACTTTTACCCACATAGCTGGAAATTCCGTTTGTGAAATCATAGTTATATTTGTTTCTCCTATAGACCGACATAGTATAACCTTTTCCCATTTGTCCTTTTCCTCAATAATGTCATTGGCCACTACACTTCATAAGTAATCAATCTATTTGACACAAAAGCACTCACTGACTCATTAAGCCGCATTAGTTTTTGTAATAATCAGTTTAAAAAATCACATCACATAATTACGAGCCTCAAATAAAATATCCTGTTTTGTATATCATCATCATGACTCCATTATCATAAACTAAATAGTGTTTTTATGGTTTCTTTGTCATTGTTATGCTTTTTCATGGAAGAATCGTTTTCATCACCGGGGTTAAAGGATTTAGATTCTCTCAAATCTATTTTTGATGGAAAGAGATAGACGCATTTATTTTGCAAAGACACACCAAGATGAATTATTGTGTCTACTAGTTAATATTCATAACTATTTGTTATTTTTTTTACCTCTATTTTTTTTTGACGGACTAAATTGAATTAAAATAATAGTTAGTGTATAAAAAAAAGAAAAGAAATGTCTATCTTGATGAAAAAATGGCCATTCATTTAAAAGTGGAAGGTATTGATTCCATTCTAGATTGTAATCTTAATAATTACCATTATGAGATTTAAGTAGAGCATCTTTTTAACTTTCCATTATTTCTCTTATCAAAAAAGGACTTTCCATTCTTGCCTTAATTCTAGGAACATAGTGTAAGAATAGAATATCCATCCCATTACTAATTATACCAAACTTGAAGAGAATAATAACCCCATCCCTTTTCATTCTTTATTCTTTCAAAAGTCAATCAAACTAACCAATTAGGACCTATGTTTTATTGGAAAAGTTCCTAGTTGTGGTGAATAATCTTCAGGTTAATTTTGCATAAAACTTTTTAATGAAACCATATCCATGAATTATTTATTTTTACTAATATAATGGAAGCCAAGTTGACCAGGTAAATAATACTACTAAATACACTGACAATTTTTTATAGTCATCATTCAATCAATAACTATCATTATAAAAGAATGTTAACTTTAATAATAACTATTTTTTTTTGTTTTAAATTATAAATATATGGTGTTTTTTTTTGGTTGATTGTGTAATTTTTTTTTATAAAGAAAACGCATAAAAGTTTTAAAAAAAGTATTAGGAGAAAAATCATTTATTTAGTCTCATTCCAATCTTTTAAAATATTTTGTTAGCAACTTAAGATTCATTTGGTTATGTGACTAACCAGTTTCGCAGTAAAAAAATATTTTTTAACCATTAATTAAAACACAATTGAAGTGTATGCCTAAATTAATCTTAACCATGAATCTTACATTGGAACATATCCATCGATGGTCGAAGAAATTTTGATGTGTAGCCAAACAAACACTTAATCCATTCACTTGAAGGAGATTAAGAATAAATAAGATTGCATGAGGAAATATCAATGGTACATTATTTACAGTGACAGAGTCAACTAAATAACAAGAAGGAGAATTTTCCCCTATCCACAACAACCAAGTACATTACATTTAATGAAGGTGAATTAACATGACTAGAACATCATGTACAAGTCAAGATAGAATGAGAAGAACATGAGGACAGGCATGCAATGCAAGGCTAGGGATCTGCCTTACCAGCAACCTGTTCATCACTAGAATCATATTCATCTTCACTTAGCTCTTCCTCATCACTGGAGTTCTCTTCTATGGCAGCTCCTATGTCTTCAGGTTTAGCATACTTCTCACAGAACTCTGAAAATTGCAAGTAAACAACAACACATAAGTAAAATAGTATGTTAAGAAATTGTTGTTCCTGAAAATTATATAGAAATTGGTTTTCGCAACAATTTGAGCTTGGATAAACAAATCAAAGTGATATTTTGTACATGTTAGAGTTCATAAGAGTCAACAAAAGACAGGTAATTCTAAATTTCCATACTAGTTATGTGAATGATACACATAGCAAGAGGTACATGACTGCCTCTGTTGAAACTTCACACAATACAGAAGATTGACTTTTTAGTGTAGGGATTGAACATGAGACTTCCCACTAAATATATCATCCCCACAACGTGTGAGCACAGAGCCTAACTGCTACGCCAACCCCTCAGGTTGACTGAGAATGAAGAAATAAAAGCCCTTATCTAAGGATAAGGTTTTAACTTGAGTGAACAATTGGTACATGTGGATAACAGACATGAAGATTTCTAATAGGCCCCCAGATTGATATAGGTCTTATTTTTCTGGTTAGGATTTGATGGCATCATAGGAGGCAGTGTAAAAATAGTAGTAGAGATGATGACAATGAACTCTGTAGGAGATTAAGAACTATCACTGAGTTGTTATAACTGTTTGTGAGAGTGTAGGTGAATGTGCACTGCATTGTAGTCCAAAACCACTAGTTTGTTCATTTAGAGTTTAATAGTAGCTCAAGTAAGGAAGAACAACATAAAGTGCTCAAATAAAACATAGCAAGCGTGTGGTACTGGTCATGGGATAGGTGCATATCAACAAATACACACATGCATATTCAGAAAAATGAAAATTTAAAATTGTTCAATACCTTTAACCCTTTGCTCATAAGTGGCTCGATCACGCATCAGTAAAGCTGCAGCTTCTCCATTCAAGGGGTCAGATGGATTGGGATACAGAAGAAGTTGTGGTAGAAATACCTCAAACACATTGACAAGATCTGAAACAATGTATATATTTAGACATCTCACATATGACAATGAACCAAATACTTCTAAATGGAAAACTTAAATTTAACTTTTCCAAATATTTTCTCACAAGCTTCAAAGAAAAAACATTACCAAACATGGGACTCCAGGTTTGATTGATAACATCAAGACAAACTGATCCTGACCTGAAATTATTATAATCCAATATGATCACACAACTATTCTTAAAATGAACACAAGGTATAGAGTTTTGCAGCAATATTCAATAATACAAGATTCTTACATCTCATCAACATTTGGGTGATAGATCTTATTGATAAAGCCTATGGAAGGAGATTTATAAGGATAAGCATCTGGCAGCTCAACTCTCACTTTCCACACACCTCCATGATAAGGACCTGCAAGGAAGTAGGAACCATCACAAGATGAAAAAGAAGATTCAAAACATTTAAGGTTCATAATACAGTAATAGCACCTTTCCCAAACCAAACTTTCAATCTCAGTTCAATATCTAGAACCAGGGACAGAACAATAAACAAAAGCAAAAATCAGAGAAAAAACAAACTCATGCCAATCTTTTCTGGCTAAAAATTCGTGTCATATTTAAGACTAAGAAAGCCACAATATGAAAAGGAGAAATCAATAAGAAAACAAGCAGAAATTGCTTTATGCAATAACCCTGCAGAATGCACACGGAGCAATCAATATAAGTGACAGAAAAGGAATTAAAAGGAGACAAAAATTTATGAGTTTCATATGAGAATCTTATTGTTACCACTCAAATCTAAATCTAGAGCCACCAAAGTCAATATATGGTTAATTACCACATACCCACAATAGCAACCCAACTTTTTTCACTCAAAACAATTCACAGAAAGCTCCAAAACAAGTAACAAAGATGCAACAGAGGAGAATTTAATTTACTCTCATTGGGTCCATGGAAATGCACATAAAACTCTTGCATTCCATCATTAATCATCTCCACCTTGTAGTCACTCATCATCCTATGAATTGAAAGAAAAAAAAAAAAAACCAACATAAAAAATCAGAATCCAGAGTCAAACTTAGACACCCAATTGGAAAAAGATTATAACTTGAATGGAAGTGAAAGGAAAAAACGAAAACAGAAGAAGTTGGGGGATTAACAGTTTCATCAAGTCCATCTCTCGCCGCTTGCTTGGAGAAGACATGGTTTTTTGTTTTTTCCTTTGTTGTGTGCGTGTGATGTTTTCTGTTCCTTAGTTACTTGCTTTTGAGGAATTAATAGAGAGAGAAGAGGTTTGTGGGAGAACTTTGCTTGTGCAACTGGGAGAAGTAAAATTGCTTCAGACAACAATAAGCAAAACTATGACTCAGATAATAATGAAAATCATATAATAATAGAAACATTTTAGTTCATGAAGGAAATATTTCCATAACTTAATAACATAACTATGAGTTGTATTTCTGTTGGTAAAGTATTAAAAACTTAAATGAATAAATATTAAGTATAATTGACAAAATACACAAGTTAATAAAAGATCATTTAAGTCATAAGTTAACTCAAACAATGTAAACAGGTAAATATATGTTGATCAAAAGTAATAAATTTTTTAACTCCAAATCATAAAATATATACCTATTTTTCTTATACATGAAAAGAAAAAGATTTTATTTTTTGCAAGTTTGTAAACATAAAAGTTCAATAATTTAAAATGTTACATTATTATTAGTTACTACTATAAAATTAATTGGATTAATGAGATAGTCATGAATTAACGCTTATAATACAAAAGGACAAGTTAGTGAATAGAATAGACATTGAAGCAATGGCCTATCCTTTTACATGCCTTCCAAGATTCCTTCCAACCTAATTCCCATTTCCCATGTTGTACCTTTTCACCGTTCTAAGTTAAAAAATTTAGACTTCTATTCGAGGTTCAATATTTTATAAATAAAATAATAGAAGATATGGTCATGTACGTTTCATTTTGTTCGCACGTCATGCTATCCTTAATTAGAGTGGCATGTGACATGTGACATGTAACATTACAATTTCATTTACTTGTATCATTCAGCGGGTGAAGTGAATTGGTAGCGAATTCTTTAGTTTAATTAAGTGATTTTAAAAGTGATATAAATGATAGAGATTGTGATTGATTCACATTATAAAATTCTATTACATGATTTGTTAATGTATTATCCTATTTTTTATAAAAAAATAATATTTTATAAATTTTATAATAATTACCCTAAAAATTATATTAACCATCATTTGTGAATGAATAACACAACTCACAACTATTAAACTCATAGTTTTCATAAACTCAAATAAGACTACTTTAAAAAATACATATATTTCTCAAACAAAAAATCTATCCATTAAATAAAGAATCTAAATGTTATTTTTGGAACATATGAGGGCTAAGCACATGATTAGAGCTTAGTTTTTAATGTTCTTATTCATAAGAATGTGTCAGATCACTATCCATATCTGTGATGATTCTTGATTGAGTGAATAGATTAAATGCATAATGATAAACATTATAATTGTGTGTAGCTTTATATATTCATCACTAGATCGTGTTTGTCAAGTGATGATAAATTTATGCATGGCACATGGTTCCTACAGCTGTTAATTTCCCTATACCTTATCTTAATTACAGTGTCAGTGTCATTTGCTTTCGGTATACATAACAGCATAATCCATCTGTTCATCATTCTTTTATCACTTTCTGGACGGTGCCTATTCTTTTCTTTTGGTATGCTATATATGAATGATAAAGTCGTGTAAAAGTGAAACTTGGAGAATGGATAGATACAAAATTTGAAGTGGGTGTGTGTGATTATTATGGACCGATACAAGTAGAGTACGTGTTATTAATTTATTAGCATTAGTTGTTAGTATTTCAATTATTTGCTTTCCGACATTGGAAAATCAGAATATATAAAGTAATGGTGATATTATGGGGTGACGTTGAGATGAATTCAACCAAAGGGAATTTGGTTACTTTAATGTTACCAATAAACGACAAATCTTCTTTTATCATAGCTAGGTACAAGTACAAAAGTAAAAATGTGAGATCTTACTAGATATAATTACGACTTTTACTATAGTTATTTTTGTGTCTTGTTTCCATCATTACACGAAAAATATTAAGATGGAAAGATCAACGTTAAAAGTTGAGAAAGTTGTAGCTTGTAAGCAATGGGAATAATTCAGCGTTGAAAAGCTTGGATAAACGAACACATTTAAATAATGTGTATTTGGTTAAACATTTAAAATCACATTTAACAGAAAATTACGTGTTTCAAGATTGAAAAAGTAAAAAGTTAAAGTTTGTGAGTGTAACTTTTTTTTCAATGTCAAGTGCGTTTAGCAACTGTAAACACAGCCTTAATCATTAAATTAAAAATAATGTAAGTTATTTATCATAGTTTTTTAAAAGCAAAAAAAGATTAAGGAGATTTACAAATAAGTACATGTATTGTATACATCCTCTATCATAAGGGGATAAAATTAAGTACAACAAAATCACACTCGCTCAATTTAGCTACAAAATGGTCAAAGGGAAACAACACACAAACACAGATATGGTTCATGGGTCCCCTCAATGCTACAAGACCTAAGATCAAATCTTAACTCTCCATATATATCCAAGTTAGAAAATCTAACAATGATATGTCAGAAAAAAAATGATAATTAAAAAACACTTCTTCAATTTAAAAAAAGAAAAAAGAAAAAGGTACACTTGATACAAGGTAGCTACCCCATTTCTTGATTAAATTTTATAATCTCAATGATGAAGCTCTAGAAATTCATCTACAACATTCCTTTAACAGTTTAACCTTTCTATGTGAAAACAGCCTTTGGGTAATGCAAAGAGACAATTGGTGTCGTTTTTGGGCAACTTTATACCCATTTTTAGAGCATGCTGACACTGTGGGGCTAAACTTGCTTTGACGGCAATGAAGCTTGAGGGGATGTTCTTGGGACTTCTTTTCCCACACATTAAAATGGGTGGCTCCTATATGTTTAGATAAAGATTTCCATCAACCTCCTCTTTTCCCTCTCCATATATCATAATAAAAAAAGATAATATCTTAAGTGTAATGTTTCATATAACACAAGGCATGTTGGAGTATCTCCAGTACTATTGAAAATTTTCAGTAGGAGAGAAAGGAATTCATGTATGTTGTTTGGAATTTTATAATTCTTAATTAATTAATATTAGCTACATATTATATTATATTATTGTTCGCCAAAAAAAGGTTATATATCATATTATAGTTTTTATATTAGTTATTCACGTATAAATGAATTTAAAATAAGTTATTTAATTTAGCAAGTCCATTAGACCGTTAACAAAATAATTATTATGAACTTAAATATACATATATTAATGTTAGTCAATTATGAGATAAGTGAACCTATTAAATTAACACGCTATAAGAAGACTATGAAGTCTAATATATTGAGCTATCACATACAGTTCATTTTCTTCCCATCAAATTATGAAGAATAAAGAAATCCTGGTTGAGAAGGAAGAATCGTATAGTTATTGATAACCATGATTCAAGAATGCTTATATCAGGAAATATGAACCATCAATAAATCCAAGTATTTATTTTGATAAATAGTCAAACACATTGTAATTCCTAAAACTTTTGATAATTAATTTTAAATCTTATGTGTATTTCACGCTTCCATATTAAAAATAAAGAAAATTAAAATTTTTTAACATATGCGAGTCTCACCATGTGGGTCCTATTATTTTGTGAGACTCACATACCCTCACATTCCTATGAGTCTTTTTATTTTTATTATTGAAATTATTAATTATTAAAGAGAATTTTGTTCTAACACGTTCTAATAAGATATATAAATATACATTTAATCGACACGGAAACTTATCCAACCAATAATTTGATGCACTATCACTTTAAATATAAATAATTATATTTACAAAAATATATTTTGTAATTATTGGATATTAATGAACTAAGTATATATATAATTTGCATTATACACTTTCTATTTTCAAGAATTTCTGTATTATATTATGTTATTATAACTTTTTTATATTTTGGGAAAGGCCCAATAAGTAAGTCCAGTCCAGATACGCGCACTTTCCTAGAGCAATTGAAAATTCTGAACTTATAATAATACTCGTACTAATGTTTCATGTTGAGAATACCCGTCAATGGAGGAAAAGATCTTCCGGAAATTAAAGATGTCCAATCTCTTCTTTATGGTTAGCATTTACACTTCTTTATTTCCTCAAATCTACGGTCAACAGCTAGGATCTACTTTTTTTCTTTTTTTTTTTTAAGTGGGGGCTTAGGAGCCAAAAAAAAAAAATATTATTATTAAAAGTTTGACAAATTCTTTACATCATTTGTTAACAGAACATAGATAAATCTAGGATATGAATAAAAAATTTCACACTCTTCATTAAGGGTGAATCAAAATTTTACTAGAGCAATCGTGACTATGTTTGCTTTTCGGTTAACATATTCTCACGTGTAACTTTCTTTATAAGTCATAAATTCTCTAATAGATTGAATCAATTGAATCATTTGACTTGTTGGTCGATGTGCACCTTCCACTAACTCAATTGCATGTTTTGAATCAAATTTAATACACACCTTTTTAAAACCTTTATCCCATGCAATTTTAATTCCCATAGCAATGACCCATACTTTTGCATGCACGATCGAACACATTCCTAGATTATGTGTAAATACTCATAATATGACTCAATTTTGTAGAACACCTCCACATGCTGTTTTGCCACTCGCATTGACAGCTCCATCACAGTTGAGTTTATATTGTCTTTAGCCTGAAAGCTCCCATACTACCTTTCCCGTCTCGAAGGGATGCTCTTGTTATCATGGACTGCGCATTTGAACTTGGATGCGTACAAGGTGCTTATTACCATTCGTCTAGATCTGGCCACAATACTTGAGACTGATGCTGAGAGTAAAGAGAAAACTATATCATTCTGGTTCCTCCACAGGTAATATAGGACTACCCCAAATTGAGTATGCCATTCCCTCTGCTCGTGATTAATAGCTGTGTACATGTTGCCTTGTAACCATTCACTTACCTCATCATTAAAGAATGTTGTGGATAGAATTTTATTTGGAATTTTTTCCCAGACTCTTCTTGCAAATATGCAATCTCCTAAAGCATGAAGTACAGTTTTTGGTTTGAGGAGACATATTAGGCATACGTTGTCTGCTACTAGCCCTCTAGATTTTCTTAGGACATTAGTAACCAAGGCCTAGCGAGCCACCTTCCACGCATGTATTCACATCCTCTCCGGTCCTCGCCATCTCCAGATTGTACGATATAACGGATTCTTGCTATCAGTTCCTTCGGTAATGGCTTTGTAAGCATATGTCGTGAAGAAATGTCTGTCATTAGTTAAATTCCAGGTTGAGGCATCATCATCTCAAGATATAATTAGAGGCTCTAGCGCCAAAATAACTTCACACACTTGCTGTGGGACCATCTTCCTAAGTTTGTTCACGCCCAACCTCCTTGGGATATGGTGAAGTCACTTATAGTGACTTAATTGTCAACTTCGTTTAATTGCACACATGCATATTCACTCAGTTTCTCATGTTGTGGAATCCACCGGCCCTGCTATAAGAGAATAGAACTGCCATTCGTTATTTTCTAGACAGTGTGCTTCGATACTTCCTCCTAAAAAAATGTTTTGTGTACAATGTTAGCAATTTAATAATGGATAACTAGTCAAATTCGTCCTTCAAAATGTAACATGCTAATAAATTCATTTTTGAAATATGATAAATTAAAACTTAATCCTAAATGTGTAAAAAGTTTGACATATTAATATTACCGTCAAGTTTCGTCTATTATGTCTAATGTTTATGCCTATGTTTCTTGACATTAATTTGTCACATAAAAAAATATCACTTCGATTGTTGACTCACCAAAGATTCAATTAAATAAGTTTGATACTTGGAAAAATTTACAATTTATTGATAAATAAGTTGTCATTATAAATCTGAATGATACATTTAGTGTTAATATAGTTCACGGATCAAAGTAAAATTAATATAAATGTTACATATAATAGACAAAACTTGATAAGACTAATATGTGACACTTTTTACACATTGATGGATTAAATTTTAATTTATCATCTTTTAAGAATCAATTTGTCAACACTTTACAACACTTTACACTTATGTCTAGAATTATGTATCTGATGTACAAAACATTCCTCAGTGATGATTTAGTTTCACTATTGTTGGCGTTGTCACTATTAAAGTTATCTGGTGTATGCGTATTTTGAAAGTTTCTGCTCTCCAACATAAAGACATTGAATAAGTACCTAAAATCTTCCATGTTCTTCTTAGAAAATGTCCTAAAATTACAGTTCCAAAAAAGTCTTAGGTGATGAAAGGTTTGATCGTATCACATTCTTAGATTTTTTCTCTTCATCTTTCGTCCATCATAACTTAACATTTTCATTCAACTGATCAAAATTTCAAAGACATAAGATTGGTGTGGTGATGAAAAAAGAAAGAAGAGATCACGGGGTTCAACTATTTTCATTAACAAAAAAATTAACAAATTTTAGATAAAAAAAAAACTAATCAAAATTCCAATTCAAGATGAAGTTACCCCTTTTCTCATTAATATGGATTTTGACACACTCAACAAAACTTGGAACTAGGCAGTTGCATGAATCTTCTCTTCCCTTTCCTATGTGGTCACTTTCAATAAGAAGTTTGGTATTTTCTATTGCCGGTGGCCATATTTGGGTCCCTGAAAACTTTAGAATAACCTTAAGAAATCACACCGGTCCATTCTAGTATTTCAGCTTGAAGATTACCCCCTCCCCCCCAAAGGGTATGCATGATGAGAGGAATCAAGCAATCGTTTTTTAGAACGATTATGAGGACTTGGTGGTGCTCTGTTCTCAATTCCTATATGAATCAGAGGAGCTTCGCGCAAATGACTTAGATTTGTCAAGTAAAATCTTCTTGCCACATTTCAACCTCTTTTTGATGTTGTAGTTTGTCCTAAGTTGATCTTCATACGAGGAAGGGCGCATCTTTTGACTCTATAAATGACAAAAGGCTTCAGTTTTGATTTGATATCACAATGATATTTGAAGTTTGTTCACTCAAATATAATAAAATGGCCGAGCATTTAGACAAAAATCCAAGATATCTAGAGAACCAGTTAATAATAATAATAAAAAGGCATTTACTACTCCCAGAGCTTGCAACTAATCAAGAACTTGCCAATATGGTAATTATATACTTGATACTTATTAGATTAACTAATGGCAATTGAATTCTTTTTTCATAGCTCAACCTGTAATTTGGGGTATACCCTTCTAAAAGGACTCCAAAACCTATAAGTTAGCCATACTTTTTATAAGGAGTTCTTATCACTCATTTTTATTTTATTTTATTTCTATGTTCTTATCATGCTACAAAATCAATCAAATAAATCACTTATCTCTCCTATCCATATCTCATTCAAGATGTATACACCTAAGCAATCTCTAAATATCATTATTCATCTATAAAAATGACTCCCAAGTGAACAAAAAGTAGCCCTTGACAACTTAATCAATCCCAAACACAATTAGCTGCAAGAAAGTACAACAATAATACAAAAATATCATATTTGAGCCCAAACTAATAAGCTTTTTTTTCTTCTTCTAGTTTATCGAGCTATGTTTTCATCAATATCTGCTGTCAAATTTTTATAATATAATAATAATAATATACAAAGTTAATTTTTGACATATTTTTTATTGCAAAAATAATTATTTTAAGTCACTTCATATAAAATGTCTTTAATTAAAGACAAATATTTTTTTTTATAGTTTTTAATTATTGCAAATTATGTTTTTTTTTCTTAATTCATTTTATATAAAATTCAACCATAGTAATGTCATCAAAATATAAACCAAATAATTCAATAAAAAAAAGATATCTCAAAAAAACATAGTTAAATAAAACCAAGAATTTTATTACGAAATAATCACAACATTAATCATTGACCTAATTTGAAGTATATTCAAGATAAACGTTTTTTCGATAACATCGTTACGAACAAATCATCTTTTTGCTTTAAGTTACAAAATGAGTTGTGTCATTTAGATTTTCAAGATTTTTTTTTAAGCATCTCAAACATTTATTTATTTTTTCTCTATTAAGTTATGTATATTTTCAAAATGGATCATAATAGTTTCAATGTTACTAAAAAAGTCTTTTAAAACTTAATAGACTTATGACAACGTGTTTTTCAACGGGAACTTCTAAATATAAAGGGGAATAATGGTGGACTATATTAGTTATAGGTGATTTGTAATAATTTGATGATATAAACATATTACTATTAAGATTATATAAACTCATCATCCAAAATTTGTAGTTTAAGATTCTCTTATACCTTGAAGCAAAAGCATGAAAGAAAAACTTGAGAGATTGAGAGAGAAATTATGTTATTACCAGAGAATGAAATAAAAAAAAAATTGTGATGAGAAAGGAGGTTAAGTGAGATTGTTTGATGAATTTATTATTTATATAACTAACTAAAAAGTCATATGAAATCAATCAAAATTCAATTAATAAGATAATACTTTAAAATCTTTATAATTTTGAATAATAAATAATTTTTTTAGAAATTATTCAAAATCTTAATCGAATAGATTAAATAAGATAAAATTTGATTGTAATTTAAAAAAATCTTAATAATCTTCAATAAATACCATCAATATATTTTTATTATTTAATAATCTCTATGAAAAAGTCTTTTAACATCATTCAAATTCTAATAGAATACACCTGTTAACATAAGAGTATATAAGAGTATTGATAGGCACTAGACTGAAAATAACCGAGCAAAAAAACAAATTCTATCCCACTTAGAAAGAACAAAAGCATCAAATGAAAGCAGCAATTTGAATTGATGTATTTGTTCCCTAAGGCTTTTGTTTCAAGTAAACCCTTGCAGTCAAAACCAATTTGAATTGCAAAAAATTGTCAAAATTTACATCTCCAACGAAGCTCCTTTTATTTTGACGACCATCCACTTGCTATTTTTTCCGATGTCTAGAATTATGTGTTGTCTGATGTCCAAAAACATTCCTTAGGGGTGGTTTAGTTTCATAATTGTCGTCGTCACTGTTAATGTTATCTGGAGTATGCCTATTTTGGAATCCTCTGCGTTCCAACATAAAGACATTGAAGTAGTAGCTAACTAAATCTACCCTGCTCTTCTTAGGAAATGCCTTAAAAATACTGTCCCAAAAATATGTCTTAGATGATGAAGGGTTTGATTGTATGGCATCTTCAAATTTTTTCTCTTCTTCTTTGGTCCACAATAGCCGAACATCTTCACCCACCTGATCAAAATTTTGGAGATTCAAGATTGGTTTAGTAGTGAAGGAAGAAGGAAAATGTCACAAATTAAAAAAAACTCATAAATTAACCATTAATATTTGTCAATAAAAATAAACCTTATCGAAATTCCAATCGTAAAATGCTGCACCCAATTCTACATGAAGTTTAATCCTTTTCTCATTAATGTGGAATCTGACACACTCAACAGAACTTGGAACTAAGCAGTTGCATGAATCTTCTCTTCCCTTTCCAATGGGGTCACTTTCAATAAGAAGTTTGGTATTTTCTGTTGCCGGTGGCCATATTTGGGTCCCTGAAAACTTAGAATAACCTTCAGAAATCACACCGATCCATTCTAGTATTTCAACTTGATGATTTACCCCCAAAGGGTATGCATGATGATCAGAGGAATCAAGCAACCGTTTTTTAGAACGATTATGAGGACCTTGTGGTGCTCTATTCTTAGTTCCTACAGATGAATCAGAGGACTTGGATTTGTCAATCTTCTTGCCACCTTTCAACCTCTTTTTGATGTTGTAGTTTGTCCTAAGTTGATCTTCATACAAGGAAGGGTGCATCTTCTGACTCTAAAATGACAAAAGGCTTCAGTTTTAATTTGATATCACAATGATATTTGAAGTTGGTATAATCAAATACAATAAAATGACATGCAGCTAATAATAATAATAATAATAAAAAAAAAAGGAATTTACTATTCCAAAAACATACAACTAATCAAGAAGTTGTCAATAGATGATGGTAATTATAAACAAACACACTATTCTAGAATCATTCTCATAGGAGAAAAAAAAATATGAAAAAAAAATATTTTTTTTTTAAAAGTTAAAATTCTCTTATTTAATAATCAATTTATAAAAGTTTAACATATTTTAAAATAAGATATATAGAAAAATTTCTATTAATTGTTATTAATTATTATTAAAAAAGACAATTTTAATTTTTAAAAAAATATTCTATTTTTATATTTTATTATCCTTAAAAATCTTTTTAAAATAATGTGTTCAAACAATTATTTGATTATTATTAGATTAACTAATGGCAAGTGACTATTCCTTCATAGCCTAGCATGCAATTTGGGGTATAGCCTTCTAAAAGGGCTCCAAAATCCATAAGTTAGCCATGCTCTCTATAACGAGTATTTATATTTAGACAACCATAAATTTCAAACATCCTATCTAACATTATTCATTTCTTCTATCTCTCTCCTTATCAAGCTACATCATTAATGAAATTAATCACTTAATTCTACTGTCTATCTCACTCAAGATGTATTATCTAAACGTGTTAAAGATAATTTTTATTCTATAAGAATGGCTCCTAAGTGAACAATAATACAAAAATATCATATTTGAGCCCAAACTCTAATTATTTTTCTTCCTAGTTTGTCGAGCTCCGTTTTCATCAATATTTTAGAAGAAAAAACATTCAATGTCAATAGATTTGCCTACCGTGTCAAAATGAAACAAATAAAATAATAAAAAATTCACATATCGAGGATATTAAGACAATTTATGCACCCCATAATTTTACAAATGCATATAGTAGCTAACAACCAAATAAAATAATCAATAATATGAATTGAGTAAAGGAAATATCATAAGTGGTGGGTTATTGCACAAATAAGTTTAACAACACATAAAAATATAATATATACAAAATGAAAAATATGTAGAATAATAGAAAAACTTTGATCATACTTACGCATTTTGAGTTTATTATTTTTTAAACATGTTGCAGCAACAAGTTCATTTACGAATCCAATTTAAGATTAGATAACTTTACTCAATATAATTTGAAATTACCTGCCAATAACGTTGTTCACGACTTAGATCAGAACCTCTTTTGAGAAAAGTTGCGTCTCGAAACAACAACACTTGCTTCCACACCTCTTGATTACTGCAAGACTTCCACATTGATTTTCCAGGCATTGAACCAAGTTCAGGATCACATGGATTCTTTGCAGCACCTGTAACCCAGCTCAACATATCCAACACTGACTCTTTCATCGTCTTACAATTGAACATGTCTCTCTTCCCCTTTTGATCATCATTATCACCACTAGATGGATCCAACTCCAAGCTCTTATCATAATTGTCCCCACACTTCTCGCCTCCACTCAACAACAACCCTTCCACCTTAGCATGCAACTCCATTAAACGCCTCCCAAACTTGTCCCTATCATCCACCACACCACACTCACTGGACACCTTACTCTCTGCAACCTTCTTCAACCTCGCATCCAAAGCACTCAAGTACTTAGTATACACCAACTTCACAGAAGAACCAACATTCACTCCAAGCCCAGACTTCTCCCCAACTGTGTTCCACAAGTTTCCATTACAAACAGTGTCGTATCCACCATTTCCTCTCACCACCAAAAACAACTTATACAAATTCACAGGCCGCCCATAACCTAACATTGGCGGAAAAGGCAAATGACGCTTAAACCCCCCTACCTCACTTAAGAATTCAGTAAGAAACTTCTCAAAACGGTGTGGAGAATTGTTATTTGAGCATCTAAAAATACTGTCACTATGTTTTGCATGAACACTGTCGTCTGCCATGGATTTAGAATTCAAACCCTAAAAATAAATAATCACTTCTTTTCAATTTTTTAAATTAGTTTTTTTCAAAAAAAAATTGTCCTCCAAAAGTCCATGAAAACAATTTGAAGGTATGAAAATGGGACCAATTGAGAATCTAGGTCTCGATAAAAAATGGAGTTTTGCAGTAAAATGGAAAAGGGCGGGATCTAGTACTGTCTAAGGCTTGTTTACTCCACCACTTTTGTGTACAAGGATGAAAATTTTCATTTCCACACTTTCTTTCTCTCTCTACAATGATTGTTAGCTGCAAAGACAGAGAGAATGAGTGTGTGTAAGAGAGAGTGTATGTGAAAGAAATAGTGGTTAGGGACTAAAATTCAAGTGTGAGAGACATGGTCGGTATTTGTGTTGTACTCTAAAAGGGGTTTATTAGGGTTTCTTGACATGCGAAAGATGTTGGTGTCCACATCATCCTATTGTTATATGAGTGATTTAGAAGAACCATTAACCTTGGTTAATATTTAACCAGATACATGATTGAGTTAGCATTATATGCGGATTTGAATTATTTCTTCAACAAGATGGAAAAAAAAATATATTTAATATCTAATTAAAAAAATACCTCTATGGAAAAGGTGTATACTAGGAGGCAATAGAATTTGTCATCAACCATGGGTGTTCTTGCGAATGGTTTTCTAAAATTTCAAAATTTATCATCTTATCCTTTTCTGTTCAAGAAGATACCAAATTGATTAAGGGTAATGAGTGTAATCTTAGTTTTTTTTTTTTTTGGAAGTTTTTATATTTTTTTATTATATTAATTGTTGGGGATTTTATTTCCTTACTTGTCTTTTAATATTAAAATCTTTCTATAAATTTTATATTTTAAATTCAATGTTTCTTTTAGGATTGTTAAGTTTTTTTAAAATAGCATGATAATTATGATTGACTAAAATCTTACCATACATCAGAATCCAACTAAACCAAGTATAATGTATTTAACCACAAATAATTTACATATCTTTTTTAGTCCTCGTAATTTAGTGTTTCTTGTTTTTCGTAGTTGTAATTTTTTTTTTGTTTTTAATCATTGCAAATTATATTTGTTTTTTTTTTCTTAATACAATTTATATAACACTTTTTCACTATTGAAAGCGCTATCTAAATCGTTTTAAGGATAAAAATAAAAAAACTCTAAATTACAATAACTAAAATGATATTTAAGCCACCACGAATTTATAGATATTTTATAAATAAATTAAAAGTTAATATGGTATCACTTGAAAAAAAAAACTATAGGAAAAAATTAAGGGTTCATCTCAAATACACATATTTTTTATTTCTTTTTTTTTTCAATTTTAATTATAAAAATATTAAATTGCTTTCAACATTTCATGTTTATATAACAGTGAAAAAAGAAATAAAAATATGTTTTTCTTGATTTTGTTATTCACACTTTTGAAAACTACAATACAATAAAAAAAAAAGTAGGGTTAAGGGTTTATAGTTCAATTTATAGTTTTAGGGTTGATGATTCATATTTTTAGTTTAAAGTTCATCATTTAGGGATCAATGTTTCGGGTATAGGATTTTAAGGTACTGAGTTTAATGTTTAAGTTCTTATAGTTCATGATTTATGATTTAGGTTATAAGTTTTAAGGTTTCAATGTTTATGATTTTATGGTTTAGGGTTTAATGTTTTGGTTCATGATTTAGGGTTGTGGTCTAGGGTCCATGGTTTAAAGTTTTATGATTTAAGGGTCTAGGATTTATGATTTATGTTCCATGGTTTATGTTTTTAGGATTTTGGTTTTATGGATCATAATTTAAGGATTAGGGTTTCATGAATTAAAGTTTAATGATTAAGGGTTTCAAGGATTATAGTTTAGGGATTTCAAGTTTCATGGATTATATTTTAAGGTTTTAAGGGTTAGTGTTTATGAAACCTTAAATCTTAAATTATGGAACCATAAACCATGAAACATGAAACAGTAAAAATCATAACTTATAAACCATAAACAGTATATCATAAAACTCTAAACCCTTAAAGTCTAAATCATAAAATAATGAATCCTAACTCATATAACCATAACAACTTAAACAATGAATCATAAATCATAAACCCTAAATTCTACACCATAAAACCATAAACAATAAACCAAGGACCTTACAACCTTGAACCATGAGCCATAAATCAAGAACCCAAAACTTTGAAACCTTGAAACATTGAACCTTAAGCCTTAAGCCATGAAACTCTAAACATAAAAACCTTAAACCATAAATCTGGAAATGCTAAAGCCCATACCTTTAAAAATAAACCATACTCTAAACCATAAACTATAAACTTTAAATCGTAAACCCTAAAACACTTAACTCTGAACCCAAAACCTTATAACCATAAAACCTAAATCATGAACACTAAACATAAACCACAAACAATAAATTGTAAACCTGAAACCATAAAACCCTAATCTATAAACCATAAAGCATAAAAATGAAATCATAAATCTTAAAACCATGAACCATAAGCATAAATCTTAGAGCAAAAAACCATAAATCATGAAGGTCTAGGGTTTATGATTTATGCTCCATGGTTTATGGTTTATGGTTTTAAGATTTGGGGTTTCATGGATTATAATATAAAGATTTAAGGTTTCATAGATTAAATTTTATGGATTTAGGGTTTCATGTATTAGAATTTATGGTTTTATGGTTTATAGTTTAGGGTTTAAATGTTATGGTTCATGGTTTTAGGGTTTAAGGTTTAAAGGTTTAATGTTTATGGTTTATGCTTCTTGGTTTATGGTTTTGTGATTTAAGGTTTCATGGATTAAAGTTTAAGGATTTATGGTTTCATAGATTAGATTATAGTTTATAGATTTAGGGTTTCATGTATTATAGTTTAAGGATTTAGGGCTTCATGTATTAAAGCTTAGGGATTTTGGGTTTCATGGATTAAAGTTTAGGTTTTTATTGTTTAGGATACATGAAACCATAATTCATAAACCATGAAACAATAAACATTGAAACCTAAAACCCTACAATCATAAAGCATAAACTATAAATCGTAAACCCTTAATCAAGAACCTTAATAGTTTGAACCTTAAACTTTAAACAATAAAACCTTAAGTTCTCATCCATGAAACCCTAACTTCATAAACTTCAACATATGAAACCTTAAATCTTAAAACCATAAACCATGGAGCATAACTTATAAACCCTAGACATTTAAACCTAAACCCTAAAATCATGAACCCTATTAGGATAAATCTAAACTATAAACCATAAAACCTTGAACTCTAATCATAAAGCATAAAACCATAAACTTAAGGTTTAAGGTTTAAAGGTCTAGGATTTATGGTTTTATAATTTAATGTTTTATGGATTTACGATTTCATGGATTGGAGTTAAGGATTTGGGGTTTCATGTATTAAAGTTCATGGATTTATGGTTTCATGTATTAGAGTTTGGAGATTTAGGATTTAATGGATTATAATTTGGGGTTTAATGTTCATAAAAACCATAATTCCTAAAACATGAAGCCATAAATCATTTGAAAAGTTTTGAAAAGGTTTAAAACATTTGTATGTAGCACACAAAACAAATATTAAGCAAAGCTTCATATAAAATAATCAATACAATGCCGCATTCATTATATGTTTGGCATGCAAAATTAAAATCAAAATAAGAAGAATAGGTCTTCCATTCTTCATGTCAACATTTATCAATGTTTTTATTTTATTTTGGGGTTTCAAGTGAACTTAATATTTTTTATTTGAATTTATGATCTTTAAAACATAAACCCTAGACCCTAAACACTAAATATTAAAACATTGGATCCTAAAACTCTAAATCATATAATCATAGAAATAAACCTTATAACCATAAAACTTCACACACTAAATACAAATGTAAGGTTTCATTTATGAAACCCCAAATCCTTAGAGTTTCATTTAAGGTTTCAAGGTTTAAGATAGGGTTTCGTAAATTAAAGCTTAAGGAATCAGGGTGGTGTAAATTAAAGCTTAAGGAATCAGGGTGGTGTAAATAAAACCTTAAGGTTTTAAGATTTCATAAATGAAACCCTAAAGATTTAGTGTATCATAAATAGATAAAAAAAAAAAAAAAAACTAAGTTTAAGGATTCCAAAATGAAAAACTAAGTATTTAAGGTTTTGTAAATGAAACCCAAATGATTTATGGTTATGTGAATGAAATCTTAAAGATTTAGGTATTTATGGATAAAACCTTAAGGATTTAAAGTTTCATGGATGAAACCCTACGAATTTATTGTTCCTAAGACGAAACCCTAAGGATTTAGGGTTTCGTTGATACACCCTAAACATTAAGGATTTTGTGGATAAAACCATAAGGATTAAGGGTTTCTTAAATAAAACCCTAATGATTTAGGGTTTATGGTTTTCTAGATGAAACCTTAAGGATTTAATGGATTAAATCCTAAGAATTTAGGGTTTTGTGCATATAATCCAAATGATTTAGGGTTTCATGAATGCACCTTTAAGGATTTAAGGTTTCGTGGATGCAACATTAAGGATTTAGGGTTTCATGGATAAAATACTAAGGATGTAGGGTTTCATAGATGCATCCCTAAGGATTTAGTGTTTCGTGGATGCAATCTTAAGGATTTTAGGTTTCTTGGATTCACCCTTAAGGTTTTAGGACTCTGTGCACAAAACTATAAGAATTTAGGGTTTCGTTGATGAAAACCTTAAAGATTTTGGATTTAATAGATGAAAGCCTAAGGATTTAGGGTTTTGTGGATGCAAACCTAAGAATTTAGGATTTCATGGATTTAACCTTAAGGATTTTGGGTTTCATGGATAAAACCATAAAGATGTAGGATTTCATGGATGCAATCTTATGGATTTAGTGTTTCATGGATGCAACCTTAAGCATTTACGATTTCGTGGATGCAACCCTAATGATTCAAGATTTACAAGACATTTTCATACTTTTTAAATTTTCATTTTTTTTCAAATTTTCAATACATTAATACCCTTGTGTTGGTTAGATTTTTTTGATTTCAATTTTCCTGTTTTTTTTTTAATTTTCAAGACATTATTCTTATTTTTTTCATTAAATTCTTTAGACATTACTCTTATTTTACATATTTTTATAATTTTAAAATTTTCATATTTTTTAATAATACAAATTTCTAAGACGCTTCTCTTGTGTTTTTCATATTCTTAAAGTTTTCATTTTTTTAAAAAAATTTCCAACACATTACGCTTGGTTTTTTTTATAATTTTTAATTTTTTATTTCATATTTTTAAAGCCCTAAATCCTAGGGTTTCAGTTAGTGCATTAGAGTTTATGATTTAGGGTTTTGTCCATGAAATTCTAAGTATTGGGAATGAAACCCTACGGATAAGGGGTTTCATAAACAAACCTAAAGGATTTTGGGTTTCATAAATGAAACCTTAACAATTTAAGGTTTCATGGATCCCACCCTAAGTATTTACGATTTGGTTGATGCAACCTTAAGGATTTAAGGTTTCGTGGAAGTAATCCTTTGAATTTAGGATTTCGTTGATGAAACCTTAATGATTTAGGGTTTCATGAATACAACTTAAGCATGTAAGGTTTCATGGATACAACTCTAATGATTTAAAGTTTTGTGAATGTAATCCTAAAGGTTTAAGGTTTTATGAATAAAACCCTAATTATTTGGGGTTTAGGGTTTTGTGGGTGAAAGCCTAATGATTTAAGATTTAGTAGATGAAAGCCTAATAATTTAATGTTTCATGCATGTAAACCTAAAGATTTAAGGTTTCATGGATGCAACACTAAGTCATTAAGGTTGCATCAACGAAATTGTAAATCCTTAGGGTTTCATCCATGAAACTCTACATTTTTAGGGTTTCTTTAACAAAACCCTAAATCCTTAGGGTCTCATCAACGAAACTCTAGAATCCTTAGGATTGCATCCATGAAACCTTAAATTCTTAAAGTTTCAAACATGAAACCTTAAATCCTTAAGATTGCATCCATAAAACCATAAATCCTTAAGGTTGCTTCCACGAAACCCCAAATCATTAGGATTGCATTCACGAAACCTCAAGTACTTAAGGTTTCATTCATGATACCTTAAACCTTTAGGGTTGCATCAAAGAAATCCCAAATCATTAAGGTTGCATCAACAAAATCCTAAATCCTTATGGTTTCATCAACCAAATCCTAAAATTCTCAGGGTTACAACCATGAAACCCTAAATCCTTTGGGTTGCTTCCACGAAACTTCAAATACTTAGGGTTGCATCAAAAAAATCCTAAATCATTAAGGTCGCATCAAAGAAACCCTAAATAACTAAGGTTGCATCAACTAAACCTTAAGTCCTAAGGGTTTTATCCAAAAAACGCTAAATTGTTAGGGTTATTTTCATGAAATCCTAAATCCGTAAGGTTGCTTCCACGAAACCCAAAATCTTTAAGATTGCATCCATGAAACCCCAAATTCTTAGGGTTGAATACATGAAACCCTAACTTATTAGGATTTCATTGATGGAACCTTGAGGATTTAGGTTTCATGGATGCAATCTTAAGAATTTAATTCTTTGTGGATGTAACCCAAAGATTTAGGGTTTCATGAATAAAACCCTAATAATTTGGGATTTTGTAGATGAAAGCCTATGGATTTAGTGTTTCGTGCATGTAAACCTAAGGATTTAGGGTTTTGTGGATGCAACACTAAGGATTTAGGGTTTCGTTGATGCAACCATAATGATTTACGGTATCGCAATGCTAAGTATTTGGGGTGCATCAATGTGACCTTAAGGATTTAAGGTTTCATGGATGTAACCCTATGAATTTAGGGTTTCATTGAAGAAACCCTAAGGATTTAGGGATTCATAAATGAAATCATACCTTATGATATATGGTTTATGATTTGTGCCTTAGGATTGCAAAACAATACCTTCAATTGTAAGGATTTCATCCACGAAACCATAAATACTCAGGGTTACATCAAAGAAACCCTAAAATCCTTAGGATTGTATCAATGAAACCTTAATACTTAGGGCTACATAAAAAAATCCCTAAATCCTTAAGGTTTTATCAACAAAACCCTAAATCTATAGGGTTACATCCACAAAATCGAAAATTATTAGAATTGAATCCATAAAACCCCAAATATTTAGGGTTGCATCCATGAAAACCTAAACCTTTATGGTTGCATCAAAGAAACCCTAAATCATTACGGTTGCATCAACGGAGCTATAAATCCTAAGGGTTTCATCCACAAAACCCTAAATTCGTAAGATTTCATCAACAAAATCATTAGGGTTTCATAGATGAAACTTTAAGGATTTAAGGTTTCATGAATGTTACCCTAAACATTTAGGGTTTCTTGGATACAACCCTAATGATTTAATGTTTTGTGGATGTAACACTAAGATTTAGGGTTTCATGGATGCAACACTAAGGATTTAGGGTTTCGTTAATGCAACCATAATGATTTGACATTTCACAACCCTAAGGATCACGATTTCATGGATGCAACCTTAAAAATTTAGGCATTCATAAATGAAACTCTAACTTACGATATATGGTTTATGGTTTATGCCTTAAGATTTCATCAACGAAACCTTAAATCTTTAGAATTTCATCCATGAAACCCTAAGTACTTAGGGTTACGTCAACAAAACAATAAAATCCTTAGGATTGTATCTATGAAACCCTAAATCCTTAAGGTTACAACCACGAAATCCTAAATCTTTAGGGTTGCATCCACGAAACCCAAAATCCTTAGGGTTGCATCAACAAAACCCTACATCCTTAAGATTCTATCAGCGAAAACCCATCTTTTAAAGGTTGTATAAAAAAACCCCTAACTCATTAGGATTTTGTTGATGAAACCGTAAGGATTTAGAGTTTCGTGAATGGAACCTTCAGCATGTAGGCTTTTATGCATGCAACCCTAAGAATTTGGTGCTTTGTGGATGTAACACCAAGGATTTAAGGTTATGTTTTGTGAATGAAACCTTAATGATTTGGTGTTAGTGGTTTTGTGGATGAAACCCTAATCATTTGGGATTTAGTAGATGAAAGCCTACGAATTTAGTTTTTTATGCATGTAAACCTAAATATTTTGGATTTTGTGGATGAAACACTAAAGATTTGGGGTTTTGTTGATGCAATAATAATGTTTTGAGGTTTCATAACCCTAAATATTTAGTGTTTCGTGAATGCAACCCTAAAGACTTATGGTTTCTTAAAATGCAACCCTAAGGATCTAGGATTTCGTGGATGCAACCCTAACGATATATGGTTTATGGTTTGTTCCTTAGGATTTTATCCATGAAACCCCAAATATTTAAAATTACATCAATGAAACCCTAAAATCCTTAGCATTGCATCTATGAAACCCTAAATCCTTAGGATTACAACCATGAAACCTTAAATTCTTAGTGATGCATGCACAAAACCATAATTCCTTAGAGTTGTATCCACGAAATCCCAAATACTTTGGGTAGAATCCATGAATCCCTAAATACGTAGGTTTGCATAAAAAAAACCCTAAATTATTAGGGTTGCATCGATGAAACCCTAAATCCTAAAGGTTTCATCCATCAAAAACTAAATCCTTAGTGCTTCCTCAACGACACCTTAAAATCCCCAAGATTTCATCCACAAAACCCTAAATCCTTAGGGTTACAACCACGAAACCTTAAATCCTTATTGTTGCATCCACAAAATCATAAATCCTTCAGGTTGCTTTCACGAAACCCTAAATCATTGGGATTGCATTCACGAAACTCCACATACTTAGAGTTGCATCAATCAAGCCTTAAATCATTCGGGTTGCATCAACAAAACCCTAAATCCTTAGTAATGCTTCCACAAAACCTAAAATCATTAGGATTGCATCCACGAAACCCTAAATACTTATGGTTGCATCCATGAAACCTTAAACCATTAAGGTTACATCAAGGAAATCCTAAACCATTAAGGTTGCATCAATGAAACCCTAAATCCTAAGGGTTTCATCCACGAAAACCTAAATCCTTAAGGTTGAATCCATGAATCCTTACATCTTTAGGTTTGCATCGAAAAAACCTTAAATCCTAAAGGTTTCATTCATGAAACCCTAAGTCCTTAGGGTTTCCTCAACAAAACCCTAAGTCCTTACAGTTTCATCCACAAAACCCTAAATCTTTTAGGTTGCTACCACGAAACCTTAAATCGTTAGGGTTGCATCCATAAAATCATAAATTCTTAGGATTGCATTCACAATACCTAAATACTTAAGGTTGCATTCATGTAAACCTAAATCTTTAGGGTTGTATCAAAGAAACCTTTAGTCATTACGATTGCATTAAAGAAATCCTAGATCCTTAAAGTTTCATCCACGAAACCCAAAATCATTAGGATTGCATCCATGAAATCTCAAATACTTAGGGTTGCATCCATGAAACCGTAAACCATTAAGGTTGCATTAAACAAATCTTAAATCATTAGGGTTGCATTAACAAAACCCTAAATCCTAAGGGTTTCATCAACGAAACCTTAAATCCTTAGAATTTCATCAATGAATCCCTAAGACCTTAGGTTTGCTTCCATGAAATTTTAAATCCTTAGGTTGCTTCCATGAATCCAAAATCTTTAGGATTGCATCCATGAAATCCCAAATTCTTACGTTTGAATACCCAAAACCCTAACTCATTACGGTTTGGTTGATGAAACCCTAAGGATTTAAGGTTTCGTGAATGCAACCCTAAGCATCTAAGGTTTCGTGGATACAACCTTGGGGATTTAATGTTTTGTGAATGTAACCCTAACGACTTAGGGTTTCATGAATAAAACCCTAATAACTTAGGATTTAGTAGATGAAAGCTAAAGAATTTAGTATTTCGTACATGTAAACTTAAAGATTTGAGGTTTCGTGGAAGCAACACTAAGGATCTATGATTTTATGAATGCAACCTTAACAATTTAGGGATTCATAAATGAAACCTTACCTTATAGTATATGGTTTCTAGTTTGTGCCTTAGGATTTCATCAATGTAACCTTAAATCCTAAGGATTTCATTCACGAAACCTTAAATACTTAGGGTTATAGCAACGAAACCATAAAATCCTTAGGATTGTATCCAAGAAACCTTAAATCCTTAAGGTTGTAACCACGAAACTTTAATTCCTTAAGCTTGCATCCACAAAATCATAAATTTTTAGGATTGCAATCTCAAAACCTTAAATTCTTAAGTTTGAATTCATGAAACCCTAAACCCTTAAGGTTGCATCAAAGAAACCCAAAATCATTAAGGTTGTATCAATAAAACCCTAAATCCTTAAGGTTTAATCAACGAAACCCTAAATCCTTATGGCTACTTCCATGAAACCCAAAATCATTAGGATTACATCCATGAAAAGCTAAATTCTTAGGGTTGAATAAATGAAACCCAAACTTATTAGGATTTCATTGGTGAAACCCTTACTCATTAGGATTTTGTTGATGAAAGCCTAAGGATTTAGGGTTTCGTAGATACAATCCTAAGGATTTAATGTTTTGTGGATGTAAACCCAAGGATTTAGAGTTTCGTAAATAAAATCCTAATAATTTAGGATTTATGGTTTCATGGATGAAACCCTAATAATTTGGGATTTAGTATATGAAGCCTAAGGATTTAGTGTTTCGTGCATGTAAACCTAAAGATTTAAGGTTTCATGGATGCAACACTAAAGATTCAAGGTTTCGTTTATGAAACCATAATGATTTGGGGTTTCACAACCCTATGTATTTGCGGCTTCATCGATGCAACCTAAGGATTTATGGTTTCTTAAATGCAACCTTAAGGATCTAGGATTTTCTAGATGCAACCCTAAGGATTTAGGGATTCATAAATTAAACCTTACCTTACGATATATGATTTATGGTTTGTGTCTTAGGATTTCATCAATGAAACCCTAAATCATGAGGATTTCATCCACGAAGAATACTTAGGGTTACATCAACGAAACCCTAAAATCCTTAGGATTGCATTCACAAAACCCTAAATCCTTAAGGTTATAACCATGAAACTTGAAATCCTTAGAGTTGCATCTATAAAACCTTAAATACTTAGGGTTACATCCATAAAACCCTAAATCCTTAGAGTTGTATCAAAGAAACCCTAAATTATTAGGGTTGCATCAATGAAACCCTAAATTCATAGGATTTTATCAATGAAACCCTAAATCATTAACTCTAAATCCTTAGAATTTCATCAACAAAACCTTAAATTCTTAGGGTTTCATCAATAAAACCCTTAATCCTTAGGGTTGTAACCACAAAACCCTAAGTCTTTAAGATTGCTTCCATGAAACCCAAAATCTTTAGAATTACATCTACAAAATCTTAAATACTTAGAGTTGCATTAAAAAACCCTAAATTATTAAGGTTGCATCAATGAAACCCTAAATCCTAAGGGTTTTATCCATGAAATCCTAAATTCTTAGGGTTTCCTCAACAAAATCCTAAATCCTTAATGTTACTTCCCTGAAACCCTAACTCATTAAGATTTCATTAATGAAACCCTAAGGATTTAAGTTTCGTGAATACAACCTTAAGCATGTAGGTTTCGTGAATACAACCTTGAGGATTTAATGTTTTGTATATGTAACCTTAAGCATTTAAGGTTTCATGAATAAAACCTTAATGATTTAAAGTTTATAGTTTTGTGGATAAAACCCTAATGATTTAGGATTTAGTAGATAAAAGCCTAATGATTTAGGATTTTATGGATGCAACATTAAGGATTTAGGATTTCCTTGATGCAACCATAATGATTTAAGGTTTCACATCATAAGTAATTAGGGTTTCATCGATGTAACCCTAAGAATTTATGATTTTATAAATGCAACCCTAAGGATATAAAATCTCTATAAATAAGGTAGGTATTCATGCACTTGAATTAATTATAATACGTAGAGAATAAATATTGTTTTAATGTAATGTAAAGACTAATAAATTTGTTTTAGTAATTGAACTTACATTTTATAGTTCAAATAAATCACTTCTAAAACTAAATTAATTGATAAAATAATATATTTCATCATATTTCTTAATAATAATCAATTTAAACAATTTGCTAATTTAGTCGCACATCGCACTAGTTCATACCTAGTTGCTAATAATAATCGATGAAATTAAGAGGGGGTGAATTGATTTTTAAAACGTGTTCATCTTTTAAAAAATAAAAGTAATTCTAAATTGGGTTTTAAAAAATTAAAGAAGAATGCAATAAAGAAGTTGAAGAAAGATGGAGAAAAAATACAATAATTTTATACTAGTTCGATCATAACCTAAATCAGCAATCCTTGAGAATACTCCTATGATATGCAAAGTTTACAACAACATAAACACGTGCAGAAAACAAAAACTAATTTTATTCACGACTCGAACAAAGATTTATGCATGAGAGTAAAAATTCATCGATCATTATGCAACAACTTAGGAAAAACTAGAACAATAAGAAATCAGAAAAATTAAGGTTTTGGAATAAATACACCCAATCTGTGTTGATATGGAGATTCATCAATAGAGGCTCAAGTTTATCACAATGAGAAAATTGAAAGTTTTGAATTTGATACTCTAAGAAACTTCTCCAAAGTTTCTTTTATAAGGACTAAAAGATCTAATATTCTGATCTTATCAACAAATATATGATTTGCAATTAAAAGATTTTGTTATAAAAATAAAATAAATCAAATATCTTATTTCAAAGATTTCTGAATTAAATAAAGATTAAGGCTAAAATAAAAGCAAATATAATGCAAAGTCTAATTTAAAACAATCAATACATAATAAATATTTATGTGTTTTGGCTTAAAAAGGAAAAAAGTAGCACTATACAAATATTAAAAACTAGATGAAGATTTGAATCTTCAAAAATGTCAAAATCTAAGTACTACAATCAAAGCTAAATAGCTGTCCAGCAGCTCACAAAAGATGATAAGAAATTTAAGTTATTTTTATTAAAGGAATAACACCAATGACAACCAGAAAAGGCAGCAACCACGAAAACAAATACTACTATGAGAACCAAAGTGCTGGATAATTACAGGGATAGTTTGAAAAAACAGAAGCAAAAATGGTTACTACTTACTACTATGACTCTATGAGAACATTTTCAGACACCAACTTGTATGCCAAAAATTGGCAAATGAAAGCATTTGATAAATCAGACATAACATGATGACAATTCAAGGCACTGTAAATGAAAAACAGGATGATGAACACTGTTGTTAGTATAGTTGATTCTGAGAAGCCATAGTTGCTACCGAGCAACAGCACGCAACTAGGTAATAAAGCAGCAAAAAGATTTGTACAATTTTACCATGTAAAACGATCTATTAACATAACCACTTCAAATTTATGTTCAAATATTTCTTTTTCTCATCAGTAAGGTGAGATCCAAATTAAATCATTGCCATTGCTTTTGTCTTAATTTCATTACAAGTTAAACATCAACATGCTAAACACACACACACATGTAAGTTAAATATTTCATTCAGTTTGGGAAGAAGAAAAACTGAAATCAGAAGCTTGCTATACCAATCTTCCAAGTTCCAACAACCTAAAGGCAACTAATTTACATCCACATCAGATGTTCCTTGTTTCCCCATCCCTCTCCTTAGAGAATAAAAATGGGAGAGAAGAGGTAACCAAGTTACAATTCTATAATCTGGGATAATCCCAGAACTTTGTTATTGAACACTAACATTGACATTCACATCTAATGGAGAAAAGACATTCCCTGTATATGATTCAGAATCGGCAGTTGACACTTCCAAGTTGCCATCAGATAAGCTTCCACCAGTAGACAATCCATTACCTGAATCAGCCTTCACCCCATGAAAGGAATCCCCAGTAACCAGCGCTTGTAGCAACTTGGGTGGTGGAGGAACACTTACCTCCACCAACCCCTCCAACATCTTCACCACCATACCCATAGAAGGTCTCATTGCCTCATCATCCTGAATGCACCACACTGCAACCAAAGCAACCCTCCTAGCCTCTTCAATGTTATACACCTCCCCAAGCCTCTTATCCATCACATCACTCACATTCCCCTCGATTATCCGCTGCGCTGCCCACGGTGGGAAGAACCACTTCCCTCCCGTCTCACCGCCACCCTCTCCACCTCCTCCTCCTCCGGCAGATGGCAGCGCCTCCACATTCCTCCGGCCGCCAATCAGCTCCAGCAATGTCATTCCATAGCTGTAGACATCCGCCTTGGTGGTAATCGCCACACCGGAAATCCACTCGGGTGCAACATACCCCCATGTCCCCCTCATGGTCGCCAACACCCTGCTGAAGTCCCTCCCAATGAGCTTTGCCAGCCCGAAATCGGAAACCTTGGCAGTGAAATCCCCATCCAAGAGAATGTTCTCAGGCTTGATATCACAATGTATGATGCAACACCTACACTCCTCGTGTAAATAAGCAATCCCCTTAGCAGTCCCAACAGCCACCCTAAACCTAACATCCCAACTCAAACTAGGCCCTTCCTTCCTCAAATAAACACTAAGAGCACCATTCTGCATATACTCATAAACCAAAAGCCTATGAGAATTCTCAGAGCAGAACCCTCTTAACCTCACAAGATTCACATGCTGAATATTCCCAATTGTGGACACCTCAGCCCTGAACTCCTTCTCCCCACCCCCTGGCCTCTCCAACCTCTTCACAGCCACAACCGAAGCATCACTCAACTCCCCCTGAAACACAGTCCCAAACCCTCCATGCCCAACCTTCTCCGAAAAACTGCGAGTGGCCAACTGAAGCTCCTTGTAAGTAAACACCTTCAAATTCAACACAGGCACAAACCCATCCTCCTCCAACCCCTTCTTCCTAGCCCTCTTCTTCACCATCACCAACAAAGTGACCGTCACCACCCCCAAAACCACAACAACCCCAATCACAACCCCACTCAAAACCTTCCTATGAAACCCCTTCCTCCCAGATCCATCTCTCGGAACCCTAACATAAAGACCCACACTTTCACCATCCCCAGTCGAATTCTGAAAATCCTCAAGCGACCCATAGAAATTCTTACAAACCCCACTCCCTTCGTCAAAACTCAACCCAACGCACCCACAAGAATCCAAACACTGATGCTCACAAAGCCTTCTAGATTTCCCTCTAACCAAAGTCACATTCCCGAACCCAAACCTCACATCACCCAGATCTCGAAACCCATCACTCCTATCACACCCCGCGTCCGCACGGTAACAGCCTTTAGAATAATCACCAGAGCCCCAGCCACCACCATCAACAGGCTGAAACCCAGTAACACACTCGCACATCCTCGACGTTGTTTCTCCAATGCAGACTCCGAACCTGCCGCAGAGCCCCCGAACCTGGCACACGGACTCAGGCCTGGACCAGAACATGTTCCACGAACCAGCCTGATTGTTCCACGTGTACTGATGGATTTGGCCGAAGGGCTCCACGCGGAACATGGTGGGGGGGCGGTTTCCGGTCTCGGAGGCGTGTTCGGAGAATCCGAACGCGGCGGCGGGGGAGAAAGGGGAAGTGAAATTGTAGTTGTAGAGATAGGGGACTAACATTTCGGGGATGTTGCGGAAAGAGCCGTTGGTCCAGTTTCCGGTGGACCAGTACGAAACGGTGTCGTTGAAGAGGAGTTCGAATTCCCCGAAAAACGGTGGCTTTAGGCGCAGGGAGTAGAGACCCGGTGAAGGGTCGGTATCGGTGCGCCAGGAAGTGAGTGAGTTGAAGCGAGTTAGGTTCATGTCGGGGAGCCAGGTGTCGGCGGGGGAGTCGAAGCTCTGCCATAAAACGACGCCGTCGGGGGTGGCGAGGATTAAGTTGCCGGAGTCGTGGAGTTTGAGGGTGAAGTTTGAAGTGTGAATATTTGTGTTGTTGGAACTCCAGAGAGTGGTGTTGGAATGGGTTAGGAGTAATTGACCAGTTTGGGTTAGGTGGAGGACTGAACCGGTTTGGGTTGGGGAAGGGTGGAGGCGATTGGCGAACCAGATGGTATTGGTGTTGGTGTTGGTGTTGGTGTTGGGGAGCGAAGTGTAGCGAATGGCGAGGTAGAATTTGGAGGAGAATGAGAAGATGCCCAATTGGAAGGTGTTGTTGGGGCTTTGGAGTGTGGTGTTGCCTTGGAGAATGATGGTTGAGGAAATGGGAGAAAAAGGGAGAATGAGAAGGAAGAGAAAGAGGGACATTGTTTTGTTCTACGGAGGAAGTGGAATCGCATCAAAATGAAGAAGAGAACAAGAATAAGAAGAAGAGGGAGTGTTGTTGTTGTTGCTGTGCTGCTCCCCCATGCCACTCACTGTGGCTTGGGGCTTCTCCTTTCTATTTCTAAATTCTACACTCTTGACTCTTGACCAATGAGCATTGGTGTACATTACCTTTTATATGTCTAGAACTCTAAATTACCCTTTCACCTTCTCTGCTCTATGCTCAATTATAATTTGTTTTTTTTTTAAACGGGATCTTTCGACTTATTCGATCACAAATTAATTTGTGATATTGTGATGGGTGTTATCTCGGAGAGTTTTCACATTATGAAACTCATCATTGAATTTGGAATTTTTTCGAGTTTAAAGAAATAAAACGTATGAGCGCAAAGTTGCCTAATGCTAATGTCGTGCTCAATTACATATGAATTTGAATTCTCACTTGTTTTCGAAACTGTTAGAAAAGAAAAGAAAAAGATGACAAATACTGTACAACGTATTAAAAAAGAGAAGAATATTCAAAATCCATCTTATGCAAGGAATGAAAACTAAACAACTGGATGTCTTAGAAAGTTTATTAACTTAGGAATATTCCCTTTTCTCGGGGTATTTTTTAAAAAGCTTAAGGCCCATAATGTCATCATGTCATGCATTGAGATAATAATCATTCCCCTATGAAAGATTAAATTAAAGTCTCTTTTAAAACTATTGATTTTTGCCCAGACTGACAACTAATAAATCTTCATTAACTATTAGCTGTTTCTTGATAACCAATACTTTTTAGGCACACTCTAGCTTATTCTTATTGTTTAGTGTTTTTTAGTACTAACTTGATATGATATCTCTTTTAATTTAATAATATAATGATGCTTTCTTATTATTTTAAGCCAAACCTTCAACTGATTGACGTAGAATAATTTGAACTGTTTATGGCATAAAGTTCTGGCACGGTAGTATAAGTGTTGAGAGTTCGTACGTAGTTGATGAAGATATTAATCAAATTAAGAGCTTCCAATGTTTCAGAATAATTAACATTTCACAGCTTCTTCTAAATTAATGTTAAATTAAAGAGAGTCGCGTGTAAGTGAGTATTTGATTTAAATAATTATATTATTCTGCCCTTATATAACTATATTCAAAGTAACTCAAACGAATTTGAAAAGCTGAATCCGATAATGCATGAAAATTATTTACGATTATAGCATTAACCTGATTGGAATAAAACTTTAAAAAAAAGGGGCAAGAAGGAAGGAGTGAAGGAAAATGCAGATAAGAGGGTGATTTGGGAAGAAGACAAATTGGAGTGAAACGGTGGTGGCAGACAAATGCTCTGAATTCCACTCATCAAGTTATCTGTTTTCAACGTAGGAATGGAAAAATAATTAAAATAAGGGCTTTGTGAGAAATAAAATAACATTTCGTTTATGAAATGAAATATCTTGTCTTTTACTTTATTAGTAAAAAAAGGATAAAATAATAGCATGAAGAGGGAAAGGGGACCATTAGAATATGGGAAAGCAACAACAAGTGAATTTGAAGGAATTGACAAGCATGCATGTTGAACCCAACAAAGAACAACCAGACCAAGCCAAAAAGTTCTTACAAAGAAAACGCGTAAATGACTATGCATGCTGCTTGGTAACTTTGGGAAAATAGTCACATTTTATTTAAAATTATTTTTTGGAATATTAATTAATTATTAAAATAAATTGAATCCCAAAATAACTACCCTAAATAATTAATTAGTGTAATAGACCATTTAGTCATGTCAAATATCTAATTTTGTTATTATTAACATTACGTTAATATAAGTGAAATTAAACTCAATTTTTTAAAGATTTTGGATTTGCATAAAATGGATGAAAAAAAAAAAAAGACATGTTAAAGTGATCAACAAAATATAAATATGTAGTTGGTTCGAATAGAATTAGATTCGTTTCTTTAAATAAGATATTAAATTAGAGTTTTTTAGATAAAAAAAAACATAATGGAAAGAAAAAAAATTATACTAAAAGTGGCACCCAAGTCATCTCTTTTAACTTATTATAAGTTATTTAGTGCAAATACAACTGTAATATGTGTAGAGTATTTAGTGTGTTACAGTTTGAGCTTGAATGAACCCCACAAAGTTGCCTTGTACTCCCAACCTTGTAGCCTGTAGCTTCTGGAGCTTTTCAATTCTGAAATATTCTTATGTAAAAGATTACATTGTACATTTGTACCAATGCATTTAAAAGAAGTGTTTGAGTATAAAAAAAAATTATAATATTTTTAAAATTAATTGTATTTGCAATTTTCACAAGGTGTGAGTTATTATTGCCACCAAAGTCAAACTCAACCAACCACTCAAAGGATTGTGATTGCACTATTTTTTGTAGGTATTTTTGGTAAGGAAGTCAATCAATTCTGGTTTTGACTTATGACTATACATTTTTGTTTGTTATCCCATACCCATAGTTGCTACAAAGTCATTGAATTCAAAGTTGTTTTGTGGCTTCTGTAACAACAGTTGAAGGGTTTGATTAGGCAACGACTTTGAATTTCACTCCTCATTTTGTTGCCCCCACATTATTATTTTGAAAAAATGGTTTTAATGATAGTCTTCTCATTAAAGAAGAAAGCCAAGAAGAAAAATTGCTGTTATTCTGCATAATTATCAATCAATTAAAATCTTATGATCAAAACGTCATCATGAGGTACTAATATTTTATGATCAAAACATCATGATGAGGTATAATTTTGACAATTGCTACTTTTTTGTTTTGTTTTGTCATTTCCTTCTTTTATTCTTATCCAATCAAAACAAGTCATGATTCCCCCATGGTTCTCAAGATTTGAGACTCCTATTTGGGCTTAGAGTTTATAATGCCACCAACTACCAAGGTGTCCTTGATTCTATTTTGATTTTGATTTTTTTTTTTGTTTTAACAAAAGCAGTTTATAAAATTAATAGTAGTATCTTTTTTTTTATTTCCTATTCTCAGTTTTCTATTACTCATTCTATTTTGAAGATATAAAGTTGGTTGAGATATTAGGAGAAAAGTGAAGGAAGAAAGTAAGGAAATATGTTGCAAGTTTGAATCTAACAAAAAATAAATAAATTACTCATTCTTTTTTGCACTATTTTATCTTCCCCAACTCATACTCTATTTTACTTATAAAAATAATATTTTCAAAAACACAATCAAACACATCCTAACATTTATTACTTCAATGATGGATCATCTAGTACTGCCATCATCCGTTAGACTTCTGTTCAGAACAGTTTTCATTTATCATATGCTATGATAGTTAATAAAGGTTGGCAAAGTAGGGAAGTTCACAGTACTTAACAAGGGAAAGAGGTCTCTATCAATAATAAATCCATGACAAGGAATTTAAGAGAGGTGTTTTTAAATGGAAATGTTGTATGGCTTTGATTTGATACAATCAACATTTGAGTTGGGAAAGTAGGGTAGGGGAGGTATTAATGGTGCCATTGACATGTTGAACTTGTGCTATTTGTTTAATCCACTCACTCACGTGCAGTTTTTGGAGTTCAGACTAAGCCAACTATCCACACACATGTGCACAGAAAGACAACTGGAACAACTAGAATGTGTAATAGCTTTTGGTTACTCTTTACAGCATCCAACTTCCACCATAGGAAAACAACAAATTGAGATCACTTTCAAACAGCAAAACCAGCAGAATCTACATTGATTAACAATGTTTCACTCACAATTACCCCTTTTTGCCACCAAGCTTAAGAGATTTCAATTTAAAACAAAAGGGGTTCAGTGTATACAACAAAAGATGGGATCCCCAACATCCACCACAATATATACATTGAAAATGTGGCAAAATGTAAAGCAGACTTGATTTACAAGACCAGTATGCATATTTTTTTTTTCTCTCACAAAGAAAATAACATAGAAAAACAAATAAATATTGAGAATTTTGTACAAGAAAATGGAGAGAGAGCAGCAAAGCAACATGGGGGGAGGAAGGAAAGACATTCTGTGAACATGAATTTCTTCTTCTTGAGAAAAGCTGCATTCTTTCACCGATAATAGGTAAATTCCAACATGATGAGGAATCGCACTTAAAGAGACATGCAATGTGGTGTAGCATTCTGTCAAAACCTTCTCATTCTTCTCACAGATTGTACACCCAACGAATGGGCCCACTAAAACAACGACCTTTTAAATGCTCTAGGAATTGAAAATGAATTTGTACTATCATCTAACCAGCTATTAAACAATGAGTTTTCATGTATCTTTCACGCATTAAGCAAGCTCTTTTTTTTTCTTAAACAACAGAACTAGTTCAGTGTCTGGTCAAATATCATCTCCTGTAACATCAAAAAGAAAAAGTATTTCAATTTAGCTTAACGTAATTGGTAAACATGATAAAAATGCTCAGAAAGATTGTATGTTATTGTCAACAATAACCAATAATACACATTTAGTAGGAACTGGAGGAGTTCATTTACCCAAAAAAGAACAAAACCACATTCTTTTCATTATATAGTTAACAAGGAATTGATGCAGAAAGCCAAACCTGATCACATATAGGACAGGAATCACTTCTTTCCATCCACTCAAGAATGCAAGACAAGTGAAAGTGGTGTTCACATTTTGTCAGAGTTTTAGGATTCTCAACATCATATTCTGCATTAAAAATAAAAATTATCAGAGGATAGTTTCCAGACATAGTCACAGCTTATTGGTCCTGATCCCTTAGCTGAAACATGGAAAATCTGACTTCAAAAGATAAGTTCTACTGACCTTCAAGACAAATGGGACAGCCATCCTCTTCTTCTGTTACTAATGCATGGAATTCTTTAGTTTTTGACAGTTCAGCCTTGCTTGGAGATATAGGTGCTGAATTAGCTTTAGCTTTACAGTCAGATTCTTCAAGATCTTCACATGTAATTAATGTTTCAAAGCTACTACCACTAACTGTTTCTCTGCCGGATTCAGAATCTGTTGATGCTGGACCTCCCAGGACCATATCATACGGTAGAGGTGCAGGAGGGGGCTGGTATGTATCAGGTGTGGAAGTTTCCAGGTTCAAGCCTATCAGCAATCCAGTAGTGAGTGAAGCAGCCGTACCATCATTAGACGTTAAGGACTCATGCTCTTCTAATGTTGGGGGGCACTGAAAACAGGAGTACTTTAGATAATCATATCATAAGCCATACCATCATAAAAAAACACTAGACTGGGAAACGGACTATTTTTCATGAAGCAATTAATTTCAAAGAGAACAATGAAAACAAACAAGTTAAACTACAATTCAGCCACCTTCTCATCTGACATCCCCCAGGGGATCATTCATGCATGAAGAAATGCTGCATAATTTCCCTAACTATGGAAAGAGTTATAAATTGCATAGCACATTGGTTTAAGCTCCTAAGAAACCTTTGTGAATTGCAAAATAACAATGAAGTTGCTTGCTTATACTCATTCTTCTCAGCATATCACCACCAATTGCCAAGTCCAAGCATAGAAATTATCAATATGAAGGCCGCTATGCATTATATTTCACTTTCTTGCCATTAACTTTTGTAAGAAATTAAGGCAAACAATAAAATAGGACTCATTTAAATAATGATAAAGGGAGAAAAGATATTGATCTTTAATAATCTTTCACTAATTTGCATCCTCTCACAACCTCCCCCACCTTTCACCCAAATTGCAGCTTTCCAAAATTCACTTCAAACATGTGTATATGATGAACTAAATTTTCAACATTGCTCAACTTCCATCACTCTCATCCCTTCAAGCAATGACTGCACAGGAAACTTTTTGATCTTTTAATTAAGTGGCAACATAACACCAAGGATTATCTTTCTAAATGCTTTCCTGCCTTGAGTACTGATTTTCACTGCTATGAGAAAAAAAACTATAAAAAAAAAGGAAAATAAAAATAGAAGTGGCACAAAGTCCATAGATTATCTAGAAATAACTTTGATGCATGGCAACATTTTAAAAAGTTAGTCATGACCACACCCCTTACATGACCCTTAATGTAACATGAAAATACTTGAAATAGTGTTTTTTGCAAATGAAATATTGCAGAGGTCACATCTGGTTGACATGGGTGGTCACCAATAGCAACCATTTTGAGGCCTTTTAACAGCAAGTTGACAATGAAATACTTGGATTTTTGCTTCACTCAAACATTATTCACGAGTTATGACAATGATAACTAGCATAGAGCAGTGAAGATATTTGGAAGTAAAAATTAATATTGCAGGAGGACTGGGGGAGTAACAGGTTCACCTGATCGAACTTAAACTATTACAGTGACTTTGGTTTCCCATGACTTTATTAATATAAATTTGATCTCTACATGTTTTTGTTGAAGAGGACAACTTACTACACAAAATCCCAAACTGAATGAACCTTCAATATTCAATAATTTTCATAATTAGATCTAAAATATGTTTTTATGAACCAATTTTTTCTTAGTTTGTAAGCATGTTTAATGGAGTGACTGATAGCTGCCATTTCTTTTTGTAACTCAGTAATATATTTGCAATAAAGATGGGAAACAAGTGAGAGTATTCTTGGCCGACCTGCTTGTTATTATTTGCCGCAGGGACCCATCCAAGTTTTATGCAATCAGTACAGCAACAAAATATATGTAAGTTTACATGAATGAAACTTACTAAAGAGAATAAATTATACAGAGTTTGGAGCTCTTTCATTATTTATCTTTGGTTTCTTAAAAACAGTAACAGTGCCTTTTTTTTTGTCTGAAATCATAAGGGGGGTTCATTAATAAACAGATGGAAGAGAACTAGAGGAGAATACAATATAAATGAGATGAGAAGTATCACTTTGAAATTAGAATCAATACATTGCATGCACTATTTTCCATTACATTGATGCTTTTAAGCAACCATATATGCTACATAAGCTACAAATCAGGTAAGAGAGGATAGAGGAGTACTAACATAGTAATACACTGGTGTTCCATGCAGGTGAGGTTTCCTGGCAGAACAACAGCAACCTCCCATTTTTCAGCTGTCCTTTTCTGTTAAATAATCAAACATACCAGTGACACTCTCATTCTCTTCTGTAATTCAGGATCGAAAAAGGATCAGAAGCCACGAAACTTCATGCATCCACTCTGCTACCACAAGTCAAAGAAGAGTACATACAAATATATTTCACATTAGAAACAAACTTATATCCCATAGGGCCATGAAATCAATGATCAATCAGTGGCAACTCAAAATTATGCAAACACCACAAAGCAAACCAATCAATTACACAGTTGTCAAACAGGCACGCCCTTTCATTTTGAGAAATAAATAACATAACAACAAATTGCATACAGTCTTATTACAAATGATAGATTACACTACTGTTGCAAAAAGTTACAAATGCCTTAACCTAATTCATGATCATCCAAATCACATATTAGCATACAAATTTCAGCAAGAGACAAACTTTCCATTCAACAAAGCAATCCAATCCACACAATCGACCAGAACATATCAGCAACAAAACAAGGAAGTCAGATTCATCACCAGACACAACAAAACAGAGCAAACAACACCATGACCCGGAAGAATACCCAAAAAAAACCATTTTGAATCAAAATTCATGGCATGAAACCTAAAGTCTGCGGTGGAAAAGGGAAACAGTTGTTTGTTTTTTGTGTTTAGGGAATAAAAAAAGTACCTTATTTGGAAGGGGGAGATGGGAAATGGGTTCCACGAAAAGGGATAGAGGGGGGGTTTGTGAAATTGAGAAGTTCGATTATGTGTACATAGGTTTGTTGTTGTTACAGTAGTAAGTAAGTACTTTTGATGTTACTGTGTTGTGTTGTTTTGTGTTGGTGGGGTTTTGCAGTGTACGCGCTCCACTCGTTTCTGTGTCATAAGGAGCTTTGTCGTTTGTTGGCTTTGGAATTCGTACTGTACAACTGCATCACTAAAGTCAACTCAATGACTTCATCAGCATATTTTATTATAAATATATAATATAAAGAGCTAAACCGTGGGGAATGATCGATTCGAGCTATAATGATCTCAAAATCAACAATAAATAAATACTTGGTATTAACAACATGACTATGAAAAAAATAATAACAATGTAAAATATAATTTTACAGTGTTATCTAATTCCAAAACATAATTATATGATTTTTAGGATATTTATCATCAAAGTCAAGAAACTCTTGCCATCCATTAAAAGTTGGGATTGGATGATCAAATAAAAATATTTTATTCAATAATTGTTGATGAGTTCAATGGTTATTGACCTACCACGATAATTTTATAATAGCGTGTTGGATCGGTGTAGTGTAGAGCCACATTCTTATCAACACAATGATATTTTGCTTTTTGGTAGAATTAACAGAATGATACTATTAAAAAGAGTATATAATAATGTTCATACAAAATAAACCAGACACAATATTAAAGAATAGAAAAACAGATTGTCCAAATCACTCTATAGTTTATAGTCTATATATAACAAACAAAGCATTTATTAGGATTCTAAAGATATCAAGCATTCATCTTATTATTTGATGAATTATTGAATTATTGCAACTCCAGATTTTTGAAACCTTACAATAATTTATTTTCTCTATTTTTTTCTGGAAATAAGGAAAACTAGCCTCATCTGACACTCATGTCCCTTTTTGGGTACAATTATGATTCCACATTTGACACATCAACCGTTAAAGTTTAAACCTTTGGCAAAATCTTTATCATGAAAATTCTAAGTGTAACTGTGTGTTAGCCTCTCATGATATCATCTTATGCTATGCAAAATCCATTTCAAAAAGCAGCTCCGTTTCTCTCTAACCCCTTATTCGTTTGTCACTCAATGCTCCCATTCATGGAGCATAATCAGAGCTTCTGTGCCACTTCCTGATGAAACACATTTCAGGGACCCTCAATCTGTTCATTTGTTTTGTGCCAATGCCCTCAAAGTTTCTGCCAAAAGGGACCTTCTTCCTGAAGGAAAACAGCTACATGCCCATTTGATCAAGTTTGGATTTTGCCATGTTCTGTCCCTGCAAAATCAGATTTTGAGTGTTTATCTTAAGTGTAAGGAAGCTGAAGATGCGGAGAAACTGTTTGAGGAATTGCCGGTGAGAAATGTCGTGTCATGGAACATTCTGATTCGCGGTATAGTTGGATGTGGCAATGCATTTGAAAATGACTCGAGACAACAACTTTGCTTTTCTTATTTTAAAAGGATGTTGTTGGAAATGGTGGTTCCGGATGGTACAAGTTTTAATGGTCTCATTGGTGTTTGTGTCAAGTTTCATGATATTGACATGGGTTTCCAGTTGCATTGTTTTGCAGTGAAACTGGGATTGGATTTGGATTGTTTTGTAGGAAGTGTTCTTGTTGATTTATATACAAAATGTGGTTTAGTTGAGAATGCAAGGAGGGTTTTTCATGTTGTTCCACGTAGGGATTTGGTCATGTGGAATGTGATGATTTCTGGCTATGCCTTGAATTGCTTACCAAAAGAGGCTTTTGGCATGTTCAACTTGATGCGATCTGATGGCACAAATGGGGATGAGTTCACTTTTAGCAGCGTTCTTAGTATATGTGATACTTTGGAATATTATGATTTTGGAAGGCAGGTTCATGGCCATATTCTGAAGCATTCGTTTGATTCAGATGTGCTTGTAGCTAGTGCATTGATCAACATGTATGCAAAAAATGAAAATATAAACGACGCATGCAGACTATTTGATAGGATGGTGATTCGAAATGTAGTGGCATGGAACACCATTATTATTGGATGTGGGAATTGTGGAGAAGGGAATGAGGTTATGAAGCTTCTCAGAGAGATGCTCTGCGAAGGGTTTTTACCTGATGAACTGACTATTTCCAGCATTATTAGTTCATGTGGCTATGCTTCTGCCATTACTGAAACAATGCAAGCTCATGCTTTTGCTGTTAAGTCATCATTTCAAGAATTTGTATCTGTTGCCAATTCCTTGATTGGCACGTACTCCAAGTGTGGTAGCATTACTAATGCATGTAAATGCTTCAGATTAACTAGAGAACCTGATCTTGTTACATGGACTTCGTTGATAAATGCATATGCATTCCATGGTCTTGCCAAAGAAGCAATTGAAGTGTTTGAGAAGATGCTATCTTGTGGAATAATACCGGATCGAATTTCCTTTCTTGGTGTTCTCTCTGCTTGTTCTCATTGTGGGCTTGTGACTAAGGGACCTCACTACTTTAACTTGATGACCAGTGTGTATAAGATTGTTCCTGATTCAGGTCACTATACCTGTCTTGTTGACCTTCTTGGAAGACATGGTCTTGTAAATGAGGCTTTCGAATTCTTGAGGTCAATGCCAATGGAAGCTGAGTCAAATACATTAGGAGCATTTATTGGATCTTGCAATCTCCATGCAAATATAGGACTGGCTAAATGGGCTGCTGAAAAGCTCTTCACCATAGAGCCAGAGAAGAATGTTAACTATGCAGTCATGTCTAACATTTATGCTTCCCATAGACATTGGTGTGATGTGGAAAGAGTTAGAAAAATGATGGGGAACAACAAGTGCGATGCAAGAGTCCCTGGTTGCAGCTGGATAGAGATTGGTAACCAAGTTCATTCATTTGTATCCAATGATAAGACACACCCTAAAGCTTTAGAAATGTATGCTACATTGAAAATGCTACTTTGGCCAATGAAGGAAAAAAATGGCATGACTGCATAGTTAAAGTGAAACTCTAATTCTAATACTAAAGTACATAAAGAACATGTAAGTTTCATCTTATCCAATGCTTTCCTTTGAAGATGGGCACCTTAAGTGGTGGTTTAGAATTTGGATATGAATGTTGATGTTTGAACTAACATGTTAAACAAACGTTCCACCCATAGTTCATAGTTATTTCTTGTTATGAGTAGAGCAATATCCAAAGTTGTTTCCATCTAAATATCTAATGCCAGGGGCCACGTCAAATTTGAACTGCAGGTGTTATTTTTCTAAGGTACAATTAAAACCATAATACTAATCTACATCATTGTGCCTAGCAGAAGTATTAGTTATCTGTGTCATCTTTGATTTCAGCTTCTCACCTGCAGGAAACCGTTAATTAACTTCTAATCAAAGATACATGTGGGCCGGATCATTGATCATTGATCTTGATCCATGGCTCGTAAAGGACTGAGTTTTGCCAAAAAAAAAAGTAACTACCTGTAGTTAAATTGACTCAACTTAAACTTGGGTGTTTATTCAAATACATCTTGTAATGTGAACTAGCACACGAAAAGGAAGAAAACTGGTATTAGGCTATTAGCCGTCTTTGCTTTTCAAGCCAACAAAACCTAATTTGAAATGCTTCAACACGATTGAACTTGAAATGTCTACATTATCAACCAACAACCTAGAAAATTAAACGTTAACCACCTACAAATTAGTAACCCTATGCATGTTTAAGATGTTACTCAAGGGCTTTTGTAAAAGGAAGAAAAAATTCCCTTTCCATAAATATGCATTAAAAAATATGTTTTATGTTAATTTTTTATATTACCTTTTTTAAGAGAGTCCTCTTATGTTATTTCATTGATAATAAGAGATTTAATACAAGTTGAAATACAATCATGAATTCGATGCGAGAAATCTAACAAGAGAATAGATTACAAGATTAATTTATCTCCAAATAAAACACATTTACACATTCTGAAAGAAAATAAAACATATTTACATGTATGTAATTTCAATACAAGTTGAAATACAATCATGAACTTGGTGTGTAAAATCTAGTAAGAGAGTGGATTACAAAATTAATTTGTTTACGAATTTACACGTTCTAAAAGATGAAAGTTATTTATAAGTATGTAATGAGTTTCCAAATCAACCTATATCATGTATACAAATTTTGTGATTTTTTTACATAATAATATCACGACCAAAGGTTTATACTTATTTTTTCTTTATAAAGATTTGTAATAAGTAACAACTATTAATAAAAAGGCAAAGCGTTAAACGTTCACTTTTAGGTTTAACTGAGCAATTGTGAGGAAATGACTCCATGGCCAATGGTTGTACTTTTCAATGTACTGAGAGACTGAGACTATTACATTAATTTAATTTCTTTTTTTTTTTAATTTCTTAAATTACGTTAGTTATTACATACTGTCGGTGGTAATAATAAAAGTACATACTAACCTCAAATACGGCGTTGACCGTTAGAAACAAAAGACCCACCGAAATTGAAGACAAAACAACGAGAGTTTGTAAATTGAAGACAATTTCCACGGCGCATAATAGCGTCACCCACCCTTTTATTATTGCACCAATCAAAACATTGCAAAGTCGTTGCACTTTCATACTTCACTTCAGTTGACTCTCTCTCTCTAAAACCAACCCGCCAAAATTTTCTCTCTCCAAAACACACACACACATGACATCTCCATCCCCTTATCCTCCTCGCCGGCGATCAAGCTCCGACCACCGTACCACCCCCGGCAGAGTGCCCCCCTCCCCCAGTTACGACGCCTCCTCCGAGTTCAGCACCTCCTCCGCCCTCTCCGCCCGCCGGAACCCCGTCTCCGCCGTCACCAAGTCCTTAGCCGGAATCTTTGCCGGGTGCTTTGCTCCGCCGGAGTCCGACAACTCCAGGAGCCTCGGGGACTCCGAGGAGTTCAAGTCTTCTTCCAGTACTAGTTTCATTTTTCTTCTCTTTTTTTCCGTTTTTTTGTTTGGACTAAACTTAGATGCAGGGACTTTACCTGTTTTAACTTTTTAAGTGTAGTTTTTTCAGTTAAAGTTAGAGTCTTTACGTCGATAGTAATACACATAACAAATGTTTACATCAACATAGGTTTTTAAAGTCAAATTCTAATTCTGATCGGACGACACAATTCGAAAAAATCTTATAGAACTGTTAAGCATCTATGTGCTCTTCTATGTTCTTTTGGATCTCGGAATTTGAACTCACGTGTCAAGAAATTTCTTTTTTTAAGCTGCAGAGAAAAAGGGTAGAAGTGTCAAGAAAATTTGAATTGGAGTTTGAGATTTTGGTCTCAATCATGAAATATGGATTTTGATTTTGGTTATTAGTAGAGAATTTGTTTAAATCACAGAGTTCTCAAAATCATGGCTTTCTGTTTTGGGCATGGATAATTCAGCAAATACTATCCATTTAGGTCATGGTTTGCATAGTTTTATTAAAAAAAAATGTATCTATACATGTGTCAGCAACATTATAGATTTTGAAGTTTTGTGGCTAACGTTTGAGGTAAGGAATTGCTTAATCAGTCATCAATGCATTGCATTGCATTCAGGTCACTATAGTTTGGTTAGTTTTCTTTGGATTAGATTTTTAGCATTGTGGATTTTGAAGTGATGCTATTGCTAGGTAGATTTTTCTTCAAATGGAGTGGATGAATTGGAATAATCCGTTTGTGTTTGTTTCTTAGTTGTATCAAATGCTTCGAGAGCTGGTAGTCAGAGAGGGAGTGGCTCGAATCGAGGTACCAGCATCAGTTCATACAACATAGTACAAACAAAAGAACCTGGCATTGTGAAGTTCACCATGGAGGAAATCTTCCGAGTCACCAGAAACTTCTCCCCTTCTTTCAAGATTGGCCAAGGTGGTTTTGGTGCTGTCTACAAGGCCAAACTCCTGGATGGGACTGTTGTTGCAGTAAAGCGTGCTAAGAAGGTTGTTTAAGTTGTTTCTAGCCTATTCCTTTGCTCAATTGTGTCACCATTTGCATGGAATGAGAATTGAGGAGTATTAGCAACACACTCTCTTGAACACTCTCTAATATTGGTTAAAAAAATTATTAAAACCTACAAAATTACAAGAGAGGCTCGTTAAGTAAGAAGTACGATGTATAAAAAATTGTGATTTCAAGTAAATTTCAGCCAACAATAAAGAATGTGTTCAGAAGAGTGTGGTGGCATTTCTCATGAGAATTTCAGTGATAACAAGCACCCAAAGGTTATTGATTTCCTTTTTGCTTTGCAGAGTGTATATGAGAAACATTTGGGGGTGGAGTTCCAGAGCGAGATCCAAACACTATCACGGGTGGAACATTTGAACTTGGTCAAGTTCTTTGGATATTTGGAGCAAGATGGTGAAAGAATCATTGTTGTGGAGTATGTTCCAAATGGAACCCTTAGAGAACATTTAGATTGTGAGTTTCTCTAGCCTTTTAGCTATTGTGTGTTTGTGATTTGCCCTTGCCTCCAGCATTGGCTTTTTTGTGTTGTGCCTACTACAACTTGACCAAAGGATTATTACAGGCATTCATGGAAGCGTTCTGGACCTTGCTGCACGTCTAGATACAGCAATTGATGTTTCTCATGCCATCACCTATCTTCATATGTATATAGGTACGTACAACTCTCCGGTCATCAAGCAATTCATTAATTGTCCAATAGTTTTACACTGTCCAGCAGTTACATCCTGTTATTTATGATAAGTCTGCTGACTTTTATAAAGTTATCTTAAAAATCATATAAACGGTGGACTATGATTGCACGACAGTGAACTGTCAGTGCATCACCGTTATACTCTAATTTCAATCATGACAAAGTGCATAGTTGTTTGTCCTAGATTACATATAGATTGCTGAAAAAGAATATGACATTTTTTGTATATTGTGTTTTCTTTGTAGATCATCCTATCATTCATAGAGACATAAAATCTTCAAACATTCTTCTCACTGAGAATTTTCGAGCTAAGGTAGCAGACTTTGGTTTTGCTAGACAAGCCCCTGACAGTGACTCAGGCATGACACATGTTTCCACCCAAGTAAAAGGAACAGCTGGCTACTTGGACCCTGAATACCTGAAAACTTATCAACTAACTGAAAAGAGTGATGTGTATTCATTTGGAGTTTTGCTTGTTGAACTTGTCACAGGAAGACGCCCCATTGAACCAAAATTTGAACTCAGGGAGCGAATCACTGCAAAATGGGTATGTACTTTGTACTATTTTGCCTTCATTTTATTCTTCTATCTAGATTTCTATTTAGTAGTTTTTCATAATTTCATGAAAAACAATATCTTCTATGAATATGTTACCTCATTTTGCTCAATAGTCAGTAGTTAGGCACCTTCCTTCATGATTACACAATCTCAATCCGTGTTTTTCAAAGCTTTAATTGGTAAGAAGTATTAGGGGGCATTTGAAAGAGCTTAGTAATGCTCACAAATGATGAAATTTCAATAAGCTCTTTTTAATAAGAGTTTAACAGACATGCATTGTGAGTGGAGAAGTTTTTACATTGTTAATCAATTAGAAATCATCATTGATATGATTTTCAAAATAGTCATTGCAAAAGTCAACAAACTTATCCTACATGACAGTCTACGGTTAGACGACAATATAAAATACCTTTATAATCTCAATGCATGCATCATTAAAATAAGTTTTTATTTTTCAACTTCAGAAAGTTTCATAGGTGAAATTGTAGGCCCTCATGTGATAAAGCTTGTTGAATAAGCACTTAATTAAACTCTTTACTCACACACACCCAAATTCTTCAATGTAACTTGTTTGCTACAAGTGCAGGCTATGAAGAGGTTCATGGAGGGAGATGCTAACTCAGTCTTGGACCCAAGACTAGATCAAACTGCTGCAAATACTTTGGCATTAGAAAAGATTCTTGAGTTAGCTTTGCAGTGCTTGGCTCCACGTAGACAAATTAGGCCAAGTATGAAGAGATGTGCTGAGATCCTTTGGTCCATTCGCAAGGATTTCAGAGAGCAGCTATCAGCTTCAAACTTTCGCTCATTTTCCACTTCTTCCCAAAGAAGTTCCTCAGTGAAAGAGTGAGAAGGCTAATTAAAGTTGCAACAATTGCATCAAAGAATGTTAAGTTAGTACAAGCCATAGCCAAGGGAGAAAAATAAAATTAAAACCATTCTTTTTTATATGATGATTGGCAACTTTGGCACTTGGGGTGGCATGTAGAAATTCATATTTTGTGGAAATTGTACATGAGAGTTTTGGCTTGTGTATAAAGATGAGTGTCTTGCATTCCTTATTTGTGCATTTATTTTTTTCTTCTTGGAACAACACAAGGAGGAAAAGAAAACTTGTATTCTATTGATTGGAAACTTGAATGGTGTATTACTATTTGGGTATAGTATAGTATAGTATTCCATTTGCAGTTAAATATATACTGAATCCTATTGGCATTTGAAAGAGCTTAGTAATGGTGTATTACTATTTGGGTATGGTATAGTATTCCATAAATATATAGTATAGTATGCTTCACTTTTTTTTTTTTTCATTTCTGTTGGACCCTATTGATACAATAATATCAGATATCAAGGTGGGCCAGTTGGTAATAAATTGATCTTAATCCTATTTATATTCGTCAGCAGCAAAATGGCCACCTACCTTTATACATAACCAAGTTGATAGTGCAATAAGTGGTTGGGTTGGACCACTAAATTAAATATGTATACAACAATTCATTTTATACAAAATGTTAATCAATTTTTTTAATTAAAAATATTATTAATACTCTTTGTTATGATTTTTTGGGATGTATTGAATTTGGATTTTAAATTTAGTATAATTATTATTTTTAAAAATTTGAAAAACATCAACTTAATCAATAAACTTAAACCAGCCTAATTATAATCAGGTTAATCTAGTTCTAAGTTCTAACTGATAAAAAAAAATTCAAAGTGAATCTATTTCGATTGAATTTAATAAATCAGTTTTAGTTTTTGTGTTCAAACAGAAACCAATACAATTCAACACGTGATTACCGGTGGATAGAAGACAACTAGACGATTCAACTTTCAAGACACTTCTACTGTTGTCTGAACATTTGTTTGTTTGTTTAATCTTTGACTTGTTTTATTTCTATCAACACCATTATTATATTTTCGTAATCATTGACTAAGGTAAGGAGGTAGCATAGAAATTGTTTAATTATTTTTATTTATGCGTATGATTTACGTAAATGTGTTACTTCTACGAATATGATATAGCCACGTCATACTGTCATAGATTTCCAAGAAAGGAAAAAAAATAAAATAATGTCATGTTGTAGAACTCGAAGCAAGTTACAGAAAAAATAAATAAGAAAATACAGCACCCAGATTTGCATACTAAATATTCTCACGCATAAAAAGAATACTAAATATATTTTATTATTTTTCTGTTTTTCTTTAATTTATTTATTTTCATCCCTAGATAGATAGATGTTACATATTATATATGCGTGGGTATTCAAAACACATGTGTTGAATAATTTGCTTTTGAAAACAATATACAGCTAAATTAAATAACAAGACCCATGAAGTTATGTTGAATTGCTTTTACCAACAGAACTCTCCATATAATATAATACAATTCCCAGGATAACAATATTAATATTCTAATTTATAATTACATGACCAAAGCTCCAAGTCCAACCCTTTGTCCTATGACTAAAATGTATCCCTTGTTTGATTTCTTTCTCCTATCTTATGGCATAAAAAATATATTTATAGAAAATCTATATATACCCTATAATGAATGTAAATAAGCAAACCTTGTGAGAAAACGAATTTACAAGAGACTGCTTTGTTGATCCTTGTTAACATCTTAGGCCTCACAATTCACTCTTATGTTGATTTCTAGTTTCTAGTTTCTAGTTCTACTCAGCAGCCATACATTTTACCTACCCAATTGTGACACATTAATGCAAAAATTAAATCCTAAAAGATCCACCTTTTTTTCCTTTTTGCACCCCCCACCAATCCCATGTATGTTCTTCTAATCAACCTCTTGGAAATGAATCCTGACGAGTCAGTGCATAGTTTCCACTTGAAGGTGGTGAGTCTTCGGCTTCAACAACGTTTGCTTTTGAGCAAAGGAAGAAGAAAGAAGATGTGTATATTGTAACATGCCAAAAGCTGTAACCAACCATTTCAAAAGAGCAAAACATGAGACCTGAGAAGAGAGATAAACAAAGTGAAAGTGGAGTGAGTATAGTAGTACTGTAATACCTATGCCAAATCCAGTAGTTTGCACTGGTTTCAAGCGTCCAGCTTAATCCTGCCATGGCCAATGCAATGAAACCAACCACCAGAAAACCCCAGCGAAACCGTCTCAAAAGTGTCGTGACCAGATTACAGAACCATTGCTTTATAGTTTGCAAACTGCAGTAGAAATTCATCTTTAAGCACATTCAAGTTCAAAACAAAAATATAAAACTGCAGTTTGAATATATTTGAGACATAACATACGCTAGTTCAGAACTTGTGCATCCTCAAGCACATCCAAGTTTAAAGTGAAAATATAAAACTATCATGTTATGAATACAGTATATGACAATGACCACCTTGAAGGTACCAAGAAGGGTTGGTTAACATATTGTGCACAAAAATAAAGTATTGCGCACAAATTTACCATCAATTACTATTATGATGTCTGGGAAATGCTGTACTCAAAAAAAATTACTAAGCATGGAGATCTCACCTTTGAAGGAAACTTAGCGATGATAATCCAAATGAAAAGGAGAGGGACCTATACTTTTTTGAGATTTCTATCAACCATGCAATAAGAAGACCAAGAGCACCAATCACAATGACAAGAACAACATTGGAAGACCTGCACAATTCAGTGTAGATACATGTGAAGTGTGATTGTGTGAACAAAGCTTAAACATCTTTAGCAGCATATATACTAAAGTTGTTTGTCCACTAGTTCAATTTACCTAGTTGCCTTGGTTGCAGCCAAGAGTGCGGTGAGGATAGCAACAGCTGTGTGGATTGCCCTCTTATATACTTCTTCAATTGTAGCTAGGTATACAAAAGTGCTAACCACAGCCATGAAAGACAGCCAGAAATCCATGAACTGAAATGTTGAAAAATCAAGTCACTATAAATGCAGCTAAACAAGTATAGCCATTGTTGAGTTGTGTTTTAGATCCCAACAACATTTTTAATGAAGCGATTTTTAGATTTTCATCCGAGTGTATATACATGCTACTATGATTGACACCCTAGGCCTGGGAATAATTCACAGCATATAATCATCCCATTAAGAATGAGAATCCTATATGGAGCTCAGGTTACAGAAGATTGTTGAAGCTTGTCACAGCTATGCAAGTGAGATAACAACTTTCTCTATCCCATCTCAGATTCTCAAAACATTTTTAGTTTCCCATTTTTTATTTTTTAATTCAAGATACAGTAAGAGAGACCACTAAAGGCAGAGCAGTAACCTGTAAAACATTAAAATTCAATGCACACCAGGTGCCAACGTCACATGCATGATATATCCCACTAGCAATGCCACTGGATGTGAACAAAACCCATTCTGAAAATGCCTGCAAATAGGAAATCACAAGTTCCATTTCAACAAAAAATCTATCTAAACAAAGTCAAATTATTTTGTTAGAAATTTAGATTTAGATGCAATATTCTCTAATCAAGCACACAAATACTTCTTGGGAATCCAAATCATTTGTCTCCTCATTGTGTTAACTTGAATATCTAGAATTATTTATCCTCGACATTCAAGTTAATATATAATTCTAAATAGTTCCATCAATTTCCATACGTGAGCAGATAAATCATGATACAATCTGTTAAATAACTAGAACAGACAACATTATAGAGAAATAGGCAGTAAACCGTGTGTCTGAATACACCACGGAACATAGTTTATATAGACTTATTTGCATTTATTACACAATATATTGTTTCCTCTAAATGAGATATTGTTGCCTATAAACAATAATTATGAATAGAATCAGAATATTAATTCTGATTTTCAACATTCCCCCTCAAGCTGGAGTATATAAATCATATGCACCAAGCTTGTTACATATCTGATTAACCCATGGACCCTCAAAGCTTTGGTGAACACATCACGCTGGCTGATCACTAGAGTTAACAAATCTAGTGATGATATCTCCCGATTCAATCTTCTCTCTAACAAAATGATAGTCCACTTCAATGTGTTTGGTCCTTTCATGAAACATTGGGTTAGATGCAATATGTAGAGCTGCTTGATTATCACAAATCAGAGTCATTTTGGCATCCTCTTCAAACTTGAGCTCTTTAATAAGTTGCTTTAACCGCACAAGTTCACAAGTTGCTACTGACCATAGCTCTATATTCTCGCTTGAAGATTAGACCTTGCCACTACACTTTGCTTCTTGCTCTTCCAAGATATAAGGTTTCCACCAATCATTATACAATATCCTCGAAGTAGATCGTCTGTCACTGGGGAGAGCCACCCAATCTGCATCCGAATATCCAACAATTTGGACATGTCCTTTGTCATTATAGACAAGTCCTTTTCCAGGAACACCTTTGATGTATTTGAAAATCCGCATAACTGCCTCCCAATGATCTTGACACGGAGAATTCAAGAACTGACTCACCACACTAACTGTGAAAGCAATGTCAGGACAAGTGACAGTAAGGTAATTTAGTTGGGCTATGCCATGCTCATCTCCTCCAGTGATAACAATGTCATCCACATACACAACGAGGTAGATACATCCCTGTGGTGAATGGTGATAAAAGACCGAATGGTCAGCTTCACTGTGAATCAAGCCAAATTGTTGTACAACAGTACGAAATCTGCCAAACCATGCTCTTGGAGACTGTTTGAGTCCATAGAGGGATCTCCGAAGTCGACAAACCATGGTAGATGATTCCCCCTGAGCAACAAAGCAAGGTGGTTGCTCCATGTAGACTTCTTCCTCAAGATCTCCATGTAGAAAAGCATTTTTGATATCAAGTTGGAAAAAGGGCCAGTGGCGAATGGTCATGCAGAAGAAAGTAATAGCCGGACAAATGTCATTTTTGCCACAAGGGAGAATGTGTCGGTATAGTCCCGGCCAAACACCCGAGCGTAGCCCTTTGCCACTAATCAAAGCTTTGAATCAATCAATCTTGACAGTGGGTCCAACTTTAAGGAGTACAACCACCGACACCCGACGGCAGAGACTTTCCAAGAGGAAGAGGAACCAGATCCCAAGTACCACTGCTTTGTAGGGCACACATCTCGTCAATCATTTCCTGTCTCCATTCTGGGTGGGATAAAGCTTCACCTGGAGAGTTAGGAATAGACACAGAAGACAAAGACAAAAGACAAGTATAAAGTAAGGGAGAAAGACGGTGATAACTCAACGTAACATAGTGAGGGGATGGGTTACGGGTTGTACGTGTACCTTTCCTAAGAGCAATGGGTAGGCCAAGGTCAGACGAAGGACCTGAATCCGAGAAAGAGATTGGAGCTGGAGGTGGGTCGATCATAGTCTCATCCTCAACTGTAGGGATAGACACTTGAGCGACTGGGAGCCGTGGTCGTCTATGATATGTCTGAATAGGTTGTGGTTGGAGAGAATGTACTGGTGATTGTTCTTCTAAAACAATGGGAAGAGGAGCAAGAGAAGGACTTTCCAGTGGGAGAGAATGATGAGAGTCAAAAGGAGCGGAAGCAGACTCAAAGAAAGACACATCAGCAGAGATGAAATAACGTTTAAGGGTAGGGGAAAAACATCTATACCCTTTCTGGGACCGATGGTAGCCAAGGAAAACACACTTGATGGATCGAGCTGATAATTTGTCAAGCCTTGGCAAAAGGTTATGAACAAAACATGTGGAACCAAAGACACGGGGAGACACGGGATGAAGTGGTGTATGGGGAAACAAAACTAAGTAGGGGGTTTGGCCTTTAAGTACAGAGGATGGCATACGATTGATAAGATAACAAGCTGTAAGAACAGCATCGCCCCAAAAGTGAGAAGGGACATTGCCATGAAGGAGAAGGGTCCTAGTGGTTTCAACAAGGTGCTGATTTTTACGTTCGGCGACCCCATTTTGCTGAGGCGTATGAGCACAAGAAGTTTGGTGAAGGATACCTTTCGATGCCATAAACTGTTGGAACGGGTTGGATAGGTATTCACGGGCATTGTCACTACGAAGGGTTCAGATAGGAACACCGAATTAAGTTTGAATTTCAATATAGAATTTTTCAAATAGGGAAAATAATTCAGATCTATTTTTCATTAAGAATAACCATGTGCAACGACTAAAATCATCAATGAATGTAACAAAATATTTAAAACCAGAAGAGGTAAGGACTCGAGACGGACCCCAAACATCAAAATGGATTAAAGCAAAGGGGGGCGCAACCCGTTTATTCATACGGTCAGGAAAAAATTGACGCGTGTGTTTTCCTAACTGACACGACTCACAATTTAAAATAGACAATTTGGACAAACTAGGAACCAACTTCTGAAGGATCGGAAGGCTGGGATGACCCAACTGAGCATGGATGGTAAGGAGAGAGGATGCGGCGGAACATGCTGGTGATGGGGTAGAAAGGTAATAAAGACCATGAGACTCACATCCAGTGCCAATCATCTTTCCCGTACTCCGGTCCTGCAAGATAACAGTATCCTTAGTGAATGTGATCAAACAATCATGTGATTGGGTCAAACGCTGAACAAACAGAAAGTTAAAGGGACAATCGGGTACAAATAAAACAGACTCGACAATTAAAGTGGGTAGGGGATGGGTGGTGCCAATTCCTTGTAACTGTGTTTGGGAACCATTGGCAGAGGTAATAATAGGTAGAAGACCAGAGGTAGAAAGAGAAGAGAAAAGAGAGCGATTACCAGAGATGTGATCAGAGGCACCAGAGTCAAGCACCTGAGGGCCCATAGAAGGAGATTGTGAGAGACAGGCAAAAGAATTACCAGATTGTGCTACCAAAGTAATGGTACCCGAGTTTTGACGACTTCCAAACCATTGGAGAAAATCCTCATACATCGCAAGGGTGGGTCAGGGCTGATCAGTAGTTAAAGAAGTGGTGGCTAGTGAGGAATTGGTCACATTAGCAGCATGAGGGGGCCTACCAATTATTTGCCAGCAACGATCAACAGTGTGGCCATCCTTGTGACAATGAGTGCACATATACTTATTCTTTGATTTGGAATTTCCATGCCGAGGACGGCCCGATCCATTACCGCGAAGAGGCAAAGGCGAAGAGTCACCCACCGGCGAGAAGATGAGACATTGGTCCGCTTAGGTGGGACTCAAAGAAGGGCGGAAGAAGCACTAGTCATAGTGGGCACTTATAGGGGACCCCAAAATCTGGTCACGAGTGGCGAGAATACTCGGAGGCAAGCCATAAAGTGGCAAAGGACATAAAGAAGGTACTTGCGGTTTGCAAGTTCCTTCTTAGCTTCTTCAGGTTTGGTGGCAGCAGGAGGAAAAAGTTCATTGAAATCATGGAGAGCAGCATGAACTCTTCCAAGGTAGGCAAACATTGGGCCATCAAATTTTCGAGGAGCAACGAGGGTCATCAGTTCTTGGCAAACTCCATAGAGGCGTTAAGCATCATTAGTCTAAAGGGTTCGAGCTTCTGACCAAACCGATTCGCACGTGGCATGTGGTCGAAAAATCGGTTTGATAGAAGGATGAAGAGTAGACTTAATGACGCTACACAACTGCGCATCAATTTTCTCCCACTTAGGACGATCAACAGCCACCACAGAATCAATAGTGGTTGTAAGGTGATCTTTGTACCCCTAACCACTAATCCAAAGGAGAATGTCGGAAGCCCATGTGGAGTAGTTTGAACCATCCAACTTCTCCGTAGCAGGGGTAAAGTTCAAAAGTAGAGGGGGCTCTGGCCTAGGCGTTTCAGTTTCAGCAGACATGATGTAAGAGAATAGTGCAAAACCGAAACCCTAAAGAGAGAGGAAAGCAAATCTCGTCAAATGAAGATGGCACAAGGAGGGGTAGGTGCGCACGAGGGAGACGACGCCGATGTTCAAGTTGCTGCCGAGAAGGGAGCTCCACGCGCCAGAGACGCACACTAGAAAATGGTGTTTGGCACGTACAGATGACACGTGTGTGGGCGCGTCGGATTGCTGGTGGAGATTCCGTCAACGGCGGAGGACAGCGGGGGCCGGCACAATTCGGATGGCAGTGAAATTCGCCGGAGGAGGTTGCCGGGAAATTTTCCGACACAGCGGTCGGCGGTGGTCAGCGAAGGTTTTCAGAAAAAAATGGAGACAGCAGCAGCAAGGTTACACACCAATACGAAAACTTGTTTACAACAAAATTGCATTGGAGGACAGTGGGTCCTCCGAAAAAAAAAATCAGTTTTAGGTACTACCCAACCTGGCTCTAGATACCATGTTAAATAACTAGAACAGACAACATTATAAAGAAATAAACAGTAAACCGTGTGTCTGAATACACCACGGAGCATAGTTTATATAGGCTTATTTGCATTTATTACACAATATATTGTTTCCTCTAAATGAGATATTGTTGCCTATAAACTATAATTATGAATAGAATCAGAATATTAATTCTGATTTTCAACACAATCAAATAATTAGGAGAAAAAAATAGATAACAAAAGAAAAGAGAACAAGAATTACCTTCTGCCGAAGGGACCAATAGGCAGGAAGTATGGCTGCAGCATTTGATCCAATGAGAAAAATTGATTGTAGTATATGCCCTACAACAAATTTTAAACAACCAGATTATAGAACAAAACAAGCACATCCTAAAGATAAACACCCTCTTGTGATACAATTTCAATGCTAACAGAAACAACAAATTATAAATTTCTAAAATTAAGAATTACCTTTATGTGATACAATTTCAATGCTACAGTCAAAGCCACCATGGTTTCGATCACAAGAGCAGAAGCTGAGGCCAAAAAGTAAACATTAAAAATGGTAGATTTCTTTAGGAAGTTGTGTAACAAATACAAATCAAGCAATCTGGAATGTATGTAACTTAGTATCTGACTATTTTACAAAAACGGCTCAGTCAATACCAAAGATTCATATGGTTCTTATCTACTAATTTAATACAAACAAATGAAATGTAAACGGAACTGATAAATTAAGAACAAGAAAAGGGTTGAACATAAACCTGTATGATGTCAATCCACTGGCATCAAAAGAATATTTGCAGTCTCCATTAAAGGAGCATTGTTTTGGGCATCCTTCAAGTGAAATAGACATGACAGTTTGTGCTTTCAAAGAATCACTGCTGGGATAAAGATGTCTTAGTCCTATACCCCAAGTTCCTTCTCTAGCATAAATAATGTAAAAATCAATTTTGTCATCACTTGAATCATATAGCATGAAAAACACAGATTGTTCACTCTTCATTGTCCTGTTAGCATAATAATAGTCCCAGCTATCAAGAGAAGGCAATCCACCAAATCTAGCATAAACTTCATAACTGATCTTCACATCTGCAGATAGCCGTATGTGAATATTGCGTCCAGCTGCACCACGGGGAATATCCAAAGTAAAATAAGTCCAAATGTCACCAGTTTCTCCCACATTTGATGACTTGTTTAAAAGTGGCTCAAGAGGAAAATTGGCAGAAGATGCTCCTTCACCATCAGCCACAGGTAAAAAATATGATTCAAAGGGAGTCGAACCTCTCCTAAGAACTGTCTGCAGACAACCATTATTATCTTGTCAATAACTTATTCCTGTGAGGACATATCTTTAACTTTAAGCAACAAGATACACAACTGATTCTACCACAGGGTGTCATTAAGCTTAAATTTCTGGGAACTGCTTCAAAATTCCTATTGGATAGTATTTAGTGAAAAATGCCAATATTTTAATTTTTATACAAGGAAACATAATATGTTGAACTAGTTCTTCAATCCATATATTTTACCATTGCACATAAAAGAGTTCAGTTTATTCCAGGAAAGAAATCAAGTAGACCTCCCAAGAGATAAGCACCACATATGCTAATGCCTGCACTAAGACTAGGCACATTCCTATTTCTCCAAATTATAAACATCTTAATGGATTCTTAGCTGTACAGCTCAGATATTATCATAATCTTTTTATTTGCTACTATAAGGTTTATGTTTGTATATATTTTATTTTATTTCATTCTTTTGAATTGTTACATCTAATGTTTTTCTTAACCATCAAGATATGACTCCATGTGATTCTATCCACATTCTATGTTACAACCCAAAGCACAAGTTTTGGTGTCCAATAAATATCACACCAACATAATTTAGAGTGAACCTTTGATTTAAAATAAAAAATAAAACAGCACAAAAAGAATATAGAGATAGAGACGCATCTAGCAATCAATGCTACCTGAAGTGTGTAGCTGCCCATTGTGCAATTTGATCCAGCTTTTCCAAGTGGACACTGAAGCACTTGTGATTCCATTGAATAGCAAACTTTTAAACTGCCATCCTGCGTCCCTCCAAACTTTTTTGTAACATTAACTGGTAATATACTAATGTACAAACGACCAATAAGTGGATAATGGATAATCAGAGGGGCTTTATTTAAATCACCAGAATAATCATGCAAAGTCTCTGAAGGAATTGCACCATGGCGAGCAAAACACATTAAACTAACATCATTTGCACTAGAAGTGTTATTTGAAGCTGTAGTATTGAATGTAACATTTGCAGCCATAATGGTCAATTCTTCTGCCATATTTGTTATATCCAGAGAGTAAAATTCTGATACACCTTCCTGAACACAAAATGTTTCTAAGTTACTTTTGCAGGTCATTGCATTTTCCATCATTGGCTTCTTCACTGTAGCCTTCATAGAGTTATAGACATCAGATGCTGTGCATGAAAGGGGATAGACTGTACTGTTACATAACTCCCCCCTCATCATTGAATTTGAGCATGCTTCTACACTTACATTGGCACTGAAGGAGTATGCTGAGCCTCGGATAATCTGTAAAGGTAGAGAAGTAACTGTTAATCATCCATGTGTAGTTATTGCATAAAGAACTTTGCTGCATCAACATAACAGCAAGCCTTCTAGCATAGAAATGTGCAAAAAGCAGCACTGAAAGGATAACAAATGGTTGCCATGCGTGATGAAAAATACTTGAAATATTCAGTTTTCTTTGTGATAAAGGTAATATTTGGGTAATAAACTATACCATCTTCGATTGTGTTCTTGTAGCTCCAATGCCGTTGAAAAGACCTATGTACCAAGCACCTGGAGATATCTGAACAATAATTCACATGTTTATTGTCTATGACATTATAAGAGGACAATAAGCAAAATAATTTGTGAACTAATCCTTCCCCATCATTAATGTAGGAATTTTATTACTAAGGCAGATATAGCTATGTCATTATAGATCCCAAAGGAAAGGAGACATTGATCTTAAAGATACAATACCTATAAGCAAATAAATATATTGCTGAGGGTTAAAAAAAAAAAGACATAACAATACCTGTTCATTTGTCAGTTTCATAGTGATATTTTTCTCCATAGGAAAGCACTGCTCGACATCAAGACCATTTATTCCTAAAGAAAAAAGGGGAATGAAAAGTAATTATAGCATTAGTGGCACTACACAAGACCGTTTGAAAGAAAAAATTATAGTCTTTTTCTTTGTTGAGAAGGAGACAGGAAACAAGTGGAAGAAGGAACAAGTGCTATCATGGTGCTTCAACACAAAGTGAAACACTAAGAAATGAAGAAAACACTACACATCCTTCAGTTCAGTATTCGTCCATTACACTAGCCAAAAGAAACCATCATAGTAGGGTATGTAAAATTACAGGGGGGAAATACTAATGAATCAAATGAAGAATATTCTATAGAAACTATGATTGAATGGTGGGAATTTACTGGGGCTCCAATGTTTCTATCTTGTTGATGAATAAAATAAATTGAAAAAAGTCTATAAATATCTTAGAATGAAGTTCAAGATAGAACTTATGAGCTCAAATGAAGTTTATATAACAGTTTAATTAACTTGAGTTGAATATATTTAGGTGGGGCTTTTACCTGTGACAGCTGAATCCCTCAGAGATGTGTTTAAAGCATCTGGCAGAGGAGGGCTGCCATCTCTAAAGCATATTAGTGGCAGTGAGCTTTTTGGCACCCTTTCAACTCTTGAAACGTCCTAAAAACAATGTAATTATGAACCGGAGGAAAATAAGTCAAAGCTGATTAACAGAAATATGATAATCTGAAAATAGGTTCCCTATGAAAATTTTCTGTAACAAAACCAAGAATCAAGTAATTTGAATAGATAAATAATAATTTTAATAAGTAAATGCTTAAAAAATTTAATAAAAATAATTTGAATAAATAAATAGAGAAAATTAAAATGACATATAATAAGCAATGTAGTATTTTATCAGAAAACTGAATTATTGCCTCATGCACTATGAGGCATTATAAAACAAAAACAATATAAAAATAGAGGCAGATAAAATAAATTTAACCCAAAGGAACAACTTTTTTCCCAGTCAAAAGACAAGTCAAAGACATCAATAGAGATGCTAGTATTCTAAAGTGCTCCTATCTAGAAAGAAATCTAGATATTACTTACAAGGTCTACATCAGAGTTCAATGATATAGAAACTGCAGAAAACCATGGTGGTATCTGAACTGAAACAAGAGAAAACATCAAGATACAAGTAAGATCATCCATTAGTTTGACAGTGACTTCTATTTTATTAGAGAAAAATGTGCCCGAATCTTATAACCAATTGAATTGCCAAGAGAGTAGAAAGGGGATAAAAACATTTAGCTTCTTCATTGAAATTATTATTATTATTATTTCTCATAACTTTTCTCATCTGAAAAAACTTTATTTAATTTGTACCCATTTCTTGTTCATCCAGAGGGATTCAGACATTCAGTGGATGATAGTTAGACATAAATGCAACATTACACGAAGTGCCAATGGTTTAAATCAATCAACACACAGGAAACAACGTGTATTTGAACAATCAAGCACTGGCAGGGGAAGAAAGAGACATGAAATAAGACAGCAGACAAAACATACAAATCAACAACCACAATTTCAGACAAAACCGTTGTAATTCATGAAAACATAATTCAATGCATCACAAATTAAAGAACAAATGACAACCCCACAATCAAAAGATAGCATCCTATCCTTCAAGCCACGGTTCTAAGTGTTATAACACACAATTGTATCCACATAATGAAGCACTGTCAATAGAGCAGTTTACCTATCTCTTCAACACACAACACTCATAAGATCAACCTCATTAAATTGTTCAACTCCCCTCCCTAAGTTTCCCCCAGTAAAACTTAATTCTGACCAATTGCATACATAATCAGAAGTCAGAACAGTTACCTGGGATTCCTCAAACCAATAACAATTTGAAGACCATGGTCCATGGATAACAGACCAAGTCAACCAACAACAACAAAACAGAAAACAGAAAACTCAAAAAAAAAAAAAAAAAGAGACAGAGAAGAGAAACTGTCCATGCTAATTCAGCTATACCCTTCAAAAGTCAGCTCCAACCCATTAAACAGCACACCACGAAATGCTCAATGAACAACAATAGCAGAAGAATTGAAGCATGTAAAGAAAAGAGTGAGGGTCAGCAACCTCTGATGTAGCGTAAATCATAGGGTCTAAGTGTAGTCTCAGGGTAGCTGAAGCTGGAAACAGTGTAGACATCATCATCAGTGGCTCCCACTCCAAATTCATCGCTTGCAGAGCAGCAGAGGTCAAGAGAACGACAAAAAAGTAACAGCGCACTGAGAAGAATCAGGTTGAGATGACACCAAGGAATCGAATTCAGTGACATTTTTTTTTTCTTTTTGTTTTTGTTTTTGGAAAAATTGAGGTTGTTCTCAGTCTCAGACCATGAAGACGCAGGCGAGTGACACGATGAATGAATGAATAATATAATTAGACTATTAGTGAGTCTTAATTGAATAAAAGTCAATAATAATAATCAACGCAATAGATAAAAAAGGATATCAGTTTTTGACAACCGTCTTTTGTCCTTTTTATCCGTCAATTATATATTTTGTTATCTCTTTTTTAATTTTAATTATAACAATAATATTTATTTAATAATTATGTAACTATCCACGACAGAGAAATACGAAGTGCCTTTATCTATTTACACTTAGTAATAATGAAAAAAAAAGTTCAAAGAGCAAGATTATGGATCAATAAGAAAAGAAATAAGATATCAATTCATTAATTAATATTACTTATATGTAAGAAATACAGCTGAAATTTTCATTTTTTAAAATTATAAAAATATATAATTGTAATATATATTAAAGTAACTAAGATTATTTTCATGATGGTAACTAAATCACTTTAAAGTAAAAGTTAATATAATTAATGTAATATTATATATATAAATAAAGTAATTAAAATAATGAGATTTTTTAGAAATAAAATAATAAGATCATACCAATGGATTTGATGTGAAGTAATTTCAGTAAAAAAAAAAAAAAAAGTAAAGTAAGTAAAATATTAAGATTATACCTAATGATTTCTGTATTGCTATGATTCTAATTAGTAAATAGTAATGTTTATTATTTAAACATTCAATTTTTCTTCTATTAAAAAATTATATATCATTATAAATAATGTGTTTGATGAATTAAAAAATTAGTAATTAGGCTTCGCCCCCTTATATCCTCAACTAAAATTATACTGTAATCATAATCATATTCTAAAAAAGCGACACAGACAAGTTTGAACGCAATACACTACCTACTAACTCATGCGTGGTTTATACTTTATTTATACACATACATATGAAATGAAATCAGAGTGGGTCAGAAACGGCACCAGGATTTGATTTGAATTGAAAAATGTTGGGAACTATTTAATTAAAGTTGGTAAAACTTAAAAAAGAAAGGACAAAGCTACACCAAAGAAAATGACATGAACTAATTAAAGTTGTGTAGGTGATCTTCGTCTTACGTAAACCAAGCACTGGCAATTAATGTTATTCCCAACAGCTGATCTATTTTTTCTTTTTCCGCCCTTCATAGTGCCAATACGATTTGTCAAATCAGGTTTTTTAAACTAAAATGGCTAGGTTGCCTTTTAAATTATTAAAGTAGTATACTTTAAAAAAAAGTTGGAACTGTTGAGTATTTTGGTTTCGTGAAAGAAATATATGGGTGTTGTAAATGGCAAGAAAATTATTTTTGTAGCTAATTTTAGGGGTGAATGAGTGGTGGCTTTTTTTACCCTGATGATGATGGACACTCACTTTTAAATATGTAGATAATTTTTTTTGCCTACAAATTTGCATGTTACTAATAAATATCACAATTCTCCATTTATTTCTTAATAAAAAAACTGCGGTTGGTCATTTGTATATATAAAAAAAAATTGTTTTAGGTGTCTGTTATATTATAAGTTAAATGATAAAGTATCTGTTAAATATTATAAAAATTGATTTGTGATGGTTTGTAAAATATAAGCATTCAGTTAAAAATTGTTAAAATCAATTAAAAAATATGACTTAGTGGCAATTTTGATCATTTATTTAACAACAAAAATTTAAAACAAAAAATTTTATATATCTGGAATCATTCATAAAGAAAAAATTTATTAGAAAGCAAGTATAAAATTGAAATATATATTTGGAAACCTAAAATATATTTAAGTTTTTTTTTTTAATATCTCGTTCTTTTGGACTATTTATGAACTGTGGTTTGCTGTGGAAAATACTAGAGGTACTATATATACTTGAAAATAAGTTGAAATAATTCGAAGGTTTAGGAGAAGCTAACCATTAGGAAATGGAAATTATTATATTTTTTTTATACGTAGGAATTGAAAACAAATCCATCAATTAGCCTAAACCCCTTTGATAAAAATAAAAATAAGTTATCTTAAAGGATTAACAAAAATCATTGGTCACCTTATTTAATTTTTTTAGAACTTCATAAATTTTGTTTTAGGATTCAATATTTTTTATTCATAGTTTAGGGTTTTAAGATTTAGAATTCATAAAACCTTAACCCTTAAATCATAAATTATAAAACTTAAAATTCTAAAATCTTAAAATTTTAAATCATAAATCATGAATCATGAATCATAAAACTCTTAATCTTAAAATCTTGAACTATAAATCATAGACCATGGAACCACCACATGGGATGGGAGTGGGGGTGGGGGTGGGGGAAGGCTCCCCTTTAAATTTTTTTTATACATATGAAAAATTATTTTTTATTTTTATAGATATGATAATCTAATTTAGTAGTATATATTATTATTTGAATAACTATGTTTTATTTTGGAGTCAACTAACAATATTTATAATTTAGGCATTTTTTTTCTTTTTTCATAAAATATTTTATCCTCTATTTTTAATATTTATTGTAAAGATAATTATATCTTTTTATTTTAAATAAATATTTTATTTTTCTTGTTATATTTACTATGAAGATAATTTTATTTTTTTCTCTTTAGATAGAATATTTGAAAATAATTTATTTTCTTCAAAAAAAAAATTCTTTTTATCTTTTAATTTAAAGACTACAAATAACTATATTTACAAGTTTATTTTTTTTATAAATAAAATTTTAAGTAAATTGATCATGAGAGACTCAACAAGTTAAGACATATCTCAAAATTCACTTACCAATTACTTTTACAAGTCTTTATTAATCATTCATCAATATTAATTTGATTAAAAATAATTTAAAATTAAAATAAAGTTTTTTTATTAACATTTGTCAGTGAAATATTAAGTTTAATTTATTTTGAATCTAGCGGGAGTTTTAATAATTATTATTATTTATTAACCATAAAATTTGTTTGTAATATGTAAAACTAGTTATTAACATTTATATTCTTGGGTCTTATAAAAAGCTTATTTTATTTTGTTTTAATATATTTTTTATTAATATTTTGATAAATTAAAATTACTAATGAGACAACGGAGAGATGAAAACCTATCATATCATGTTGATTCTACCCAACTCCCTTCAAAATAAGAAATACACTACGACAAAGTATAGGATAAGCGATAGGATATTACTATCATATCTTGATTGCATACTAAACAAATGATTATTGAAGGATATGATTAATTATCATATCATGTCTCAATTATCTACCCACCAAACAAGCCCTAAAACCCCTAAACAGCAAACAATAAACCATAAAACCTTGAAATGATGAACTATAAGCCTTAACCCATGAAATCATAAACTGTAAAATTTGAAATCCTAAAACCCTAATCACTAAGCCTTGAAAACAATGAACCATAAACCTTAAATCACACACTTTGAACCATGATCATATAATCATAACAATCTAAACCTTAAACACTAAACAATAAACCTTAAACATTGAACCATGAACCCTAAACTTAAACCATGAAATCATAACAAATAAACCTTAAAACCTTGGACCATGAAACATGAAACCATACTAAAACCTTGGAGTATAAATGATGAATTATAAACCCTAAAACCTTGAACCATATAACCTTAAAACATAAACCATAAACATTAAACCATGGACCTAAAAAATCATAAGCCTAAAACCATAAAACCATAACATATGAACCTTAAACCTTAAATCATAGATCATAAAACCCCAATCCCAACTCCTAAACAATGAGTCAAAAATGATATACCTTAAACCATGAACCTTAACCCATAAACTTTAAATCGTGAAATCCTAAACACTAAACCTTAAACTATAAATCATAAATTATAAAATCATAAACCCTAAAACTTGTAACCATAAACATTAAATCCTAAAACATATCCTTAAATCCATAAATCTATAACTATAAACCATGAACCATCACCCATAAATCACAAATCATAAATCATAACAACCTAAATCTTAACCCATAACCCATAAACAAAACCCTAAACCTTAAAAATTGTGAACAAAATTCTAAAATCATAATGATTTTTATGTTATCGCACTTGAGGTTGACAGGGTCAAAGTCACATGTTGATCAATCTATAATTTTCTTCTATGATCCCTTGGTGATTTAGTTAAATATAATAATTTGTTCTTATACATTTAAAAATAAAAGGAAAAATCGTTAAATTTAGATCTATAAAAGAATATACACATTATAAAAAAATTATAAAACTTAATAATTGATTACCAAGTTATATAAAATAAAATCTATTTAAGATTTAATTATTAACTTAATTGATTAATTAAATCCTAATATATATCCATTCTAATTACCTAAATTACTATATTTAAGATAATCAAGTGAATGTATGGTAAGAAAAGATAATTAAGTGAATATATAAATTCAAAAAAAATTATGAAAATGAATATGATAATGACACATGATATCTATTAAAAATCCTATTTTGTAAATAATAATTAATAATAAATAATAATAGATAATAAAAAATATATATAATAGATAATAAATACTCCTTCAAACTGATATATAAAAAAAATTGAATATCTTTCATTAATAAAAATTAAATAAATATCAATTAGATTGTGTCATCAACCCAATGCGACTGGGTTAACCCGGTCGAGTTGCAGTTTCAGGTTTAACCAGTGAACAAACGGGTCCCTCGACCCGAACCGGTTCAATCACCTTTTTTTTCTGCCATGATGAAAAGAAAGTGAGGCACGAATGGAGTCAAACTCAAACACAGTCTAAAACAGAGTAAGAACCCTAAGACTGAGAGTCCCACGCCGTCGAACGAGCACAATCTCCAACCACCGCCGTCAACCACCAGGCCACCGCCGCCGTGCGTCGAAGCTTGGCAAGTTTATTCGTAGCTTCGCTTATGATGTTTTCCTATTAATATGTTGTCAACCATGTTTGTTTTCTTCATTTATTCTAAGTTCGCTTTGTTGTTGCAATGTAATTGTTGATTTGCTACGTTCAAGGAGTGTGTCTATGCTTAATTGCCTTATTATATTAATCAAATATTTATCTTATTATCTATTTTATTCTGATCGATGGTTATGTATTCCTATATGTTCGTAAATTAAGCAAATGCTTCTATCACATGTACTGTACTTTTATTCATTCATTGGGCTTATATCACCAGATTAAGTGAACATTAATTTTTCGCTTTTGATGTTCAGTTTAGTCAATGATTTTTCGCACTTAGCAGGAGTTGCTTTATATCTAACTAAGCTTAATCTTCCTTAAACGTTGCAGTTTTCTTCTCTGGTTCGCTTGACTGTGAAAGATGCCTCGTACAACCACTCTGGAGTGCTCCGGTTGCCCTCCACTTCGCGCTCTAACCTTCGATTCACTTGGTCTCATCAAAGGTGATGATTTTTTCGCATGCCCTTTTCTTAGTACGTCACTTTCCTTTTCTTATCTTTTGGGTTTGGCTTGTGTTAGTTGTTGAGGCTCGTGATAAGCAACGAGGAGCTCCCCAGGTGGTAGAGAGGTGGGGCGACCCTGAATCATCCAAATGTGTGATGGCTGTTTCAATGATTGACCGCAACTCTCACCCTGTATGTATTGGCAAACTGTTTTCTTTTTTCTTTTCTGTTTATTGTTTGAGTAGATCTTTTTCTTGTATTGCCACTCAACTGCCCTGTATTCACTACCTGACTACCATATAACATTGTTGGTCTTCTTTCTGTTTGATAGAGATTTCCTTTTAGTTTGGCCATAAAGTAATGAAACTGAAAAGTATGACTCATTATTTTTCTATCATTTCTGGTATTGCAGTTATTAGCTGTAGCAAGGAAAGACAACCAGGTAAGTTACTTCAAGGTTCTATACTTCTACTGTTCGTTCTGGAAAAAAGTTTGATTTTCAATATTTGTTATAAACATTTAGCACTTAACTCTAGTTAATTCTACAGATTGAAGTTTTGAGCCCTGTAAACGGAGTTGTTCAGGCTACAATCTCAGGTGCCAATGATTTAGATATTCAATCTGAAGAGAATAATATTGTTGGTTTGCATTTATTTGCAAAACCAAATTTGGAATTAGCTCCCAGGTATATAAATCGCCACTGTTTGTCAGTTTAGTTTAAGTTTGTCTTTCATTCTTGAATTCGGAAGGATATATACCAGAAACAGAATGCTGAAGGAATTAGTTAGTTGATCACTTAGAGTTGGAGAAAGGCATCAAAACGAATTTCCTTACTTTGTCTGTGCTAATCTGAATATTCTCAACCTGTCTCCCTATTAGTATTTAGAATTTACATAAAAGTATATCTTTGGTCTTTGAGCACATGCACTTGTTCATTCATTTTCAAAATACATTAATTGCTTGCAGTATGCTCTTATGTATGTATGTGTGAATGTATGTGTTCTTGTGTGTGTGTGATGTTGTGTTAGCACTTGGCAGCTACTTGATTTTTGTGTTTGTGTACTTTCTAAATCATTTGGATGTGATGATTGTTTAGGGGTTGTACTCTACTTACATGCACAACCAAAGGAAATGCAAGCATAAGGTCCATTGAACTTGCTGATTCATCTACTGGGTCTTCCTCTATTGACTCTCCAAAGACATGGAATGTATGTTCTGGGGGTAACATCATGTGTTGTAAGGTGGACGGAAATGAGAAGTTTGCTTTATTTGGAGGGTGAGTACATTTTTCTTTACTGTGATTATTAAACAGTTTGAATAAATTATTTATTCAACTTTGATAATGAAACATTCATTGAATACAAAAGAGATGAAAAAATATAAGACAAGTCACCACTCACTAGGCATGGTAAAAAAAGGGAACCGAAAAGGGGAAAGGATATTCAAATAATGGATTGTTCTGCTTTGAAGAACAGACAGACGTATTCTCCAGAAATAATGATTAGCAAAGATTTTTTTTTTCAAAAGATCATCCTCTTCTACATAATGAATAAGTACTTTATCTGTAGGAAAGGCGTTGAAATGAATATTTGGGATCTTAACAACTTCACTAAGATCTGGAATGCCAAATCTGTGAGTCTTTACTTCAACCCCTACTTTTCATCTCTGCTATTAAATCCAGCTTATCTTTTACTGGTACACATTTTTCTAGTGCTTGATTTTACAAATTCTTTTAACCTATGCAGCCACCTAAGGATAACCTTGGTATATTTACACCTACTTGGTTCACATCTGCTACATTTCTTTTGAAAGATGACCATCGAAAATTTGTTGCTGGCACCAACAGCCATCAGGTAAATTTAATTAATGGATTCTTCTCAAATTCTAAAATAAATGAAGAAATGTATTTTTTATATCTAATAATGCATGGAATATTCCTCTTTGATATCCTTGAAAAAGGGCTTGCTGGAAACTATTGAGAAGGGTTAATAAGTTGCTCTAAACTTAACCTAGAATTACAGAGAATGGAAAGGATATTTTGTGAGATCTTTTTTTTCTGAAAGAATAATCAAGTACACGACCTTTAAGTCACATGAGATCTTTTTTCCATTTTATTAACAAATATAAAAATGAGTAATATGATTTCAAACTGCAGATTTACCTTTTTCTTAACCTTTTTAATTCAGAAAGGGAAAAAATATTGTTATTTTTTTCCTCCAGCAGATTATGTAATTATACGTTTTCTCATTACTCTTTATTTACAACCTTGGTCTTCTGAACAGGTTCGCCTTTACGACATATCTGCTCAGAGAAGACCTGTTCTCTCCTTTAATTTCCGTGAGACACCAATTAAAGCACTGGCAGAGGATATAGATGGCTATTCAATCTATGTAGGGAATGGGTCTGGTGACATGGGTTCTGTTGATATACGCACAGGTATCCCGAAGTCATGGGGAAATTGTCATAAATTTAAGAACAGTGATGATAGGCTACAGGCTATAGCATTGTTTAACTTGACAATTTGTGAAAAAAAATTTGTGGAAGTCTTGTTAAGGAGAGTATATTAGACTGGAGGGTAGCCTAATTGCTAGAGGCAACAGGAGACTGAGAAAAACTATGAGTGGAATACTTAATAAGGATTTAGAGGTCAATATCTTAACTAGACATGATTTATGGCTGAACATTATAGTGTTGTTTTATTCATGGAACTGACCTTAGTTAGAAAAGGCTTGGTTGTTGCTGTTGTCTTTATGTTGACCTTTTTAAAGGAGTTTGTTTTTTATTTTTTTTAACAAAAAAATTATTGCAGGAAAATTATTAGGAGGTTTTTCTGGAAAATGCTCTGGAAGCATCAGATCCATAGCCAGGCACCCTGAGCTACCTGTAATAGCTTCTTGTGGTGAGTGCTACTCTGTGATTCCCCTTCATTTGTTGTATATTCTTTGAATATAAGGAAGTTTCTCTGATGCAGTTTTTGGATCCCTAAAATTTATTTAGTTTCTAAAATTATTTTGGTTTTGCGGAACAAATTTATATCTTCTGTTACAATATCTACCTTTTTCATGATTGCTCCTGAAGCTTATCCAAAATGTACATGGTGTGTAGCTACTGGATCACCTTTATTTCTGGATGAAAAGTGATTAATTATTTCTTGGTCTGATAAAAATATATCAAGTTCCTTTCATCAATTCAGTTTCATGATTTTTCATTTCAGGACTGGACAGCTATTTACGCCTTTGGGATACAAAGACAAGACAGCTTCTTTCTGCCGTAGGTTTTATACCCTATTTTTTTGTCCATGGCAGCATGCTATATAGTTCTTGTTATTGTGATATGTATGACTGGAAACTAAAATAATTTAGTGATATTTGTCCATTATAATTTCTGAACTATTTATTGGAATATCAGATAAAGTTACTCCTGTTATAAAACCAATAAACTAAAGCCCATTAACCTGTGTTAAGATTAAACCTGTATTCTGATAGTGACTGTTTTGTATTTCATTTTACTTGGGTCGATTATTTAATTTTTTACCTCGTTGCAGGTTTTCCTAAAGCAACATATTCTGCACGTTCTTTTTGACTCTAACTTTGATGTTAAAGGTTAGTAATTTTCTTCTTTTTCAATATAGTATTATAAGACCTTCACTAAAAAAATATTGAAAGAAGACATTGAAGATCATAGTGTCAGTGGTAATTGAGGTCTGTTACTTCGCATTATTCTACACTTCTAAATTTATCTAAAAGCAAATATATCCTCAGGAGCGGATGTGCTACCAAGCAAGGAACAAACTCAGGCTGAGATCTTGGTTAGTGAAGAAGTTGAAGTATCACCTTTGAAAAGAAAAAAATCTTCCAAAAACAAAGAACATACACTAGACGGTGGTGAAAGAAAGAAAAGATCTAAACAGAGTAAAGAGCACAAGAAGTCAGAAGGAAATGATGGACGTGAGAAGATTGCATCAAGAGATGAGGGAAGCAAGTCAACATCTAAATCTAAGAAAAGAAATAAGAGCTCAAATCCAGTGTTGTGATTTAGATGTGGACTAAGTTCCATGTGATACACAAATGAGTATCTGAACTAATTTTGGGATGCATGGTGATGAAGGCAAATTCTGGAGTTATGGTAGGACTATGTTTTTAGTAATTAAGATCAGCTTGGAGGTGACTTTATGGGGGAGTGAATCGATTCATATGTCAGTGCTGAATGCTGATGTAAATTTGTTCAATTTTGTGAATTCTCCATGCCTAAGTGGTTAGTGTAAGTTATTCAACATAGAAAGTGATTTAGGTTTAGGCATGACTCGTTTATGTTTCACAATTTTGCTATGCAGTTGTCGGCTTGTTGCCAATTTTTTCTAAGGTGTGGAAATGCTTTGCAATTCATTTTTATGTTTTCAATATTCATTTGTCCTTAAAATTGTAGGACTAGTTTATATTAGTCCCGAAAAAATGACAAATTTCTTAGAAATTGAATTTTGTCAATCATGTTCATCCGTTAGCCTTACACAAACTCTTTTAATTAATGTGCTGATTTATTGGATTAATATCTCTTTTATTGACAGTCATGTACGTCTAGAGGAAATACTACCATTGAAACCTGTGCATTGCACGGTTTTTAAAAAAGCCAATGAGAGCACACCAATTTAAAAAATACAAAGTGAGTAAAATAAAATAAAAAATAACTTAAAAAACTGTTTTTATATATAATATTCGATACGCTTAAACTTTGCAAGACGAGAGAAGAGCAAGAATGCTTCTAGCCTTGGATGCTAATCTGAGAAAGAAAAGGTCATTGAATAAAGCTTTTTTTTTCTACGTGATCAGTGTTAAGTTTCTCAAATTGTGTCTAACTTAATGCAAATAAAACTGTAACCTGTTTTAACATTTGAACTCTTAACATAATGGAAGCTATAGTTTTTTTTGTTTTTTTTTTTAAACTATGGAAGCTTTAGTTATATATGCGTTGGTTATCTTTTTCAACATCAAGAGTCAATCGATTCGAGACAATAAGAGGATAAAAATTTTGGCTTTGAATTTCCTTGGATTCCAAATTATGAAATGTGATAAATGTTACACGTGAAGGCTTTATATCACTAAACAATTGTCTCACTGAAATTTTTTGTTTTCAATAATCCAAATTAATTACATAGTTTATTTAGTATGCCTAACTTTGATATTTTAATTTCATTAGCAACACTGATGAGATTGAGAAAACTAACATGGTATTCAAGGAAAGAGTTACCTTACTTTAATATCAAATGGAACATGATGATTGATGATATATCAAACTGAATGGCAAGAACAAACATTTGATGGAAACAAAACAATACAGAACAGAATGAGAGTAACACAAACAAGAGAGAACAATAAATATTGAAGTTCTACTCTGACAAATCACTTCTGCGTCTAAGTATCTCAACTCCTAAGTAATCAACTGGACCTCGAACTGCCACATGAGGCTTTTCAACCTTCACTCGAACGGCTGATATTTGCTTATGATTTGTCATAGTAGTCACTGCAACTTTTTGTGCCACTGACTCCAGAAGGTTGTGTGGTGATCCTTCAAGAATTTCCTTAACTACACTGCTCCATCAATTATAGATATGTTAATAAGATCACATTTCATCTACCCTATTGAGTGCGTGTTTGGATTAAAGTTATCAAAGTTCAAAAGTACTTTTTATTTTAAAAGTGACTATGTTTAAAAACCAGTTGAATCCAACATTCTTAGACAAGAATCTAATAGCTATGTTGAGGGAAGCTTTTTTTTAAAGTTGATTGCATTTTTTTCCAACTGGTATCCAAACACGCACACAACATAGTTTTCCTTCTCAATTCATTCATGCATTGAAACTCACAATTTTGTATTGAAATTCATAAAAGTATTTCTATAAGTCTATAACTTTAAACCAAACGGACGCTAAATTGTTAAACTACCAATATGAGAAATTTATCAAATCAAATAAAATAATGAAAAAATTGTTGGTGACTCACTCATATATGTCTGTGTAACTAATTGTATCTGATAAGTGATCAAATTTTCCAGCTGCTTTGAGATCCATCCAAGCATCTACATCCACCAAGAACTTCTGGCCTAGCTTCCTTTCTTCAGGTAGTACTCCATGAAAACCATGGAATGACAATCCCCTCAGTATGAGTTTGTCACCCCATACCAATGCTTCAGATTCCATTTTTGCAGAAATCAATCAATGGCAAATAGAACTGTAAAGGCTTATTTGGTTTTATAAATAAAATCAAACATGCTTTTCTTTTTTTGTTAAATATTATAAACTATCACACAAGAACAACTTGATTTATTAAATCATATCATTCATATCCCCCAAAAGATGATTGCTTGTCTGAATATAATACTCCTGCCATATCTCAGTCAGCCAACCAACATATATAGTGTGGTATGATGTGATTGGCAAGAGTTCGATTTTTTAGTTTGGGTTAATAAAAGAATATTAAAGAAATGTGAAATGTTAACTTTTTTAGATGAATTTTAGTACCTCAAAAAGATTAGTCTCTTATTCTGATTTCAAATTATGTATCTATATAGATATCTATGTATATTATCGAATCCAATTTTCTTGTATTTTACAATATAAAAAATTTCTATAATAGAAACACTATTATAAAAAATGCAAATCTGAAAAAAAAAAAAATATCATAACCATAATATTTGAATTTATTGTGGGGTGAAAAAATAAGTCAAAATAGAGGGCTTAATAGGAGAGAGGAGCAACATTGCCATGTTTTCCCTTTTAACAAGCATAGAGATTATTTTATGTATGGCACTATAAATAATTATAAGTATGTGTATTTAACTATTTCTGGTTCCCTCAAAATATTTTGGCAAGATCTGCTGCTGGCTAGGAGATGCTCAGATTATTAAAAAATAAAATCTCAATCACCCAAACAGTGATGTCACGATTCTGTAATTCTGAGTCAAACGGAAACAATAAACCCAAAACAAAACCCTCCTTGGATAAAAATAGTAGAACAGTAAACCAGAAAATAAGAGATGATAGAATTTTAATCTTTAACTGTACTGGCACAATTTCTACTATTATACTAAGTTTAATTAAGATCTCTCTATATATACTTGAAACTTATATATAGTCTGATAGCACTAGTATGCAACTACTACAACCCCATTCCAAAAAAAAATGACGAATAAAGTCATAAGCAAAGAGAGAAAAAAAAAAAAAAAAACGGGTTGTAGAATGCACAAAGCATCATCCAAACGAAAGAGACTATTTTTTTCATTAGAGTATAATATAATAATATATGCGGTGTATTTTGGAAACTTTAATTACTTCAAGCACATGCAGAGTATCCCAATTCTCAGAACACATTAAGATTTGCACCAAATCAGTTCCTTTGACCCAAATCTTGTGTTATTCTCAATACTCAAGTATTGATTGATTAATGCACAGTAGTAATCTAATCATAGAAGAGAGAGAGAGAATACGATGAATGATGCAAAATTTGGCCACAGACAAGACAATAAAATTACTACTTATTTTGCAATTAGATTCAATCTCTTAAAAATAAAATCCAAATGGAAAATGCATTTACCTATGCTAAACTCTTGATGTTGTTTTGTCTTATATTGCTCTATAAAACAAACCAAGCCTTATGAACTGCCAACTATATATAGTTAACAATATTGTGTTCGACTTCACTTGTTCTACGGCTGAGGCTGAAGCTGATGCGTTTAGGGTTTGTTCAAAGTCTCTCAACAATAGTCAGAAGACATTATGATTTCTTCTCCCTCTATCTAATTTCATGCCATGTACTTTGAACTACTTTGGTACCACTGTTTTTCTTACACGTCATGGATTATTGCATGTGGTCCAATACAACATGAGTTTCACCATACAATTTTGTTTATTCAATCATAATTCATAAGAATACTAAACTATTATAGATAACCAATGCATCCTCATTTTTATTGTACAATATTTATTATTTTGATGTTTATTTACATATTTTAGTTATTAACTTATTATATTATATTTGTAGACAGTTTAACCATGTTAATGCAATTGTTATATACACTATCTTGATTTTTACACACAAGAAGACTTATATTATTTTTTTAATTATAATTAAACTAGAAAATAAGAGTTATACACAGATAGTGTAACAAAATTTTTCACTACCAGACAATGGTAATCCTTGTATTTTTAAAATATTTATAAAATTGATTTATCATAAATAAAAATTTATAATTATGTGTAAAACTATGTTACACAATCAAGTAGAGCATTATATTTTTTCTTCTTGTTTTTGTTTTAAATCATTTGATAAACTAAAAATAATAATGTTTTACATTTTATTAAATTCAAATTATTGAATGTTTAAGATTTCATTTGGTTAGGATTAATTTTTGAACAACAATTTAAGGGATGGGTCATTGATTTAATATATAAGAGGATCATTTTCCATACTATAAAAAGAAAGTGGGTTCTCGACATCATACGTTGTCTAGGTAAATAATTCATGTAAATTCTACAATTGTTTTCTGATTTTTATTATACTATCTTTTTTTTAAAAACCAAACAAACTTCTCAAAAGTTTAATGCGTTATTTTTTTTATATGAAAAATTAAAATGATAACATAAAAGAATGAACTCAATAATATTTTTAAAAGTCTTGTTTTTCATAAAATTATTATGTAGAAAAAAAAAACTAATGCAATGATACTATATTTTTTTATTGAATCAATTTAAAATTTATTCGTTATGTGTTTCCATTTCTTTATTAAAAACGTTTTATACACTTGTTACATTTGGCCCAACATTTTTAAAGTGTTATGTTCAAAAAAGTAATTTGTTCCTTTATTCTTCTATTCTCCCTGCTCGTGCGGTTTCAAGGTTAGTTTTTTTTCTCTAATAATAGTCGGATTGATTCACGTCATGTAAATTTTTTTTACATAAAACTTGTCTTTAACTCTTTAATTACTTTTTAAAACAAAATTAACCATATTCTTCATTCACATTCTGAGGCTTTAGCTCTAAACATTGTGGATTGGGCTTCTCGATCCCCAAACGAAAATATAGCTTATGTTACAAATTGGGTTTGGGTTTTGGTTTGGGCTTGGTTGATATAAAGAATTTTCTTTGGGCTAAGATATGTAAAGTAATAAGTACAAATGTGTCTCAACCCATGGAAGGTGCAAATATTTGATGCATTTCTATAAGCGAGACGATGAACAATCTTATTATAAATTTATATCTATATAACACTAAATATATTTAATCCATTCCAAAAATAAAATAAAATTTAACCCGTGATTTTAACACTTTCACTTGAAGTAGTTCTCTAGTTTTGCCCCTATCAGAGATTTGATTGACGTCGATTCTAGTTACATACCTTTCTGTCCATATCAATGAATTTATGAATGGTGAAGAAACACTGGGAAAATGGATAATGACTGTTAGAAATACCTGAGATATGTTTATAGATTTAAAAAAAAAAAACTCGTTGAGTTTCTCTTAATTTTAATAATTCACATTTAATTTTTTACAACTTTTCAATTATCAAAATTACGTGCTGTAACTCTAAATTTTATTCAACATCCTCCAATAATTATGTGTAATATATGTGACATGAATTTTTTTTTTATATAATAATGAATAAAATAACTTATGAAAGCAAAAGGAAAACGTTAATCTCTCGTAATTATGAATGAAATAATTATAATTATATATTCATTTTTTATTTTAGTTACATTTCTTCTTATCTTATTTTTGCTTTCCAATTAATCATATTACTCTATCTCTCTCTCTCGAAATGAGTACTACTTTACTTCTTCATGAATCATGGTACTGTATTTCTCCCGTGTTTAATTTTTTTTTTTTTTTAAAGGTTCTCTCGTGTTTAATTCATATCTGACAACTCAAAAAAGTCAACCCAATAGTGATAGAGACTTGAAGAGAGAGAGAAGGGAAAAAAAGTTCATATATTAGGATCTTACATTCTTAATTACCTTCCATTACTTAGCTTCGATTTGGTCACCACTTTCCAATTTATGGACCTTGGCCTCGACGAACCTTCAGAAGGCGTTGACATTATTAGATGTTTTAACTTGCTTCTTTGTCTTGTGAATTTGAAAAATTAAGATTGATTGATAGTTGACTACATAGTTCAAAAAGAGTAATAGCGACAATTTTTTTAAAATAAATTTTTTATTTAATTAGTTGAAATTTATTAAAAATTATTAATTTTGTGAATTTTACATATCATTTAATGATTTTATTTTTTTATTTAACTAATTTTAATTAAAATTAATAATTTTCAATAAATGTCAATCAATTAGAAAAAAAATCTTTAAAAAAAAACAAAAAGTGTACGAGAGAGTATCACTTTCAACCTAGTAATTCAAATTCTTCATTAACAAATTAATAAATTTCATGGCCTTTTTGTGTGCTTCTTGGTGACCATGAACTCAGCAATATCATGGTTTGACTCGCCATGCATACCCTGAAACATGAAGTACTTGGGACCCTTCAAATAGGAGTTCAAAAAGAATTGCTTAAGCATTGGTGGAACAAATTAACAATGATGGTATCTCTAAGATTTCATGTTTTCATTGGTGCTCTTCATTTGTTTTTGCTGCGACATATATAGGACCAAAATCAAAATCCATTTTTCACTTTTGATTCTTGGGTTAGTTCTAACTAGAGTAATTATGGGATGAGGTTCTTTCTAAATTCTCCATTTAAGGGAGATTAAGTGTAACTTTTTTTATAAGCACACAATAATTAGTTGATCTCATTTTTAAGGAGAATCATTATGAATTGTTCTTATCAAGTTATGTGGTATAACAAAGTTACAAATCTTCGTTGTGTTTCTAATCTAATTTGAATTTTAAGATGATGATGAAGTACTTGAAAAGACATTTTAATACTTAGATCAGTATAAACTTAAGGGTGATCTTAATAATAAATGAATACATACTTTTCTTTTGTCAAGTCAAGATTTATATATAGAGAGATAAATAGTTATTGGAGAATAATTATTTAGTCCCTCACGTCAATCGTGGGGGTTATCAGCCTTGGGCCTCAATCCATGGAAATATGGGGTGAGTGAGTTTTGACTAAATAGGTCAATTCCTTGAGGTCCAATACGTGGTTTTATCCTCAATAAGGTTATATGTAACTTGTTGAGGTGAATCTTGGGAGATTGACGTGGTACTGATGTGCACAGTGCCATACATCAATCGTGGGGGTTATCAGTCTTACGCCTCAATCCACGAGAATGTGGGTTTTAATAGGGTAGGTTGATCCCTTAAGGTCCAAGGCATGATCTTATCCTCGATGGAACCTGTTGAGGTAGAGCTTAGAAGTTCAACGTGTACCGACATGCACAGTGCCACATGTCGTTTGTGGGGATTATTAGTCTTGAGCCTCAATCCACAAGAATGTAGGGTGAGTAGATTTTTATCAGGTAGGACAACCCTTTGAGGTTTAAGGCATGATCTTATCCTCGATAAGGTTATTTATGACCTATTAATGTAGGACTTGGGAATTCGGTGTGTTATTGAGGTGGAAGAGTTCAGTTAGGATGGTTAGGTATTTTACATGAATTATTTATATTAGAATTCAAACTTAAAAGGCTTAAATGAATGTTTGGTTTCTTTATTTTTGAAAAATTGTAATTTTTATCACATAATTTTTAATTCATATTTGTCACTTCAATATTTCAAAATTTTGAATTTTAGTTAAATCATTAATTAAAAATCGTCTATCATTAATCCTAACAATAACTTTGGAGACTTGTGTTTAATAATCATTTGAATAAAATTAACTATTTAATTTTTTTTACTAATCACAAAATTAAAAAAAATTATTAATGAAATCTTAGTCGATTGAATAAAGTACCTAAATATTATAAATTTTTATAATACTGTATGGATAAAAAAAAAAAAAAGTTAAGTTATAGTATCTCATTTACCACACACGTGCACACTGCCACATGCGAACTAGACTAGAACTCTCACATTCAATATTCCCCAAATCGAGCTCTCTGTGTTGTGCTCATATCGACGTCAATAGAGACGCATAAGAATGGTTTGTGAGAAGGAGAAATGTGAGGCAACGACGCGAGAAGGCTTCATGAAGGTTCGCTAGGGAAGAGAGGTTGAGGGGAGTAATGTTTGAATGGGGATTTTAATTAATTTAATAACTTAATTAATTATAATTATTTGTCCTACTTTTTTTTATTAATTAACTAAAACAAATATTAATCTTATTTAATTAAGATTTAATTATACATTAATTATATCACGTTATTAGTGTCACGTCATTTAATTAACGATCCATCATTATTAAATTAGGAGTAAGTCAACTATTCTAATTAACGGTTATACTAAAATTCATAGATTATAAAAGTAAAAAAAAAAAAAAAATCAAATATGCATTTAAGCCAACTTGAAGCAGTTACTGGCTGAGTTAGAATAAATTTACCATTGTTAATCTACATATTTAGCAGTATACACTTGATATTTGACACACCTCATCATGTCATTTTAACTATTGGACAGAAATAGATGTAATTAATTTGGAGTTGATGGCCTTATTTTGACAACTAAAAAAATGTGAATAATTAGAACTGAACTAAAATTATACTATATTATAAAGTTTAATATATGATGATTAAAAGTGTTATTATGTCCATTGTTAATTTCTCATGACCTCATCTCATAATAAAATAATATAGCACGTGCCTTTTTGTCATTACATTTGCTAAAGTTTTATTTAAAAAAATGGGTCCCAAGAAAAAGGTTCGTAAAAGTCATCAATAGATATTTATCCTTTTTATTTTCCTTGGTACAATTAGAATTTGACTAAGGCGAATCGATCGGTAGGTGAAATTACATGAGTATAGCTTTCTCAACTTCTTTTTGTCCTTTTCATTATCGTTAGAACTTAGACACATTTTTAGTAATAACAAAACAGAATAAATATCTATTGATGACTTTTCATGTGAATATTTATTTAAGGATATTAAAATATTTTTACATTTCTTTATTTGAACATTATCTATTCTTTTATATTTTTCAAATGTTTAAGACAATTCAATCAGTAAAACATTTTCATTTTAGATTTGAGATTTTATAAAATTTAAAAGTGAAATCTTAATAAATTATTGAGACAGAAAATAATTATGAAAACTTTAAAATTTATCCCAACAAATAATACTATTACAAAACATACGTTTTCTTGCGTTCGTCCGAACTTGAAGAAACTCATATATTTTTATTAATAAAAAAAACTCATATTTTTTTTATTATTATTATTTAAGACCAGAGAAAAAAAAGGCACTTCATGCCTTATATTTTTTATTTTAAAAAATAAAAAATAAAGACAATGAAAGTTGAATACTAGTTCGTGATTTATAAAAATAGCTATAAGAATTCATCAGTGATTCAATATCGAGCTAACACTATTTAGTACTAACGTATTTTTGCCCCAATCACGTGAAATCAACATGTAACACCAATGTTATCAGATTTGTATCGGTCATCAAGTCGATCAAGATATTGAATCATTAAATCAGGAGTTGACTTAGTAAGTTACTAATTAATTCACATAATTCAGTTTATACTAAAAAAAAAAATTATAATATATAAATTATACACTTGAATGTTTAATGTTTAATAAAATTTAACAAATTTATAAATATAGTTACGATTGATTAAATTTTTTGAAATACATACATTTTTAAAATTATATATTGAGCATAAACAAACTGATAATTTAAAATATATTATATTAGTATAAGTAACAAATTGATTGAAGTTAGAAGATTTAGCAAAATTTATTTTATTTAAGATAATACCATTTTTTTCATTTATCTCATTATTTCTCATATAAAAAATAATAATTTTCAAACTAATAAGTATATTATGTTTGAGATAAAATAAATACAAATTTTATTTATAAATAACTATATAAGTCAAGAAAAATAAGTTAAAAGGAATGTGACAACAATTTTATTATTTTTAATTTTAAGATAAGAAAATTTAAACATCAATGGTAAAATATAAATAATTTTTTTAAATGTAAAATAAATAAATAAAAAAACGCACAACCCGTCAAGCCACTGGTTCAACGCTGAGTCAAACTTAGTCGAATCGGTTTAAACCGGGTCAGATGCATTTCCAATCCAATTGATAACTCAAATCAGTTAGGTGCCCTAGTCCCGGTCCAACGGGTTAATCCGGTCGAATTGATCCAAGTTTAATAACAATGTGTGAGATAATTTTTCTTTTTAAAATATATATTAATTAAAGTAATTTTAAAATAAAGGCTTTCGTGTAAATTAAACAAAAATGCTTTTGTAAATAAGCATTTCTCTTCAATAAATATAGATAAGCAAAATTGGGTTGTTATCATGTTAATAGTCTTACACCAAAAAAAAAATGCTATACCAATTATCACTTGAAATCTCGTGAACAATTAGGCTTTGACAGTGAAAAATTCATAAAATTTTGATGTAAGAAAAAATATAAGATAATTCAATTCAATATTCTTATATTATTTGTAATTCTAAGTAATAATCACCTGACACATTAATAATTAAAAAAATTTAAATTGAGTAAAAACAAACTTTATAAAATCCCTTAAAGTAAGGAATAACCTATCAATCCTTAATCTCTTCCCAATCTCTAACAAGTTCAAGTCAAGGAATCAACCATTTGATAATGTAAGGTAACGTTACCCACAATACCGACCCTTTCCTATACCATGTCATGAGGGAATTTTATAGCAAATATAGGGTTGTCCTTTTTTTGAGGTACACGCTTTGGTCATTTTGTTGGCAATTAATTGCAAATTGATCACACTTTTGACATGCTTTCTTTGTCACACATTCCATGCTTTGCTAGGTCACCAAGCTTTTATATATATATATATATATATATATATGATATTAATACTCCAACTCGGTATGATTTCATGCATTTTAAGGTGCTTTGTGATCTCTGTTTTTTTTTAGAAAAATAAAATGGAAGAGAAAAAATTATATATACATGATTTTTTTTTTTGAATAACTATATATGCATGATATAAATGACATAATATGATACAAATATATAAGCAATAATATGCTCACAAATTCCACTTGTTAAATTATGTGTTTATTGTTTGAATTTGTATCACTCGAATAATGTCCGTACGAGTGATTTCGACAATAAAATTCATATGCCAACTAGTGACAAATCTACATAGACAGCTTATCATGTCAATTTTTAATGACTCATTCAATAATGAGCCAATCATAAATAGAAAAAATGACGTTAATAGTCATTACACATTTGATATTTGTAGTTTAGGTTTCCCAAAATACCAAAAACATTTTGATTGTAAAACAAATATGTAACTTAATGTAGCATTAAATATATTTTTAATAGAAGTATCGTTATAGGTATCTTAATCTAAGATACATTATCTTAATTTTTTCTTTTGATCGGAACAAGTATACATAGCACAGAAAATGTTTTTTTTTTACAAATAAACTATGTATCTTCTATACGATATGCTCATAAATAATAAAATCTTTTATTTTATGAAATTACAAACCAATATTTTGATTTGAAACAAAGTTAACTGCAAATAAAAAAAATTATAAAAGCATTAGTTGCAACTTTTTGGCCATCAAAACAAATTTATGCATAAGATTGCTTAAACATCATATGAAATTTAGAGATCACTTAAATTGTTTTAATAGAAGATAAGATACCTAAACTAAGTAATGTAAATTGATAACCTCGGAGATTGAAAAGTTTACAACAAAGTCATATATTTAAATCTTATATTTTTAAAGTCATATATTTTTTAAAAGTATTAAAGCCATATATTTAAATCTTAATGTTATCGATGTTTAATAAAAAAAAAAAAACTGATTAATTGGTTACTTTCCATCATATTAAAAAAACAAATATGTAACTTAATGTAGCATTAAATATATTTTTAATCCACATATAAAATGAATGTATTTTGATTTTGATCCTTATAAAAAAAAATTCTTTATTTTTCATCCTTCTAAATTTTAAAACTATTTTTTTCATTCTCTATAAAATGAGCAAAATTTGTTCTTAGTCTTGTGAATTTTTTTTCTATGATTTTCATCCTTTCAAAGATAAAAATAAGTGTCAAAATTATTTTTCTATTATTATTATTACTATTTTTATTTCAATTAGAAGAGCCCTCACGAAACAAAAGTGTAGGTATCGTATCGATCAGTACATGAGTATCACAAATGCCGTTCTCCCATAGAATAAAAAAAAAAAAAAAAAGAGATCATGACCAAAAAAAAAAAGTAACTTTCAAAATATGCTGCCATGGTGGCCCACAGTATATTTATGCATGGATATAACTGCCAATTTATAAAGTCCAATCCTCCGCTTCTGGATAAAGCTACGAGATATAATAAATATTAAAGCCAAAACCGAACCACCTTAAGAAAATAAAATAAAAATCATGAAAGTCAATTTACCAATTCACCCTTTTCATTTCAAACACTGAAATTTCACAGTACTAGAAGTCTAGAACTAGAAAAAAGAAAATAAAACCCCTACTACCGTGAGTCATGTTGGGAAGGCTAACCTCACCCGCGAAGTAACACCTCGTCATGTGAAACCAAAATTATAATCATTATTTTCATAACCCTAAATATCCCACTCCCAACAACACTCACACTCTAACACCGAAAAATAAATAAAAATAAAAAAGACAAGAGCAAATTACGATAATAATCACAAAAAAGACATTGAACCCCAACCCTCGATCTTACTATATCTCATTACCCACTATTTTCTCTTCTGTTCTTTTCTTCACATCAGCGATTTCAGCGACCTTGCCTTCACGGGCTTCCTCATTCGCTTCTTCCCGCTATCATCCTCATTGGCCACTTCTTCTTCTTCGTCATCATCATCCTCATAATCGATAATCCCGTCATGGTCCATCTCCGAAACCACCGAAGGAACAGCCTCAACTTCCATGACATTATCATCGACGACAGCGCCACCCACTACATTCTCGGACTTCACCATCGTCGAATTCTCAGTCCCGACACTACTATTCCCGCTCCCTTCTCCTCCATTGTTTCTATCGCCTCTTCGTTTTCCCCACAATGGCCCGAACCCGGAGTAGTAGTAGAATTCATACGGGTTCGTACTCGTACTCGCCGCCCCCTTCTTCCCCGCCGCCGCTCCCCGAGTCTTCGCGCGCCGAGTTCCGGTGCCGGAGGATTGAGCTTGTGCTTGTGGTTGCGACTTCTTGTTGCTGCTGTTGGGACTGAGCATAGAGAAAGATGAATGCTGGTGGCAGAATGACTGCCCTTGCTTGGCTTCTTTCCTACATGGCCAGCCCTTCTCGTCGACTCGCTGACAAGGGTTGGCCATGTGGCGGGTGGTGCCTATATTTAATATCGATGCCACCCCGTCAGCAACTAGTATCGCCTTATCTGCATCCATCATCGACGCGACGCTGTTGGAGAATTTAAGCTCGTGTGAGAAAAAGAAAACCCTAACTGAACGGAGATTGGGATACGTTTGTTTGCTTACCTTTCGAGCGCGCCGAAGGAACCGCCCGCGCTGCCATTGTTGTTTCCCGCTGTGAAGCTGTCGTCGGGCTGGAACAAGTCGGAGGGAAAGAAATGAAGAAACGAGGAAAGGGGGAATAAGAATAATAATAAGAATAGTGAGAAATGAAGCTTAGGAATAAACCTAATTGGGAGTTAGAAGAGAAAGATGAACTGAGGAGAATTTAAAGTGGTGAACCCTAAGGAGGGAGAGGGAAACCCTAAATGAGGGTGAGCGTAGATCTAAGCGAAGGAGGGAATAACGATAATAATAATAATAATAATAATAAGGAGGAGGAATAAGGAATAGAGAATAGAGAAAGAAGAGATTGGAAGAGGGAACTAACCTGGATCGAGTCAGAGTCAAAGGAGATCACATCCCATGGAGACTGGTTCAACAGGCAGTCGTGGGTATCCACCGGAACCGAACCACCTTGTACACACCACGACGAGGACGACGAAGAAGAAGAGAACAGAAGAGGGGAAAGCTTCGCGTTCTTGCGGATCCTCATACTAAGAGCCTCTTTCCTTTTTCTTCTTCTTCTGCGAAATGGATAGATATATGTAATCTAAACACTCTTCGTTTGGGGCTTGTCGCAGATCTCACTCACCTCGATGGGATGATAATCAGGGTTTTTATTTTAGCCTTGCTTTGCTTTCTCGGCCCTTCATTCATTCATATGTTTCTGTTTAGTTTTTCTGGACGATTTCACCCTTAGGTTTCGGATGGATTTACATTTACTCAGCGAATCAAAAGGAACCCCTGCCGCTAGCTACAACCACGTCATTCTTGGTTGTCCTAAACCATTTTTATTTTTTTATTGGGAAATCATCACCTACACACAACCTCACGGTGGAAACCTCTGCACTCCCAAAGCATAATTTAGTTTATTTTCATTTATTATTTCCTTTTCTTTTCTCCTATTTGAGTTAACAAGTATAAGATTTGGATTCTACGAGTACTCATATTCAAATAATATTACAGAAATTATAATTTTATCGGTGGAAGATGTATAAGTATTTTTATAAATATTAGTGAACTTTTAAGTTAAGTCCTAATGAATTTTGGGATTCAACTTGGCTTAATTTATTAATTTAAAAAAAAATTAATTGAGTAAATGGCAATTTTGAAAAGAATTAAATCCACGGTAAGTATTAGATTCACTTTGTACAATAATGCATGTTCGAATAATACCGTAGATGTTAATATTTTATTGATCGGAGATTTATAAATACTTTTATAAGCACTTAATGAGTTTTTGAGTATGTCTTAATCTTGATGAATCTAGAGATTTAGTTTTTTTAATTTTTTAATTCCAAAAAAAAAAAAATACTTGAGTAAATGTCACTTTTGAAAAAAAAATATTTTAGTTTTGAAATTTTGTATAAATTTTATTTACCATGATATTCACTGTTCAGAATTCAGAACCAGATTTTTTTTTTTAAAATATTATTTGTTGTTGTTGTTGTTGTGTTGCTACTTGCTACCACGGCAAGGAAAGCTAGAAATGAAAGCGCGTGTGTGGCATGAAATCCTATCTCTGCGTGCGGTAGGAGTGGCCAACCGAAGTGGCCCACAGAAAAACTGGCTGGACCATTGTACTTGATTGGGTCCCATCTGGAGCCTAAAAGGATGAACGGTTCTGATGATGGAAACGGAAGTAATGTGATTGCAAGGGACTTCACTTCAGCAGCTGCATGAAAAGTTGAAAACTTTGGGAGTATATGATAAAAAAAAAAAAAAAAAAAAAAAAAATATATATATATATATATATATATATATATATATATATTAAAACAGATGAATGAGTATCGTTATTCGACAAGAAAACATTTGAGGTTTGTAATTACAACAACATACGTGATACTAGGGATTGCATAATTATAGGCATGGTGTTCTATTACAATTTTCCTCATTTTTATTTTCTGTTTTCCAGTATTTTTATTTTTTATTTTTCATTAATGTTTTACTTTGATTTTTTTTTTTCTTTAACGTTTAAGAAAACAGTTGGTGAATTTATTGAAACCCCAAGTTGGCCATAAGTGATTTACATTTAACCTTATAGCATGGCCAAATGGTAGGGCTACAAGGGCAGCTAGCTAACAACCACAACACAAGGTAAATGAATATATAAAAAAAAAACATTGAAATTAAATAAATGAATAAAGCTATTCATAATTACAGCTAGGGCAAAAGAATAAAAAAAAAAAAAAGGACAATATTTTTCAGCTCTCTTTCACTGTCTCTCTGAGGTATTGTATTTATTATATACAAGCTGTGTGATCCGAGCCCTTGCAAGTGTATGGCACTATGTATATACTACCTGACCCTTTTTTTGTCTGTAAAAATGACTAAACACAAGCACTAGTTTGTGGGGCACACAGGGATGAAAAGAGTTGCAGCCAATTTATGCAGCAGGTGTGGGTAAAGACTAAAAAGAGTAATATAATAGAAAGCACACAACTTTTTTTAATCTCTTTTTCTGTCCCTCTTTTTTTCCCTCAGTCTTTCTCCAATAATTAAAAAACACTCAACAAAATCTATAACTCTACTAGGTGTCTTCATCTTAGAGTATATATACGAGTGTTACAAAATACTACTATACCCTTTTAATACTGAAGAACGGTAATAATAATAATAATATAAGATACGTTATATATATATTAGGCTTAGTTCATAACGCAATTTAACAATCATGACGATAGCATTTTTAGAAAGAGATAGCTATGAAAAAAATAGCATAGGGCAAAACGTACATATCCAAAAGTGAATCCTTGTACGTAGAAGTTCTTGTGTGCAACCCCTAAAATATATCTTTCTGCTGTAATAAACCTTGAGATTAAAGGTAAAGGTTGCTAGTGCAAATAATTGTAGTTTTAACTATATAACCACACATACATAAATAATTCAAATTAAAGTTTGAATAAACTAATCTTAATCATTTTTGTTTTGTCTTGAGTCCGAGACTAAACTTAACCATTTATGTACATATAATTTATAATTAAGATTTATTGTTCTCATAAAAAAAAATAGTAATTAAGAACAGTGTCACTTAACACATCTTTCTGATTTGTTGCATATGATCCACTTGAATTTGTTTTCTCTTTCTGATTGAGTTCTGCATAACTGAAGAGGAATATTGAAGCAACACCGAAGATGCAGAGTTTGTTAAAGTTTGGCCTATATCATTGCACAGAGTTTCTTCTTTTTTCGTTCTTTACTACGGTATATCATTAAACAGGGTTTCTTTTTGTTTGTTTATTTTTTAACCAGAATTTATATGCAGCGAATAAGATAACCTATTTTAATTTTGCTTCCTATATATTAGGGAACCTAATCATATTATGGAGAATTTCACAAATTCCCAGATAAATTTTTTATTTTTTTATTTTTAATGATAATGATAATGTTCTATAGAAAATATGAAAACTGTTCACTTCATCAGTGGGCACTATTTCTAGGATCTTATGAACATAGTGGCAGCAGATAACTTCCACAGAAACACCAAGAATTTCATATAAACCTATCTCTGTGGTTTCTGTTTCACACTGCAAGAAATAGTATGCACTAAAAGGAAAAACAGAGCAGAAAACTAGAACCACACTAAATGTTTGAATTTATGTGGTATTTTAGTTTGTTGCAAATTAAATATGAATTGAAAGACATAATTGTTGATAGTAAAGAGAATAATGATAGCCAAACAGGGAAATTAGGTAAATATATATAGTTGTCCAAAGGTTAGAATTTTTCTGTATTTTCTATTCTGTGTCGTATTTTATTCAGAAGCAATGGTGAAAAGGAGATGAAGGCTCAAAATAAACTGCTTCAAACCCTAAGCATGGTATAACCAAATAAATAACGCAGAAAGATAAGGAAATAAATTGCTTCAAGTTTAACCCTAAACCTAGCTCACATATAGAAATGCACATACCTAAAATAGAGCATATAAGGAGATAAACAAGATGGTTTATGAGTAATGAATACAGATGGATAAAACAAATTTTGTGTGTTTATATAAGGAGAAAGGAAGACTACTAGGTGTCAGATAGCTTACTTATATAGGAGATTATAGTTATTATTTATATATTAAGAATAAGGATATTACATTGAAAATGCAACAAATTTAAACCCTTATTCTCTTATATATTTCTCACATGAGTTGGTTTTTTATGCTTATGTTTGTGTGTGATGTTTTTCTTATTCCTCCTTTCTGCTTCTTCTGATGTATAATTAGTAAAACGTGTATGTATATAATGTTATATATTTTCCATTCACTATGATAATTTTTTCATATGAAGATGCAACAAGTTAATTTTCCTTAGCACAAAACTGCTAGATAAGTGATGAAGTGGGGGAGGGGAAAGGAGGGTTTGCAATTGCATATTTTGTGTCGGCTAATAACTAAATTGCATTATGTTCGACGAAACGAAATGAGATGAATCCTTAAAATTAAAATAAAATGTAAAAGTACAAATTTTATTGTTCATTTTACTCATTTTTTGTGACCTAAAAAATGAACGGATCCTAAGGAAATCCTTTTATGTTTTAGCAACCCACTTACCAAAAGGATGCAAAAGTAGCAGGGCAATGGCAGAGTCCTGAGTCTTCAACTTGGATTGCAAACAACACTGATTTGCTTTGACTGGCACCACATGTGCTCTTTTTTCTCTATAAGGATCCTAAATTGGTTACCCTTCAGTTTGTGTGTTTTCACATTGCAATTGCTCCAAAGTGGTCTAAGAAGACTTTGATCCCGGAGTGAATGAAGAAACACACTTGTCTCACAACTGACAAGTAATCACTATCTTTGATAATCCTTGTTTGCATGCCTGAGTGTCTCTGATTCAGAGAGTATCCAGACACACTGTGTTGTGTGTTGTGGCTTGTTATATATCTCACTCTCCTGCATGCTGCCACAGCGAGTCAGTGCCTCTCAGACAAAAGTACATCACCATTGTACTGCAATCACAGAATGATTACTTAGATTTCTTGTTTATTCACTAAAGTGGAGCTAGCTAGCTACCTATATATATTGGCCAAAGAAACAACCATATTATAAAATCATATACAAATTAATGAAATGGCTTCAATTCGTGGATTTAGCTAGGAAGCATATATAAATTCCACAAATTAAAACAGATTCTTTATAATTACCATAATCCTTTAATCATTTGATGCGTAGAACTAGTGAAATTGTCATCTCGATAAAATATAAGGTCTCATAATAAACTTCTTTAGAAACACAGTTATAAAGAAAAAAAATGAAAGAATTTCTATAAATTGAATAACGTAGAAGTTAATTTTTCCGTAGAGTAATTTATTTTTCTTTTTCTTGGTTTTTCTCCTTATGAATATTTATGGAAAAACCAAATGGAATGAACAATGTAATACTAAATACAGTCTTTGTTTGATTAATACTAATATTATTGTCAAGGTGGATATGATGACTACAATGTTGCTTTTTGGTACATCATGGGGTGGTCAATATATAGCATAATGAAAAAGAATAAAGGGTGGTTGAAAACTGAGTGTCAACACAGAATGAGGTGGCTTGATCTAGTTCATACTAAATTATCCAATTAATGTACGTATTATTTGACCTATTCACTGCTAGCAGTTTCACACTTTCACATTCTTAGAATATTTCACTAGCTTGCACAAACTGTACGGCGGTTTCACCTAATTAAATCAAAATTACTCTCTATAATTGTTTAAAGAATTCATCGTCCCCTCTAACAAGGCTTCAAGATCATTCATTTAATCGTTGACTTAATACTTAATTTAATCCCCAACTATTTGAGTTGCCTTAAAAAAAATACTATTTATTGAGTAAATATTAAAGTTTTCAAAATTATTTCTTCTCTCTCAACTTTTATTAGGATTTTCACTTTTAAATATTACAAAAGCATCTTTAATGCGTTTTGAAGCTTTCTGTTTGTGGATTTTTGGGGCTTCTAGCCTCACCTTTAAAAAAACCATTTCTAACGCAAGAATTAAATTTGGATTTTTAATTCTCTTAATTTTATTGAGTCATTTATTGTGACAAAAAAATTAAGAACACTCAATAATTTGTACTACAATGTTATGACCCAATTAAAGGTCTTAATTTATTTTTATTGAGTTCAATTTTATCTCTTTACTCACACATCAACTCTCAATTTAGTGTACTTTTTATCTAAAGCAATCTTGTTGATAGTTGCATATATGTAAGCAACTTAATAAGAACTCCTTTACTCCAATGGTACTTTTGAGTTACTTATTTTTAAGAACCGACTTAAACAAGTCCATTAGAGTTGCTCTGAAGTTTCTAATCCACTTTTTTTAAAAAGTAATTTTTACTGGAAGTATAGAGATAAAAACACATTTTTTAAAACTATTTTTCAAAAGTCTTTTAGATGGGCTTGAGCTTCCTCGCTATTCTAATAGTCTAAACTCTGAAGCCCTATGGAAAACCCAACTTTGAAAGTGATATTTAGTGCAATAAGAAGAAGATTAAGAACTTCTAAAAACTAATTTCAGTAGTATTAGTAGTATTATTACTAGTAGTGGGATGAGAGATAATTTGTGCATCTCTATATAATGAGATAGTGGGATAAGATAGTAGTAGTTATAAAAAATAAGAGAATCACTGTGATTTTTATGTTATGAGATAGTAGTTATAAAAAATAATTATTTATATTTATAAGGGTATAATAGGTATAAAAAAATGGAGATCAAAAACAGTTATTTTTTATGATATCCCCCTTACTATTATTATTATAGATTACCTACACAATTCTTAAATTTTGTTTCCATTTACAATTACTATTACCCGATAAGAAATCTAGAAAGAAAGTTTAAGGGAGCGATGGCACACCAAAGCTAAAAAAACGTGTAGCACTTATTATTACAACTACTTATTATTGATTATCCCGCGTTGAGATCTCTCTTAAAAGTGATTATTCCGCATCCCTTTAGAAATATTTCAGTACCATGACACGGAGACTTTGTGTTAGTCCAACTTCAGCCCTACTAATTAGCTATTTATTTCATATCCTATAAACACTAGTAGAGAACCATCAATGGTCCAATGAACAGTAACTATAGCCAAAACCAAGAGCAACATCAAACACATTCTGCCTGGTAATTTATAATAGAGACAAAGAAGTGTATGCATAAGCTCGTAAATTCTGAATCAATTTTACTTTTCATTGCATTTGTTCGTTCATGAAATGCATATTTTGGGCCTCCAAGTAAGGCCTTTTTGTTCACATAATTTCTGACATTTAGATCTCTTGTTTATCTTGACCCAATAAGAAAATTTCTCTTGTTTATGTGATTCTTGATAATTGCACATTGAAAGGCACCAATCAGATGGTGACAGGGCATTCCCCTGGGAAAAGGATCCAGAGTAAATAACGTGTGTAAGATCAAATGGGAGGAGATTATGAACTAGTACTTAAGATTAGAAGTGTCAAGCATTTTAGTCCATGAGATTTTAAAATTTATTTGATAGTTTCTAACTCTATCCATAAAATGTGCAATATCTTCACTAGTTTATTGCTTTTGTGATAGACTTGAACAAGTTATTTACGCATTAATTTGGTTTCTTCTAGGGGATTTCCATTTACTACCTACGTTTTACCATTCTAATCCATAAAAATGCTCACATTACATAAACCGCATTTATATATAATTTATTATTATTATTATTATGAAAATTGTATGTGATTTGGTGGGTCAAGGAGACTAACAAAAAATTCTTATATCAACAGCAATTCGAACCTGCGTCATTATTAAATATTTGTTGGTTATATCACTTTCTTTTTAACTATATTATATGTAGAATCCAGACTGCCTGTACATTCAGACTGTATATTTTTTTTTTCTTATGCTGGCAGTGTAGAAAATTATATTCATTAATTAATAAATATAGCATAGCATAGCATTTGCCTATGTTGTTGTTGCATATCAATTTGTTTCTTTTGATAAACAATAAGAAATATTATCTATTAATTAATCACTACTTTTCTATCTGTAAATATATTTATTTAATAACTTGGATGTATTAGAATAGTTAAATCTTAATTTTATACGGGTTATGCGTGAGCTGAATCTCCTCACTCGCTCGCTCAAGCACTACTGCACAAACAACAATAGTTTTATATTTCAAACAAAATTAAATTTATTAAAAGAAAATAATGAACTATTTTTTTTGTATAGGCAGAGAGGAAAATAATTAACTATTATTCCTAAGTAAAGTTTGAAATCACGATGAAATTATGGTGGCACCATGATTTTTCGACCACAAGAAAGTAATCTTAAAGTTACCAATGTGATCTACAAAACCACCATTCCAAAACAGCAATAGCCTTTTTGACACTTTATTTCTACACAATCTAACAGTTCACTGCAAGACAGCAATGCTACAAAAATGGAACAAGACACAATTTCATCTTCAAAACACAAGTATACTAGAAAAAGAGGAATCTAGCGCCACTCAAACTGCTATAATTACACATTAGACAAGAGTCTCAAATTTGTAATTTTCCCATTAAAGTAGGAGAAAAAGGAAAGAGAAGCTCACCACCAACACCAACCAACTGCAAGTATATAATTAGTTCCTTTTGAAATATCATATGCCGAAAGCTATTCCTTCCTTTTTTATATACTTCTAAGCTAAGGTAAGTAAGTACAGTACGCACCAATAAAAGATTCGAGCACCCATTTTTTTTTTTTTTTCATTTTTCCATTTAATAAAAAACATGAAAAATACTAGTATTATTTTAAGTAACAAACTAAAAGATTACTCTTCAAACACGACAGATATTGAAATCAGTTTTTAGAATAACTAATAAGTAACAAAGTAAAATAATAACTTAATACTCTACTAACTATCTTCGTACACAAACAAAAGTGCTCAATAATTCACAAGCCACCGTAGTAGTGGATGAAATTCCGATAACACCACTAACAATAACAATATTAATAGTACTAGTAAGTAGTAAGTAAAAAGTGTATCGATCCAATCCATTATGCAATGGTTCAAAATTTTCTTTTTATTTTGGGTTTTGTTATGTACAATTTCAGTTTCAGAAATCAGAATTCAGAAGGAGGAAGAATAGTGTAGTCGGCGTAAAACTCGTTGACCCCAGAAGCAGCCCAGAGGCGTTGATTGTAGTCATCGAGCATATCATCGGGCACAAGGGGAGTCCTACAGAGAGGGCACGTTTTCTGATCGTGGTCGATCCAACGGTCCACGCAGCTGCGGTGGAAAATGTGCTTGCAGTTCCGCATGCACCGAATCTCTTCCTCCTCGGAGAACTCGAACAGGCACACCGCGCAGCCGTTTTGTACGGTCGCAACGTCGGAGTCTCCGAACCTGGCGACGGGCAGGAGGTCCCGGATCAGGAGCGCTGACACGGAGGGGGTCCGCTCCGACACCGTGGCGTCGGAGGGGCGGGGGTCCGGCCAGGCAACCTCGGTTTCGAGGAAATCGGAGAGTCCGAGGAGGTGGAAGAGGAAGAATACGAGGTTTCGGAGGAGTCCGAGGAGGGCGAGCGTGTGCAGGAACGGGTTCGGGAAGAACACCTCCGCGTATCCCACCGGAAAACCCATCGGAGAATTAGAAAGAGAAAGAGAGAAAGAAAAGAAAGAGTGAGAGAGAAGCGAACAAGAGAAGCTTCGATTTTGAGACAGCGAGCGTGGAATATATAGTCACAGTCACAGCTTGTGCGATTATAAAAAACACTTCAAAATACACACTGAGAGTCCGTAGACCAATTATTGAAAGCACATTTAACAAGGACACGAGACGATAGTATTAATTAATGATTTAATATAATATTTATATTATGGATTTATTTTATGCATTAGAAATATTTAAAAAAATAAAATAATAGATGGAGCTTAATTAAGGTGAAATCTATAAATTATTAAAGTTAGTTTGACTTTCTTAATAAAGTTGTTTTATGAATAATAATCAATTAGGAATTGAATTTCTGTTCAGATAATTTTTTTTTATACATTTTTTTTAGGGAACATTTTCTGTTAAGATATTTAAGAGACTACACAAAATAAATGATATGTGTAGAGACTAAAATGAGACATTTTTAAGTATGGACTAAACGACAAAGTTATTGTAATTATTATAATCAAATGAGTCATTAATCACTTAAATAGAAGTCGTGACCAAATTATAAAAAAAATGTTTTTTTTTTACTACAGAGAAGAATCAACTTATTTTTCCAATAACATGCTGAATACAAAATGGTATAGAATTGAAAATATAACTTTGAGATTTTCTAATGAATGTCTATCTAAGACATGAGCTGCCATATTGACATCTCTGCCAACAAAAGCAACATTATAATTTCTTTGCTGCTTTAGCAGATCTCTTCTTTATTGGATAATCATAAATAAAAAAAAAAAAAAAACTGTTAGTTACTTGAGATCAAGTCCAAGGATAAATGTTAACAAAATTATAAAAAAATGTTCTTGTGAACATTATTTATTAAGATTAATTTACTCAATTTTTTTTTATTAAAAATGTTTATAATATAAAAATTATAAAAGTGTAGCAAATATTGAATTTGGGATATTATTTTATTTTAATTATTTAAAATAAATTCTTAAACATAAATAATATCCTAAAAAATGTGTTGATAGGCTTCTTCTGGATCAAATAACCTAGATGAACTACATCTTACCTTACCTGTGACCCATTTTTTTTAATTAAATACTAAACTGATGTTGAACCGTAGGAGGGTAAGGTTTGGTGGGAGGAAGTTTAATAAAAGACTAAGTATGACTTAATTACTCTGTCTTTCACAAAATTTTGTGTATAATATATACTATTTGAAAAAAGTGCCACGTGCTTTTAATAAGGAATTGAAAGAGTGAAGACGTAGTGGGTTCTTGATCACCATCATCATCTGTCTGATTTAATTATCCATTCTAGTCATAGATTCATAATTGGCTTTATATAAAAATTATAAAGGCCAAGACGATGATTATGGAAAACAAATAATCCGTATCCAATCTCTAAATATTTAATCCATGTATCGTAAGTGACTAAGTGACTTTCTCAAAATACATCTCATTGGCATTTGGTAATCTAAATAACCAAAAATAATGCAAGTTAAACATACTTTAATTTAAAGCCATGATTAAATAAACAGATTTTTTAAAATGATTATAAAATATTGCTAAATACTTTCTTAAATACATGTTAAGAAATCAATAAATTGTTTTTATTTGGCATATTCCCATTTACATGCAGTACTTTTATACGGAGAAATATTTGTTTTACTACTCTCTTTTATGTGGGCTCATTCTTCAAAATTTTTTGGTTCCTCTGATTCTCTCTGCATCCTCTAAGCTCTAACATGTAATTTATATTTAGAATTTTTTTTTTTTTTATGGGCATTTGAATGGTCTTCCAATTAGTAGGTTAAAGTGGCGTAGAATGCTCAATGCTACCACGAATAGTGATCGACAACATTTTAATTCCATTGAGCAGAAGTTAAACTTTAGTCATACTAACAATTGATTACTAGAATGTGGATGAGAACAGAAGTCAAAGCGACACATAGATGGAACATGCATGTAGGGTAATTTTTCAATGATAAGAGAAGAATCATAAGAGCAAGTGATATTGTCACGGGACATCAAATGAGAAATATTGGCTCATGCTGTGAAGAAAGTGGTTTCCTTTTCAAGTGGAGTTAACAATCATACAACTTTCTTTTTGTCTTATCCAAAATCCAAATCAATAATCATCAAAGTTAAGGATTTCATTTTGAATTTGTAAAAGCATTTTGAGTAACAAGTGGAATGGAAATCAGGGATGAACCAAGGTTGGCGAGAAGGAGGAGTAGGAAAAATGAGGTTATAGTTGAGACTTGAGACATTCCCACCCACAAAGATATAGTACATGTTTTAGGGTGTCATTTAAAAAAGGTTTGAACCCTTTCAAAACAGTACATTGAAAGTAAAAATGCATTCATTTTTCAAACAGAAATTCAAAATAAACATAATTATGTTCATCAAGCATGGATAGATCAATAAATAAAATTGTTAGGGTTATCGATCACTTAGAATAAATAGTATTTTAGACGAAATGAAGTTAACTATATTTATGAATTTATGGCCGAAACATCATTCATAGTCATTTTATCTTATTCAAATAAAAGTATTTTTCGTTCACATTGTTAGCTAGCATTTTGCTTAAATGCTTCTAGCCGCCCCATAAATTCTTGGGAGGTTATCATCCATGCATGTTGAATAGGTTTGATTGAGGGAAGCAGAATACGATTTTGCCTTTGCTTATAAATTTCGCCATTTTCTGCAAATAATTCTGTTTACCTAAGGATTAAAACTCAAATTTGAGAAGCCATACTTTAAGATTCAACTCTTTCATCAATCTAAATCACATCATCATAAAAGTTGCTCTGTCAAACAGATAAATTTTGATTGTGCATTAGTGGGTAAAGTATGTGGTGCCCCCCCCTTAAGTAAACACGACCTCATGAGCATAATTACTACTATTCTTCTCATATTGCCTTGCCTGTGTAATTGTCAACCTAGCTAAAATGCGGGTTATGAATTTGTTAGATAATTTCTTTCTTTCTTTCTTTTTGTCTCTTGAGATATTCTTGTTTGCTTTTTAAATTTTTTCTCACTATGATTACTTCATACACTATTCTTGAGATATTTTAATCTCAAACTATATAAAAAAAATAATCGAAAATTTAGTGACTAGGGACTAAAATACTACTATTAAATTTAATTAGCCAATGATTGTGTTTGGGCACGGTCTTTCTTTTCTGTTTGGTTTAAATATGACAAATGTCAAATGGTTTATAGAAATCTAGTTATAAATTAAAAAATATATTTAATAAAAAAATATTAAATTAAAAATATAATAATTATTTAGTAGTACTATTAGTCTTAATTAATTAAAATTTTTGAGATAAGGTATATTAAATATTTTTTAATAAATACTGTATTTGATAGAAATGACTACAAAAAGTTAGATCTAACAATTAAAGCAATAAATCTGTGCTGAAAACATGGATTAAAGGTCCATATTGGTCTGTCCATGCCCCCATGGCAAGCATTTGTGGCACTTGGCAATTCAAAGCATCTTACATCACTATTCACTGACCAATTAAATGTTCTTTCCAATAAAAAAAAAAAAAACAAACTTTGTAGGGTCTTATTATAATCAGAATCAGCCATAAAAGAAATCCAAATATATACCATTCATATAGATTTTTTTTGGCTGATCCACGTTACATGACATAAGTTCCCACTTCCCACCAAAACTTTTTAGGTGGATTGACACACATCTATCCCCTTCGACTTCCAGAAGCTATAGCCAACTTTTTCCGGTATCTCATTCACAGTCATAGCTAGCTCTATATCTAATTACATTAATTCATACTTTACTCTATGTTTTTCTACTTTTTAGTTACCTATTATAGAACTTTTAGTCACCTCCAACATTAAACAACATCTCCTCCACCGGTCATTTCATTCGCCTAGTGCAACTCGATCGATCCCATTAACTTTAAAAGTGACAACAACAACAATGGCATACATAACAAGAAGGTGGGGTTAAAACTACACAATGTTACAAGATAGAAGTTAATTATTTGAATAAAGAAAAAAAACAACAAAGGTGGACAAAATTTCCATGCAGATGTGGTTTTGACATCGAAACTTGGCCTACCCAATGTTCGTGAAATGTCGTCCGAAATAATGGCATAAAGCACTGTTGAGAATGTGAAAAGAAAGATTGAGATAAAAGTGGGGATTAACCAATGCACCAGGTGGTGGGCCCAAGTGAAACAAGGTGGGCCAGGCCCACTTTGAAAGTCCATGACAAGGATGGTGGAGATGACAAAAGGAATCAAAAGGTCCATAAGGGTAGGTCAGGAGAAGAGACAGGCAACAAAATATGGACCGTCGGTGATGAGAACCCTAGCCAACCAACACAGCATCATGGCTGGGTTAGGAGGCCATGACCCCCATCATCAAAATGGAAGTGCCACAAAGGGGTGAACCACCATGATACTAGAAGCATGTAGATCTAACCAACAATTAAAGGTTGGTCTAACTGGTCACAATCGAACTCGTAGTATAAGTGGATACAAGTCTGAATTTTGTTGTCGATCGACGTGAAGATCTTATTGGTAAACGACATGTAAGTATTTTTGTAAGTGTTTAATAAATCTTAATATTAATGAATCCAAAATACAACTCACTAAACTTTTCTTCTTAAAAGAAGAAGAAACATGTAGATCAAACATTTGGAGGTTTTATTGGAATGCAAAGTTTTGGCTTTGCCTAGCCAAACTAAGACGCCATTGACCCAAGTCATGTAGACATGTCACTACCAATCATTTTATGGAAGCACTTTATAGGGTATGGGATACGGGTAGATAACCTAAGAATGGAATGTTGATTATTAGCTTTTATCTCCAACTCACATTTTTATTATTTGAATTTTAAAATACAGTCTTAAAAGTATTATACTTTATATGTTTTAATCTTGCTTAGAAACTGTTGTGATTCAAGATTGAGCTCAAAACAATTGAGTATAAAGTACAGACCTAACTCATGCTTGTTTAAATTTGTGTTTTATTTTCTGTTTTTATGGTGATTTTTGTTTTTGTGTGTACAGTGATTACTCAAGTACAATATAGAAGTGCTTTCACCAATAGATGAAGAAGTTGATGAACCTGAAGAAAAGCATCAAACGTTACTAATTAAGGATGAAAAATGATTTCAAACGATATTTCCTTTTGGGGTCTACCGCCAAAGTAGTTACAATCACTAATTATAGTTTAGACTTTAGAGTAATGCACTCTATCTGGTTGATTCTTTTCCAGTTTAACATTGCTAAATAACAATTATAAAAGTAGTTTAAAGATATTGCAATTACGGTGTAATTATCTAAAAATGCAAATTTAGTTTACATATGTCAAGTTCCTATTTTTAAATTCTTCTATCTAACTTGTCCAATCCTCTTGGGGATAATTAATATTTACTACCAAATTGTTATAAGTGGTAAGCAAATAATTTTTTAGAGTTACTGGACTGTGGTAGCAATACGATCTCTCATTAATTTTGATGTGAAATAAATACATACAAAATAATTTTTATATATAATTTTTATTATTTTGTTTTCTTTAAACTTTTTTGAATTTCTCAATTATATCATGCTATATTACTCAATCAAAGCCTTTTAATTCTTTATTTTTTACGTCCTTTAAATAATTAGTCATTTTTAAACGAACATTTTAATTTTAACCAAACATTGCACATGAAAAGAGATGCTAAGGTGTTATGTGTACCCACCTAAGAGTATAATAATATAGTACATGCATGGTTAATTTAAAGAGATGTTTGGAATATATTTTAATACACTCTTTTAAATATATTTATTAAAATTTATTAAATTTTATAGTTGTCACATTTGATTATGGAATATATCTTCTAATTTTATAATTTTTAATAAATTTTAACTAATATAAAATAATGTGCCAAGAAAAAGAAAATTGTGTTAAATATAAAAGAGTCTGTGAGTTATCTCTTCTTTCTATACTTTCCGCTTACTCTAAGCAAAGCCAATTACCATTACCAATTAATACAAGATTGTTATTCTATTCACAACCATCAATGTTGGTTGAATTAATTGAAAATTTTAAATTTTAGGTCTTTCATCTTTGATATTGCTTATTGAAAAAGTAGATATATGTGAGGTCTACATTCTCAAGCAATGAAGGTACTGTAGCAATAATGTTACGTGCCACAAAGAAAATGTGGATTACATATTGGTGAACCAAAGAGAAGAAAATGACGTTAACATACTACGAAGTACACGTCTAATAGTAAAATGTACAGGAATGTTTTTCATTTTAAATAAAATAATTTTGATTTTTTTTTATCAATTATATCCTTTAAATTTATGCAGAATCATGTTTTTTTTGTGCGCAAGTTTATATACTGTTTTAATAACTTTTATATCCTTGTTTATCCTAAAATCATATGACTGTTTGTTTTTTCAACTAAACTAAAGGATCAACATCAGATTGTGAAATTTAACCAGAAACCAACTTAATTGCCTACGAAAAAAAGAAGCAAACAAACCCAGCAATCAAATATCCAAGAAATGTACCCGTAATGTGGAGCTAAATGATAAACTTTTGAGATAATGTCGTGATTTGAAAGGGAGATTTAATTTTTTTTCCTTTATGTTATGTATACGAATTATTATTAAAAAAAAAAAAAGGAGTAAAATGGTGAACATAAATGAAATTGAAGGGACCCAATACACGAACAAGATGTTTGATGAATGTCTCCCGATCTGACATGCCATTAAGCATGCACACCCACATGCTTAGGTATTATTATTATTATCTTATCTCCTCTATGAAGTGGGCAACTACATTATCTTTGACTCTTCATTTGGATCTTCTATAAAAACTCACATCTTGTGTGGTTCTCATGGTCTCTTTAGTCCCCTCCTTAACTCTCTAGATCTCTCTCTCTTTTATTCATTTTGAGTTATCTTGTTCTCCAATATTGTGACCTTTATGCGGACATGCTTCTGTGTCACATCCATTCATTTGAACTTTGAACTCTCTAGTTGTCACTCAAGACTCGTACCCCTCTCTCTTCTCTGAATCATTCAAATAAAAAAAAATGGTACAATAATTTAGTATTTTATAGTATGAACTTGTTAAGAGCTAGTGAAGGTTTGTTTACTCTTTGCTTTTTAACGTGAACGAACTTTCTTTTTAAAATTACACTGTGTAGCTTTCAAATGAAAAGTGCTTCGAACATAGGTTAGTCACACTTATTAATACACAACTTTAGTAGCTAGATTAGATTGATTACTACCAATTTTAGTGGATTTTAGTGCTGTTGGGTTCATATTTTGGATTGGGCTTAATGTTATGAAATAGAAATCCACCAACTTTGGGCATTTACTTCCTACCCCCACGTTAGTGTGCTTTGGGGGGTGTAGGACATAAATAAGAGGTGGAGGAAGTAAATGCCCCAACACTGTTATTTTTCCTTGGTTAGGTATCTAAGATCAAGAATGAATTTTTTTTTTAAGTGTAAAACTTTGGTGATAATTTTCAATTAAATACACGCAACATAGATCATATACTCAAGGATAATTTACTACATCAACTAGTAAACAATAATAATGAAAAAAATGACCAAATTAATTATTGATCCGTGGAAGTTATGAAATAAAATTTTATTTCAGAAGATTTTAACAATATAATTAATTGTTTTTTCTCTACCAAAAAAAAAAAATTGTTTTTTTAAACTCACTTTAGTTCCAAAGATATTCTGGTTTCCCAACATATATCCTTAAAATGTTGCCACCAAATATGTTTGTGAAGGTTGTCTATATTATACTTGTATTGGGCCGATGCTAGTTCCCCCAAAGTCTTTTCGGTTAACATCAATATTGAATGTGGTGATATCAATAGGATGGTTAAAATGGCAATGAATATGGTGGTGCTCTTAGTGCAATACAAAGTGTTGTAGCAAAGTGTTTTTTTTTCATCCATTTTTGGATAACCTATGTCTATATATGGATAAGATGCGCATAATGTGCCTATATATTTGACATTGCAAGAAATGAGAATAAGATTAGTTAATAAAATAGGATATTGCATAATGCATACAAAACACATCTATGGAGAACTATATTAATTTGATCAAGGTTGATAAATTGACCAATAAGTTTATAGCCAAATCAACTTTCAAATTCTCCATCATTTGCAACCCATTAATCTGTTAGTGTGGGATATGTATCTTTCATTCAAATAATTGAGTTTACTACATTTTTTTTTTATAAATATAAATGTTTCTTTTTATATATATTTTCATCCAATAATTGATTATCGATTAATATAATATATATAGTAAGATTATGCTAAATGTTTCTATATAAAAAAAAGATTATGCTAAATGCTTCTTTTTTATATGAATATAGTTCAATGTCCACTCCGGCATTGTTGACTCTAATGACTACATTTTTTTATAAATATAAATGTTTCTTTTTTATATGTATATAGTTCAATTCGGTATTGCTTTTTCTTGGATATTTCATGCAGAAAACGGATCCAACAAGCAACAAGACACAAAATCAGTTTCATTAAATGAATTTAAATAATCAACACTATATTTAATAATTAAGGCCCCAGACAATTTTTTTATCCATTAAAAACTAGACTAAAAAGTTGCTTCACTTTTATTATAATTTTTTTTTAATATCATTAAAGACTTAAAAAAATTCATCTATTTATTAGGGCTTAAAACATATTTTACTTAAATATATGTATTTGTTATACTAGTTCCTCTTTGGACTGCAAAATTGCATTTAGCACTAGCATACAGTTAAACGTCCCCTAATGGCTTGTTCAATTTAAACATTTATTGTTAAGTCCAAAGAGTATCTTTTGTTCTCTCTCTCTCTCACATATATATATATATTATTCATGTATTAAAACCCCTCATAGTTCTGGATGTTTCTAGCTGCTCAAAATTACGTAGCTTGCCAGAGGATATAGAGGAATTGAAGTGTTTGGATGAACTTCATTTCTTATGAAAATAGTGTCATTTCTTCTAGTGAAGAGCTTAGATTGGCCGATGAGTTGGTATGAATCATCAAATATAACTTGTCATGTAATTACTTATGTGGCTTGTTATTTTTAGTTTGGAATAAATTTTGCATGTTTTACATTCTTATTTAATTATATGAAGGGCTAATTATTGTCGACAAAGCAATTTTCAGTTATTTAAATACAAGCAAGAAAACCAACATTGCTCTTTCCACATGTTTATTATTAGCTCAGATGCCAAGTAAGATATCACTCCCAATATAGTAAATGAGTATGAGAATAACAAATGAGAGTAACCTAGACCTTCTTCTTATATTTTTTTTTTGTGTGAAAACCTAGGCCTTCTTCTAGCAGCAATGTTCCGACCATAATTATGTAAAAATTGTTAGGGTTTATATCTGAGTTGTTTTGATTAAAAAGTGTTTATAAACTACATTTGATTTGGTATCCACTCTTAAAACTGTGTGAGACTTTATGACTACTGAAACAGTTACTAATCCAAAATTACTTGGTAACAAAATCTTAATAACAATTCAATTATGATAAATTAAGTTGTCCATCATTGGCTATGTCCGTAGAGTATTCAGTGGGCGACACCTATTGGGCTCAATATCATATGGGTACATTAACAACAATTTTCATCCTTTACAACAGTATGAGTAAAATCACCAGCTAAAGGAGACTTTCAGCTAAACATAAACTAGATGATCAAAATTCAAATGGCTGCTACATGTAAAAGGCCAAAAAAATTAAAAGGAATAAAAAAAGAAGAGGAAGAAAAAGCAATCTGAAATGATTTGATAATTTTGAAGTTTATTCCTGAGGACTGAGTGGATCGATAATAGAAAAAGGGTGAATGAATTGTGAAGATTACTAAATGAAGCTTGAAAGCAATAATGGAAGTGAGATACGAACATTATGCGGAAATTTGATAAGTCATCATCAATTTATTTTTTTATTCTTAGTGCCACTTGGAAAGGAACATATTCATTTCACACTTTATTTACTACTTTTAAATTTTGTTATTCCTTTTGATCGGTCTCTGCTTTTTCTTGGAGATTTCCTGCAGAAAACGGATCCACAAGACACAAAATAAAAAATCAGTTTATTTAAATGAATTTAAATAATTAACACTATATTTAATAATTAAGACCCCACACAATAATACTTATACATTCAAAAATAGACTAAAAAGTTGCTTCACTCTTATTATAGAAAAAACACTTTGAATATATTTAAGCAGTGTGAAAAATTAACAGAACAATCAATTTGACTCACGTGATATCTCTCAATTTGTCGTGTCACTAAATTGATTAAATTAGTGATAAACTACAAAATGACCAATCAAAGCAAAAAAAAAAGTTATAAATTAAAACTCAATATAAATAAGGAACCAAAGTTGTATTTTAGAAAAAAAAGAAAAAAAAAATAACATGAGAGAATGAGGTTAAGGTGGTTGTAATGAGAAAAAAATAACATGATTGATACATCCAACCTAAGATTGATGAACTTTTATTTTATCAAATCAAAGGAACAACGTGGTAATTGAATGATGATTGAAAACAACGCAACTTCCACATTGTTTCCTAAGAAGACTTCATGACTATGTTCACACTTGAGTGGTCAATTGTTTATCCCGATCATTTCTTTATATCTACTTCACACACAAACCTGCATTGTTATGTTACCAAAACTAGCATCATTGCAGGGATAATAATAATTCAATGGGATCTGCCAATGAAGGAGCCTCTTCTTCAGTATGGTCCAACCATGTTTTCGTGAGTTTCAGGGGTGATGACACACGCAAAGGTTTCACAGATCATCTTTTTGCTTCACTAGAGAGAAGTGGGATCAAAACATTCAGAGATGATCATGATCTTGAGAGGGGGAAATTGATATCAATTGAACTCATGAAAGCCATTGAAGAGTCCATGTTTGCTCTCATCATTTTTTCACCAAACTATGCCTCCTCAACATGGTGTTTGGATGAGCTCCAGAAGATTCTAGAGTGCAAGAAAGAAGTTTTTCCAATCTTCTATGGTGTAGACCCCTCTGATGTGAGGCATCAGAGAGGAAGCTTTGCCAAGGCTTTCAGAAAACATGAAGAAAAATTCAGAGAAAACAGAAAGAAGGTGGAAAGATGGAGACATGCCTTGACAGAAGTTGCAAGTTACTCTGGCTGGGACTCCAAGGATGAGTAAGTTCTTTCATCCTTCACTTTGTCTTTTTTTTTAGAATGTTAATTATTATTTTATGTTAGAATGTTAATTATCAGTTTTTCAAATGTTTTTTTACTTAGTACTTTATGTTTTACAATCAATTAAAAGTACTTTTATGGTTTGTTATTTCAATCAATTAAAAATTCCATGATTTACTCAAAATTCTGTGATTCTATGATTTGCAATATAAAATGACAGCTTGGACTACAATATAAGTCTCATTTTTGTCTTTCTCTCTATACAGGCATGAGGCAGCATTGATTGAAACAATTGTTGGACACATACAGAAAAAATTAATTCCTAGATTGCCATGTTGCACACATAACCTTGTTGGGATTGAGTCACGGATGAAAGAAGTGAATTCACTCATGGGAATTCGGTTAAACGATGTTCGCTTCATAGGAATATGGGGCATGGGAGGCATAGGTAAGACAACCATTGCTAGATTAGTCTATGAAGCAATCAAAGAGCAATTCAAGGTTAGTTGCTTTGTTGAAAACATTAGAGAGGTGTCTAAGTCAAATGGCTTAGTTCACATTCAAAAAGAACTTCTTTCTCATCTTAATGTAAGAAGCAGTGATTTTTATAATCTTCATGATGGGGAAAAGATAATAGCAAACTCTTTTAGCAACAAAAGGGTTCTTCTTGTTCTTGATGATGTAAGTGAGTTAAGTCAATTGAAGAATTTAGCTGGAAAGCAAGAATGGTTTGGTCCAGGAAGCAGAGTAATCGTCACAACCAGAGATAAGCACCTGCTGAAGACACATGGAGTGGATATAACTTGTAAGGCTAGAGGCTTAGCCCAAAATGAAGCCCTTCGGCTCTTTTGTTTGAATGCATTTAAACAAGATCAGCCTAAAGAAGAGTATTTGAATTTGTGCAAAGAAGTGGTTGAATATGCAAGAGGTCTTCCAATAGCACTTGAGGTGTTGGGTTCCCATCTTCATGGAAGAACTGTTGAGGTTTGGCACAGTGCTTTAGAACAAATAAGAAGTTCTCCACACTCCAAAATCCAAGACACACTGAAAATAAGTTATGAAAGTTTGGACTCTACGGAGAAGAAATTGTTTCTAGATATTGCTTGTTTCTTCAAAGGGATGGACATAGATGAAGTGAAAAATATCTTGAAAAATTGTGGTGACCATCCCGAAATCGGAGTTGACATTTTGGTTGAGAGATGTTTGGTAACTCTGGATAGTATTAAGAATAAGTTGGGGATGCATGATTTGCTACAAGAAATGGGTAGGAATATTGTATTTCAAGAATCTCCAAATGATCCTGGCAAACGTAGTAGATTGTGGTCTCAAAAAGACATTGATTATGTATTGACAAAAAACAGGGTAGGTGCTAATTTCACTACTACCACTATTGGATACTTGAATGATGCATGCAATTTTTTTTTTAATCTTTAAGTTTGTATTTCATCTCATTCTGCAAAATAACTTACTTGTCGTCCTGGTTTTCTAGGGAACTGATAAAATTCAAGGCATGGTTCTGAACTTGGTTCAACCATGTGATTATGAAGCGCGCTGGAGCACTGGAGCCTTCTCCAAGATAAGTCAGTTAAGGTTACTAAAGTTATGTGATATGCAGCTTCCTCTTGGCCTCAACTGCCTTTCTAGTGCACTAAAAGTTCTTCATTGGAGAGGATGTCCTTTGAAAGCTTTGCCACTTACTACCAATCAACTTGATGAAATTGTTGATCTCAAATTGTCTCACAGCAAAATTGAACAACTTTGGCATGGAGCAAAGGTAAACATCATTTATGAAGAGCTCTTTCCAAGTTATTTTTGTGTGTTTGATGAGCAATGATAAAATTGATTTTGAAGTGATATGATTTATATTTGAATGATTTAGGTTACAATTGATATTGAAGTAAAATTTAGTAAGAAAAATTTTGATCCATTGCTAAAGTTACTATTTTGGTTATAGTTTAGTTGTTTTAACTCAATCAATTGAGAACTCAATCAGATTTAAATTTTCCTCTAATGTGAAACCAAATATATGAAAAATTATCTAAAATTAATTATGGATTCATAATCAATTCTATAACATGAAATCAAATATGTACTTTTGAATTTTTCTCCAACATGAAACCAAACGTATGAAAAATTATCTAAAATCAATTATAGACTTATAGTCAATTCTGTAACATAAAACCAAACATGTACTTGGTAATCACCATTATATCTCAGAAAGCTAATATAGTTTTTGTTTGCACAATACTAATCTTGAACAGCTTATGGAAAAGCTAAAGACCATCAACTTGAGCTTTTCCAAGAACCTAAAGCGGTCCCCGGACCTTAGTGGGGTTCCAAATCTTGAATCATTGGTTCTTGAAGGTTGCATAAGTTTGACTGAGGTTCATCCATCCCTTGTACACCATAAGAAACTTGCTATGATGAATTTGAAAGACTGCAAAAGGCTCAAAACCCTTCCAAGTAAAATGGAGATGAATGCCTTGAAAGATTTAAATCTTTCTGGTTGCTCTGAATTTAAGTATCTTCCAGAGTTTGGAGAAAGCATGGAACATTTCTCAGAGCTTTCTTTAGAGGGGACTGCTATATCAAAACTACCCTTATCACTGGGATGTCTAGTTGGCCTTGCTCATTTGTATTTGAAGAATTGCAAAAATCTTGTTTGCCTTCCAGATACCATTCATAAATTGAAGTCCCTCAAAGTTCTGGATGTTTCTGGTTGCTCAAAACTTAGTACCTTGCCAGAGTGTTTTAAGGAAATCAAGAGTTTGGAGGTACTTAATGTAAGTGAAACTGCTATTGAAGAGCTACCTTCATCTGTCTTTTATCTGGAAAACCTCAAAGATATCTCAGTTGCTGGGTGTAAAGGGTCAGTATCTAACTCAGTAAATGGTTTTTTTCTCCCCTTTAAGTGGGTTTTTGGGAATCAACAAACTCCTACTCCTACTCCTACTGCATTTAGATTACCAGCTTCCATACTGAATCTACCCTCTTTGAAGAGACTAAATTTAAGTTACTGCAATCTATCTGAAGAGTCAATCCCAGATGGATTTTGTCACTTATCTTCATTGCTGATTCTAGATCTCACCGGGAACAACTTTGTTAGTCTACCAAGTTGCATTTCCAGACTCTCAAATCTTGAATGTCTTATTGTAAACTGCTGCAAAAATCTTCAAAGGTTGCCAGAACTTCCATCAAGCATGGAACAATTGGATGCAAGCAATTGCACTTCACTGGAAACTTCCAAATTCAATCCATCTAAGCCATGCAGTCTCTTCGCATCACCTACAAAATTGCATGTACCAAGAGAACTGAAAGGCATTTTAGAGGTTTGTACCCTTGTTTTCCCCACATTCTGAGATTGTGTGTGTATAACATAATCATATATTTTGGTTACTCATTCAATATTACATTATGTGTGTGTTGCAACATACAGGAACTCGGTCTTCCCAAAGCAAGATTTGACATGCTAATCACAGGGAGTGAAATTCCAACATGGTTTGTCCCTCAAAAATGTGTTTCATTTGCAAAAATATCAGTCCCTCAGAATTGCCCTATGAGTGAATGGGTGGGATTTGCTTTCTGTTTCCTGTTAGTAAGTTATGTTTTCCCACCTGAGGTGCACCATCATGAAGTTGAATGCTTCTTGTTTAGACCTCGTGGCAAGGTGTTCATCAGCTCCAGGATTTTACCTACCATGGAGCCATGTTACCCTCACCTTTATTTTCTCTATTTGCCCTTTGATAAATTGCGTAATATAATTTATGAAGGCGATGGTTGCAGTGAAATTGAATTTGTATTGAAAAGGTATTGTTGTGATTATAAATTGGAAATAGTGAGGTGTGGGTGTCGTTTGGTATCTAAGCAAGATGTTGAAGATAGTATCATTTCTTCTAGTGATGAGCTCGGATTGGACAGTGAGATGGTGTGAATTATCGAGTTACTTTTTATGTAATTACATTTGTGTCTTGCAATTTGTATTGATATTTCTCATCCTCCAAATTTGTAGTTTGAACTCAACTTTTGCATGTTTTGTTGAGATAATTTATACTAATGAGAATCCTCGTTGACAAACCAATTTTCATTCATTTAAATAAAAGCAACAAAACAAGGAAGATAAACAAAGAAGTAAAAAGCTGACCGAGCCTATGACTACTAGGGCCTTCTAGAGGTTGATATCATTAACATTTTTCACCCTTTACAACAGTATGAGTAAAATCACCAACTAAAGCTGATTGACTCAAAATGCAGATTATCAGCTAAACCAGATGAGCAAATGGCTGCAACCTCCTGCCTCATTATTTTTGGTCCCGAAGCAAAAACTCCCACACTTGACTCTTTGTGTTCAAGTAGCATTCCTGTAAAAAGGGGGAAAATTCTGTGAATTTAATTCATTGGTAGGTCTTGAAACAATAATTAAAGAAATTGGAGGTGACTTACTTCGTAGGTCAGGTCTTACACCATTATGCACATTGGTAGCATGATTAAGGGACTCATATGGAAGGTTTTCCAATTCTCTATCTGCATTGTAAACCATGGAGTCCGGTGACATTGTTGGTGTTGATCCTTCCAAGTTCTGAATCTGTTTTTCTTCTTTAGCATTTTGTTTCTTGTTCCAAAGAAAAGCTGCACTAGCAGCACTTGCTATGGACACACATACTACTAGCATGTTGAGGAACGCATTCAAAGGGTATGAGAATATTTTGTTTGAGTTATGATCAATAGGGAAAATGTAGTAACGGGTAATGATCCCTATCAAGATAAGGAAAATGATGAAAGAGGATGAGATTATAGCACCAAGCCAGAGCCAACTGTTTGGACCTAATATAGCATGTACTGGTGCATCAGATGGATTTGGCTTGAACCATATGGTTTGAGGGTGAATTGATGCATCTACTTTAAGCTCCTTATCTCTTGTGATGAAAACTTCAATTTGTAATTCCATATTAGAAATTTCAGATGGGGTGCCAGATATTGGGAGGATCATATCTAGCATTGACAGAGATGAAGTGTTTTTGAAGGCAGAAATTAGGACAACTTTTGGGGTCTTGCATTTTAATGTAGTGTTCAGATATATTAGCTCCCTAATGATGGAGATAAAAGGTGTGATGCCACTTCCTCCACTCACCATCACAAGAGTGTCATGCCTGGTAAAGAGAAAAAAGAAAAAAAAAAAAAAAGCTGTTACTAAGAATTCATCTCTAACAAAAAATAAGGTTTTTGAAGTTGTGTTTTGTTTCTAAGATACAAACCGTAGATAATTGGTTGAAGCAGGTCCATAAGGACCTTCAACAGATACAGCAAGGCGATCTATTGTGGAAGTAGTTGAAAGCAGCTGATAGAGCTTCTTGGTCCAAATTCCTTCACCTTTAACAACAACACTTAGCTTGTCTTGCTCCAAATTACTATTAGAAGTAACAGTAAATGGATGCCATTGCAACTTGGATATGCTTGGTACATTTATGAACATCACACTTGTAGGGTTGTAACTTAATCCTGCAAAATACATATCAACATTAGCTCTTAAAAAGGCCTCAATAAAATAGTCATTTCTCAAGAAGTAACTAGAGGTAACTTTTAAGACACGGAACCATGATAGACATGTTAATTACCATGGCCCTTGGAGAAGTTGAGTTCTACAGCTTCACATGGCAAAACCCGGGCAGAAACAAGACAAACATGGCGCCTTGATTGCAGAAACCGTAAGAAACGATCAACCACGAAGAGGTAGATGCCAGGGAGCATAATGCAGGCGTAGGAAATGCCAACATGAAAGATGAAGAAGACTATGAAGAGGATGTAGAGGTGATGAGTGTAATAGAAGAGCTCAAAGACTTCTCGCCTAATTCGGGGAATGGTTGCAATCCATAGGAACAAACCAGAAAGCAAAGCTATCTCTCCAGCCACAATTGAAATATCATTCTTTTCCCATTTCAGCATCTGCAATGAAATAAAACCATGAGCTTAATATTTAGTTGGATTAAGTATGATTTTAGTTTTTAAACTTTTTGAAATTTCTGGTTTTAGTCTCTAAATTTTTCATTGACTTACTATTTGTTGACGGAAAATAGGTTGGCAATAAACGAAAAGTTGACTAAGAGCAAAAAAATTCAAAAAGTATAAAAGATTGCATGCCCTGAAGGCTGAAATCAATAAATTTGAAGTTTCTAAACTAACCTCAGAACTGTGACCAGTAAGTGCCCAAAGGATGATATAGCAAAAGCCATGAGCAGTGAAGAGTGTCATGGCTATGTGCCCAAGCCAAATATGGAACTTGATGCAACTCTCTGAGGTGAGGCCAAACAGTGGCAACACCGATGAACCACGTGTCACAGGAAAAAACATGAATGCCAAACATATGTTCCCAACCACACCCAACCTTAGTGCTGCACTGTCTAGTTTCTCTCCCCATCTGCACCACCAACATGTATCAGATTAGTTAACAGTATGAAACTTTCTGCATAAAAATTAAACTCTAATAATAATAATGATAGTAAAACATTACATTTTTTCGCCATTCTTTGCTGCTAATTGCGGTGTGATTGTTGCAAAGCTGTTGCGAAGAGAAGTTGCAAAGATCCAAAGAAGGAGTGCAATGAACATGAGAAAGAATGCGAGCTCTGTGCGAGAAACAATGCCAAGAGGGCCTTTTATAAGCATTGGACGCTTCCATATTGTTACCTTACGTTTCTTTTCATTGCTGCTGATCATGCACAAAACATACACATACACGAGACAAGCCAATTATCAGAACTATAGTATTTTTCATGTTTTATTGAAGTCTTCTAGAGTTGAAAATTTTAACATTTTGGTACTCTTTTACATAAACTTTTAAATTAGTAATTAAAAAAAATTAAAAAATAGGTATATATGTAAAATGAATTAAGCATAAGTTAAAATCATTTTTTTAGGAAACTGAACGAGGGAATTTTAATAGATTAACTTATGTACAAGTTAATTTTAATATATAAAAGAAATTTATTTTCTTAGTATTTATAAAATAACATACCATCTTCATTGGAATGACATGACATAAGAGATAACAAAACAAAGTGTAGATTTTTTTTTATATAGGGATCAGAATAAAAAGTAGTGTTAAGTATAGGTATAAAAGCCAAAACATTTAACATCTTCTAATCTCACAAAAAAACTATATGTAGCAAAGATTATAAACAAGAGTAAGTGGTGAAAAATAGCACCTCTCTAAATTGGAATCGTTTACTTTTTTGCCTATGTGAAGGTAGACACATCCCAAAGTAGCTATGAGTAAGATTGGGAAAGTGTACAACAAAAGATAAGCACCTGCAATAATAAGAAGATCATAGGAATATATATTAGCATATTAAATCAATGAAAACACTGAAATTAATAATTCAATAAAGTTACTTAATGTCACCTTTTGAACCAAAATAAGTTGTGTTATTAGTCTTTGCTCGGTATCGAGGTAGCCATGTTTGTCTAAAAGTGTTTGTGGGTGACATTATCCAAATGAAAATCCATCCCAAAAACAATATCAACACTAATAGCTTTATTGCAAATTGAACCCTCATATATTTTTTTTGAGAAGGTGACCTTTTCACCACTGTTTCTTGAGCCATCTTGTTTCTTTCGGTGGAGAAAAGATTGATTGCAGTGAGAGAATCTCAGTGGATTGAACCTATTTATAGATGAAGAAATAGAATTATTGTGATTGGAAAATTATACAAATATAGTAAATGATTAGGCATGCATGGGACACTAGAAGGATAAAAACAAAAAGTGCATGCTTCATGTCCCTCCCATAGGAATGTAGAAATTAATATAATTTTTGCATCATAGTTTGTGGACCCAAATTATGTGGCATAGAGTTGACATGAATTGAAAGTCAACAGCCATTTAAGTGTTGTGACTAATGCCTAACGAGAGAATAAGGGAATAAACAAACTTCAACCCCACCCCCCAACACACACCAAAATAAGATACTCTAATGTATTTTTATTCTTTCGATTTTTAAATCAATATATTTCAGTCTCCATTTTTTTAAAAATCAATTAGGATACGTTTGATTCGTGGTAGATCCGAAATCGAATGATAGAAAAATTCATGCAACATGTATTATAGAAAATTGTAAATACCTTTCTCTCTCGAGGTTCGTAGCTTTGGCTTGTTATCACAACAATTGTTGTTGTGTGTTTTTGGATTGTGGAACTTTCATCAGTCCAATGATACTTATTTATATGTGATTTGAAAGATAAGAACTCCTTCAATGATAAGAAAGATAGAGTTTAATCAAGTAAAAGTAATAAGAAATGATTATGTGATAACAAAAAAATGATAAAATAGTTAGAAAGGTTTCTTTGGCAAAAAAAAGATAAAATTATTACCGATTTTATAATTTAAAAGTTTTAGAAAGAGACTAATTGTATAATAAATAAAATATAGTAAAAAGATATAAATAATATTCAGATCATATTTCTTCAAAACAAATAAATAATGATCTTTGATCTTTCAATTTTAAAAAAAGAAGTATATATGATTGCATAGTCTTGCTGAGTGGGAAGCCAAATATAAAGTTCAACCTCATCAATTAGGGTTTAGCCTAAGCTATGTTTGTGTTTTATTTAGCTTTATGTTATGATTTTATCTCTCTCTCTTTTTTTTTTTTTAAAGAAGTCATGTCATGGCCCCCAAGCTAACACCTGCGTCTGCTCCGGTAAACTACTGAACCATATACTTTCTTTAAATAATTTTATGTAATTAATTTGCATATTTATTATCAAACCAATTTCGTAGTTAGTGTGCACCAATAAAAAAGAAAAAAACCATGCATTTGTCTCTATATTTGATCATTTCGATGGAAGAAAAAAACAGATGATGAAGAATTTTCAGAAATAAATAACTGTTACCTTCAAAATGGAGATAAATTAATTTGATAAAATTGGATTCGTGCCCCATTTGAAGCCATACTCATGGATGCGCGTTTCTTGAAGCATGTGCTGAAGAAGATGGAGTATTACTACAGTAACAGTACAGATAATATTGTTAACAGTTTTATTATATATAATATTCTCTTTTAATCAGTTCTTGTCTCTACGAAAATTAAAATGTCATTGACTAAGACTAACGGTTAAAGGTTATTATTTATACAGTATAACTTTTATTTACTAAATATTAAATGATTACCATAAATTTTCTGAGTTTCTAACAATAATTTATTTTTTATTTATTTAATATATTCATATATAGTGTATGCTATTTTTTTTAATATTGATGAAATTGTATTTTATACAGTGTTATATTTTTTTTTAGGTGCAATTATACAGTGTTATATTATATTATAATTTATTTATTCTTTTCAAATATATCTCTAAAATTTAATTTGAAGTTTAATTTGATATAACAACTAACCTAAAAAAAAAAAAATATTTCTCAACCATCAACGATGACTTCCCAGAGAAATAAGAATGTTGAAAATTAAGTAAATAAAAATCTTATAATTTTCAAGTGTCATCTTTCTTGCGTAGCTATTCTAAAGAATTTCCACTTGATAAAACGTGCCTCACAAATAATGCCTCTGATCTTATTCTCAAAAGACAACGTATGGTTGTTGAAGCCATGAACCATGCCTGTGTTGCCAAATTTCTGATTCTAATTCCCTTACGCTTTAACATGTCAATTACATGATATTTTGCTGACTTCACCTCCATTCCGAGAATTATGCTTTTTCTATGAGGAAAACCAATTGTTAGAAAGTATAGTGAAATCATCAAGATAAATTAGAGCTAAAAAAAGAATTTGAATTATTTATAATATTACTACATCAATATTATGTTTAGAAAACTCTCTTTGATCATTATTTTAATTGTATCAGGAGTATTATTGGTAAAAAGAAATCATAAAAATATTGGGAGTGAACTTAGCAATATAGGCGTGGAATAGAAAAGCCCAGTGAAGGGGAAGGCATACTGTTAGACTCTTCCCATTTTTACTAATTATACACCTTCTTTTCATACTTGTTTAATTTTTCTTTTCCAAATATATCCTTTCTCTCGAAATTAAACTCTTCAAGCAATTCCAAGACATAAAAGGATGGGACCTTTGGTAAACAAAAATATGCATTTGTTAAAGATTAAACCCAAATCATTCTCTTTCATTTTCAATTTCCTACTTAACCCTCTTCTTAATCAAACAAAACACTGAGAGACAAAAAATAAAGATACTATCACAAATGTGGTCTCTGTTAAGGTTACTCATCGTACTCTAAAACGTTTTCCCACCGGAACTTCTCTTTCTGCAAGATCTCCATTGTCTATATTCCTACCTTGAGATTCATGAGTTTAACGGTTACTGCGATTTCATTTCAGAATTCAGACTTAACAATTTCTGAATGGTATATTTAGAAAAACAAATAATACAAAAAGCGAGATATACTAGTAAAAATTGGAGAAGTAAATAGCAATTCTCAAAATAAATGGGTGCATGATATTATTTTGGGCCTAGATAGTTATTGGACCAGTAGAAGAAAAAAATATATTAAAAGCATTACTTTAGTTGATTCAATATTGAATGAGTTGATACACTGTTTTGATAACTTATCATTAACGGAACATATGATTAAATGAAAGTATAAAATCATGTAGTTTTTGCCATGCTGTTTGCTAGGTGTGTAATTGTTGAGTAAAAGTGGAAATGTGAAGTTTTACATTGATTAGAAATAAGAAAGTTGAACATTATATAAGAGAAAAAATGATTCATAAATCTATTTAAATTAAAATATAATGTTTAATTTACTTATTTAATGTGTTTAATCCAATTAATTAAAAGAAGATGTGATTTAATAAAAAAAAAATATCTAATAAATATTTATAACGTTGTGGTGATAATAAAAACTTTTAAAAATATTAACGAAGTGTTTGATATTCAACGGTACCGCACCATCAATGAAGGCAAATCGTATTTTTGTGGTTGTTGTCAATCTGGGGTATGGGACTAGCTTAGAAAAACACGACTAGATAAACATAATAAACAATCAATCCTACCCTGCTATAGTATGGTGACAAACAAAAAATAAAATAAAATAAAAAGTGTCTCCCACGAGGGCCACGCGTGTCATATTATATTCCAATTCTAATATACTAATAATATATAACACATTTTTTTAACACACATTTCATTTTTTTTTTTTTACATCTTATAATTTTTATATGTTAAAATTTATCAAAAATATCACACTATTAAATACGACATTCTATCTGATTAATCACCTGATGTTTAAGTGTGTCAGGGTGTATTACTCGCATTTCCATTCTTACAAATTACGATCACAAAAGCATGGTTCCCATTACAATTACATTGAGCGTGGTAAGCTCGACAAATATTTATATAATTAAAATCCTACATGCATGTACGTAGGGAGCTGCCACGAGTTGCCCTTTTTCATCTAATTAAATAAGCAACATCGTGTTACTCGTGGCCGTTTTTCATCTAATTTCGGCTTGTTGCATGTATTAATAAAAACCTACATAGATTGCATGAGAGTAAGAGAAAGAGAAGCAAATAGTAATCAATTAAGATGGAAACATCACGACCGCTCAAGATATACTTCCTCCCGTTCTTCTCACCGGGCCACCTCATCCCTCTGGTTCAGCTTGCACGGCTAGTGGCCGCACGCGGGCAGCACGTGACCATCGTGACTACCCCCTCCAACGCCCAGCTCTTCGACAAGAGCATCGATGAGGACACGGCTTTGGGTCACCACATCCGCGTCCACGTCATTAAGTTCCCCAACACCATCGTGGGGCTGCCGGAGGGCATCGAGCACCTCTCCGCCGCCACAAACAACGAAACCGGCTACAAGATCCACATGGCGGCGCATCTCATCCAGCCGCAAGTCGAGGCTATATTCAAAAACTCCCCTCCCGACGTCTTCATCCCGGACATTATCTTCACCTGGAGTAAAGACTTCTCCAGGCGCCTCCTCATCCCCAGGCTGGTCTTCAACCCTATTTCAATCTTCGACGTCTGCTTAATCGACGCCGTCAAGAAGCACCCCGAGGCCTTCCAAGACGGTTTAGCCGCTCCGTATCAAATTCCAGATCTTCCCCACCGGCTCACTCTCCCGGTGAAGCCCTCCCCGGGCTTCGCTGCATTGACGGAATCTCTCCTCGACGGCGAGGAGGATAGTCATGGAGTCATCGTAAACAGCTTTGCCGATCTCGACGCGGAGTACACCCAGCATTACGAGAAACTCACAGGACGTAAGGTGTGGCATGTTGGCCCCAGCTCCCTCATGGTTCAGACGACAGTGAAAAGTATTGTAGATGAGAATAATAGGCACGAGTGTCTCACGTGGCTTGACTCCAAAGAGGAGGCTTCGGTTTTCTATATTTGCTTCGGAAGCCTCTCTCTTATCTCGGATGAGCAGCTTTATCAAATAGCCACCGGACTCGAAGGCTCCGGGCATTGTTTTCTCTGGGTGGTGCACCGGAAAAAGAAGGACGGTGAAGAGGAAGAAGAGGAGTCCTCCGGAAAGTGGTTGCCGGAGGGGTTTGAGGAGAGGATGAGAAAGGAGAAGAGGGGGATGGTGATGAAAGGATGGGCGCCGCAGCCGTTGATATTGAACCACCGTGCGGTGGGGGGGTTTCTGACTCACTGTGGCTGGAACGCGGTGGTGGAGGCTATAAGCTCGGGGGTTCCGATGGTGACCATGCCGGGGTTTGGCGACCAGTACTACAACGAGAAGCTGATAACGGAGGTGCACGGGTTTGGGGTGGAGGTGGGGGCGGCGGAGTGGAGCATTTCGCCGTACGATGGGAAGAAGGAGGTGGTGAGTGGAGAGAGGATAGAGAAGGCTGTGAAGAGGTTGATGGATGAAGGAGAGGAGAAAGTGAGATTCAGAAGCAAGGCTAAAGAGATGCAGGAGAAGGCTTGGAAAGCTGTTCGGGAAGGTGGCTCTTCACACAACAGTCTCACGGCGCTCATTGATCATTTCAAGAGCCTGCAGAAGAAGGTGCCCAATCCGGATCATAGTAAGGGAAATGGATTCTCATCTGTGAATGGGAATCACTGATTGAAGGTTCATGTTTTGAATAGATGTTTTTTAAGTTGAATTTGTAGCCATAAACTCTGTGAGTGAGTGCGTTAGTGGTTTGAAATAAGGGAAACCCAATCCGGGTAACTAGCTTGCTGCCCTCAAATTTCCTGAATCAAAAGAATCAATAAGATCCTTTTTTTTTTTGTGGAACAATCAAGATCTATGACAGTGATCCTACTTAGAAAAATTTGAGTCATTGGATTATAATGTAATGTCATGGTCTTGATACCTTTCAACTACAGATAACCGGGTCAATATAATAAAGCATTATGACTTAGCCGAAACAGGTGTCAACACTCGTTTGTATGCCTAAATATGTTTAGTTTTTGCCGAAACAGATTGTCTCCTATAAAAAAAAAAAGTATGGTCCTGTAATTTATTTTTCAACTACCGGAATCCAGGTCCCACACATAGTGAATATTTTCTGAAGCAATTAAGTTTTGCATCAAGAGGACTGTTCAAAAGGTCCTATGTTCAAGGTAAAATAAAGTCATATATACCTTTATGACTAGTTATCAGTTCATCTAATAACAGCATCCAAGTCTGTGTCTTGGGTAGGAGAGGCCATTATTGGCCGTCAATTCATCATGTACGTTATTTGTGCGTGTAATTTTTGACACAACTTGTGTTCCAATTTTACTATTTTAATGTATTTTATCTCTTGCCATTCATAAAAATAAATAAAATAACAGCATCCAAGTTCATCTAATAACACATGGTTAATGTCCGTTTTAGTTTTTACTTCATTTATAATGGAGTGTAATTAATGGTTGATCGTTTACTCTTGCCGCATAATTATGAGAATTTAAAGAAAAAGAAAAGACATGTCAAACTGGGTCCGAGTCAGCATATCATACTAATATCGTTGGACAAAAGTCATATAAAGCCTAAACAAACAAATTCGGTTCAAGTACTCTCAAGTACATTATCTCTTTAATTAGTAACTCTTAAAAGTCGTGGGTAATAGTATTTTTGTCCCAAAATTATAATTAAAGGTAAGTTATAAAATGTATTAATTTTGTTCTCAATGTATTAATTTGATTTTTTCTTTTTATCAAATTTTACTATTTATATATATTTTATATTAAATATACCTTTCATTTTTTTTAATGTTTTTAGGAGAATATTTTTAATAAAAAAAATAATGTAAATAATAAAATCTGATAATAATAATCGAATTTAATTTGAGAACCAAATTAAAACCAATAGAACATTTAGTTATACTTTATTTGGAAACCAAAATGGAATTAAAACTATTAGCGAAAAGTTGTTCAAGTTTGAACATGTAATTTTGAGTTAAAGTCTTAAAGCCGTTACTTTTGTCAATATTCAATACTGACGGCAATGACTGATACTTTTCTCATATCCAACAAGGTACCATCACATTCAACATTTCTGATTCAAACAAACAATAGGCATTTATTGAGATGATTCTTTGAGACAATGAGCATTTTCCTAATGTCAAATTAAATGGCGGTCGCATCTTCTTAGAGAAGATTCTTCTTGTCCTAGAAAATTCAACTTTAGCAATCAAGACAAGTGAGGACTGTTAGCCCCTCCATATGCATATATCAATTCAATTACAATAGCAAGTGCAACCATCTTACACACAAAGCTATAGTACCAAAAACACAATAGAGGATGAAAGTTGAAGTAGAAATCATTTCTAGAGAAGACATTAGGCCTTCTTCTCCCACACCCTCTCATTTGAGACTCTTCAATCTTTCCCTTTTGGATCACCTCATTCCATCACCATATGCTCCAATAATCGTCTACTACACTACTACTCACCTTTCTGAATTCCCCAAGAGGCTAGAGTTGCTGAAAAAATCTTTGTCAGAGACACTAGCCCAATTCTACCCTCTAGGTGGCAAAATCAAAGAGGACTTCTTTTCCATTGACTGCAATGATGAAGGTGCTAACTTTGTGCATGCCAAAGTGAAGTGCCCTCTTGATAAGTTTCTAGTCCAACCTCAGTTAACCTTGCTACACAAATTTCTTCCCATTGATCTTGTTTCTGAGTTAGGATCAAATTCAGGAACCTATGTGACTAACATTCAAGTAAACATCTTTGAATGTGGTGGAATTGCAATTGGCATATGCATTTCTCATAGAGTCCTAGATGGAGCTGCACTTAGCACCTTTATAAAAGGGTGGACAGAAAGAGCAAAGGGTTATAATAGCAACCAATTAACCCAACCAAACTTCATAGCATCTTCTATCTTCCCCACAAGCAACAACAATCCATGGCTTAGAGACTTATCAATGAGCATGTGGGGTTCCCTTTTCAAACAAGGCAATTGGGTCACAAGAAGGTTTCTCTTTAGAAACTCAGACATAGTCAAACTCAAGGCTCAAGCAAAGTACTCTACACGTTTGGAGATAGTTTCTGCCATGTTGTGGAAGTCCCTCATGGCTGTATCCAAGGCACGGTTTGGTAGTACACTACAAAGGCCTTCTTTGGTGACTCATTTGGTGAACCTGAGGAGAAGAATGGATGAGGCTCTTTTTCCTCAGCATGCAATGGGAAATCTTCTTTGGCTGGTGGCAGCAGAGAACGTGATGATCACTAGTGATCATGAGATGGGGTTGGATGAGTTGGTGGGGAAGTTGAGGGAATCAATATCACAAGTTGATTACAATTTTGTTGAAGAGTTGAGAGGTGATAAGGGAAGGTTAATTATAGAGGAGTGTCTTGGTGCAATAGGTGAGAAGGGATCAAAGAGTGAAGTGGATTATGTTGGGTTTAGTAGTTGGTGCAATTTTGGGTACTATGAGGCTGATTTTGGGTGGGGAAAGCCAACATGGGTGAGTGGTGCTGGTTCAATTGTTCAGTTGGTTCAGTTTCAGTGTTTATGAATCTCATCATTCTAGTGGATACAAGGTTTGGAGATGGCATAGAAGCTTGGGTTACCTTGGATGAGGAGGAAATGACTCATTTGGAAGCAAATCCTGAACTCCTCACTTATGCAACCTTGGATCCAAGCCCTTTAGCAATGAGTTAGTTCACTTGATGATTATTTGCAAATACCAAGTTCAGATTAATAAAAGTAATACTTGTAAAATCAATAGTTTATTTTCGTGGAAATAAATGGAAAAAAGAATTATCTTAGTTGATCCGAAAGTTTGTATCATTAAATCCTTTTACCTACTTGCCAAGTTTTTCTGTAATTTTTTGAACTGTGTTAGACCAACTAGTAAAGTCAATACAACTGATAGATAATTGAATTCTTTTAGTATATTGGTCTGAGTTTGATTTCTTTTAGTATATTAAGGATAAATTATATTTTTATATAATTAAAAATTGTAATAAATAAACATTTTTACTTAAGAGAATGGGAAGAATAAGAGTTTTACTTCCCAAATTATATATTTTAATTTATAATATAAAAAAATGATAATTTAGATAATTTGGACCGTAATGTTGAATTTTGTGACTAGCATCTCTCATGCTAATCTTTTGACTAAAGATAATACACGTTTTAGGAATTAGGAAAAACAGTAAATTTAGACTTCTAGCACTGCCACTCATCTTTTTCTACACTAGCCGCCAAGAAATCCTCAAAGTCAATCATTATATATAGAAGAAGAAAATACATATAGCACACGATTGAGTTAAGAATTATCGATTGATGTGTAGGACCTCTAACTACAATTCAACAATTTCATCTTCACTGCATTCCCCCACATCAATCACCAAACTTCCTTTCTTCTTTGTATGTCTAACCCTACAACAATTTCTTCTTGGAGCCTGCTCAAACCATAAAAAAAAAAAAATCCATAGTTGAGTTTCATTCAGTTCAATGTCAAATATAGAAATACTAAAACTTACCCTATATGAATTTCAACAAATAGATGTTTTGTTATCACTACTCATGTCAAATTTATGTGCACATGATGTGTATGTATGAACATTAAAAGAGACATTCATTTTTATTAGAAAAATGCGAAGTTACCTTATCCCACAAATGCGGGTCGGGTCTCTTATAAACCTCCACCACTTTGATTTGGGTCGGATCCTCCATTCTCCACTTGCAATCCGGGTTTTGCTGAGCCCCTACATATTGACTTGCAGATTCATTAGCGCCACCATCATACATTGCCTTAGACAAGTAGAAAACAAACGGTTTCTGACAAACATGGCGGCTGACCGGGCGCGTGTTGAAAGGGTATGCCGTGTAATCCGCCCGCTTGTACCAGTTCAGGAACGTCCTAGCCGGCATCTCCATTTCCCGGGCCGAGAAAGTGCCCCGGAATATTTGAACCGCGTAGCCCCATGAAACGGATATGGTCCAGGTCCGGGCTTTGTCGTAGCAAATGGATTGTTGCATGAGCCCGGCCGGGTCCAGCTTCATGGGCCCACTCAGCCGCTTCAGGGCCTGGACCCGGCTCACGTTTGGAAATATGGGCTCTACCACGTCCAAGTGATGGAGGGATACCAGTGGCGCAAGTGGATGGGCCGCAAGGAGCCCAAAGAGATTGCCATACACATCGAACTATTCAATGTAAAATAGAACAGACCAATGTCAAATCATTAGAAAAATTATAACAAGACAAATGTTATTATATGACAAGACAAATGTTATTATGCAAGCAATCACATGTAGGCTTGTATGTTTGAATGAAAGTCAACAAAATTATTATGAATAAAATTAATTATAATTAGAACTAATTTCTAAATGATGTTTAGATAATTTTTATTAAAATTGATTTTGAATTAAAATTTAGTATTAAATTTTAGATTTAAAGTAAAAATTATTAGTTATTTCAGTTCATAAATCAATTTTAATCCCTATAATCAATATTGAATTCTTCACCATGAAACTATATTAAAAACTGTAAAAAATCAATTTTGAATTCAAAATTAATTCCGCAACCCCTTTACCAAACTTTCTTGAGAATCAACGTCTCACAGACGCGTTTTTAATTATGTACTGTAACCAGTTATACAAATTGATGAAACAATAATTTACTTACGTAGGAACTGGGAAGGGACTTGTCTAACCGACAATAATGGAGCAGATTGTGGCATATGTTTTCATTGTGATGACTGCGACGTGTCTCGTTCTGTGTGACCCGTGTTATTTTATTAACATTTTATGTCTCCTAAGTCCTAACTTAGAATGTAAGTGGGGTAGCTTAAATGCACCTTGGTCATCATGCCACGATAAAATTAGCATTGTATGACACGTGGATGCTTGCACTATAGATATTCACCCACAAAATGAGTTTTCTTGTCATTTTATATTAAATAATATAAAATATAAAATGTTGTAAATGAGAAAAGGAGTTTAAACGCAAAAATTGGGACAACGAAAGGAAGCAAAAACCAACAACTCAGTATAAATTTGACCTTTTGAGTTGGTGGACAGAGCTTTTAATGGTTTAGGTTTGTAAAAAGGAAGTCAATTATGTGAGACCATATGATTTGTTAGGTGACCATAGAGTAAAATGAAGCTAATTGATCTTTGCCTTAAAAGTACCTAATAAATTGACAATTTAATTAAATTTGTCCCACTTTTCTGTCAGTTTCGATTTTAAATTTCAATTACATTAGGTAAGTGGCAATAAATGGTGTCCCGAACCTTCTGTGAGGAAAAAAGTTAGATATATGCTATCTATGTTTTTGGCGTCTACTTATCTAACGGTTGTGTCTTTTATGCTTTTGAATCCAACGGCAGTGTCTTTTTCTATTTTTTGCATCTTACAGTTACGGGCCATGACATCTATGGCCAGGTAGATTTTTATTTTTTTGCTATTATCACTGTTGATATACTTAAACAATAAATTATCATTTACTCCTACACTCTCAAATTTCTGCACGTTAGGGAGATTATCCTAAGAAAGATAATTTAATTAATATAAAAAAATTTCTTTAAAAATGGACAGAACTATTTAGGGAGATAATAAAGAGAAAGCTATTTATGTAGTTAAAATTTCCCTTGGGTTTTGCAAAATTAAACCCCTTTTATCCTTAAGTGGTCTAAAATTAAAGATCTTAAATTGGTTAGGTAACCTATACATCTGATTCTGGTCAACAAATCATAATTACATTGTCCCACCTCCCCCTATACATCAATTACACACAAAAATAAAATACTGTAATAGATTAAGTAGTTAACCTTAAGATGTTTAATTTTAATATATTATACATCCAAATCTAAGTATCATTAAGCTCAACCTAACAAAATTTATCTAATTTTAACTCTCATGTGAACCCAAAAATCCTCCACCTCCACTCACTAACCCACTTTCTCCACCACTTCCAATAATCAAATTTCTCCATTACAATCATACCAATCATACTGGTTGACTAATGAAGTCATAGAGGCAAAGCTCTCTAATTATTTAACACAATGCCTATCCTATCTATTTTCACCCTTCCCTCTAATTTCCTAGGAATCAAACAAACCAAACAAAAACAGTATCTCAAACAACAATGAAAAAAAAAAAAATCAACAAATTACATAGTACTAACCTGATGGAACCCTTTTTCCTTGGTGAGGGGAACTCCCAATTCAGCCATACAAGCCTGAATCCTATCATCAGAGCCATACAACCCAGGATACCTCTGAATGCACCTATCTTGCATTTTCTCCAATGCCACAGCCAAGGGATAACTTATGGCAAAACCACCACCACCATAAGCCATATTGTAAGAAAAGTAAATGTTCTGCAAGTGACTCTCCGAGGAACTCCCAATGTAATAAAACTGATTGTGGTCATATTTCTGCAAAACCTTAACCAAATTTTGAGCCACGAAAACAGTGTCATCATCCCCCATCACGAACCACCTCACACCCTTCATCCCAAGCCTGAGTGTCTCAGACACTATGCGTGAGATCCTGATAGCTGACCTGTGCCCCTTTGGGTTCTTGTACTTGAACCTTGAAGTGTCACTTGAGATCCTCAATGGTGGCAAAAAAATCTCATCTTGAGGTTCAGTTTTCACCTTTTGCTCAAGCCACACAACCCCACGCATCTCTTTAGGCCTCCACCATAGCTTGATGTACTCTTTTCTCTTCTTCCAAAGCTTGGCTGAGGCTCCTATCCCAAAGACTATGTGGGAAATGTTGGTTTCTAATTCAAATGGTGGTGCTGTTGTTGTGGTGGATTCTTCTTCTTTTACTTCTTCAGATATATGATGATGATGATGAATGGGAATGTGAGGGGTTTGAATTTGAATTTGATCAACACAATTATCATAGGAGTGGGTAACGAATCTTAGGGAGTAGAAGAGGTAGGAGATGGAGATTAAGAGGAAGAAGAAAGCCATTAGCTTTGAGAAGCTCCATGAAGAGTAGAGATGGTCTTGGTCTTTGAAACTGGTCTTCATCATAGACATGTCAATGGAATGTTTTGCACAAAAAGATGATGAATCGAAACCCCGAAAAGTTTTGATTTTTGATTTTACTACTACTACTCGAATTCATGAGAGAACCCCATCAAGGAGATGAGGGGGAGAGAGAGAAGGGGAAAGGTTATAGATTTGGTAAAGTTTTGTGCTCTGTACACAGTTCCACCCAAAAGGGTGGTTATAATAATATATATATATATTTTATATATATATATATATATATATATATATATATATATAGAGAGAGAGAGAGAGAGAGAGAGAGAGAGAGAGAGAGGACACTCTTTGGACTTAACAATAAATGTTTAAATTGAACAAGACATTAGGGCTGTTTTAACTGTGTGCTAGTGAAATTACTGCTAAAGGCAAAAAAATAAGAGTATGCATTGGAGGGGTAAGACTTCAATTATGAAATAAGAATAATGAAATTATGAAATTAGTTATCCCTTATAATTAAGAGATAATGATATTTAAACAAGAATAAAGACGAAAAGTTAAACATTATAGATAATGAGTTCAGTTTATGTAAATTATTATCGATCTAAAATTCTTTTACAGATATATTTAATAAGAACTATTTAACTTGAAACAGGAGTTTAGTCACTAGCAATAGTTTTATTCATTTAGAACATAATTGTTTCTGCTGGGAAATGTTTATTTTCTAAAAAAGACAATAGAAATTTATCATAAATAGAATGATATGTGGCAATACTCTGAATTTCTGTTAAATGTCTATATAGAAAATTACACTAATAGGAAATACAAATCAAATTCTATAAAAGACTGGTACTGTGATTTTATTTTTTATATTCTCAATATACTTTAATTAAGTTCTTAAATGTATTTTATATTTAATTAAAAATGACTTTTTTTTTTCACTTCCAAAATGACCAACTAAAGGAAGGATAAACGAAGAAAAACAAAGGGAAGAGAGGTGTTTCTTGTTTTTCTTCGCTCCAACCTTAACAGAAATAAGGAGAATATCAACTTTAAAAAATAATAATAAAAACTATAAAAAAATAAAAATAAAAATCTATTGGGCTGTTCAACTTACAATTCATGAAGTATGAAAAAAAAAATTCTTTGAATTTTTCCATTTATTGATTTATTGGGCTATTGTCTTAACTTAACACTGATCTTCATTTTGTCGCTTATTTCTGTTTCCGTTTAGTTCCTCACAAGTCTGAAGTCACAACGGATAATCGATTGTTTAACTTAACACTGCTCAGGAAAATCGATTCAACACGAAGGGAAAGTGAGTAAGACCTTATTAATTTATTCACTCTCTTTTCTGCTCACAAACACGCGATGCTTAGGGTTTATCAATTTATTCGATTGTTCTGAATTTTCTAAACTAGATTTTAGTTTAATCAAAGTATGTTGTGATTGCATTGTGATTATTGTTCTGGAATTCGCAGATTGACGCGTTACTGGACTTTATTGAAATCTCATCAAACAATGTCGTAGCTGTTTTCTTCCAAATGCTGAGTTGTTAGTGAGTCTGCTCAACAATGGCAGCTGTTAGGTCTTCCTCTGTAAGATGGTTAGGAAGCACAATTAAGGGTTCTTTCAGTATGGAATTAGTTCAATACTGTCACTTTCACCCTAGTGTGTGTAGTATGAACCTTGCAAGGTTGCCAAGTGATTCGTTGAATCATCCTTATTACAAAGGGGAATTACAGTTTGCTAGGAATCAGATTAGTAATTTGGCTTCTGAATCCCTTGGAAGTAGTCACCACTTTGCTACTAGAGCCAATGCATCGGTTAAACCTAGACTCTCTAGCTATTGTTTTCAAAATGCCCTTCCTTTTGCTTCCACGAGCCACATGTTGAATCGCCGAATGTTTTCATCGTCGGTGGGTGGCAAAGGGAGTAGAGATGGTGGCTCAGAAGTTTCTGCGGGTTCTGGTGTGAGTGATGTGAATACCTCTGGTGATTCTGTTGTTGCGGGTGATTGGACTGAGAGGATTAGAGATGCTTGGAAGGGCGTGGTTGATGCAGCATCATTTGCTGGGGATAAGGTTAAAGAGACTTCTGATGATCTCACTCCTTATGCTCGGCAGTTGCTTGATTCACACCCGTATCTTGACAAGGTGGTTATTCCAGTTGGTGGTACTTTAACTGCTACTGTATTAGCTTGGCTCTTGCTGCCTAGGATTTTGAGGAAATTTCACAAATATGCAGTGCAAGGTCCCGTTTCTCTATTGCCAGCAAGCGTGTCTGTGGAGCCAGTTCCTTATGAGAAAAGCTTTTGGGGTGCTATGGAGGATCCAGTGCGATACTTAGTTACCTTCATTGCATTCTCACAAATGTTAGTGGGTTATATACACTACACTTAGTTGTTCTTTTTAAATGTGTCATTTTGTTTGCTATATGTACAGTTATATGACAGCTGACTTTGATTTCCAGTGGTGTAATGGTGGCTCCAACAACTATAACCTCACATCTTGCACCCGTTTGGAGGGGTGCAGTGATAGTTTCATTTGTATGGTTTTTGCATAGATGGAAAACAAATGTTTTTGCACGGACATTGTCCAGTCAAAGTTTACTTGTACTTGATAGGGAGAAAGTGCTTACTCTAGACAAAATCGCATCTGTTGGTCTATTTGTGATTGGTATAATGGCTTTAGCCGAGGCTTGTGGTGTGGCTGTGCAATCTATTGTGACCGTTGGTGGTATTGGAGGTAAGTATTAAATTTAGTTGAATCTGACCAGTTTAATTTTAGATTCTTAATTTTTTTAGCATGTCTCCTTTTCCTATATCTTTGTTTTTCTGTAATGTTGATGGAGGCAGGAAAACTCTTATTGAGTTTTAGGTTTAAGGAAAGAAAAGTTCCTAATAGCTAAATCAATTTGGTTGAAAATTGACATCATCAGCACTATAGGGATCATATTTGACAAAATAAGTTAAATTGGTTTATAATCCTATGATTCATACTGTTTTTGCAGATTTGATTGGTTTATGTATGCCAACTGAAGGGATTGGTTGGGGTTGTGTTAATAGTGCTTTGTGTTTGCAAAATGATTCAAAAGTGAGAGGAAGCACTGCATAAGTTGGTTTTATAAAAATAAATTGTATAACTAGGAAGTACAAATGCCTTGATCTCTAAAGAGACTGGTAGTTCTAAGGATTTGACTCCTTTAAAGTGACAGGAGTGCACTTTAGAGGATAAAGTACACTAATAACTGTTAATTAGCAAATCAACAGTTGAGATTCTAACTAATTTCTAAGTTTGTTATACATATACTTGATTTTTGCACAATCATCAACCATTGATTTTTTTTTCAAACAATAGTTGTAAGTGCACTTTATCTTTTAAAGTACACCCACTCACGTTAAAGGTGTTGGATACTTGGATCTTAGTTCTAGAGTTGTAAAAGCAATGTACAAGATCAATAGTAAGAAAAAGAAAGGAATAATACACATGTGCACATATAGTATTTTCTTGTGTTCCATTTAGTGGAAACATCAACTATCCTTTAATGCCTAACTGTCGATCCTGCATAAGAATCTTATACTAAAACATGTCAAGATCTCCATATTAGTTTCTTTATATTTGATAAATGTTTTATTATGTTGCTTTTCCATTCCTTAACAAGTTCCACTCTTTTAATTTTTCTAGCAATAAAATAAGGAACACAATTTCATGTTTCTGTCTTTCTTATGCAGGAGTGGCTACTGCTTTCGCTGCCAAGGACATTCTTGGCAACGTGTTCAGTGGTTTATCTATGCAGTTTTCAAAGCCCTTTTCAATTGGAGATACAATAAAAGTATGTTAATTTAGTAGGTGCACATTAATGATTGGTCTTTTTTCTGGTAAAAGTTATTTTCTGAACCATGGTTTTGCACTCTAGCTATATGTTATTCACTTTAATGCCCTATTTACATTTACTTTTTAGGCAAGGAATGATAGTTTTTTTTACTAATTGCACATTATTAGGTAATAATAATATTATCAATATCATTCATTACTTGTGCTTTTTTACTAATATGCAGTGCATATACAGAAGTAGTTTTGTACATCCAGGGCTAGAATTAGGGTTGAATTTGGAGAAAAAAATAAAATGAATTTGGAGGGCATAATAAATTTTTGGTGACATTTAAAGATCATTTCACAAAATTTGGAAATCTTGAAGGGTTCCATGCATCAATGTAGGTCTTCCCTTGGTTACATTGCATGTTTCTTAAATGTGTCTGAGAGATTGTAAAAATTGCAGGCTGGCTCGATAGAGGGTCAAGTGGTGGAAATGGGTCTTACTACCACATCATTGCTGAGTTCGGAGAAGTTCCCAGTCATTGTGCCAAACTCATTTTTTTCTAGCCAGGTGGGTCCTGTGATTTAAAATTAGTGGAGCCTATGTTATTGTTTCTTTCTCTAACATGCATCTATGCAGTGTCTTCAAAGAAAGCCTAGTCTGTTCTGAACACTTGAACATTACTAATCAATGATCTTTTCATGCTTAAGCTTTTAATGTTGTGACTATGATCTATTTTCTGCCTCAGTCATTTATATGACAGCCCTCTCTTTTCATGCTAATTTTGTAGGTTATTGTGAACAAGTCCCGTGCTGAGTATCGTGCCATTATTACCAAAATTCCGCTGCAAACTGAGGATTTAAGTAAGATTCCCCAGATATCAGATGGTGTAAAAAGCATGCTCAGTTCAAATGCAAAGGTTTTCTTAGGGAAAGATGTTCCCTACTGTTTCTTATCTCATATAGAAAGTTCATATGCAGAATTGACTCTTGAATACAACCTCAAACAAATGGTACCTCGTCCATCTGAATCCCTGAATTTATCCTTATTACGGTTGTTTCATACTCAATGGTCTTTTTGTAAAAATGTCTGCACCTAGCTGTTCTCTTCAACAATTGTTCAATATCCTGCTTTCTATCTTTTTTCACTCTATTATCTAGTGCTGTGTCTTTCAATCTTTTATTACTGTGCTACATCTTAATTAAATTCTGCCATATTTGCATGTAATCTTTTTTATCCCTCGTGTTTATCTTGTATTTCTTCTTTTTGCAGTGCAAACATGAATTATACTCTGCAGAACAAGATATTCTCCTGCAGGCAGTGCAGATCATTAAGAGTCATGGGGTTGCTCTTGGCAGCACATGGCAAGAGACATCTACTAAATGATGTGCTCGGCATGATGACAATTTTGGAAGAAGTGATTACAAGACATTGTGAGCTTTGGCTTTTGGCTTTTACAAATGCAATGCAATCGGGTGGATTGAATTAGTTTGGATCCTCAATTAAAATCGGAAACCCGAATCAAATTGATTGGATTTGCGTTTAGATAATCCAATCCGTATCAATCATAATTAGTTTCTTATTATACGTTCAAGCAACTTGGTCCTCAGTAGTCAGTAAGTTAAGATCAACGTAAAATGAAAATAACAGGAGGAAAGCTACCTCTTCCATAATAGTGTACATTTTTTAACAAATGATTATTCAAATTGTTAAAACAGAACGGTACCAAACCTAGCACACTAGTTAAACCCAAAAACCAAAAACAATGCATAAAAACTAAATGACAGTCATCAACTACATATCTGTTTCAACTTTCTAGATTCCATTCTTAAGAAACTGAACAAATGCATCTATGTAATGATCCTGATGTAGCTTCAAGTTTCCTACAACTGCAGCAACTTCTCCTGTATTATTTCTAAGATTCTTTCCTTCCTCCAAAACCATAGCTTGTCTAAGGGATGTGGCAATGTCATTTCTAGTGAATGACCCATCTTCATTCTTTTTCACTTCAATGGCTAGTCCCTTTTCCACCAAAAACCTTGCATTAAGAGGTTGATCTATATTGAAGGGCAATACAACTCGTGTAAGACCAAACTGAAGGGTTTCAATGACAGAGCCCCAACCACAGTGAACCAGAGACCCTCCAATAGATGGATGTGCCAATATTTCCTGTTGTGGTATCCATCCCATACAAACAACTCCTCTGTTAGATGTCCTTTCAATAAAACCAGAAGGTAGAAAATCCTCATCATTGCTTTCCCAACTGGGTTTTCTGAGTGCCCATAAAAATGGCAATTCAGATTCCTCAAGTCCATAAGCTATCTCATAAACTTGATCATTGCTCAGCTTGCACTCAGTGCCAAACCCCACAAATACAACTGATTTTGATGCCTGCTTATCAAGCCACTCAAATATTCCACCACTACACCCATCAACATTTCTTTTCTCTATCTCTGAACTATCTACAGGCAACGAACCTATGGGAATCACAGGCTTCCCAACTAGTTTTTGGAATGCATTCAGATATTCTCCTTCAATCTCGTAGCAGCTACGAATTATTACTGCTTTGGAGGAACCGCATACCGTGGCCATCCTTTCATGGTCACACACGCCAGAAGCATTTACCTTGTTGACACCAGCACAAAAAGCTATTGCCTCATGCCTTTGATAAGCCACTGAGGAAGGAAATGTCAACCATTCTGGTGGTACTGTTAGAGTTTCAGGAGGTACAGGAATTTTCCTTGTAGTTGGTGCGAAGATATTCATTGTAGAAGCAGAGAAAATAGAAAAGAAGATTAACTTCATCTGAAACTCTTGCGCAATGTCTGGCATCCAGTGAGGACTAAAATCACAAATTATCCAATCTGGCAACTGCTTGGCCACAAATTGCTTCACTGGATGTTGCAGCTTATCATATGCCAACTTTAAGTACTCAATTTTTTCAAATGGAATGTCCACGGTGGCCTCAGCACCTTCTGGCAAGAGCTCATTGTCTATTGATGGCAAAGGAAATTGCACAAAATGAACCAAATGAGATAAAGTTGAAGGAATTTTGGGAAGCCTTTGAATGTTTTTGGGAGTTGATATGAATGAGACACTCACATCAGCTTTGGCTAAGGCTATGGAAAGTTTGAAAAATGGAATCAAGTGGCCAAAGGCAGACCATGGAATCATCACTACATGCATTATTGCTTTCCCATTATCATTCTCAGCCATATTTGGTTGATTTGATGAATGCTGCATATGCTCAGGGAAACACTATCAAATATCAATTCCTTATGTAGCCGAGCAACTAACAATTGTGTGGTATGCATTGTGCTTTCGTGTTTAACGTGGTAATCTACAAAGTCTGTTGCTTTCACCATGGAGGACCACTTGTTAGAGCCAGGCTGGGCCAACATAAAAATAAAAGGTCAAAATATGTTTTTTTTAGTTTACAGTAACTAATGTTTCATTTGATCCTAAGTTTTTTTTTTTTCCTTCCTTTTGATACTTCCGATAACTTTGTTAATGGTCAGATTTGCATCTGAGTAATTGTTGAATCACTTGTTTGATTTTTTTTTTAAAATACAAAAAATAAAATAAAGCCGTGTGGAAAAAAAAGAGGAAAAAAAAGAAATGTAAAAATACTCTAAAGATCAAAACCTGTAAAATGAAACATTAAAGATTATAAATAAAAATGATTAATACTTTAGACTGTGTTTGGGGTGTTATATTATTTTTAGTTTTGAAATGAAAGTGATGATGCTAATGAAAATATAATTTTTAAAATTAAAAACCAAATTTAAAAAATATTTTTTTATTGTTTTGAAATTAACTTAAAAACAATTCAACTTCATATTTTATTGATCACGTTGTGTTTTGAAATTGTAAAATCATAAATTGAAAACTAATCACACTCCGGCCTTGGTAAAAAAACATATTTGGCCCAAAATAAAATAATGTGAGGGCTTTTAAGGAAAAAAGATAAAATGAAAGAAAAAATATATTTTTGCTACCCGAAATATTAAACATTTATAGTTCCTAATGTTACTAAAATGAACATGGATAGCTTAACATAGATATTTATCATGAAATTTTTGGTGAAATTCAAAGAACATTTTACAAAATTCCAGTTCCATGCATCAATGTCGGTCTTCCCTTGTTAGGTCTCATGTGTCTTAAATGTGTATGAGAAATTGCAAAAAATGAAGTGTTGGAAACAGGTCAAGCCGTGTGTTTTTAAATTACTAAGATATCTATCTGATTAAATTACTCATTGCACGTGTGTTTTTATTTATGACTCCCTTTGATTTTTGTTCTTGAATTTATGTACTAGGAAACTACTCCAGAGGATATGTAAATTTTGAAGGTCACACACACCTCACATTTACATGTCTGCGCACACAAACACGGACAGATACAAAAGCTATTGTCTTAATTCTATAAATATGTTTCTTGTTTAAGCTTTTGATGTTGTGACTATGTTCTATTTTCTGCCTCAGCCATTGATGTGAATCTTGTAATGTGTGACACCCTCTTTTCATTCTAACTTTGTAGGTTATTGTGAACAAGTCCCGTGCTGAATGTCGTGTGGTTTTACATTGACTTAACCAACTATATAATTGAAAACAAAATAAATTTGTGGAAAACATAATTTGTGCAGTTAAGTAAAAGATATTTTAAAACTAGCTTATAACGAAGAAAATTATTATTGTTATTTTGATATTTATTATGAAACAAAATAAAAAAACTATTTTATAATCCAAAAAGTAGATAGAATATTATTTATTAGGCTAAATGTCGGTCCATTATGTTTTAGTTTTTTTCAGCTTAGATATGTTTTAAAAGTTTAAATTTGTTTATTTATGTTTTTAAAATAAGTCAAAATAGTTATTTTGAAGTAATTTTTTTTTTCAATTTTATAACATGAAAATTGGAGAACTAAATTGATATACGAATTAAAAGATTATCAAACAAAATGAGTCTCATGAACCATTAAAAAAAGAAATTTAATATTAAATTTTTTTATTAATTCGGTTATATGTAGGATAATTTTTTATTGAATTTTTATTATGTTTATTATATTTTTTTTATTCAAACATTAGTTGGATTTCATAGTTATCATGTAAGTTAATTTAATAAAATAGTTTTTACCATTTGAATTAATTAAAAAATTGTTCAAGTATTATAAAATTGAAAATCATATTCATTTTTAGAAGAATTATTTTGACTAATTTTTAAAACATAAAAGTATCAAATAATTTTAAAAATATAAAGAATTAAATTAAAATTTTTAAAATACAAAATAACAACTAAACACAAACTAAAATATATAGAAATAAAAATGACATTTCGCTTATTTATTATAATTTCACCTTCCTTTCAAATCAACAAATCAAGGTTCACAAATCAAGTTCATGTAGAGTTATAGGCAGAACACAAACTGTGACCACAAAGAGGCAAGACACAGATTGTTAAACAGTGGAGAACGAAAGAAAAGTTCAATCAGTACTAGCCCATTCAGTAACACGGTTACATAAATGATTGTTCATATTGTTAAAACAGAACAGCGCCACAAGGATTTTTCAGAGAGAGAACTTATTCTTGAATTCAAAAAACAAGCATTAGTTTTATAGACATAAATTACAGATACAAGATAGAAAACAAAAGCAGTAAGAGAACCATGTCTCACATGGCCTACAACATGCTGAATAATTCATAAGTGAAATTCTAACCCCTCTCTGCATAGTAATCATCTTCAACAATTCATATTTGTTCCGATATCCCATTCTAAAGATACTGAACAAATGCAGCTATGTAATGGTCCTGGTGCAGCTTCAAGTTTCCTACTATTGCAGCAGCTTCTCTTGTATTATTTATGATATTCTTTCCTTCCTCCAAAACCATATCATGTCTAAGGGATGTGGCAATGCATTTCTAGTGACCCATCTTCATTCTTTTTCACTTCAATGGCTAGTCCCTTTTCCACCAAAAACCTTGCATTAAGAGGTTGATCCAAAATGAAGGGTAATACAACTCGTGTAACCAAACTGAAGGGTTTCAATGACAGAGCCCCAACCACAGTGAACCAAAGACCCTCCAATAGACGGATGTGCCAATATTTCCTGTTGTGGTATCCATCCCATACAAACACTTCCTCTGTTAGATGTCCTTTCAATAAAACCAACAGGTAGAAAATCCTCATCATTGCTTGCCCAACTGGGTTTTCTGATTGCCCATAAAAATGGCAATTCAGACTCCTCAATTCCATAAGCTATCTCAAAACCTTGATCCTTGTTGAGCGTCAACTCACTGCCAAACCCCACAAAAACAACTGATTTGGTTGCTTGCTTATCAAGCCACTCAAAAATGTTATTCTTACCACTACACCCATAATCATCAATTCCTCTCTCTCTCTCTCTCTCTCTCATTATCTGCAGGCAATAAACCTATGGGAATCACAGGCTTGTTCCCAGCTAGTTTCTGGAATGCATTAAGATACTCTCCTTCGAACTCATAGCAGCTACGAAATAATACAGCTTTAGAGGCTCCAAATACCTTGGTAATCCTTTCAGGGTCACTCACCCTGGAAGCATTCACTGGGTTGGCACCGCCACAAAAAGCTATCGCCTCGTGTCTTTGATCAGCCACTGAAGATGGAAACGTCACCCATTCTGGTGGCACCGTTAGACTTTCAGGAAGTGCAGGAAATTTCCTTGTGCCTGGTGGTCCCAAGAATGCCATTGAAGAAGCAGAGAAAAGAGAAAAGAAGATTAACTTCACCTGAAACTCTTGGGCAATTTCTGCCATCCAGTGGGAACTAAAATCACAAATTATCCAATCTGGTAACTCATTGGCCACAAAGTGCTTCACAGGATGATGCAGCTTATCATATGCCAACTTTAAGTACTCAACTTTTTCAAATGGAATGTCCGCAGTTGCCTCAGCACCTTCTGGCAAGAGCTCATTGTCTAATGATGGCAAAGGAAATTCCACAAAATGAACCAAATGAGACAAAGTTGAAGGAAGTTTGGGAATCCTTTGAATGTTTTGGGGAGTTGATATGAATGAGACACTCACACCAGCTTTGGCTAAGGCTATGGAAAGTTTGAAAAATGGTATCAAATGACCAAGTGCTGATCATGGAATCATCACTACATGCATTATTGCTTTGTCATTCTCATTTTCAGCCATATTTGGTTGATTTGATGAATGCTGCATATGCTCAGGGAAACACTATAAAATATCAATTCATTATGTAGTCAAGCAACTATAAAATTGTGAAAACATAAAGTCACTTTCTATGACTTTTATGGCAAAGGTTAAAAAGGCTTAAGTTAAAATTTAAACTTTATGTGCTAGGTTGGTAAAATGTGGCTTAAGGGTAGAAAATTTGACATTGGATTTAATGCATTGGTTCAAAGCTTTGGCTATAAATAGCATACTCCTTCCATCACATTTTGCATTCCAAAACCAAGAGCTAGGCACATAAGTGTTCTAATTGAGTGTTTCTCCTATTATAAGAGAGAGTGTGTAATTGTTCTCTCCTTATATTTAAAGAGAGGTTGTAAGTTCTCTTCCACTTAGTGAAAATAATTTTTTGGTCTTGCCTGTGGTTTTTCCCTTATGTTGAGGGTTTTCCATGTTAAATATTGTGTGTCAATTCCTATATTTCTCATCTTTATTTTAGTTGCGAGTTATTATTTTTCACTTTGGTACTTAACAGTGGCATCAGAGCTATTGGTTGTTGATATTATTCCGCTACAATAACATGCTAGTATGCTGGAATAGTGTCGGAGAAAATTCTTAGTATGCTCTGTGACTGCGGTATAATCTGATCTGTCACATCATAAAAGAATTATTCTTGTTACTAGATATATAGTGCATAGTGTGAAAGTGCATATTTAGGAAAGTTCTGGCTAAGGAAAGACTTGGTACTTAAGTGTGTTCATTGGTGACCCACCTCTCTTTCCTGGGAATTTACCTACTAGTTCACGATCTATAGTCACTGTTCTAGTAGGTGGTACTATTCACGGTTGAAGCTATGTAAATCGGTTCTCTTTAGTGTGAAACCATGACAACAAAATACGAGATAGAAAAATTTAGTGGGAGTAAATTCTCTCTTTGGAAATTGAAGATAAAAGCAATTTTGAGGAAGGATAATTGCCTAGATGCAATTGAAGGCAGGCCTGTAGATGTCACTGATGAAAAGTGGAAAGAAATGGACGAAAATGCTATTGCCAATTTACACTTAGCAATGGCAGACTCGATTTTGTCCAGTGTTGCGGAGAAGAAGACCGCAAAGAAAGTTTGGGATACCCTCAACAAATTGTACGAGGTTAAATCATTTCACACAAAAATATTCTTGAAGAGGAAACTCTACACTCTTCGAATGAGTACACTCTTCGAATGAGTGAGTCCACTTTGGTGACAGATCACATCAACAATCTGAATACTTTGTTTGCTCAGCTTTCTATATCAGAATTCAACATAGAAGAGAATGAGCGAGCGGAACTTCTACTTCAGAGTTTACCAGATTCGTATGATCAACTCATCATCAAGATAACGAATAATAATATTATTGGTCGTCTAATCGTTCATGATGTTGCCGGAGCTATTCTTGAAGAAGAATCCAGATGAAAGAATAAGGAAGACAAGATGGAAAATTCTAAGCAAGCAGAGGCTTTAACGATGACGAGAGGTAGATCAACGGAACGTGGCTCTAGTGGGAGTCATAATCATGGTAGATCAAAGTCTCAAAGAAAGAAGAACCTTAAATGCTACAATTGTGGCATAAAAGGGCACTTGAAAAAGGATTGTTGGCACAAGAAGAGTGGAGGAAATAATTTTGAAGCATCAACCTCTCAAGGTTGTGTTGCAAGTACCTTAGATGATGCGGAAGTTCTGTATAGTGAAGCAGCAATTAGTTCTAAAGGCGGGAGACAATTCCATGATTGTTGGATATTGGATTCAAGTGCAACCTGGCACATGACTCCACGTCGAGAATGGTTTTGCACTTATGAGCCTATCTCGGGAGGATTTGTGTTCATGGGAAATGATCATGCATTGGAAATTGCTGGAGTTGGTACTATCCAATTAAAAATGTATGATGGTACTGTACATAAGATTCAAGGGGTACGACATGTGAAAGTTTAAAGAAGAATTTATTGTTCGTTGGACAATTGGATGACCTTGGGTGCAAGATCCATTTTGAAGATGGAATCTTGAAGGTAGTGAAAGGCAATCTTGTAGTGATGAAAATCAAGAAGATCATGGCTAATCTATACATGCTTTTGGGAGATACGTTACAAGAAGCAAATGCATCAGTTGCAACAATAAGTCAAGAAGAAACAATGATAATATGGCATCGTAGACTAGGTCACATGTCAGAGTGAGGCCTAAAAGTTTTGGTGGAATATTCATTCTCAGCCAAAAGTGATATAAATAGCAAACAAAATATATAAATAACTGATTTAAACGGTCAATAAACTGTGAAGTACTAATTATCAATATATAACCATTCTGGAAATTTAACAATGTGCCAATGGTTTGATTGGACCGAAGGCCGTGGACTTGTGAAGGAGATTTATGTTCTTAAACCTTTAAATATGAAGGCCAGATACAATACACGACACGGATACTACATTTATTGCACTAAAAAACATGCATGCTTTATATAGCCATACATGACAGAAAACAGAAGCAAAGCAATAAGAGAACCACGTTTAACAACATGCCTACAACATGGTGACTAATTAATAAAAAATAAAATGCTAACCTAACCCCTGTTGGACATGGCCCTAAAGAGTAGGAGTTTTTATTTTAACAAACTGATAAACCCTAAACACAGGAAAGATTCTCTTCAACTTCATGTTTGTTTCCAGATTCCAGTCTTAAGAAACTGAACAAATGCAGCTATGTAATGATCCTGGTGCAGCTTCATGTTTCCTACAATTGCAGCAGCTTCTCCTGTATTAATTCTTAGCTTCTTACCTTCCTCCAAAACCATAGCTTCTCTAAGGGATGTGGCAATGTCATTTCTAGTGAATGACCCATCTTCATTCTTTTTCACTTCAATGGCTAGTCCCTTTTCAACCAAAAACCTTGCATTAAGAGGTTGATCTATAATGAAAGGTAATACAACTAGTGCATGACCAAACTGAAGGGTTTCAATGACAGAACCCCAGCCAGAGTGAAACAAAGACCCTCCAATAGATGGATGTGCCAATATTTCTTGCTGTGGTATCCATCCCATGCAAACACTTCCTCTGTTAGATGTCCTTTCAACAAAACCAACTGGTAGAGAATCCTCATCATTGCTTGCCCAATTGGGTTTTCTGAGTGCCCATAAAAATGGCAATTCAGACTCCTCAAGTCCATAAGCTATCTCAAAAACTTGATCCTTGCTCAGCTTTAACTCACTGCCAAACCCCACAAAAACAACTGATTTTGTTGCTTGCTTATCAAGCCACTCAAATATGCTATTCTTACCACTACACCCATCAACATCAATTCCTCTCTCTAGAGGCAATAAACCTATGGGAATCACAGGCTTTTCAACTAGTTTCTGAAATGCATTGACATACTCTCCTCCAATCTCATAGCAATAACGGAATATTACAGCTTTAGAGGCACCAAATATTTTGATAATCCTTTCATAGTCACTTACCCCGGAAGAATTTACCTGGCTGAGACCATCACAAAAAGCTATAGCCTCGTGTCTTCGATAAGCCACTGTAGATGGAAATTTCACCCATTTTGGTGGTGTTGTTAGACTTTCTAGAGATAAGGGAGTTTCGCTTCTATATGGTGGTCCCAAAAATGTTACTGCAGGGGCAGATAAAACATAATAGTATATCAACTTTACCTGAAACTCTTGTGCAATATCTACTATCCAGTGAGGACTAAAATCACAAATTATCCAATCTGGCAACTGCTTGGCCACAAATTGCTTCACAGGATGTTGCAGCTTATCATATGCCAACTTTAAGTACTCAATTTTTTCAAATGGAATATCCACAGTGGCCTCAGCACCTTCTGGCAAGAGCTCATTGTCTAGTGATGGCAATGGAAGTTGCACCAAATGAACCAAATGAGATAAAGCTGAAGGAATTTTGGGAAGCCTTTGAATGTTTTTGGGAGTTGATATGAATGAGACACTCACACCAGCTTTGGCTAAGGCTATGGAAAGTTTGAAAAATGGAACCAAGTGGCCAAAGGCAGACCATGGAATCATCACTACATGCATTATCGCTTTCCCATTATCATTCTCAGCCATATTTGGTTGATTTGATGAATGCTGCATATGCTCAGGGAGACACTATAAAATATCAATTCCTTATGTAGCCGAGCAACTAACAAATGTGTGGTAGGCATTGTGCTTTCGTGTTTCGCGTGGTAATGTACGATGCTGTCTGTGTCTTTCACCATGAACCACTTGTTATAGCCAGTATATAGTACATGTTATTAATTTCTGAAGGGAGTGTCGCGTGATTAATCTTTGGAGTGGGGTATCCATGTCATGTGCTAGATTAATAGGGATATGCAGGAGGTTGTTGGAAAATTCATGTTTGTTTTGTTTGACTTTGTTGGACGTTGTCTCTAGAGTTTAAATTTCTCCAACCACTCTTTTCATCGGCTTTTAACCATAGAGGCTCAGATGCTTAGGCCATATAAAACTAGTTTATAAGCTACTTAAAAACTTATAAGTTAGTTGGAAATTTATAAGTTATAAATCCCAAGTTAAAATTGTTTTGTAAGAATAATTCTTAAATTAGTTGACAAATATCATATGAAATAAAATGATATATTTAATATATGTAACATTTGAATTTATTTAGGATAACTTATCATCTTAAAATTTTGGTTAATAGTTTTTAAAATTTTGAATTATAAAAAAATGATAAAAGATTTGTTGATTTTATTCCTATTGATTAAAATCATTATTTTTATTTGGAAAAATACAATTAAATAAAATAAATTTTATTATAATCAAATTTTTTAAATTATATTTTGAACATTTCAATACATTATTAATAATATCATTTTAAAAAAATTAACATGATTCATTAAACTTTCAACCTTAAGAAACTTGTAACTATGATAATAGAGAATTTCATTATCGCTTATGCAATATGCGGTGTATGGATATTTGTGCCTATAAGAAAGTTAAAGATGAATGATTTTTTAAGTTGAATAAAAGGATAAAATAAAATAGTAAGAATAAAATAGAAGATAACAAAAAAATAATAACTTAAAAAAGTTAGTTTATTTCCTATAAACTACTTCAAAAGTAATTTATCATAAATAAATTATTTGAGGTAGCCTATAAAAAATAAACATTAACATAAGTGCATATATCAAAGAAACTTATAAGCTGGCCAAAGAAACTTATAAGATCATTCATATCTTACCAAACACATATATATGATATCTAAAATTACTCGATTGAACTTGAGATTTTAATTTTTATAATTCCTTTTGATTTTTGTTCTTCAATTTATGTCCTAGAAATTTTCTCCAGAGAATATTTAAGTTTTGAAGGTCACACCTCACATTTACATGTTTGCACACAAAAACATGACAGATACAAAAGCTATTGCCTTACTACAAAAGCTTTTGATGTTGTGACTATGATCTATTTTGTGCCTCAGCTGACATTGTTGTGAGTCATGTGAGACATAGAATAACCATTTAGTTTCAGTCTTTCAGACAAAGTGCAAAGCAAAAACCAACAAAAAAGGGAAGAAGCACAACAAAAGATGAATTTAGTGGTCCTAATCACTGAATTAAGATCTACCAAAACATCCAAGACAGTTCAGTAATACGTTTACATGATGATTGTTCATATTGTTAAAACAGAACAGTGCCACAAGGATTTTTCAGACAGAGAACTTCTTATTAAATACAAAAACAAGCATTGGCTTTATAGTTTATAGCCACACAGATACAAGATAGAAAACAGAAGCAGTGAGAGAACCATGTCTCACATGGCCTACAAGTCTACAACATGGTGACTAATACATAAGTAAAATTCTAACCCCTCTCTAAATAATGATCCTCTTCAACAATTCATATTTGTTCCCATATCCCATATCCCAGTCTTAAGAAACTGAACAAAAGCAGCAATGTAATGGTCCTGGTGCAGCTTCAAGTTTCCCACAATTGCAGCAGCTTCTCTTGTATTAATTCTGAGATTCTTTCCTTCCTCCAACACCATAGCTTGTCTAAGGGATGTGGCAATGTCATTTCTAGTGAATGATCCATCTTCATTCTTTTTCACTTCAATGGCTAGTCCCTTTTCCACCAAAAACCTTGCATTAAGAGGTTGATAAAAAATGAAGGGTAAAACAGTAAGACTATGACCAAACTGCAAGGCTTCAATGGCAGAGCCTCAACCAGAATGAAACAAAGACCCTCCAATAGATGGATGTGCCAATATTTCCTGCTGTGGTGTCCATCTCATACAAACAACTCCTCTGTTGGATGTCCTTTCAATAAAACCAACTGGTAGAAAATCCTCATCATTGCTTGCCCAACTGGGTTTTCTGATTGCCCATAAAAATGGCAATTCGGATTCCTCAAGTCCATAAGCTATCTCAAAAACTTGATCCTTGCTCAGCTTTAACTCACTGCCAAACCCCACAAAAACAACTGATTTGGTTGCTTGCTTATCAAGCCACTCAAAAATGTTATTCTTACCACTACACCCATCAACATCAATTCCTCTCTCTCTCTCAATAACATTATCTGCAGGCAATAAACCTATGGGAATCACAGGCTTATTCCCAGCTAGTTTCTGAAATGCATTAAGATACTCTCCTTCGAACTCATAGCAGCTACAAAATAATACAGCTTTAGAGGCTCTAAATACCTTGGTAATCCTTTCAGGGTCACTCACCACGGAAGCATTCACCGGGTTGACACCGCCTCAAAAAGCTACTGCCTCGTGTCTTCGATAAGCCACTGAAGATGGAAATGTCACCCATTCTGGTAGCACTGTTAGACTTTCAGGAAGTACAGGAATTTTCCTTGTACCTGGTGGTCCCAAAAATGTTAGTGCAGGAGCAGATAAAACATTATAGAAGATCAACTTTACCTGAAACTCTTGTGCAACATCTACCATCCAGTGAGGACTAAAATCACAAATTATCCAATCTGGTAACTCATTGGCAACAAATTGCTTCACAGGATGTTGCAATTGGTCATATGCCAACTTTAAGTACTCAATTTTTTCAAATGGAATGTCCACAGTGGCCTCAGCACCTTCTGGCAAGAGCTCACTGTCTAATGATGGCAAAGGAAATTGCATCAAATGAACCAAATGAGATAAAGTTGAAGGAATTTTGGGAAGCCTTTGAATGTTTTTGGGAGTTGATATGAATGAGACACTCACACCAACTTTGGCTAAGGCTATGGAAAGTTTGAAAAATGGAATCAAGTGGCCAAATGCAGACCATGGAATCATCACTACATGCATTATTGCTTTCTCATTCTCATTTTCAGCCATATTTGATTGATTTGATGAATGCTGCATATGCTATGGGAAACACTACAAAATATTAACTCACTATGTAGCCGAGCAACTAACGAATGTGTGGTAGGCATTGTGCTTTCGTGTTTCACGTGGTAATCTATCTACTCTATTTACTGTACTATAAAGCTTTGGCTGGCACATGTCAAAAGCATTTTAGTCAAGTGTCAACATGGGGGATTTGCATCTTCTAATTTTTTTTCTCTTTCTTCTTTTAATGAAGATGGTTTTATAGATTCATTTTTTCTCATTTTTTATTTTATTTTTTTCCTATTATTTTTTTTGTTATTTCTTTTGTCTCACTCATGCATTTTATTTATATTATATTTACATTAGATTATATTCTATAATTTTATATATATATATATATATATTCATAAAAATAAAAATAAATTCTAATACCATCTATAATAGCAAACACGTGGATCCATTTACATCTCCTTAGAAAATATTATTCAAATTTTTTTTCATATTTTAAATGTTATCTACAGTGTCCAAGTATGTCATTAGAAGTTCTTTTAATGGTTTTGATAATTACAGGATTATTAAAATATCCTTTTACAAGGAATGTTAAAAAAATTACAAAACTTTTTATTATACGATTTAGGAAGAAGAAAAATGTTTGATGGACACTATGCTATCCAACACACCTAGTAAGAGTGTCAAAAGTGAAAAAATCATAAATATGATAGGATTTATGAGAGGATAAGAAGAGAATCGGTGAAATATTTAAAATAATGAGATGTTAATGTATAATTACTCAAAAAAGAATATTCACTATTACATTTGAATTCCTTATGATCCCCTTAATATTTCTCCAATCTTCTTACATTACATTATATAATATTTTACATGAATACTATATATCTAATTTTTTTTCAAACTATATAAAATAATTATTTTAAGCTTGAAAATATATTATTTTAAAACATGTATAATAATGTATTAAGAAACTATTATAATTATTTTATTTAAACTATATTTTTTTTAGCTTTTATTGTTTAGGTAAATAAAATCGATCAGTAAAGCGATTGAGTTATTATAATCAATATACACACTGCATCGAACTATTTAGAGATAAGGATCGTACTTGTAAGTTGTATCCATCGAACTATTTCTCGATCCCATTCTTAAGAAACTTAACAAATGCAGCAATGTAATGGTCCTGGAGCTTCATGTTTCCCACAGTTGCAGCAGCTTCTCCTGTATTAATTCTTAGCTTCTTACCTTCCTCCAAAACCATAGCTTGTCTAAGGGATGTAGCAATGTCATTTCTAGTGAATGACCCATCTTCATTCTTTTTCACTTCAATGGCTAGTCCCTTTTCAACCAAAAACCTTGCATTAAGAGGTTGATCTATAATGAAGGGTAATACAACTAGTGCATGACCAAACTGCAGAGCTTTCAATCACAGAACCCCAACCAGAGTGAAACAAAGAACCCCCAATAGATGGATGTGCCAATATTTCAAGTTGTGGTATCCATTCCATGTAAACACTTCCTCTGTTGGATGTTCTTTCAATAAACCCAACAGGTAGAAAATCATCATCATTGCTTGCCCAATTGGGTTTTCTCAGTGCCCATAAAAACGGCAATTCAGACTCCTCAATTCCATAAGCAACCTCAAAAATTTGATCTTTACTCAGCTTCAACTCACTCCCAAACCCCACAAAAACAACTGATTTGGTTACTTGCTTATCAAGCCACTCGAATATTCCACTACACCCATCAGCAACTCCTCTCTCTCTCTCTCTCTCTCTCAGTAACATTATCTACAGGCAACAAACCTATAGGAATCACAAGCTTCCCAATCATTTTCTGAACTGCATTAAGATATTCCCCTCCAATCTCATAGCAGCTACGGAACAAAACCGCTTCAGCAGCATCAAACACCTTGCCAAGCCTTTCTCAATCACTTACCCCGGAAGCATTCACCGGGTTGGCACTGGAACAAAAAGCTATCGCCTCATGTCTTTGATAAGCCACTGAAGATTGAAACGTCACCCATTCTGGTGGCACTGTTAGATTCTCAGGAGATAAAGGAGTTTTCCTTGCACCTGGTAGTCCCAAAAACGCTGTTGCAGGAACAGATATAACACCCAAGAAGATTAACTTTACCTGAAACTCATGCGCAATGTCTACAATCCAGTGACGACTAAATCACAGATTATGCAATCTGGTGTGTGATTCGCCACAAATTGCTTCACAGGATGCTGCAATTGGTCATAAGCCAACTTTAAGTACTGAATGTTTTTGAATGGAAGGTCCACAGTGGCCTCAGCACCTTCTGGTAAGAGCTCTTTGTCTAATGATGGCAAAGGAAATTGCACCAAATGAGACAAAGTGGAAGGAATTTTGGGAAGCCTTCGAATGTTTTTGGGAGTTGATATGAATGAGACACTCACACCAGATTTGGCTAAGGCTATGGAAAGTTGGAAAAATGGCACCAAGTGGCCAAATGCAGACCATGGAATCATCACTACATGCATTGTTGCATTCTTCTCAACCATGTTTCCTTGACCTGCTTGCTGTATTTTTTTCTACCAAACGCAAGAAAATATCAAGGAAAATATTTCAAAAGCACAAATCTATACTCTTTTATATATATACAAGACAAAGAAGTGTGTCATTATTTGGTTTTAGCACCGTGGCCTTCATGCATTTATTAATTCATTAAGGTTTTTATGTATTTATTTATTTTAACATATAAAGCATTAATTTTATAGTATAATAAACGGTAGAAGACATTAAATACAAGGGATCAGTAACGTCCACCTCATTTGAAGTGTATTTATTATCAACATCAGAATATTTTGGATAAAAAAAAATCAATATTTTTAATTAAAATAATTTATTTTAAGGATATCGGATACTTAATTAATAGGGGTATTGATTAAAATTGTTTAGGATTTAAATTTTTTTTTTTTTAAAAAATGTGTTAAAGTATTTAATTAGAATTGTTAAATGAAAAAAAAAATTATGATGGTATTCAATCAAGATTATCACACTACAAGAAAAATGACTTATGCCTACAGATCAAAATTGTCACTATAAGTTATAAATGCGTAAGTAAATGTACCATATACTTTGTCCGACAAACCTTTTTCCCGTCAACTTTGAGGGGGTGTATAGTGACGGATAATAGTCTGTTACTTTTACCTACGGATTTATTTTTGTCTACAGTTACATTTGACCATCACTATATGTAGTTCTTACAATTCAAAATATGTGTTGACAAAAGTGATAACTTACAGATGCAATCCCTATCCATAGATAAAAGTATTAACTTGTTCTTACAATTAAAAATTGTAAGTAAAAGTCATTGGCTTGTACTTATAGCCTCCAACTATAAATAAAAGTCATAAACTTATATCTATGATTGAAGGTTGACTGTAGGTAAAAGTTATTATTAATGATATTGTTTTATAATTAATGATGTGATTTTATAATTAAAAATAACATTGACTAATATTTTTTATTGGATTTTATAATTAAAACCCAATAAAGAACTAACATGAGCCTAAAACATATTAATCCAAACCTTTAATATGGCCAAACATTCAACATACTATACAATCCAAAAAAAACTACAAATGAATAGTGTTAACAAAGTTGGGGGACTAAAGTCACACCCCAATGTAGAACTAACATGAGATCCCAATCTAAAATCTAACAATACATTCTGAATACTATCTAAGTCCATGCATGGGGTAACCCAAGCTATCTGCAACTTTGCAAATGTTGTCCGAATACGAAGACTTTGCAGCTAGACAATATGAAGTATTGTAGACAATTTTCACAGTTGTAAAACAGAAAAGCTAGCACACATTTCAATAATAATTCAACAAATGAAATCATAATGCAGCCCAGTATAGCTGTAGTAAGAACATTGCAAACCAATGCAACCAGGGTCAGTTCCAGCCAGAATATTAACTAAGAGGAAATACAGCAGGAAAAGGGAGAATTAGAGATGCAGCCATCAAAGCTGATCTACAATTGGCAGCCAAAACAGCCAGGATGCAACTAATCCAACACTGGTGTAGTTTGCACAAGTTCTAACTAGTAAGTGGTAACTACAAATTACAAAATCAGCTAAAATATATCCAAGACCATATATATAAATCTAAAGTGACTTTGTATTATATCATAATCATAGTTAAACCACATTCCAATGCTACTCTATATTATATCATATAGATGGGTTACATTTTCTCAACTGTGTCCAGCACTTGGTGTAGTTTGCACAAGTGCCAAGAATCATTTGAACAACCAGCAAGATTTTCTCCTTCAGTTCATATATTACAACCTTTAAAAACCAAATTATAAAAATGGTAATATGCTTTATGAATGTCAGAAAATGTAATCCCCACCATTAAGCCCCAATGAAATGGAAAGATTTGCATTTTGCTCTTAATTTTCCTTCACACCCACTCCAACGACGTTATGGAACTCACCTTGAGATCTTCTCCACAGTGCCACCTCACGCATGGTTTTAAGTTCAGCCTGCAGTCACGAGAAGATATTATTAGGATTTTCAATCACTGATATTACAGCCAGACAAATAAGTTCAAGGTACCTGAAATTGCTCTTTTTCTTCCTTGAGTTTGATTTTTTCATCCATTGCTTTCCGATACAAAGAGCACACAACATCATCTTGTTAATAAAAAGAATTCAAATATATTGGAAAAGTATCTAATTTATCATGTCAAACTTGAGAACAAAAAATCTTTTGAAAAAAAAATAATGCGAAAACAAAACAGCATTCTAAATTGAAGAAATCGATAGGGAAAAACCAAAGGTAAAGGAAATATATAAGAAATAAATTAATAAACCCAATGCCCAGATTTGTATAATTTCCAAGTTTCAAGCGAAAGCACTTATTCCTCTCACTCGTGTGCATGCTTTTTCTATAGCTTCTTTTAGGGGAAATAATCACTCCTTTTTTTTCCAAAATTCTCTTAAAAAAGCTGCCAAAAGAAATCATTTCCCCCAAAAATAAGTTAATCCAAACACATAATCTGCCACCAATGTGAATGTAATCAAATGTATGTCATAACAAGAAAGAGCTGCAAACATGTCCCACAAAAAGCACCTTTAACTTCAGTAATAAACCATCCTCCTAGCAAGCTCACCTTTTCTGGATCTTGTAACTCTTTGAAAGCTTTATTTAACTTAATAAAAGCCTGGTGGGCTTGTGGATGAGAGCATTTATCTGGATGAACCAATAGTGACATCTTCCAGTACCTAAGGGGAATTAATCAAGATAACATTAGCCAACCAAATAATCTTGATTATGTGTAGTTATTATAATGGAATAAGGTTTTTCTTTTTCTTTTATTGTATAGAATAAAAAAACTTCATATATTTTAGTAACTTTTTCACTGCAGTTCCCAGTATAGATATATAATGCATTATACATCCTTAAAAGTTAAAGAAAATCAGTTCTTTCTCATCACATTTTTAATATATTATTTACCATAGTAAAATTATGTTATGAGTTCAGCACAAGCTGTAGTCTACATTTTATTCATAACATGATAATACAATGATTTGGATCAGGAAGATTTCCAAAAGAACTTAATAACTTCTTTAAAGCAGAAGGCAACAAAATACTGAATAATCATTCAGGAAATGCCCATTTACTAACTAATTCTACTGTAGGGGCAACAAAGTTGAATCAGTAATTTAAAATTTTAATTCAAAAACAAAAAAATAACTAGAAATTGTTATTACTTAAAGAAGCACATAAGAGAACATACTTTTTCTTTATGTTGTCACTGGACATATTATGGTTAACTCCTAGAACATCATATGGGATGTCTGCTTTAACTTCCATGATCCTGGTTACCTGAGAAATAAACAGCATAGGAATTTAGATTTTATACTAGTTAATGAAAACTGAAAACAGCAATAGAATGTAGATGTTATATCAGTAAATTAAAACTGAAACAGCAGTGGAATTAGGACATCAAACAACAACAAAATAGCATTTTATAATAGTAAAATTAGGACATGAGACAGCAGCAAAATAGCACTCACTAAGATTCAAGGCCAAAACAGCAGTGCAATATAGATTCTATATCAATAATTTAAAACTGAAAAAGCAGCAAGGTTTAGACTATACTAATATTTTATCTTTTCTTCATTTGCCAATACATACACAAATACAATATGATAACGATATAATCATCTAAGGCATATTTTAGGCATGGACACTTGGTATATTATATAATAATGTTTTACAAAGACAAGCAACAATCTTTAAACTTTGCTATTGGCTGTTGAGATAGCAGCCACAATTCCAAAGTCATCAGACACATGTGTTTATCTTTAAGTTATCTTCTTTTCATTCAAGAGCTCTAATTGAATGCTCTAACTCAAGAATAAGTTGTTCCAAAAATGTCTGCCTAAACAAAGTTAATGAAAGAGAATATATAATAATGTCCAGCATCATAAATTCATAATATATAATAATAGCAGAAAAAAATAATCATAAGAGGGTTGTTCCATTCACACCACCCTAAGAATTAATAACTAAATGATATACAACACAAAATTTGGCACTAAGGTTATGGATATTAATCAGCGAAGCACATATTTATTTGTCATATAATATAAATATAAATTAGAGACAAAAGCATTGGGTCTTAAAAATCCCAAATTGTATATAAACACAGACAGATAATGGAATCTGCATAACAATTTTACCTTATAAAGTTCTTCATCAAATTGGGCTAATTGAGCACACTTTGCAATAAAGTATGCTCCCTATTGCTCAAAAAATCAAGCCCAAAGTTGATTAGAGCTTGATTAAGAAGAACACCATCTCCTTTGAGATAGTAACCTCTACCTCCATCTACATTAGATCCTATTGTGTAGAAAGCAACATGACAAGAGATCAGGATGCATGTAGAGAAGATAGAAGCAAAAATGCAGAGACTATATGGAAAGCATTGGCCAGCACAGTTGAAATGCAGCAGCGCTCCATTGTGTTCTGCAATATTAGATTTCTGTGCCACGTGCAAAATGACATTACACATAAAAATACCCAATACCTTCTGCAACCAAGGTTGCAGCAGAAAGACACTATGCAAAACATTTACTAGTACAATAGCTAAGCCAATCATACAAACTGAAATGGTTCAGAAAGTAGACTAAGAGCAGAAAAAGTATTAGGGGAAAAAAATGGCAGAGAATGACATCAAAATTCAAAACACAACATTTCAAAATTAAAACTCAAATCCAAAGGCCCCTCATCCCACAAAAATGAATAAATAAATCATCACTTGAACACTAGAAGAACAAATTCAAACCTTTCTTTGTATCTACTATGTCGAGAAGTCGTGGTCCTTCTTCTAAGGCGAAGGATCGCGGCGAAGCTTCTAACTTCGACGAGATTCAGTGGTCCGACGAGGTTGGTGCGTTGGTGAGGTGAAAGCGCCAAGATGAAGCACCGACGAGGTTCGTGCGTCGGGGGAGATTGAGGGCGTGAGCCGTGAGATTGAGAGGTAGAGCAGAGCTTCGTTTCGTATTTCGCAATGGTTCGACAAGGTTGGTGCGACGGTGAGGTGAAGGCGCCGAGATGAAAACACCGGCAGCGAGATTCGTGTGCCGGCGAGGTGGAAGGCGTGAGCCGTGAGATGCGTTTCGCCTCGGTGCTTAGTTTCTAATTTTGATTTTTTCCCCGTTTCAAAAGCGTTTCGCCTTCCACCCTCGCGGCCTCACTGAATTCTATACTATTTTTAGTATGATTAATTTATACTATTTTTTTATATGAGTTCACTGATGGATAATAATATCGTGTAATAATTTATTTTTATTTTGGAGTCTAATTATAATTTTTCTTGTTATACGTAAATAAATATATTTTAAAAATTTTTACCTACCATAGTAATAGACACAAATTTTTATTTATATTATTTGTTTGTAGATAAAAAAAAATTTAAATTATATTTTTATTATATTATTACAAAACTTTACCCACACTAAATATTTGTAGGTAAAATATTTTTTTAGTTTTACCTAAAAAAAATATACCAGTAGGTAAAAGTACTCGTAAGCATATAACTATTTTCTTATAATGTGTGTAGGTAGATGTATTTTAAAGTTTTACCTACATCAAATAATCATAGGTACAAGTCTTTTAAAGTTTTACCTACACTATTTGTTTGTAGGTAAAAAAAAAATTTTAATTATATTTTTATAAAAAAATTTCCTACACTCAACATTTGTAGGTAAAAATATTTTATCAAATTTTTTTTATAGGACAATGAAATTTTGTGGTATTTGATTGAAATTTTGAATAATTTAAAAAAAAATCATCTATTATTCAAAATCGTAAAGATTTCCGAAAGATTATTTTTTTAATTGGATTTTGTTGGATTTTATGGACTTTTTTAGTTGATTATATAAATAACAAATCCAACAAACAATTTGATCAAACTTCGACATATTTTTCCTTTTCATCAAGAGAGTTTATTTTATTTCATTATCTCTCATTTGAAGGTGTAGGTGGCATAATTTCTCACACACAATCTTTCCCTTTTTTTTCTTTTTTTTAATGTGAGACTTTTCATATGATTCTAATAGTAATGTGTTTATATTCAAATCATTACAAATTACCTTACAAGCTTACATCACTTGATGAATGTAGCCCATTATCTTATTCCTTTTTGGTTCATAAATTTTTAATGAAATAAAGCCTAGAGGAAGTTCTAACTCAATCGGACAAACAATTTAAATTTTAAAAGACCTTTCTAAATTATTACAATCAATTTCAAAAAAACATTATTGATTTTATGGGTTAAATGAAATATTTTATATTTTTAATTAATGTTTCTTTATTATTTTTCACTATCACTTTATGGAATTTTATAATTAAAAATAAGTTATTATCGTAATCGTCATGAAAAAAATATCTCAAAATATATTAGCAGTTTATAATTTTGATTTAAAATTCATGTATGTTCTTGATATGTGAGAAGGTTTAGATCATCATGACTTGTGATTATTCTATGTTCAATGATGACTATTTTTTGGTTTGTATACAATAGTTTTTAATATTTTTTTTCTAAAATCCATAGAGTATTTTCAAATCTTATAAATTTGTGGTATCATTTCAAATCTTATGTTGTAAATCCATTAAAATCCAAATTACAAAATCTTAATCACAAAAGTCCTTTAAAAACAAATCTTAAAAGTTTTTATAGTCTTACAAAATTTTAAAAATTCACAATATTTTTTTATGCTAAAATAGCCTTTTTAAAATTCTAATCCAATACACTTGTCATGCAATTTTTTTGTTTTTTAATCCAAAAACAAAACAAAAAACGTTTGAAAAACTAGAAACAAGTAAACCTTAATCTTTAAAAAAAATATTTTTATGATGGTCATCAAATTGATCATTTCTAATCTTACTAAATTAGTAGTTGAAATATTTTACCATGACCATAGCTTTTTTATTTTAAGAATTTATATGGTGACAGTATAGATTTTTGAGGTGCTTGATGATAAATTATTTTTTTTAATAAAATGAAAAGTATAACTTTTAAAAAAATTGAATTGAGGATTTATCATAGAAATAATGTGAAATCAATTAAATAATGAGTTGTAGTATGTAATTAGCTTATTTCATTCTTCATTTAATAAATATAATAATATTACTTTTATTATATACATGAACTAATAATAATAATAATATATTAAGAACCGCGTTAAAGAATATTATTTTATTTTTCTACTTGAATTCAAATGGGACTAGAGGTTTTGTGGTTGAGCATACCTCAGTAGGAATAACTACCCAATAATTATTGACCTTTATATCATAGTCAGACAATACTCATCATTAGCAAAATAAAAGTCAATGCAAAAGTGCTAGCAAGTTTATCACAACCAATTATAAAAACAAACCAACTTAATCAAATCACATGGACACAAAAAAAAAAACGAATCGATTTCACATTAACAGAGGTATGGCTAACAAACAATCACTATGACAAATTTAAAAAAAAAAAAAAAAGTTCTTATTCTCTCTGCAACGAAAAGCATGACTCGTTGTAATTTGCCAGTGGCCACCGATCAATGTTGCTACTACTAATTGTAAAGTGTTCAGTGGCAGACCCTGTCAGTTCCTCTAAGCCTTCAAAGAAATCATCAGTTACAACCGTTTCTGCTAAGCCACCTCTTCTTCCACCTCTGAAGTGGAAGGAGAAACCGGTTTTGTTTCGGTTTGAGGTTTGTGGCGCGTGGAGCCAGCAAGAGAGTTTTTGTGAGTAGGAGCAGGGTGGTTGTGTTCACCAATCACCAGTGTATGTGACTATGAACATTGTTGGTTCGGATCTGTTTCTCTCTACTTGTTTCCTTGCTAAACACCCCTTTGAACTGCTACATCTGTAGTATCCGTAGCTCAAAGGTTGATGAATCACATGAGGATGAGATAATATTTCCGCCGCTCAATTGTTTAAAACTTAAAGAATTACGAAAGTTACAAAGGGAGTTTAAGTTTCCCATCGTTGGACCAACTGTCAGTATACGATTGCGACTCGATGAAAACTTTATGTCCATGTATCCTAAAAGCAAGACAAGTTGTTAAAAGTGAAATTTGAGTGGGACAAAGATGCTGTCCCATTGGCAACTGATCTCAACTCTACCATGCACAAGACATTTCTAGAAAAAGTATGTGTTTAATTTTTATACTGAAGATTATCATCGTTGTAATCACCGTCACGATTGATAAAAAAAAAAATTAAAAAAATACACTGTCACAATAAGAAAAGGTCTTCGAATATGAGTTTTTGTAAATAACATCCAAAGTAAGAAAATGTCATGTAATTATTAGTTGATATCATGGATGATAGGATGGCCATTCATCAGCTAACAACTTCTCTAAATTGAGACAAAAAATATGTTAATAAAGTTAAATATTATTTTTGATTTATTAAATTTCATATTAGATATAATATTTTAAAAGTATCATATTTTTTATATTTTAATATATATTTTAGTCAACATAACATATTGATATATAATGTTTTAAAAATATTATTTTATTATTTTAGGTTATATTTTATTCATATTAGTAATTTTTTTTTTTAGATTTTTTGTTAAAAATATTTATTATCATTATCTTCAACCTTCAACCATATAAAAAATCACCATCACCTCTTAGCCTCCCCTCCTCCCTCCTCATGCTGTCATCCTCTCCTCCACAACTGGCGTGCCACCACTTCTCTTCCTCCACCACCTCCTGTGCACAATTTGCATCCCCCTCCGTGACTCGTGCCACCACTCTGCGACTTGCACCCCCCCTTCAACAAATATACCCCATTCTCTCACAGTGACTCTCACTCTCCAAACCCTGCAATAGAGGTGAAGAGAATTTCTTCCTAAAACCCTAACATTAATGCACACATAAATATTGTTGGAGTCATAGTTGTTCATCTTTGTTACCTTCATTTTCTTTGTCGGCTCGTTGGTGTTTCCTTAGTGTTGAATTGATATTTTGAGTTGTAAATTTATAACATTAATGTTATAAATTTATGAATAGTCACTTTTAAAAATATGCTGTTATTTTTTAGCTTGAATATTATGGTTATTTTTTAAGACATAAAATGAGCAGTAATTTTTTAATATTAAAATTGTATTGGGTGAAAAAAAAGATAAATTCAATCAAATTCAATTAAAGTTAGATTAAGTTAAAAAATAGAAGCAACTCATATTAAGGACTAAAATATTGTAAATCTTAATTCTTACCAACCCTCGTATATCTCAGAGATAGCCCACTACATAAGATATGACATGGCTCAATGTCGATCCCAGATCACATGGTGCTTCAGTAACTTGGACTCCTTGACCGTAGACGGGTGCCAATATTTATCAGATGCAGTGCTACCCTTCCATTTAATTCCTTTCTTCACTAAATTGAAAACGTTGAAAGTTACAAACTGATATTATGTGAAAACCATATTTGATATGAAATGTGCAACTATGGGACCAGCCCTCCATTTTCTCCTCAAAACATTGACTTTAGAGCGGCTACCAAATCTGGAGAATATTTGGAATGAAGATCCTCGTGAAATTCTAAGCACGCAGCTTCTAAATGGATTTCTAAAGCAGGTGGCCAATGTAGAGAAGCTAATGGTCTATAGTGGTTCCTTTAAAGAGATTTTCTGCCTTCAAAGTCCTAATGTGGATGGTACTACTTTCCTATCACAGCTGAAAGTATTAGGCTTAGTGTCCCTTCCAGAACTTGAAACCATTGGGTTAGAGAACTCTTGGATTGAGCAATTTCTCAGAAAAAATCTAGAAACCGTGCAAGTTATCAGTTGTTCTTGTTTAAAAATCTTGGTACCATGCACAGTGTCTTTATCCAGTCTGACATGTTTGGAAGTAGCCCATTGTGATGGCTTGCTATATTTGTTCACGTCTTCAACAGCTAAAGGTTTGACTCAACACAAAAGAATGAAGATAGAAAGGTATAGATCAATTGAAGAGATAGTGTCTAAGGAGGGGGATGAATCAAATGAGGTTGAGATAGTATTTCCGAAGCTCAATTGTTTGCTTCTTGAAGAATTACCAAAGCTCAGAAGGTTCTACAAAGGGAGTTTAAGTTTCCTATCCTTAGAGGCTTTGTTGGTAGTCGATTGTGAATGGATGAAAACTTTATGTCCAGGTACCCTAAAAGCAGAGACAAGTTCGAGTAAGGGTACGGTACTATGATTTTTATTCAACATTTTTATTGTTGATATAATAATACACCGTGTCAAACTTTTTAATAAGGTTAAACAAAATACTAAATCTAGGTTTGATTCATTTGTATGTTAAGTGGAAAGATTAATTAGTTTTAATTTTGAAAAACAGCTTACTATACTGCTTCTGATATAAATTTCTAGAAATTTCTTTATAAAATGCAACAAAGGTATTAAATTCGAACCATCTTATAAAGATTTTTTCATTATTCTCTTCTTCCTAAGAACCACCACCACAACCTTCCTAATAAAATAGTAAACTCGAAATAAAAACACAGACATATATACGGTATCAAAAGCCTTTCCACCTTATTAATAGCTAGCCTAGATCATCTTTTTGTCTTTTTTGGCTTTTAAGTAAACTGTTGTTTTCTTTTAAATTGACTTGCACCTATTTAATTGAATTAGTTAAATTGTCATTAACTATCAGACTTCTTCTAGCATGAAAGTTCACTAGAATGAATGTTATATAGTCAACTAGTTGATAACCCTATCTTCAGGCACTCATAAATAATTAATTTCATATTTTTACATGTGCAGATCTCGAAGTCAGCAAGTAATGTATCAGATCTTAGACTCGGAGATAGCCCACTACAAGAGATATGGCATGGCTCACTGTCGATCCCAGAATCTTGCTTCAGTGACTTAATATTATTTGCGAAATGCATTAACTTAATTGCTTTACTACTTCTATATGATCTAAATTAATTGCCATCATTAGTTTGTTTACTACCTTCTCGTTGCTTAATTTGTCTAGGCACATGCCGACATACGGTATAAAAATCCTTTCCACCTTATTAATAGCTAGCCTAGTTCATCTTTTTTTCTTTTTTGGTTTTTAAGTAAACTGTTTTTTATTATAAAAAAGTTTTAAATTGACTTTTGTATGCACCTATTTATTTGAATCAGTTAATTTGTCATTTACGAAAAAAAAAGAATTAGTTAACTTGTCATTAATCATGAGATGAAAGTTTATTATATTACTATTAATAAAAGAGCTGGATCTATAATTGTCCTAAGCTGCTTTTTCTTGGTTATTGGTTTCTTTTCGTAGCTTACACCCAATTTGAAATGCCTGACACTGGCTGAAAATGAACTGAAGAGGATTTTGCATGGAGAATTTCAAGGAAACCACTTAAAGTACAAGTTAAAAGCTCTTACTTTGTATATTGAGTTCAACGTATTTCTAGGACGGGTCCCCAATATAGAGAAGCGTGTGGTTTCTGATGGTTCCTTCAAGAAGACTTTTCCCTTTGACGGTCTTAATGTGGATGAGGCTGGATTGCTATCACAGCTGAAACTGTTATACTTGGACTCCCTTTCCATGGGTTAGAAGACAACTCTAGGATTGTGCCCTTCCTAAAAAATCTAGAAATGTTGGAAATAATCAACCGTTTAAGTTCAATAAACTTAGTACCATGCACAACATCTTTCTCCAAACTCACATTTGAAAGTACAAGGATGCAACAGCCTGCTTTATTTGTTCACATCCTCAACAGCCAAAAGTTTGGCTGAACTCAAAACAATAACTCTAATAAGGTGTAACTCAATTAAGGAGATAGTGTCTAAGGAGGGAGATGAATCACTTCAACATGAGATAACATTTCTACAGCTCACAAATTTGAACCTTGCAGGATTACCAAAGCTGAGAAGGTTCTACAAAGGGAGTTTAATTTTCCCATCCCTGAACAAATTGTGAGTATTCGATTGCGACTGGATGGAAACCTTATGTGCAGGGACCGTAAAAACAGACAACATGTTATTAGTAAAATTTGAGCGGCGTGGAGAAGTTATCCCATTGAAAATTGTTCTCAACTCTGCCATCCAAAACCGATGAGGCACTTCTGACAAGGCTATGTCTTTAATTTTTTTTATTCAACATTATTATAATTGGCGTCCCTAATTTTGATGGAAATATAACTTTCTTATGAGAAAAATGAATTTATGGGTTTGCCTCGTAAATTAATAACTCCCAGTTTGAGAACATGCATGCTAAATTATTTTTATCTTTATTCTCGAAGAAGTTTAAAAAATTACTGAATTTAGTTTTTACCAGTATTAAAGATTAATTTTAATTCTCAAAAGCTTTTAATTAATGTGTCTAGTGTCTACAATTAAATTTAGAAATTTTCTATCTTTCATCAATTGAGAATTACCATTTATGGTAATTCTCCAAAACCTTTACATTTAGTAAGTTTTTGGAATCCTTATTTATGTGAACTAATAGATTGAAAATATCTTCAAAATGAATTTTAACATGATGTTAAATTAACAATTTTAAATTTTTATAGTTTAGTCTCATATATGTATTTTTTATTTATTTGCAACTATATATACTGTGCTTATTATTTGAGATATTATTTTTTATTTTTTTACAATTATAATTCTCTTATTTCTTTTTATAATTTAGATATTTTTAATTTATATTTTTGCTTTTTTTTCCGTCTTCTTCTCTCTCTTTTATAACATTTTTTTATATATAAAATATATTTTATTATTTTATGTTTTACGTACTGTTTCACGTTTATGTTATTTTTTTCTTTTCTTTCTTTTTATGTTTTAATTTATTATTTTATTTTATGTTATTTTTATAATTTTCTTTCTTTTTTATTTATATGAATTTTTCTTTTTATGATTCTTTTTTTTTATGATTTTATGTTTCTTTCTTGATTTCATTTAATTTTTTTTAATCTTTTTTTTATATTTAAACTTATATGACTATATGTATAAAAAAATAAATAAATTTACATGATTATTCTTTAGAAGAAGAAAAAACTTAAAACTTACATGACTATTAATAATTATATAAATAATTTTTAACTTAATATTATTTTTATTTATTTATATTAATGACACATAAATTTATTCATTTATAATAGTATTATAAATATAAGTATTTATAGTTTAATGTTGAAAATTTTGCATTAGAAAATAATTTAATATAACTAGTTAATAGTATTCTAACGATAAACATTTTTTACTATCTATTTAATAACTTCATATATAAATTTTTTAATGATTAATAGATATATATTAATGTTAATTTTTACTTTAAAATTGTATAAATTAAATTAGTTAATATGTTTATTACAAAATAATTTGTTGACTCTATGCTAAATAATTTTACATAATGATATTAATTCTTATGAAAATAAAGGAAAAAAATTAAATTAAATCAAAAATAAATTATCCCGTAACATAAAAATAATAATATGGCTAAAGTGTATTTATTCATGAAGAAACTATATATAATTTTACTGTTAAAAAAATAAATTGAAAATATTTTTAATAAGAATATAATTAAAATTCGTTTAACTGGTGTAAGTTTTAAGAAAAAAAAATATTTGATTATAAATATTAGGTGAAGAAGATATTTTATTACAAGTATTTGAATTTTAAAATATTCTTAAAAATATGTTTTTATTATTGAAGAAGTAACTTAATATTATTTGTAATAGAAATATATCTAATAAATTAGTTTTAGTATTTTTATTATGTATTCTTTTTTAAGATGATTGTATAAATATTATTCAACAAAATCTTCATATATAAAGTTATTAAACATAGAATCTAAAAATTATTTTGTAGTAAATATATTAATTGATTAATATAAATTTTATTTATCAAATTATTATTTTTTTATTAAGAAATTATATAAATTTATCATTTATTTAATATAGATAATAACACTTTTTTTAATAATAAAACAGTAATGTAATAGGTAATATAAATATATAAACGTATAAATATGTAAAAACAAAAACTAAAGAAAAGGAAAAAAAAAAACTTTAAAAAAACATAAATGATAAAATAAAAAGCATAAAAGAAATAAAAAATTCTTGTAAAAAAAAATAAAAGGAAAAAGAGAAAAACGTAAGAGAAGGCAAGGAAGGTATTTTTAATAAAAAAACAGAAAGTACGAACCAACATTGGAGAGGGAAAAATAAAGATACCGGGAAAAAAATGAGGAATTTATTTGAAGAAAAATAAAACTCGAAAGAAGATTTATATTTTTTCAGAATAAATTGATGATAAAATGTTAAAGACTAAATTAATCACTTGTCCAATTACCCTAAATAAAGTTTTACAACATCAAATTAATACTCAATTAACTAGATTATAGTTGTTGCACTTGCACATATTTAATTATCTTAGTTTCAAAAACAACGTTTGATTCTATTTCATGATGCTTTATTCTTATTACTTCCTTCTTCTTCCACTTATTAAGTTCACATATTAGTTGATAAATCAATTTATCAAACACTTGGTATGTATACAAAAAATATAAAAACAATGTCACATAACCCTAAGTTTATCCAAAAAAAACAATTAATAAAAAATGTACTCTATTAAACACATGTTATGCGTCATTTAATAAACATATATTATGAATAATATAACCATTAGATCGCAGGCACAAAACAATAATGATAACAATAAAAACAAAATGAGAATCAGAAACAATAAAAAACAAATTAATAAAGAGAGTGTGTATGGACAATAGATATGGTTGCTGCAATGGTAACATATGACAGTGAGAGACAGAAAGAGAGTGCACCAGTGAAAATGAAAAATGTTAATAGAGATGGTTGTTGCAATGAGCTGAATGATTGATACATGCTTGAATGTGAAATCAAAATGCATTTGAAAAATAAAAAAATTAGATGAAGAATCAACTTGTAAAATATTAAAAATTGAAAAATAAAAGTGACGTGATTTTATTAATTAATTTATTCACCTATACAAGTTTTAACATCCTATGAAATACGAGAACTTTAGTAGAATTTCCTTTTTATAAATTGTCTAGGCAAAGACTCGAATACTGTCGTTAGAGGAAATTGGAGGCAAAGAGAGTTGATGAAGATTTTTTTGGTGAAAGAGAGTTGATGAAGATGAACAAAGTGGCGCAGTTTTACTATATTTGTTTGTGTGAACTAATAATAAAAAAATTCTTGTGTGTGGTCTACCTAGGTTGTGAAACACATTGTTCTATTCTATTTATTCTGTAACGTGTGTGAATTATTTTTTTTAAATCAAAATGTGTGTGATTAAGTGATCAACGAAGAACTAAACATATATTGTCGTGATGAATTATATCACTAAGAATTGACTGTATTATTTTGTGCACGGAAAAAATTACCAAAAAAAAGTGTGTATAATGTTGTTCCCAACCCACATGTTGCTGCATTGAGCTTGGATTGTTTCACTTGTAACAAGAAATTTAGTAACCTCTTCAAGTAGTTGACTAAGCGCAACACTGTTCAATTAATGTATTATAAGACAAATAAATCCCTGTAAGGGTAAAAAATATTAAACAGAATAATCCATCAATAACTAAACAAATATTTTTTTACATGGGCCATGGTGTCATGGATTAATACAAAAGACCTTCTATGGAGGAATTGAGGCTTATCAACCGAAAACTGAATTATTGTTGGGGTCTTAGCTCTCATAGCGTGTACTTTCTTCACCCTTATATAGACTTATATGCTGGTCTTGCACACTAAAAAAAAACGATGTTTTATAGAGAAAATTTCATGTTATATAATAGCTTTGGCTTGGTTTACGTACAGGGGCAAGAAGCAGGAGAAGAAATCAAATCAGCAGTCCAAAAAGAGCTCAAATGAAACACAAAATATTTCATCTCGAGTCAATTTCTATGATCCGGATAACATCTGTAGAATTATGGATCAACGTTCTAAGACTCATGGAACAAGAGAATTAAACATCGAATTTACTTAAATATGACTATTTCACACACAGCACTGACAACAGATTATATTGCAGCACTTCTCTCCCCTTTCTTTTTTCATTCTGTGTCTCTTTTTCTTCCGTTGCAATACACCCCAAAATGGAATGCATCTTTGGCATTTCCACTTCATCAGTAGACAGAATAGGCTCCGTGTCAAAACAGCTTCATTGGATGTCAAAGAAGCCCTCAACAGGTTAAATACCTGACCAAAATACACACAATATAATATCACGTCACTTATAGCCATGAAGAAATATTGTACAAAGTTCATTATAGCCAATAATTATTTGACCATATTAACAAGTGATCAAGTGTTGATTGTGAATAATATTACCTCATGTGACCTGATTTCCACCAAATGCTCCTCCAAATCATTTAACTTGACATTCCCCAACTTTTGCACATACAAAATGCTAGAAGTAGTTGTCATTGGTTTCACTTGCAGATCATCGCTCACAACAAATAGGCACGGCCTTTTCATAAACCCCACAGCAGCTTCTCTTGCTCCATTAGAACATCTTGGTTCAAAAAGTTTCAGCTTTCTTGGATCTCGTAACATATCTTTTTTCTTTGAAATCATTATACGCCCCTCATTCTCTTTCACTGCTACAGAGCCATACCAATAATTAGGAGTGTCGTCTTCTTGTAATGGACTGTTCTTACAACCAAAATGAGGAGCGATCCTCAGATTCAGTAAGGATTCGTTAGACGACCCTATGAACCATGATGGATTGAGAACCTTCACACTTTTGTACAAGTTACCAATGCTTCCCAAGCGTAATTTTCCATTCATAAGGTTCAGAATAGATCCAAGAGGTGCTGTCAGGAAGTTGACTAGAAAGTCAACAAAATCTCCATCTGCTTCAGCAAACAGAATCTTGTTCCTTGATTTTCTCACCATTACCTTGATTTCTATAGAACCTTTCCAATGAATTGGGTTCGTATCTCGTAAACAGAGTGAGCGAGAGTATGGTTTAGATCCTCCGTTTTCCAAGAATACATCACTTAGAGGAGATTTGGAGATTAATGCTCGCTTTAGGATGCTAAATATCTGGGAAAAAAAGAAGTGAGTTTTAAGCCTGTAAAATTAGAATTCATTAAACAAGGTAATTTCATACCATTACTAAATTATTGCTGTAAAGGAAAGGTCCTGTGCGTCTCTTAAAGTCCTTTTTTTTTTTTTCATTGGCACCAATTTACATGCAACTCCTATTTGTTTCCCAATCCATATTTTCATGTTCAAGGCTTTAAGTGCGTGTAATGGAGAAATATATGTAAACAAAGGTTAAAAAGCAAGATTACCTTCTTGATGTCAATATCTAGAGACATCTCTATCATATTGTTGAAGTCTTTGTGTCGATGTTGGAGGAATGTTTGAACGGACTGACCTGGAGAGCTACGGAGCACTGTCAAGTCATCAAAGATTAAGAACATGGCATCCCCTTTAACAAAAACACCACCGTCCGCAACAGGCTCTTTCTGTTCCTTGGATTCTACGAGCAGCTTTATGTTTTTTTTCATCAATTTCCCACAGTAGCACTTTGCCCCTTCATAGCTACTCAGCAGCAAATCCCTTTCCTTTGAACAGCTGTGACACATGAAATACTTTGTGGGCTCTGTATCATCCACCTTCACTTTTAGTCTCCGGCATGACTCTTCTAACGGGTTGCGCGGAGAAAGCAACATTTTCTGGCAGATGTTGTTCCAGAAAACTTCATGGCTCAAATCTTCCACACTCTTGTACAGATTGTTGATGCTACCAATCTCTACAGGTTCGACAAATTTGTTCCCAAGCCGGATGATAGTTCCCAGTGGAAGGGTGAGGAAACTAAAGAGAACATCTATGAATTCTCCACTTACTTCCGCCAAAACTACACGGTTTTTGTCCTTCCAATATTTCAAAGGGATTGTTACTTCTTCTTCTTGGTTGGAAGAAGCCATAACTGAAACATAAAACTAAAGATTATTATTGAATTAGCATAAAATCATGTACGGTTAACGGTTCTTGTTAAATTTCTCGTGTCCAGGGATATGGCATTTCTGGGGCCTTGCCTACCCCTCTAAATCTGTCAGTGCTGCTTCCTTGTTAATTTTTTCTTGTCTTTTTAACTCAATCTTCGGTCATTTGGGTCCGTTTAGGATTAATTTTCGATACAAAATTTAATCATACTTAAAACTCCTTATCGCTTTTTCTAATATAAAACACTTAGATGCTAATTTATGAGAGTGTTTGGTAAGATTACAGAGGAGTTTATCAGTTTCTTTCATTAGTTTATAAGTTTTTTTTTTTACTAAGATAAATTTATTTGATATATGCATTTATTTTGCTAACTTATTTTTTTATAAGTTATATCAAGTATTTTATGGAAAATAAATTAGCTTTAAAGTTATTAACTTTTTTTTATTCCTAATTTTTACATGCATACAATATTCAAGCCATTTGTTTTCATTATTAGATAGTTCTTTTAAGGTTAGAAATTCATTAAATTTTATTAACTTTACAGTTATTTACTAAATTATTTTTATATTTTTTTTTAAATTATATTATCTAATTCAATTCCAGATTTTATTACGAAACAAAAGATTAAAAAAAAATATCAAAATCATGCATCCTTGATTGTATAGTAATGAAACCTCAACAAAGATATAAATTTTAAGAATTTTTCTCATTGAATTACTTTTTTTTTATTATAAATTATAATCTTTAACAAAATGAAAATATAATATTAAAGGATCTTATTTATATGATGTTATAATTATGTAAGTGAGATATATATAATTTAAAGGAGATGTATTGTATTAGAATTTTAAAAAATTATTTTGACTTAAAAAGGTTTTGTGGATTTTATAGGAATATAAAAAAAATTAAGATTTTTTTTTAAACTTTTGTAATTAGGGTTTCAATCAATTTAAAACATAAAATTTGAAAGAATTTTACAAATTTATAAGATTTGTTTGCACATATCATTGAACACAAGACTAGTCACAAATCAATCTTCTCACCTATTTCTAATCACAAATTTTCATAAAGTGATAATAAAAAATAATAACTAATTTTCAAAAATATAAAATGTTTTCTTTAACCCATAAAATCAATAATATTATCAAAATATAAACTAAATAATTCATAAAAAAAACATCTAAAAAAGTTTATTAATCATGTGAACATTCTTGAAAGATAAATGTTCTACATATGAACAAATAAGTCTACTTTTGCGATTTTTTTTATAGTATCCTAAACATTATTTTTTTTATTTCTTTATTAAGTTGTGCATCTTTTAGAAAAATCTTTTAAAATTTTTACTTGATTGTTTGTCGCGACTAAGTTAGAACTTCCTCATGACTCAAATCTACTTCTCTTATGAAGATTTTCATTTCATTAGAAATTCATAAACCTAGAGGGGAATAAGATGGTAGACTACATTGATCACATGAGATAAAAATACATCACTATTAAAATTATATAAAAAGTCTCAGCTTGAAAAAAAAAATGAGAGATTGGATGGGAGATCATGATACCACCTCCAAAGGAGAAATAATGAAATAAAATAAAAGTTTATGTGATGAGAATGAGAAGTATCTTGAGATTGAATGAGATTGTCTGTAAAGTTTGGTATTTATATAATTAACTAAAAACATTCATAAAATCTATCAAAATTCAATGAAGAAAACAATACTTCAAAATCTTTATCATTTTGAATAGCAAATAATTTTTTTAAGTTATTCAAAATTTCAATTGAATACCATTAAATTATTTTTTATCATTTAACAATCCAAATTGAATAATCCAAGACATTTTAACAAAAAAAAAATCTTTTAAAATCCTAAACCATCCTAATCCAATACATTTCATAAGTTTATATTTTTTTTAAAACTATCATCCAAATTTGTAAGATGATAAGTTATAAAAATAAATTCAAATATTTAAAATATTAAATATTTCTTTTTAGGTCATTTGATATTTATTAGTTAATTTATGAATTAGTTATATCAACCACTTTCAATTAAATCCCCTAATTTATAAATTTTCAACTAGCTTATAAGCTAGTTTTATCAAATAAGTAGACATACTTAATAAAACAATTTTGACTTAAGGAGTGTATTGGATTAAGATTGTTTAAGATTTTAATGACTTTTTTTTTGGTAAAAATGTTTGGGGATATTTAATCAAGATTATTAAATAATAAAAAATAATCTTATGATATTTAATCAAGATTATCAAGATTTTTTTTAAAGGACAACGAAATCCTGTGATATTCGATTGAGATTCTGAATAACTTAAAAAAAAGTCATATGTTATTCAAAATCATAAAGATTTTATGAACTTTTTTTTTTAATTAGATTTTGATGGATTTTATGGACTTTTTAGTTGATCATATAAATATCAAATCCAACAAACAATCTCATTTGATTACGAAAGACTTTTATTTCTCATCATAAACTTTTTTATTTCATATATCAATTTACAAGCCTACATGTAGTTCACTATCTCATTCCCCTTTTTAGGTTCATAAATTCCTAATAAAATGAAAATCTTCATAGGAGAAATAGATCTAAGTCTGGAGGAAGTTCTAACTCAGTTGAAGCAAACAATCAAGTTAAAGTTTTAAAAAAACCTTTTTAAACTATTACAATTAATTTTGAAAAAATATACAACTTAATAGAGAAATCAGAAAGGGATTGCAATCAACTTAGTCTGATGTTTATTTTGTATATTATTCAAGTTAAACAAATTATTAATGTTTTGATTATTATGTCTTTTTTGTTGACTTATGTATTATTATTATTTTTTGTTATTGCTTTATGAAAAAAGATATTTCAAAATGTATTAACAGTTTATAACTTTGATTTGAAATTTATGTACATTATTGGCAGTTGAGAGAGTTCATGATAACTTATAATTAGTTTGTATTCAATGATATTTTCAAACACACTCTTAGTTTATATTTACTAGTTTTGAATATTTTTTTGTTAGAAATTCATAAAATCTTTTAATTTTATAAATTCGTGAAATCCTCACAAATCTATATTGTAAATCTATTAAATTCAAATTACAAAATCCTATCTTTTTTTTAAATCTTAATAGTTTTTAAAAGCTGAGAAAAGCACTTTTGACCAGAAACCTATATTTAATCTCGATCCTATATTCAATTATTAATGGGATGTGAAAGACCCGAAACAACTTGGTTTGTAATGGGACCACGTTTCGGAATGAATAAATCATTGAAGAAATTATGTTCCACTCATGTTCATGGCTCAGTAGCTCCAATAATGTGTTAGAATATATCAACTATTATTCTATATGCATTCCAGTTTTATGTTTTAAAATAGACTTTTTTGAGTTGAAAGTTCAATTGTTTTTTAATCTCTATTTTTATATTATTCATTAAAATGATCATATTTTCATATTATTTACTGAATTTGAAAGTATAGACTGAAACTGAATTTGATTTATACAATTTTAACAAAGTTGAAAAATTAAGATTTATCTTTAAAAAGTTGAGGGAACCAAATCAAACCAAAAAATTTAAAAAGTTGATGATAAAAAATACTCTACCTAAGTGAAATTAAACAAGTGTTTTCTATTTGGAATCATAGCTAAAATAAAATAAAATAACAGTAAACATTACAAATTTACAACTATGCCACTCGAGAAAGAAAAAATGAAAAAAAAAAACCCGAAATTAACAATACCAAATTCAGAACAGCAGTATTATTTTTTTGATACTAGAACAGCAATGCTATTGATATGGATGAATGTAATGCATTAATTAAAGTCTAAAAAAAAGCTTATTAAAACTTTACAGATGATTAAAAGCTTTGTGTATAAACTCCTCACAATATTATTGACAAAAATACATGAAACTCTTGAGGGAGGGGGGAAGGTGGAGGGGAGGCTGGGGCCTGATATAGCTGGCATGGCTGAATGGTTAAATCGCCCAACTCATAATGGGACCCTCCCTCCAATAATTCTATCGTTGATTACTTTATAGGTTTGTGAATCGGTGCGTGTTGACATGTAAGGGTAACAGCTGATAAAAAGAAAAGAAGAAAGTAAGGATAACAGCTGATAAAAAGAAAAGGAAAAAGTAAAAGTAAGGGTAGCATGATTTATTTCACGTCAAAAGTACTTTTCTCAGCCGGGTCACGTTTCATTTTTCAATTTCCAATTGCATAAAGCACATGAATAATTAACAACGACAAAAATGATTACAATTCGAACGCATTTGGTGGCTGTTACCAGACCGTAGCATGTGAACACCAAAAGAGAGAAATAATTACTTAATGAAATAGACAAATGCCAGCTGTATTTTCCTAGTGGGTAGGTATATTTTCAAATTAGCAAGTGGTGATTTATAATTTGTTATACAAATTTCACCGTGCCAATATTGGTTTTCGCAACTTCATTTTCAAAGTGAACTCAATGCTTTGAAGTGATTAGAAAAGGAAGGATGATGTAGTTTTTCTTTTTCCTTTTTACTCTGCTTTCTTCAGAGCTTCTGGTTTTTGTTGCCTTCACAGTGATCAGGTAATCACTAATGAAAACTTGATATCCTTTCTATTTGAAGTTGAGATTTGTCCCTGTAAATGCTAGTCATCTTGTTCATTTGCTAGCTCCTCTAGATGAAACATATTAGACACAAAGCATGATTATTTAATTTATCTATAATCTGAAACAGTTGCTGCATTTGAAGCTCCGTTCCCTTTTTTTTGAACTTTGCTGATACTATAGAATCTCCGTGAAATTATAACTATTAAATTAAGTACTTTCACGTACTTAGATATATATTTGCATTCGAACAAGTATTAAACATTCATTCTTGCCCCATTTGTTAAGTAGGTGCAAATAATAAATTTGCTGTCGTCTCCGTGATCGATGAACAAGCTCATTCCGTCTTATACCTATAGGTACGATTGATTCTGTCTTTTCTATTTTTAATTTCGAAAACATCATATGCCGAATCATGCCAACAAAAGCTTAACAAAAATTAAACATATTTATGGTGGTAATATTTTTAGTGTAAACTTTTTAAGTAGAGCTTTTAAGTTTTTTTTTTTTTTTTAAGTTTAACGTACTTTTTACTTCATTAAATTTTTAATATTTGTTCATAATATTTTTAAAATATCATCGTCATGCTTTAAGGTTTTTGGGTTAGTCACATTTTAAAATGATAATGATATTAAACATTAATGTTAACCAAATATTATGAAATGAATTAAAATGTCATTAAATACAAATTTAGAGTATAACAATGATATTATTAAAGTATTATGATTAAAATAAGTAATTTTAAGTATTTTCTTAAAAGACTTAAGTTATTTTTAGTCTATTAATTTTTTTTTTATTTTTTTATTTTGGTATATAATATTTTAAAAATATCATTATAATATTTTTTAAAAAATCATTTAGTCATGTTGTATCTCATTTCATAATTTTTTGCTAAGAACATTTAAGAATGGTAGTGTTTAAAAAATTAAAATAATGTCTATTATTTAACTGTTATTTAAAACTTGTTAAAAAATCATTAAAAGTGTTTTTTTTTAAAATTTAAAACACTAACGTTAACGTTGCTAATGAAAAATCATAAAATGAAAAAAAATAATATATGACTAAATGAAAATTTAAAATATTAACACTTTTAAATAATTTTCATTTCTGCAATGGATCCAATATTAAAAGTCCGAAAGTAACTGGGATGGGCATTTATCCTTAAAACGGGTTTAGCTTGCTAACATGTTATAGTTTTCTTTTCTTCCTTTGCATTAATTTGCTATACGAGGTTTGTTCATTTCTTTATACTTTATAGCTTATATATCAATCTATATAATGCCTCTTTTTTTATTATTTAAGATTTTAAGAAATTTCACTCATACATACAAAGATGGATATAGAACGTACGTGTTAATTTGGATCCATCAACTTTCATGGCTTCCAAATTCCAATAATAAGTTTTGTACAGACGCATATATATAAAGAGGAAAAGAAATGGGGAAATGCATGCAGTACTTGATGCTGAAGAACTAAGACCTTTAATTTCTCCTTCTAATCTTAGTTTGTCTCACTGAAGTCTGAAGGTAAGATCCTTAATACCCTTCCCAGTTACTTTCGGACTTTTAATATTGGATCCATTGCAGAAATTAATACACGTAAGTAAACAATAAATAAGAGTATTTTTTTTAGTTTTCAAATAAACTTTTTTTATTGTTTAGTCACTCAAATTCAATAAAATGTGTGTTTTTTTTTTAATTCTTCTCTTGAAATAAAAACAAATCTGTACAGTGTTACTAATTTCTCAATTTTTAGACGAGAAATTAAAAAATATATTTTTAAAATTTAAAGATTTAAAAAATACAATTTTTATTTAGAAGATTCAAAAATATATCTCTAATTTAAAAAAAAAAACTCAACATATAATTAAGCCTAAATATATTTTCAGGCTGCCAGCTCTGTGTGTGTGTGTTTAATTATGCCTTGGTGAATTGAAAAAAATATACTCATTTAGTTATTTAAATATTATTCTTTTTACATTTTTTTAAAATCATTAATAATTCTTTTATAATAAAAAAATTTTTAAAAATTATTTTCAATCGAAATTAAAGCAAGATTATTTAATCTATTGAAAATAATATTTTAATAATAAAAAAATAATATAATGATGTCTTTATTTGTATCTTTGATGTGATTCTATAGTTTAGATAATAAATGAGATATAATGATACTGAAAGCCAATAAGAAAAATAATCATAATGAAGAATTATGAGGAGACATGAAAAAAAAAACTATTAAAAAATTTAGGATTCTTTAACAATCATAATGTGCAAGATTTTGTGATAAACAAAAAGAGATTCAAATAATTCAGGGGCATAAGCAAGTTTTAAAAATCAAAACGAAATGTGGAATCAGTTGGATTAGGATTCAAAGGTCAATCTAGGTCAATTTTGACATTGGATTGGTGGTGCTATTAAACCGATTTCATCTAATGTGACTCAGTTGGATTTGTATCTGCTAACCCGTTGATTCGGAACAAGTCACTTAAAGAAAAATGAACCACAAAAATGACAGCCGCACCGCTTGGATACGTGCTTGCCGCTAGCCACGTTCACCCGTGACGATCGCCCCCGGTTCGCGCACCCTTTGTTGCTCGCCCTCCACCATGTCACGTGTCCTCCACAACGCGCGTCCTCTGCCACGCTCTGCTTGCGGCTAGTCGTAGAAACAACAACAATATAAACAACAGCTCTGCTAAGGACCCAAAAACAGATATGTTGTGAGGGTTTTCTTCACTTTCATAAGCGATAAGCTTGATGTTTGGAAAAGGATCTCATAAGCAAACGCCAAAGGGATTTGGAAGCAAACGCCAAACAGTAGTCAAATATCAGTAAAGTTTTAAAATAATATATTTTTACTGACCAAAATAAATAATAATATAATATATTTTATAGATATTTTAAATTTAACTTGCTTATGTTGAATGTACAGTGTTATTTTTTCGAAAATGTTTGATAGCTACACCCCGATAGTAGTTGAGTTGAAATTTGAAAGGACTATTTTTATAGAGAAAAATGATTATATTATTTATTTATGTTTTTAAAAATTTATATATGGAAATAGTTTATTTATATTTTTCTAAATTTTATTATATGACTTTCACATATATTGAGTTTGAATTCATTGTATTTATGTCATTAGATTTTATCAAATTATATAAATTTTTAAAGAAATATTTTTTTAGAATATTTTTAAATTTTGAAATAAATATAAAAATTATATTTTTTTAATACAGATTTAGTTATGCAGTTTAACTAGTAATTCAATAATACCTTGATCAATTTAATTACCGATTCGATTTTTAAAATCTTAGAAATAAGTGAATGATGTGACAAAAGAGATTAAAAATAACTTGAAAATCATGAGTAGAAAAGTCAAAATATATTATGACAAATGAATAAATTATAGAGAAATTATTGTTTTGTTAATATATATTTATTTCTTAAAGTAAAAATTATATAATTTTTAATTTTAATAATTAAATAAAGCATAATATTTGATATAAAATATATTAAAAATAATAGTAATAAAAAATATAATAAGTTAAATAAAAGTAGTAGTAAAAATTAAATAAAGCATGTTATATAATATAATTATCTAAATATATGAGTTGAAATGTTGAATTATTATATTATTTATAGGTATTTTAATATATTTTTTATATGAAATAAACTCTTACGAGTTTTCTTGGATTCCGACAAATCTACTCTACATATTCTCGAGTTTGATAATAGTGTTGGGACATATTTGAAATTTTCCAACATTCTAGAGACCTCCTTAGTTATTTAACTATTTATTTTTTATTGATCAAACAGATGTAATCATAATACTCCGTATAAGAAAATCAGGCTCAAAGTATGGAGTACTTGAACAAAGTAGGCGAACGAGTATTTGATTTTATGTTGAATCAGACTATTCGGCAAGTGACTTACATAGTTCGTTATAGACAAAACATTGAGGAACTAAGTCGTAGTGTCCAAGATCTTAGACTTGAGAAAGAGAGGGTAAATCATCTATGTGATGAAGGTGAAAAAAATTTATACAACATTGAAGGCAAGGTTACAGAATGGTTTAAGAGAGTGGATGAATTTGAAACTATAGTGAAGGAGTTTGAGACTGATGAAGGCCACAAAAAGGCACGCCTGGCCTATTGGGTATTTCCTTACTTGCGGAATAGACATAGGCTAGGCAGACAAGCAACTAAGATGGCAGTGGATGTTAAAAAGCTAGTAGATGAGTCACCCAAGCCCGATGGAGTTTCATATCGACAGAACGTAATATCTAATGATGCCACTTTGTCTAATGCTGGCTTTATAGCATTTGATTCTACAAAATCCACAATGGAAGATATCATGGGTCAACTTCAAGATTCTAATGTTAGGATGATTGGGTTGTATGGGCCAAGGTGGTTCGGGTAAGAGCACTTTAGTCAAAGAAATTGCAAAGCAAGCTCGAGACAATAAGTTGTTTAATGTGGTGATTACGGTGGGCATAACAGCAACCCCGAATCTACACAATCCAAGGAGAAATTGCTTACGTGTTAGGATTGAGATTGGAAGGGGAAGGTGAAAATGCAAGAGCTGACTGTCTACGAAGGAGGTTGAAGAAAGAGAAGGAGAACACCCTTTTAATCTTGGATGACCTTTGGGATAGATTAGACTTGAACAAGTTAGGGATTCCACTTGATGACGATGATTTAACCAATGATAACCAGGATCTTGATCGCAACATAAAAAATGAAAAACATGTTGATGGTTCAAGCAATGATAACCAGCAGGATGATAAGCGCAAAGTATCGAAAAGGGATAAATTTCTTGGTGATCATAGGGGGTGTAAAATTTTGCTAACATCACGAGATAAAAAAGTATTGGCTGATAAAATGGATGTAAAGTCAACTTTCTGCATTAAGGAATTAGATGACAAGGATGCTCTTATGTTATTTCAAAAGGTGGCTGGAATACTTGATGATGCAATGTCTGCTTCTAAACAAGAAATTGTTAAGAAGTATTGTGCAGGATTACCCATGGCAATAGTTACCGTTGCAAGGGCATTAAAAGGAAAGAGCGAGTCAACGTGGAAAGCTACACTAAAAAAATATAAAATGCCAGAATTGGTGGGGGTGCAAACATCTATGGAGATCTCAGTAAAGATGAGTTATGACCATCTAGAAGATGAGGAGCTCAAGTCCATTTTCTTAATTTGTGCTCAAATGGGTCATCAACCCCTAATTATGGACTCAGTGAAGTATTGCTTTGGTTTGGGTATACTTAAAGGGGTCTACTCGCTTGAGGAAGCTCGAGACAGAATATATGAATCAATTCTAAAGCTAAAAGACTCAGGCTTGGATTTGGTGTTGGACGGAAGTTCTAATATTCATTTCAATATGCATGATCTGGTTCGAGATGCTGCTTTATCTATAGCACAGAAGGAGCAAAATGTTTTTACTTTGAGAAATGACAAACTTGATGATTGGCTTGAACTCGAGAGTTGCACTTCTATCTCTATATGCAACTGTGATATCATTGATGAGCTTCCTCAAGTTATAAATTGCTCTCAACTTAAATTTTTACAAATTGATAGTGATGATCCATCTTTAAAAATACCTGATGAGTTTTTTAAAGGAATGAAAAGACTCCGAGTATTAATATTGTCTGGTATTCATCCACTATCAAGCTTACAATCTTCAGTTGACGGCCTATCAAACCTCAGAATGCTTTGTTTGGAGCAATGCACTTTAGTTCCAAACTTATCCACTTTAGTTCTAAACTTATCAGTTCCAAACTTATCCTTCATAGGGAAGCTGAAAAAATTAAAAATTCTCAGCTTTTCTGGATCTCAAATTGAAAATTTGCCTGCTGAGTTAGGGGGAGCTGGATAAGTTACAATTACTAGACATCGCAATTGTTCCATAAAGGAGAAGATTCCACATGATCTTCTATCAAGGCTGACTTCTTTGGAAGAGTTGTATATAAGAGAGAGTTTGATCAACACGTCCGCAGAAGAAGAGATAAACGAAAGTCAATTTTCATTTCTTCATGAGCTAAAGAATTTGCATCAATTGAAAGTCGTAGACTTAAGCATCCCGTGTGCTTCAATTTTTCCCAAGGACTTGTTCTTTGACAAGTTACATGATTATAAGATTGTGATTGGAGGAGATTTCGGGATGCTTTCACTTGGGGATTTTAAGATGCCCAATAAATACAAAGCATTCAAGTCTTTAGCATTGCAACTGAAGGATGACACTGACATTCACTTCCAAAAAGGGATAAAACTACTATTTAAAGGAGTTGAAAATTTGTTGTTAGGAGAGTTAAATGGTGTTAATACTATCCATGAGTTGAATTTGGACGGATTTCCCAGTCTGAAACACTTATCTATCATAAACAACAATGACATCAAACATTTCAACTCAATGGATTTGTCTTATCCTGAAGATGTTTTTCCCAATTTGGAATCGTTGTGCCTTCATAAATTAAGGAACATAGAGATGATATGTTGCAGCCCAGTTGACGTTGCCTTATTCCCAAAATTAAAAACCATCAAGGTCGACATATGTGACCTATTGAAGAATCTCTTCTCCTTTTACACTCCGGCTATTCTAGAGATAAGTGAGGTTTCTGAATGTAATTATGACATGGTTAGATTTCTTTCTAATCTAGAATCAATTGAGGTTTCTGAATGCAATTCTTTAAAGGAGATCCTTCAAATACCCATGGATTATGCTAAGGTGGAGTTTCTTAAGTTGCACTCTTTGACACTTCATTCGTTACCATTGTTCACTAGTTTTTATACTAGAGTACAGGAATCTTCAGTTCCTCATCTGACAGAGGCTCAAGCAACAAACATTGATCACATAGAAAGTACTACCACAGAAGATGAGCGTAGTAACATGGATCCTCCTCTTTTTGGTGAACGGGTATGATATTGCATACATTTCCTTTAATTTTTAATTATTTTGTTTAGTTACTGCAAATATATTAAATGTGGATGTACATGCAGGTTGAAATTACAAACTTAGAGAGCTTGAATTTATCCTCTATCAACATCCATAAGATATGGAGCGACCATCCCACGTCAAGCTTCTGCTTTCAAAACTTAATAAAATTAGTTATGAAAGATTGTAATAAATTGAGATACTTATGTTCATTGTCCGTGGCTAGCGGTTTGAAGAAACTGAAAAGCCTCTTCATAAGTGGGTGTCGGGGGATGGAGAAGATTTTTGAGATTGAAAGAAAAAGTGCAGACAAGGTGTGTAGAGATGTAAATAAGTAATTCTTTTTATGCTGACTTAATGTTAGGTATATAGTTCTTGATCACACTCTTTCTGATGCATTTTCCTTAAGTTTCACTATGTAACAATTGTCTTGTTTGCATCAAAGCGCAGGTTTGCGTCTTTCCTAAGTTGGAGGAAATCCACCTCAACGAAATGAATGTATTAACAAACGTGTGGCAGGCTGCTGAAGTGAGTGTTGATTCCTTTTCTAGTCTCATTTCTGTGCACATTGATCACTGCAACAAACTGGACAAGATTTTTTCGAGTGACATGGAAGGATGGTTTGCAAATTTGGATAGCTTGAAGGTTGTTAGTTGCGAGTCAGTGAAGGTGATTTTTGAAATCAATTCTCAACAAATGGATGAGTCTGGTGGGATAGACACAAATTTGCAGCATATTTTATTGGCCTACCTCCCAAAATTGAAGCAAGTGTGGAGCAAAGATCCAGGAGGAATTTTTAACTTCAAAAAACTGCAGAGTATACAGGTTTCTTCTTGTGGCGAACTGAGGAATGTCTTATCAGCTTCTGTGGCCAGAGATGTTCCAAAGCTTGAGCATATGTCGATAAAGGGGTCTAACCTAATCGTGGAAATTGTTGCATGTGAAAAAAGATCAGAAACAAACAACGAACCATTAGTGTTCCCTGCACTAACCCACATGGAATTAGTGGATCTCCCGAACATCAAGCATATTTACATGGGTACTATACAGTGTCCAAAATTGAAGCGGTTGGCAGTCAAAGATTGTAAGAAGCTGGCAATATTCGGAACAGAAATGAATAGAAGTGCAATTGAAAAAGAAAAGAAAGTTTTATGGACTAAAAAGGTAAGTATTATTCCATCATTGTTGGAGGAAAAAATAAAATGTAAATGATCTTGCAAGACGTATTGCATACAAATAAACAGGAAAAAGAAATAATTAAGAATAATGAAAAAAGGAGTAAAGGGGGGTATGTAAGTAATCATAGCCCACAAGAGAGAGGCAATCTAATTTACTTTCTGCACCTCTATTTTACACTTGGACTATCTTGTTCTGAACCAGGCCTTTTTTGATCTTGCTGCATTGTAATTGAGTTGCTTGTCTTATATACTAATAAATAAATGCATATTCAGGTCAAAAAACAAAAATCACATAAACACTTCTAATTCAATAAGTATATATATATTTTTTTTATATTGAAACAAAGAAATACAATAAATTAATTATAAATTAAGGATATATTTTACAAAAGTGTAATTAATATTATCTTGAAGTTAAAAAAAGACATAAATCTGACAATAAACAAAAAACTAAATCGAAAACCGTAACATCAAGTACCTGGAAAGGGTGTTCGATGAGGGATAAGATTAGCATATTTTATATAATAAAGTAAATTCCTTCTTCATCATTTTTTATTTCATTTGTCTTTAGGTAATCCCCAACTTGGAGTATATGGAAATTGACTCCGACCAAGGACGAAAGTGGATATCGACCATTTCTGAGTCGAAGTGCCGAATGCACCGTCTGAAAGAGCTTAGCTTGAGTTCAGTCCAAAGTGTTGATCTTCTCTGCAAGTTTCTGTACAAAATGCCAAATCTAGAAAAGTTATCGATTGATTCTGGATGTTGGCTTGATGAGTCAGTGCAAAGTGCAAACATTGCACAGCATGAAAGATTGGGAACTGTATTACAGCTGAAGGAATTGGTTTTTTCGTTTTCACACATAAAGGATCTAGGATTTGAACGAGAACCAGTTCTACAGAGACTAGAGCTTTTGAGCTTACAGTATTGCGACAATTTGAGCAGTTTGGCTCCTCCCTCGATATCATTGGCTTACTTGACAAATTTGAAAGTAACGAGTTGTCGTGGATTAAGGAATTTAATGGCATCCTCAACGGCCAAAAGCTTGGTTCAACTTAAGTCCATGAAGGTTATTGATTGTCATAATGTAGAGGAAATAGTAACAGATGAAGAGGGAAATGGAAAAGAAGACAAAAAGACGGAGATTATATTTAGCAAATTGATTACTGTTGAACTTGCTGGGCTACAAAATCTGACAAGTTTTTCCAGTTACAAGGAGTGTGAATTTAAATTCCCATCATTGGAAGTATTGATTGTGAGAGAATGTCTGATGATGAAAACATTCACGGAGAGTCGTAAAATAAGAGCACCAAAGTTACAAAATATACTCGCTATTGAAGGAGAAGAGGAAGCGAAATGGGAGTGGAAAGGTGACGTGAATGGCACCATAGAAAAAGTTTTCAAAGACAAGGTACCTATTCATAATTATGATTGTATTGTACAATATTATATTATGATTAACGAGTTTTATTTCGTTTCATAACATTATTATGATTATTATTTTCTCATATTATCTCCTCCAAATCTTTCATTTTGTAGAATTAAACATCTTTGAATAATTTTTGTTTATTTTATATTTCTTTTAATAAGAATATTTTTATAAAAGAAAAATATTTTATCAAAATAATTTGTTTTAAATGGTAATGAATATTATGAGAAAGAAGAATTAATAAAAATATCAAAATATGTCCCATGTTTTATTGATAATTGATATCATTCAAATTCGGTAAGGTAGAGTGCTGCATCAGATTAAACGAATTAAAATTAGTAAAGGTATTCATATAATATGTCTCATTAGTATTAATATATATAAATTGAAAATAAATTTAGTTCTACTCCCAACAGTTTGTTAATTAGCAGAAAAATATTAAGAGTATTAATAAAATTAATTAATTTTTCAATATTTGTGAATTAGTTAATTGATTCTCAAAAGAAAAGAAGAAGACGAGGGAGTAATAGATACTTATGAGTCTTATCTTACAACACCTTCATTTTGCCTCCCATCGTCCGAAAATAATTTATATTTAATATTTTTTATATTTGATTTTACAGGTTTGCTTCAGATACAAGGATGATCTGGATCTTTCCCAATACCCTGATTTAATAGAGCAACTATGGGATGGCAATCATTTCGAGTTACAAAACAGCTACTTTCGAAATTTGAAAAGATTGAAAGCATACGAATGTAATAGTCTAGTGCATGTAATTCCATCTCATTTACTTCCTTGCTTTCAGAATTTGGAAGGTTTATATGTCTCGAACTGCAAATCGGCAAAGGTGATATTTAATACAACAGATGAGATGAGGGCCGGGGTGACATTAAAAGCTTCGGGAATGAACCGTCTGAAAAAATTGTTTTTACGGGATCTACCAAAACTAGAGCATGTATGGGAATGGGACAAGGAGGGAAATATTGGCCTTCAAGGGCTACAGGATATGTGCGTTTATAATTGTGAACGTCTTAAAAGTTTGTTTCCAGCATCGGCGGTTAAAGATATAACCAGATCACTTCAAGTGCTTTATGTAACAAAGTGTAGGGAGTTGGTAGAAATATTTTCAAAGGCTGGTGCAGAAGAAGGAGCAACAGTGGAAGAGTTTGTACGTAATTCCTTACAACTTAATTATATGTAGTATCAATAGATATATAGGTGTACTTCCTTACAACTTAATTTTTGGTGCTGTGGATTTACTCAAACTTCCCTTTCCTAAACAAAGAAATAGTAATATCTCACTTATTTTCTTTTCCCTATTTCTTTCCCCCAAAGACATTCAAATGAACACACCGTAAAAAAAAGATTTTACTTTATCATTATGATAAATTTATTATTTTTTATAATAATATTTTAAAACTATATCAATATCTTTAAAGAATAGTCTATTCAATTATTTGTTTTTCTTAGGTTATCCAAATCCCTAGCTTTTCATGGGATCGAGAGTCTGGGGAATTGAAGTTTCATGATAAACTGCAACGGTTTCCAGAAGAGTTAGATAGTGCTCTTCTAAACAGATTTCTTGACATGTTACCCACAATACAAAAGGTTACTTTTGACGAGTGTAGGTTTGAAGAGATTTTCTCCGCTGAAAGACCAAATGCTGATTACACTACATTCCTTTCGCAACTTCCCAAAGGATTAGAGTTGCGTAATATGCATCGTCTTAAATCCATTGGTTTAGAGCACTCTTGGCTACAACCCTTTCCCGAAAATCTCCAAACATTACAAGTAATAGGTTGTCATGGTTTAAAAAATTACTTGGTACGAAGCACGGTATCATTCTCCAATCTGACATATTTGGAAGTCATTAATTGCAGAGGACTACTCTATTTGTTTACATCATCAACAGCCAAAAGTTTGGGTAAACTGAAGAAGATGAAGATAAAAAAGTGTGGGTCATTGAAAGAGATATTGTCCACTGGGGGGGATGAAACACAAGAGGATAACCAAATAATATTTGAGCAGCTCCGGTTTTTGTATCTTGAAGAATTACATCAGCTAAGGTGGTTCTATCCTGGGAATATTGCTTTATGTTTTCCAACCTTGGAGCAAGTGTACGTAATCGACTGCAACTTGATGAAAACTTTCAGTCCAGTCAACAAAATAGATGATTCAATCGAGTGGTTTTCCGCAAAATATGCGATCCCCCAACTGGAATATTCTCATCTTAATTCTGCCGTGGCCAGGAGTTTTGAGGAAAAGGTACGTATAAATTCTCAAGTAGAATAGATTTTGATATTCACTTGAGAATTTCGATAACAATTAGTAATCATAAATTCTTTGCAAGTATTAACCATATCATTAAATTAGACATTTTTAGGCCACGAGAAAATTTTATATTTGAGTCTTAATTTAATATAACTCAATAATTTTCATTTTATTCTTCTAAGTTTCTGAAATGTAAAATTATTAATTTCAACCCAGTTTGTTTAAATGACCCTGAGTAAAAATGGGGTTAAAAAACCAATATCATGTGCCTTCATATAATTGACCAAGTTAAATTATAAGTTAGACCTATTTATTTAATATTTTTTTATACACAAAATATCTACTAATTATAGATTCCTCTTATAAATTCTATTCATTTTTCATTTTTTTCTGCAATTATATATTCATTATGTTCACTTTTTAGATTTGTTTTTTTACTGTAAATATATTTATTGTATAATTTTTCACTAATCAATTGTATTTTTAATTATTTTTAAAAAAAATACATGGATGAGTTTAGTAAAATGTTTTGGAAATACTCCTTATACCAATGTTGTCGCATTTTTTAATATAAAATTAAAATTTTACTATAAAACAGAGAATAAATAAATATTAATACTAATTATTATATACCATGTAATCTTATACAAATTATCTTGTAATATATAATAACTATATACTTATTATACATTTAGAAAACATTATAAAATAATGTGGGATATTATATGTTATAATGGTTATTTCAATATGTATTTTATTTTAATATATTATAATAAAATTAATTATTATATTCTAACATATTTAACCGTATGATTATTTTATCATTCCACCCGACCCAACCTAAACCATATATGATAGTTTATTTGATTTGGGTCGTCAGTTATTTTTGAAAAACTCTATCTCAAACCAACTCAAATTGATTAACGTTTGTCAATTCTGATATAAATACCTCCTAAACTTGATCCAACATAACTTGTACCACCCCTAAGACATGGTCATAATTAATACTAGAATTGAAATTCACTGAACTAGGATAATTATAATTTTTTTAATGAAAGTTAACAGTCCATAAATTTGGGTGTCACGAAAATTAAATAAAATTCTAAATCTAGATTCTTACTTACCCTCATAAATAATTAATTGCACATATTTTTATTTATTTATATTTGCATGTGCAGTTTTTGGAGTCTGCACGTAGTGAATCAGATCTTAGTCTCAGTGATAGCCCACTCCAAGAGATATGGTATGGTTCACAGCCGATCCCAGACTCCTGCTTTAGTAAGTTGGGCTCCTTGACTGTAGACGGATGCCAATTTTTATCGGATGCAGTGCTACCTTTCAACTTACTTCCTTTCTTCACTAAATTGGAAACTTTGAAAGTTAGAAAGTGTGATAATGCGAAAACTATATTTGATGTGAAATGTATAACAACACAAGACAGAATAATGACATTTCCCCTGAAGAAATTGACTTTAGAGCGGCTGCCAAATCTGGAGAATGTTTGGAATGCAGATCCTCATGAAATTCTAAGCACGCAACAACTACGTGTAGTATCTGTTGAGAAATGTAAATGCCTTACAAGTGTGTTTCCCGCATCAGTGGCCAAAGATCTTGTCAAACTTGAAAAACTAGTTGTGAAAAACTGTGGAGAATTGATGGAAATTGTTGCAAATCCAAGAGGAACAAATGATCTAGAACTTACTTTCCCGTGTCCCTGTGTGAGGTCATTGGAGCTAGAGGGTTTGCCCAAGTTAAAGTATTTTTACTTCTGTTCACATAGCGAGGATCACGAAAAGGTACTAATTAATGTTTTACCACATCCTCCTTGCTGCAGAATCTGGATCGGTGCCTGCAAATTGAATATATCTATATAGTTGCATTACTTTATATGATTTGAAGTGATATCATTACTTTCTTTACTTGTTTATGATTGTTCAACATGAAAATTAACATATTTCTATATTATATATAAATAAGTAAAAGAATACACTTAATGGTACAATCTACATTCATGATGCAACAATAATATTTGAGGTTTGAGCATTATTCTCAATTAATAATTCAGTCATTTGTATTGATTCTTAATGATACAATGATACATTGTATTTTTTATAGACCCACCAAACATCAGAAGCATCTAGCTAATGTATCTAACCTGCTTTTGGTTGGTTATTACAGTGCCTGTCACTCGGTGAAAATGGAGTGGAGATGATTTTGCGTGAAGAACTTCCCAGAGACCTCTTACACAACTTAAAAGTTCTTACTCTGTTCTTTCATACTGAGTCGTCGGACGTATCTCCATATGAAATTCTAAAACAGATTCCCAATATTGAGAAACTTGTGGTGTTTAATGGCCCCTTCAAGGAGATTTTCTGCCAACAAAGTCTTAATGTGGGTGATATTGGACTCCTATCACATCTGAAAGTGTTACGTTTGAAATCCCTTCAAAATATGGTTTCCATTGCGTCAGAGAGCTCTTGGATTGAGCCCCTTCTCGTTAATCTAGAAACCTTGCAAGTTATCAGTTGTTCTGGATTAAAAAACTTGGTAGCACGCACGGTGTCTTTCTCCAGTCTGACATGTTTGGAAGTAGAACATTGCGATGAGCTGCTATATTTGTTCACGTCCTCAGCAGCCAAAAGTTTGACTCAACTCAAAACAATGAAGATAAAAGGGTGTAGATCAATTGAAGAGATAGTGTCTAAGGATGGGGATGAATCACCCGAGGATGAGATAGTGTTTCCGCAGCTTAATTGTTTGGAACTTGGAGGATTACCAAAGCTCAAAAGGTTCCACGAAGGGAGTTTAAGTTTCCCATCCTTGGACCAATTGTCAGTGTACTATTGCGACCGGATGGGAATTTTATGTTCAGGTATCCTCAAAACAGACAAGCTGTTGGAAGTGAAATTAAAGGGGCACTCATATGCTATCCTACTCAAAAATGATCTCAACTCTATCATGCGGAAGACATTTCTGACAACGGTATATGTTCTATTTTTTAAATTAAAGATATAATCATTAAATTAAACTAAATACATATTCATTATAACCTAACAATAGTTAATAGTTAATGATGATATTTCTTAATTTACTAGATCCAATTCAATTCATTTAAAATATTAAATTATTCAAGTGTTACTTATTATTGATATAATAGTCATATATCACTTAATAATTTCTTTAAATTGAGATAAAGAAATATGTTAAATTATTTTTGGATGTTTGGAGAGAAGAAAAAAAAAACATAATTTTGAACAATTTCTAGCTATCGATATTTTTAAATTATTAATAATATTAATTTTAATATTATTAATTAAATTTAAGAATAACTTTAAAATATAATAAAAGTTTGTTAACATTTAATACTATTAATTAAATTTAACAAATTTTATAAAGAATGCGAATTAGTTTGCCATATCTCATAAATAATTAATTTGTTATTTTTGTTTATTCTTTTGCATGCACAGATCTCGGAGTCTGAAGATCTTAGTCTCAATGATAGCCCAATCATACAAGAGATATGGTATGGTTCACAGCCGATCCCAGACTCGTGCTTTAGTAAGTTGGGCTCCTTGACTGTGGACGGATGCCAATTTTTATCGGATGCAGTGCTACCTTTCAACTTACTTCCTTTCTTCACTAAATTGGAAACTTTGGAAGTTAGAAACTGTGATAATGTGAAAACTATATTTGATGTGAAATGTATAACAACACAAGACATAATAATGACTTTTGTCCTCGAGAAATTGACTTTAGAGCGGCTGCCAAATCTGGAGAATGTATGGAATGCTGATCCAAAAGGAACAAATCTTGATGAGCTTACGTTCCCCGATGTGAAGTCATTGACACTATGTGATTTGCCAAAGTTAAAGTATTTTTGGAATACATTTACACATCTAGAACCACAACTGTGTATTGAAAAGGTATGTTATGTACGTACCATTAATTGCTTTACAGCTTCGTCCTTTCTGGAAAATGCATAACTTAATTGCTTTACTACTTCTATATGATCTAAATTGCTTAATTTGAATGTTACAATGTTCAAATTAAAAGTTGCCAACATTTTCACTTATACACTTATGTTGTGTTCTATCTTCTATGCATATTAACTTCCATTGTTTTATCTTTTATCTAATACACTATTGATATATCATATTGCATTTTTGAGGTCTGATCCATATTGTCATTAATCCACTCAATTTTCTCCATTCTTTGTTTTCTTTGTTTCTTTTTTTTTGTTTCTTTCTTTTCTTCTGTACATTTTTTTTAAAAGGTTTCTTCTCTTTCTACTTTTACATTTTTTTTATTTTTTATTTTTATCTTTCGCATCATTTCCAACATTTTTTTTCTTTTTCTTTTTCTTTTGTCTTTATACTTTTTATTTTTAAGTTTCTTTTATATATGTTTTTCTTTTTATATATATATATATATATATTATAATAATAATTATATTATGAAGTCGAATTTTTTAAGCTAAGCATTAATTTAAATTTAATTAGTTAATATATTGTACTTTAATATTTATATTAAAATTTATTTTAAATATATTTTTATTTCAAAGTAGTTTTTAATTATTTTAGTATTATAAATTGAATAAGTTTTAATTTTTTTTATTTATGATATAAAGTACAAGTTTAATTTTTATATTAAACATTAATTTAAATAATAATCTTTTTAATTAATTGTATAATAACTTTATATATGAAAAAGTTGTTGATTAATATGTGCTATGATAATATTATTTTAAAATGAATATATAATAAAATATATTTAAATTTATTTACTTAATATATTTTATTATAAATTAATTTTAAATTTTAATCGTAAAAATTATATGTATAATTCACATAAGACAATCATGTTGAGTAAGTATGACCATGAGTAACAAATATCTTTTGGAGTTTTGGAGTGTTTAACATAATTTCATTCTTTTAAGACTAAATAAAAAAATATTTAAAAGTTTTATAAAATTATTTCTACTTGTAAATCATATAAAATATTTTTGAATAATTTCGTAAATAATTTTTTGGGTTGAATAATATTTATATTATGAAGTTAAATTTAATAAAAAAAATAATTCAATTCTAATATATAAAAATAATATTTGAAGTTTTTTTTTTCAAGACACCTACAAATTTTTATGTAATGTTTTTTATTATATTTACAAGATAATTTAATTACTTGATATAACATTTATGATTTTACATTTATAATTTTTTTTCTCACATTTTACTTTTCACCTTTTTGATCGACCTTTTTCTTTCATTATATTTTTTTCTTGTTTTTTTTAAAAGTATTTTTCACTTATTTCTTATTTGTTTGATGTTTGTATGAATTTTTATTTTTATTGTCTTGTATATTTATTTAATTTTATCATTTATAATATACATATTTACATATAATATTTTTTAATACTTATATATTTCTTTACTTTATCTTGTCATTTACTATTATACATATTTACAAAAACAAATATTTTTCTACAATAATTATTTTTACTTATTTTCTATGTTATGAAAAAGTATCTGTCCATACATTTTCTTATTTTACCGGTAGGCAATTTCTTATTTGTTATATGTTTTTAGAAATTATTATTTATTATATACTATTGATAATTATGTAGTGTTTTCTATCATTACTTAACTATTCTACTTTTTATTTTTATTTATTATATATTATGGTGTTTGAAATATATATTTTAAAAAATATCAAAAATTTTAAGGATTCAGAGTTTTCTACATATTTACCTAAATATCAAAAGATATAAATGACTTTGTTACTTTGTTTTTATTTACTTTGATTTTGTTCATAAGTAAAAATCATTTTTTTTTAATTTGAGTTAAAGATAATATTTTTTTAATTAAATTTAAACAAAAAAATAAAGCATTTCAACCTAATCAATTAATTAAATATAAATCTAAAAGTTTTAACTATAAAACAATTAATAATAAAATAGGATTATTTTTTTATTGTAAAAATTTAATTGATTAAAATGAATAAAAAAATATCGACCAAACATTAGATCAAGATACAATTAAAATAAAAAAACTAATATATAATACACAAAACTCATGAAATTAATAATCTTTAAATAAGATTATTTTTTTATAAATATTTAAAATATAATATATAAAATTATTAAAAAAAACATTATACATTTTCTTTTATAAAAAATATAAATTTATAAAACTTTAATTAATGCTCTTACACTAGTTTACTAATATTTAATGGTGCTCCAATGTTGATATACTATCTCATTTTTCGTAGATTTTTTATTATTTTCTTCTCCCAGTGAACCACTACACTACAACCTTCCTAATAATCCCATTTATCACTTTTATTTCCATCTTTAAAATATTTAACTGATAAAAAAAAAAATTGTTTAGGCACATACCGACATACGGTATCAAAATCCTTTCCACCTTATTAATAGCTAGCCTAGTTCAATTTTTTTTTCTTTTTTGGTTTATAAGTAAACTGTTTTTTATTAAAAAAAAAAAAAAGGTTTTAAATTGACTTTTGTATGCACCTATTTATTTGAATTAGTTAATTTGTCATTTACAAAAAAAAAAAAAAAAAGAATTAGTTAATTTGTCATTAATCATGAGACTTCTTTTAACATGAAAGTTTATTATATTTCTATTAATAAAAGAGTTGGATCTATAATTGTCCTAAGCTGCTTTTTCTTGGTTATTGGTTTCTCTTCGTAGCTTACACCCAATTTGGAATGCTTGACACTCGGTGAAAATGAACTAAAGATGATTTTGCATGAAGAATTTCAAGGAAACCACTTAAAGTACAAGTTAAAAGTTCTTACTTTGTATATTGAGTTCAACGTATTTCTAGGAAGGGTTCCCAATCCCAATATAGAGAAGCTTGTGGTATCTGATGGTTCCTTCAAGGGGACTTTTCCCTTCATGGATGAGGCTGGACTGCTATCACACCTGAAACTGTTATGCTTGGACTCCCTTTCCATTGGGTTAGAAGACAACTCTAGGATTGTGCCCTTTCTAAAAGATCTAGAAACGTTGGAAGTAATGAGTTTTTTAAGTTCGATAAACTTGGTAGCATGCACAACATCTTTCTCCAAACTCACATATTTGGAAGTAGAAAGATGCAACAGCCTGCTATATTTGTTCACATCCTCAACAGCCAAAAGTTTGGCTCAACTCAAAACAATGAAGATAACATGGTGTGATTCAATTAAAGAGATAGTGTCTAAGGAGGGGGATGAATCAAATGAGGATGAGATAGTATTTCCGCAGCTCAATTGTTTGGAACTCAAATATTTAGGAAAGCTGAGAAGGTTCTACAAAGGGAGTTTAAGTTTCCCATCCTTGGACCAATTGTCAGTATTCGATTGCGACAGGATGGAAATTTTATGTGCAGGTATCGTAAAAACAGAGAAGCTGTTAGAAGTGAAATTTGAGTGGCGCAGAGAGGCTATCCCATTGAAAACTGATCTCAACTCTGCCATGCAGAACCGATAAGGCACTTCTGACAAGGGTATTTTTATTCAACATTATTATAATTGTTGTTAATTATAATACACGCTGTCCCTAATTATCATGGAAATATAACTTTTTTAATTGAATTTTTTTTCAGTGATTTCTAAAATTTTTGAAATTTTACCCGGCGTAACGTTTTTAAAAAAACGTTATTTTCTATTATCTAGCTTTTTACACTTATTTTATTATTATCCCTAAAAAAAATCTCTAAAATATTTATTAATTTTTCTTATTACCTTTTTTAAATAAATCAAAATTTTATTATTTATTTGTTTTTGTTTTTGGTGTTCTTCCTATAGATATTTATATTACACTGTTTTATTTTAAATACTAGTTTTTGTGCTCGTATGCAGGGGCTATTTCTTTTTTTATTATTGTGTATATTATATATCTTGAATAAATATATAATTATGAATTTATAAATAATTAGTTAAGAAATATAAAATCACTAATTTAATTACATTTGTAGGAAACTTGGAGCTGCAGCAGGATGATTATATAGCCACGCCACATTTGTTCAGTTTCTTAAGGATGGAATCTGGAAGTTGAAGAGGTCATTGTTGTTTGTTTCTTGTTATTTTTGGGTTTATCAGTTTGTTAAATAAATTAGTCCTACTCTCTAGGGACGTGTATGAAGGGATTAGGATTTTTCTTATCAATTAATGAGTCGTGGTTCAATAACTGAAACTGTTTACTACTAGCATCTTGTAAGGCGATAAAGCCATCAACTCTTGTTTTTTAATTCAATTAAGACATCATCTCTCTGTGAAATATCCGTGAGTTACTAACATTATGACCAAACTGCAAAGCTTCAATGGCAGAACCCCAACCAGAATGAAACAAAGACCCTCCATAAAAAAGGCAATTCAGACTCCTCAATTCCATAAGCTATCTCAAAAACTTGATCTTTGCTCAGCTTGCACTCACTGCCAAACCCCACAAAAACAACTGATTTGGTTGCTTGCTTATCAAGCCACTCAAATATCTTATTCTTACCCCTACACCCTTCATCAATATCAATTCCTCTCTCAGCCCTATCCACAGGCAATAAACCTATGGGAATCACAGACCATGGAATCATCACTACATGCATTATTGCTTTCTCATTCTGCTTCTGATTCTCAGCCATATTTCTGAGATCTGCTTGCTTCATATCCTCTAATTGCTGCTCTACCACTTGGCTTCAATATAACGTGTACATTTTCAAGATTAGTATTTTTAAAAAGTCACACAGGAAAGGAGAAAATATATATCAACAATCAACAACATAAAAAAACTGATGATCAGAGTGTGCAGGTAGGTGTGAGCGACGTGAGCAGACTCATGCAGAGAGTGTGAGTGTTGCTAGCGTGATAACGGGAAAGAAAGAAGCCCCTCTCTCTTATTACAATCTGAATGCTAGATTTGGTTTAGCACTCAGATTTAATGTGATTTATCTGTCAAAACATTTATTTTCTTCTAATTTATCCTTAAATCTTGATTTTTTTTTTTTTTGTTTTTAAGAAAAAAAAATCCTGATTTGAACAAGTAAATAAAAATAAAAGCATTAACTCGATTTATTATTAAAAAAAAGTATTTGATATAAGAGAAATATTATAACTTATTGTCACCATCTTTTGAATACATTATCCCCTTATACTTATGATTGAAATTTATTTAAAATGACAAAAAGAACATGGATTTCACTTCAATTTTAGTGATTCTACCTCTTAATTTTTTATCTTTTTTTTTTTTTAAATATGTTACATAATTAATGTAGTTTTGTGAAACTTGATTTGGTCCGATCAGAAATCGTGCTTGTGAACCGGTTCAAACGGTCAAACCCGACCAAAATGGGTGACCTGTGCAGGTTTCAAAACCAGATACGGTAGTAGAACACGTTGCCTTTTTTCTTTTTTCATTAATTAAACGAAACTACGTCGTTTGGTTGGCAAAACTGCTGCGTTTTTAGGGTGTTTGTTTCACCTTTCAGTCGGCGTAAACTAGACTGCATTGCTGCCACTGCTCGACCTCGACGGCACCGTTCTGGGACGCTTCCGTTCTCGCACGAAGCTCGTCGGTCTCACCCACGCCGGAGCGCGAAGGTCGTCGACGCAGCAGCCTCCGTCGCGTCTCCCTTCTGAGTTCTGACTGCGACCCCGACCCAGACTCATCAGCTGTCTTCTTCTCTGTTCGCGCGCGTGCACGACTGCAGAGGTGTAAATTTTCATATTTTCACTGAAATACTCTAATCTATTATATTGTTTGATACTTTGACTTGATTATTGGCATTTGACAGTGATATATTTGGTTATTTTGGCATTCTGTTAATTGGAATTTCTTACTTTAAATATTAGGTATTTTAAATTTGTAATATTGTTAGCTATATATATATATATTAGGACCACTGACCCTATGCCCATACCGGGCCATAACATTGGATACAACATTATAGTTTAAGTGTATAAGCTTCCCTGCAAAATCAGCCTTGGTTTTCTTCTGTCACTGCTCCAACCCTTAAACACCTCATTCCATTGTTCTTTCTCTGCCGCCGGAAAAACCCAAAGTTCCGGAGAGTTTCAACCTTTGAGTGCTCTCTAGAAGATTCAGTATCTCATCCCTCTGGTGTTCGAGTTCCCCATTTTTGTTCTAGGTCTTTAAAAATCAGGTCCTTTTATTCTCTACTGTAAGTTAACTCTTGTGTCGCCGAGAAAGTTTCATTTATGCTTTAAATTTAAGCACTTTTCGGCAATTGGTCTATTGATTGTTGGTGTCCTTTTGGGTTTTGTGATTCAAACTTGTTTTCTGGGATGGTTCGGCTTATCTTTTGTTTATTTGGGAATTTAGCATTCTCTCTTATTTGTTGAATGTTTGGGGGTTTCTTCCATGTTTAATTTATATGCAATACATTTGGTATTTTGATGTATCATCATTTTGTTATTACGTGTTGATGATTTTTTTGCTAGCCATGATCTGGTTTTGAACTTTCAGGTTTTCTTTTGGTATCATTTCTATTGTGTGATTACAATGGTTTAGTTTAGTGCCCTCTAGGTAGTTACTTGGCGGCTGGCTGAACTTGAAACAGTAGCAATATGCTTCAAATTTTAGTTCCTCTGTGGTTAATTTAGTGAAGATGATACTTTGATTAATTAATCTTTCTTTTACCCCTCCTAGTTTTAACTATCATACTTTCCAAAGATCTTGTTTTGTTTGTATTTTTTGCTTGGTGAACAATCCTAGTTGGTAACCAGAATGTCTGAAAATGTGATGCAGTGTTGGGTTATAGGGAGGAATCCATGGAGACACAGCCAGATGGTAACGAGGACACCATTGCTGCCATTAAAGATATGAGGCAGCAGCTTGAAGCTCGCATAGAGTCCCAACACAAGGCTCACATGGAGATGCTTGCTTCTATGCAAGCTGTGATACCTAATCTTGTTTCATCCCTTGACCTTTCTCTCAAGGTTGTGTCTTCTTTCAACAATCGTCCTTTTGCTCCTACACCTTCTCTGCCTCTGCCTGATCCAAAATTAAATCCCAAAAAACCAATCGAACTAACACACCATTCCAATGCTGAAACCTGTGCCGATGACTCTATGGAGGTTGACTTGACAAATCCCAAGAATAAAAAACCCAACACATCTATGGATCCAAACTCTGCATGTCAAGTAGAGTCTGAGAAGGTTAGTCCATTAGTGGTGGTTCGATCAATGGTTGCTGTTTGTCTATTAGGGCGAGTACCCTTCTCACCAATTGATTCTTCCACCGTGTCAAGGAAATTGGAAAATGACCAGACGGTGACACCAACAGAGAAGGCTGCGCTTCAGGAACTTGGAGGGGACTCAGGGGCAACACTTGCAGTGGAGATAGCTTTAAGGTCAATGGCAGATGATAATGGTGGTGTTGAAGTGGAGGAGTTTGTGGTGAGTGGCAAGGCAAGGATTATGGTTTTAAATATAGACCGAACTCGGCTTTTGAGAGAATTGCCAGAAAGTGTGCAGTATCAGCAACTTGAATTAAGTTCTGGAGATGGAAATGCGAATCAAAATCAAGTTCAGCAAATCACTACTAGTGGTTCTAATGTGAATGGTAGTTTGCTTGGAATGGGAAGGCCGGTTCTGAGGCCAATGTCTGATATGTGGATGCCTCATGGGGACCCCCATATGATGGGGTTGCAGCCAATGTTTTCAGGAGGACCAAGGGGAGCACCCAGAGTAATGGGCATGATGGGGGCACATAGAGGTATAAGTATTCCTTCAATGCATAGACTCCCATTGGGGCCAAATGCACCAGGGAGTAGTCCTAATTCAATGCCACAGAAACCAAGATCTTTTGAGGATGATATGAAGGATCTTGAGGCGTTGTTGAATAAGAAATCATTTAGGGAGATGCAAAAATCTAAAACTGGTGAGGAGCTTTTGGACCTAATTCACCGACCAACTGCAAAGGAGACTGCTGTAGCTGCTAAGGTTCAAAGTCACTGCCTACTTTACTAGGCTCTGCTAAAATTTCCTTTGTGCTTGTTGTCAGCTTTTAGTGCAATTTTGTACAGTTCAATCTGATCTAGCTTTTTTACAATGTATTGTTTCAGTTCAAAACAAAAGGTGGTTCTCAGGTGAGGCAATATTGTGACTTACTGACAAAAGAGGATTGCCGACGTCAATCTGGTTCCTATATAGCATGTGATAAGGTTAGTGACAAGGACAGTGTTATACTCTTTTTCCGTGCCCTGGATTTCATTTCAAACTCTTGCAATCTCTGTTGGTTTTTAAACTAGTATGCTGATTATGTGGTTTTTTATATGGAATCTAACCATGAATATTGGTATTTACATTTTCTCTTGGCCTTTCTTGACATGCATTAATGATCCTTTCCTTGGCAGGTTCATTTTAGACGGATCATTGCTCCTCATACTGACATCAATTTAGGAGATTGTTCTTTTCTTGATACTTGCCGACACATGAAGGCATGATTTTTACCTCTGACTCTATCTTATTTTGAAATGATTTTCATTTTAGTAATGTTTATTCTTAGTTTGAGTTGCATGCTATTCTTTTTGTCCTTTGACAGACATGCAAGTATGTTCACTATGAGTATGACCCTACACCTGACGTGTCTCCAACAATGATGGGTGCCCCTGCTCCTCCCAAACCGCTAAAGCAGCGTGCTGAATATTGTTCTGAAGTGGAACTTGGTGAACCACAATGGATCAACTGTGATATACGTAACTTTAGAATGGACATTTTAGGTCAATTTGGAGTAATAATGGCAGATCCACCATGGGACATTCACATGGAACTGCCTTATGGAACAATGGCTGATGATGAAATGCGCAGTCTGAATGTCCCTGCTCTGCAAACTGATGGGCTTATTTTTCTATGGGTCACTGGACGTGCGATGGAACTTGGACGAGAATGGTATTGTGTTTGCGTTTGGTTATATGCTAATTGTTATTTTGATAAAAAAAAAAAAAAAAATTATGATTACCACATAAGGCTGCATTTTGTTAATATTCTGTATTTGGTTTCTATATTCCATATGCTCCCTCCCTCCAGCTTGGAACTTTGGGGATATAAACGTGTTGAGGAGATCATTTGGGTGAAAACTAATCAACTTCAGCGAATAATCAGAACTGGGCGTACAGGCCACTGGCTCAATCACAGTAAGGAACATTGTCTTGTTGGAATAAAGGGTGATCCTTTAGTAAACAGGAACATTGACACTGATGTTATTGTTGCTGAGGTCCGGGAAACAAGCCGTAAACCAGACGAGGTTTGTTTAATATTCACCTAAATGCTTTGACTGAATTTATCTCTGAAAAAGGTGGTCAACAATAGTCGTGGATGTTGTATCTATAATTTTCTATTTTGAAGGATATGTTGTGTTCACTGTTATCAACTTTCCTTTTTATCTCAAAAAATGTTGTTTGATATTATAATAGGCTTGCCCAAGGAAAAAAAAGAAAATATCAAAAGCCATCACTTGCTTTTTTTTTCCCATTTACTTTCCACGTTCCTGATTGCTATTAAGCTTACACCTAATAATATTGTTATTCTACTATTCATACTTAAATTTTCAAAGCTGTCAACATTTTTTCCTGCAGATGTATCCTATGCTGGAGAGGATAAGTCCAAGAACAAGAAAGCTAGAACTATTTGCTCGCATGCACAATACTCATGCTGGGTAGGTTTTCTTTACCGGTGTATTTTCCTTGAGTTTTTCTTTCATGGAATTCTTGAAATAGTTTGATTGAGTTTGGCTATAGTCTAAATATGAAATTGCCTTTGATGCTTTGTAAGTGGAGTTTACATGATAATGTTCTATAAATTAGTTACTTTCTTCTCATTAGTTTTGATTTCTTGGACTAAGAACCTAAACTGGTAGAATTGTAGACGTAGACAAGTAGTTGTCAGTTTAGGGCAAACAATTCGTGTAGATAGAAATCATTAGACTGTTGGTGTTGTTCTTTACTATTGATTTCATGTTCTTCCTTGTTCTCTATCAGATGGATGTCTCTTGGTAATCAATTGAGTGGAGTTAGGTTGGTTGATGAGGGGCTGCGAGCAAGGTTTAAGGCTGCTTATCCAGATGTAGAGGTGCAGCCAGCATCACCTCCCAGAGCTTCTGCTATGGAAGTAGACACTACTAGTGTTGCTGCTCACACGAGGAGTCCATTTGCAACCACAGAGTCAAAGTCCACTTCAGCACAGTTTGCGGAGCCTGCAGCTGCTCCAGAAACTAATTTTGTTTCAGAGGAGAAATCAATGGCCATTGATGTGGACATTGGCCAGGTTTCCACCTAATTTAATCGTGTGGGAGCATTTCCTTGATAAAGCTGAAAGGAAAACATCATTTTGACCTTTGTACCGTTGTTAATTTGTACTCTTTCACATTTCTGTTTTGAAAAAAATTAGAGTAACAAGGTATCTGGGAAGAAATACTTAATCTAGGGGAGGATGCTTTTGTAAATTGAATAATTGTGTAATAGTTGTTAGTAATGAGGAGTTTTGTAAAAGTCTCATTCTAGTGGTACTTGACTACATTTTTCCTTAATGTTCAAGCAAACGTCAATTTTGTTAATTTGGTTATGTTGCTTGCAGTCTTACTGATTTTGTAATAGCAGGAAAAACCAAGGGAAATACACCAGATAGATTCATGAAAATCGAATGGAACATGTGATTTTAGTGAGTTCAAGAATATTGTTTGAGTCATAGTGCCCGGACCACGTTTCCTGTTCACACCTAGCCAAATGGGAATGGAATTTGACTCAAGTCATAATCAATTCTCCACAAGTGAGATGTAAGCCTATCTATCCACAAAGTAGTGGAGAAGGAGCTAATTATTCTCAAATACATTGGATATATAGTGGTCAATGGAGTAGTCATGTTATAATATGTTTATGTAATGATAATAACTACTTTAAAGTTATAGTAAAGATGATTTCTAATTGGATAATAATGTAAAAACTTTTATACTAACAATATATATCTATTAAACTGTTTTTTATGTATTTTAATATATATTTGGTAGACCAAATTATTGTTATGTAAAAAAATTTAAAGACTAAATTAATAGTTTAATCTAGAAAAAGTTGAAAGTGTTAAAATTAATTTAACTTATAAAATTCATCTGTATATAGGTAATTACTATCAAACTCAACAATTTTTTCTTCATAGTTTTTTTTTCAAACCACTCATAGCTTTTTTATTATTTTAAATCCATATAAATAAAATTGAAAGTATGAGTTTGAAGGGAAAAAAATATCATTTTATTTTCTTCCTATTCTTAAATCATAAACTGTTTTTAGGGGGGGGAAAACTTAATTTTAATTGAGGGAAATATTTACTTTTATCAAATTTCCTTCTTTTTCACTAGTTATATTATCAAAAGGTAATATTCTATGTAAAATATAAAAAATATTAATTTTTTCATCATAAATTTTTTCGTGTTAATTTTGTTCCAATAAAAATATGTTTTGTTTTTATTGGAACAAAATTAATACAAGAAATTTTATAAGGATGAAATTAATACTTTTTATATTTTTTTAAAATATCTCAAGTATGTTTTTTCCTTATCAAAATACCGAATATAACGTAGTTAAAAATTTGAGTACTTTTTAACACAGTTTTTTTTTTCACTCACTATATTAATATATTTGATTCATAATTGGGTTTCTTTTAATCGAAACAGTAAAAAAAGGAGCTAGCTAATGTAAAAAAGGGAATGTATGTATTAATTAATAATAAAAAAAAAGGAGCTAGCTAATGAAATTAACTCGAATTAGGAATAGTAAAAAAAAAACAGAAAAATAATGTATGTATTAATTAATAAATAAAAAAAAAAAAAGGAGCTAGCTGCAACCAAGCACAAAAGGTCCCATATAGAATCTAAATAAAAACAAAGTTCGAAACAAAACCATCAGGCCCCACATATACGAAAAGCAACATAGATTCCAATGCAAGGAATCGAATAGCATATAATATAACAAGAATAAAATCACGTATCCTCATCCCTCAGTCACTGCATATATCAGCAAGCTAATTGATCCAACACTCTCAGCTCACAAGTATATCTATCTCATGATATACACCAACATTATCACCAACTATTATCAACCACACTTCAAAAAAGCAAGTTGTATCAACTTAGTACCATCCTCCACTTCCATTTACTTCATCTCATGATGAATGTTAAATGTATCACATATTGAACTTTTTTGTGTACAAAAGTATACAACAATCATGATATTAGTTATAATAATAACCACACCAGTGAATGTGATCACAGAAAATAATGCTAGCATTGATTTTAAAAGAGGAAAAGAAAATAGTACATTCTTTTCTGGTATGGTAGTAACATCCCAACATTCTATGCATTTGAACTAATTGGACCACTATATATATTGACATTCTTCATGTGCCATATTGACACTACAAAAATCTACGATAGCTTTTGCAGTATGTCATCTGTCATTATAGTATCTTATTTCATTTTCATAGTCTAAGTTGCTTTCCAATCTAGTAAATTTAATTTGCTTTTCTTTATCATCATATATACCCTAATCCTTATATCTGTATATTACTTATCATATTAGATTTCAAGTAAGGCTTGCTCCGTAATTAAACTCAGCATTCAGCTCTCATCAAATACAACCCCAAATTCCCAGTATTATCTGCTCCCATTACCTAAAAACCGTTCCTACCAAAGAAATTTCAACCAATCAGAAAGTGTGTTCCCTGGCCTTTCTTTTTTGATGCAAACCCATGATTCATGAAACATATTCTTTCCTTCGTTTATACTCATTCTCAGCACCTTACAAAATTAACATGCTTTCGATCTCTCCCTGCTTTTTATCTGCCACCTCTGCATGTCTCTTTTAGTTTATTCATCTTCAGAGATACCTATACCATGCCTAATTAACCTATATCACCCTATAGTTAAAGCTATCTCCGATCCCCTCCATTTCCGTTGTTATGACTCATGATCATTAACTTAATAAAGGTTAGATCATGATAAACTTATTTAATATGCAAAGATAAAGATAAAGCCAAAATACAAAGGGGTACACAGACACAGTTAAGCCACTAAGCTATTACGTCTGAACAATACAAACAAAAGGATCAACGTAACTGTAAATAAAGACAAGTTTTGTGGGAGCTACCTGTCTGGGTCCCTGTGATTAATTCTTTTACAGTTTCCCAATCTCAACTTCGGCAATCAATGAGATATTCTTGTATAATTTGGGTCTATTTATGCATGTGATGTTATGATCAATCTCTACATTAAAAATAAAAAATGTGATTACGTGTTAATTAGGTAGAGAACAAACTAAAATTGTGCATGGTGGCCATCTGCATGTTGAAAGACTAAAGATTTTCATATAGCTAGCTGTAATTAAAAGTAACAAAACCAAGAAACCATATATGCCAATCAGTTCATATTTTGTTTAGGACTATTAATTATAATCTCTATGCCATCACTTTTGTCTGGGGTCGTTAACATACATGATTAATTAAGCCTTAAGGCATATATATGCATGCGCATGCACGCTTGCTAAAGTTGAAACCAATACTTTAATTCAAACACGGGACAAGCAACTTCTATTTCCAGACATCAATCATTTCATTTTCATATGCACGCTCAGTACTCACTTTTTTTTGTTGTCTCGTTCTTTAATTCTATCTGTCTGGTGGATCATTCTCAAATGAAAGCTATCAATATTCAAAGTTCAAAAAAGTGCACGTGGCCAAGGAATCTAACAAATCCTTCTTAGACTTACAAAGATTTGCTATCAGAAAGAAAATAGTATAATTAATTTCCAAACCCGACCAGTCAAACTTCACAGCTTAACTAAAGTTTACGTATGAGAATAATTCATGCTTTATTAGATAAAATATATTCGCACCAACAGTAACAGTACTAAACTCTCATCTTACCATATACACATAATAATTGTATATTGACCCACGTACTAACTCAAATCATTATGTTCGTATATATACGTACTGCATTAATTAGTTTACTCGTTAAACTTTGGAGTACAACACGGTATGAACAGGTTCCAAATGCAGATCGATGTTCATGCAGTAGTACTAGTATAAATATGCATTGTTTCATGCATTCAACCTGCAAACTAATAAGGGCAAGAGTGTTATAGTTGCGTTTTGCTCTTCTCTATTTATTTCCTCTGAGTAGTGTTAATTTGTGTAAGATCTTGTTAGTACTCTCCAAATATATATCAATATGGCTCCAAAGATAGATATCCAACAGATTCTAGCACCCGTCCGAAGGCCACCCCCTGCAACTGCAAGTGGTGGAAGTGCTTCATCCTCCTCCACTTCAACCACTACTACTTCCAGCTCCACTTCCAAGTTTACAAAACCATTAACTATTCAGCAAATCTTCTTTGCCAAAGACAAAAATTAATTTAAATAGGAAGAGTCTATTCCTAGTACTTTGTTATATTGAGTTTGTTTAGGTAAACTTCTCTTAAAGGAGAAAAGAAACATGAAGAACAAATGAATATCCAAACTTTTTTTTTTTTAGAAAAATTTATCCAAACAAACTCATATTTTCTATCTTCTTTCTTTAGTTGAACAAGTGAATATATCTTTGCTTTGTTTTTTTTATTATTATTATTGATAAATGTTAATAACTAATATCTTAGTTTTGTTAATTGGAATGAACACCTATCTCTCATTTCCTCTTCTTTTCCCCCATCAATTCACCTATCTTATCATTCTAATGTCCTTGCTTTGTTTCCTTTAGTGGATGGGTTCCAACTTAAATCTTGGACCATGTACTTTCTAGTTTGGATTATATGAAATATGTAAAAGAAGTTTGTCTTTCTTTTCATCTGATTTTGTGTTTGGTTGAACATCTCTTAATTTTCTTTTGTTGGGTACTGTGTTTGTACAAAACAATCATGCATGATGCGTGTTTGACAAGTAATGCCTGAGTTGAAGAGTTCCGGAATTAAGCTACACGTTTGTCTCTTGGAGACCAAATTGCACGTATAAGCATAATTTTCAAAACCAAATGGGTAATGAATTATTGAAGGTATTGTATCATTTAATCAGTAGTTCATTAGCCGTGATTCGATTTATATTAGAAAAATAAAAATATTTATTATATATAAATTAAAATTTGTAAAAAAATAATTTGTTAAATTTTAATATTATTAAAAATTATTTAATTTTATTATTATTAATTTTATTTTTTGTTATATATTTCACTATTTTTTATTTTATAAATCACTTCTTTTCTTTTCTTTTCTTTTTATTTATATTAATCAAATTATTAAATTGTTATCGAGAGTAACAATCAACAAATATACGACGATTTGACGATTAATGAAATGTATATGAAAGATTAATATAAATATAAAATAATTTGTATATATATAACCAAGCAGTGCATTTTTAGTTTATGAAATCTATAGGGGCATGGTTTCGAATCTTGTCTCCTTCAAATTTCAAGGTTTTTTAATTAAACTTCAAATTTAAGTTTGTGACCTGGCTAGGTGAAATGCAATTAACAGAGATTAAAATGGAACGAAAGTTACTTATGAAGGTGATAATTTTTTGTCTCAATAATTAGAAGCAACTTGCTTCTCAAGTCTATATCAAAATTACCATTGGCTTAATGGTCCGAGCATATAAGTATATATACATCATCTCAAGGATATTCGTAACTGGCAAGTGATTTGAAGTTTTAACCCGTGGTTTCACAAACATGGCACATGCAATTATGCAAATCCAATTGGGATTGGGATCCACGTATATTTCGCACTCACCCACTACTGTTTGTTCACTTCTATTATTAAGTGGGTCATTACTTCCTGCACCCCATTGAAAATTTAAAGAAAGTGCTAAAAATATTGTAACTTACGGTTTGGCCCATTCATAAATATAAGTGCTAGGAAAAAACGAACTCTCAATAGCTTTTTCTGATGATTCAAATGGAAGAAGAACACGAATCAAGCCATAGAACTAACTTGGTTCGACAAAATTATTTTTCAAGGGAGAAGACTGGACCCAACCGAATTATTCAATGAGGCTTTTGGAGCATGAAAAGGGGCAGGTTCTTTTTTTCATAATTAATTGCCTAATCATCTTTTAATTTTATAAAATAATTACAGTAATAATTTATTGAGATATATTAATTTGTCGATAAGGAAAAACTACACCATTTTATCTTTAGACCAGCCACACGATATGTTAATAGTGTAAAAAAAATTACATAAAAAATGCATATAAATTAAACTCTTATAATTTTGTGATTATTTCTACCACGAAGAATAGATATATGGTGAAAGGGTTATGAAATGGGGTCGGCATTAGTGGGGTTTGGCGTGGGCGTGAAGGTGAAGAGAGAGACCCAATATATAGAAAGTGAAGTGAGAAAGAACTCCAATAAAACGTTTACCAATATTCCATGGTAGAAACTAGAAACCACACCAACCCACCATTAATTCGAAGCTTCTTCCTAAATTCACGAAGCATAATAATAACAACAAAACTATGATTAATTAAATACGTCAAGTAACATTTTTCTATATTCTACTTGATTGATATTGGGTCACAAACTAAGGACATGTGTGCACAATAAGATTAAGAAAATGACATTGAAACGGTGCTGTTAATATTTCATAATAATGTGACGGCCGCGATAATGAAAAATGAGTCGTGAATTTGACAGAGCAACGCATCAACATTATTCAAAATTACTACCATATCTACTGTTTGACTGTTTCATGTGTCCTCATAGCACGGTTTATGATATTAAATATACCTTCTTTTTTTTCCGTTAATACTTTATGATAAGAGAATATAGTTACTTTATAAGTTATGCACGGGCAGGAGAAAGAAAGAAGAAAGGAAATCATAATGTTCATTGATTGAATATCGTTAATTCTTGTAAATATAAATGCTTGAACATGATTCATGACAAACATTTCATCAATTATAGAAATGTAACGGTTTATAGTTTCAAAGAATTAATGTCCACTAGAAAAGATTAGATGGGGGAATACTCACTTCGGTCACTTGTTCCTAAACAGGTTCTAACCAAGCAAAACCTTCGAAGCAAATGGAAAGGAAACAAAAATGCATCCACTCATGGATTTGGAGAAAAACAAATAAACAACTCTTATTTGAAGTTGCAACCAAGACTCAAGCCTTGCACGCAACAAATCGACCATCATTCTTTTGGAACATCATGGCACCTAGAGATAACAAATAATCTTGGATTTGTATGTTTTGTGTCTAAGAATAACCAAAAAGAATAAAGGAGTCTAGCTCAATTGATTGTACAAATTGAATAAGTGTTGTAAATCATATGATATGGTGTTTAATTTAGAGAGAAAGAGTAAATAATCATTATCATTACTTATTCTGTTAAATAATTCCTAGAAAAATGACAATAATCATCTCCCTTTTGAATTTTGAGAATTCATGAGCCTATTAGCCATAACTAAACTTCCCCTATAAATACTTGGCACAGCTTCTTCACTCTTCACATATACCTCAAACAAATACCAAAGTGCTTTTTTTCTTAGGATGGAGCTCTTGAGGAAAGCTCACATGAGGGTACTTCTTTCCTCCTCTGTCATTCTAAGTAGCATTATGATCTCATAAATATACACCTTCACTTTCTATATTTTTTTTCTAAGGGGTGTGATTTGTGTCACAGGTAATTAGAATTAGATTGGTTTGTGTTCTTCTATTGGTGACACTACTGCTGAGCTCAGAGGTAGCTGAGAGCAGAAAAGCCAAAACTGTTGGCACTTTCTTTGAGTACAAAGCTATAAATTGCAGGGCTCATAGTGCTTCATTGACTGATTTTGGTGGTGTTGGAGATGGAAATACATCAAATACAAAGGCCTTTAAGTCTGCAATAAGTCATCTGAGTCAGTATGCTTCAAAAGGAGGGGCTCAGCTCTATGTTCCTGCTGGGAAGTGGCTTACTGGAAGTTTTAGTCTAATCAGTCACTTCACTCTTTATCTAAACAAAGATGCTATTCTCCTTGCATCTCAGGTATCTATTTCATTTATATTCATTCTTTCATGACTTAACCATTCAATTTCTGTGTTTGCAACACCTTTAGTCCGATTCCAATAATATGTTCTTGGTTTAGTACTCAGGCTACAATTTCTTAAATGTCATTTCAAAATTAAGAGAAAAGAAAAAGGAGTTTGTTATTTATCACTCTCATGGTGTCATAGACTCATGACTTATTGATGGAATTGGAAATATACGTTTTTAAAGGGATTCACTTGAGTTACAAATGAAGTAAGATGTTGAATAAATGAAATTCAAATGTTATTCACTTCTTACAGTTACTAGAAAATTAGGCTATTAAAGCAAAATTGTTATGTAACTCGTGAAAGCAATTTACAAACAGCTGAACCTTTTATCAACTAAAAACTGTTCACAACCTCACTTTTGGTTAACTCTGCCGCTGCCACTGCCATAGTGTGGTCCAATACACTTTTTGTCTTTTGTTATAGGGGAACAGTTCCTACTTCCTAGTGCAGCACTTTCTTTTCTTTCATGCATGTGTGACACCACTAACCAAAGTTTTTATTTGCATTAATGCCAATTAATAAATTAATATAAATTTATTTAGGATATTACTGAATGGCCTGTGATTGAACCACTCCCATCGTACGGTAGAGGAAGAGATGCAGCAGCAGGAAGGTACACCAGCCTCATATTTGGAACAAACCTCACCGATGTTATTGTCACAGGTATGGAAAAAAGTTACAGGAAACAATTATCATAATCAAACTAAGTGGGTAAGGGTTGGTGAACGGTGAACCTTTTCATCAAACAACATGTGCTACGCATCAAAACTTTGAATTATAAGTTGCCAAACTTTACCTGTTCTGATTCAATGTATTCTATTTTTATAGGTTTTCTTTTTGTTGTTGTCTTTAATTGTTATGTTTTGGCCATTTTAGATTCTTGTTTTTTAAGTTTATTGTTTAATTTAATATTTATATTCAATGAAGTCTCTCAAGAGCCACTTTGAGAAAAATTCATTGAAAGTTTGATATTATATTAAGTTATTAAATATGGATTAAATAATTTTGTTATTGTTTGTGCTTGTTGATTAATCTTAGTATAAAAAGAATAAAAATTATGAGTATTGTGGTGATAGGTGACAATGGCACCATAGATGGTCAAGGGGCATTTTGGTGGCAAAAATTTCACAAGAAAAAGTTGAAGTACACTCGCCCCTACTTGATTGAATTAATGTTCTCAGACAAGATTCAAATTTCCAATTTAACCCTCCTAAATTCACCATCATGGAATGTTCATCCTGTTTATAGCAGGTAATTCAAGATTACGTTACAGAAGCATTATTAGACCTCTGAAATGTTGTTCCAATTTCAAGATTATAACAAATTTTCCAACACTATACATACAGCAATATTATTATTAAGGGCCTCACCATCATTGCTCCTATCCCATCTCCAAACACAGATGGCATTAATCCAGGTAAGCATCAGAACTTTGACTATTTAATTTTACTTAAATGTTAATATTAATGTAACTATTTACACATGATTGTATGATTATATTAGTTAGTTTTTTTTTAAACATTTTCCATGTTCTCGCCTAATATGCAACTGATAAGTTTGCTTGTATCGATAATATTTTCAAATTTAAATAAATAAAAAATTGAAAAGATAGTAAGTATTTTCATCATTAAAAAAAAATATTTTATTTCATTAGATAAAAATAAATTAAACAAGTAAATTTTTAAAACTGAGAAGAAAATTATGAAAAAAGAATCACTTGTAACAAGATATATAATTTTTATTGATATGTTTTTTCTATTTTTTTACAAAAATACCCTTAAGTAGAAATACATTAATTAATTAATTAATTATATGGAAAGAAATTAAAAGAATAGGTTTCCAATAGTTTTGAAAATAATTCTAATAAATTATATGAACTGTTGATAAAATATATTAGTACTAATTTCAGTTTAACTAAATTTCGTAATTCTTATAAAATGGTTAAAAGGATGCTATTATAGGACAAAGTAAGTGGAATGATAATATATTCATCTTCCCTTGTTTTTATTTATGGCATTAGATTCTTGCACAAACACCAGAATTGAAGACTGCTACATAGTTTCTGGAGATGACTGTGTGGCAGTGAAAAGTGGTTGGGATGAGTATGGCATAAAGTTTGGATGGCCAACAAAGCAGCTAGTGATCAGAAGGCTGACATGCATTTCCCCAGAGAGTGCAGCCATAGCCTTGGGGAGTGAGATGTCAGGTGGAATCCAAGATGTGAGAGCTGAGGACATCACAGCCATCCACACAGAATCAGGTGTCAGAATCAAGACAGCAGTTGGAAGAGGTGGCTATGTGAAGGACATATATGTCAAGAGAATGACCATGCACACTATGAAATGGGCTTTTTGGATGACTGGCAGCTATGGCTCACATGCTGATACCCACTTTGACCCTAATGCCTTGCCTCAGATCAGTGGCATCAACTATAGAGATGTGGTGGCTGAGAATGTCACCATGGCTGCTAGGTTGGAAGGAATCTCCAATGACCCTTTTACTGGAATCTGCATTGCCAATGTGTCTATTGGCATGGCTGCAGTTAAGGCCAAGGCTAAGAAACAGCCATGGACTTGCACTAATATTGAAGGGATCACAAGTGGGGTCACTCCTAAGCCATGCAGTTCTTTGCCTGATCAAGGGCCTGAGAAAATCAATTCATGTGATTTTCCCCCAGAGGATATACCAATTGATATGTTGGAGCTTAAGAAGTGTACTTACAGCATTAAGCATGCATGACTATTGACTACACTGTACTTGTGTTAAGATGTGTGTCATCTAGTTATTTATTTAAGCCTAGTGTTTCCTATTGCTCAAGATGAGAATGAATTTTCTGTCTAGTAATGAAACAATTTTTCTTTTCACTCTATGAAGTTTATGAAATGGCTTTATGGTTCTTAGAGCCTAAGCATTATGCTGTTGCATTAATCAATTTTTGCTAGTTCTGTTCTGTTAAAAGAACCTAACTTTAGAACACAGTTAATTGTTTGAATGGTGCTAAGGAATTTTTTGATCCTTCAATATGAATACTACCACGTCTGAACATGTGTCCTCTCCACCAGTTGATTTAACACTACAATCAATTGTTATCTATTGATTGTGAGTGTTTTAACAGACGTATTATACCATACGATAAATGTTCGTCTTATGATAAACGGTCATTCGAGCACCCACCAGCGATAACAAAAATCTGTAGGCACAATAAAGCATTTATATATTTGTAATTGTTTGACATTACATAGAACATCCCCACTCACCCACACATATACATTTCAGCTCAATACTACTATTACATAATCTATCACACCTATAAAAGTAACAAACAAAACTAAAAAAGACTGAACACTACCACCAATCCTACAGAAGAAAATCCCCCACAACCCATCAGGTACACACCACCAGTTAAGGCTACACTGCATAATTAGTGTACTAGTTGCATATCTCTGTTACGGCCTGGGGAACGATCATTTACAGTTTTCTCAAACCTCACAGAGGTCAGCAAAGTATCACGACTAGTCATAACGGCCTGAAAAAATCCATCCACTTCCTTTGCAAGAAGATCAATTCCTTGTGAAAGATTCTCTGCAGCCGCACGCAATTCTTCAACAGTCTTCAAAAGTGATTCTGTCACAACAGTATCTGCACCAGCCTTGATAGTAGGATATAATGTCTTCATGAAGGCATCAACCGCTTCCAACTCGTTCAATACAGTAAACCTACCACCAGAAAATCTAACTCTAATTTCCTCATTTACAAGAGTCTGCAAACTTCTAAAAGCTGGAGCCCATGAATGTATGTCGGCCACATTCAAATCTGACAACTTCTTTGATGAGCCAGAGAATGCCGCAGTGAACACCCTGCAAATAAATACAGTCTCCACCTTAACTCCATACATAGCTTGCATCAAAACCTTTCCTTTTGCAGAATTTTTTACCTTAGGAAGATCAAGTGACCCCACAAGATTATCTAAAATGGAACTGCATTTCTCAATTCTAGGGTTCCTAGAATTAACATGTTGCCTCCAATCATCAAGAAAGGAACAGGCCCGAAGATACTGGTTTGAAGAGTCTAAATTGTGCAGTGCACACTTCAGCGGGAGATTACCCTGATTCAGACGTGAAAGCTCAGAACTAAATGCATTGCAAATGTCCAGCAACTTTGCACTTATGTCCAGGTACACATCAATCCATTTGTCTTCCCAATCACTCACAGGAAGCTCAAGATCTGTCATGAGGGTCCGGATGTCATTATGACTTTCACAAAGTGACTTCATAGCTAAAGTCATCCAAGACAAGGTGAGGATTTCATCTTTGCTTTTGGGCATAAGCTTTTTCAGCCTCTCTGCCAATGTTGCCTCAAACGCTTGCAATACTGCAAGGAGTTGTGGAGACATGCGAGAGCCTTTCGGGGATATCATCCGAAAAGGATTTCCAAAAGGAAAGAAAGATCTGGGAGGTTGTGGGTCATGTGAACGGCTCATTCTAATGTTTAACTGAAACAAAGCACAATCAGAAAGCAAGATAGGTCAAAATTACTAAAATTAGGTGAAGGTGATAAGAGATAATAATGTACAAGAACAGTACATATATATGTAAAATTAAAATATAATGATGAGGAATTATGATTACATAATATCAGTCCATTAGCCACAATAAACACCATTAATTCTTTTAGAATTGTGATTACAATAAATATTAAGCTCTGTTTTGGTATTCAAGCTGTTACAAGGTACAGTCATCTTAAATGAACAGCAGACTGATAGTAAATCACGGAAAATTCCAAAGTTCACAATCATTAAAGAAACACAAACTAATGTTAGTGGGAAAAACTCTATGAACTGAACTGAACCAAACTTCTAGAAATCGATTTTGCCTAATCCAGAATTTTAACTCCAAATAAATACTGTTAATACTTATATGGTTTGGTGGACCAATATTTAACGAAACCAACCAATAGTTCCTAGAAGTCACATTTGACAAGATCCCATGGTCACCCACTTCTCATCACTTCTTATATCAAAGGTGAAACTAACTTTTCACATTAATAAAAACTTCTCAGCCATTGAGACCCATGTTCATATCCATCTTCATCATCAACATTAGACAACTCTACGTGTTGTAGCTTCCAGTCACAAAATTGGCCACCGAAGATTAAAGTAGCACACAACAAATCTGATGTCCAGGTGAGCAAGTGAGGGGCCTGACCGACACCACCAAACCAGCCCACTGTCATTCATAGATATATAGCCTACCACCACCAACGATTTCAACATTTTCTGGTTCATTTGTAGCTTGGCATCATAGACTTGCTGTGAGATTCATTGGAAAGGTTTAGTTTAGTATCTGTCGAGAAGCAGTTAGTTCCTATTATCCTTGCTTTTAACTGTTGTCCATGCTATCATCTACTTTGAACCATATTCAACAGGTCCACCAAACCAAAAGCTAAATCTTATCTTATAAGATGTAAACCTATGGCAGAATCAGAAATTAGCAGCCACCTAACCAAAATTTCCTAAAGAAAAAGGGTTTAAAGTAAATTTTAGTCTCTATAATTTTCACTGAGGGACCAATACCTTACGAAGTTGTAAGAACCTATCCAAAAAAAAAATTGACACCAAAATCCGGATGAGGGAAAAACTATAGCGTCTAAAATCTACCTTAAGTAAATAAATAATCAAAATAGAAACTAGAACAACGACAAAAAAAAAAAAAAAAAAAATCCAGCCTTCAATCTTAGCCATAAACATGTCCAGATCTAAAATTTAAAAATTAAAACTTCAACCCACAGCAGCCTAATTCAACAACGCAAACTTCAAAATTCATCAGAAAAAAAAAGTCAAAACATCTAAAACTCATCAAATACTTTTAGATCGGCGAACTAGAAACCGATTACACCGAAGAAAATCACCGATTATCGAATTAATTCACAAAAAGACACCGATTATCAAATCAATTCACAAACCTAATTCCCAAAGCAGAAATGAAGAGTTTCTTTTGTTTTTCCTTTGCAGAAATTGGAGAACAAAGGATGAAGAACCTTACCTAGTAGAGAATAATCAAAGAGAAGAGAAAAGTTTCAAAGAGAATCGAAGCCTTGGTCTCTCTTGAATGTTTCACACTTTTGAGATAGGTGGAGTTCTTCTTCTACATTAATGTGTGGTAGATGAGAAGCGTGACTGATAAATCCACGAGGCTCTCCTGATTTCTCCGTCAAGGTAGACACGTGGGGTTATGTCATTGGCCTGTCACGCTTTTGGATACCTTTGTTTTACTTTTCTTCCTTTTTCCACTCGGTAATCAAGGGAACTTGTCCCTACCGAGAAACTTCTGGTTTCTTTTTTTGTTAATTGAACATTTCATGTCCATTTTGCTCGTTTTAAAATTGTGGATGATTATTGATTAGTGGTTTAATTATTTGTTTATTGACAATTTGACATGATTATTTGTAAACTAAGAGGGTGGCGGTGACCGTTGACCATGATATGCTACCTAATTGTTATTATTGGATCAGATCGAACGGTTGTTACGAATTGAGTCTATACGCGTTGTTGGATCAAGACACGTTAGTGTGGGCCCATACAAATACAATGCATTGCAAGTTGGCGAATTTGAAGCTACACGGCTAAACGGAGACTCAAAAGGCTACACGGTGTTTAGTCAGGAGAAAAAATTGAAAGAAAAGAGGGTGAAAATTAATGAAATGAAAAAAAATAGATAATTTTTTTTATTATAAGAATAAAAAATATAAATTTTAAGCTAATAAATACTACTATATTGTTCTTTTACGTAAGAAATTGATAAATAATTTATTAAGCAATATCCTCAATTTTTTAGATTTTTTTATTATGTGATTCGTGAAAACACTTATGTTGTTATTTCTTATTTTCCTTTTTAATTTTAACTTGTTTTTTTGTCTCAAGCATACAGAGGAATGGTTTTTGAGAAAACGTGTGATTTTCTTATTTCTTTCTTTTATTTTTTTTATTTGTAATATACAAACAATAACATTTATTCCATTATTCGTTTAAACACTAAGTTGTTACTTCTTCTTTTTTTTATTAATTGAGGACGCAATAGATGTTTAGCTGAAAATTACTCTTTTTTTTTTTCCTTTCTAACTTGTTTTTGTGCTAAGCATTGGGATGAAAGGTTTTTGAGAAAACTAGCAATCTTCTTGTTTCTTTTTTTCTTTTTCTTTTTCTTTTTTTTTATCGTGTAATGTACAAAGAATAAAGATTGATTGTATTGTCATTTTAGATGCAATCTTCTCATTTTTCTCTTGTATGTTTCTTTCTCATTTATTTCGTGATTCGTATAAACACTTAAGTTGTTTTTTTTTTTCTTATTGATTTGGGACGGAATAGATTTTTAGCCGAAAGTTACTCCTTTTTTCTTCTTTCTAACTTGTTTTTGTGTCAAGCATTGGGAGGAAAGTTTTTTTTTAGAAAAACATGCAATCTTCTTATTATTTCTTAGATGCAATCTTCTCATTTATTACGTGATTCGTGTAAACAGTTAAAGTTGTTATTCTTTTTTTATTAATTGATTTTGTACTCAATAGATTTGTAAGAGAAGTTACTTCTTTTTAACTTATTTTTGTGTCAAAGTATTGTGAGGAAGGTTTGTGAAACTTTAAATCATAATTTATAATTTTATAAATGAAATCAAAAAATCAAAAATCATGAGGCTATAAATTTTAGATAATGAAACATTAAATCATAAATAATAAATAATAAATTATAAATCCTAAGTCTTAAAACCAAACATTATGAATTTAAAATCCTGAATCTTATATAAAAACAGTACACTTTAAATCATAAAACCTTAAAATAGTAAATTATATATATAAAAACCTTAAAACATAAAACATAAGTCATGAAAACTACAATCCTAAAATTTAAATTTTATATTCTGAATGATAAAATCTTAAATAATAAATAGTGAATCCTAAAGTCATATTCATAAATTATATAAACCTAAATTCATGTATTTCAAACCCTAAACCATAGTGTTTTTATTTTTATTTTTATCAACCAATAAACGATAGTATAAATCCAACTATAATTATAGCTCCATTCAGTATAATATCCAAGCTTACCCGGCATGTGAAGTGTAAATGTGACAAAACTCTCATGACACATTGTGGATGTATGGATGATTTCAATCCGTTAGAGTAAAATGAAAATTGGTACATAAGTTTGTAAAGCAAGTTTATATTTCATAAGTGGGCTGTGGGTAAGGTGCAGGACGCAACACTCAAGTTTGTATTTTAGAGCATATAAGGCCCAATCATGACAAAGCCCAATGTAAGCCCAAGTAAAATACTTTCGAAGCTGAATCCTTTTCCGTTCGTTCAACCTTTCTCCGATTTAAAAACCGAGTCTCCGTGTAACCAGGGTTCGTTCTTCATCTTCTCTTAGATCATCTTTCATGAGAATTCTTTGATACTGATTTTTATGTGTTTTAAATAGTTCTTAAAAGAACCATCAGTAAAATGTAAGGAAAGTTCTCCACATGTAAAAATTATTATTGTGAAAAAACTCTTAAAAACTGATCTTATACAATAAAAAAATATTTTTAAATGTAAAAAATAATAGATAGAGGTTAACTAACTAGAAATGAGAAAGAGAAAAAAAAAACTCTCATGGAGTTATTTAAATTCACATATCACCCAAAGATGTATTTAAAAATGATAAGAATCAAAATTGAATTCTACCTTTAAAGATGCTTTTAAATTCTTTTAGCATTTTTCCAATCCTCCATGCAAATAGTTAAAGAGTTTTCTTGCATTATGCTCGAGGTATATATATGATCATTTGATCCAACAAAATCAACAACTAGAATCCAAGTTTCACAATAATTATCGAAAGCATTATCAAGCGAAGATGGACCACAATCTCATCTTGGTCAAAGACTTACACTACATGTGAGTCGCTTGATCCTTAGCAGCCGAACAAAACGAAGCTAAAACAAAAAATAAATGAAAGACAAATAGACGTACAACCAACTTATTTGTAGTTCTACACCATTTAATTTAATGTGGCTCACCATTAATTGTCTTCCACCTAACCACTACATTTTCGTGCCAATTGTTGTCATGATCATAGATGTTAGATGTTGAAAGACAACATGGTGGCAAACGTAGAAGACAATGACATGGCACATGTTCAACAGTATTACGACGTTGGAATTGCCCAACACTCGTTTTGTACCTAAAAATTTCTTCTTCATTTAGTACATCTTCATCGCTTGTTTCCTAATCATATGGTTTTCCATTCTCATAACTTCTAACGCAAAATATGAATAGTTTTGACCATTATCTAATCTCGTTATATATCGTGCCAAATCTGTCATTTATTGCTGAAATTTTGTGCTACAAACTCAAGAAAGACTTCAGAAAAGAAAAGAAAAAATGATAACCATTCTAATTCATAACCTTGTTTGAACAACGTACCGGTTAATTACTGCCTTACTTTGCAAACGTACGTAACGTGGGTCATATGATTTTTTCATGAATGGTTAAAAATAAACGCACAGGTCACGGAGTTTATTAAGAAGTTATATATGACTGTGTTTTAACTTTTTAAGTTTTAAGTAACTAATGATTTCAATATATGGTTATTTTGTTCACATTCATTTTTCTCACTCTTGAAAATATTTTCTTACTACATTTCCTGCGGACACACACATAACATTTAGAATTATCGATGGTCTTATACATAATTATATTTGCTCCTTGTTTGGTTTGGTTTTAAAGGTGAGATGAGAGAATAAACAAACACGATTAATATAAATCTTATATTTGTGGGGTTGTTTTGCTTATTTTTGGAGACAAAAAAACACTTGATTAATTGCTTGTGCTTTTTACATCATAAACATACTTGTTAAAGGTGGAATATGACTTGAAAAGATAACGTTATATATATATATATAAAGCACACTCCATTATTTTTTTTCTTTATTTTCCTGAAAAAGGTTAAACTGAACTGAATATAGAGCAAATGAAGAAAGTTACGTATCAGTTTCTAACTTTCTACTAGTAGGTCAGGAGAGAATATGCCATGGATACGGCATCATTTCTTCGGCGTCATGTTGCCTCACAATTTTTCAGAAAAAAATAATAATTAAAGAACACTTGGATTGGATATAATTATATAGTACTTTTTCTTGAAGACATTGCCTTGTAAACGAGGGTGTTTGTTTATTAGAGAAACTATATCCACTGCCAATAAATATGATGATTGATGAGTAGCTGAGCACGTGCATGCACAAGTTGGAGCACTTAATGGCTTAGAAAAAAATACTTAGTTCAACTTGGTTGATTAATATTCATATAATATGTCAGATTTATAGGACCGAATGGGATCATTGATTTTTAATTCTTATCTGCTAGCTATTTGTGAAAAATCTTTCAACATTGTTATTTAAAAAAAAAAATTTGAATCTCATGTTTGAAGTTGAAAATACAAGATTCTCGTGACTTTAGAAGAGTTTGAAAAAAAAAATGCAAAAATATCTAAATGCATCATTTCATATTCATGATACACGTTATTTATTCAAAATAAATGTTTTTTTTTTCTCAAACTAATCTGGATGCCCAAATATCTCCCTTCACCAACTGCCGACAACTTCTGAATTAGTTTGGCACAGTCTTAAATCTCATTTTTTTGAATGGCTCAAATTTTAAAACATACAGTATATAATATGTGATAAAAACAAAAAACACCACACCATTTATTAACATAAGATTTATTCAAGCTTAAATTTTAACCATCCCAGGTTTCAAAAGAGATAGAATTATTTTCATAAAAGATACTTACGATTTTATAAAAAAAAAATGAAAATGTAAAATATAAGAGAGTCCATCTCAATCATATATTTCGAAAAAATAATTAAAATTTAAATTAATTAAAATAATCTTAACTATTTGTATATAATTATTAGTACAGTATATGATTATGTGATGAAAATTAACTTCTATTATCACTTATGATCTCTGATAGTCGTAGCCTTATATATGCATGCACAGAAAAGAAAAGAGCCATTAAGAACGCCACATGAGTGCACATTTCTTCAACCCAAAATTTATGACATTGTCGGGAAATTTGAAATTATAGTACTACATTTGAAAAGATTTGTCCTTTTTGAACAAGATCATAGAAAAATTATTTGCGCGACAAGGATTTACTTTGTTTTTTTTTTGTGTGCACAAAAAAATATTTTTGGTGCAATAACTTTGTTTACAAATGATTATAACTTTAGAGGTTTTAATTTGTTTTAAAATAATTTTATGTTATAAAATTGAGATTTTTAAAAAAAAATTCTATTGTTTTTATATCTCCACTAAATACTAAATGGGATTAGAGAAATTTTAAGGAAGTAAAAAGATTATATTTTCCTAAAATTAAATTATTGGATGACTTTATTCGTAATTGTGTAAAACCTTAAATGAAAATTATTTTTAAATAAAGGAAGTGATTTCCATGTTTTATTTATTAATAAGTACACTTATTAAAAATCCTAATTTTAAATACAAAAATTCATGAAAAAAAATTATGTTCTTCGTAGTTTCACTTTTTTTTCCCGAGAAATTAAAGTGTACCACTTTAGCACTGTGGCCCATTTTATTTTGTTTTAAAAATACATTATTACACATGAATGCATAATGACATGAAACATTATAAACAATTTCTGCAAGAAAGCGACTTCTGAGATTAAAAGGCAAAAACAAGAAACATGAAACTATGAAAGTGCTTATCTCTAAATTATGATGCTAACACGTAATTGGATGTTTATGAGAATGGAAAGGTTAACAATATGGTATGATTGGCCATTTTACACTTTGAAAGGCTATTAAAATAACAAAACAAGAAATATCAGGAAAGGATGAACAAATAAATGTTAGTTTATTCCCAAAGGGTCCACATTTGACAAAAAGTCAATAATCAATGTAGCTTGACGAATGCCATTTTTTGACAAAAGCTTTATTGGTGGTTATGATTATTACTAATCCAAGTCAATGTCAATCTCCAAAGTACAGAGAAATTAACACATGAAAGGCAATGAATTGGGTGAAAAACTTTTACAGTGGTTTAAGCATTTCAAGGGGTGCGCAATCAAGTCATGAGAAACTACCCAACCATTGAAAGAATGTAGGAAGAGACAAAAAAGGGTGTCCCCAATATACAACACTCGTAATTAGGGCACTAATCAGTGCTGGTTGCTTTCTAATGACAAAAAGTGTGCACTGGCAAGTCTGGCATCGACAATGAAACCTAAAACTCTGACCAGAATTCCTGCACACTTCCCTGCTCTCAGTGCCTGTTGTTGTTCCATTTGGGAAATGTAAGCCATTCATGGCAAAGAAAAGTTGAAGATACAGTTTGATGTGTCATTATTTTCTCCTATTTCTTACCCCTTTCTGTCATCATTTTAATTACTAATTAGCCTTAATTGTCAAATTAATTATGCAGTTTTATCATTTGGACCGTTTTGACTAATTCTGTATTTTAATTTGATTTTAGGAGAATTATAAGCAATTGGGCTTGGATCTGGAATTGGGCCGAACCATTTTGGGCTTGAAGAGAGGAAACTGTTTTAGTTTTATTTGTCATCCAGTTTTATTTTATTTTATTCTTTGTATTTTGTAATTGGGCCGCATCGATTTTTTTTATGGGCCCAAATTAGATTAGTATCCTAGGGTTTTATGTAAGGACTTCGGGTGAGACAAATTAAAAAGGCCCCAACCAGTCACGAGAAAAGGGGGAGTTTTTTTTAGGTTTTCGATTTTCACTATTCAGAGAAGGGTTTCACGTCCCGAGATGCTACTATTCATGTAGAGCGTTTTTGTGCATTCTCTGCCTCTGTTTCCATTTTTCGCTCTTCATTGTTGGTTCGTTTTCGCTTTTCATTCCCGTTTTCGTTTTTGCCTTCTATCCTTGTTTTCGTTTCTGTTTTGCATTTTGCCATTTACATTTCTAGTTCTTTGTTTAATTTGAATGGAAGGTTAAATTTTCGGTGTTGTTTTCTCTTGAGGACTAAGCACTAGCTCTCTTTGAGGTTTTGTTATTAATGTTAATGTCCGATCAATTTTCCCCCTTCACCAATTATTCTGTGATGGACTCGTGAGAGGAATTAATTGGTGTATGTGTTGCTTAATCACATAATGAAAACCTTGTATTAATTTTCGCTTAGTAATTTAATTAGGGTTGGATTAAGTGGTGAATTGATTAGGGATAGATTCTCGTAACCTAGGATAAGAGGCTTGCTTTTGAATCGAGGGGAAACAACACGTTTTAGTTCTGTTTTTTTAATTCAAGTTGTTTACTTTAAAGCAAAGAAACCCCCCCAAGTTGCTACTTGTTTTTATTGTTGTTAAGTGTCATGAACGTTTGATTGATCGTTGCTCACTGGGAAACGACCTAGGATCACTTCCTAGTACTGCATTTAATTGTTTTTATTTGGTTTGGGTACGGCCTCGATCACAGTTGATATTGATTAGCCAGCCAGCATGTTCATTTTTCATAAGCATCCAACTATGAAGTTGGCAATGATGTTACTAGATTGAAATTGTTTCAATCAAGTAGCTGGAGTGTAGGCCTAGTAGTGCTCAGAAGCATCTAACTGGACCCACCACCAATTGCACTCATAAAATGCCATCCAACATATGATGGGACCAGGAACCAATGCTAAAAACAAAAATATGGGGAGACAAAGGTGGTTGATAACATATTTTGGCCACATGGGAAGAGTACCAGTTTTGTGTAATGCTTATCCAACTCTGTCTTGTAAACAGAAACACAAATCATTTTGAATTTTATAGTAATGAATCAGAGTATACAAAAGAATCCCAAATTGTGGTAGGTTACAACTGGGGACATTATGCAAATAAGGGGGGGGGGACTAATTGCTTCTCTCATCATTCAAGTAAAAATAAATATTGGCAAACTATCAGGAAGAAAAATAATACTATGACACATTGCTTTTCAGTTATGATACTACAGTTATCTCAATCTAGTGGGCTGAGGGAGAGATCTACTACTAGCACTATCATCTTCACTTTGATCAGTGATCTCTCCACCTATCCGCCTCTTATCTAATCTTGAGTCCTTATGCTCTAGTTGATAATCACGATGGGAACGAGAAGATTCTCCTCCACTCCTTCGATCCTACAGACAGGAAGAACAAAAGAAAAGAGATAAGCATCACATTACAGCAAAATGTTCAGCCAACTAAAATGTAAAGTTAGAGAAGAGAGAAGAACACACATCGCGGAATAAGAGGTCCTCAGCCTCGAGCATGTGGATCACATGTCCTATTTTAGGCCTCTTTGCTGAATCAGGGTCGACACATCGAAGAGCAACCAACAGAGCCCGTTTAAGAGCCTTTGAAGATGGCTTTTCAGCAAGCTTAGGATCAACTACTTCCTCGGATTTTCGACTCCCAACCATACTTTTCAACCACTCTATTAAATTAACCTGCAATAATTCCAACTTCCACAGTTAGGAGTATAACATAAACAATCTCAAAACTGTTGTGTGTTGGTGATGGTTTCTAACCTCTCCTTGTGGTTTACTATAATCAACAGGACTTCTTCCAGTAATTAGTTCCATGATAAGTATCCCGAAACTATAAACATCACTCTTCTCAGTCAGCATTCCAGTGCACGCATACTCTGGTGCAACATAACTGCAGAAAGCGAAAGGGGGAGGGAGCATCACTGCCTGTGGATCTTAAATTTGAGAGTAATAACTACTAAGTACTAACACATTTTGCTCTTACAAGTACTGAAAATAAATATAGTTGACAAGAAAGATAGGAAAATGCTTAGTTAAACCATACAAACCCAAATGTCCCCATCACTCGAGTAGTGACATAACTATGATCAGCTGACAAAAGCTTAGCAAGCCCAAAATCAGAAACCTTTGGGTTCCAATGGCGATCAATGAGTATGTTGCTTGATTTCACATCTCGGTGAACAACTTTTGGTTCAAGACCCTCGTGAAGATAAGCCAATCTGAAAAGATACACAAAAACCTCTGATCAAAATTCAAAACCTTTCAAGCATCGACATGTATACTAGAGTATGCCTGCTAGACCATGAATATAGTACCCTTTTGCCGTGCCCACTATAATGTTCATTCGGATTTCCCATGTCATAGGGCTTACAGGTCCAACATCCCCATGCAGCCACTGTTCTAGATTCCCATTTTCAACATATTCATACACAAGCATCCTGCAATATAAATACATCAAATCTTACATCCTTCAAAGTCCAAACTAAACAAATTTCTTAGCTTCAATGTTCAATATAAATAAATACCTATATGCCCCTTCAACACAATATCCAAGCAACCTAACAAGATTCTTGTGCCGCACACGACCAATTGCTTCTACCTCAACTTTAAATTCTCTCTCAGCTTGGCCCCTGAAAATGAGTTCAATATTAAGCACTACTTCTTAAGAGAAAGACAAACCCAATACCAAGACCACATTAAAGAAAGAAAGTAATGGAAAAAACCCAACAACTTATTACAGTAAAAAAAAACCTCCTGAAAGTGACAACGACATTATCAATTCAGTAGTAACAAACAAGGAGCCGAAAAGAAAACGATTCTTTCCTTCACATAAGTAAGAGACTTTTTACAACACAATACCCAGCATCAGAAGACAAGGATAATACACTCGAAAAAGAAAACAGGTTAAAAAAGTACAGAGCAGTAGCAGCAAGAGTAAAACAGAAGAAAAACAAAAATAAAAAAACCCAGTCACTATTCACCATAAGCACCAGTTTACTACTTCAAGCAAGTAAAGCCATATTCTAAACCAAACACAAGCAGCCGTTTTTTTTAACTCAACCCAACCAACCAAGCAATTTTATTTTATTTTTTCCAAAAAATCCTTAAAATAAAAATAAAAAACTCCCCAAAACCGAAAAAAACAAAAAAATCATTTCCCTTTCTCCTATGACAGATTCAAAATAGCAAAAAACCACATAAAAAATTCATCCTCAGACAACCAAATTAGAAAATCCCAATTCACATAGACACCACGAATTCCCCGAAACAATGACATCAACACAGAGATCAAAGAAGCTTCATTTATCTTCAGCCACCCTAATTAATCCCCCGAAAAAAAAAAAAAACTAACTAAATAATTATTAAGTCTGAAAAATCGTTCTTTAACTGAGTCCAACAACATCTCTGTGATCCATATCCATCTTAAGTTGACTTTAATAAAGACACGAAATTGAAGCATAAAATAAGATAAGAAGTTTTGTAAGAGACGTACTTGTTATTCAAAAGATTCTTAACAGCGACTTTGGTGCCATCAGGTAACAACCCGCTATACACGATTCCATAGCCACCTTCGCCAATTACGTTCTCTTCGCACAACCCATTAGTGGCGGCTTCGAGTTCTCTGAGAGTGTACCATCTCCCCCACCCGAGATGCGACACTTCGGGCCCCACGCTGCCGCTTCCCAGCGACGACGCCGTTTCGCACACGCTCGCCGTTGCCCTGCTCTCGCCGCTCGAGTACGCGGCGGAGCGGGGGTGGTGCTCGGGTTTCGCCGGCGGCGGCGGGGGGAGGTGGTGGACGGTATCCGGCGGTGGGACGACGTGGACGATCTCGAGGATTTCCTTTGAGATTGGGGGAGTGGGGACGGCGGCGGCGCGGCGGTGCTTGTGGTTGTGGTGGTGGTGGTTGCGGCGGCGGGTGGTGAGGCAGAGGGAGAGGAGGAAGAGGATGATGACGATGAGGGATCCGACGAGGATTCCGATTACCACCCAGAGGCGGAGACCGAAGATGGAGGTGCGTTTTGACAGCTCTGTGTCGATGAAAGCGGCGTCGTATACTGACATGGTTGTTGAGTGTGTTGAATTCGAATGAAAACTAAACTAACAGTGTTAGAAACTAGAGAATGAGTGGTGGTGCCATTGGTTTTGAGTGGCAGAGGAGAAAGTTTGTATTTTGAAACGAATCGAATCCAGAGAGAGAGAGAGTACGAAGGAGGAGGAGGAGGATAAGTTTGTAGTTTTTATTTATCTATTTATCGTGTGAGTGTGTTTCTTTCTTTCTTTCTCTGCTTTTTTCGTAAGAGGTAGGAATTTAATACTATAGGATTTGAAGACGATGAGAACTGAAAGTAGTTACAGTATATTAATATTAATATTAATAATTCGTTCATTCATGGCTCGAGAAATACTAGTAAAAAGTGTGATGAAAAACACTAGTAGTATGTGTTAAAAAATACAGTATGTTGAGTACATTTTTTTCAGTGTGGGGGTGCATCTTGAATAATTAATTGGTAGTCTACTCAATTGTTTTAATTTTAATGAGTAACTTTGAGTTTGAGTATTGGACATGTAACTACTTTAATTATTGAGAAGAGGAGCTTTCTTGTCTTATGAGTAATTTTGATGGACTCAAATCAGATGGTGTGTAATAATGTAAGATAAAGATGAAATCTAATAAAAGGTCAATTTTTTCTGCTAATATTTAGGAATTTATAATCCTCCGAGCCTTTGCAGTTACAATACAACTGTTCTAGTTTTCATGTTCCGCCATTTATAAGAAAAAGTTCATACTCCCTTTCTATTAAGATTTGATATTGTAATCAATACAAACAAAACTTTATATTATTTTATTTAAAAACATCCAAACTGTGCAGCAAACACCCTAATATATAGGCATATAGCCATGTTATGTACCTTGGTTAAGTAGATCAAGGAAGTCTGCTTTTGATGCAAGTAGCTCGTAAAGTCCAATGCATTATTATGTTGGCCAGTAATTAGAAGTGAATATGAATAGTGTAGGGTTTCTTTAAGAATGCATTATATTGGAGGAAAATAATAGCCAACAATTTTTTTGGATGAATTGGGTGAGACATTATATTAGTAGAGTGATGTATGTGGGTCTTATGAGTAGAAAGAAAAATAGAGTGCAACTGGTTAAAAGTATGATGGATAGGACCCCTCGGGATGTCTTTTAGTTATGCAATATATATTTACAACGGTGACAGTAAAATTAAAATATAAAATTTTGTGTAAATTATTCAAAATCTGATTTCTGAATACTGAAAAAAAAATTGTTTTTTTTTAATATATAAAGTAACAGAAGAAGAGTTATTTCTATAGGTAACTTATAATAATATTAGAAAAAAACAGTTTATGAGAGAGGAAATATGTAATTCAAAATTGGATAAATATGCTCTTATAAAAAAAAAATACAGAGGCTATGGATCATTTTATCGTTCCACACCGACAGATTTGTAACTTGAATTCCTTTGGGTTCAATTTTGAAAATTGAGTACTTTATAATTAGACAGCATATGCAAAGATCATATTCATTTGGGCCGTTGTTGGATTAGGGAGTTGTTATGTTCACTCCTATTTTGTTAAGTTCACTCCATGTCTGTATCAAACACATATTGTGAAAAAAGAAGCAAGAAACAGCCTCAAAAACCCTCAATTTGCATGCCGAGGGCTTGCACGCAGCTGTCTCCGACAGTATCTCCTCACAAGAACAATCTTCAATCTTGTTTAAACATTCAAATAAGAACAAGGTGTTATACTAATAGGCATGGTGTTATAATAATAATAACTAAAAAGAAGAAAGTCTAGGATTTAAAATGAAACAGGAATATTCAAGACATAGGCATAGACACATTATTTAATTAATTTACTTACACAAGAAAGAAATGTACTAGTACAAAAGTTAAGGTTGGGTCATGATTCATGAAGGATGAATAACCAGAAAAAAAAATATTTAACTAATCTAAGAAATGTACCATGTCCTATTAAAGATAATGTTTACTCATGACGGATGGTCTCAAATACATTGCTTTGTGTAATAAAAGTTTAGATTTTGTCATCAGAGATGAGCACAGACACATTAAGAACTAAGAAGTTTGGTCATGACGGACTGGCCTAGACACATTATTTAGTTAATCTTACAGAAAGAAGTGTACATGACGGCTGGGCCACACAAGTTATTTAGTTTATCTTGGTATCTTGCTGAGAGAATTTTAATATTAAATAAAGAAGTATACTAGCAAAGAATAAAAGGTTTGATCAAAACAAAAAAAGCAAAGAGTAAAAGGTTATGCACATTGAGGTTTGGTGATGACACCCGGTCACATTCATTATATAATGCGTGAGGTTTCGAAGGTATGAAACACCATTAGGCATTAGTTTGAATTCCATGGGTGATTTTGTTGTAAGGCAAAGACCACCAGCTTCTTTTGAACGTGCTTCAAGGGGTAGAGGTATTGAAGAAGTAACCATTAATATCCTGAATATCCAAGTAAGTAGTAACATAGTACAAGAAACCAACAATAATCGTCTGCATGTCCTCGTTGCTTTCATCTTCTTCGGACTTGTAGGTTTTCTGCAAATAAGATATCCGGGAAACCCCACCCCATTTGAAAGTCATCCAAAGACAGCCATGCTCTCCATTGCCAGCTTTCTTGCCTATTGCCTGGCCTTCTTGGGTAGGCTCAAGTTTGCTGTTACTGTTAGGTTCTATCGTCACTTCGACACCCTCATGCACGTCTTTGCCTCACTCTCCTTGATTTCTCTGGTGTTGTTGCTGCTGCCCGACACTTGCAAATCATTCGGTTTCGTTATTATATACACGTTGTGGTTCATCACTCATGTGCTCGCTGTGATCTACACATTCAGAAACCGTTTCAGGGAGATATGCCCGCAACTGCAACCTCCACAAATCAGGAGGGTGTTGCGTCCACTTTTGCCAACCACTTCAATGGATGTGTGTTAAACTAAGGCTGTGTTGTGTTTTTAACGTTACATTACGCTGTTTCAAAAGTAACAAGGTGTTATTTCTATGCTCGTGTCTAGGAAAATATGTTTTTCACTCGCGTCTGAATGAGTCTAGGTACTTTGTACCTCACTCGTGTTAGAACAAATTTAAATAAATTTCTCCATAACCATAAGGAAATGTTTGTTTCGAGGTTTTTCTCGAGAATCACATTTTTAGAACAATTATGTCCTAGAATGTTATTCCCATAGACATGTTGCATTGATATTTATTAATGGTAGGAAAGCTTTAAACTTATTTAATATATATATATATATATATATATATATATATAGAATGTTGTGGGAATAGGAAGTTATTATAGAAAATAACTTCAATTCCCATGGGAATATGAGAATATGAGATACCCAACCCTTTCCATATGGGAATAGAAATTGCTTAAATCATGAAGGTCTAACTTTCCTAGGAATACAACATACTCATGGATATATTGTCATAACCTTCTAACAAACGTAAGTATATGTATTCCTACCTTTCATATTTCCGGGAATGAAAGAACATCACTCGGAACAAACGTCCCTTAAGTCTTTTTAAGAGGAGATAAAAATAACAAGGTAAAATACAACAAGCTTCTCCATCAGTTAGCTAATATTGTACAAGAACACTCATTTTAAAGTTATAGGCATAATATACATGCATGGAAAAAGAAAGAAACTTTATCTACACCGTTTTATTGCTTTATATTATATACAAGGCAAACGGCACCTCCTAAGTCCTAACACCGCTCTTTATACTAATTCTAAGCTTCACAGCATAAAACCCAAAAGCACTCAACAGACTGTACAGCATAGCCTCCAATAGTTTCCTAACAGAGCATATCTACGAAAGGTATACACAAAACACCAGAAATCTCAGTGCCTAAAACAAACAAAAACTCAATCCAAAAGGTATATATACACATGCAAGCATCTAGACACCACTTCCTTTTAGAAAAACCTTTTTTTCTTTTTTCCCCTTCTTGCTCCCACTTTATGTGCATTCAGAAAAATATATTGAAAAACACTCTTCAGAGCAAACCACTTGCAACATCCTAAGCAGACAGAACAGCACTCTCAGATTTATTAGTAAGGGATTTGCTGCATATGTTAACAAACTTTGACTTGTCAGAGCTGCTATCATATGATGAAAGTAGCCTCTTCTGCATTGAAGGTTTGGCAAGAAAAAAGATCAGTCACTAGACCATGAAGTACATGTCATGAAATGTAAAATAATAAAATAAATGTTTTTGCCAAGCAGAATAATAAGACAACTATCGGAAACAAACTTACATGGTCCTCAAATTCAGGACTCGTTAAATTGATGGAGAGATTCCTCATCAACAACAATACCTGCAAAACAGCACAATGTAAATTACTCAGGCAGACAAGCTAAGGGCTTAAACCCCAAAAATTAGACTCCTTTTTTGAACCTTGGACCTCTACATTCCTAAAAGAAAAGAATTATAGAGGCAAAGAAAATGATGTACTTGGTATTGCTTACCGTTTCCACATTTATTGGGTCCATTTGTCTTAGTTTCTGTAGGTGATTAGTTGAATTTGGATCGAATACACTGCCAATGAAGCTGTAGACTTGTGCAAAATCTGGCATTACTGCATGGACAACTCAAACTTATTAACACGAGCATGGCAAGAATCATGAACATAGGAGTGAAACAGATGCTCAACAATTCCAATGTCAGACATATAGCATACCACAACAAAACAAACTTAACAACATTAATACAATTCCTAAACATATCTATTTATACACAAATAAAACACTGCAAGAGTTAAAGAATGATGTAAATGAATAAAACAAAATACTATAGCTTCAATGTTAGGGAAATTAGCAAAACTTATAGCTATTTATATGCACTCACTTCAGAAAGTAAATTCAGAGAAGAGAAAAAAAAGTGTATTATTCATTCTCTAAGGTCCCACGAGTTTCAGGATTTCTTTTTCACATTTTAATTGAACAAAACCTCAAGAAGCACCCCACAATCACAAACTACATTCTCTAAGTTTTATCGTAAGATCTACTCAAATATTTTGTGATTCTTCCATTGTGTCAGATTCAAGCAGAATCAAGTTCAAATTAATAAAAAAGCATTCCAACCTGTAATTGGCTTTCCCTGGTCACCTTGATTAATCCTTTTGCTACTTGGCCAAGTTGGAGGGGTGCTCTCATTACTACTGCTGTAGCAACAATTAACAGGAACAGCTTGTCCAGCTCCAGTCAATCCCATGTCATCTAACAAACAAACCAAAAAAAATCCATGTTAGCTGAGCCTTCCTTAAATTTAAATTCTTCATAGAATAGACTGTAAAAAGTACAGATTTGAATAACACAAAATGTAAAACAAACATTATGAGCTCAGGACCAACAACCTCTGGTCACTTGTGGCATATTGACTGGTTGTGGTGTAGTATTATAATTCCAGGATGACAGAGGCATGTTAGTAACTGGAGTTCCAAGCACAGATGAAGAATCCGGGCTATAGATGAATGCAGGTTCAATGAAAGCAGGTGAAGATTGCAGTGGGCCCAGAGCTTGGGATACAGTAGGAGCTGATAAAATGCAAAAATATAAACCAGTGTTATTCAAAATTTGATACAATAGACAAAACCACTGAACATTAAAAGTGGTTGGCATTGACTATACTAACTTTTAGGAGCCTTTTGAGGGTATGGACGAGCAGCTTTTCTCTTTGGCCGAGGAGGAGGAACATGTTCACTTGTTCCATTCTTCTGAACTTTAAGAAAATACTTCTGTGCATGACTTCGTATCTGCCAAATAGAATTTTACATAGAACAGTCAAGAATGGATAGTTAGAGGAACATGTAAATTTCAGAAATTCACCACAAGAAAATATTGATGAAATAAACACTGTACACATTATATAATAGGCCCATAACCCACTTTCTAAGACTTTCTTTTCTACTTGATCAAACATGCAACAAAGTAACAAATTACAAGTCTAAGTCCTTATTCCATCATCAAAATCCTTAGTTTTAAAAAAAATAGAAAACAGATAAATTGAATTTCATTATGATGCAACAAAATCTAGACAAAAATATTTGATGAACAAAAAACTTAATGGTTTGCTAGTAAGAGCAAATATAAAAGCTATGGAAAGATTCAAAAGCTATGTATGATACTAATGACACTGAAAAATATTCACCAAATAGCCAGTATGGAATTCAAAATCCTAGGATAATGTGAAATCAAGAACAAATTTATTATTGTCATGTTTCACTGTTTTATAAAGAAACCAGTATCATCTAACATCTGCAAGTAACTTGTTCTTTGTTTCCTTTTACTTCTATAATAATAAATACCTGGATAACTGTTTTTGAACCAACAAATGCTTCAATCTTTTTCCAGTCCCGATCAAATCTGAAATAATCAAGCCAAAGTGAGAAACACAAAAAAAGAAGTAAAAATAAACAAATAATTATAAATCATCATTATTGTTACATATATTGGTTTTGGCATACAATCAACAGAAGGAGAAAAAAAAAACACAACTTTGTTTTCAGGTACATAGGTGATGTTATCCAGAAAGCATGGAATTGCATTTTTTGGTGAGCACAATGCACACTGGCAAAATGGCGAAATACCAACCATATGGCTTTATGATCTTTTTCTGATGCTTCTCTCTAGATGAACCATGGAGTTTTAAAATCCTAATTCCTTAACAATCTATCTACTTCCCTCTAGAAAACATTCCATTACAGAATCTGCACTCTGCCACTCGTTCCATAATTGGAAGGGGACAACCTATTGTTGAAACGTCTAAACACTGCAGAACATGATGTAAATAAACCATAAACCCTTGAAATAATAAAAGCAATAGCTTAAAGCAGACCACTGTGTTCTCTGATATGTACGGATCCTGCTCTTTCAGGAAAAAAAAAGTACATAATTTTAAAAATCCCAACTTTAAAACCAATCTAAAACACAACCCTGAACAATTCACACTCCAGTCACCTATTCCTTACTAATTACTCGACTCATTAAAAAAAAAAAAACTAACTCACGATTAACCGATCACGTTTAATTATCTAGAATCCTCGAAAACTGGCAAACTCCCAAATTTAATTAAAAAAAAACAGTCACCAATCCTCCAATCCTTTGCCAGTGACTAATTCAGTAATTCACAGCTCAAATCCCATGAAAAGCAAAAAATATGAAAATTAAATTAAATATGGATAAAAAAAGGACTCACAATTGGAGAGCTTCTAGAAACTTGTCGTGCTCCTGCTCGGTCCAGCTCTCCCTGGACTTGGTAATCGTGTAAGGTTTCCGGATCTTCTTACTCGGATCCTCCACGGCGGCAGGTGCAACGGAGGGAGCTGCCGGAGGCGGCGTAGGAAGATTATTGACGCCGGGAAGGGTCATATTGGAGGGATCGAAGAAGTAGAAGCCTTGAGCGGGGTTTGGATTAACCGACACCATCAAGACCGAAACACACACCGTTACCTCAACCGATTCTGTCACTGTTTTTCGTGTTCCAAACTTTGTTTATGTTTCTGTTTCAGGTTTTCCCAACAACAACAACCTTTGTACCCGTCACTGTGAGTGTGTGCTGTTCTTCTTTGTCTTCCGTTTCGTAACTTTCGTTCGTCCTCTCGCGATTCTCGGTTCCGTATTCTTAAACACCAACTAACCTTTTATATAGACCAGTCGAGAATGCTGAAATGACGTTTTTGTCATTAGACTCCTTCTACGCTTGTATAGTGACTCACCCTATGGCGGTGGTTTAAGTGAATATATTATTCTATTCCCATTCTCTTCTCTCTCTCTCTCTCTCTCTTTTTTTTTTTTTTCTGGTTATAAATTATTCTGCGTTTTAAAATGTATACGTTTCGTTTGGATGCGTTTTGTTTTAACAAAATTAAATTAAGAAGTTAAAATCAACGAAATATAAGAACATTGTAATAATTGACTAATATGTTTGTGACTGAGGGAACATGTACACCATTAAAAAATGGGATAATATTAATAGCTGGTTAAACCTAAAAAACTGATAAGAATCGTTTTTATTTTCACGTACGCCATTAAAATTTTGTTTGGTGGATAATTCTCCTCAAATATATCTCTTTTGATGTCTAGAAATTACTTGAATAGTTGTAGCTAATTAAATTGAAGTTTCTTAATGTATAATTAATTAATAGAATGTTTTAGTAATTTTCTAGGTTGGTCTGAACAACCCCAATAATCCAATATGTCATTAGCACTCTTTAATAATACTAATGCATCGTTGTTTTTATTGTAATTTTTCATCAAAAATAAACCATTATTAGTAGCTTTATACAATATCATCTAAACTTTTTTAGTGCATAAAATTTTTTATTATGATGTGATTGTTTTATTAAAATTCAGTTATGTGATAATATTGTTTTTTATACCAAGTGATAATGTTGTTATTAAGCCATTTAACTGGCATAATAACCACTATCATGTCAAACTTTTTTTTCTCTTTGATGTTACAAGTCAAGTACTTTTTTTTTTTCTGGTTACAAGTCAAGTGTTTTTAATAACATGCTATAAGACAAGATATTTAAATGATATACCGACGTAAATGTTTTCACCAAAAAAAAAAAAAAAAACCGACGTAAATGTGTTAATTATGGTAATTTAATATCCGAATATTAAAATGCAACAGTGACTGAAAAACTAATTAAGAAGAAAAACAACAGAAGCGTAGCTTCAAAGATCTTATGTTGACTTTTCTTTTTGCCAAAATGATGTCTCCTTTGGTCCGTACAATCTTAAGTGATAAGATGGGAAGGCCAGGGATTAATAGAAAATTGTGACAATCATTAAAACTTAGGGTAAAAAACAAGGGGCAATAGCAGTATAGCACATTAAAATTTGATAAGGATTAATTTGGGGTTCTTGAATTCTTAGCTTAAAAAACAACTTATTTTATGTCATTAGAAATAAAATAAAAAAGTCTATGTTGTATTGATGGACACATATTATATCTAACTTGCCATCCGTTTATTAAACAACTTGTTATTAAAGGTAAATAAAAAAGTCATTTTAGGTTTTGTAGGATTGGAACGTGGAAGGTTAAGGGCTTTGGAAGGTAACCATTTTCAAAACGCTACAAAGTCTGTGTATATTTTAAAACAGACGTGATTATGGGAGAAATGGTTCACGTGACCGTGATTACCACATTATTAAAATAAATAATAGTGAAACAGTCACAAATTAAAGTATGCTATTTATGTGGGAAAGTTCTAGCTTGATCCAGAAGAATCACGAATTAGTAATGAAATATCTCTCTATCTATATAATATTACTAAAGTATGTTTTAGTATGAAGATTTTTGAATAAGATATTTAAGAAAAAACATAGACATGCTGTATCGATCCTAAGTTGCCAACATGAGAAATATAGATATAATTTATTTTATTAAATTATTTTATGTTAATTGAACTAAATTTAATTACAATTAAATATAAAAAGTAGATAAATCATTAAAAAGTTTGAACACTTTATAGGAATTTATTTTGACGCTAACCAATGGTGCATGGGACCTCAACGAACGTATTCAGGTTTAGGTGAGAGGCACATGATCCATCACTTTGGACGGCCCATAAACCTTGAATTCTATAACCACATCCCACATGCATATGCTTCACTTTTCTCTTGGTTGGTTCACTCTTTGCGACAAAGCAATGTCTCCCATAAAGTACACTTAAAAGACCACTATTGTGATCTTCATCTGTTAATTAGAATGTATAATAAAGATGTTTGTACTCCAATTTGATTATTGAAACAAAACTGACAATGATTTGACTCACGTTACAACATGTTCAGGACGTTTTTGCACTCAACATAATCAAAAAGTAATTACTATTATTAGTGAACGAATGTATACCACAACTTTTAAGAAATATGGCTCTAAAACCACTGTATCAAAGCCTCAACACCATATATGCAACCAGATGCTATTTTAAGTCTTACAACCAGTTACCATGATGACCACAAAACCATTTGAATTAAGCCTCAAGTTAATTAATGATTTAGTGTCCATGATAAATCTATGATCAAATGATTCAGATTGAGAAAATATTAACATCATAATGTGATTGCATGCAATAGCTTTACAGAAAAATAATCCCCAAGGGTGTCGTGAAGCAAAGGCATTAACATTCTAACATCAGCTAGTTGGCAACTTGGCATCAATAATCTTAAGAATTAAGACCCTTATGGTTTATACTACATTACTGGCACTCTAAATTACTATTTGAAACATATGCTGGAACATATAGTAGAAATTATAGCACTTTAAATTACTATTTGCAACGTTAGACTCGTGTCAGCTCAAGGTATTCATAATTCTTTGCCAAATGCCTGTAGGGTTCAATTGGATAGTGTCAGTCACCAATGTAGATATTGTTAAACAATTATATTTTTTAAATGATATATCTTATAACTAAGATAGTTTAACTCATTTAGTTGAGTAGTGTTGGTGAATTATTGTATTGAGGAAGAATGATTTAACTTGTGTTTTTTCAAAAACTTGATCCCTCAAGCATTATTTGTCTCCTTCGTTACCAATGACTTTGTCTATCTTCAATTCCTCTCCATCGATCTCTCCATTATTTATTCATCCTATCCATTCTTTTTGTCTTTTCTGCTGCGTGGGACTTACTACATGTTTGGTTGCACATACTCTATGACGTGCATGATGCATCCATCTAATGCTATGTGAGTTAGTCCGTGTTTAGATTGGTATTTATGATCTGCATTTGATTAAATATTCGTATTAAGATGCACTAAAAGCAACTAAAAGTTGCTTCTGTAATCAAGGTCTGAGTTGTGTTATTTTCTTGTTTTGACGTGAGTTTGAAAAGGCAATGTGGATTACATACATTGATCCAAACACACAATTTCTCTCTATCTCTACAACATGTATCCATTGTCTCATTTTCTTTGTCCATCCACTTTTTTTATCTTTTTCACTGCAGAAACAGGAAGACAAGAGATGGTCCAAATTATTTTTTAGGGACTCGGATTCTCTTTGGCACTTTCCTCTCTTATCTCTCCATCCTGTCTCTCTGTCTCTCCAATTCCTTTCCATCCTCTGCGGTATGTCTTTATACTTGTCTTTTCAATTTGTTTTTTCAGACAGCAATCCATGTCCTTTGCACGTTTAATTTCACTGAATACGTGGCAGTGGCAAGGTTCAACTTCAAGTACTACTGCAAGGCACACAACACACGTTTTGTCCTTTTCTTTCTCTACGGTGACTAAACAACAAGAACACAACACGACAAAAAGGAACCACTTGAGAGTACACACTCCCATGCAAACTCAAAAGCACCCTCTTTCTTGAAAAGCTCCAAACTCAAGTTTGCAAGACAATCTTCTCAGTGCATTCTGATTTCTCTCTAAACTAATGAACACCTTCCACTTAACAGCAGCCCCTGAATCTATTCCAAGCATTAAGTATACTTTAAGAGTGCATATATAATATATTATATTATACGAAACTCTTTCTTCCTCTTGTTAATGTTTTTTTTTCAAAGGAAACTTCAAATAATCAGCGTTCTAATCTAAGGTCGTGCTAGAACCTTTAAATTTCCAGAATAGAAGCATAAAACATATCATTGACGCAAATCGAAAATAACATTTATTAAAAGTGAATATTGTTTAAAAAAATCATTACCATGGGGACAAAAAAAAAACACACATATATATACTACTCAAAATTTGAATTATATGATAAAATATATCTACAAACCCATAAACAAAAAAATAGTAAAATCTCGGTATACAAGCTCATAGTCGAAACCTCTCGCAACCTTTTACTATACTGGTGTCCCTTATCACTAGATCCTGCTGGCACACCACACCCTCAAAGCTGTTGAATTGTTTTGCTCTTTTATTGATATCTATATCTATTTTTGTCGAAGGATCAGATAAAATTTACACGAAATGCAAATCTGCAAGAAGCTACAAAACAGAGAGGAGCACAACCTCCACTCATCAACAAAACTTAACACTTCATGCATTTGACTCGTTGAATTTTGGTTGCTCCTCCAGGAATGTCCCACATCCTTGATGGAACACCAATATATTTTCTTGCTCTTGCCATTAAAGCAGGGTAGCAATTTCCTTATACCAGTTTAGAAAAATTTCCTCTTGAAGTTCCTGGTTGTTGTTTGGTATGAACGCATGAGCAGTCCAACGCCAATACCAATCCCTACGCACATCCCAAGGCCAATTCCAACACCAACTCTAACACCAGCATTGAACCATGAGAGTTGTCCGTCCTCACCGGGATACATCTCTTGACAGTAGTAACCATTCCCCATCTTCCCATCAGAATCATAATCATCAACTTCCGAGTCCGTTATCTGCAAGGTATCATCAATCATCAATGTAAAACAATTGATATTTCAGAAATCACAAGGATCAGGTAAGACAGCAAATAAGCAAAGCTAGGCCTCTACTACCCATATATACTAAATGAAATCAATGAACGCTAATAGGAAGGCAATAAGAACTAGAAAATTCAATTATTTTATAGAAAGGTGTGTGATATAATTGTATGCAGCAAGTCAGATACTTGGCTAGTTGATCAACACTCCCCGTCCAAGACTTTGGACTTTTTCATCTTGGAGTGTGGCAAATGGCAAATGCAGGTGACCCAACAATGAATCTTGGGACCAGGATAGGCTCTGATACCATGTTAAACCATAGGAGAAAACAAGGGATATTTTGTATCCTTTAAATCAAAGATATGTACCTAACCTAAACCGCAATTATGTAATAAATCAGAATTAACATTCTGATTTTCAACAAACACAATGCTGAGTAATTCAAACTATTAGATATAACTTGTAAATTAATTATTACGAAATCCACAATCTCCTCGTGAATGAATGATAGTATTTAAAAGATTTTAAACTACCAATGTATTCTAACAAAATTTATGAAGCTAAACTAAACTAGAGTTTCATGAAGTGCCCTTACAACATTAGGACCAAGAGGAGTGTTAGGAACGCACTCTCTTGCAGGTTAGAATCTACAGAAAACTACCGAATAGAATCACGGAATAAGACGTGGGTAACGTACACTCAATCCAATACTAACACGCTCAATTCACAAAATCATCAGAATTACATGATAGTAATAAATAATAATTGATTCAATTGACATACATACCTGCAACAACTTGCGGTTGACACGGTTCTTCTCCAACACCATCATTTCTTCATCCTCTGGAATAGCATCCAGCTTGGTGTGGCGCGCCACTCTCCTCCTCGGACTCATCTGAATGGTCTTGCTCAGAATCACGGGCACGCCGGAGCAGCACCCGGCGACGTAGACCTCGATCGACGGAGCCGAAACCCCGAGCTGGGGCCTGAAGAACGCCGAGCACCCCGACCCGACGGAGCCGCTCGCCACGTGGCAGTCCATGCCCCACCCCGAAGCCGAGGCCGAGCCGCCGGCTCCCCATTCGGCATCGAGGCGCTCGAGCGAGCCGCAGAGGAAGAGCCTCTCGTTTTCGTAGACCTCGAAGTCGGCGCTGCCGCTGAGGCTGACGGTGTCGGTGGCGACGTAGGTGACCTCGGCGGCGTTTCGATCGACGCGGCCGCGGCGGAGGGGGAGCGTGGCGGGGGAAGATGCGGGGACGGGGGCGGCGTTAACGACGAGCGAGACGGCGGCGTGGCGGCGCGCGTGGCAGAGCGTGAGGTGGTCCGGGAGCGAGTCGACGAGGCAAGGGGAGATTCTGACATAGAAGAGACGGATTTCGAGGCAGGCGGAGTGGGAGAGAGAAGGAAAAGTCGTCGTCAACGACAACGAGGAACAATTCCTGAGAATCGGTTCTTCGTCTGGTTGAGCCATGTATGTAGAACGTACGAACCCTATTTCCCTCGAATTGGGAATGGATTGGTTTGGGGGAATGGAAATTATGAATAAGAATGTGTTGTGTTGTGTTGTGTTGGGATTAGGTGATTATGAAAAGAAGAAGAGAAAACGCGGAAAAAAAGCGGCTTAATTGAAAAGACATGATGAATGAAGAAGAGTAGAGGGAGAGAGGGGTGGCCAAAGGCGTGTTTGGTTAGGGACTCAAACTCTATAGAGGGTTCTGTTTGTTTGTTTTATTGGGTGGAAAATAGGACGGGAAAGGGACAAAGAGTGGGATGATAGAGAGACACGTGTGGTTTTGTTGCACCAGTCACTGTACATAACACTCATTCTGTGACAGCAACTTGTTAAGAGTACAGTCCTTATATTTTCCTCTGCTGTGTAAAAATAGGCCCATAAATAACAGGCCTAATTTCATGGGCTTTTAAACATGGGGTGCGCATGAGATATACATTTTTCTTAAATTTCAATTTCAATAAAAATAGACATACTAGTAATAAATTATTATTAGTGTATTTCTGAAATAATAGTATTTTCTTTCGAATTGGCTTATATATATACACCACATGATTAATTTATTTATTTTAAGAAATATATTGTGGAAATTTGTCTCAACATGAATATGCTCTACAATTAGTGTGAGCCGCTAAGAATGACTCAACCACTAGTTTTGGTCTGGTCCAGGCTGATTGGGTCCAACATAACGTGCGTATCAGAAAATGGCTAAAGAAAAATATGATGTGAATCATTCAATCCTATCAAAACAATTTTATGCTTCCTTACTTTCCTTCACATAATACTTTTGTTTTACTTCTTTTTTCTTTTTTTTTTTCTATAATTGCATGCTCCTTTATGATTGCTAGGATGTTATGTTAAATAACAAATATTAATTATAGTGCATTATAGGTGACTAATATTATTAATTCGCACAAAAAGAAAACAACAAAATCTCAACTATTTAAACCTCAAATTGTCATTAATTATTTATAAGCAATTGTCATTTATACTGGACTGTTTATTTAAATTTTTTTAGTAAAATAATGTTTTATTTTAATAAAATAAGTAATTATCTGTGTTTTTAGTATATTTATTTAAATTATTTTTACTTAAAATAAATTATTTTTTATTTATTTAAAAAAAAATTATATACCTATAAAATAATTAATTATTTGATAATCATTATTTTATAAATACTTATTATAATTTTAAATAAATTGATCCATTATAAATTTTAACTGGTATGATAAAGTTTTCATCTAGCAAAATTTTACTGGATATTTGTATAAGAAATAATTGTATTCAAGTTGAAATAATCACAAAAGACAAAGTTTCACCTTTAAATATTTACATTATAACGCAGTTACATATTCAGATCTGAATTTTCGATATTCATGATTCAAAATCGATATATTACCAGTTAAAATAACACTAGTGAATTGATTTATGTGCTATGTGATTATATAGCAGCATTGAAAAATATATTTTTTTTATTTATTTAAATTTTGATAGTATGAATACTTTTGGATCAAAATTAGTGCTTGTAAGTGTTTGGTGGGTTGTTTTGTAAGTGAAGCTCATACTCACTTTAAATAATATAAAAAAAGAGAGAGAGAGAAGGAGAGAGAGGTGTTACATGAAAGAAGTTTACTAAAAAAGAAAATCAACAAATCATTTCTTAAAGTGATATTAGATTTGACCTCTTTAAATAAAGTCAAAATTTGTAATAAAAAAAAATATTTCACTAAAAATAACAGCCACAAATTCCAGCAAAAAATAGTCATAAAGTTGTGAGATAAAAGTAAGTATTTGTTTTCTTTTAACCCAGCTTGACGTTTTTATTTCTTTAAATCACAATTATATTTAACTATATTGGATTAATTTGTTTAAATTTATTTGATAAAATAATAATCTATTTTAATAAAATAAATAATTATTTGAATTTTTATTACGTTTGTTTGAATAATTTTTATTTAAAATAAATTATTTTGTATTTATTTAAAAATTAAATTTTATTTATTTATAAAATAATTATTTATATGATAATTATTTATTTTATAAATATTTATTATAATTTTAAACAGGACTAATTAGATCAATTGCGGTATATTGACATTGTCTTATAGAATTTATATTGACATTGTCTTATTTTTCCTTTTGCATTTTGCTTTTGGAAAAAGAGAATTTCTATAAATAATTCATGGGGACCCTAAAGACCTCTGATGTTCTTGGAAGGGAAGATGGAAAATTTCTCTTGTTTATTAAGAGGACCTATTGCAATTTGTAAGCCTAAAAAACAACTTATATATTTTTTTTCTAAAATCATAATATTGATACAAAATAATTATATTATTGTTAAAAATAATGATTAATTTTATTTAAAGACAGTAAACACACAGTATATTTATTTTCATTCCAATATAATTTATATGAACTAAAATTTAATTATTTCACTTTAATTAATAATATAGAATATAAATCTTGATCATAACTATGTTAAATATTTAAAGTGAAAAGTTACATCAGTTTATAAAGTAAAAGTAATGATTTTATAATCTTTAAAAAATTATTAGAAGAAGCACTTATAAAGTAAAATCACTAGTTGAAATTTGGGTGGTGGCCTCCTGGGCTAGCTAGCAGCCTTAACCAGCTAGTCAAAATCTCACCTGCTTCGTGACTGTGCTTGGAAGGGCCTACAACTCTTGACCTTTCTATAACCAATCAATCGTGTCGTGTTCCAATTTCATAACTATTACTTTGTTCAGTTTGTTGTATAACTTTTTATTTTTTATTTTTTATGGACATTAATGTTACTTAGATTTTGAAACATTTATAAAAAAAAAATTACATGGCAAAGTTGTTCAAAATACCATTTCGGTCTTAATAATAGCATTATTTTTGTCTACATAACAAACATCAATGAAGAGTTTTTATAAAAAAAAATTTATTCATAAAAAGTAAACACCATATAATAAAAGTTTTCAATATTTACTTATAAATCTTATTCAATCAAGTGAGTGAGTTAGATCCTTGACGTGTTTAAAACTATTACTAATAATAAAATAATATATATTTAAGATTTAATTTTGAGATAAGTAGTTAGGCTAAAACAATTTAATGACTTCATATGTTCTATGATAAAATGACATTATTTGATTATCTAACATATTACATAAAAATTAAAATATTCCACCCATTATTTTTATTATTTGTTTTTAAGGTTGTAAGGTAGAAATCAAGAAATGCAATAAATTACTTTGATTCCAATAAAATAGTTAAAATTTTTCTTATTTTACTCATTTTTTCACTCTCCAATAAATAATATGTAAATTAATTAAAAGTTAGGAGATAAACAAAAATATAATTAATAAAAGAGTAATTAATGAGATTTTAAACTTTACAAAGTACTGATAGATAAAAAAACAAAAAAAAATCCCAATAATTAAAAAGGAACTGTAATAAATTTAGCCCTTAATTTTGATAACTACTTGATTATTTGGTCCCGAGAATTGAAAGCATTCATTTTCCATGTCTCTCAATCACTTTCTTCCTTTTTTCTTTTCTGTTTTATCATGATTTATGATTATTTCTTTCTATTATTCTCTTCTTTTTCTGACCATTAAATATTAGTATTAAATACTTATTATTAAAAATTTACAACGTCAGAAAAGGCATTCGTATCATTTTACACCTGCTCAATAAAAAAAACGAACATATTCATATAAATACTTCTACTTCAGATTCATTCAAACTTCGTTCTCTGACAGTTCTTTCTCCAAACCTACCTTTCTATCTTTTCCATCAGAGCATTATTTTGATACCTCTCTCTGCAGCAACGCATTTTTTTCTTCATTCTCTCAAACAATTTCTCTTCACTCTTTGTTTGATCTGCATAAATATAAAACAAAATGAAGGTATGATACATACTTATTTGCCACTTTTGGTTCTTCCTTATTTGCTTATTTCTCTTCTGAATATGGATAGTTTTCTTTTTCTCCTCTTAACTTTGACTCAGAACTTTAATTCATTGTTGATTCTCCATGAGCTTTATGCCTTACCCTTCTTTTTTTTTGCTTTATTATTCTTTTCACATCCTCTGTTTTCTCTCTTTTTCCTCCTGATTCTAAGATCTGGGGTAGCCTTAAATGAATCTTGACATTCCCTTCATCAGAATCCTGGTTTTGGATTCAATTTGAAAATCTGGGTTGGTTTAGATCACTTGTTTTCCAATAAAAAAAAAAAGCTTTTGGTTGGTACTTGATAGGGAAACTTTGGTTTCAAGTGTGTATTTTTTTATTTTTTGTTGTTGTTCAGATATTATATGTTGGTCTGGTAAGTAAATATTCTGTCACTGATTAAGGTTACATGAGGTTTATTTATTAATTAGAATTGAATATGGGTTGAAAAAGTTTTCTAATTTTGCTTGCAGAAGTTTGTGCTCAAGTTAGATTTGCATGATGACAAAGATAAGCAGAAGGCCTTGAAAACAGTTTCAACTCTATCAGGTACTAAATAATTCTAGTTGTTCTTGTTCACTTTGCTAGTTTGGGTTGTTCCTCCACTTTTTATTTATTTATAATTAAGTCTTCTATTATCTTGAAAAATGAATTATTTAGAATCAGTCAATATGACAGTAGTAGTAGCAAAGTGCTGCACGTCTCTTAAACCGCCGTCTTCAGTATATTTGTCTAACATACTTTAAAATTTAATAAAATTTTCAGTTCTGAATGTTCAAATCAAAGGAATGAAAGATAACTAAAAAAAAACAATTATTCTAATTATTTAATACTGTATTAAGTATAATATACATTTATGATTTGCATCTAATATGATTAACACTGATTAAACTCTTCAAGTGATTTCTCGGCCAAGAGAGTTCTTATTAGATTGGCATGCTTCACATTTGAAATTCTAGTTGATAATTTCTTCTAAGCAAAAAAAAAAAATTGTTCTGCTTGAGAATTTATCTATCTTTTCAAAGAACAAAAGTCCTAACTAAAAGCCTGTGCAACATCTTAGGAATTGATGCCATAGCCATGGATATGAAAGAGAAGAAGTTAACAGTGATAGGAACAGTTGATCCAATAACTGTGGTGAGCAAATTGCGCAAATACTGGCAGACAGACATTGTAGCGGTTGGACCAGCGAAGGAGCCTGAGAAGAAAGATGATCCTAAGAAAGCAGAAGCAAAGAAGGAGGGAGAGAAGAAAGAGGAGGGAAAGAAAGAAGAGGGAAAAAAAGAAGAAGAAAAGAAAGATGAGAAGAAAGATGATGAGAAGAAAAAAGAGCCAACCCCAGAAGAAAGAGCCTTGGAGTGGGTCAGGGCTTATAGGGCATATAACCCCTACATGAACACACACTACTATGCTCCCAGCATGGAAGAGAATCCCAATGCTTGTGTCATTTGTTGAAGAAGCAAACTTAAATGTAGTTTTATAAGTTTTTTGGTGTTATTTTTCGATTAGAATTAAAGTTTTTATCTCGATGATCTGCATGTTAACATTTATCACGCAGGTTATTGAGATGAAACGCTGATTCTGATTGAATAACGATGTCAAAAATACCTACAGATCTGTAAGTTTTGTTCGATGTTAAAATAGTAAGTTGTCCAAACACAAGGGAAGGACATACTTTTTTCCAACATGGTAATGGATTCAATTCTCTTTCATCACTCCCATATGAGCCATTAGCCAAAAGTATAGGAACTCCTTGTATATAATATGGTGATGTCTTGCTATTGAGATACTTTCAATGTGTAGAGAAGAAGGAATAAAATTTTGGGGATGTAATTTAATCATAGGTTTTTTCTTGTAATATACAGTTGTTATATGATTATCATCCACAAAATTAATATAGCGTGTGTGTTTGATTAAAATGTTTATGAAAAAAGGCTATATTTTTTGTGGGGTTGGGTGGGGGGAAGCAGCCCCGTATCTATTGGCACATCCTCAACCACTCCAAACCATAAAGAAAATGTCTTTTTATTTTTGTTGTTGTTAGTGATCCGTAGCATATTGTCATGTCTTTCTTCTTGTGGGGACATGGTGGCTGAAAAGCATAGTACACCATTATTATTGAGATTCTTTTTTTCATTTCAGAGCTTTTGTCTTTCTCTGCATTTCGTGTCCCAATTAATCTTCATATATCACGTAGTAGTTGATTGTTGCCTTGATCCAAATTTATCACCACATGAAGACGTAGACAACCGTGATGATGCAGAGAAAAACCATGAAAATTTTTGTGTGGGGTTCGTTGGTCTCACTGGTTTTACCTTGATGCATGATTGAAGCGTCATGATCGCTATGTGCACTATTAGCTAGCTGGTCATAATTGCAAACATCATTATTTTTCTAATGGTGTTCATGAGGTAATTGACCTTTATTATCTATCATTCGGTCTTATCTAGGAATAAATACATATATACTATTATTAAACTTTTGGTTACATATGGCTTGTTTTATTATTTTTTGCAAATCTGGTCATGCTTATGTATATATCAGTGTAATACACTACTTAGTGGAGTGTGATTAAAGTGATTCCATCACCTCGCTCTCAATAACTTTTTGTTTATCCCTCTCCAATAGAAACAACAAATCACTTCAACTACCGTTAACATTAATTTAATTAGCCATCATTTCATCCAAGCTTTTCTTTTGTTCATGATAAATTATAAATATCCAGTTTTTTTTTTTTAAATTTAATTTTTGCTATCTTTCTTGTCTTTCCACCCAATCCACCAAAATGAGGTGTACACTTATTTATCACCATTTTTTTGTCCAATCCACACAGAGACTCTCTTACTCTGTCTAATTAATTTGCATTATTGATCTATGTTTTTTTTTTTTCACATGTATTTTTCTTTTTAAAAGTAATATTCAAAGTACAGTTGAAAGTAAAAATATGAACCACGTTGTAGGAGACGGGTCCATTTTAATTACCTGTGAATCTATGGAACACATGCTCCCTTCTGCAATGTTCTCTCAATTATTATTATTTTTGACAAATTTTGATAGACAATACACCAGTGGAGCTAGTTTAATTTCTCTTTTTCACCCTCTTTTCACACACATACACTACACAACACACACAAAAAAATTAAATCTCCTTCTACTCATAAAAAAAAAACTCCTTTTCACCTTCGGTGATTTTAACCTTTTCTTTTCGTCAAAAAAGGCGGTGTTTTTTAACCTTTTACATTTAAAAGCTAGTGGCATGAGAATTTAAGACAAGTCAGAATGCCAGATACATCAATTTAAGGTGATAAAGAATTTATTATTTTAAAGCCAGGAGATAACCTTACTTAAAGATTTTTTTCCCCGTTATATGCTCATAATTAATTATGTGATAATTAGCTTATTTTCTTTGTTATACATATAACTAAATATAGTTATAACTGCTATTAGAAATTAGAAAAAAATACTTATGAATTTCCTTTGGAATTTTGTAAGATTTGAGAAAATTACCACACCATGATAGAAGTATCATTTATCATTACTTTCTAGTTACACATTTGAACACTTATCTTCTCTTTTATGACTTAAGATGTTTGTTTAACCCTTTTTAGAGTTGTTTTTAGGTTTTTCTATTTTGTTTTCTACTTTAAGTTAATTTCTATGGTTTTTAATGGCGTTTTAGGATTGGATAACATAGAATCAGAGCCCATTGTTATACATGACCTAATTTTTCTTGCTATTAGCGAATCTGATTCGCGCTCAATGTTATACATCTTAAAAAAAAAATTCAAACTATCTATCACTCTGAAAACATTAATTAAAAGTATGTGTAAACTTATATTATTCTTTCTTCTCTAAAGAACGTTATTGGGAAATTGAAGCCAAATGATAAAAACAAAAGGTATGGTATATATGAGCCATATTAATTTGATTAGGTGATTTGGTCACTGATGATCGATGATATTTATATGGCCATTGATTAGGTGTTGGTCGGTGAGTGAGTGATATATTAATCTTGGTCAGCACATATTATCATTCCAATTAAGTTCCAACATGGTAAACAAGGTCTAAGGGCAAATCAAACTGGTCAGAAGAAATGAAGCATGCTTATCCAAAAAATAAAATAAAATAAAATAAACTGATCAGAATTCAGAAATGAAGCATTTTAGGGTTGAGGGAGAAAGAAGAGTACGTAGGGGTCATAAACCATCAAGCAAAGTTCAAAACGATAAAAACAATTAATTATACTAACCAAAAGAAATTAAAAAGCAGAATTGATAAGAACAATAAACAGTAGCAGGATAAATGAAAATCATGAAATTGCAAAGAAAGTGTGAGGGATTTGGTTGATTGCTATACAAGTTTTTCTGCTTCAAAATTCAAACTGGATTTATGTTTTTGTCGGGTTTTTTTTCTTCTTTCTTTTTGGTTCAAATCAAAGAACACGCCAATGTCAAAAAAGCATATGTTGTCTCTGTTGAAAATACGTGCAAGATATAAATGCAACTAACTTTCCATATATAAATGTCAAGGAACAAACACAAACACGTAGGATTCTTATCCTTATATATAAGGACGGTGTTTCCAATATCTCATGCCAGTAGTGTATCCCTGCATATATAACTGGTGAAAAAGATTTAAAAACTTTTACTTCTTTATGCTATGAGTAGTACTTACTAATTAAATTGGAACATGCAACAACGTTGAAAATTTTTGGTTGACACAAAGTCAATGTACATATTATTTAGCGTCAGCATATATTTATGGTTGTGTTGCACAACATAAATATGAATATATTGTCGGTGATTTCATGTTTCAAACACCGTACAACTTTGTCTCATCCTATTTCTTTCTGCTCTTTGAATTACTGCCTGTGGGTTATAACACTGACGAATCAATATTCCTTGAATAAATAAATAAAATATAAAATAATAAGAATTTGATTTTCTTTTTTGTTAATTGTGTTATAAGCGTGTAGTATCTACTAGAAAACTTGGTTTCGACTGGTTATCTTTAGTAAGATATTCTCTTTTAATTATAATTTATTTATCCATAAAATTTAAACTCAAATATTTATAGTTTGACCGTAGTTATTGGTTGAATATTTGAGATATTGTATATGGGTTTCAGATACCTATTGTGTGCTTTTTTTAATTATATGTTTTGTTGACCGATAATTAAAAAAAAAGAGTCAAACCTAAAATATAATTTAAAAATTTGAACTTAATTTCACTTAAATTAACCAACGTGTTAATATTGAAATTTTTTTTAATCAGAATTCATCATCATTATCAGTTAAAGAAATTATTTTTAAAATTAATAAATTTGTCATACATGACTATAATTAAATAATAATATAAGAATTCTTTACATACACACTGAAAATCAGGCCCAGAGTTTGATCTTTGACTGGAGGGACGATGTTTCAGGGTCTACCTCAAAATTTTAAAAAATAGATAAAGACGTGATAAAAAAAATATATATTATTTTTATAAATATATTAAAATTAACGTATGACATGTTATTAAAAAGTATGATTATTTTGGTTGTTAATTTTTTTTCTTTTAATCTTTATATTTATAAATTAATGTTAAATAAAATTTTTGTTAGTTATGATATACCAACGTATAAGTGATATTTAATGAGAAGTATGCTTGTTTTTTTAACAGATTTAGAAACACAACAAAAACTTAAATTATAAAGGAATTATAATTAAAAGAGTTAATATATTAATAAAAAATAAAAGTATAAGTTTTAATTTATTATCAATATGACATTAATTAAATTTTATTTTTAACCTAAAAACAATAAGAATATATTTTTTTTCCTTCAAACACTGATATAATATATCTTTATTTTTAAACATATTATATAAAATTAGTTAGAAAATTATATATTACATATGACTATTTTTTTTTTTTTAGAGATAAGAAGATATCATTAATATTTCTCATCATGTGTATATTTTTTTTTATGCAAAATATATATATATATATATATATATATATATATATATTATTTTATTTTTTTATTTTTAAATTATATAAGTACCCTTATTTTAGTCAGTCACATGTCTCTAAAACATAAGAACCGTCCTTGGTGACAATGCTTGGATAAAGTTTGAAGATGGTGGAAAATGTGGTGAAACATTTAATATAATTCTTTACGTAGGTTACTTGGAGCAGCCCAACTCAGTTTCTTTCTTTAACTGCATGTGAGGTGAGGGTCATGCATAAATTAAACGAAGTCAAGAGATTACTACTATATAATTTGGTATTTTTTTAAAACTAGTGATTGACTGATGCTAAAAAAAAAAGTTATATTGAACAGATTAATTTCATGCACGGTTGGGTCAACGACATGCTTTGGACAAGATTAATATGTAATATGTATTAGTAATCTCTAGTATATCTTTTCTCTCCATTTGTCTCTATCACTCTCTTTTTTCTCACATAATAATATCCCTCCTAGCTATATTCTCCATCTCTTTGTGTACCTGTTTATCTTTTCTTTGTACTCATTTTCACACTCCACCCATGACGGGGAACATTACCTTTAACGATAATCATGAAGGGGATACGTTGCACAATCTCCAACTGAGACACGTTTCATTTTAAACGAACCTTCTATTCTGATGTGCATGTAAATATCTTTGACTTAGATGTTTAGTTTGTTATATGTGACCATACATTATTCTCTATTATCTGGATTCAAAGGTATATAACCAAAGATTAACACAGAGACTGAAGTTTCGAGACAGCTGGGATACCACTACATTAATTAAGTACACCTAGGATAAATCTCTATGTAATTAGTGCATGTTTCTAACAGTGTATGAGATCACTGTCAACAGTGTTAAGGAACAGGAAACGAATAAACATGTCCCAGACGACAAGAAAAGCTACAAATTAACAAGTCAATTCCAAACAAATCTCAACAGTTGGATATACTCAGATTTTGTTTGCCACTTTAGACCCAGTTATGAGTTATCATTTATCAACTGTGAAGACTTGGTTTGGTTAATTTCAGAGACAAGGAGTTGAATTCTGATTTGCAATTCAATGGAAACGCAGAATGTGTGGGTCACTGTGTCCCCTTCTCATGGTGGAAAAAGACCTGAAAAGTTAACACTCAATATAGACCTTTCCTTACACAAACCCGACCAAATATGAAAGTAAAAAAGGAATAAAGGATCCAACAAATTATAACACCCACTATAGGGATATATTTGTTGATCGAGCACCTCATCATGCAATCACACATAGTGGAACCAAAGAATCCAAATTGCAACAAAAGCACAAACTTGTGTTGTTTTTAAGATCCATCGTGTACATACCTTAATCTAGACAAAAGATTTTGTTAGATACAGAGGATGTATAATTGGACTGTATTGTTTCTCAAAACAAGCATTAGTTTATTTATAAAAAAAAAAATAGTAATCAATATTGTTTTAAAATTTAATAACGACAAATGAATCATTCTTTTAAATAAAGGCATTCCTTACATATAATATTAATCATTATTCAACATAAGATAAACATATATAGAAGGAATGGAAGTTGTAAAATATTTTTATTTTTTTCAAAATATAGTTGTCCTCAAATACTTTTAGCTTCTCATTAGTATATAAGATTAATAACTTACGTCAAATAGAATTTATTTTAATAAAAAATACAAATATACTGGCGTGTAGTATCAATCAACGAGCTAGTGGTATATAATGAGTCGTAGTGCATTCAATAAGAGTATATAAGTTGGTAATTATCATATCTTAATAGTTTAATATTTTTTGTGAGAACACTATTGGATATTTGGATTGGATGAGTAGATATGCACATTGAAAATAAGACACTTAAGACCCTTTCACACCATATTATATATCACACTCCCCGCGAGCTTAAGGCACGAAAGAATTAATGACCTTGAGTTTTCCATATACTGTACTAGTCACCAAGAACCGAATCTTATAGATGTGCTCCATGTCACGTTCCACGGAACCAGTGAAGCCACGCATATATATGCAGAATGCGGTCACAAAAAATTGCCAACTTGAGAATCAATCAACAACCTTCAATTACACATATAATTAACCTTATTATTAATATCTTTATGCTAGCATTTTATGTGAAAAAGAACATGATGCCATTTTAGTTAGTACTTAATAGTGTTTCTATTTTGAAATCTTTAAATATTTTCCCCTAAAAACATGTGTTAACAATTTTTATAGATAAACAACCAAAATAATTTTTTATTTGGTTTTACTGGCTATATTATTAATTAAAAAATCTCATATAAATGATTAGTACAAAATTTTCTTATGTTCTTCAAGATAGTTCATAGCAGATATAATTTATACATTATCATAAAAAAATTTAACACCATTTTTACTTGAAATCAGTTAAAAAAACCCAATATAAAATAGTCAAACTCGAGCCAAATTTTTTACTAATAATCATAATCATGTATTACTTCAATTGCACAAATCATTTCAGTCACCCTAGCTACTTCACAGTTAGCCGTTTGTAAATAGGACAACCTACAAGTGAAAATACCCTAATTAAGCACACTCTAGTTAAAACAAAACCCTATTAGCAAAAGAAAAACAAACTCATCTAGTTAGACTTATTATTTTCAAACTCTTGTGCAGAGTTTGACTCAGACAACATTATTATTCATGAAAAAGATAGACGCTATCTCGTGCAGCAGAACCCTGATCCAATCAAGTTGCTCCAACAAGTGGTGACGTGGGAATAGGGGAATGAGGAGACATAACACTCTCATCAAACATCCTTGAAGAAAAACTGAGCCTAAGATTCTGTTGCCAACGTTTGATTCCTCCCAAAGGCTTCTTTGTCGTTTCTTTTCCCACGAATGCACGAATCCTGTTGAGTGCAACGTCCATTGTTTCATCATCCATGTTGGCAAAGCAAACCCTAAACCAACCAGGCTCAGAACAGTTGAAAGAAGAGCCAGGTGACACGTTCAGCTTCACCTCATGAATGATCACACGCCACAGCTTCATCTCAGCTTCAAAAGTTTGCTCCTCCAACAAACTCTTCAAGTTCATCCAACAAAATAGTCCCGCATTGCTTGGGAATCGAGTGATGTTAACCTCCTCAAGCCCCTTCATGAACTTGTCGTGCCTTTGCTCCAACCTCCTCGAATTCTCCGAAAGAAACTTTGTCACAAAGTTCTCATCCGAAAGCATCGAAGCCAACATGTGTTGAGTTTGGGAAGAGACTAATCCGAAACTCGACATTTTCCTTCCACAACTCACCACTTCATCGTTGAATGAATAAACTATTCCAACTCTGAAGCCAGGGAACCCCATGTCCTTAGACAAACTATAAATAACGTGAATTAGGTCACGGTTGCAATGTTCCATTTCTTGGATCACTTCAGCAACGCTTACATATCTGTGGGAGCTGAACACAGTGGCTGCATAGATTTCATCACAAACCAAGTGAATGTTTTTCTCATTGATGAAACTCACTAGGCTCTTCAATGTGTCCTTGTCTAGTGTTGTGCCCAAAGGGTTAGAAGGGTTTGTTATGATCAACCCCTTAATGTTGATGTTGTCCTCTTTGGCCTTTTTGTACGCTGCTTCAAGTGCTTCTCTTGTTATCTTGAAGTTGTTGGAGCTATCACAGTGGACAGGAATTATTTGCACCCCGGTTCTCCAACCCAAGTCACGGACGAATCTGTAGTAAAATACGAAAATATATAATATATCAGTCATTATCATTTTGTTAAAAGCATATATGTCATTCTTTGTGTGCTGTGTTATAGTATACGCTTGCGTGATCAAACATTAATTAATTAAATAATTTTGCCACCACTTAATCTTGTTATAACTTATAATAATATATATGCGTCTTAATCACCCAATCAGGTTTAATTCTGCTTTGACCGATTCAGTCACTGTGTATTGTGGTCCATGTGCATTAGGTGGGTAGCTGGACAAAGAGTTACTGTAAGAGTCTTGAATAAAATTTTATATAGTTATTTTCAATGAATGGAAAGACATTTTTTAAAACAAACTAATTGTAAAATTAAATATATCAATGTAGAAATCAATTAAAAAAAACAAAATTGTGTTTTGTACACGGCGAAAAATTCCTTGAAAATTATTTAATGTTCTCGTCATGTACGTGAACTTTTATTCTGTCAAAATGTGTTAATTGTCAAGATATATGACCGAAAAAAATAAATTTCCAAAAGTAGGTGCAAGTGTGTGTCATTTTTGGATTGTGCTGACATTCCTGTTTGAATGAGGTTACACTACACTACACATGTTCACAGTTTCATTTTGTCAAGGTCAATATATAGTTACCATCAATTTAGCTTGTATCATGTTAATGTCTAATTTGGACTTAACATATGAATTACAAGAATACAACACACGCTTGTGTTGACAAATAACACTATAGCAGTTAAATGATTATCCCATGCTTGTTGACAAAATAACACTTGTGTTGACAAACAACACTGTAGCAGTTATATTAATAAACAATATTTATAATATTACAAAATAAACATATAACTCTAAACTGGAAGATTACACATATCTCTCAGTTCAATGGTTTGAAATCGTTTAGAAAGAAAGTTTTTAAAATGAAAATAAGTACTATAGCATGTTAAGACATTGAATTCCCTCCTAAAAACGCTTTATAAATGCGTGCTTTATCTTTTTCCACTTATAAGGTATGATGGGTGAGGACTACGGTGACATACATTGAATGAACACAAAGTAAAATGGGAAAAGGGAAGGTACATACCCGGGATAGAATGGGGTTGGAATCATAAAAGCATCACCAGGATCAGCTAAGCAGAACATGATTAGTTCATTTGCCCCTGTTGCCCCTCCACTCATCACTACACGCTCTGGATCAAATTTGACCCTACCTCCTCTCACTTTTGACATGAATTTTGCCATTGCCTTAATCAAATTTCAAAAACAGAAACATTTCTCTTGTTAACAACACAACACGCGCTTACAGCAAGTTATATATGATGAGTAACATCTTTCTTTTTTTCACTTATTAAATATCAAATATTGAATAGTCTTTTAAGAGGAGTGCTAGTGATATAGACATAGTACTGTTTAATACAATATTAATTGTAACATACTATTTTGCATCTATTAATATTTATCAAAATTGTGAAATAATGAGTAAATTTTATTATTTAAAAATGGATTGTGTTAAAAAATATATTGACACTTGTTAGCATTTTTCTTCTTTAATTATGTTTTTATGTTAAGTTGCTTACATTTGTGAACTCTGGTAGTCCATGATAGTCCTGAAAGTTAGCAATATTTCTGAACTGATGCACTCCTTCAGGAGTGCAAATGGAAGCCTTGAGATTTTTCTTTATCCACTCTTCAATCAGATCAAAGCAGAGCTGAAAAAAGAAAAAGAAAAAAAAAACAGAGAAAAAAATGAACACCCAAATGAGTCAACCTATTATAATATCAAAAAACTGCATTTCATCATCTTTGTTGCCTCACACACATACCTGATTTTCTGCAAGACCCATCTGAATAACACCCTGAGGATTCTTTGTTGGGTGAAATGGGTTTCTATCATAAGCCTTCCACCCATCAAAATATGGAGAATTCTCTCCATGTTTGTCATTGGTGGCAATCTTGGACAGAAGCTGTTGGCTCTTACTCATGTTTAATAATAATAATATTAGTTTCTCCGAAAGAGTATATATATGGTCACTCTCTCGTTTGAGTTGCAAAAGCTGTGGATGGTGCTAGCAAAACAAGTGCTGATGAGGAAATGAGAGAGAATATTGGAACGTATTTATAGGCAGAAGAGTATTGGATCATATATAAAAGCCTACGAGGAAGTAAAGTTTATTTCGAACTTCAATAATGGATTTATGTTGGTGGAAAACTAGTTGATTGCGTGTCCAATACTCATTTCGTAAGCTAATCACACCACGTGTGAAAAGACCGATACGACCACAACCTAAATACAATAATTAATTCATTTGTTATATACTCTCGTAGCTAGATTCACTTTCTTTTGTTTTTTTACCTCATTTTTTTCTATTTATTTCTACAAACATAATTGATGAATATCTAATTCTAAATTAACACTTCAGGGAGATAGAAAGACAGAATGTGATAAAGAAACGTAGGCATATATAATATGATATGATAACAAAAAATGAAAGCAAAAAGTTATGTGATAGAGACTAGTTTTTTTTAATCATATTTTTCATTTTAGAAATTGTTAAGTGACCAATCCAAATCACTAGTTTTTTTTTTAATCATATTTTTCATTTTTCTATTTTCTCTTGCATATGCTTGCATTTACATAGACCTAAAATGGGCTGTACGATTAATCATTACTCAAGAAAAAATAAATTCCTTGAGTTATATTATTTATATAATATTTTTACAATTTAATTTTAATATATTATTAATATAAGTTATTTATGTAAATATTATAAAAGTAAACGATTTTTACTCATAATATTTCATAGTTAGATGAAATTTTTAAAAAATTATATTATCAATATATTCTAACTAAATTCTTTTTTTATAATATTTTTTTTGTATTTTTTTGTTATATTATTCATGATACTGCAATTTATTTCTCTCTCTTAAATGTTGTAAAATATAAAATGCAACTAACATTCATTTTCTTTAATTTTATGCGTAACTTGCTTTCGATTCTCCATGTAATTAAGGTATTTTCTCCATCAATGAAAAAGACAGTTTAACATGGAATAATCAACATAGGAGAAATTATTGCGTCAGAAGTTAATTTCTTCAAAATGTATCTTTTTGATAAATAAAAAAAGAGAAGGTAAGTTGGGTCTAGAATTTGAATTTCATAAGGGACAATCAGCCGAAAATAAAAACTCATCAGAGACAAAGCATGTCTCAACATTAAAAAACCACACTTACAAAAACATCTTGATCGAGGTGCAGTTTATTTTTATCGGGTAATTTTATCTAAATAGTGATTTAAAGTGAATTATATGAATAACCCTTGTTATAGTTTGATATTAATTTTAATGGAAAATTAGTCCTTGACTTTTTTTTTTTTACTTTTGTTTATTGTTGTGAGTTTTAATTTGTTCAACCATCAAATTAATTGACATTCACCAATTTCTTAATATTAACAATGATATAACTTAAAGTACAAGATGATAAGATGATATAGGGTGTCAATCGGTTCGTACCTACTACACAAATTCGAAGAATCAAATCAATTAAATTGGTTTGAATTTTCATTTGGTGTTCTTAATTAAATTGAACTAAATAGTCAAATCGTATAAAAAAAAATCAAAAATAAAAAAATTATATGAATAAAAATTTTAAAAATTAAATATATTTTAGGTTTGATTTTTGAATCTTATTATAAAAATCAAATTAAATCAAATCAAATCGAATATTATAATTATATTGATTTATTTTTAGATATTTAATATTATTTAACTAATAATATTTTAATTTTTTATAATAATAATATATGATTTATAGTATATTTTTTTTATAATAAATTTGTAATATATGATATATATTTTATTTTCATATCTTAAAAAAGATATATTACTAAATAACATTAAATATTAAGTAAAACATGATTTATTATTATGTTAAAAAAAAATTGGTAATATTATTTTATAATAATGTTAAATAAAAATAAAAATAGTGAGAGTTATATATATGAATTTACTTTATTTTAAATTAATCTTGCACAATTTGCATTTTTTTTTTAATATAAACATTGTCGGTGAACCCAACTAAGCCAATTTACCGGGTCAAATTAAACATAATATTAACTCATAATGACTAAAGCCAATTTAATTACCGGAGTAAGATTTAGTATTTTTATTTTATTTATAATTATTCTTTTCTGACTTCTTTTTAGTTGGACGGTTTAGTCATATGTTGATTTCATCATCTATGGGCGCGCGTTTCTGGGTCGATATATCACGACATGCATAGAATTATTGCACTTCATGCAAAATTTTAATGCAAAAATTTATATGTAAATGAACATGAAGTGAAAAGTAATTTATTTTTATATCTGTCCAAAAGAAATTGACTGGTTATTTTTAGTGAAATCACACTTCTCTCTCAATCAATCAGGTTTTTTTATTCAAGGTTCGAACTCAATAATCAAAATCTCCAATCGAGTCCAATTTCATTCAAATCATATTAATTCTTTATAATTTTATAGTACTGCTTAATTATGTTGGGGAAATTCTTCTTTATATATAGTAGTAATTGATTAATTTCAAATATACGAAGAATGGCACTGACTTGGAAAAAGGAATATTTGGCCGGTACTTGGACTCTACTGTGAAAATAGCTAAGTGAAGCCTAATCATGGCACATACGTAACCGAAGCACATTAAGTATTGTTAGAGAAATAATAGAAGGTTTGAAAGGGTCCAAATTTGGCCCTAGGGCTTGTGGGACGGTGTATTCATTATTCATGCTTTGAAATTGACCCCATACACCACACTTCACATTTTCAAATTGTTACTTATAGTATGAAGGAAAAGCCAGCTTTCAGCTTTGCCATGTATAGTAAGCAATGATCACGAGGCATTAATATGAGGTACGGTTCCAATTTTCTGGGAAAATGTTTGAACATAATTTGGACGTGAATCACATTGAAATGACACGTAGCTAGCATAGAATAGAATCAAAGCTTCTAAGAGAATGAGAAACCGTACTTGAATCATTGAATGTATAACTCGTTACTCGTTACTCGTTAGGATTAGGATTCTCACGCGTTTGAATTGGGATCTCTCTTTTGAAAATGCAAGCCATGAGAAACATGAGTGTTTCACCAAACTAGGTTTATGATTGTTATTTTACTTTAGACATTGTTTGGTTTTTCATCAGCGCACCAGGCACCAAAAATAACAACACCCTTTAATTTCGCAGCTAGTAAATTCAAAGTCTATATTCATTTGGTTTCCAATCCAATTTTTCTTCCACTTGCTGGTTAAATGTTTGTTAACTTTTGTCGTTTACATCATGAGAAATGGTTTTTGTACTGCTAGTATAAAATTATTTCATTATCAGTATAAAATATTTTTAGATATAAAATATTTTTAGAGTTACATAGATTAAATGAGAATTTTACCTCTTACATTATTACATATATGCATACACATACACTCACGTCACGCGCACGTGCATATACATATACAAATACAAGAGGGAGAGTATAATGAAGTGAATAGTGATCAATATTAAAATAAGAAAAAGAGAATGAATGTCTGGACCACTGGCGCAAAACAAGTTTAATTGTTTCTTCTACTCGTTAGTGGTGTAATTAATATAATACTCCGTATTAGGTTTTATGAAACATCGGAGAATTACATACATTGATCATATGTAATGACATCTTAATTAACGGCAATTAAACCACATGTATAAAGCGAAGAATGTTCGGTATAATAAAAGTTTAATTCGTCATCTTATACGCACGAAGCTCTGATTATAATTAAAAACAGTCGTGTGTATTAGAAACGGAAGGATGTTTATAAAAACATTTTTTTTCTTCGTTTATATTATTTTGGTAGTGTAACTTTGAAATTTACTGTTTCTTTTTCTGTCAAATGCAATGCAAGCTTCTGTCTAAAGAAACAGCATGCCACTGCTTTCAAACTTGAAAATCGACAAGAGTAAGGCATTAATTATTCAACAGACAATAATATAACATACTTAAATGTTTATGTTTCTCCTCTCTTTATACATGTTTTTAATTAGTCCCTTAAATTTGGAATAAATTTTGTTTCTCCCTTCCTCCAATTAAAAAAAAAACATTTTAGTCCCTCAAATTTAATATTTAGGGACTAAAAATGTATTTTTTTTTAAAAAAATTGATGAATTAGAATAATATTTTTTTTAAAAATTGTGAGATCAAAATTGCTAATTAAACCAAATTTCAAGGACTAGTTAAAAATATAATTAAGTATTTTTTTTGAAAATGTAAAACTTGCAAAATAATTTCAACAATCAAACTAAAAAAAGCTAAATATTAGAAAAGCATTGGAAAAATGTTCTATAAAATATATATAAACCGATAAAAGCTTGTCTTAGTGAAATAACATGAAAAAAGAAAAGAAAAGAGATGAAAGTATAAAACATAAAGAATAAAAATATTGAATTGAAAGAGATACTTCTAGCAAAGAAGAATGAGCATAACATAACATGACATTTAAGAGATACATATGAAGAACAACTTCCTAGACCATCTACCAGTAACAATATGATTAATAGGAATATTACTATTAATGATGAAAATTATAATTGTAAATTTTACATGTCCAATCTTAAAATAGTTGAACATCTTTTATATTGATGACTAATTATTAAGAAAATTTGAAATATATGTTATGGTTGACTATATTTATTTATAGTACTTCTTTGACGATCACTTCTATCAACATCATATTATGATTTTGTAGTTGATTTGGAAAATTAGAAACAATATTATTTTTAATATATTATTTTTAATAAGGAATTTCATTTATAAAAATTGATATAGAATGCATTAATTTATATTAATTTATACGTGGAATTGAATAAAAACATATGATGAATCATTTTGTTATTCTATCACATAGTGGTACCTCAATCTCGAAACTTGCATTGTAAACACATAACTATATTATTGATTTTCATGGAATAGACTTTTTGTATAACTTTTTGGTAGATATATAAGGATTGGATCCTATAGGAATATTAATTATATTGTGATGGATTTCATTTTTTTTTTGGCAAGATATGTATACTCCTATTACCTTTAGGTATAATTATTTTTGGCTATAGCTAGTATTTACAATATGATATCACTTAGTATAACATGGGTACCTTTGATCTTGCTACTTATATATAAATATATACTATTATGTATTTTGCTGAGAAAAAAAAAAAAGTATACCTCAGCTAAAGTACAACTTTTAATTTTGCAGGAATTTATTTTTTGAAAAATTCCTTTTTCCACTCTTTAAGCAACCGACAAATTAATTAATCAACTTGTTAATTGACGACTTTGTTAATTGACGACTGATTTGATGAATTCCGATAGATATACATGCATATGCATGCGTGTGTGTGATCATGAAAATTCAAGAAAATGCTAGTGTGAGTGTGATCATGCAAATTAATACTCGCGTAATTGAAATGAATGGGGTTATGACTTCGGAGATTTGTGGGAAACGTGTAAACTGTAAACCTTGAAGGTTGAAATTTTGACCTTAAAATTACAAGAAAACAATGAAAACACTGAGATCAGATTTTTTAATGTGTCCGTGGGTTTATAACCAAATTAAAAAGAGAATATCAAATATATTTTACGAAATATATTTGTATTTAATCATAAAGTGGCTGCTGGCTTATATAAGTCAACAACTTTAATAAAAAAATATTATTAGAATACTCTCAATCAATAAAAATAGTAAATGAATATTTGACAAAAGTATTTAAAACAGCCATTAAGTCACGTCTTAAACACATTGTAGGTCGATTCGACTTTTGTCTCACATAATTTTCTCTACTTTTCTGTTAGATATGTTTATACTTATTTACAAAATCATCCTTTTTATACTTTGTAAGTGTTGTTTTAAAAAGGTTTTACCAAAATTGTGTTACTGACTAAGGTGTTCTATTCGCATATATAAATATAATTTCAGACTAACAGCATAGGCTAAAATGAATGAAATGAAGAGTAATCATTAATTAAAATCCTAAAAGGAAACGTCAGTATGAAGACTATATAAACCAGTATACCTGGCAAATGAACCTTAAAAATCCTAAAATGAACGTCATATGAAGACTAATACTATATAATTAGTGTATTTGCTTTCACGTTTTTGCTCATTTCAAAACAACGGAAAGGTGACTGAGCAAAATAATTGGATAGTCGGTTGTTTCAAACGATCGAGATTCAAACACACTTAGTGTGTTTGTTTGCTGAATAATAGAGTAGTGTCCAACTTTTATTACTACTGTATAATGAGATAGCTCAAACAGAGTAAGAAGATACATACCTCTGCACCGTAGCATAAATTATAAATTATAAACTATAAGTTGATGAAATTTAGGGAAGTTTGCTTATAATTTTATTTTTTATTTTTATTTTAAATACAAAATTTTTATTTTTTATTTTGTTGTCGATTTTATAAGATTTATATAAGAAACATTGAAAATAATTTTTATTTTTTTTCTATTTCCTATACGTACAAATATTTAAAACATACTTCAATGGTTTCAAAAACGAAAGTGTTTGTTTATAAACTATTTTTTACCTTGATTTTTATTAACATATTTTAGACTTCTTTAGCATACCAAACTAATATTTTAATAAATTCATTAAGAAAAAGATGAGAGAAATGGTTATGATGATTTTGGACACATACAGTTAAGGGCACAAGAAATGTCAATTAGAACAACAGGTTACATTATTTTTTGTCCTAAGAAAAAGGAAAGAGTGAACTATAAAAGATGTTGCAGGATATCATCATGCGAAAACTCAAGCTAAATAATACTCTTGAAACTTTGGTATTTAACCGTGCTAAATAGTATCGTATATATGATTCATATAACCTACTTCATATAATGAGATAAAATTTTGTTATTGTTGTTGTATTTTTTTTAGTAAGGAAAATTTTAATCATATGAAAATTAGGACCGAAAGACAAAAAAAGAAAGATGTTCTTCATGGTCTTTCACCGGCCACGACCACTACTACCACGAGGAATGTCACAAATTATGTTTATTTCACGCCAGTTGAATATAAGTTATTATTTACAAATTAAACTTTCCAATTAAGTTGCTCAATGTGTAGCTTTACCTGACTGCACTGCATGTGCAGATGAATCCATATACTTCCCTTCATCAGAGAGAGTCAAATTCTAGAATTTGCTTTTCGTTTAAAAGTAGTAACCCAACATAAACAATTTAGGACCACATTCGGATACGAAGCAAAATTTAAAAGTGCAGCAAAACAATGATCTAAATGTTGTTTTTATATAATTAAGATTTCAGGGAAAGAATTGGCATCTAAGCTACTTAAGAAAAGCCTTCAAAACCCTAATAGAAAAAAAAAAAAAAAAAAAAAACTCAACCAACACTTATACTTTCAGAGGAATTAGGAGTATGATTGGTAAAAAAAAGAAATGGTGAGAAAATGGTAGGGAAAAAGAATATATATGATCACCTTTGTATTTTTTTTTTAGCTAGATTAAGCATAAATAAACAATCTAGATAAATGAAATATCAGATGAATGAAGCCCATTTTGACCAATATTCTAGCAACAGCCGTCAGTATTCAAAGGTTCTAGCTGTTATCAATGGGGACACCACGGTTCAAGTATAATTTGGCGGGTTAATTAATCTATTCAAGTTCAAGAAAAAAAGACCTACCAGATTTTCTTTATTGTAAAACAATATAGATTTATGAATAATTGAAGAAATAATAAAAGAAAAGTTATGTTTTTTTTTTAATAATCACCCTAGCCAATACATTTTACTCTATTAGGAGCCAAAGTAATATTTCTTTTTTAGAGCAAAAATTATAGTATTTCAATTACATTAATAATCTAAAGTAAATAAACACTTATATACTACTGTCTAATCCACGTTTGAAAATGTAAAAGTCAAGTCCTGAAAGCGGGTTGACGTAGACTCGTGAAAAAGGCCTTGCCCAGTGCATAAGTTGATAGTGTTTAATAATAAAAAAAAATAAAAGCACTACTATAATCTAATTAAGACCACAAATATGGTTTATGAGAGAAAATTGATTACTTATAGTATAATTTATTAGTCTACAGTTAACTTTTATCATAAATTATTACAAAATTAATGTTATGTTTAGTAATGTTGATTGAAAACTAATTTAAAAAATATATTCTATACATGCATGCGTGTGAACACCCTAAAAAATTAGTGTTGAGTGACAGTTAGTATACACGCACGAGTGTGAACATCCTAAAAAGGTGTCTTTATTGAGAATTTAAATATAGTTTTATGTAGTAATGTGTTTGACTTTGAAAATTTGAATGATATTAGTAGAAGATGGCATGGCAACTCTAACGGTGTATGGTCGTTAGTTAGACGCCGTCTGGCTGCCTTCCATCATTTTTTTGCAACACGTGGGCAGCCACAAATTACTAATAATAATAATATTAACTTTAAAAGTGCCATTTAAGTGGATTATGTCACTGATTACGGTAAAAAAAAAATCTTAACTGAAATCTTCGTAATACCTCCAATGGTTATGGTTATGGACTTACGACCCTATGAAAAGTGATTAATTAGCTTAAAAGACCTTAATTACAACTCTGTGATGATGATGCAAATAAAACCATCGAAGATTTGTTACAACTTGTCTTACTACCAAAGAATGTTTAAGAGGTTCACAATTCTTTAAATATGTTGTTGGTATTAAGTTTGTAATTGCAAGAGAAGCTGTAGCTAAATATTTCTTTTAAATTATTCTTGCAAATTTATTTTGGTAGAAAATTTTGCAAATTTATGGAAAAATTTGAATAAATTTTCAATAAAAAAAAATTCACAAAAAATCCAGATGAAATTTGTGAATATTTCTAGTAGTGGCAATATTTTGTTTTTTTTTTTCCCGAGATTTTGGTACAAATGAAAATCTGACATGAAAATGTTTTTTTTTTTAGTAAAAAAAGGAATCCTAATAATAAATAATTTAAATTGAATCTCTAAGAAATAAATTCTGTTTTGTAAAAAAAAAAAGAAATAAATTCTGTTTTCCCTTCTGATAGATTATTGTACACAACTTTGACCCTTTAATTTGTCTCTGTTTGTCTATCATGGAAGAGGATTAAAGACAAGCATGCGCATCACGTGTCTACGTCTTGACTGGGAATGGGAGTCTTGGTTTTGGAGAGTGTCAAAATAATACTAATAAAATAACAGGTTTCAAGTTAGATCGTGTGTGGATAAACCGATAAACTTATCTATATAAGTATTTATAGAAAAATAAAATAAAAATACATTATTAGCATAAAAAATTAGAGATAAAAAAACACAATAAACCCTATAATAAACAAAAGACTAAAAACACTAATTCATAACAATTTGTTGTAGTATTAAAAACTCTATGATTAATTTCTTTTAAAAAAAACCTCTGATTAATGTTTTTTTACTACAATTAATGTTCTAGTCATAATAATTTTATAATTTTATAAAGTATTGTAATTAATTTTTTAGCTCTTTAGTGAGATACCAAAGTATTTCCATAAACTTTGATGTTTAGTTTGAACTGATTATGAAACTTATTATCAATGATCGCAAGTATCTAGTCACATCTTAAGTTCATTCATCTCCATGAATGTCTTCTAAATGAGAGAATGTTGAATTATTTAGTCATAGATTAACACTAATAAATTGTTTAGAATATACTCTTGAGTTATTAAATATGTCCATTATGACTATCATTGCATTTGACTAATTAGTGAATTCATAATTAGATATTTAATTTGGATAACCGTTGATAGTTAGGATATTCACTTAATATATGTCCATTATGAGGTCCCTAATATGATTTATCATCGAGGTTATAAAAAAATGTTTATTTTTATTAAACAGCATTTTATCTATTCGAAAACCCTATGTCAAATAGGAAGCAGTCACTTTCACTAACAAAATTAATGAAAACTATCCCTCTTTCATAACTGGTATGCAATTACAATTTTAATTCTATTTGTAGGGTATTCATCAACTTCTTTACTGATAATTAATCTGTCTAAAAATCTGATTAGCCATTTTAATAAGTGTGTGATCTTCTCTTTTGATTTAGTGGATCAAACTCAGTTCCACTCGTATATATACATAAATTGATTATATAGTTAAAAACTGTTTCAACCCCTCCTTTTTTTGTATCCATTTAAGTATCCTGCTAGGAACCTCTACGTTAGACGCATTAGTTGAATCCTACTAGGAATCCTGAAAAAAGAAAAAGAATAATAGATTCAACTTTGAAAACATGCCGAGGAAAAAACTGGCATATGCATCATATAAGTTACAAAGCTAGACTACCAAGGCACCAACAACGTTGTCATTGGGAACGTGTGGATGTGTTGCATGCATGTGTCACTGACAACCTTAGTATTTCGTCCGAGAGAAGCTAGGCCATACATATATAACTAAGTTATGACCTTTTCTGCACCTACGTCCCTGTCGCAGCCTATGAAAGCTGGAGCAATCACAAAACTCCATCCACCAAAACCGAATAATTTATTCACACATGCAAAATATATATATATATATATACACACACGTCATATTTACATCTTTGTTAATTAACGAGCCATATATAACAAATATAATGTTATAACTCAAGACATCTCAGTATATTGACTTGTTTTTATGTACATGTATGCCAGGTTTTGTTGAAGTATCTTAAAAAATGAATCCAAAACAGTTATTTAAGAAACTTTGGAAGTCAATCTATCTTCATGTTTCAAAATATAATAAATCTAAGCTCATTAAAATTGCATTGTTTCAAACGTGGCCAGAATTTGGTTCAAGATAGAACCTGAATGGAGCATAGTGAAAGGAAAAAACAACTTTGCCATTTGATTAGATACTGAAGCCAATGAATAAATTACTAGATTTTGGTACATGTTTAGCCAAAATCCCCCAAAGCTCATTATTCAAAGTGATGAAAACTTTTCCAAAAAATAATTTTCTTTAATCTTCCATCGTTTCCTTTCTGTGACAAAGGATGCATTCCTTTACTCTTTGCAACAAACACAGACCAATATATTACTGAGTGACTCTCCCAAAAAAGTGTTCTATCTGCAAGCACCCCTTCGATTGCAAACCACTTGTTTTAACTCCTAACTTAGACCTTTTTGAACTTAGTGAATTTTCCTTACCACCCTGCAAGACACAAACTATTGAAGTCAGCTTACAGCATCAGCAAAATAAGGCACAAAAACCCAAGTGCATGTTAAGAAATGGTTATTTTGGAGGAAATAAGCGCTTATTTTGCAATTATTTCACCAAAATAAGCTGAACCAAACACACTAAGTTGTCAAAAAATTATTAGCAAATTACCAAATATAGTCAACAACCAATAAGTGCAAGTGTTTAACTCATCAAGATGAGTTCATAAAAATAATTACCAAGTGACTCTCATCTCACGCCCTTATTATACACAGAATGAAGGAAATAGATTAACAACCATTTGTCATAACTTTTGCTAAGTGAAGTTCATGGTAAAAAAAAACAACACTCAAAGGTAAAAACACAATAGAAGGACAAAAAGGAAAAAACAAAACCTGTGTGGATGTAAATCTTCAATTTCTACAGTGACAATTATATATTCTTTATAGAAATTTGGAAAAAAAATAACAAGCATATTTGCTGGAAGATACAGATAGTACTACTACTTTTAAACGAATCAGTTATGATTGAAAACATTTATAGCTCAAATTCTCTTACACTTATATAACAATTATATATTGGTTATAGAAACTTGTAAAAGATAGCAAGCATATATTCGCTGAAAGATAGTAATACTACTTTCAAGTGAATCAGATATGATTGAAAACATTTATAGCTCAAATTACGCTTACATTCCATTCCATCAAAATATTAAACACTACATAACTCACCGTGAGGATTTGACTAGGAGTCCTTAGAACTTTTATTTTGCCTCCTCTACCATCAGCCCCGACAGCTATTAAATCCCCATTACTTGATCGCTTTGCAGGTGATGATTCACTGTTCTGTCCACGCTTGCACCATTTACCCAAGTATCGATTAGTTCCATCAGGACCAAGCAATCCACCAGAAAAGCACACATTCCCTGGAGCTTAAGATGGAGAAAAGAAGAAAATGCCAGCATTTGAGTCATGTTCAGTAAATTATCAATAGTGTCCACTTTTATTTAAAAATAAAATAAAAAATCTCTTTCCAAAACTCAAATAGCTGAAAATACCTGAATTTGAAAGTGTTAATGGTGACTCCTTTCTAATGTTCACGGTGGGTCGTTTAGCGTTGGCTTGTAAAGTTACATCTTCATCCATAGCACCAGCTGAAATGTTAGCCATGTCAATGTCAATATCAACTCTGGGAGACTCGGCCATTGTACATTTTCCTTGTAATGATGTTTCGATGGTTATGCCAGACACGGCCTCTGGCTTCGCTAGAGAAGGCTTGCTAAAAGCAATATCATCCCTGTCTTGATCTTTGTTCTTTTTTGAACATCCTTGCAAAGCATTAGTGCCTTCTGAATCATCTTCATCAATTGAGATATACTCTCTTTTTATATCAAGAGAAAAGATAGCTTTACTTCCATTACTAACATTCACAGTCTTACTTTTAGCAACATTGGAGTTCTCTATATTCAAAGATTGAAAAGATTTACTGTTGTCGTTTGCAGTCAGGTCTATTGCAGATTTGGGTGTTGAAGTTTGTTTGCTTTGTTCTTTTAATGAAAATTTGCAAGCTGTCAATGCATCAGAATCTGATTTCATGTTTTCTTCGAGATTCTTTGAACTCTTTAGTTTTTTTGAATGTTTGAGAGACATCAGATATTCGTTCTCTTTTGCTTCAGCTAATGTTTCCAGTTCTTGTAGCCTCTCCTAAAAATGCCCAGAAAACTCAAACAGTTAATATCCATATAAACTGCTACTGATGAGATTAGCAACTAGCAAGCTCATCATGTACTTACCTTCAGTTTAGTGATCTTCTCATTAGCCTTCTCAAGCTTTTTGCTATAACGAGCCTCACCTCTTCCAAGAATATTGCACTTGGCCATCAATTCTTTGTAACTCCTATCAGAATATGTGCAATTACAGTTAAATTCCAGGCAAAGCATAATAGTTTTAGTCAACCAGGCACAATTTTAAGGGCTAAACATGAATTTTGTCCTACAATTACACAGAACAGTATCTCAAGAATAAACGCAAAAAATAAAATATTTGTTTCGTTCAAATTTGATAGTCCAACAATGAGCAACTTTTTCAACCAAACTTATTGTTTAAAAAACAAGATTTGGGGGATAAACCTGTTCCGCATGACCAGAGATCTTTTCAATGTATCTATTGTGTCTTTACTGTTGGCCCCATTACCTAAAGTGGCAAGCTTCAAAACCTCCTCTTCATCAATATCCAGATCAGATACTCTGATAGCAACATAGCAAACAAAAAAAAAAAATTATATATTATGTCATAAACAAAAGATGGTTACTCAATCAAATGAAGCTCCACTCACAATTTCAATGCTGCAAGTTCTTTAGCCAAAGCCATATTCCTTTCTTTTAATCTAAAACGCTCCAAACTTGACTTCTCAAGCTCCTAAGTCAATATAAAACTTTAAAAGTTAATTCAGGATGTAAATAGTTAACATGTCACCGATAAAACAGAAGGCAACAGAGTAATTCACCTGTGATTTCATACTAAGCTGGAATTGTATGGATGCCTTTTGATGTAAAGCCTTATTCTTTGATGCTGTTTCTATCTTTGCTTGCTCCTTGCAATTACAAAGCTGAAGGCAGACCCATTTAAAAGCCATAAGAAAATCAATAGCATTAACAAAACAACTTTTTAAAAGAAAAAATTACCAGTAAATATGAAAGACAAATAATTGATCTGATTGCAAAGTCTCATATTGCATTAAAATATATTACATGGAGAAAAATTTGAATTCCTTCACTCTTCTAAACCACTCATTTCTCTGTCATTCCAAACGCCCCATCATCAACATACCCACATTTCTTTAACTAATTTAATTACAGCTTAAAATAACAGATCACACGAAAGCTTGAATCTTGAATATCTTTCTACTTCACCAATCATCAGAAGTACAGCTACAACTACAACTACCTGAGCAAATATTCATTGAGCTATAGTAAAAATCACTTCTGCAGCACACATTACAAAGAACAATTCCCTTCGAGACAAAACCTCAATCTTCATGTGACTTACTTTTAACCCATTAGTCCATTACTCAACAAACAAATCCCAAACACTCTTTCCATCCAGTAATCATCAGCAACAAAGCAGTGAACAGTTTAACATTCCAATAACAATTCTAAACAACACATACGACACACTCACTCCCACCTCAACCTACAGCATTTCATTTAGCCCACAAATTAATCTAAACACAAACAATAACAGCAGCAACAAAAGCTTTATCCTCCTACTACTAAGGAACATCAGGTAAATGGATCGCACGGTATCATTGAATTCAATCAAAGACCAAATGCTTAAGATTATTATTCAAGATCTCTCTTAACAATTTCCTCCCATGTCCTTGGTCTTCCAAGTTCCTTTCCCCCCTTCTGAACATCAAGTGCCACACACTCACTCACAAATCACACCTCAACCTCAACCTAAAGCATCACATTTAGCCAACAAATTAAGCCAAACGCAACCAACAACAGTCGCAACAAAAGCCTTTTTTTTCTCACAAAGTAAGGTCAGGTACACGTACATCACATGAATCACACAACATCATTGAATTGAAATAAAGACCAAATTGTTAGAAATACTATTCACCATGATATCCCTCAATCTCCTCCAATGCCCTTCTTAGTCTCCCTCTCCCCCTTCTTAACACATCCATGAATAACATAAAATAAAATAAAAATACCTCCTCATTAAGCCCTTCTAACTCCTTTGTTTGCCGTTCCAACTCAGAATGAAGCCCCGAAACTTTAACCTCCAATCTCTTCACTTCCCTACGCAGAACCCCAGAATCTTCCTCAGATTCAAAGCACTTCTGAGGCTTCACAGTATCGGTCGCATCTCCCACTGACTGAAAATAGAGCCTGCACGCGTCGCTGGCCTTGCAACCCTGCTTGCAAATGGGGCAAGTGTGCTTCTTCCCTTTCGAAGAGTACTCGAACCATTGCTGCAGACTGCACACAACAACAACACCAAACAAACAAACACACCCAGATCAAAACGGAGGCAAATAACGGAACTTTAACGGCGTTTGAGTCGATTAACAGAGCAAAACGCAAGAGGGTGTAAGGGATTTACCAAAGCTCGTGAAAAACGTGGCCGCAGATGGAGACCGATTGAAGGTCCTCGGTAATGGGGTTGAGGGGCTCATAGCAGATCGAACAAATGATGCCGGCAAAGTCGCCGGCGTCCACCATAGCAATGGATTGTTGAATTGAAATGAACGGAACGAGGAACGGTTCTCTCTCTAGGGTTGCTTGTTATTTTCTGGCCACACTTTTTTGGAGAAAAAATAGTGGGAAAGTGAGGGGAAAATTTGAAAGGTGGCGCAGGGTTAATTTTTCTGAGCGCGGGAAAGAGAAAAAAGAGAAAAGGAACAAGGAGGGCGTGCGTGTCACGTGACGGTGAAATCTGAATTGTGAATTTCGCTGCTACTGGGTTTAGAAATAATATAAAATACTAATAAAGAATTTAAGAAAATATAGAGAGTTGGTTTGAGAATTATTAATAATAATTGACATCGAATTGAGATTCGCAGAAGGAAGAATGAGTGAGTGATGACCACCGTTTCTGGATCGGAGGAAGAAGGAAGGAACTTTATCCCCTTCGACTTTTTTTTTCCTTTTTCCTTCGTACTTCTCCCTTTATTTTTTGAATAGAAAGAAAAAAACTTAATTACTTCTCCGTTTTCACATTAATTTAAAATTTTAGATGTTCACCCACCTCTATTTTTTTTTTCTTTTTGGACAAGCAGATATAGGAGTTGAATAAGAAAACAATAGTTAAAAAATTTTGTTAGTACAAAAGTTCATAATATTTATACAGTCATGTCAATTTATATTACACACATTCAAATTTCTTAACTTTATATATAATTTGATATGTTTGTTTATATAAAATAGTTATTTTAACTCTTAAAAACTACTAGTGTATAAAATAAAAACACACAGAGGTTACACTATAAATGGATTCGGTGAAGTTGTTGTCGTCAAGTTCTTGCTATTACAAAAATCTCTTGTGTCTATCCCTAGCCGGTTTGAATTATTTAATTATTTGTCGGTTTGAATTAATTGGAGAGTCACAGCCCCAAGGGAGGGATGCGTGTGGAGCTGTGATTCTTTGTCAAAATCTAGAGCCAGAGTCTCATCACTACCCTTTGACATATTCCAATGTCAACCCCCAAAAACTAAAATCTGGCTCCATGTGGGAATAATAATAGCAGTAGAGAGAGAAAGAGCACAATTCAGAAAGCATGAGAGCCAACAACAACTAGCACATAGAGATGCCAAATTCCCAATATCTTATCCCCCTCTTTTAAATAATAGTTACGTGTTCTTTTGTTTGATTGTAACATTACTTTTTAAAATAATAAAAAAATCATACTATATACATATCTTCTAACAACCAATATTAACATGGTTTTAAGTGGAATTAGATTCATTTTATTAAACAAAGTATTGAATTTAAATCTTCTAAACAGAAGAAATATAGTATGTAGTTGTTGATTAAATGAGACCAGGGTCGGAGCCACCCCAATATATCAGGAGGGCCAAAAATTAAATTGTATTTATACATTGAATTTTAGGTCAAATCTTTATATAATCTAAAATATTATTATTTATCAAAAGATTAATTACAAATATATTTAATTAAAAACTAAATTAAGATTCTTTTCTTAAAAAAATCATAATTATAAATATCAATTATCAATTTCATGTATCACAAAAAAAAATCATAAATTTGTAATAAAAAATTGATATTTATGTTAATAAATTTTATAATGTATCTTAAATTTCAATTTTATATACGATGTTTAATATTAAACTTATTCCATCTCTCAAAAAAAAAAAAAGTAAGTTTATTTTGTTGACAAATATTAAGAAATAATTTTTTTATTCATAGATAAATTTTAATTCTTAAATTATTTATTATTAAATTAATATAAATGAAAAACTAATAAAATAGTATAAATGTAATTATTTGTATGCTTTAACATTTGTATAACAAATCCCAGAAAAAAAGAAAAGAAAAAAAGTGATAAACTTTTATTAAATGATATTCAAATATTTTATCAATTAAAAAAAAAGAGTATAATTAATTTTATAAAAGACTATAGAAATAAGATATTTATCTAAAAAATACAAAAATATTATTATCTTTATAATAAAAGTGATATATATTATTACAAAAGTTAGAAAATTTATACTTAAATACTATTATTTAATAGCTTTAAAATAAAATAATTTTTTAAATTTTTTTAAAAATATGCATATGTATTAAAAAATTAAAGCATAAAAAAATCAAGGGCCACTGCCCCCAAGACACAACATACCTCTGTCCCTAGATGAGACCCTCTTAAAAAATTTAGCACAATAATCATGTTCTAGGGTATTAAATTTGCAATTTATAATTTTTTATATTATTATATTTTTTAATATACTTATCAATTATTTTAAAATTTAATATAATTATATGTCAGTAAAATATAATACATGTAAAATTAAATCAAATATATTTAGGATTTTAACACTTATAGTTATTTAATTGAGGTTTATAGTTTAGTATTTAAAATTAATATTTTACTATTATATAGTTTAGGTTTTAGGATTTATAGTTGAAGTTGAAGGTTTTAGAGTTTATAATTCATAATTCATAATCTTAAGGCTTATATTTTAGGTTTTTTATGATATATTCATTGTGCATGTTTAGAGTTTTAAGGTTTAGATTCATGATTCTAGTGTTCAAGGCTTGAGGCTTGAGGCTTGAGGAATCCAATTTTAATGTTTAAGGTTTCATATGATTTAGTATTAGTATTCGAGTTCGTTGTTTTAAGTTTTTAGAATTTAAGGTTTAACATTTTTTTCATGGTTAAAGACTAGTGTCAAAAGTTGATGATTTAAGATTTGGTGGTTTAATTTTAGAATTTCATGATTTAAAATTAGGATTTTAAGATTTATGATTTTAGTATTAAGAGTTATAAGGTTCAATGTTTTAAAACTTAGTGTTTAGTCCATGATTTATGCTTTAAGATTTTAGGGTTACATATTGCATGATTTATAATTGAGCAAATTACAGCAACCCCCCTAAGGTTTGTTTTAATTACACATGTATCTTCTCATTTTTTAATCATTACTTTGGTATCCATTGTTTTAACAGTGTTAAGTTACTCTTAGTTTTTAAAATAAATTTATATTTAATTTTAATTAATTTATTTAAAATACTATAATTACCTTTATACTTAAGTGACCAAAACAAAGAACTTTCATCTTTCTTCTTCTTTTGTTTCCTACTACTATTCTTAAAAAATGGAGAGAATTATTCCTTTTCCTTATGCTACTATTTTTTCAAATGGAAGAGAATTGTTTTTCTTTTTTTATTTCGTACTACTATTCTTTTAAAGAAAAGAAAACTATTTTTTTTCTTTATTTTGTGATATTGTTTTTTCATAAGAAAAATATTTTTCTTATACGCGAGTTCTTTATTTCATACTCAACAACCACATCTACCATTGTGACGACTTCCAATTTAAAGATGACCTTATCCGTGGCAATGAAGACCTCATTTGATGAAAATGATGTTTTTAATATTCTAACACATGGATCCAAACATTTTAAACACATCACATATGTACTCTTGAACTTTTAATACATTACACATGCACCATTTATGTTTTAAAAAAGAAAATAAGGACATTTTTAAAAAAAAAATATATTATAAAAGTTATGTACTAGTCAGGTGACATAAAAAATTAAAAGAGTTGATTTTATTTTAAATAGAAGGGGTATAAGTATAATGAGATACCAAAGTTAGAGATATTATGTAGGAATAAAAATAAGAGAGGGTGCATGTCTAATTAAAACATATTTTAAAGGGTGTTGCTATAATTTACTCTTTATAATTTAGAATTTAAAATTTAAAATTTCATTTCATGATTCAAAAGGTAAAATTTTATTTATAATTTAGTATTTAAGATTTTATCTATAATAATATATTTTAGATTAGTTAAATGTTAGATAATAATTACTTAACCGCTTAAAAATGAGTATATTATTTAAATACAATTCAAACATTTATATTAATACGTTATATGTGTATTTATAATTTTATAAAACTAATTAAATATTTAATTAATAATTACTCTATAATTTAAAGAGAAAGTACAGTCCTTTTTATTTTAAAAAGTGGCAAGAGATAAGCACTTAGTATTTGTTTGTGAGTAGACTTTGGAAAAACGTCTACTTTCTCTTTCTCTCTCTATCTCTATGTCTCTCTCTATATATACGTGTCTTTTCCTACTTATAGCATCTTTATCATCTCTCTCTTTCTTTTTAAAAAATAAAAAGTCAGCGCCTTCTTTTGTCCCTCTCACACAAGAGTACACGCCAGAAGACATTTTCAGACTCTGTCTCTACAGTTATGGAGCCCGATTGGGATCTCCACGCCGTCGTCAGAGGCTGTACCACCACTTCCTCTGCCGCCACCGCCTCGTTCTCTGTTACTTCCTCTGCCTTTGGGGCTTCTAACTCGCCTTCAACTTCCTGCAGTTTTTTATCCTCTGTTTACAACCCTGCTGAACAAAAAGGGCAAGTTTTGTCTCTTTCATTCGAGAACCCCTTTGAAGCAAGGAGTTCCGATTCCATTGAAGAGCTTCACGAGCTTTGCAAGCCTTTTTTTATCAAACCAAAGCCTCAGTCTTTTCAAACCTCTTCTCCTCTCTCTTCTTCATTTTCTTATTCTTCCACACCCAAATCACCTCACAAACAACAACAACAAAAAAAGCTGTCTCAGTCTCACCATGCCGGTTCTGCCACCACCCCACGATCCAGAAGAAGGTAAATTTACCATTTTTTTTTCTTTTTTCTTTTCCTCATTTCGCAATTGCAAGGAATTGGAATCAGATTCTCCACCCCCAAAGAGATCTTGAATTTAATTAGCCTCTTAAAAACCATACCTTTGGTTCATGACTTGAGTGTGTGAAATTCTGAAAATGAAATGCATGCTTTTTTTTTCAATCACAGGAAGAATCAGCTTAAGAAAGTTTGTGAAGTGGCAGCTGAGAATCTCTCTTCAGACATATGGGCTTGGAGGAAATATGGCCAGAAACCCATCAAAGGCTCACCACATCCAAGGTTTCAAGATTTTTCCTTTTTTTTTTCTCTCTTTTTTATAATAAAGTTTTAGAAAATACATAAAGATAAAATTTTATTTACTTTATTTCAAAGAGACAAGTGGAAACTTATAAGTTATACCTACAATATGTTAAAAACGAGACTTTGATTTGCTTCACTAAACCAACACCTTTGTTGTTAGATTTTTGGCTTTCTTTCCAAAGCAAAACTAAAAGGGGTTAAAGTGAAAGTTATGAACCAAAAAGTTCTAACTAAGTAAGCTTTGTTTGTTATGTGATTCACAGAGGATACTACAGATGTAGCAGCTCAAAGGGGTGTTTAGCAAGGAAACAAGTGGAGAGAAACAGATCCGAACCAACAATGTTCATAGTCACATACACTGGTGAACACAACCACCCTGCTCCTACTCACAAAAACTCTCTTGCTGGCTCCACGCGCCACAAACCTCAAACCGAAACAAAACCGGCTTCTCCTTCCACTTCAGAGGTGGAAGAAGAGGTGGCACAACAACACAGTGCAAAGTCAGAGAGCACAGAAGAAGAAGACATGGAAGATCTCATGAAAGATGATGAGGAGTTACCAAACGAATTTGACTTAGCAGAAACGGTTGTAACTGATGAATTCTTTGAAGGCTTAGAGGAACTGACCGGGTCTGCCACTGAACACTTTACAATTAGTAGTAGCAACATTGATCGGTGGCCACTGCCCAATAATGCTGCCACTGTCGCTGGTGGTAGCTGAGTCATGCTTTTCATTGCAGAGAGAATAGGAACTTTTTTTTTTTTTCCGTTGGTGCATTTTGGAGGAATCTTAATTCTTAACTAACAATGCTTTGTGAAGGGGAAGAAAAGTTCTTCCCAAAGTGTATAGTGAAAGAGTAGATTAATCAGCCAATTTTTTAAAAAAATTTGTCAAAGTTAGTGATTGTTTGTTAGCCATACATACTACCTCTGTTAATGTGTAATCGATTCGATTCAACAGCTTCTTTTTTGTGTCCATGTAATTTGATTAAGTTGGTTTGATTTTATAATTGGTTGTGATAAATTTGCAAGCACTTTTGCATTGACATTTTTTTTTTTTGCTAATGATGAGGATTGTGTGACTATGATATGAAGGTCAATAATTGTTGGGTAGTTATTCCTACTGAGGTATGCTCAACCACAAAACCTCTAGTTCCATTTGAATTCAAGGAGAAAAATAAAATAATATTTTTTAACGCGGTTCTTAATATATTATTATTATTAGTTTATGTATATAATAAAAGTATTATTGTTATATTTATTGAATGAAGAATGAGATAAGCTAATTACAGACTACAACTCATTATTTAATTGATTTCACATTATTTTTATGATAAATCCTCAATTCGATTTTTTTAAAAGTCATACTTGTCATTTTATTAAAAAATAATTATCATCAAACTAGCACCTCAAAAATCTTTGCTGTCACCATATAAATTCTTAAAATAAAAAAAGCTACGGTCGTGGTCGTGGTAATATAGTTCAACTACTAATTTAGTAAGATTAGAAATGATCAATTTGATGGCAGTCATAAAAATATATTTTTAAAAGATTAAGGTTTACTTGTTTCTAGTTTTTCAAACGTTTTTTGTTTTGTTTTTGGATTGAAAAACAAAAAACTTGTATGATAAGTGTAGTTTTAGAGATTATTATAAAAATAATATCTCTTTTACAATTTTTAAAATAAAAAATTACAACATTTTGAAGTTATTTTGATTTTTTAATTTTAGTTTTCTATTAGTCATGTTATTCTCTGCACCTTACATCTCTTACTCTCTAAAATTGTTTTGTTAGCTAATTTTCAAAAACTAAACCAAAATCATTATAAATCACACCCTAAGGCCTGTTTGGAATGCTTGTGAATTTTTAGCTGTTAGTTTTAAAATACAAAATTGAAAACAAAGTCTATTAAATAAAATGGGGCTTTGTTAAAACTTTTTAAGTAACAGAACCTATTAAGAAATCTGATACAACAATGGTCACTTACAAATTAATTTAACATCGGCATAAATGCAAACTTTATATCAGCTTTCGTGTTTTAAAATTGGATTCAAAAGGAATACCAATCTTGATGGTTTAGCTCAAGCATACCATAAACAAAGTTAAGTTTGAGATGATGCTGGATAAAAGGAAACTTGATAGGCTTCGACAAAATGTTTCAATTTTTCTATTTCATCAACTGCAGAAAGCCATTCATAAGAATCTCCATGGTTATATAGCCAGGTCTGCAAGCTTCTTCAACCATTCTGTCCATTAGTTCAAATGCTTTGTGCAACATTTTCTTATCCCAAACTCCTTTGAGAATAGCATTATATGTGGTTGTACTAGGCCTAACCCCCTTTACCTTCATGTCCTCCATCAAACAAATGGCCCTGTCTACGTCGTTATTCTTGAACAGAGCATCTATTGAAATGGTGTATATCACAGTGTTGGGAGGGACTTTGGATGTAGAACACATTTCCTCAAAAATCTTCATTCCCTCATCAGCATTCTTCTTTAAACAATATGCATGTATAATTGCCCCATATGTGACAACAGAGGGCCTAAGACCCTCTTCAATCATCTTTTCCATTATCTTACTGGCAGTTGCAAAATCTCCAGCTTTGCTAAGGTAGGAAATCAAAGTGTTATAAATGACAGTATCAGGTTTAACTCCAGTTTTTCCATTTCGGTAAGCAGTTCATAAACTCTTTCCAGCTTCTTCTTCTAACAGAATCCACTAATGAGAACCCTATAGCAACATCTATCAGGACTGAGCCCAGCCTGTTTCAACTTTGACACAACAATGCTGGCATCATTCATCCTTCCGGCAATGCATAGACCGGATATCAAACAATAGTAAACAACAGCATCTGGAGAGCACCCAGATGTCAACATCTCTTCAAAACATGCATAGTTCTATTAATATTGTTCACACCACAGAAGGCAGATATCAACACAGTATAAGTAGCAGCATTTCCTTTCAGGCCCTTGCCTTTCATCTCGTTGAAAAACTCAACTGCTCTATGGACCCTGCCATATTTGCACAAACCATCGACCAATGTATTGAGGGTGACCACATTTGGCTGCACTCCTTCCTCATTCATCAGACTAAACAGCTCCTGTGCTCTATCAATGCTTCCACCTTTACAGAACCCATCAATCAAGCAATTATACGTCACCGTGTTTGGCCTATTTTTATTCCCCATTTTCATCTCTTCCAGCAAACTCAAGCCATCTTCTTCCCTCCCAACCTTACAAAGTCCATCAATCAAAGTATTAAACAACATTGCATCAGGCTCAACACCAACCCAATTACTTCCTCCCTTCCCTCTCAATCTATCAAACACCTGTAACGCCTCGTCAATCCTCCTAGCCTTGCACATATGTTTAACCACGCTAGGCCGTATCTTACTCTCTTCCATCTCTGCCAACAGTTCATTCATCCTATTAATGTCCCTCTCCCGTCCCAGCCCAAAGCATTGCACGACGCAGCTTCAACCGCGCCACCCAATCTCATCACGCAATGCAAAACCTCCCACGCGACACCGTTCTTCCGGTCACAACAGAGCTTACTCACCAAGTGAGTAAGCTCGAACGCATCAGGGAAAATTCCACGCTCACCTAGCTTAGCTACCAACCCCACAACCTCCCCATCAGGAAAACTTGTTCCCCTCCTCACCAACTCCCCGAAAACAACTTCTCGCGTCACGGGTAACCCGGAATTCGGTTCGGGCATTTCGTCGAGCACGTGGAGTGCATCGCCGGACGACCCGATTTCAGCAAGACCCTCAACAAGCCGCGGCAAAGTTGGGCACTTTTGGAAGAAGGGTCGAGCTGGTCGAAGAGAAGGAGCGAGTCGTCCACCATTCGGGCATTTTCAAGGCATTGCAAGAGAACGAAGCGGATTTGGGGGTGAGGGGGATAGTGGGGAGGGTGGATTTTCGGAAACGGTGGAGGCTGAGAAGTTGGGTTTGGGAATTGGGGTGTCGAGAAGCGAGTTCGAGAGAGCCCTGAAAGACGGAAGAGAGAGAACAGTGGAGCTGTGGGGATTTTGCTGTGAGGTGTTTGAGAAATTGGAGAGATTTGGGAATGGAAGATAATTGGAGAGTGATTTGGAGGAAGTGGTGAGAGGAGAGGGGTGTGGGGTTGAAGAGAATGGAGTGGAGCTTGTCGTGGTCCCAATTGTTCGGTGGAGGTTGGAGAAGTTCTAGTGCTTGGGTAACCACCGATGCGGCGGCGTTTTGGGAGTCACAGTGGCAGCGCCGCAGAGAGAAGTGTAGCAGGTAGCTGCGGCTGCCAAGGGGTTTGGATTGCGACAACATCAACATTGCCGTAAATTCGTAAAGGATTTAGGCCATGTTTGAGTATATGTTGTAAATTAAATTTGAGATGAAAGTAATTTTGTTCATAGATGAAAATATTTGATTTGAAATTTATTTGATTTTTAGATGTTAAATTTGGATTGGAATATGTATTTGCAACATTTTTAAATATAAATAATAACATTAATTGAACAGTGTTGCGCTTAGTAAATTAGTTGTGGTTACTAAATTCCTTGTTGCAAGTGAAACAATCCTAGTTCAATGCAGCAACATGTGATGTGCGTAGAGACAACATTATCCAATCCAAAGAGCACTTTGGGAGCTCATTTTCAGATACATAATTTTGCATAGAACGCAAATAAACAAGAACATCCACACCAAGGCTGTCCTTGAAAACTCAATGATCATTCATGATATGCTTTTTACCTTCTATTTTACAATCTTTTCACATGCTCATTATGTTAAAACTCCACGTAAATATTTCTTTTTGGTCATTTTAATAAATAATGGAATTTTTAGGATTACTGTCACAATTCAGTAGAAGTGTAGAACATTGTTATAATCTCGTTAGTGGTCTTGGAAAAAGCCGATAAGTCGATAACCAAGGCTTGTTAATTGTTGGAGATGGAGAAAGTCGTAACTCCAACTACAATTAATCAAGAGCTATGCTATAGGTCAAATTAATGGTAAACAAACAGATCAAATATAATTCACAACACATTTTTTTTTGGTAATTTTGTCGGTGCACAAAATAATACAGTCTTAGTGATACAGTTATACAGTTCATCACTGTATCTTTAGTTCTTCATTGATCACTTAATCCCACACATTTTAGTTTAAAAAAAATAATTCACACATGTTAGTTCATTCTGGTGTTCAAAACACACGTAGCGGAATTTAGGATCTTTTTTGAATTTAGAATAATATTATCGCAATATAAAATTATAGTAAACATGTACCTGTTACCGTCTCTGAGGCGCAAATGTTCTTTAATAATGTGAAGACTCTACGTGTATCCACACCGAGAGTTGATCTCTACTTCAAAACTCTTGAATATGGAATCGTATACTTTTACTAAAGAATTCTCTTGATGATCGATGCTCAATAGACGTGGTGAGAGCTCCTATTTATAGGAATACTGATGCTATCCCATAGCCCACCCATGAATATATATTCAAATTAATTCAAATTGAAATAATATATTATCTTAATAATATATTTTAAATTTGAATTTAATCTGTCGATCTATCGACATATTCAAATTAATTCAAATTTATTAACGAGAGATAATATATTATCTTAATAATATATTTCAAATTTGAATTTAATCATCAACCCATTGACATATTCAAATTAATTCAAACTTATTAACGAAATAATATATTCTCTTAATAAGATACTCTCTCATCATTTTATATTGTTCATTAAAATATTATTATGCATAAATGTCACAATAATAAAAAGATGTCTATCTTTAGTATACATATTAATTATATTCTTGGTGCTAGCAAAGAATATAATAATATTCCACATAGAGATTTTGTCAATCAAATTGATTATTCTCTAGTAAAGATTAACACACTCGTTTGTGTGTGACCCCGTAGGTTCAATACTAAGTCGATAGTAAATTAATCAAATTAATTTTACTAATCAAGGTAGGCGTCTAGCAACACTCCTCAACGTCCCGGATAGCATGAAGTAATTTGTTGTTACTTTCAAGAACCACTAGAAGAGTAATATATAATATTTCCTTCCATCATTTCCAACTCTAGATTAACTTTAGAATATGGTATTATTGTCAAATTCAATCACGTTAATCAATGAATGACTCTAAGAAACTCATTTCTTCATTCATTCAATTGCCCTGGGCCAAGGTCTTGATTTATAGAGTTCATTACCTAGAGTTAATGGATTCCTTCTTGAATAATCATTAATTCTACAAGTATTTAATTATATCCAATATCCATTCAACTAGTGCTCTAGAGCATTAGGTGTCTGGAATTAAAATATAACAAATGACTTGTTAATTACTATGATAATCTCAGGTCAAAGGAAATGTTATATTTCTTCTTGAGAGTTTTTCTATTGACAAATTAAGGTAATATTAACCATTAGAAAAATCTCAATATCGAGTCAGTTCAATGATCACATCCCTATGTGCATAATCTATATGTGTAAATTAATAAATGAGATCTATTAATATTCATCCAATGAATATTATTACACATATATTAATCTATCCGGATTATTAATATCCTATTCAAAATAATCCTATGATCAAGAACACTTTACATTAAAATTTCAAGAGACTTGTTTCTCATTTATCATAATCTCTATTATGATAACAATCTTCAATTTTAACCAAGGACTTCATCAATTTATCAAACTAGTATAAAATGATAAAGAAATGAAATAATACTTTATTATTTGAAAATAGAATTTGACTACATGATAAATTGGAACTTGGGCATACAAAATTATTCCCAACAACACACATTACAGAATAAATAGAATAGAACAATGTGTTTCACCACCAACGTAGACCACAAGCACGATGTTTCTTTTTTTTTTTTTTTTTAAACACACTAAACAAATATAGTAAAACTGCACCACTTTGTTCATCTTCATCAACGTACTCTCTTGTACTCTCTTTGCCACCAATTTCCTCTAATGGCAATATTGGAGTCTTTACCTAAACAATTTATAAAAACCACGTTAATAAAAAAAGAAGAGAATTTCTAAATTTAATTGTAGACATTAGACACAGTAATTAGACGCTTTTGAGAACTAAAATTAATCTTTCATACCGATAAAAACTAAATCCAGTAATTTTTTAAACTTGTTCGAGAATAAAGATAAAAATAATTTAGCATGTTCTCAGATTGGGAGTTATTAATTTACGAGGCAAACCCATAAATTAATTTTTCTCATCAAAAAGTTATATTTCCATGGTAATTAGGGACAGCGTGTATTATAATTAACAACAATTATAATAATGTTGAATAAAAAAAAATATTGAAGACATACCCTTGTCAGAGGTGCCTTATCGGTTCTGCATGGCAGAGTTGAGATCAGTTTTCAATGGGATAACATCTCCATGCCACTCAAATTTCACTTCTAACAGCTTCTCTGTTTTTACGGTACCTGCACATAAAGTTTCCATCGAGTCGCAATCGAATACGCACAAGTCCTCCAAGGATGGGAAACTTAAACTCCCTTTGTAGAACCTTCTCAGCTTTCCTAAATATTTGAGTTCCAAACAATTGAGCTGCGGAAATATCATCTCATCCTCAGGTGATTCATCCCCCTCCTTAGATACTATCTCTTTAATTGAATCACACCATTCTATCTTCATTGTTTTAAGTTGAGTCAAACTTCTGGCCGTCGAGGATGTGAACAAATATAGCAGGCTGTTGCATCTTTCTACTTCCAAATATGTGAGTTTGGAGAAAGATGTTGTGCATGCTACCAAGTTTATCGAACTAAAACAACTCATTACTTCCAACGTTTCTAGATCTTTTAGAAAGGGCACAATCCTAGAGTTGTCGTCTAGCCCAATGGAAACAAGCTCTGGAAGGGAGTCCGAGCATAACAGTTTCAGGTGTGATAGCAGTCCAGCCTCATCCATGAAGGGAAAAGTTTCCTTGAAGGAACCATCAGAAACCACAAGCTTCTCTATATTGGGGACCCTTCCTAGAAATACGTTGAACTCAATATACAAAGTAAGAACTTTTAACTTGAACTTTAAGTGGTTTCCCTGAAACTCTCTATGCAAAATCATCTTCAGTTCATTTTCACCCAGTGTCAGGCATTCCAAATTGGGTGTAAGCTACGAAGAGAAACCAATAACCAAGAAAAAACAGCTTAGGACAATTATAGATCCAGCTCTTTTATTAATAGAAATATAATAAACTTTCATGTTAAAAGAAGTCTCATGATTAATGACAAATTAACTAATTCTGTTTTTTTTTTTTTTTGTAAATGACAAATTAACTAATTCAAATAAATAGGTGCATACAAAAGTCAATTTAAAACCTTTTTTTTTTTTTTTAATAAAAAACAGTTTACTTATAAACCAAAAAAGAAAAAAAAATTGAACTAGGCTAGCTATTAATAAGGTGGAAAGGATTTTGATACCGTATGTCGGTATGTGCCTAAACAAATTTTTTTTTTATCAGTTAAATATTTTAAAGATGGAAATAAAAGTGATAAATGGGATTATTAGGAAGGTTGTAGTGTAGTGGTTCACTGGGAGAAGAAAATAATAAAAAATCTACGAAAAATGAGATAGTATATCAACATTGGAGCACCATTAAATATTAGTAAACTAGTGTAAGAGCATTAATTAAAGTTTTATAAATTTATATTTTTTATAAAAAAAATGTATAATGTTTTTTTTTAATAATTTTATATATTATATTTTAAATATTTATAAAAAAATAATCTTATTTAAAGATTATTAATTTCATGAGTTTTGTGTATTATATATTAGTTTTTTTTTATTTTAATTGTATCTTGATCTAATGTTTGGTCGATATTTTTTTATTCATTTTAATCAATTAAATTTTTACAATAAAAAAATAATCCTATTTTATTATTAATTGTTTTATAGTTAAAACTTTTAGATTTATATTTAATTAATTGATTAGGTTGAAATGCTTTATTTTTTTGTTTAAATTTAATTAAAAAAATATTATCTTTAACTCAAATTAAAAAAAATGATTTTTACTTATGAACAAAATCAAAGTAAATAAAAACAAAGTAACAAAGTCATTTATATCTTTTGATATTTAGGTAAATATGTAGAAAACTCTGAATCCTTAAAATTTTTGATATTTTTTAAAATATATATTTCAAACACCATAATATATAATAAATAAAAATAAAAAGTAGAATAGTCAAGTAATGATAGAAAACACTACATAATTATCAATAGTATATAATAAATAATAATTTCTAAAAACATATAACAAATAAGAAATTGCCTACCGGTAAAATAAGAAAATGTATGGACAGATACTTTTTCATAACATAGAAAATAAGTAAAAATAATTATTGTAGAAAAATATTTGTTTTTTAAATATGTATAATAGTAAATGACAAGATAAAGTAAAGAAATATATAAGTATTAAAAAATATTATATGTAAATATGTATATTATAAATGATAAAATTAAATAAATATACAAGACAATAAAAATAAAAATTCATACAAACATCAAACAAATAAGAAATAAGTGAAAAATACTTTTAAAAAAAACAAGAAAAAAATATAATGAAAGAAAAAGGTCGGTCAAAAAGGTGAAAAGTAAAATGTGAGAAAAAAAGTTATAAATGTAAAATCATAAATGTTATATAATTAAATTATCTTGTAAATATAATAAAAAACATTACATAAAAATTTGTAGGTGTCTTGAAAAAAAAAACTTCAAATATTATTTTTATATATTAGAATTGAATTATTTTTTTTATTAAATTTAACTTCATAATATAAATATTATTCAACCCAAAAAATTATTTACGAAATTATTCAAAAATATTTTATATGATTTACAAGTAGAAATAATTTTATAAAACTTTTAAATATTTTTTTATTTAGTCTTAAAAGAATGAAATTATGTTAAACACTCCAAAACTCCAAAAGATATTTGTTACTCATGGTCATACTTACTCAACATGATTGTCTTATGTGAATTATACATATAGTTTTTATGATTAAAATTTAAAATTAATTTATAATAAAATATATTAAGTAAATAAATTTAAATACATTTTATTATATATTCATTTTAAAATAATATTATCATAGTACATATTAATCAACAACTTTTTCATATATAAAGTTATTATACAATTAATTAAAAATATTATTATTTAAATTAATGTTTAATATAAAAATTAAACTTGTACTTTATATCATAAATAAAAAAAATTAAAACTTATTCAATTTATAATACTAAAATAATTAAAAACTACTTTGAAATAAAAATATATTTAAAATAAATTTTAATATAAATATTAAAGTACAATATATTAACTAATTAAATTTAAATTAATGCTTAGCTTAAAAAATTCGACTTCATAATATAATTATTATTATAATATATATATATATATATATATATAAAAGAAAAACATATATAAAAGAAACTTAAAAATAAAAAGTATAAAAGACAAAAGAAAAAGAAAAAGAAAAAAAATGTTGGAAATGATGCGAAAGATAAAAATAAAAAATAAAAAAAATGTAAAAGTAGAAAGAGAAGAAACCTTTTAAAAAAAATGTACAGAAGAAAAGAAAGAAACAAAAAAAAAGAAACAAAGAAAACAAAGAATGGAAAAAATTGAGTGGATTAATGAAAATATGGATCAGACCTAAAAAATGCAATATGATATATCAATAGTGTATTATCTGACTTATGTAGATAAAACATAAAACAATGGAAGTTAATATGCATAGAAGATAGAACACAACATAAGTGTATAAGTGAAAATTTTCGCAACTTTTAATTTGAACATTGTAAAATTCAAATTAAGCAATTTAGATCATATAGAAGTAGTAAAGCAATTAAGTTATGCATTTTCCAGAAAGGACAAAGCTGTAAAGCAATGGTACGAACATAACATACCTTTTCAATACACAGTTGTGGTTCTAGATGTGTAAATGTATTCCAAAAATACTTTAACTTTGGCAAATCACATAGTGTCAATGACTTCACATCGGGGAACGTAAGTTCATCAAGATTTGTTCCTTTTGGATCAGCATTCCAAACATTCTCCAGATTTGGCAGCCGCTCTAAAGTCAATTTCTTGAGGACAAAAGTCATTATTCTGTCTTGTGTTGTTCTACATTTCACATCAAATATGGTTTTCACATTATCACAGTTTCTAACTGTCAAAGTTTTCAATTTAGTGAAGAAAGGAAGTAAGTTGAAAGGTAGCACCGCATCTGATAAAAATTGGCACCCGTCTACAATCAAGGAGCCCAGGTTACCGAAGCACGAGTCTGGGATCGGCTGTGAACCAAGCCATATCTCTCGTATGATTGGGCTATCATTGAGAGTCAGATATTTAGACTCCGAGATCTGCACATGCAAAAGAATAGACAAAAATAAGAAATTAATTATTTATGAGATATGGCAAACTAATTCGCATTCTTTATCAAATTTGTTAAATTTAATTAATAGTATTAAATGTTAACAAACTTTTATTATATTTTAAAGTTATTCTTAAAATTAATGTGTTTGTAACTCTTACTCATAAATTATTTCATTTTGTATTAAATATAGGAGTGAAAAAAAATTATGAATTAAATAATTTGTTAATAAAAACTAATAAAAAGAAAAAATTATTTGAGTTTTCTAAGATGGAATGAAAAAATTAAGTTGTCTAAAACTTTATTATTAAAAATATTATTATAAGAATGCTTGACTTTTGAAAAGTACAAGCAAATTTCATTTTCACTTAAATTTAATTTGATTTTTTTTTTTTATTGTTTTGCTATCACAGTGAATGCCTAGCTACGTAGTGCGTACAGACAAAGGTTTTTTCTAAGATATTCTTCTATTATATGCCTTTTTGTTGCACTTTATCAAGAAAATTCTAGAAATTTGCAACAGAAAATGCAGTAAGCTGTTTTTCAAAATTAAAATTAATCTTTACACTTAACATAGCAATGAATGAACGGTAGATTTAGTATTTTGTTTAACCTTATTAAAAAGTTTGAGTTAGTGTCACGGTGTATTATTATAACAAATAAAAATGTTGAATAAAAACCGTAGTACACTTACCCTTGTCAGAAATGTCTTCCGCATGGTAGAGTTGAGATCATTTTTGAGTGGGATAGCACCTCCGAACATCTTCAATTTAACTTCCCTCAACTTGTCTGCTTTTAGGGTACCTGGACATAAAGTTTCCATCCATTCGCAATCGATTACTGACAATTGAACCAAGGATGGGAAACTTAAACTCCCTTTGTAGAACCTTCTGAGCTCTTTTAATTCATTAAGTTCCAAACAATTGAGCTGCGGAAATATAATCTCATCCTCAAGTGATTCATCCTCCTCCTTAGACACTATCTCTTTAATTGAATCACACCTTTTTATCTTCATTGTTTTGAGTTGATCCAAACTTTTGGCTGTTGAGGACGTGAACAAGTATAGCAGCCCATCGCAATCATCTACTTCCAAACATGTCAGACTGGAGAAAGACAGCGTGCGTGGTACCAAGATTTTTAAACAAGAACAACTGATAACTTGCAAGGTTTCTAGATTTCTGAGAAATGGCTCAATCCAAGAGTTCTCTAACCCAATAGAAACGAGCTCTCCAAGGGATTCCAAGCGCAATACTTTTAGCTGTGATAGGAATACAGTATCATCCATAATAGCACTTTGAAGGCAGAAAATCTCCTTGAAGGAACCACTACACACTACAAGCTCCTTTACATTGGTCACCTGCTGTAGAAATTCATATGGAAATACATCGATCTCAATATCAAAGCGCAGAGTAAGAACTTCTAACTTCTGTAAGTGATTTCCCTTAAATTCTCCATCCGAAATCATCTTCACTTCATTTTCACCGAGTGTTAGATGCTGTAACTTGGGTGTAAGCTACAAAGAGAAATCAATAACCAAGCAAAAACAGGTTAGGGCAACTCTTTTATATATAACTTAAATGGTAAACTTTCATATGCTAAAATGAGGTTCATAATTAAAACAAATTAAATATTTCAAAAAAATAGGTGTAAACAAGTCAATTTAAAAGAAAAAACGTTTACTTAAAAACCAAGAAAGAGAGAGAGAAAAAAAAAAGAAAGATGAAGTAGGCTAGCTACAGTGACGGATTCAATGGGAGTAAGCAGGGTCTTGGTCCCTTTCTCTCTCAATATTCTTTGTGTATATATGAATATAAAAGAAAAATTTAAAATATTAATGAAAAATTGAATATAAAAATAAGTTTTTGTGTGAATATTTACTTAATTTCTTTGTACCGAGTGATTCTATCTTTAATTTTACACATAAAATTAATAATAAATATTTTCTTAAATCCATTAATTATTAAAATTTAATATTTTAATAATTATGTAAAAAAATAATTTACCCTCCTTAAATACCTTCTGGATATGGATCCGACTGGTTATTAATAAGGTGGAAGGGGTTTTGATACCCTATGTGCCTAAAAAACTTGAGTTTAAAATTAATTCGAAGATGGAAAATTCGATAAATGACATGAATCGGAAGGTTTTGTAGTGGTTCATATAGAGAAAAAAAGAATGAAAAATATTTTTGATGATTGGTACATAGGAGATTGTTTATAAAGATTTAGTTAGCTTCAACACATGAAACTGATGATAGTATGACAAAGTACAATGGCATGTGTAAGAATCTACGTAATTAATGAGAATAAAGCCCAAACCTGAAATGTTGTTATTGCATCATGAATGCAACAGATACGGTTATACTTGAGCTTCGGCAAATTCCATAGTGTCAATGACGTCACAATGGGGAACATAGGCTCTAGATTTGTTCCTTTTGCAACAATTTCCATCAATTGTCCACAGTTTTTCACAACTAGATCTTCAAGTTTAACAAGATCTTTGGCTACTGATGCGGGAAACACACTTGTAAGGCATTTACATTTCTCAACAGATACTTTACGTAGTTGTTGCGTGCTTAGAATTTCATGAGGATCTGCATTCCAAACATTCTCCAGATTTGGCAGCCGCTCTAAAGTCAATTTCTTCAGGGGAAATGTCATTATTCTGTCTTGTGTTGTTGTACATTTCACATCAAATATGGTTTTCACATTATAACACTTTCTAACTTCCAAAGTTTCCAAATTAGTGAAGAAAGGAAGTAAATGGAAGGGTAGCACTGCATCTGATAAAAATTGGCAGCCGTCTACAGTCAAGGAGCCCAACTTACTGAAGCACGAGTCAGGGCTCGGCTGTGAACCAAGCCATATCTCTCGTATGATTGGGCTATCATTGAGACTAAGATCTTTAGACTCCGAGATCTGCGCATGCAAAAGAATAAACAAAAATATGAAATTAATTATTTATTTCAACGGATAACTTTCATTAAAAAAATAATCAGATTAGTTGGTGCATATGGTTAGACATCTTATACTCTGATCGGAGAATTTCATATTCGAATTTGGTTGTATGGAAAAATTCTTCAAATCAAGGACACTGACCATACTAACGATTATAATTAGTCTGAGTTAATGAGTTATCGATACGTGTGGTAGGACCAAAAAACGTTTATTAAAAAAAAGTCAAATAATCTTTTGGTTATATATCTTTTAAAAAAAATCATTTTAGTTATTAATCTTGGTAAACAGTTTAAAATGTTCATTTCATTCATTTAAAATTAATATTATTAATAATTTTAAAATATCGATAGCTAGAAATTGTTCAAAATTATGTTTTTTTTTCTTCTCTCCAAACATCCAAAAATAATTTAACATATTTCTTTATCTCAATTTAAAGAAATTATTAAGTGATATATGACTATTATATCAATAATAAGTAACACTTGAATAATTTAATATTTTAAATGAATTGAATTGGATCTAGTAAATTAAGAAATATCATCATTAACTATTGTTAGGTTATAGTGAATATGTATTTAGTTTAATTTAATGATTATATCTTTAATTTAAAAAATAGAACATATACCGTTGTCAGAAATGTCTTCCGCATGGCAGAGTTGAGATCAGTTTTCAATGGGATAGCCTCTCCGCGCCACTCAAATGTCACTTCTAACAGCTTGTCTGTTTTTACGGTACCTGGACATAAAATTCCCATCCGGTCGCAATAGTACACTGACAATTGGTCCAAGGATGGGAAACTTAAACTCCCTTCGTGGAACCTTTTGAGCTTTTGTAATCGTCCAAGTTCCAAACAATTGAGCTGCGGAAACACTATCTCATCCTCGGGTGATTCATCCCCATCCTTAGACACTATCTCTTCAATTGATCTACACCATGTTATCTTCATTGTTTTGAGTTGAGTCAAACTTTTGGCTGCTGAGGACGTGAACAAATATAGCAGTCCATAGCAATTGTCTACTTCCAAACATGTTAGACTGGAGAAAGACACCGTGCATGCTACCAAGTTTTTTAATCCAGAACAACTGATAACTTGCAAGGTTTCTAGATTAACGAGAAGGGGCTCAATCCAAGAGCTCTCTGACGCAATGGAAACCATATTTTGAAGGGATTTCAAACGTAACACTTTCAGATGTGATAGGAGTCCAATATCACCCACATTAAGACTTTGTTGGCAGAAAATCTCCTTCAAGGGGCCATTAAACACCACAAGTTTCTCAATATTGGGAATCTGTTTTAGAATTCCATATGGAGATACATCCAACGACTCAGTATGAAAGAACAGAGTATGAACTTTTAAGTTGTGTAAGAGGTCTCTGGGAAGTTCTTGACGCAAAATCATCTCCAGTCCATTTTCACCGAGTGACAGGCACTGTAATAACCAACCAAAAGCAGGTTAGATACATTAGCTAGATGTTTCTGATGTTTGGTGGGTCTATAAAAAATACAATGTATCATTGTATCATTAAGAATCAATACAAATGACTGAATTATTAATTGAGAATAATGCTCAAACCTCAAATATTATTGTTGCATCATGAATGTAGATTGTACCATTAAGTGTATTCTTTTACTTATTTATATATAATATAGAAATATGTTAATTTTCATGTTGAACAATCATAAACAAGTAAAGAAAGTAATGATATCACTTCAAATCATATAAAGTAATGCAACTATATAGATATATTCAATTTGCAGGCACCGATCCAGATTCTGCAGCAAGGAGGATGTGGTAAAACATTAATTAGTACCTTTTCGATGTAGCCGTGATCCTCGCTATGTGAGCAGAAGTAAAAATACTTTAACTTGGGCAAACCCTTTAGTTCCAATGACCTCACACAGGGACACGGGAAAGTAAGTTCTAGATCATTTGTTCCTCTTGGATTTGCAACAATTTCCATCAATTCTCCACAGTTTTTCACAACTAGTTTTCCAAGTTTGACAAGATCTTTGGCCACTGATGCGGGAAACACACTTGTAAGGCATTGACAATCGTGAACTTCTACTTCTTCTAGAAGTTGCATGCTTAGAATTCCACAAGGATCTTCATTCCAAACATTCTCCAGATTTGGCAGCCGCTCTAAAGTCAATTTCTCGAGGACAAAAGTCATTATTCTGTCTTGTGTTGTTATACATTTCACATCAAATATAGTTTTCACATTATCACAGTTTATAACTTTCAAAGTTTCCAATTTAGTGAAGAAAGGAAGTAAGTTGAAAGGTAGCACTGCATCCGATAAAAATTGGCATCCGACTACAGTCAAGGAGCCCAAGTTACTAAAGCAGGAGTCTGGGATCGGCTGTGAACCATACCATATCTCTTGGAGTGGGCTATCACTGAGACTAAGATCTGATTCACTACGTGCAGACTCCAAAAACTGCACATGCAAATATAAATAAATAAAAATGTGCAATTAATTATTTATGAGGGTAAGTAAGAATCTAGATTTAGAATTTTATTTAATTTTCGTGACACCCAAATTTATGAACTGTTAACTTTCATTAAAAAAATTATAATTTTCCTAGTTCAGTGAATTTCAATTCTAGTATTAATTATGACCATGTCTTAGGGGTGACAATTTGAGTTTTTCAAAAATAACTGACGACCCAAATCAAATAAAGTATCATATATGGTTTAGGTTGGGTCGGGTGGAATGACCGAGGCAAGTGATAAAATAATGGAATAAAACATGAAAAATAAGAAAAATGTCTAATTATTGAGTTATATTAAATTAAGACTCAAATATAAAATTTTATCGTGGCCTAAAAATGTCTAATTTAATGATATGGTTAATACTTGCAAAGAATTTATGATTACTAATTGTTATCTCAATTCTCAAGTGAATATCAAAATCTATTCTACAGTAAATAGTTGAGAATTTATACGTACCTTTTCCTCAAAACTCCTGGCCACAGCAGAATTAAGATGAGAATATTCCAGTTGGGGGATCGCATATTTTTCGGAAAACCACTCGATTGAATGATCTATTTCGTTGACTGGACTGAAAGTTTTCATCCAGCTGCACTCGATTGCGTACACTTGCTCCAAGGTTGGAAAACATAAAGCAATATTCCCAGGATAGAAGCACCTTAGCTGATGTAATTCTTTAAGATACAAAAACCGGAGCTGCTCAAATATTATTTGGTTATCCTCTTGTGTTTCATCCCCCCCAGTGGACACTATCTCTTTCAATGACCCACACTTTTTTATCTTCATCTTCTTCAGTTGACCCAAACTTTTGGCTGTTGAAGATGTAAACAAATAGGGTAGTCCTCCGCAATAAATGACTTCCAAATATGTCAGATTGGAGAATGATACCGTGCTTGGTAACAAGTAATTTTTTAAACCATGACAACGTATTACTTGTAATGTTTGGAGATTTTCGGGAAAGGGTTGTAGCCAAGAGTGCTCTAAACCAATGGATTTAAGACGATGCATATTACGCAACTCTAATCCTTTGGGAAGTTGCGAAAGGAATGTAGTGTAATCAGCATTTGGTCTTTCAGCGGAGAAAATCTCTTCAAACCTACACTCGTCAAAAGTAACCTTTTGTATTGTGGGTAACATGTCAAGAAATCTGTTTAGAAGAGCACTATCTAACTCTTCTGGAAACCGTTGCAGTTTATCATGAAACTTCAATTCCCCAGACTCTCGATCCCATGAAAAGCTAGGGATTTGGATAACCTAAGAAAAACAAATAATTGAATAGACTATTCTTTAAAGATATTGATATAGTTTTAAAATATTATTATAAAAAATAATAAATTTATCATAATGATAAAGTAAAATCTTTTTTTACGGTGTGTTCATTTGAATGTCTTTGGGGGAAAGAAATAGGGAAAAGAAAATAAGTGAGATATTACTATTTCTTTGTTTAGGAAAGGGAAGTTTGAGTAAATCCACAGCACCAAAAATTAAGTTGTAAGGAAGTACACCTATATATCTATTGATACTACATATAATTAAGTTGTAAGGAATTACGTACAAACTCTTCCACTGTTGCTCCTTCTTCTGCACCAGCCTTTGAAAATATTTCTACCAACTCCCTACACTTTGTTACATAAAGCACTTGAAGTGATCTGGTTATATCTTTAACCGCCGATGCTGGAAACAAACTTTTAAGACGTTCACAATTATAAACGCACATATCCTGTAGCCCTTGAAGGCCAATATTTCCCTCCTTGTCCCATTCCCATACATGCTCTAGTTTTGGTAGATCCCGTAAAAACAATTTTTTCAGACGGTTCATTCCCGAAGCTTTTAATGTCACCCCGGCCCTCATCTCATCTGTTGTATTAAATATCACCTTTGCCGATTTGCAGTTCGAGACATATAAACCTTCCAAATTCTGAAAGCAAGGAAGTAAATGAGATGGAATTACATGCACTAGACTATTACATTCGTATGCTTTCAATCTTTTCAAATTTCGAAAGTAGCTGTTTTGTAACTCGAAATGATTGCCATCCCATAGTTGCTCTATTAAATCAGGGTATTGGGAAAGATCCAGATCATCCTTGTATCTGAAGCAAACCTGTAAAATCAAATATAAAAAATATTAAATATAAATTATTTTCGGACGATGGGAGGCAAAATGAAGGTGTTGTAAGATAAGACTCATAAGTATCTATTACTCCCTCGTCTTCTTCTTTTCTTTTGAGAATCAATTAACTAATTCACAAATATTGAAAAATTAATTAATTTTATTAATACTCTTAATATTTTTCTGCTAATTAACAAACTGTTGGGAGTAGAACTAAATTTATTTTCAATTTATATATATTAATACTAATGAGACATATTATATGAATACCTTTACTAATTTTAATTCGTTTAATCTGATGCAGCACTCTACCTTACCGAATTTGAATGATATCAATTATCAATAAAACATGGGACATATTTTGATATTTTTATTAATTCTTCTTTCTCATAATATTCATTACCATTTAAAACAAATTATTTTGATAAAATATTTTTCTTTTATAAAAATATTCTTATTAAAAAGAAATATAAAATAAACAAAAATTATTCAAAGATGTTTAATTCTACAAAATGAAAGATTTGGAGGAGATAATATGAGAAAATAATAATCATAATAATGTTATGAAACGAAATAAAACTCGTTAATCATAATATAATATTGTACAATACAATCATAATTATGAATAGGTACCTTGTCTTTGAAAACTTTTTCTATGGTGCCATTCACGTCACCTTTCCACTCCCATTTCGCTTCCTCTTCTCCTTCAATAGCGAGTATATTTTGTAACTTTGGTGCTCTTATTTTACGACTCTCCGTGAATGTTTTCATCATCAGACATTCTCTCACAATCAATACTTCCAATGATGGGAATTTAAATTCACACTCCTTGTAACTGGAAAAACTCGTCAGATTTTTTAGATTCGCAAGTTCAACAGTAATCAATTTGCTAAATATAATCTCCGTCTTTTTGTCTTCTTTTTCATTTCCCCCTTCATCTGTTACTATTTCCTCTACATTTTCACAACCAATAACCTTCATGGACTTAAGTTGAACCAAACTTTTGGCCGTTGAGGATGCCATTAAATTCCTTAATCCATGACAACTCGTTACTTTCAAATTTGTCAAGTAAGCCAATGATATTGAGGGAGGAGCCAAACTGCTCAAATTGTTGCAATACTGTAAGCTCAAAAGCTCCAGTCTCTGTAGAACTGGTTCTAGTTCAAATCCTAGATCATTTATCTCTGACCTCAACAGAACCAATTCCTTCAGCTGTAATACAGTTCCCAATCTTTCATGCTGTGCAATGTTTGCCCTTTGCACTGACTCATCAAGCCAACATCCAGAATGAATCGATAACTTTTCTAGATTTGGCATTTTGTACAGAAACTTGCAGAGAAGATCAACACTTTGGACTGAACTCAAGCTAAGCTCTTTCAGACGGTGCATTCGGCACTTCGACTCAGAAATGGTCGATATCCACTTTCGTCCTTGGTCGGAGTCAATTTCCATATACTCCAAGTTGGGGATTACCTAAAGACAAATGAAATAAAAAATGATGAAGAAGGAATTTACTTTATTATATAAAATATGCTAATCTTATCCATGATCGAACACCCTTTCCAGGTACTTGATGTTACGCTTTTCGATTTAGTTTTTAGTTTTTTGTCAGATTTATATGTCTTTTTTTAACTTTAAGATAATATTAATTACACTTTTGTAAAATATATCCTTAATTTTTAATTAATTTATTGCATTTCTTTGTTTCAATATAAAAAAAAATAGTTAAAAATATATATATATATATATATATATATATATATATATATATATATATATATATATATATATATATATCCTTATTGAATTAGAAGTGTTTATGTGATTTTTGTTCTTTGACCTGAATATGCATTTATTTATTAGTATATAAGACAAGCAACTCAATTACAATGCAGCAAGATCAAAAAAGGCCTGGTTCAGAACAAGATAGTCCAAGTGTAAAATAGAGGTGCAGAAAGTAAATTAGATTGCCTCTCTCTTGTGGGCTATGATTACTTACATACCCCCCTTTACTCCTTTTATCATTATTCTTAATTATTTCTTTTTCCTGTTTATTTGTATGCAATACGTCTTGCAAAGATCATTTACATTTTATTTTTTCCCCCAACAATAATGGAATAATGCTTACCTTTTTAGTCCACAAAACTGTTTTTTCTTCTTCAATTGCTGTTCGGAATGCTTTTAGTTTCTTACAACCTTTGACTGCCAACCGCTTCAATTTCGGACACTCTATAGTACCCATATAAATATGCTTGATCTTCGGTAGATACACTAATCCCATGTGGGTTAGTGCAGGGAACACTAAGGGTTCATTGTTTCTTTCCGATCTTTTTTCACATGCAACAATTTCCACGATTTGGTCAGACGACTTTATCGACATATGCTCAAGCTTTGGAACATCTCTGGCCACAGAAGCTGACAAGACATTCCTCAATTTGTCACAAGAAGAAACCTGTATGCTCTGCAGTTTTTTGAAGTTAAAAATTCCCCCTGGATCTTTGCTCCACACTTGCTTCAATTTTGGGAGGTTGTCCACTAAAATATGCTGCAAATTTGTGTCTATCCCACCAGACTCATCCATTTGTTGAGAATTGATTTCAAAAATCACCTTCACTGACTTGCAACTGACAACCTTCAAGCTATCCAAATTTGCAAACCATCCTTCCATGTCACTCGGAAAAATCTTGTCTAGTTTGTTGCACTGATCAATGTGCACAGAAATGAGACTAGAAAAGGAATCAACACTCACTTCAACAGCCTGCCACACATTTGTTAATACATTCATTTCGCTGAGGTGGATTTCCTCCAACTTAGGAAAGACGCAGACCTGCGCTTTGATGCAAACAAGACAATTGTTACATAGTGAAACTTAAGGAAAATGCATCAGAAAGAGTGTGATCAAGAACTATATACCTAACATTAAGTCAGCATAAAAAAAATTACTTATTTACATCTCTACACACCTTGTCTGCACTTTTTCTTTCAATCTCAAAAATCTTCTCCATCCCCCGACACCCACTTATGAAGAGGCTTTTCGGTTTCTTCAAACCGCTAGCCACGGACAATGAACATAAGTATCTCAATTTATTACAATCTTTCATAACTAATTTTATTAAGTTTTGAAAGCGAAAGCTTGACGTGGGATGGTCGCTCCATATCTTATGGATGTTGATAGAGGATAAATTCAAGCTCTCTAAGTTTGTAATTTCAACTTTGCATGTACATCCACATTTAATATATTTGCAAAGTAACTAAACAAAATAATTAAAAATTAAAGGAAATGTATGCAATATCATACCCGTTCACCAAAAAGAGGGAGGATCCATGTTACTACGCTCATCTTCTCGTGGTAGTACTTTCTATGTGATCAATGTTTGTTGCTTGAGCCTCTGTCGGATGAGGAACTGAAGATTCCTGTACTCTAGTATAAAAACTAGTGAACAATGGTAACGAATGAAGTGTCAAAGAGTGCAACTTAAGAAACTCCACCTTAGCATAATCCATGGGTATTTGAAGGATCTCCTTTAAAGAATTGCATTCAGAAACCTCAATTGATTCTAGATTAGAAAGAAATCTAACCATGTCATAATTACATTCAGAAACCTCACTTATCTCTAGAATAGCCGGAGTGTAAAAGGAGAAGAGATTCTTCAATAGGTCACACATGTCGACCTTGATGGTTTTTAATTTTGGGAATAAGGCAACGTCAACTGGGCTGCAACATATCATCTCTATGTTCCTTAATTTATGAAGGCACAACGATTCCAAATTGGGAAAAACATCTTCAGGATAAGACAAATCCATTGAGTTGAAATGTTTGATGTCATTGTTGTTTATGATAGATAAGTGTTTTAGACTGGGAAATCCGTCCAAATTCAACTCATGGATAGTATTAACACCATTTAACTCTCCTAACAACAAATTTTCAACTCCTTTAAATAGTAGTTTTATCCCTTTTTGGAAGTGAATGTCAGTGTCATCCTTCAGTTGCAATGCTAAAGACTTGAATGCTTTGTATTTATTGGGCATCTTAAAATCCCCAAGTGAAAGCATCCCGAAATCTCCTCCAATCACAATCTTATAATCATGTAACTTGTCAAAGAACAAGTCCTTGGGAAAAATTGAAGCATACGGGATGCTTAAGTCTACGACTTTCAATTGATGCAAATTCTTTAGCTCATGAAGAAATGAAAATTGACTTTCGTTTATCTCTTCTTCTGCGGACGTGTTGATCAAACTCTCTCTTATATACAGCTCTTCCAAAGAAGTCAGCCTTGATAGAAGATCATGTGGAATCTTCTCCTCTATGGAACAATTGCTGATGTCTAGTAATTGTAACTTATCCAGCTCCCCTAACTCAGCAGGCAAATTTTCAATTTGAGATCCAGAAAAGCTGAGAATTTTTAATTTTTTCAGCTTCCCTATGAAGGATAAGTTTGGAACTGATAAGTTTAGAACTAAAGTGGATAAGTTTGGAACTAAAGTGCATCGCTCCAAACAAAGCATTCTGAGGTTTGATAGGCCGTCAACTGAAGATTGTAAGCTTGATAGTGGATGAATACCAGACAATATTAATACTCGGAGTCTTTTCATTCCTTTAAAAAACTCATCAGGTATTTTTAAAGATGGATCATCACTATCAATTTGTAATAATTTAAGTTGAGAGCAATTTATAACTTGAGGAAGCTCATCAATGATATCACAGTTGCATATAGAGATAGAAGTGCAACTCTCGAGTTCAAGCCAATCATCAAGTTTGTCATTTCTCAAAGTAAAAACATTTTGCTCCTTCTGTGCTATAGATAAAGCAGCATCTCGAACCAGATCATGCATATTGAAATGAATATTAGAACTTCCGTCCAACACCAAATCCAAGCCTGAGTCTTTTAACTTTAGAATTGATTCATATATTCTGTCTCGAGCTTCCTCAAGCGAGTAGACCCCTTTAAGTATACCTAAACCAAAGCAATACTTCACCAGGTCCATAATTAGGGGTTGATGACTCATTTGAGCACAAATTAAGAAAATGGACTTGAGCTCCTCATCTTCTAGATGGTCATAACTCATCTTTACTGAGATCTCCATAGATGTTTGCACCCCCACCAATTCTGGCATTTTATATTTTTTTAGTGTAGCTTTCCACGTTGACTCGCTCTTTCCTTTTAATGCCCTTGCAACGGTAACTATTGCCATGGGTAATCCTGCACAATACTTCTTAACAATTTCTTGTTTAGAAGCAGACATTGCATCATCAAGTATTCCAGCCACCTTTTGAAATAACATAAGAGCATCCTTGTCATCTAATTCCTTAATGCAGAAAGTTGACTTTACATCCATTTTATCAGCCAATACTTTTTTATCCCGTGATGTTAGCAAAATTTTACACCCCCTATGATCACCAAGAAATTTATCCCTTTTCGATACTTTGCGCTTATCATCCTGCTGGTTATCATTGCTTGAACCATCAGCATGTTTTTCATTTTTTATGTTGCGATCAAGATCCTGGTTATCATTGGTTAAATCATCGTCATCAAGTGGAATCCCTAACTTGTTCAAGTCTAATCTATCCCAAAGGTCATCCAAGATTAAAAGGGTGTTCTCCTTCTCTTTCTTCAACCTCCTTCGTAGACAGTCAGCTCTTGCATTTTCACCTTCCCCTTCCAATCTCAATCCTAACACGTAAGCAATTTCTCCTTGGATTTTTTGTAGATTCGGGGTTGCTGTTATGCCCACCGTAATCACCACATTAAACAACTTATTGTCTCGAGCTTGTTTTGCAATTTCTTTGACTAAAGTGCTCTTACCCGAACCACCTGGCCCATACAGCCAATCATCCTAACATTAGAATCTTGAAGTTGACCCATGATATCTTCCATTGTGGATTTTGTAGAATCAAATGCTATAAAGCCAGCATTAGACAAAGTGGCATCATTAGATATTACATTTTGTCGATATGAAACTCCATCGGGCTTGGGTGACTCATCTACTAGCTTTTTAACATCCACTGCCATCTTAGTTGCTTGTCTGCCTAGCCTATGTCTATTCCGCAAGTAAGGAAATACCCAATAGGCCAGGCGTGCCTTTTTGTGGCCTTCATCAGTCTCAAACTCCTTCACTATAGTTTCAGATTCATCCACTCTCTTAAACCATTCTGTAACCTTGCCTTCAATGTTGTATAGATTTTTTTCACCTTCATCACATAGATGATTTACCCTCTCTTTCTCAAGTCTAAGATCTTGGACACTACGACTTAGTTCCTCAATGTTTTGTCTATAACGAACTATGTAAGTCACTTGCCGAATAGTCTGATTCAACATAAAATCAAATACTCGTTCGCCTACTTTGTTCAAGTACTCCATACTTTGAGCCTGATTTTCTTATACGGAGTATTATGATTACATCTGTTTGATCAATAAAAAATAAATAGTTAAATAACTAAGGAGGTCTCTAGACTGTTGAAAAATTTCAAATATGTCCCAACACTATTATCAAACTCGAGAATATGTAGAGTAGATTTGTCGGAATCCAAGAAAACTCGTAAGAGTTTATTTCATATAAAAAATATATTAAAATACCTATAAATAATATAATAATTCAACATTTCAACTCATATATTTAGATAATTATATTATATAACATGCTTTATTTTATTTTTACTACTACTTTTATTTAACTTATTATATTTTTTATTACTATTATTTTTAATATATTTTATATCAATTATTATGCTTTATTTAATTATTAAAATTAAAAATTATATAATTTTTACTTTAAGAAATAAATATATATTAACAAAACAATAATTTCTCTATAATTTATTCATTTGTCATAATATATTTTGACTTTTCTACTCATGATTTTCAAGTTATTTTTAATCTCTTTTGTCACATCATTCACTTATTTATAAGATTTTAAAAATCGAATCGGTAATTAAACTAATCAAGATATTATTAAAAAAATATAATTTTTATATTTATCTCAAAATTTAAAAATATTCTAAAAAAATATTTCTTTAAAAATTTATATAATTTCATAAAATCTAGTAACCTAAATACAATGAGTTCAAACCCAATATATATGAAAGTCATATAATAAAATTTAGAAAAATATAAATAAACTATTTCCATATATAAATTTTTAAAAACATAAATAAATAATATAATCATTTTTCTCTATAAAAATAGTCCTTTCAAATTTCAACTCAACCACTATCGGGGTGTGGCTATCAAACATTTTCGAAAAAATAACACTGTACATTCAACATAAGCAAGTTAAATTTAAAATATCTATAAAATATATTATATTATTATTTATTTTGGTCAGTAAAAATATATTATTTTAAAACTTTACTGATATTTGACTACTGTTTGGCGTTTGCTTCCAAATCCCTTTGGCGTTTGCTTATGAGATCCTTTTCCAAACATCAAGCTTATCGCTTATGAAAGTGAAGAAAACCCTCACAACATATCTGTTTTTGGGTCCTTAGCAGAGCTGTTGTTTATATTGTTGTTGTTTCTACGACTAGCCGCAAGCAGAGCGTGGCAGAGGACGCGCGTTGTGGAGGACACGTGACATGGTGGAGGGCGAGCAACAAAGGGTGCGCGAACCGGGGGCGATCGTCACGGGTGAACGTGGCTAGCGGCAAGCACGTATCCAAGCGGTGCGGCTGTCATTTTTGTGGTTCATTCTTCTTTAAGTGACTTGGTCCGAATCAACGGGTTAGCAGATATAAATCCAACTGAGTCACATTAGATGAAATCGGTTTAATAGCACCACCAATCCAATGTCAAAATTGACCTAGATTGACCTTTAAATCCTAATCCAACTGATTCCACATTTCGTTTCGATTTTTAAAACTTGCTTATGCCCCTGAATTATTTGAATCTCTTTTTGTTTATCACAAAATCTTGCACATTATGATTGTTAAAGAATCCTAAATTTTTTAATAGTTTTTTTTTTCATGTCTCCTCATAATTCTTCATTATGATTATTTTTCTTATTGGCTTTCAGTATCATTATATCTCATTTATTATCTAAACTATAGAATCACATCAAAGATACAAATAAAGATATCATTATATTATTTTTTTATTATTAAAATATTATTTTCAATAGATTAAATAATCTTGCTTTAATTTCGATTGAAAATAATTTTTAAATTTTTTTTTATTATAAAAGAATTATTAATGATTTAAAAAAAATGTAAAAAGAATAATATTTAAATAACTAAATGAGTATATTTTTTTCAATTCACCAAGGCATAATTAAACACACACACAGAGAGCTGGCAGCCTGAAAATATATTTAGGGTTAATTATATTTTGAGTTTTTTTTTAAAATTAGAGATATTTTTGAATCTTCTAAATAAAATTTTTATTTTTTAAATCTTTAAATTTTAAAAATATATTTTTTAATTTCTCGTCTAAAAATTGAGAAATTAGAAACACTGTACAGATTTTTTTTTATTTCAAGAGAAGAATTTTAAAAAAAAAAAAACACATTTTATTGAATTTGAGTGACTAAACAATAAAAAAAGTTTATTTGAAAACTAAAAAAAATACTCTTATTTATTGTTTACTTACGTGTATTAATTTCTGCAATGGATCCAATATTAAAAGTCCGAAAGTAACTGGGAAGGGTATTAAGGATCTTACCTTCAGACTTCAGTGAGACAAACTAAGATTAGAAGGAGAAATTAAAGGTCTTAGTTCTTCAGCATCAAGTACTGCATGCATTTCCCCATTTCTTTTCCTCTTTATATATATGCGTCTGTACAAAACTTATTATTGGAATTTGGAAGCCATGAAAGTTGATGGATCCAAATTAACACGTACGTTCTATATCCATCTTTGTATGTATGAGTGAAATTTCTTAAAATCTTAAATAATAAAAAAAGAGGCATTATATAGATTGATATATAAGCTATAAAGTATAAAGAAATGAACAAACCTCGTATAGCAAATTAATGCAAAGGAAGAAAAGAAAACTATAACATGTTAGCAAGCTAAACCCGTTTTAAGGATAAATGCCCATCCCAGTTACTTTCGGACTTTTAATATTGGATCCATTGCAGAAATGAAAATTATTTAAAAGTGTTAATATTTTAAATTTTCATTTAGTCATATATTATTTTTTTTCATTTTATGATTTTTCATTAGCAACGTTAACGTTAGTGTTTTAAATTTAAAAAAAAAAACACTTTTAATGATTTTTTAACAAGTTTTAAATAACAGTTAAATAATAGACATTATTTTAAATTTTTAAACACTATAATTCTTAAATGTTCTTAGCAAAAAAATTATGAAATGAAATACAATGTGACTAAATGATTTTTTTTAATATTATAACTAAAAATGTGACTAAAATAAAAATTTAAAATATCATAATGATATTTTTAAAATATTATATATCAAAATAAAAAATAAAAAAAAATTTAATAGACTAAAAATAACTTAAATCTTTTAAGAAAATACTTAAAATTGCTTATTTTAATCATATCATCGTGATACTTTAAATTTTTTTTAATCACATTTTAATTCATTTCATAATATTTGGTTAACATTAACCTACCACTTTTACTCCGATTAATCAATTTCACTTTGTCACAATTTTTACTTTCATTTCTCACACTTTCACACACAAAAAAATAATAGAATAAAAATGATAGAAATAGTATTATTCCTCATTTTAAAGGATAATAAAGTGAATTTATAATTATTAATTAACAAATTAAAGACTGAAAATTAAAATCATATTTAATAAAATCTTAAATTAATCATAATCTCAATGGTTGAATTTATAATTAATAATTACACTTTATCATCTAAATGCATTCTACTCATTTTTTTTTATACATTCTACTCATTTAAGTATAGTCAAACCCACTTTTTTTTTTTATACATTCTATTTTTCTATTGATTATTATTCACTATTCATTTTACTCCTTCCTTTTCCTTTTTCTCTCTCTATCTCTCTCATATTTATATACATATTACTTTTTCCTTTTCTCTTTCTATCTCTCTCATAACTGTATACATTTTTGTAGTTGGTAAAATTTAGCTGTACAAATACAATTTCTAATTAATTAGTATTATTGAGTTACTATTTTTTTTTACGATAAACAAAAATATGATCACTGATATTGTTTAAAAGAGAAAATTATATCAACAATTCCTAAAATTTTATCAAATTATACATAATTTTATACTTTTTGATATTTTTCTATATTAATATCTTTTAAATTTAAGAACATTATAGTAACACCTTCAAAACTTTTTCAAATCGTAACACATCCTTAAAAGACAGAAAAGTAATGATTAAAAAAAATTGAAAATACTGCTATAATTATATGAAACTTGTGTTGGTGTAATTTTTAAAAATAGTAATAAACAATATACAAAAGTAGAGAAAAGTTTAAAATGAAAAGTATAAAATAATGTAAAGTATGTTTGTTGTATTCCAATTTTTTAAGTTTTGTATTTTTGGTTTCTTAATTTTTTTAAGTTTGGTTTTATTCTTCAAATTTTTATTTCCTCATGAATTTTAGTTATTTTCATTCATATTCTATTAAATGTCTATTTTTTCACATACATGTATATTTTTAATAACTTTTAATATCTTTTTTTAATTTTTTCAATTGAAAAAAAATATAAATGTAAATTAATTATGTTTTTTTAAAATTAACTTTTTATAACTGTTAATATGCGTGTATATATATTTTTCAATTACAAAAATTCAAAAAAAAAATAAATAAATAAATATATATATATATATATATATATATATATATATATAAAAGTCTAAGGATTAAAATTATAATTAAAAAAGTCTGGAGAAAAAAATAAAAAAATTAAAGAATAAAAACATACTTTATACGGTAAAATACGTGAAGTTAGTCAATAATTGATGACTTTTGTTTTTAGCTCATCAATTAATAGTTGATTAGTTGATGGATTTTGATTTCTAAATTATATATATATATATATATATATTTTCAATGTCATTAAGCATTTCTATTAAATAGCGATGTGACATTTGATTGGTATCAACCTATTTTTTAAAAATAAAAATTCTTATAGAAATTATAAGTTTATGTGAAAACAATAAATTTTAATCTTCATAAATTTTTTGTTGTGACAGCCAGCTTTCACATCAAGATTTAACCGAAATATTTATCAAAAAATAATTCAAAAATCACGACCTGTCAAAATATTAAGCGAAGGAAAAGAAACAAAATCATAAATAACCAAAAGAATTTGTTGTATAATGAAGTGTGTACATTATCACCGGTTATTCAAGAGCTAGGAACAGATAGAAAAGAGAGATTGATAGAATAATGAAAATATATTTGTGCAAGAGTAAGGGTTATAAGGATCTTACCTTCGGTGTGTATGAAATAAACTAAGAATAAGGAAAACTCTTATTCTTCAGCAGAGAGAGCTAGCTAGTACTCCATTTTTTCATATTGTGTTTCCACCAGAGCTAGAACAAGTACTAAGAAAAAAACAGAGATATGTTAGTAAGCAAGACGTAAAGATGAGAAGTGAGAATCAACACCGAAGAAGAGAATACTGAACAGAGCTGGATTAATACTATACAATATTTTAAAGGATAACAAAGTGCATTTACAGACTGAAAATAACTTCATATTTAGTCAAATCTTAAATTATCATAATCTCAATGGTTGATTTTATAATAAATCATTATTATCACATTTTATCCACTAAATACATTTTGCTCATTTAAATAGAGTCAAACCCACTTATTTTACAACATTTTTTTTTTTTGAAAATCACTTTTTGTTTTACAGTAATTTATAATTTTAAGGTGAATTTTTTTTTTGCCTTTTTTTAATTGAACATTTTAAATAAATAAAGAGACTAAATTGATAATTAAACTTATTTAGTTTGTTCGAGATGATCTTTTATCTTTTAAATTTAAAAGGTTCAAAACAATCCTTCAACTATTTACATATATTCAAAATATTCCATTTGAGGTTCAGTCGCATGACAAAGTTATATATATATTTAAATAGTTAAATAATCATTTTGAACACCTTTTAAATAAGATAAATGGGAAAAGTATAAACTTTTAAAAAGATAAATGATTATTTTGAACAAAATAAATAAAATATATGATCAAAATGATTTTTAAAAAATAAAAAATCAAATTAAACAATAAAAATAAGATAAAGAATAAAATATGTTTTTACCGTTAACCTTTTTTATATTTATGATTTTGAGCGTTAAATTTTTTTAATGATCCGTTAACGTTTTCCAATATTTTCTCTGTTATGAATTTTAGTATTTTTCATCTATTTTTAACACTAAATGATGATGAAACGCTGATTTTATTCTATTATATTTTTTTACCGTTAAAACTAAAAAAAATTGTTGATAAAAATTCTTTTTAGAGAATTAATAATTTGTGACTACTCATTAGTCATTACTGCCATTGCAATAACAAGAAAAATCATAAACAAAAATACAGGAACTAATTACAGCCTTTAAAGTTCTTAACTTTTAAATGAATGGCCAATTGTTATTATTATTTTTTTCTCAATTAAAAGTAAGACACAAAAAGTAACAGGTAAGAGTTATAATTTGGATCTTACCTTCAGTGTTCAGTGTGTGTGACAAATTAAGAACAAGGAAAGCTCTTATTCTTGACCAGAGCTAGAGAGCTAGCTAGTGCTCCATTTTTCCATTTCTTTTCCTCTAGCTTTATGTGCGTCTGTCTCTGTATCCCCCTCACATTTTCTTCCCCTTTCTGGATATATATCAGTTAAATTAAAAAGAGGCAATATATATAGATTGATATAATAAAGCTATAAGCAAAGGATCGAACAAACCTCGATCTGTTCTTGGAATCCGATGACTGTGATGTGAGTGGTTTGTTACCAATCCAAATAGAACAAATTAATATCAAGAAGGAGCGAGATATGTTACTAAGCTACTTCTGAAGATGAAAACTAAAACCGAATAAGAGAATACTTTTGAGAGAGAGAGATAGCGCACCACGAAATAAATGGGGGGAACAACAATAAAATAAGACAGATTTCCACGTTTTCTTTTTTCAGTGATGAAAATTTATCTTCACATTTCTTCTTTAATTTAAAAGGGCTCCACACCACAGAGTGTGCAGTAAGTAGTAAGTGACTTATTACTGTTTTTTTTTTTTGGTAATAAATGGTCGTGAGCTGGTGCTGCAATTCTAGTACAATAAAGCTGCAAATTTACGGTCAACTTTACTGATCACTAATTGGTCGGTTCAGTCTTGCGTTACAACTTGCAAGTTGCAAGCTGGCGGGAACTCAACCACTGAAGCAATTTATTATAAGGGAAGAAGTAGAGTTTGATTTTGATTGTGACGTAGATGTTAACCAGACTCACCCAATAACCTCAGCCATAGAGGGTGGAACACCTATGAAGGAATCCAATTTTTTTTTTATTTAAATATATTTTAATCTTTAAATTTTATTTTATTTTATCTAAAAAATGAAAAAAAAAAATAGAAAACATAAGTAAAATTATCAAATCTTTATCATTTTTATTAGCCTAAATTTTAAGATCATAATTTTTTAAAAATAAATTCAAATGTTAGAAACACTAAATATATTATTTTATGTCATTTTACATTTATTGGTTAACTTACCCACTAATCTTATCAAATACTTTTAATTAAATAAACTAACGTATAAGTTTTTAGGTTTCAACTAATTTCTAGTTTTATTTAATATATAAAAAAACATTTTTTAAAATTAAGAGACAAAAATAATGTAAAAAGAGAAAAAGCTAAAGTGATATAAATTGTATTTTAAGTTTTAACCATTATATATAAGAAAAACTTATATAATTATACATATTACATATTACATAATGTTATTTTTATAAATAAATTAAGAATAAGGTTGCATATGCATATCTATATGCATATATGTATGTTAGTATATATTTTAAAAAAAAGACAAACAAAAATTTAAATATAATAGATAATATAATATTTGTAATATTGAAGCATAAAAATAATCCTAACTCCAACAAACCTATATTATATTTATATATATATTTTTTTTATCTCTTATTAGGTGTGCAGTAGATGTCTATGAAATAGGTAGCATTATTCATAGATAAAAAAGAGTGTATTGAATTAGAGTTTTAAAATATTTTTTTAGTATAAAAAAGTATTTTTAAGATTTGGTAGGAAACTAAAAATTATTAAGATTTTTTTAAAAAGATTTTTGTAATTTGAATTTAATTAACTTATAATATAAAATTTAAAAATTTTTTACGGGTTTATAAGATTTAAAAATATTATATGGATTTCTAAAATAAAAAATATTTTAAAACTATTAAACATAAGCTAAACAAGAATGTGTTTAAAAATATTATTCAACACAAACTAATCAAAAGTCATCATGAATTGAAACTCTCTTAGTTGCTAATAACGTACATAAATTCCAAATCAAAATTACAAGCTGCTAATGTATTTTGAAATATATATTTCACAAATTTTTATAAAGTAATAGTAAAAAATAATTATAAAATGTTTCATTTAACCCATAAAATCAATAATGTCCTCAAAATAAAATAAAATAATTTAACAAAAAATACATGATGATCAAAACATTAATCATCTGCATAACTTGAAGAATATCCAAAATAAACATTCTTTTAATGACATATGAATAGATTTGAGATTTCTTTTATAACATCCCAAACATTTTTTTTGTTTTCTATGTTAAGTTGTGTATTTTTTTAAAATTGACTGCAATAGTTTAAAAATGTATTTTCAAACTTTAAGTTGATTGTTTGCTTGACTAAGTTTTTGAGATATGAGCATATCACTATTAGAATTATATGAAATTTTTTACTTTAAAACAAAAAACGTGAAGGTAAGAGATTATGTCACTGCTTCAAAAGCAGAGAAAATGATATTGTTTGTTGGGTTTGATATTTATATGATCAACTAAAAAGTTCATAAAATTCAATTAAAAAAACAAGTTCATAAAATCTTTATGATTTTGAATAACAGATAACTTTTTTTAAGTTATTCAGAAAAATCGAATACTATAAGATTTCATTACTCTCTAAAAAAAATCTTGATAATCAAATTATTTTTTTTATCATTTAATAATCTTGATTGAATACCCAAAACATTTTTACAAAAAAAAAAATCATTAAAATCCTAAACAATCCTAATCTAATACACCCCCTAAAATTACTCTCTACCTCCTATAATCATGTTTCCGTTTCCTTTTATATATGAAATAAAAATGGTTATTATAGAATATTATTATTATTATTTTAGGTTTTTTTTGTATGTATTACATTCACATATTCATGTTAAAATAAATTTTAGTTCAATTTAACATATCATCATATAGTGAAATATGAGATGCGTAGATTTAAAGTTTTAATTTTTTAACAGTATATATTAGAGCATAATAATTGAAGAATCACTTTTAGTAAGATTTACCTTTACATTTTATGTTTTTTTACATTTTTTAATATAAGTAATTTTAATTATAAAAAAATTAAAATTATTTTTAATAGGTCTTGCCATAAAATTAAATGATTATAATACTTAAATTATTATTTAATTATAATATTATTTTTTTTATTAATTTAAAATTCGAAGTACAAAAAGAACCATTCTTATCAAATTACTTTTCAACGTTGTCTTGGAAGATATATCAACTAGTGTTTATTCCCGTGCGTCACACAATTAATTAATTAAAAATTTTAAATTTGAATGAAGTTAAAATTTATTTAAGTATTATCTATAAGTATTAAAATGATAATATAATAATGATATATTAATTTATTTAATTCATGACAAATGGATTTTTTTATAAAATTATTATTTTTAATATTTTAGCACAATTTTTAAACTTATTTATTTATTTAAAACATGAAATTTATGTTATTTTTATATAAAAATTATAAAACTCAATTAATGTTTGATAAAAAAAAAATCATAAATGTAGAAAAAAATTACTTGAAAATAAGTTGCATGACTAATAAAAAAAACATATTTAATTTTTCAGATTGTCATGAGCCTCAATTTTCATGCTTTTTGTTTTTTTTTTACATTTTTAATGTTTTTAATTTTATTTTAGGGTAAAATATATTTTTATTATTAAAGTATTAAAAATTTTTATTTTTAATACTAATATTTCATTTGATTTGATTGGTCTTAATCTCTACAGTATTTTTATGTCTTACTTTTAGTCTCTTTGTCTCTTTTAATAAACCTGATGATTATTTTAAAACTTTTAAAAGTTAAGGGAAATTTTTTTAAAAAAATTTAAGAGATCATTATTATATTTTAGCCTAAATATTAAAAGAAACAATAATTTGATAATAATGTGAAATAAAAATTAATAGATAACCTAAAAGTAAGCTTGTTTAAATCAATTTATATCATTTTAAGTGGTTGATTCTTTTTAAACAATTGTTATAAATGAAAATCTCTATAATTCTCTCACTCTATCAATTAACTTCAATTAATTTTATATTATTAAGAGATAGTCTTATATTTATAATAATTCAATTAATTTTTATAAAATTATTTTAAAATCTAAATCGTAGATTGTAAATTGACTACAATTATTGTGAGAAAAAAAAAACCAAGATTATAAAACTATTTTACTGTTTTAACGTATTTTCATTAAATTCTTGTAAATCAATTATCTTTAATTACATAAAATATATATTTTATTTAATTTTTGAATTGTTTTTCTTTACATACAAGCCTGCATATTAAGTCAAAACAATTTAATATTATTATAATAATAAAAACAAAACACACTTTTTGAGTCAAAATAATACATTTTATATATAACTTGTATCATAACTAACTTAGTTTATTTGAAAAATAAAATATCATTTACTCTTTAGATAATACACTATTTCATAATAATAATAAAACAAAAATAAGACATGCGTTGGTTGTTATAAAAAAAAAGGGAGAAAACTCAATTTAGGTTGCAAGAGTTATTATTATTATTATTTTTTTTATTTTTATGGAAAGGTTGTTACAGAGTTTTAATAGACGGTAGAAATTGATTTTTAAAAGGTAATCCAATTAAAATGTTAATTATATTTTTAAAAGCAATATAGACTCAATTGCATAAAAGTTTTACACTTGTACAGAAAAAATCTTAAATCTTAAATACATAGAATAGATAGATACATATTCATTAACAATTTTTACATATATAAAGTTATTATATAATGAGTTAAAAATATTATTTTATAATAAATATATTAATTATTTATATTTAAATTAATTTTTAATATAAAAAAATAAACTTAGGCTTTATATCATAAATAAATTAAATTAAAACTTACTTAATTTATAATACTATTTATAAAATAATTAAAAACTACTTTGAAATAAAAATAAATTTAATAATGAATTTTAATATAAATATTAAAGTATAATTATTAACTAATTAAATTGAAATTAATTTTTACTTTCAAAAATTCAACTTCAAAATATAATTATTATTCTTATAAAAATAAAAAAAAGTGTAGAAAAAAATATATAAAAGAAACTTAAAAATAAAAAGTTTAAAAGACAAAATAAAAAAAAATGTAAAAATATAAAGAAAAGCAACCTTTAAAAAAATATATACCGAAGAAAAGAAAAAAAAAAAAAAAAAGGAATGGCAGAGAGAGAGACGGGAGAAAAAACAAAGAAGAAAAAAAAAAAAAAGAAGGTAAAATTAGATGCAGAGGTCAGTATAAAAAAAAAAAAACCCGGAGTGACATGGCTTTCAAAAAGCCTGAAATATTATATACATAAATTCGAATCACTGTTATTTCATCGAAGAAACCAAATTTAAACTAAAATTATGCGGTTAACGTGGTGGGAGTGTAGTTAATTATATTGAGTTGGAATTTTATAAGTTTGACTAACATCGGTGTATCGATCCATTGTTCTTCACTATCTTTAGTTTTAAGTTTCAGTTATGGCTTCCAACCAAGAAGAAGTAACAGTCCCGACTTTGAAATTCTGGGAGGACACTACTGAAAAGAAGCGTGTTGCTGTGGCGGAAGCAAGTGGAGACTTCATAGATGTTCTCTTTAGTTTCCTCACCCTTCCATTGGGAACTATCATGCGGCGACTTGAGTCCAATCAGAATATTGAATGCATGAGTTGCATCCGCAACCTGTACAAGAGTGTGAAAGATTGCTCTGATGTTTTCTCTAACGAAAAAAACTGCAAGCAAATGTTGCTTTCTCCGCGCAACCCTTTAGAAGCCTCTTGCCAGAGACTAAAACTGAAAGTGGATGATACACAGCCCGCAAAGTATTTCATGTGCTCGAGTTGCAGTAGTGATTTGTTGCTGAGTACTTTTGATGGGGCAAAGTGTCACTGTGGGAAACCGATGAATAAAGATGTGGAGCTGAAGGAAGAGCCTTTTGGGGAGAATAATGGTGTTTTTGTTAATGAGAATGCCACGTTCTTGATTTTTGATGACTTGACTGTCATCCAAAACTCCCCAGGTGACTCCGTTCAACCTCTCCTCAAACGTCGGCACAAAAACTTGAGAGACATGCCTAAGGTACCTAAAGTGGAAAAAATAGATCCAGAAAAGGTAATATTTCAATTCGTTTCATTCATTTAATAAGGTAGTGTACTTGCATGAGTTTATGCCAACGAAAAAAAGAAAAAAAACTTTAGGGGATGAAAATGATTACTTTGTGGTAGAAAGTTCAAATATATTGAATTCAAAGCATTTTTGTGACTTGCACTTATCATTTGTGTATGTATGTATGTATGCAGCTGATATAACCTTCCTGGAGTTCCTTAATTAGCTTGTAAAGTTGTAGATGCGCATACATTTCTTTTATAGCAATACTTTGATAGTGGTATAAATTTCCATGTTTAATGAATTATAACTTTACAGGCTTTAAACTTTGTCGTTTTTATTTTTTCCAGATATTTATCCTACTAAAGCATGCATTAACCTCCAAATCTCCTCTAAGTGATGTATTATTGCCATTGGAAAACAGTGAGAGATCTAAGCGGCCATGGTACTCTTTCTTAAGAGATACTGGAAGATCTAAGCGGCCATGGTATTATTGGAAAACAGTGAAAGATCTAAGCGGCCCAAGTGATTGGAAAGGTTCAATAAAAATCAAGGTAACAGTGAGCAAATCACAGAACAAGATTCTATTCGCTGAAGCGGATGGAGAATTTGTTGATTTTCTATTCAGCTTCCTCACAACACCGCTTGGATCTATTCTGAACCTTATGAATCGCAAATTACGCTTGGGAAGCATTGGTAACTTGTACGAAAGTGTGAAGGAGCTCAACCCATCATGGTTCATAGGCTCATCTCAAGAATCCTTAATTAATCCAAGGGTCGCTCCTCATTTTGGCTGCAAGAGAAATCCACTAAATGCTTCACAAGAAGACACTCCTAAGTATTGGTATGGCACTCCAAAAGATAACACGGGGAGTATCAGCACTCAAGGGAAAGTGATTTCAAAGAAAAAAAATATCTTACAAGATCCAAAAAAGATGATACTTATTGATCCAAGATCTTCTGATGATGGAGCAAGACAATTTGCTGAGGCATTTATGAAGAGGCCGTGGCAATTTGTTGTGAGCGATGATCTGAACGTGAAGCCTTTGACAACTACTACTCCTAGTATTTCGTATCTGAAAGAATGCGATGTCAAGTTGAATGATTTGGAGGTACATTTGGTGGAAATTAGGAAGTCACATGAGGTAATATTCACAATCCACTCTTAATGACTTGTTTTTTGGGCTCCAATTGACACTATATATTGGTATAAGAAAATTCTATACATATTAATGGTTTTAGTTAACATTTGTCTTAAAATTTGATCATGTAATTGGCTGTATATAATGTACAATATAGTATATCCTTTTGAATCTAGAAGTGATGACGTTCATTATGTCTATTTTTGTCAGGCACTGAACCTGTTGAGGGCTTCTTTGACATTCAAAGAAGCTGTTTTGACACGGAGCCTATCCTACCAATTGAGGAAGTGGAAATTCCAAAGATTCATTCCACTTTGGAGTGTTGCAATGGAATGGAAGGAAAAGAGAGACAAAAAGAAAAAAAGAAAAACAAGATGGAGGAACAGTGTGGGAGTTAAACAGTGATATGATATGAAAAGGAGAAAGAGATAAGATGAAAGTGAGGCAGAAAGGAGACGAAATGGTAAATGGTATCAATAATTGAAATCTAAATTTTATGGTAGATAATTGATGAGGGCTTGTGTAAAGCAATCATGCAGGTAGTTTGGTGTGTGAAATAATGATGTTTAAATGAATTGGATAGCGATGTAATATTTAATTCTCTTATTTTATGAAAGTATTTAGAACGTTGTTCCCTTATTTGATCTCATCATGCACATTTTGTTAAAACAATTCCACTTAATTTGTAGTTGAGTTTATTACCTGTGGCATGACTCGCGTTGTCTTGACTCTTGAGTGTAGCATATACCTTCCAGCATGTTTGGAAATCATTTTTAATACAACTTGATCTGAATTATTTTTAGAAGCAAGTTGTATCTTTAGCTTCTGCATCAATCTTAGAAATTGATCGACGTAATAATTAAAGAATACGTACGTTCAAAATTCAAACCATATATATTGCCAAAAACACAATTCATGTAGCTAGGTGAGGATTATCTCAAGAGTTCTCAACTAAGTACGTCGACCGAATAAAAAATAATAGGGTTTGGTTGATACTGTAAAAAAAAAAAAACAAAAAAACTTTTTCTCTTTTTTTCCTTCAATTAAATAAAAACATTAAATTATTTATATTCATTTCTCTTTATTTTCTTTCTCCTGCTTACTGTTTTCACTAATAAAACATAACATAAATAAAAATGGATAAACTCGTTTTCACGCTTTTATTGATTTACTCTCTGCGAATTGAAATATATATAAAAAAATTGATGTTGTTCATTACAAAAATTAATTAGTTAAATAAACAACTAAATAATATGTTAAATAAAACAACTTACCTCGTATGGATGATTCTAGTTTCTAGAGGGAAACAAAAAAAAAAAAAAAAAAAGAAAGAAAGAAAGAACTTTTGTTTGAAAAATAAGAACTGTGCAATGCTTAATGGGAGATGAAGGGAGTAGAACGAAAAGAAGTCTGGTGAGTGCAGAATGCAAAGAAGACTTGATAAGAGAAAATCGATTTTGAGTGGATGCAGAAGTTACGTTTCTTTGTTTCAAATTGAACTCAATTTTATCCATAGACTCAAGTTGAATTCAAATTTAAATTTATTTTCAAACATTTTTAAAATGAGAAAATCAAGTTTATTTGAATTGTGATTGACGTGTTCAAATGTATACCAAACAATTCATCAAAAAAAAAATGTATACCAAACACATGAACGAATTAATGAAGTTAGTTTCAAAAGGATAGTTCTACTCATCCAACCATAACTTTCAGTGGTCCACCTATTTTTATGGGGAATTTAGATCATTCAGCCTGCCATGATGCAATAACGTACATCTGATTATCTAAGTTGAAGATATATAATGTGATGCCATAATCTAAGTAAGGAAGAGGAAATTAACATTATTAAAAGTCCATGTCCAATATCATGAATATGCTTTAATTTTATAGGTGCAGTTTGAGCAAAATATATAATTACAGTCAAATAAAATCCACCAAAAATAAAATAACCATAATAATATCAAACTTGTTTGGGGAAGGGAGTTATAAGTGGAATCATATATATAAGCCGTACATTAAAACAAGATTTAACACAATCCATCGTTTCAGCACAAAATTGATCAATAATTTGATCTGTTTCTAGTTTCTAGTAATTAGAAATTCAATTCACTTATAAGAACTTCAATAATTGTAAATTATTATATTGAAATAATTAAGAAATAGTAATCTCAACTCAAGTTTGATACTACCTTCTTACATGTTATCATCTGTGATACTACTAGCTTTTCAGGATCTCTCTTAGCATGGAGTAGTTGATTTGATTCAAAATTTTCCAAAACCAAGCCATGTCGTCTTTCACTTTACAGTTTTCTTAGAAATACTCTTACCATCAACTCTATCGGAACAACAGTGGATTTGAGATATAAAAAATTCAGTAAAACCCTTACTCATTAATAATCTTTAGTTTAAAGTTTCAGTCATGGCTGCTTCCAACCATGAAGCATCAATCCCTCTGAGATATTGGGTGGACAATGAACAAAAGCGTGTAGTGATGGCAGAAGCAAGTGGAGAGTTTGTAGATATTCTCTTTAGTTTCCTCACCCTTCCATTGGGAACTATCATCCGTCGGCAACTAGAGTCCCAGAACCAATCTCACCGACCAGCAGTGTTTGGTTGCATAAAAAAACTGTATCAGAGTGTGAAAGCTTTGGACACCAAAGTTTTCCGGAACAACATCTGCAAGGAAATGTTGGTTTCTCCACGCAACCCTTTAGAAGAGTCATGCCAGAGACTAAAAGTGAAGGTGGATGATACACTGCCCACAAAGTATTTCATGTGTCACGGCTGTTCAAAGGAAAGGGACTTGTTGCTGAGTACCTTTGAAGGTGCAAGGTGCTACTGTGGGAAGTTGATGAGAAAAAAGATGGAGCTGCTGCTCGGAGAATCCAAGGAAGACACGGACAGTGGTGTTTTTGTTAAAGGGGCTGTCATGTTCTTGATCTTTGATGACTTGACAGTGCTCCGTAGCTCTCCGAGTGAATCTGCTCAACAACTCCTCAAACTTAGACACAGAGACTTCAGCAAGTTGACAGAAAAGTCTCTTGACGTTGGCATGGACGAGGTAATTAATGCTGCTAGCTTTTCATTCATTTGAGATTGTTGTCTCTTCTAATAAGAGATTTTTATCTGAGCATGAATATGTATTGGAAAACAAATTGCTGTTGTAAGTTTATGCCAATGAAAAGAAACAATTTGGTAGAAAGTTGAGATATATTGAATTCATAACATTTTTGTGACTTGCTTAAAACTTTACAAGCTTAAACTTGCTTCTTCTTTCTATTTCTTTTTCAGATATTTAGCATATTGAAGCATGCATTAACCTCCCAAACTCCTCTAAGTGATGTATTCTTGGAAAACCGAGAATCTAAGCCATGGTACTCTTTCTCACCATATATTGGCCCAAGTCATTATTTGAAAGGTTCAGTAAAAATCAAGGTTTTAGTGAGAAAATCCCAGAAGAAGATTCTGTTTGCTGAAACGGATGGAGATTTTGTTGATTTTCTGGTGAGCTTCCTGACAACACCTCTTGGATCTATTCTTAAACTTATGAACGGAAAATTATGCTTGGGAAGCATTGGTAACTTGTACAAAAGTGTGAAAGATCTCAATCCATCATGGTTCATATGGTCATCTAACAAATCCTTACTGAATCTAAGGGTCGCTCCTCATTTTGGTTGTAAGAGCAGCCCATTAGAAGAAGGAGACATTCCTAAGTATTGGCATGGCACTGTAATATCGAAAGATAATAATGAGGGGCGTATTATGATTTCAAAGAAAAAAGAGGTGCTACGAGATCAAACAGAACTTAAACTTTTTGATCCAAGATCTTCTGATGGAGCAACAAAACCTGCCGCTATCGGAAGTGATGATCTTCAGAAACAGGAGCGAATGCAAGTTCAAACTAATGACAATAATCCAGGCAAGGTAAAATTGTGTAGAAACTAATATCATAAATATTTAATTTATTTATTCACTAAAGATCATTTTTGTTGTTCAGAAATGCGAATTTGTGAAGAGGCCTTGTCTATTTGTTGTGAGGGATAATCTGGAAGTGATACCAATGACAAGTTCTAGCATTTCGTATCTGCAAGAGGTGGAGAATGTCCAGTTGGATGATGTGGAGGAACTTTCGGTGGACATCAGAAGGTCACATATGGTAATATTCACAATCCATATATTAATTTGATACATATATATATATGAGTGACTTTTGTCTTAATTTTAATCTAACAATTGGTTATAATTAATGAACTTTGGTCAGGCACTCAACCTGTTAGGGATTTCTTTGACATCCGAAGAAGCAGCTTTGACACAGACCCTATTCTATCCATCCAAGAACTGGAGATACCAAAGATACATTCCATCCATTTTGGGATGGGACAAAAGGAAAGGAAGAGAAAAAAAACTGGGGAGTAATGGAAGAGATAAGAAGAAAGTGAAATAGAAAGATGGAAGAGAAATTAGTTTCTCCGGAAGAGAAAAACTGGGTTTTTTTTTCTTTTTTTCCCCCAAATTTCTTCATGCATTGGATTATTGCCAATGTCTCGAGGTTTCATGTTCTGATAATGTTCAACCCTTACAATCTCAGAAAAGCTATTACAGTCGATTTCAATTTAAAATTATTCTTTTTTTTTTGTTTACCTTTTAAAATATATTACAGTATTACGCACATTAAAAAAGTATAATTATCATTTATCTGTTAAAATTAATTTCAATTTTTAATATAATATTTGATAATTCTTTCATTCTCATTTATAATTGTATACAAACTATTTAAAATTATATACAAATTAAGATATAATTAAGAAAAGTATAATTTTAGTGGTTGCTATTGGTTGGACCCGATGTTGTTCTTTTGAAGAAGAAAAAAATGTGTAAAGAATTATCATTATTATTTTTTTACAATGGAAATAATTATTTTATTGTAGTACTAGTGTTATTGTGTAAAAGAAACAACAGAATTTTTCATGTTACTAATAATCAAATTGAAAGAGAAACAAATAAACACGTTTTCATTTTTTTTTTAAAGGATGGCATATTAAATTTTTGATAATTAAACAATTCTTATTAAAAAAATATTAACAGAAAATATAACCTTTAAAAGATAGTATCAAGATTCAAGATAAAGCCTATGTGAAAAGAATCTCACTCTCTGTCCAAAACTAAAGACATGTGACTAATTACAACTGGTTGCTGCTACTCTTTCTCTCTGTGCTAACTGCTACAACTATTGCAAGACAGTGGGAACGCAAAATTCTACTTTATCTGTTTGGCCTATTTTAATTTCTTAATAAAGACACTGGTCAGTAGTCACATGCAAAATGTACGATTCGTCGAGAGGTTGTACAATAATTGAGTAGAAAAACAAATAATTTCTTTTGTTGATAGTACTAGTATTAACAGCTAGCTACCAGTGTGAGCTTCTTTTTTTTTTTTTCTAATAAATGCTCTGCCAGTTCCGATCAATTCTACCGGCCACAATCAAGAAACCAAAACACGAGATAACAATGCCATAAAGAACAACCTATGGATAACATGTCCAAGATATGAATATGAAGTAGAACTTGAATAATACTAGGATAACATAATATAAATAATCAATTTTCCCTCATTAATAATTCAAGACATACATGTTAATGTGTAATATAAATTAGTCACTTAATTAAGACGAATTTAATAAACGCATGATCATACCTTTTTTTTTTTTTTTTTTTCTTTTGAAAGATGAAGCATGATCTTTGAACAAGAATAAGCAAAAAGACTTACAAACGTCAATGCTATTCTTCACCATCTCATGGCTGAGTGAGCCACTTCTGGTTAAGATTACGAACACCTTTCCTGTTGTCATGTTTTTGCATGCCATATCTTAGAATAATAGTTAACGTAGAATCTTCTTATTAATTGAGTGTTAATTTGGATTTGCTAATAACTTTAAAAAAAGTACTATTATCTTCTAACTTATTTTGTTTAAGTAATGTAATAAATAATAATCTCAACTCAAGTGACACATTCACTAAAATCTGTACATCTTTTTCTTGCTTCATTAACAGTAGTTACACTGTGTTCTTTTAGTTTTATGTTTCAGTTATGGCTGCTTCCAAAGAAGTAACAATCCCTCTGAGATATTGGGTGGACAGTGAACAAAAGCGTGTAGTTATGGCGGAAGCAAGTGGAGACTTCGTAGATGTTCTCTTTAGTTTCCTCACCCTTCCACTGGGAACTATCATGCGGCGGGTCGAGTCCGAGGTTGGTTGCATCATGAATCTGTACAAGAGTGTGGAGGATTTGAGCCATGATGTTTTCTGGAACCGCATCTGCAAGGGAATGTTGCTTTCTCCGCGCAACCCGTTAGAGGACTCATACCAGAGACTCAAACTGAAAGTGGATGATACGAAGCCCAGAGAGTACTATTTCATGTGTTCAAAGTGCAGTGATTCGTTGCTGAGTAGTTTTGATGGGGCAAAGTGCCACTGTGGGAAACTGATGGATAAAAAAGTAGTGGAGCTGCAGGAAGAAGAATCCAAGAAAAAGTTTGATGAGGAAAACGGTGTTTTTGTGAAAGAGGATGGCGTGTTCTTGATCTTTGATGACTTGAGACTGCTCCGAAGCTCCCCATGTGACTCCGTTCAACCACCCGTTCTTCTTGGACACAAAGACTTCAGCAAGATGGATGAAATTTCTCAACATGTTGGCACCAAGGAGGTAATTAATTCATAATATTATTGCTTTTTATTCAATTTGAGATTCTACAATTCCATGAGTTGTTTGGTTTATTGTTTGTTTTTTTTTATCAAATTTCTAAATCAAATAAGGGATTTTTATCAAATGTATCAGCTACACGCATACATTCTATTCTATGTGTGTAGCTGATAACCTTCCTTGAGTTCCTTAGTTAACTTGTAGATTCGCAGGACCTTTCCTTTACTACAATACTTTGATTTGATAATAGTGGAATGAAATTTCCTTGTTCGATGAACTATAATTTGCTTTGCTTTTTCTTTCCCCTCAGATATTTAGCATATTAAAGCAGGCATTAACCTCTAAATCTCCTCTAAGTGATGTATTCTTGGGGAGAAGAGAATCGAATCCAACTTACTCTTTCTCACCGGGTACTGGCCCAAGTCATCGAAAAGGTTCTGTTGAAATCAAGGTAATGGTGAGCAAATCAAAGAACAAGATTCTATTTGCCGAAGCAGATGGAGATTTTGTGGATTTTCTTGTAAGCTTTCTCACCACACCTCTTGGATCTATTCTCAACCTTGTAAATGGAAAATTATTCTTAGGAAGCATTAATAACTTGTACACAAGTGTGAAGAATCTTAATCCATCATGGTTTATAGAGGCATCAAACAAATCCTTACTGAATCCAAGGGTCGCTCCTCAATTTGGTTGTAAGAAAAATCCACTAAATGATATAGAAGAAGTGGACACTCCTAAGTATTGGTATGGCACTGCAGTAGTGAAAGATAAGGAACATAAAAGGATTTCAAAGAAACAAGATTTGGTAAAAAATCAAGTAGAAATGAAACTTTTTGACCCAAGATGTTCTGATGGAGCAAGAGAAGCTGCTGTGGGATTTGTGAAGAGGCCGTGTCTATTTGTTGTGAGCGATGATCTGCAAGTGAAACCAATGACAACTACTTCTAGCATTATGTTTCTGCAAGAGCTGGAGGTAGAGAATGTAAAGTTTGATGATTTGGAGGAGCATTTGGTGGAAATTAGGTTGCATGAGGTAATATTCACAATCTACTCTTGACGACTAGTTGCTTGGTCAAAGAAAATTTGATTCATATCAATGGTTTTAGTTAAATGGTTGCAATGAACTTTGTACTATATTTCTTTCATGTTATCTGCTATGTCCTTTTTAACTTAGAATTGATGTTCATTATGTCTATTTTGCTCAGGCACTCAACCTGTTGAGGGCTTCTTTGACATCCAATAAAGCTGCATTGACACAGAGCCTATTCTGCGAATTGAAGAAGTGGAAATGCCAAAGGTACATTCCATGTTGGGGTGTATTGGGATGGGAGAAAAAGAGACGTAGAAATAAAAAAGAAAAGGAAGAGAAAAAAGGGAGAGAGATACCAAGTGATATGATGAAAAAGAGAGAAATATATAAGGAGGAAGTGAAGAAGGAAGAAGTGAAGAAGAAAGATAAGGAGGAAGTGAAGAAGAAAGAAGATGGAAGAAAAAATATGTCTATGTCAACAACTCCTGAAGAAACCAAAGGAAGAAATTAAAGCTCAAACTTTGTGGGTGGTATAAGTTTATAAGGGCTGGAGTAGAGCAATCCTGAAACAGTTGTGTTTAGGTGAATTGGATGGTCATGTAATATATAATTCTCTCTTGTTCTAAGATAGTCATTAGAATATTTTACAAGTGTTTATTAGGCTGTTAGAATTTGACCTCCGAAAGGTCTCTAGAATTGATCTCTTAATGATCATCATGCGCATGTGTTAGAATTAACAATTGACTTTAAACAAGTGTAGAAATGTAATAATGTATTAGAACATGCTACTTCAAAAATGATAGAGAGCGCTAATAGGATTTCCAAAGTGTTTCTGTTAAACTTTCTCCATGATTTCCTGATACTCATCATGAACGATCCAAGATACTACAAAACAAAAAGGATCAATTTACTTGGAAGAAGAATCAATTTGGATACCTCCCTTGTATTAATTGTATGAAGAAGAAATTTTAAAAGTGTGTGATAGGAAAATATGACATAGCTGGAAATTGGAATGTCAAACACACTGACTTGGAAAAAGCCCACAATCTTTAGATGTCAATTGTTGGAGATGGACAAAGTCGTAAACTTCAACTACAATTAATCAACGGTTATGTTTTTTTAAGTCATCAAGAGACAAGAGTTATGTTGAAAACTTGAAGCTTCAAATATAGGTAAAATTAACGATAAACAGACAGCAAATATAACTTACAAGATACTTTTGTTGGAATGAATAGTTAATTTTGATTATAGAATTAATAAAAAAAAATCTTAATTATTGGATATCAACAAGATGAAGGGGAAGGGTGAGGATGAGGATTGAGAAATAACTCTCTTGGAGTTACTCTTAAAAAAAAAAAATCTAGTTACACCCAAAAATAATATAAAAAGATTTACATTTCATCATTTCAATTTATTTTCTTAAAATGCAATGGTGGTAAAAATCAGTAATCCCAACTATTATCTCTTAAGAAAATGAATGGTAAAAATGAAAAATAACTCTAATTTTTTTTTTTATGATTAAAAAAAAAGAACTCTTTTAATTGATTCAGTGCATGATAAACAATACAGTGGATTCTTAGTGATGATCGAGTTCATCACTTATATATAATCACACACATTGCATAATAAATAGAACTGAACAATGTATTTTACCCCAACTGGATAGTAGACCACAGGCAATTTTATTTTATTTTTCACAAACAAACAAACATAGTAAAACTAAACTGGTTACTTCATCTTTGTCAACTCTTTGTCATCAATCTTCTCTGACCGCAATATTAATTAATTGGAGTCTTTGGCTAGACAATTTATAAAAACTGTTAGTTTATTATAATATAAAAAAAACAATAGAAAAGAAAAAAATTATGAATTTAATTGTAGATACACTAAACTCTTTTTTCTTTTTTTTACTCAGCTAATTAACTAGTGAGTAAAAAGAGTAAAAAAAATATAAATATAAATATAAATATGATAGATGATATGATAAAAATAGAAAATAAAAAAAAAGAAGCGTTGATAAAATGTTTAAAATTATAGATATTCAAATATTATCATTTTACTATATAAGTGTATGGTTTCAAATATAGAGATGAATTAGTAAGAATAGAAAAATAAGAGTAAAACTGTAATTTGAAAAAGAAAAACTGAGAAAATGTGAGTGCAAATTTGTTTTGAAGAAAATAAATTTTCCACTTAACATACTTGTAAAAGCTAGATTCAGTAGTAATTTTTTGACTTACTAACACCATTCAATAGAAAAAACTGTACCTTGTAAGAAATGCCTATTTATATGTTATTGCTTCAGAATGGCAGAGTTGAGATCCGTTTTCAATGGAATAGCATTTCCTTCAGGGTTGAATTTAACTTGAAACAACTTGTCTGCTTTTACGGTACTTGCACAGAACTTTTCCATTATCCTGCAATAGATTAGTGACAATTGGTCCAAGGATGAAAACTTAAACTCCCTTTGTAAAAGTTTCTCAGCTTTGGTAATTCTCTAAGTTCCAAACAATTGAGTTGTGGAAATATCATCTCATCCTCATGTGATTCATCACCCTCCTTAAACACTATCTCTTCAATTGAATCACACCTTCTTACGATCATTGTTTTGAGTTGATCCAAACTTTTGACTGTTGAGGATGTGAACAAATATAGCAGGCTTTTACAACTTTCTACTTTCAAATATGTGAGTGTAGAGCAAGTGATTAAACTTAAACTTGCTTTGTATAAACTTCTAAGCTTTGGTAAACCTACTAGATTCAAACAATTGAGTTGCGGAAACATTATCTCATCCTCATTTGATTCATCCCCCTCGGACACTATCTCTTCAATTGAGAAACACAATTTTATCTCCATTCTTTTGAGTTGAGTCAAACTTTTGGCTGTTGAGGATCTGAACAAATATAACATGCCGGGACAACCTTGTACATGCAAATATGTTAGATTTGAGAAAGACACCGTGCATGGTACCAGATTATTCAATTCATATAAAAGTAGTGCATGCAATCAAATTCAATTTGCAGGCACCAGCCATATTCTGCAACAAGGACAAAGTGGTAAGTAAAGCAATATATATATATATATATATATATATATATATATATATATAGTACCTTCTCAATGCAGACTTGATCCTCAGTATGTGGTTCTAGCTGATCTGCAAATGTCTCGAACATGTCAGACTGCGGTGAGCATGAGTAAAAATACTTGAACTTCAGCAAACCCCTTAGCTTCAACGAGCTCACACAGGGACAGAGCAAAGTAAGCTCTAGATTTGTTCCATTTGGATCTGCATTATCCTCTGCAAGGATTGTCATCAATCCCTCACAGTATTTCACATCTAGTGTTTCAAGTTTCCCAAGATCTTTAACTAGTGATGCGGGAAACACACTTGTAAGGCATTTACATTTGCGAACTTCTACTTCTTCTAGAAGTTGCATGCTTAGAATTCCACGAGGATCTTCATTCCAAACATTCTCCAGATTTGGCAGATACCACAAAATCAATTTCTTCAAGGGAAAAGTAATTATTCTGTCTTGTGTTATGCCTTTCATGTCAAATATGGTTTTCACATAATTACAGACTCGAACTTCCAATGTTGCCAATTTAGGTAATAAAGGAAGTAAATTGAATGGTAATACTGCATTAGATAAAAATTGGCACTCATGCACAGTCAAGTAGTGCAAGTTACTGAAGCACAAGTCTGCAGGGATCGGCACTGAACCACGCCATATCTCTTCCAGTTGTAGTCGGTTATCTTCGAGATGAAGATGCAATACAGTAAGTGGCGGTGCCCACTTCGAAACCTGCATATGCAAAATAATAAATAAAAATATTAAATTAATTATTTACTAGTGACGGTAAGAATTGAGAATTAGACTTTTATTTAATTTTTGTAACAATGAAAATTTGTTTGAACTGTTAACTTTCATTAAAACATTGTAATTTTGCTGGGTCTAGAGGATCTGAATTCTCGTATATATTGATCATGACAAACTTACGTGCAATTCAATGATGACCTTGCCTTATCTTATTTAATTTATTGAAATTGTTTTCAAATAATTCCATCACAGACCATCACATTTCTTTGTTTTGGTATCTCAATTATTAAGATTTAGGGGATAATGATCGTCTTCAAACTCTAACGTTAATCTATTTGGTTCAAGTTTTTCAATATTAATTATGGTTTAAATTATAATGTGTAATTATCTATAGCGTACAAAATTTGATAATGTACCTCTTCTCCAAACTTCATGGCCACAGGAGAATTAAGATCACATTCCTGTTGGGGTGTGGCATCATTTGCTGAAGAAAACCACTCGATTGAATGATCTATTTTGTTGACGGGACTGAAACTTTTCATAAAGCTGCAATCGATTACCTGCACTTGCTCTAAGGATGGAAAACACAAAGCAATATTCCCAGGATAGAAGCACCTTAGCTGGGGTAGTCTTTTAATAAACAAAACCTGGAGCTGCTCAAATATTATTATTTGTTTCCCCTCATCACTTGTTTCATCCTCCTCCTCTGTGGACACTATCTCTTTCAATGAATTACAACTTGCAATCTCCATCTTTTTGAGTCCAGACAAACTTTTGGCCGTTGAGGATGTGAATAAATATAGCAGGTTCTCAAAATCTTCTATTTTCAAATATGTCAGATTGAAGAAAGATACAGTGGATGGTACCAAGTTTTTCAAATCATCCCAATGTTGTACTTTTAATGTCTGAAGATTTCCAGGAATCGGTTGTAGCCAAGAGTGATGTAAACCAATGGACTTAAATCCTGTAATTGAGGATAACTCTAATCCTTTGAGGTGCGAAAGGATTCTAGTGTAATCAGCATTTGGTGTTTCAGTGAAGAGTAAAATCTCTTCAAAGAAACAGCTGTGAAATATAAGATTTTCTATTGGGGGTAACACGTCTAGGAATCTGTATAGAGAAGCACTATCTGACTCTTCTTGAAAGTGTTTTAGTCTACAAAACTGCAATTCCCCAGACTCTCGATCCCATGTAACCTTGGTGCCTGGATCTCGAGGGCCAATACTGAATGACAGTTTCTTCAAGCAGGGGATTTGGATAAACTGTAAGAAAATAATAGGAAAATAGAAATTAAAATCAAAACAACTTATTTTTATACTAATAATTAAAGATAATAAGTCTTGCTAGTTAGACCTCATGATGAGAAAATGAAGTTCAACTTGCATCATGATTATCCTATACTCGTGCAAGGTCTGAAAGGCTGAATATATAATTTTCCTCTAATGATGCATTCTGTATCCTTTAAATTCTCATAATAATTAGGAATAAAAAATAACTTATTTATAGTAACTAATCTTGAAGTAGTAGATTTATTATTTAAGTAAAAGAGAAATTCAAGAATATATAGATTGATTCCAGTGATAGGTTCGTCAATATATAAAATGATACTATATATTTTACAAGTAAATTACAATGGCGTTTCATAGAAAGTTGTAAGAATTACGTACGTACCTTATCTTCATGACATTTGAGTTTCAACAGCTTACAATGAAATGAATGCAGTTCTTCTAGCACAGGCCATTCTACCGTAGTGTGTAATATTCCGGGATAGAAGTAGTCAAGCCATGGCAATTCATTCAGCGTCAATGAGGTCAGAGAACTAAACACAAACATTAATTATGTTGCTCCTTCTTCTGCAGGAATTATTGCGTTTTCATGATCCTTTGAAAATATTTCTACCAACACCCTACAGTTTGTTAGCTTAAGCACTTGAAGTGATCTGGTTATATCTTTAACCGAGGATGCTGGAAACAACCTGTAAAGACAATCACAATTTTCAACGTGCACAAGCTGTAGCCCTTTAAGGCCAATAATTCCCTTGTTGCCGGAATTCTTTCCCCATACACGCTCTAGTTTTGGTAGATTTTTAAAGACAATTTTTTCAAACGGTTCATTCCCGAAGCTTTTAATGTCATCCCGGTCCTCATCTCATTTGTTGTATTAAATATCACCTTTGCCGCTTTGCAGTCCTCTACTATCAACTCTTCCAAATTCTCAAAGCAGGGAAGTAAATGAGATGGAATTACATGCTTTAGACTATCACATTTGTATGCTTTCAACCTTTTCAATTTACTAAAGTTGCTTTGTTGCACCAAATAATTGCCGTGCCGGTGCCATAATTGATTTACAAACTCAGGATAATTGGAAAGATTCAGATCTTCCTTGTGTGTGAAAGTAACCTATTTAATCAGATAAAAGAAATTAAAAATATTACCCCGCATTAAATTTTGATACTGAGAAAATAAACGTGTTGTGAGTTAAGAGTAAGACTCATAAAACTTGGGGATTTTGTATTAAATAAATGAATAATTAAGTACCTTATCCTTGAAAACTTTTTGTATGGTGGCATTCGAGCCACCTTCCCACTGCCATTTCGCATCCTCTTCAACAGCAAGTATATTTTGTAACTTGGGTGCAATTGCGTCGCACTCCGAGAATGTTTTCATCATGGGGCATTCTCTCACTGTCAGTATTTCCAATGATGGGAATTTAAATTTACAGTTCTTGTCACCACAAAAAGTTGTGAGGTGTTTTAGTGCCACAAGTTCTATAGTAATCAATTTGCTACATACAATTTCCATGATCTCTTTGCCTTGTTGATCATTTCCCTCATTGGTTACTATTTCCTTTACATCACCACAATCAATGATCTTCATGGTCTTAAGTTGAACCAAGCTTTTGGCCGTTGAGGGTGCCATTAGATTTTCTAATCCTGTACAATAGATTACTTCTAGATATGTCAAGTAAGTCAATGATACCAAAGGAGGAGCTAAACTGCTCAAATTGAGGCACTGAACTAAGGTCAAAAGCTCTAGTCTCCGCAGAATTGGATCTCGTTCAAATCCTAGATCCTTTATCTCTGAATTCCACAAACCCAATTCCTTCAGCTTTATTACAGTTCCCAAACATGGCACGGACGATGATGACTCTTCTAGCAAATGTTTACTATCAAACATCTGTAACTTTTCTAGATTTGGTATTCTGTACAGAAACTTCCAGAGAAGTTCATCGCTTTCAACTGATATCAAACCAAGCTCTTTTAGACGGTGCATTGGGTACTTCACAGTATTGCTCGATAACCACTTCTGCACTTGGTCAAAGTCAATTTGCACATCCTCCAAGTTGGGGACTACCTGGAGAAAAATGAAATAAAAGTAAATACTACCAACAGGAAAATTACTTTATATATATATACCTCAATCTAGCAGCGTTGATTTTATTTTTTTATTTAAATGAAATTAATTATTTTAAAATTATTTTTTTAGCTAATTTATCTGAGAAAATCATGATTCTAATTATAATTTACTATATATATCATGGATCTATTTTTTTCAATTATTTCAAATACGCAGTCCCAAAACACTGTAAGCATTTTATTTTTCATTCAAGTCTATGATAATGATGGAATAACCTAGTTAAAATACAAGAATGATCCATATTTATTTATTTTTATATATTTTAAATTGGTTTTTAAAAGTTTAAATTTAGTATCTTTTAAATTTGAGTCAATGTTATCATTTGAAAACATTTATCATTTTCGAATTTTGAGCACTATTTTAAATATGTGAAATTTATATCATTAAATTTACCTACATAAAAAATATGATAACCTACTAATGTTTGAAAAAAAAAAAAAAGAGACCATTCTTGCATTTTAACCAATAATAATCATCACCTTTTCAGCTGAGAAAACTGCTTTTTCTTCATTTATGGTTGCACTGGTTTCTGCTTGGAATAATTTAAGTTTCTGACAGCTGCCCATCGTTATCTTCTTCAATTTTGGACACTTTATAGGATGTCTACCCTTGTAGAAATGCTTGATGTTTGATAGACAATATAATCTCATGTAGATTAGTTCAGGAAACACCAATGGTTCATTGTTTGCTTCATCGGCAACAATTTCCTCCATTCGCTCACAATTCTGTACACACATATATTCAAGTTTTTCAACATCTCTGGCCACAAGAGCTGGAAAGACATTCCACAGTTTATCGCAAAAAGAAACCTCTATAATCCGCAGTTTTCTGAAGTTAAGAATTCCTCTTGGATCTGTGCTCCACACTTGCTTCAAATTTGGGAGCTCTTCTACATGAATAAGCTGCAAATTTGTGTCTATCCCACCACATGAGTCTATTTGCTAAGAATCTTCTATTTCAAAAATCACTTCCACTGACTTGCAATTAACAACCTTCAAGCTGTCCAAACTCGCAAACCATCCTTCCATGCTACTCGGAAAAATCTTGTCAAGTTTGTCACACCATTAAATGTGCACAGAAATGAGACTAGAAAGGGAATCAGAAGCCACTTGAGCTTGCCATATGTCTGTTAACATATCCATTTTGCGGAGGTGGATTTCCTCCAACTTAGGAAAGATGTAGATCTGCATTTGATGCAAACAAGCCATTATTCGGTAATGAAAGTTCAAGGAAATGCACAAGGAGAAGTGTGATCAAGAACTATATACATAATAACATTCATTTCCAGTAAACTACAATTTTTTTATTTGTTTACCTCTGTACACACCTTGTCTGCATTATTTCCTTCTTTGCTGAAAAGCTTCTCCATCACCCGACAGTTACTTATGAAGAGACCTTTCAGTTTCTTCAAACCACTAGCTACAGACAATGAACACAAATATCTCAACTTGTTAGAATCTTTCACGACTAGTTTTATCAAGTTTCTAAAGCAGAAGCTTAACAATGGCTCATCGCTCCATATCTTATGGATGTTGATTGAGGATAAATTCAAGCTCTCAAAGTTTGGAATTTCAACCTGCAAGCACATATACAATTAATATATTTACAAAATTTACATATATTTATAAAAAAAATTATATAAAATTAAAGGAAAAGTATGCAATATCATACATGTTCACCAAAAAGAGGAGTAGCCATGTCACTATGCTCATCTTTTGAAATAGTAATTTCCATGTTATCCCTGTTTATTGTTTGTGCCTCCATCAGATAAGGCACAGAAGGCCTCGCTACTCTGGTGTAAAAACTTGTAAATGATGGCAACGATTGAAGTGCCAGAGAGTGCAACTTACAAAACTCAACCTTACCATATTGTACCGGTATTTCAACGATTTCCTTCAAAGAATTACTTTCAGAAACATCAATTGTTTCTACACTAGTAAGAAATTTAACCATATAAACGGAGAACAAATTCTTCAATTGAGCACACGTCTTCACCTTGATGGTTTTTAACTTGGTAAATGAGACATTTGTAACCTGACTGCAACATATCATCTCTAGGTTCCACAATTTGTAGAGGCATAGAGATTCCAAATTGGGAAAAACTTCCCGGGGATGAAACAAATCCATTGAGTTGATGATATATTTGATGCGAGTATTATTTGTGATAGATAAGTGTTTCAGATATGGAAATCCATCCAAATTTAACTCAGAAAAACATTTTCAACACCATTTAACTCCCCCAATAACAAATTCTCAACTCTTTTAAACAACAATTTTATCCCTTTGTAGGAGTGAATATCATCAGTGTCATCCTTTAGCTGCAATGCCAAAGATCTGAAATTTTCATATTTATTGGGCATCTTGAAATCTCCAACTGAAAGCATTTCGAAGTCTCCAATTTCAATCTTGTAATCATTTAACTCGTCAAAGAACAAGTCATTGGGCAAAACTGCAACACATGGGATGCTTAAGTCCACCACTTTCAATTGATGCAAATGCTTTAGCTCAGAAACAATGGAAATTTGACTTTGGCTTGTGTCTCCTTTAACCAACATTTTGATCAAGCTCTTTCTTATATACAACTCTTCCAAACAATTCAAACCTGATATAAGATTACATGAAATCATCTTCACCATGGAACAATCGTTGATGTCTAGTAATTGTAACTTATCTAGGAACCTTAACTCAGTTGGCAAATTTTTAATCTGAGAGCCAGAAATGCTGAGAATTCTTAATTTTTTCAGCTCTCCTATGATGGATAAGTTGTCCTCTAAAGTGCATCGCCCCAAACTAAGAATTCTGAGGTTTGAGAGGCATTTAATTGTAGATGGTAAGCTTGATAAATGAAAACCAGACAATATTAAAACTGAGTTTCTTCATTCCCTCAAAAAAACTATCAGGTATTGTTAAAGATGGATTGTCAGTGTCAATTTGGAAAAATTTAAGGTGAGGACAGTTCATAACATTAGGAAGCTCATCAATGATATCACTGTTGCATATAGAAATAGAAGTGCACCTTTCAAGTTCAGGCCAATCATCAAGTTTGCCATTTCTCAAAGTAAATACATTTTGCTCCTTGTGTGCTATAGATAAAGTAGCATCTCGAACCATATCATGCATCTTGAAATGATTACTAGAACTTCCATCCAACATCAAACTCGAGTCTTTGAGCTTTTGGATTGATGTTTGAATTTGTTCCCGAGCTTCACTAAGTGAGCTCCATAATTAGTGGTTGATGACCCATTTGAGTACAAAGTAAGAAAATGGACTTGAGCTCCTCGTTTTCTAGATGGTCATAACTCATCTTTATCGAAATCTCCATTGATTTTTGCACTCCCACCAGTTCTTGCATTTTAAGTTTTTCTAATGTTGCTTCCCACACTGATTCGCTCCTCTCTTAATGCCTTTCCAACTGTAATTATGGCCATGGGTAACCCCGCACAATACTTCTTAACAATTTCTTTCCTAGAGTCAGACATCTCACCAGGCATTCCAACCACCTTCTGAAACAACATCAGAGCATCCTTGTCATCTAATTCTGTTACACAGAAAATAGACTTGACATTCATTTCATCAGACAATACTTTTTTATCCCTTGAAGTTAACAAAATTTTGCACCCCTTGTAATCATCATGCACCACTTTGCGGTTAAGATCCTGGGAAAACCCAAACTCATGCTTATCAGATTTTCTAGCCACCTTCACTGGTTGCTCCATGTCGTCATGAAGTGGAATCCCTAACTTATTCAAGTCCAATTTGTCCCAAAGGTCATCCAAGATTACAAGTGTGTTCTCCTTCTCTTTTTTTAACCTCTTCCTTAGACAATCAGCTCTCACATTTTCACCTTCCCCTTCCAATCTCAATCCTAATACGTAAGCAATTTCTTCTTGGATTTTTTGTGGATTAGGATTGGATGTTATGTCCACTGTAATCACCACATTAAACAACTTAGTGTCTCGAGCTTTCTTTGCAATTTCCTTGATTAAAGTGCTCTTACCCACACCACCTGGTCCATACAGCCCAATCATCCTAACAGTGGAATCTTGAAGTTGACCCATTATGTCTTCCATTGTGGATTTTGTAGAGCCAAATGCTACAAAGCCAACATTGGACAAAGTGGCATCATTAGATGTTACGTTCTACCGATAGGAAACTTCATCAGACTTGGGTGACTCATCTATTAGCTTTTTAACATCCACTGCCATCTTAGTTGCTTTTCTGCCTAGCCTATGTCTATTCCGCAAGTAAGGAAATAACCAATAGACCAGGCGTGCCTTTTTGTGGCCTTCATCGTTCTCAAACTCTTCCACTGTAGTCTCAGATCCACCCACTCTCTCAAACTATTCTGTAACCTTACCTTCAATGCTGTATAGATTTTTCTCAACTTCATCACATAGATGATCTACCCTCTCTTTCTCAAGTCCAAGATCCTTGACACTACGGCTTAGTTCATCAACGTTTTGTCTATAAGAGACTATGTAAGTCACGTGCTTAATAGTCTTATTCAACAAAAAATCAAATACTCGTTCACCTACTTTGTTCAAATACTCCATACTTCTTGCTTGATTTTCTTGTATTGGGTATATGACTACATCTGTTTCCCAACAAAACACAAAGTAGCAACAAATCAGACTAGAGAATGAATGATATTTGATCAATAAAAAATAAATAGTTTAATTATTAAGGAGGTCATCAAACTGTTTGGAAATTTTCAAATATGTCCCTAAATTAAATATTAAATACTTTTAGTGGATCTCTAAAGAGACAAAAATTTGGTTAGTTTTTGACGGCTTAAAACTGGGAAAAAAATATGGCAATTTATAACAATTTAAACAGTTTTAGAGACTCAATTAAAAAATAATTTACAAGATGAAAGACTCAATTAAAAATAAATAGATTAGGAACTATTTAAAAAAATTAATTTCTACTAGTTCATTTTATCTTATACTTTCTCTTTTTATCTCCCTCGTGTAATTGAATAATTTTTTTTGTACAATTTAGTTGTACAAAGATAATTCTGATATTGGGTCACTAACAATTATATATATACACAGGATAAACAAACCTAAATATATAACATATAATAAACTACATATTATAAGGCATGTACTTAAGTCAATCTAATAATTAAACTATATAAAATAAAACATGTAGTTTAAATAAATATAATTATACAAACGAAGGGAAGAAGATAATTTTTTTTTTTACTTCTACAGTGAAATGTGCATATGCACTTATTCTATAGTGCTAGGACAGGGATCTGGCAGCCTTAAAATATATTTAGGCTTAATTATATTTTTAGTTTTTTTTAAATTAGTGATATACTTTCTAATCTAAATAAAATTTTGTATTTTTTAGTTTTTCAATTTTATTTTTTTAATTTCTCAGCTAAAAATTGAGAAATTAGAAAATACTACACAATTTTTTATTTAAAGAAAAAAAAAAACAAAGAGTTTGAGTGACTAAACAATGAAAAACTTTATTTGAAAACTAAAAAAAAAACATACTCTTAAATCTTAATATTAATTTGAGACACTAAAATTAATTAAGTTATATATTTATTATTTATTTAGTTATGTAGCATGAGAGAAGGGAGAGAGGTCACGATGACTGAGTGGTAAGGTTCGGTAGTGTGGGTCGTCGATGGTGAGAGGGAGTGTGAAGGGGGTCCTCTGTTGTCAGAGGGAGGTGACGAGTGTGGTGGTGTGTAGAGTGTCGAAAGGTGGCGTGGGACATGTGAGGGTTTAGATGCAGAGGAGGAAGGGGAGGTTTGACTTTTGTGGGCGGTAGGGTACATAACCAGAGCTTTAGGGTTGGTCCCCTTTGACTTCCCATGGATGAGTTTGGCCAGATGTAGGAGTCATCCATCTAGAGCATTAGGCATCCACGTGGCTCTCCTGGGAGTAGTGGTTACTCAGACAGTTTGGGTTCGTCTGGCTCGCAGGTGGCGCTTAAGGTGTTGGCTCTTACGAAGGAGTTCGGGGTGGTAGGAAGAGTTTCCAATGAAGTATTGTTCGCAAGGTGGAGGATTTAGAGGATAAGGATCGTCAGTTCAGCTTTAAGGAGAGACTCTGATCCCATGAAGATTCTCTCACTAAACATGAGGGGACTGGGGATATGTTTAAGAATATTTGCTTAAATTTCCTCATTCGCAAGTAGCAGGTTGATGTGTACTACCTGCTGAAGACTAAGGAGATTGAGGAATTTCGTTCATTCTATTCTTCCATGGAGTTGGTGGATCTACCTATACTAGGGAAACTATTCACTTAGTTTAGTAGCAACGGAGTAGCCAAGAGCAGGATTGATCAATTTCTACTCTTAAAAGGAATTGGCTATTGAGTAAGGCATGTTAGCTCAGTGGGTGGGTGTTAGAGACATTTATGACCATTGTTCTATCATGGTGAAAGGATGCATTAAGGAATGGGGCCTTAAGTTAGTTAAGTCTTTCAACTGTTGGCTTGAACACCCTGGATTCGTGAAGCAGATGTTCGAGTTATGGGGCAAGTTTCGTTTGGAAGGGTGGAAGGCGTTTGTTGTGAAGGGGAAGTTGAAGTCATTGAAAGGGAAATTGAGGGTTTGGCATAAGAAGGTGTTTGAAAGTCTGGCTACTAAGGTAGATATATGCATGTAGATGAGTTGGGTGCTTTGGATAAATTATTGTGCAATTGGGGTCCTTTTAAGGCAAATGCCCAACTGCCGGCACTTTCAGACTTTTAGAGAAGCTTGAGGACTAGCAAGAGTATATTAGCTCATAAGTCTTGTCAATAGTGGGTGAAAGAAGGGGACTTGAATACTCAGTTCTTCCATCGGTCTTTGAAGCAGCGTCTGCGGAGGAACTAGTTGATTACTATCCACTAGAGGGCATATGTCTAGAGGAGGTGGGTGAGATTAAAAATGTGGTTGTTTAACATTTCAGAGACATTTTTTCACAGGTTACCTTTGCAATACCTACTCTCCCTAGTCTTATTTTTAAAAAGTTGTCCCCAGTTGATCATCTGTCTCTAGTTGGCCATTATTGGAGGGAGAGATTAAGGAGGCTATCTGGAGTTGTGGCGATGATAGAGCCCTAGGCTTGATGGGTTCAACTTCAATTTTCTGAAGAAGTGATGAGAGAGAGGTGCATAAGTGCAAGATTTACGGCTTTATATCTGAGTTCCATGCCAAGGGACTTAGAGTTGTCATGTCCTTGTTTATTGCACTTATTACTAAGAAGGACCATCCACAATCTTTGGTGAAGTATAGCCTATCTCCTTGATTGGGTGTATGCACATGATTGTGTCCAAGCTTCTTGCGTAGTGTTTTAAAAAGGTACTGGCTACTGTGATTTCTTCTTCCCAGACAATATTTCTTTTTGGTTGGGGTATTCTTGATGGCATTGTCATAGCTAATAAGATGGTGAATTATGTGGTTAAACACAATAAGAGTTGTCTTTTGTTCAAGATTGATTTTGCTAAGGCGTATGACTCTCTTAGTCTCTTAGTTGGGTGTTTCTTGATGATATATTGGTTTTGATGAGGTGTTGTTGAGAATTGCTTTATAGATATAGTCTTTTGAATATAATTCTAAGCAATTATCTTCTTTTTTCTTATTGATAACTTTGTTTGAACACATTTCTTTAGTATTTTTATAATTTTATAGACAACTAACATGGGATAGTTAGTCTTAAGCAATTATCTTCTTTTTTCTTATTGATAACTTTGTTTGAACACATTTCTTTAGTATTTTTATAATTTTATAGACAACTAACATGGGATAGTTAGTCTTAAGGAATTAAGAAAAATTTACATGTTTTATTGGTGAATTTCAACATCCTGAACTAGATTGGAGGATGGACTATTTTGAGGAGCAATTTAATTTTTAACTTAGCGTGATCACTTGGGTGAAGCCAATAAATTTTTGTTAAGACTTGACACTAAATCTATAGTAGCACTAAGCTTGAAGCCTTGAGAGGATCTGTTAAAGATTGAAGAAGTACTAAGCTTGAGATAATACAGTCAATTCTTAGTTATACAGTTCATCACTACAATCTTTGGTTTTTCATTGATTACTTAATCACACACATTTTGGTTTAAAAAAATAATTCACACACATTACAGAATAAAGAGAATAGAACAATATTGTGTTTCACAACCAACTGGATAGACTACGAGCACGATATTTTTTTTTGTTATTTTTGTTTTCACACACAAACAAATATAGTAAAAGTGCACCACTTTGTTCATCTTCATCAACTCTCTTTGCCACCAATTTCCTCTAACGTATGGCAATATTGGAGTCTTTGCCTAGACAATTTATAAAAACCACTTTAATGATTAAGCATATGTTCTCAATTGATGAAAGAGAGAAAGTTTCTAAATTTAACTGTAGACACTAGACACAGTAATTCAAAGCTTTTGAGAATTAAAATTAATCTTTAATACTAGTAAAAGGTAATTTCAGTAATTTTTTAAACTTCTTCGACAATAAAGATAAAAATAATTTAGCATGCATGTTCTCAATCTGGGAGTTATTAATTTACAGGCAAATCCATAAATTTATTTTTCTCATAAAAAAGTTATATTTAATTTCCATCAAAATTACGGACACTGTGTATTATAATTAACAACAATTATAATAATGTTGAATGCCTTATCGGTTCTGCATGGCAGAGTTGAGATCAGTTTTCAATGGGATAACATCTCCATGCCGCTCAAATTTCACTAATAACATCTTGTCTGTTTTTATGGTCCCTGCACATAAGGTTTCCATCCCGTCACAATCGAATACTCACAATTTGTTTAAGGATGGGAAACTTAAACTCCCTTTGTAGAACCTTCTCAGCTTTCATAATTCTTTAAGTTTCAAACAATTGAGCGGCGGAAATATTATCTCATCCTCATGTGATTCATCAACCTTTGAGCTGCGGATACTACAAATGTAGCAGCTCAGAAGAAGACATGGAAGATCTCATGAAAGATGATGAGGAATTAGCAAACGAATTTAACTTAACAGAAACGGTTGTAACTGATGATTTCTTTGAAGGCTTAGAGGAACTGACAAGGTCTGCCACTGAACACTGATACGAGGCCTACTAACTATGATGAAGAGAAAGGCCCAAATGTGGAGCAAGATCCTCATGCTGCCAGACCCAAGCGCGCAATTAAGCTTCTAATGTGGAGAAAAGACTACCTTTAGTCTTTTCTAAATAATAATGTTTTATTATTTAGCGTATTCAATCAAACGTCCAATCCTTGTTTTACTTAGCTTTTTATCATTATGTTTCACTAATGTAGCCACGTGTATTTTGATCTCCCATTTGGGATTGAGTTTTATGTACGTGCATTGATGAATGGAAAGGCAGATAAGCATTTGGTTTTTAAGTATTTACCCTAGTATTACTAGCGCCTCCCTTTTGGAGAAATAGATAGCTGTGTGCCGCTAACAAACACTTTACAATTAGTAGTAGCAACATTGATCGGTGGCCACTGGCCAATAATGCTGCCACTGCCGCTGGTGGTAGTTGAGTCATGCTTTTCATTGCAGAGAGAATAGGAACTTTTCGTTTTTTTTTTTTTTCGATGGTGCATTTTGGAGGAATCTTAATTCTTAACTAACAATGCTTTATGAAGGGGAAGAAAAGTTTTTCCCAAAGTGTACAGTGAAAGAGTAGATTAATCCTTTGTGACTTGGCGTGGAATACATGGTGGTCTTCCCACTAATGATTTGCTGATAAAAAAGGGTTGCATTATTGTCTCAGTCTACTATCTTTGTGGACAGAATCGTGAGACAGCTGCTCATCTTTTTCTCTCTTGCAATTTTTCGAAAATAATTTGGTCTTGGCTTCAAGCTATTGTCACGGTTCCCGTTAACTGCAGCACTATGACATCAGTTGTGTTCTCAATCACCAAAGCTGGCAGCCCTCAGGTAAGGGATATTTTACTTTCAGTCGTGACTCATTTTTTGGTTGATTTGGAAGTGTAAGAACAACTGCAAGGGCATACTTCAAATTTTATTAATGAATTTAGATTTCTAGAATATTTTGGCAACAGAATATGACTCCTTGTGCACCAAAGATCCTTGCGGTTTATTGGCGTCCACCAATTTTTGGATTCATCAAATGCAACACCGATGGGGTTGCATTAGGTGCTCTTGGGTATGCATGAGTGCTATCTTTAAAGATAATTTTGGCTGAGGTGGGTTTACAAAGTTTATTGATATCTTGAATGCTTTTTATGCTAGATTTCATGCAGTCATTACCACGATTGAAATTGTAGATGAAAGGAAATGGAACAATTTATGGTTAGAGTGTGATTTTTTACTTACAATTCATGCCTTCATCAACCTCGAAATGATCCCTTAGGCTCTTAGGAGAAAATGGAACAAAATACTATCTATTTGTAAATCTCTTAATTTCCATGTAACACATATACATAGGGAAGACAATTATTGTGCAGACTCTTTGGCCAAATATGACCTTGTACATAGATTAGGATTCACTTGATATACATACCAACTTAGTTGGTTAGGTGCTTTTGCTTTTTATGACCGTTATGGTCTTCCACATTATAAATTTAGCTAGGTTTCTTCAATGGATTTTGGTTTGGCCCCATTTGAATTCAAGGAGAAAAATAAAATAAAATAATATTCTTTAACGCGATTCTTAATATTTTATTATTATTATTAGTTCATGTATATAATAAATGTACTATTGTTATATTTATTGAATGAAGAATGAGATAAGCTAATTCCCGACTACAACTCATTATTTAATTGATTTCACATTATTTTTATGATAAATCCTCAATTCGATTTTTTTAAAAGTTATAGCTGTCATTTTATTAAAAAAAAAAAATTATCATCAAACTAGCACCTCAAAAATCTATACTGTCACCATATAAATTCTTAAAATAAAAAAGCTATGGTCGTGGTAAAATAGTTCAACTACTAATTTAGTAAGATTAGAAATGATCAATTTGATGACAGTCATAAAAATATTTTTTTAAAAGATTAAGGTTTACTTGTTTCTAGTTTTTCAAACGTTTTTTTGTTTTGTTTTTGGATTGAAAAACAAAAAACTTGTATGATAAGTGTAGTTTTAGAGATTATTATAAAAATAATATCTCTTTTACAATTTTTAAAATAAAAAATTACAACATTTTAAAGTTATTTTGATTTTTTAATTTTAGTTTTCTATTAGTCATGTTATTCTCTGCACTCTTACATCTCTTACTCACTCTAAAATTGTTTTGTTAACTAATTTTCAAAAACTAAACCAAAATCATTATAAATCACACCCTAAGGCCTGTTTGGAATGCTTGTGAAGTTTTAGCTGTTAGTTTTAAAATACAAAATTGAAAACAAAGTCTATTAAATAAAATGGGGTTTTGTTAAAAGCTTTTAAGTAACAGATCCTATTGAGAAATCTGATACAACAATGGTCACTTTCACTTACAAATTAATTTAACATCGGCAAAAAACATATGTACATGCAAACTTTATATCAGCTTTCGTGTTTTAAAAATGGATTCAAAAGGAATATCAATCTTTATGGTTTAGCTCAAGCTTACCATAAATAAAGTTAAGTTTGAGATGATGCTGGATAAGAGGAAACTTGATAGGCTTCGACAAAATGTTTCAATTTTTCTATTTCACCAGCTGCAGAAAGCCATTCAGTAAGAATCTCCATGGTTATATAGCCAGGTCTGCAAGCTTCTTCAACCATTCTGTCCATTAGTTCAAATGCTTTGTGCAACATTTTCTTATCCCGAACTCCTTTGAGAATAGCATTATATGTAGTTGTACTAGGCCTAATCCCCTTTACCTTCATGTCCTCCATCAAAGAAATGGCCCTGTCTACATCGTTATTCTTGCACAGAGCATCTATTAAAATGGTGTATATCACAGTGTTGGGAGGGACTTTGGATATAGAACACATTTCCTCAAAAATCTTCATACCCTCATCAACATTCTTCTTTAAACAATATGCATGTATAATTGCCCCATATGTGACAACAGAGGGCCTAAGACCCTCTTCAATCATCTTTTCCATTATCTTACTGGCAGTTGCAAAATCTCCAGCTTTGCCAAGGTAGGAAATCAAAGTGTTATAAATGACAGTATCAGGTTTAACTCCAGTTTCTTCCATTTTGGTAAGCAGTTCATAAACTCTTTCCAGCTTCTTCTTCTTACAGAATCCACTAATGAGAACACTATAGCAACATCTATCAGGACTAAACCCAGCCTGTTTCAACTTTGACACCACAACACTGGCATCATTCATCCTTCCGGCAATGCATAGACCCGATATCAAACAATAGTAAACAACAGCATCTGGAGAGCACCCAGAAGTCAACATCTCTTCAAAACATTGCATAGCTCTATTAATATTGTTCACACCACAGAAGGCAGATATCAACACAGTATAAGTAGCAGCATTTCCTTTCAGGCCCTTGCCTTTCATCTTGTTGAAAAATTCAACTGCTCTATGGACCCTGCCATGTTTGCACAAACCATCAACCAATGTATTGAGGGTGACCACATTTGGCTGCACTCCGTCCTCATTCATCAGACTAAACAGCTCCTGTGCTCTATCAATGTTTCCACCTTTACAGAACCCATCAATCAAGCAATTATACGTCACTGTGTTCGGCCTATTTTTATTCCCTGTTTTCATCTCTTCCAACAAACTCAAGCCATCTTCTTCCCTCCCAACTTTACAGAGTCCATCAATCAAAGTATTAAACAACATCACATCAGGCTCAACACCAACCCAATTACTTCCTCCCTTCCCTCTCAATCTATCAAACACCTGTAACGCCTCGTCGATCCTCCTAGCCTTGCACATATGATTAACAAGAATCCCAAAGGTAACCACACTAGGCCGTATCTTCCTCTCTTCCATCTCTGCCAACAGTTCATTCATCCTCTTAATGTCCCTCTCGCGTCCCAGCCCTGTTAACAAAGCATTGCACGACACAGCTCCAACCGCGCCACCCAATCTCATCACGCAATGCAAAACCTCCCACGCGACACCGTTCTTCCGGTCACAACAGAGGTTACTCACCAAGTGAGTAAGCTTGAACGCATCAGGGAAAATTCCACGCTCACCTAGCTTAGCTACCAACCCCACAACCTCCCTATCAGGAAAACTTGTTCCCCTCCTCACTAACTCCCCGAAAACAACTTCTCCCATCACGGGTAACCCAGAATTCAGTTCGGGCATTTCGTCGAGCACGTGGAGTGCATCGCCGGAACGACCCGATTTCAGCAAGACCCTCAACAAGCCGCGGCAAAGCTGGGCACTTTTGGAAGAAGGGTCGAGCTGGTCGAAGACAAGGAGCGAGTCGTCCACCATTCGGGCATTTTCGAGGCATTGCAAGAGAAGCGAAGCGGATTTGGGGGTGAGGGGGATAGTGGGGAGGGTGGATTTTCGGAAACGGTGGAGGCTGAGAAGTTGGGTTTGGGAATTGGGGTGTCGAGAAGCGAGTTCGAGAGAGCCCTGAAAGACGGAAGAGAGAGAACGGTGGAGCTGTGGGGATTTTGCTGTGAGGTGTTTGAGAAATTGGAGAGATTTGGGAATGGAAGATAATTGGAGAGTGATTTGGAGGAAGTGGTGAGAGGAGAGGGGTGTGGGGTTGAAGAGAATGGAGTGGAGCTTGTCGTGGTCCCAATTGTTCGGTGGAGGTTGGAGAAGTTCCACTACTTGAGTAACCACCGATGCGGCGGCGTTTTGGGAGTCACAGTGGCACCATCGCAGAGAGAAGTGTAGCAGGTAGCTGCAGCTGCGAAGGGGATTGGATTGCGACAACATCAACATTGCAAAGTATGGTGGAGTCTTCCAAAGTTCCAATTCCAAGTTTTGAACTCTCACTTATTCTGCTTAAATATTTAATATTTTTTACCCTTACACAACGTGATTTAGACCATGTTAGAGTATATAAATTAGATTTGAGATAAAAATAATTTTTTTAAAAGATGAAAATCTTTGATTTTACGTTCATTTTATTTTTATTAGTTAAATTTGGATTGGAATATGTATTGCAACATTTTTAAATATAAATCAAACATGCATTTAATTTGTCTTGTAATACATTAATTGAACAGTGCTGAGTTTAGTAAATTACTTGCGGTTACTAAATTTCTTGTTACAAGTGAAACAATCCCAGTTCAATGCAGCAACATGTGATGTGGGTAGAGAAGAGAAAACATTATCCAATCCAAAGAGCACTTTGAGAGCTCATTTTCAAATACATAATTTTGCATAGCACGCAAATAAATAAACAAGAACATCCACACCGAGGCTGTCCTTGGAAACTCAATGATCATTCATGATATGCTTTTTTACCTTTTATTTACAATTTTTTCACATGCTTATTACATTAGCAACGGTGCATATAAATATTTTTTTTTTGTCATTTTAATAAATAATGGAATTTTCAGGATTACGGTTACAATTCAGTAGAAGTGTAGAAAAAAGTTATAATCCAGTTGGTGGCCTTGGAAAAAACCAATAATCAAGCTTTGTTAATTGTTGGAGATGGAAAAAGTCGTAACTCCAACCACAGTTAATCAAAAGCTATGCTATAGGTAAAATTAATGGTAAACAAACAGATCAAATATAATTCACAACACACTTTTTTTTTTGGTAATTTTGTCGATGCATAAAATGATTCAGTCAAGTCTTAGTGATACAGTTCATCACTGCATCTTTGGTTCTTCATTGATCACTTAATCACACATTTTGGTTTAAAAAAATAATTCACACACATTACAGAATATATAAATAGAATAGAACAATGTGTTTCACCACCAACTGGGTAGACCATAATCACGATGTTTTTTTTTTTTTTTTTCACACACAAACAAAACTGCACCACTTTGTTCATCTTCATCAACTCTCTTTGCCACCAATTTCCTCTAACGGCAATATTGGAGTCTTTGCCTGACAATTTATAAAAACCACGTTAATGATTAAACATATGTTCTCAATTGATGAAAGAGAGAAAAATTCTAAATTTAATTGTAGACACTATACACAGTAATTAAACGCTTTTGAGAATCAAAATTAATCTTTCATACCGGTAAAAAGTAAATTCAGTAATTTTTTAAACTTCTTTGAAAATAAAGATAAAAATAATTTTGCATGCATGTTCTTAAACTGGGAGTTATTAATTTACGAAGAAAACCCATAAATTCAATTTTCTCATAAAAAAGTTATATTTTCATTAAAATTACGGACACCGTGTATTATAATTAACAACAATTATAATAATTTTGAATAAAAAAAATAAAATTAAAGACATACCCTTGTAAGAAATGCTCTATCGGTTTTGCATGGCAGAGTTGAGATCAATTTTCAATGGGATAGCATCTTCGTCCCACTCAAATTTCACTTCTAACAGTTTGTATGTTTTTACGGTACCTGCACATAAAGTTTCCATCATGTCGCAATCGAGTACTGACAATTGCTCCAAGGATGGGAAACATAAACTTCCTTTGTAGAAGCTCTTGAGCTTTGGTAATTCTTCAAGATTCAAACAATTGAGTTGCCAAAATATCATCTCATCCTCGCGTGATTCATTCCCCTCCTTAGACACTATCTCTTTAATTGAATCACACCCTCCTATCTTCGTTGTTTTGAGTTGAGCCAAACTTTTGGCTGTTGAGGATGTGAACAAATATAGCAAGCTGTTGCAACTTTCTACTTCCAAATATGTGAGTTTGGAGAAAGACGCTGTGCATGGTACCAAGTTTATCGAACTAAAACAGTTGATTACTTCTAAAGTTTTTAGATTTCTGAGAAAGGGCACAATCCTAGAGTTGTCCTCCAAGCATAACAGTTTCAGCTGTGATAGCAATCCAGCCGCATCCACATTAAAACTGTCAAAGGGAAAAGTCCCCTTGAAGGAACCATCACAAACCACAAGCTTCTCTATATTGGGCACCCGCTGTAGAAATACGTCGAACTCGATATACAGAGTATAAACTTTTAACTTGTGTAAGTGGTTTTCCTGAAATTCTCAATGCAAAATCATCTTCACTTCATTTTCACCAAGTGTCAGGTGCTCCAAGTTAGGTGTAAGCTACGAAGAGAAACCAATAACCAAGAAAAATAAGGTTAATTAGGACAACTATAGATCCAACTCTTTTATTAATAGAAATATAATGAACTTTCATGTTAGAAGAAGTCTGATGATTAAATACAAATTAACTAATTCTTTTTTTTTTCGTAAATGACAAATATAGTTAACTAATTCGAATATTCGAATAAATATAGGTGCATACAAAAGTCAATTTAAAACTATTTTTAATAAAAAAAAAAAGTTTACTTAAAAACCAAAAAAGAAAAAAAAAAATGAACTAGGTTAGCTATTAATAAACTGGAAAGGATTTTGATACCGTATGTCGGTATGTGCCTGAACAATTTTATTTTTTGAGTTTAATATTTTAAGATGGAAAAAAGTAATAAATGAGATCATTGGAAAGGTTGTAGTTGTTCCCAGGGAGAAGAAAATAATGATAAATTTAAGAAAAATGAGATAGTAATCAACACTTGAGTAGCATTAAATACTAATACATGATATATGATGAAGTTCACTCGATACACATGTAAGAATATATATATATATATATATATATATATAATTGACTGTATTAATGAGAATAAGAATCAGACCTCAATTGTTTGTTGCTTCACATCATGAATGCAGCATGTTCCTTTATAAATGCAATATCACAATAAGTGTATTATCTGACTTATGTAGATAAAACATATATAAGTGAAAATGGAAGTTAATAATATGCATAGAAGATAGAACACATCATAACTGTATATGTGAAATTAATGTTCACAACTTTTAATTTTAACATTGTAACATTCAAATAAAATTGAGCAACGATAAAGTAGTAAACAAACTAATTAACGATGGAAATTTACTTCATATAGAAGTAGTAAAGCAATTAAGTTCATGCATGCATTTTGCTGGCACCAGGTCAGATCCTGTAGGCTGCAGCAAGGACGAAAAGCAATGGTACGTACATAACATACCTTTTGAATAGAGAGTTGTGGTTCTAGATGTGTAAATGTATTCAATATGTCACTCTTCCAAAAATACTTTAACTTGGGCAAATCACATAGTGCCAATGACTTCACATTAGTTGTTCCTTTTGGATCTGCATTCCAAACATTCTCCAAATTTGGTAGCCGCTCTAAAATCAATTCCTTCAGGGGAAATGTCATTATTCTGTCTTGTGTTGTTATACATTTCACATCAAATATGGTTTTCACATTATTACATTTCTAACTTCCAAAGTTTCCAAGTTAGTGAAGAAAGGAAGTATATGGAAGGGTAGCACTGCATCTGATAAAAATTGGCAGCCGTCTACAGTCAAGGAGCCCAAGTCACTGAAGCACGAGTCTCGGATCGGCTGTGAACCATGCCATATCTCTTGTATGATTGGGCTATCATTGAGAGTAAGATCTTCAGACTCCGAAATTTGCGCATGCAAAAGAATAAACAAAAATATGAAATTAACTATTTAGGAGGCTAGTAAGAATTGAGATTAATTAAGATTTTTATTTAATCGTAAGATCGAAATTTGTTTCAACTAGTAATTCTTTTATAAAGTTACTTACTATAGCTAATAACATTAAATTTATTAATAATTTTTATTATTTAATTGTTATTTTGTTCATTTCTATTTAATTACTTTTTACCTAATTAAGTAAAATGTGTGCTAATTTTTTTTAATCGTTATATAAGAGAGACTAAAATCATTTTATTAATTTATAACATTCATTATAAAATAATTAATGGTATTTTAGTAAAAAAAAATTAAAAAGTCTTATAAAACAGGTAAACAATTTAAAAAAATTAGAGAGTCTTATATATACTAGTTAGGGACGAAGATAGTAATTTGGTGGGTTTAGAGAATCTCAATTCTAGTATTGATCATAACAAACATACGTGCTATCTAATTATGACGTTGCCTTACATTACATTATTGAAATTGCTTTGAAATAGTTCTACTAGACCATCACATTTCTTTGCTTTGGTATCTCAATTAGTAAGATTAAGGTTTGTTCATGCTGTGAGAATGCTTGACTTTTGAATGAGACAAAAATAAAAGGACAAGAATATAAATTTCATTTTCACTTAAATTTAAATTGATATTTTTTTTTTTTTGTTTTTATACTATCACAGTGAATCCCTAAATATAGGCACTTCTCCACCCCCGAAGGAAGCGATTATCAACTAGTTGAGTACTCTAAAACATTCATCAATCCAAATTTATAAAGAATACACACAATGAATGTTTTTTTCTAGGATATTCTTCTATATACCTTATTTGCTTATTTGGTTGCAATTTATCAAGAAGTTTCTAGAAATTTGTATCACAAGAAGCAGTAAGCTGTTTTTCAATATTAAAATTAATCTTTCAACTTGACAGACAAATGAATTAAAGGTAGATTTAGTACTATGTTTAACCTTATTAAAAAGTTTGACTTAGTGACACGGTGTATTATTATAACAACAATAAAAATGTTGAATAAAAACTATAGTACCGTACCCTTGTCCGAAATTCCTCCTCCATGGTAGAGTTGAGGTCATATTCTACTGGGACAGCATCTTCGTCCCTTTCAAATTTCACTTCAAACAACTGGTCTACTTTTAGGGTACTTGAACATAAAGTTTCCATCCATTGGCAATCGATTATTGACAAATCCTCTAAGGATGGGAAACTTAAACTTCCTTTGTAAATGCTTTGGAGCTTTGGTAATTCTTCAAGATTCAAACAATTGAGGTTTGGAAATACTATCTCTTCCTCATTTGATTCATCCCCCTCCTTAGACACTATTTCTTCAATTGAACAACAGTCTTGTATCTCCATTTTTATGAGTTGAACCAGACCTTTGGCTGCTGAGGGTGTGAACAAATATAGCATGCTTTTGCAAAATTGGACCCCTAAATATGTCAGACTGGAGAAAGACAGCGTGCGTGGTATCAAGATTTTTAAACTATTACAATCGATAACTTTCAAGCGTGATAGGAATTCAGTATCACCCACATTAGGACTCTGGAGGCAGAAAATCTCCTTGAAGGAACCACTACAGACTACAAGCTTCTTTACATTGGGCACCTACTGTAGAAATCCATATGGAAATACATCCGACTCAATATTAAAGCGCAGAGAAAGAACTTCTAACTTTTGTAAGCGGTTTCCCTGAAATAATTCTTCATCCAAAATCATCTTCACTTCATTTTCACTGAGTGTTAGATGCTGTAAGTTGGGTGTAAGCTACAAAGAGAAACCAATAACCAAGCAAAATCAGGTTAGGGCAGTTATAATCTTATAGATCCAGCTCTTTTATATATAATTAATTTCATGCTAATTAAAATAAGCCTCATAATTAAAACAAATTAAATATTTCAATAAACTAGGTGTAACGCCAAGTCAATTTAAAAGAAAAAAAAAAGTTTACTTAAAAACAGAGAAAAAAAGATGAACTGGGCTAGCTATTAATAAGGTGGAAGGGGTTTTGATACCTATGTGCCTACAAAAATTGAGTTTAAAATTAATTTGAAGATGAAAAATTTGATAAATAACATCAATAGGTATTGTAGTGGTTGCATATATACCGAGAAGAAAATAATGAAAAATCTTTTCGATAGTTTGGTAGTAGGAGATTATGTTTATAAAGATTTAATTACCTTTAACACATGATAGTGTGATAAAGTACAATGGCACGTGTAAGAATCTACTCAATTGACAGTATTAATTATTGAGATTAATAAGAATAAAGGCCAAACCTGAAATGTTGTTGCATCATGAATGCAACAGATAGTATTATACTTGAACTTGGGCAAATCCCATAGTGCCAATGACTTCACACCGGGAACGTAGGCTCTAGATTTGTTCCTCTTGGATGAGCATTATCCTCTGCAACAATTTCCATCAATTCCTTGCAGTTTTCCACAGCTAGTTTAACAAGATCTTTGGCTATTGATGCGGGAAACACACTTGTAAGGCATTTACATTTCTCAACAGATACTTCACGTAGAAGTTCCGTGCTTAGAATTTCATGAGGATCTTCATTCCAAACATTCTCCAGATTTGGTAGCCGCTCTAAAGTCAATATCTCCAGGGAAAAAGGGAGGGGTAAGGGTCCCATTGTTGTCATTTCCATGTCTTGTGTTATACGTTTCACGTCAAATATGGTTTTCACATAATAAGTTTGTAACTTTCAACGTTTTCAATTTAGTGAAGAAAGGAAGTAAATGGAAGGGTAGCACTGCATCTGATAAAAATTGGCAGCCATCTACAGTCAAGGAGCCCAACTTACTAAAGCAGGAGTCTGGGAGCTGCAGTGATGATCCATGTCATATCTCTTGTAGGACTGAGCTATCTTTGAGACTAAGATATGCACACTCTGAGAACTGCATGCACATGAAAAGGAATCAATATAAATATTAATTATTTTCAAGGGACAATAAGAATCAATAAACTCATTTTTGGAAATTAAAATTGTTTTTTCCACAAAACATTCGCATCTATATATCAAAGGTAGATTAAAAAACTTTGTGTAAAATTATTGAATCATAACACCATATTATGTGTGGTAATAATATGTTAGAATTTTATACAATTATCTTAAAAATCATATAAATCAAAATGATCAATTAGTGGAAGTTATTTCAAATAGATTTATTTTAAAAAATGTGGGACTTCTATTAATTAACTATTAGAAAAGAAAATTTTAACTTAGAAGTTAATTTATTTTTTCTTTTATATTTTCCTCTCTTAAAAATCATTTTTGAGTAGTGTGTCCAAACAGTTACATGATAAATGTATTACCATTAAACTCTTTTTTTCTTTATTTAATCTCATTTGGAAAAATAGAAAATAATTTAACATGTTTCTTGGTCTCAATTTGGGAGTTATATAAAGGCAATCACATAAATCCAATAACCTTTGCTTATCAAAAAGTTATATATTACTAGCAAATACATTGTACTTAATTCTTATCTGTTCACTTAGTGCGAGACATTGTATGATAACATACCTTTGCCAGAAATGCATTCCACATGGTAGAGTTGAGACCAATTTCTAATGGGACGACATCTTGGTCCTTCTCAAATTGAACTTCAAACAACTTGTCTGTTTTTAGTGTACCTGCACATAAAGTTTTCATCCGTTCGCAAGAGGTTAATGACATTTCCTCCAAGGATGGGAAACATAAACTCCCTTTGTGGAAGTGTTTGAGCTTTGGTAATTCTTTTAGATTAAAATAATTGAGCTGCGAAAATATTATCTCATCCTCATTTGATTCATCCCCCTCCTTAGACACTATCTCTTCAATTGAATTACACCAACTTATCTTCATTGTTTCGGGTTGAGCCAAACTTTTGGCTGTTGAGGATGTGAACAAATATAACATGTTGCATCTTTTTAATTTCAAATATGTGAGTTTGGAGAAAGATGTTGTGCATGGTGTCAAGTTTATGGAATTTAAACAGCTTATTACTTCCAACGATTCTAGATTTTTGGGAAAGGACTCAATCCAGGAGCTCTCTGACGCAATGAAAACCATATTTTGAAGGGACTCCAAAAGTAACACTTTCAGATGTGATAGAAGTCCAGTATCACCCCACCATGGAGAGAAACAAATGTGCTTAACCACCTAAGAGAGGCAGAAGCAAATCAATGTCTTCATGTACTAGAAGTCAGTATGAGACACGATGAGGTATGTTTTGTGCCATCCACAGATCCGACGAGAGTCACTAGAGAAATTGTTGTTAGAGCGTTGGCAGTGATGGTAAAGGACAGTGACAGCGAAAAAAAAATCATTAAAGGAAGAGAGGATCGCTGGAAGGGAAGAGAGGTCGTGGAAGTCCATTGGGGACAATTTTATCCTCGATGAAGCACGATTTCCCTTATCCCCTCAACCAAGCCAGGGATCGATATTTGCGTTAAGCTAAAAGCTCTAATACCATATAAGAGAAGGTTTTTGAATATGAAAATATTATTATTGAATTAGAGTTTCAATTTATAGAACACATCAACTAATAACAATAATTCAAATGTAGTTATTGATGTGCTCAACAATAAACAAAATAATAAAATAATAAATAATAAGATAATAAAATAACAAAATGATTGGTATCTAATAGTTGCATCTTTAGAATTCCACGAGGATCTTCATCCCAAACTTTCGTCATCATTCTGTCTTGTGTAATGCATTTCACGTCAAATATTGTTTTCACATAATCACATTTTTGAACTTTCAATGTTTTCAATTCAGTTAAGAAATGAAGTAAATTGAAGGGTAGCACTGCATCTGATAAAAATTAGCACCCTTGAACAATCAAGGACTGCAAGTTACTGAAGCACGAGTTTGGGATATCGATCGATAGTGGGTCAAGCCATATCACTTGTAGTGGGCTATCTTCGAGTTCAAGATCTGATACATTACTTGCTGACTCCGAGATCTACACATGCAAAAGAATAAATAAAAATATTAAACTAATTATTTACGAGGGTATGTAAGAATTGAGATTAAGAATTTTATTTAATTTTCGTGACGCCTAAATTTGTCTGAACTGTTAACTTTCATTAAAAAAAAATTGAGATTTTGCCTAAATCAGTTCTAGTATTGATTATGAGTTATGACACAACTTAAGTGAAATTACTTATATAATCATATTTTCGCTGAAAAAAAAAAGTGAAATTACTTATGACCTTGCACGCGAGTCGTGTTGGTTCAAGTTTAGGAGGTTTTTACATCAAAATTGACAAACGTTAATCAATTTGAGTTGGTTTGAGACTGAGTTTTTCAAAAACAAAAATTGATGACCCAAATCAAATAAACTCGATCATACTTTAGGTTGGGTAAGGTGGAATGATCAGGGCAAGTGATAAAATAATGAAAAAAAAGAGGAAATCACTATAAAATGAAAGAAAAATGAGGGGAGTTGTTGTTTGTGCGTATATCACAGCTTTTTGTTTCATTACTGCTGTTTCATGTACTTCGAACTGAGCTCATCATATCTTGTGACCTTAGTTCTGTTTTCTTCATTAATAATATCTTGCCTTCCAAAAACAATTGAAAGAAAAAATATAAGTGAACGTACAAAGTTAAGCTTATAGTTATGGATAGGGTGCTCATGCTTTTGGTTATCTTCATAATTAAAACCATGATTAGTAAATAATTAGATTAGAAATTATTATTATAATTAGTTTTTGTAAAACTAGTTATTACTTTTAAAAATCAATTATAAATATATAATCACGGATTAATAATCTATTATATTTGATAAACAAATTATTAAAAAATAACTAATTATTAACATAACTTTAACTGTAACTAGTTCTTAAATAAAAATAAATTATTTGAAATAACCATAACTCTCATACTAGACTAGTTATATATAGTTTTATAATTATTTTTATATAATTAGTTATTAGTTGTAGTTCTTTTTTTTAAACTGTTTTTTTTTTCCTTTTTTTTACCACTCAGTATGAACTATAGAATGAAGAACGTGAAACTTACTCATTAACTTATTAACATTATTATTAAAATAAATTGATGAAATAATTTCAGTATAAGATGAGATGGTAAGAATTGCGTGAGAAGCTAAAGAGGTTTAAAATGGGTGATGTTACATAACAATAAAGTACAAGCTTTTTTAGAGGTATAAATAATAAAGTACATGCTAACATGTCAAGTTTTACAGCTTGCACTTATATTATAGTATTACTGAACTCAGTTAATAAAAAATAAAGGAATGAAGAGGAACTTGATATTAGACATAAGAGGTGCATGAAGTGGCTTTGTCATGGGTAGATGCAAAATATACAAGTTTTACTTCAATGATGATAGTCACGAGAGAAAGATAGAAAAAATAAACGTTTAAAAAATATTATATATATATATATATTTTTTATTTTATTTTTTTGGCCCATGCAACAAAATTTCTGCCCCTGCTCCCAGCAGTCAAGATTCTTACTATCTTTCCAATCCGAGCGGATTATTTGATTTTTATTCTTAATTAATTTAAGTAAATTGACAATTTTATATCAGTATATCAATACGAAAATTCTAATAATATATATTTCCATAAAAAAACAAAAGGTGTAATATGGCAATGATACGTACCTTTTCCTGAAACTTTCTGCGGGCAGCAGAATTAAGATCACATTCCTGTTGCGGTAAAACATCTTTCGAGAAAACCACATTGTCGAATGATCTATTATGTTGACTGGACTGAAAGTTTTCATAAAGCTGCATTTGATTACGCATACTTGCACCAAGGATGGAAAATATAAAGCAATATTCCCAGGGTAAAAGCACCTTAGCTGATCTAATTCTTTAAGATAGAAAACCTGGAGCTGCTCAAATATTATTTGTTTTTCCTCGCCTGTTTCATCATCCTCTCTGGACACTATCTCTTTCAATGAGGTACAATGTTTTATCTCCATCTTCTTGAGTTGACCCAAACTATTGGCTGTTGATGGTGTAAACAAATAGAGTAGTGCCTAGCAACCTTGTACTTTCAAATATGTCAGATTGGAGAAGGACATTGTGCATGTTACCAATTTTTTGATCCGTGCAGTATTTTAATTGCAATGTTTGGAGATTTTCAGGAAAGGGTTGTAGCCAAGAGTGCTCAAAACCAATGGACTCAAGATTAAACATATCACGTAACTCTAATCCTTTGAGTCACAAAAGGAATCCAGTGTAATCAGCATTTGGTCTTTTAGCGGAGAAAATCTCTTCAAACTTACAGTCGTCAAAAGTAACCTTTTGTATTGTGGGTAACATGTCAAGAAATCTGTTTAGAAGAGCACTATCTAACTCTTCTGGAAACCGTTGCAGTTTATCATCAAACTTCAATTCCCCAGATTCTCGATCCCATGAAACTGGGGTGTCTCCAATACCGATTGACAGTTTCTTCAAGCTGGGAATTTGGATAATCTTAAAAGAAAAACAAATAATATTTATTTTAGTACAAATAAAGAATTTAACAAATACAGGCGAACAAAAGTTAAATTTAGAATCAATTTACTTTTCTATAAATAGACATTTTAAGTCTTGCTAGTTTTTTTTTTTTTTGGACAATAATGATGAGAAAATGAAGTTCAACTTACATGCATCATGAATTCATGATCATCCTATATTTTACCCTTAATTAGTACTTGTGCATCGTGTTAAAGGCTGAATATTTTCCTCTCAATATGGTCTTACACAGACAAATTAAGTTGTAAGAATTACGTACGGACGTACCTTTTCAATTTGAACGAGGACTTGTTGTTCCTCTGGATGACATTCGATTTTCAGCAGCTCACAATCATATGCATCTAGTTCTTTTAGAACAGGCCATTTTGGCGGGTGTAATATTCCGTGATACAAGGAGCTCTGGCAATTCTTTCAGCGTCAATGAGGTAAGAGAACTAAACATAAAGTCTTCCACTGTTGCTCCTTCTTCTGCACTAGCCTTTGAAAATATTTCTACCAACTCCCAACAGTCTGTTACCTGAAGCACTTGAAGTGATCTAGTTATATCTTTAACCGCCGAGGCTGGAAACAAACTTTTAAGACATTCACAATTATCAAGGCGCATATACTGTAGCCCTTGAAGGCCAATAATTCCCTCGGCGGAATCTTTGTCCCATACATGCTCTAGTTTTGGTAGATTCCATAAAGACAATTTTTTCAAACGGTTCATTCCCGAAGCTTTTAATGTCACCCCGGCCCTCATCTCATTTGTTGCATTAAATATCACCTTTGCTTCACTGCAGTCCTTTACTTCCAACTCTTCCAAATTCTCAAAGCAGGGAAGTAAATGAGATGGAATTACATGCACTAGACTATTACATCCGTATGCTTTCAACCTTTTCAATTTACGAAAGTTGTTTTGTTGCTCCAAATGATTGGAATGCCATGGTTGTTTTATTATATCAGGATAATTAGAAAGATACAGATAACTCGTGTATCTGAAACAACCCTGTAAAATCAAATATAAAAATTACTACCCTACATTTGATATTGACGATGGGGAAAATGAAGGTGTTGTAAGTTAAGACTCATAAGAATTCAACGGATGTATATCTATGGATTGAAATAACCAATTTCAATTTTTGTGTCTCATTTGTTATCCACCGATAACAATTTGATAAATCATTAAAAATAATTACTTTTATTCTTTAATTTCTATATATTTTCAATGATATCCTTAATTTAAATATGAGGTGTCAGTTAGTTGTTATTGGCTAGACACAAAAGTGAGTTCATGATTGCAATCCGAAAATCTATTACTCCCTCATGTCCTTCTTTTGAGAATCAATTAACTAATTCATTAATACTGAGAAAGTTAATTAATGATAGTAAATTTGTTTTAAATTTATATATTTCTAAAGAAACATAATAAGCTGATGGTTATTGAAATAGTAAAGGGAGAAGGAGATTGAATAGGTTGGGTTCGAATATTCCTCTCACTAACATATCTATTAAACACTAATAAAATAATATTTGTCCATAAGAATATATATATATATATATATATATATATATATATATATATATTTCTCTAAAAATTACTCCTAATATTAATTCTAATGAGACATATTTTTATTATTTGTTTAAAATACCTTTATTAGTTCTAATTCGTTTAATCTATCTGATTATTAATATATTTATTATTATAATTTTATTGACTATGCATTATGCATGTGAAGAATCAAAGATTTCTTAAACACTGATCATACAAACATTAGACTTTTAATGAACCAAACACATTAATGTATTCTATTTACTATTTATTGAACTTAAAAAATGATTTAAAATTAAGAGTATTTTTGTAAAAAAATAAAATAATGCATGAGATATTCTAAATTAAGTAAAGGACCAAGCAAAACTTGAAAATAGGTTTTTAATTTAAAAAAAAATTGACTGAACGAAGTATTTATAAATTATCTACTCCTTTCGGTTCTTTGTATATAAGAGTCAGTTTTGTGTTTTTTTTAAATGTTTTTATTTATTTATTGTTTTTAAAGTTTAAGATAATATTATGTCCATCGTCCCATTACTTTTTACATAGTTTTTAATTAATTTATACATTTACAATTAATATACAATTATTGTGGAATAAAGTGAAATAAGATATAATAGAAAATTTCAAAACTTTTATGAAAAACAAGAAAACTTATTGTATTTGGTTTGAGTATAAAACTTTAAAAGACAATTAAAATAATTTTATACGAAGCTATTAGGTGATTCATGACCAGTATAGTCTGACCATTAATTATGTCTTAGGAATAATTAAATATATATTTATTAAATTAAAAATATAATCAATAAACTAAAGATATGTTCATTTAAAAAAATAAACTAAACTAAATTGAATTGCGCTAAAAAAAATTAGATAGTTTTGAATAAAATATTGAACTGAACTACTTTACTATAAAGAACCAAATTATTCAAAAAAATAAAATAAATGCATTGTTTAAACTCAACTAAATTGTTTCAAAATTTCCTGTTTTTTTTTTTTTTCTATCTTTCTCTTCTTATGATACTTTACAATACAATAATTTTTTTTTATCAGTATACACTACAATCATAATTATAGATAGTTGTATGATAGGGCATTTGAAACAAAAAATGCATTAGTACCTTGTTTTTGAAAACATGATGCATGGTGGCATTCACGTCACCTTTCCACTGCCATTTTGCTTCCTCTTGTCCTTCAACAGCAAGTATATTTTGTAACTTTGGTGCTCTTATTTGATTCTCGGTGAATGTTTCCATCATGGGGCATTCTCTCACAATCAATACTTCCAATGATGGGAATTTAAATTCACAGTTCTTGTAACTGCAAAAACTGGTGAGGTTTTTTAGCCTCACTAGTTCCACGGTAATCAATTTGCTAAATACAATTTCCATCACTTTGCCTTCTTCATTTCCCTCATCGATTACTATTTCCTTTACATTATTACAACCAACAACTTTCATGGACTTAAGTTGAACCAAACTTTTGGCCGTTGAGGATGCCATTAAATTCCTTAATCCACTACAATACCTTACTTTCAAATTTGTCGAGTAAGCCAATGATACCGAGAGAGGAGCTAAATTGCTCAATTTGTCGCACTCATATAAGCTCAAAAGCTCAAGTCTCTGTAGAACTGGTTCTCGTTCAAATCCTAGATCATTTACCTGTGAACGCAACAAAACCAATTCCTTCAACTGTAATACAGTTGTCAATCTTTCATATGGTGCAATCGCAATGTTTGCACTTCCCACTGACCCATCAAGCCAACATCCATCATCAATCGATAACTTTTCTACATTTGGCATTTTGTACATAAACAGACAGAGAAGATCAACCCTTTTGACCGATTCCAAGCTAAGGTCTTTTAGACGGTGCATTCGAAACTTATCATAGAACCAGTTTTGTGCTTCGTTCGAGTCAATTTCCATGTACTCCAGGTTCTGGGTTACCAAGAGACAAATGAAATAAAAGTAAATACTAGAAGAAGGAAGTTACTGTATTATGTATATCCTAAGCCTATCCCTTACGGATCACTCCTTCCTTTCCATACCATGTACTTTATGTTAGGCTTTTCGGTTTGGATTTTGTAATTTCAAATTTGTATGGAATTACAACGGTTTATGAATAACTGTTATTTTTTATTTGACTTAATTGCACTTTTATTCTTTAAATTTTAATCAACCGAGTAATTTGATTCCTCAAGTTATAAAAAAATTTAATTTGTTCTTTAAATTATTTAAAATATATTAATTTAATTATTTTTAATTAAATTTTGTTATTTTTACTATTTTTTTACTAAATATATTCTCTTAAAAAAAAAGAAGTATATTTAATAAAAAGAGATATAAATAAAAAACTCTAACGAAAAATGTATTTTAAATATTAAATTGAAACTTTTTATAATAGGAGGATAAATTCAACCGTGAATTAAGATTTGAGGAACAAAATTCAATTAAACCTTTTTTTTTCTTTTTTCTTTTACTTGAACAGGCATTACTTACTATATAAGACACGGGTCAATTACAATACAATACAGTCAAGACTAATAGGTAAGAGACATTTTAAAGTTATTATAATTTGTTTTTCATATTTTTAAAAATTTTGGTTTTTTTTTAAATTTTAAAATATTACACTTTTTTTTCCTATTTTAAACATCACTTTTTCCTTTGTTTATTTCATGTTGAGTGAGTGTATATTATTATGATTTTGTATATGATATAGTTCTGATTTAATATTGTTATTTCTTGAAACTTGCTTTCAATATTTTATAAAATAGTATTGTTGTTTATTTCTCGATAAATTTTAACTTCTTGTTTCAACTTTTAAATTTTGAATAAAGATATAGTAGAGCTATTTAACCACTCTACCATTTTTTGAAAATAATATGTTAATTCCAAATGACATAACACAAAATATATCAATTTAAGATGGATTTATCCATTTTGAATTGAAAATTTGACTATAAAAATAAATTAATAAAAAATATAACTTTGAACTATGTTTACATGATTTTATTGTCATTTTACGTTTTTTTTTCACGAATTTTTGAATGATTATTAACATAAAATTTCTTATTGAAAGTTTAAATAGATTACAGTAAAATAATATATTTTAAAATATTTTTTAATCATTCTTATTTTAGTATTTTACTTAATTACCCACACATTTGACTAATGCGCAGGTTTTAGTTAACCACTATGTTCAGGGAATTGAGGGACTAGAGAAAGAAATTTGTCATTCCCTGATTACACTCTAGTTTATGTATTTGATGTTATATTATATAAATATTAAATAATATTATTTATTATATTTATTAAATATAGTGAAGAGTATTATGTGTAATTTTAAAAAATATTAAGAGTGTTACACTGTTATTGGAATTTACTCTAATTGTATACTTAATTTTATAAACAATTAAATATTTGAAAAAATAAACTATAGTCTACAATGATCTTATCTAGTTATTAAAAAAAGTGAGAATACACAAACAGAACAAATATAACTTACAACAGACATAACAATACAGTGGATACTTAATATTACAGTACAGTGAGTTCATCATTTCATCTCTGTTCTTCAAGATTGTTTTTAACTGCAATTTATTTCACACACATTACAAAATATATAAAATAGAACAATGTCTTTCATCATAAACTAGGTAGAACAACATGCAATCTTTTAACTTTTATTTTAACACGCAAACAAACTAGTAAAAAAACCAAGGCCAATTTGTTCATCTTCATCAAGTCTATGCCGTCAATCTCCTTTTCTGCAATATCGGAATCGAACACGGACTCAACCTGGACAAAATATAAAAACAACCATATTTTGCTTTTATAATAATAGTTAATTAGGAAAAAATCTAAATTTAATTATAGAAGCAGCAAAAGTAGCATATTAGCTTATATAATATACATGAAATTTTATGACTGCCTCAAAAATCACAAAGAATTAAATGTCTACCAATAAAACACACTTCTACAGTATCAAAATGCTTAGATAAAATTGCTTACACAGTCAGACTATTTTTTTTTAGGAAAACTTACACAGTCAGACTTAATCAACAAGTTTACTGAAGAAAACCTTAGTGTCCGAATTTTCACCTGCAATTAATATAAAGAATATATGAATGATAATATACCTATTATGAAAAATCAACAATTCTAGTAAGCATTAATATTTGGGATACCATATTCCCTGACTCCATCAGTAGCATATGAACTTGAAGAAGGGACACTTGAGGCATCTGCAACCTATATATTTAAACCAAAAGATCAATATATACAACTTAATTCCATGCATGATACAACTCAAAAGTTTAACACATTAAGCTAAAAATTATGGTCTTAACTCTTAGTTACGCTTTGTTATTGGACTGCCGTTCGTAAATTAATTGAATTTTTATTTCCAAGTAAAAAAGATTATACCCTATTTGTATATCCTTCCGTAATAAAATGTTTAGTATTTTTAATGAAGATGAAAAATCTAATTGATCATACCACTGAAGAGGAAAGAAAAATGGTACAAATTAGATGATGCAGTGCTAGAGCCCCACCACACTTTCAGCATGGAGGAGTTTCAGTTGGCATAGATATTTTACTTAAGTTTTATAATGGCAATTCCCAAATTAAATAACATCATGATGCATTTGGTAATACTATCCATAAGACTATAGTTATAATCTATAGCTACATGTATATAGTGATCGAACCATACATTTAAAGGAACTTGTACTAAAATTTATGAACCTATCACCAAAGTCATATGAAATTTATAATCATAGTTATGAAACTATCATTAAATGGCATCGTAACAGAGCCATACACTTCAGTTACATGTAATCTATACCCATGTTTCAAAACCTTTTCTCTAAAACATATAGTAATGGAGCAAAATAATTGTAAGTATATGAAAATTATACCTACAATTATGGATTTATAATCGCCATAATTTTGAAACCTATCACTAAAACAAAATCTATAAATATGTCATCTGTGTCCATAAATCAAAACATCACTAAAACAAATAGACAAAATCATAAACATGTGACTATTACCTATATCCGTAACATGTCCATAGGTATTTTTCAAAATTCTTATTGTGAATGAATAACTCTCCTAATCCAAAAAGTTATACGTGATGATTGCTAAATGCTAACACAAACACAATGCACTTTCCATCCAAAAGGTTGAGTGTGACTAACAAGGTGTATTATAATGTTCATTAAAAAAAGTTAACACATACTGTTGGTTGAAATTCCTTCTGAATGGTAGAATTGAGATCAGTATCCAATGGAATAGCCTCTTTGTTCATTTGCAACTTAACTCCATACAACTTGTCTGCATTTATGGTACCTGCACACAAATTTTTCATACTGTGGCAATTGATTACTGACACTTGCACCAAGGATGGGAAACTCAAACTCCCTGTGTAGAAGCTTGTGAGATTTGGTAAAGATTCAAGATTCAAGTAAAGGAGCTGCCAAAATATTATCTCATCTTCATGTGATTCATTTCCCTCCTTAGACACTATCTCTTTAATTGATTCACAGCTTTTTATCTCCATTATTTTGAGTCGGGCCAAACTTTTGGCTGTTGAGGATGTGAACAAGTTTTTCAATCCATGGCACTCAAATACAAACAAACACATCAGATTTGGAAAACATATGGGGGATGGTGCCATGTTTGTTAAACCAGAACAACTGCTTACATCCAAGGTTTCTAGATTTCTAAGAACGGTCTCAATCAAAGTAGTGTTCTCTAAACCTATGGTTTCAAGCTCTGGAAGGGACTCTAAGCTTAATGCTTTCAGCTGTGATAGGAGTCCAGTATAATCCACAGTAGGACTTTGAAAGCAGAAAATCTCCTTGAAGGAACTGCAAGACACCTCAAGCTTCTCTATATTCGGAACCTGTTGTAGAAGTCCATATGCAAATACATTGGACTCAACGTGAAGGTTCAGTAAAATAAGAACTTTTAACTTGTGTAAGATGTTTCCTTGAAGTTTCCGGTGCCAAATCATTTTCAGTTCTTTTTCATCAACTGCCAGGTGCTGTAAGTTGGGTGCAAGCTACGAACAGAAAACAATAACCAAGCAAATGAAGATTAGGAAAGTTATAGATCCAGCTCTTTATATAAAATTGAAAAATGGCTAAACAAATGCAGGTTAGGGATTTTGATACCATATGTCTCTAGACAAATTTATTTCGCATTCAATATTTTAAGATGGAAAAATGGCTTATTTGGATAAATTTATTCAGCAGTTGAGAGAGAAAAAAAAAATGAGTTTTTCAATAAGTTAGAGTTAACTTCTACGTAAACTAATTTGTAAAAAATAACATATCTAAAAGACAAGAGAGTTTCTATAAACTAGTCTATGCATAAGTTAATTTGAACTTAAGAAAACCTCATTCCATTTTTCTCTTCTTATTTTTTTTTCCCTAAGTGGTTATGAATAAACTTACTCAAACAGATCTTCTTAAAGTAATAAATGAGACCATTAGGAAAGTTGTAGTGGTTCCTTATGGAGAAGAAGTTAATGAAAAATCCTTTAAGTGGTTAGTAGGAGATTGTTTATAAATATTTGAGCACCATTAATACATGATATATGTTGAAGTACAATGGGATACTGTGTAAGAATCTATATTATTGACTGTGTTAATGAAAAAAAAAAAAAGCTTAAATGTTGTTGTATCATGAATGCAACATGTACCTTTATAAATACATCATGATCAATATTCTAGAGTAAGTATATTGTTTGACTTATGTAGAAAAAAGACAGAAAAATGGGAGCTAATACGCGTAGATGATAGAAAACAGAATTATTGTATAAGTGGAATTTTCACAACTTTTTAATTTTAACAGCATGTACAAGTCTAATATCTCCAACACGATTAAGTAGTAAAGAAACTAATGATGGCAGTTCAATTCATATAAAAGTAGTAAAGCAATTAAGTTCATTTTGCAATAAGCACTATTCCAGGTCCAGCAGCAAGGACAAACCTGTAAAAGCAATGGTACCTCTTCAATACAGATTTGATTTTCAGTATTTGTTTCTATATGTGAAAATGTCTTCAACATGTCACACTGTAAAAAATACTTTAACTTTGGCAAATCACATAGCGTCAGTGACGTCAAATGAAGGAATGTAAGCTCAAGATTTGTTCCATTTGGATCTGCATTATCCTCTGCAACAATAGCCATCAACCCCTCACAGTGTTGCACAACTAGATATTCAAGTTTCACAATATCTTTGGCGACTGATGCAGGAAACACACTTGTAAGGTTTTCACATTTCTCAACATGTACTTGTAGAAGTTGCATCCATAGAATTCTCTGAGGATCTTCATTCCAAACATTCTTCAGATTCGGCAGCCGCTGTAAAATCAATTTCTTCGGATGAAAAGGGAGGGGGAAGTTGGTTGGTTCCATAGTTCTGTCTTGTGTTATACATTTCACATCAAATATGGTTTTCACAGAATCACAGTTTCGAACTTCCAATGTTTCCAATTCAGTTAAGAAAGGAAGTAAATTGAAGGGTAGTACTGCATCTGATAAAAATTGGCATCCATCCACAATCAAGGAGTGCAAATTACTGAAGCACAAGTCTGGGATCGATAGTGAGCCTTGCCATATCCTTTGTAGTGAGTTATCTCTGAGTTTAAGATCTGATACCTTGCGTGCAGACTTTGAAATCTGTACATGCAAAAAATAATAAAAATATGAAATTAATGATTAACGAGGGTCAATGACAATTCAGATTTAGAATTTTATTTTTTACCTAACATCCAAGTTTGTTTGTACTAACACTTCAAATAAAAAGTTGTAGTTTTGCTGGGTTTGGAGGATCTCAATTCTAGTGTTGAATTATTGATCATGACAACCTTACATGCAATTCAATGATGAACTTGCCTTGCCTTGTTTTATTGAAATTGTTTTGAAATAATTCCATCGGACCGTCACACTTCTTTGCTTTGGCATCTCAATTGTTAGGTCCGTTCATAAGAAGGACAAGGATGTAAATATTGGGGAAAAAATGCTTTTGGTCTTTGTATTTTGTTTGGTGGTTCCTGCATTTTCAAATTGCTGAAATAAATTCTATTTTTATAAGAAATTGATGACTTTCTCCCCCCATTAACTTCCTTTGTGTGATTTTTTTATTTTCATTTAAATCTAATTTGTTTTGTTTTTAATATAGGGAAGGCGTATATACACACACTGCCACCTAAAGATGACCGTTATTTTGGTTGCGTGTTTAGTTTTTACACAATTAATTTTCAAGGAATTTTAATAGGTTTAGTTTCATAATGAAGAAAAGTAAGAGTAAAAAAAATATTGAAAAAATATTCATAATTGATTTTAAATAATTTGTGTGTTGGATAAAAAAAAATTATACTGAATTCTACTTTTTTGTAAAACGAATACACCGATTAGTTTTGGAATTCCAGATTTATCGTGACTACACACGGAATGATAGTTTTGTTCTTCTTCTAGAATATCCTTCTTTCAGGCTTTTTGCATTTTATCATCAAAGAGATTTCTAGAAAATTGAATAAGAAATACTGAACTCTGTTTTGAAAATTAAAACTAATCTTTTGAGTCCTAATCAAAAGTTAAAGACTAATTTTGAGGTATTAAAATTTATACATGCACTTTCCATCCGAAAAAGGTGTCTTTTATTTACAACAACAATAAGGCACAATAAAAAAAAAAAAAGATGTAGGCATACCTTTGCTAGAAACGCCTTCCGTATGGTAGATTTAAGATCAATTTCCAATTGCATAGCATCGTACCTCTTCAATTTCACTTCAAACAACTTGTCTGCTTTTAGGGTACCTGGACATAAAGTTTCCACCCCGTGGCATTTGATTAGTGACAATTCCTCCAAAGATGGAAAACTTAAACTACCTTCATAGAAGCTTTTGAGATTTGGTAAATATTCAAGTTCCAAACATTTGAGCTGCGGAAATATTATCTCATCCTCGTGTGATTCATCCCTCTTCCTCTCCTTAGACACTATCTCTTTAATTGAATCACAAGATTCTATCTCCATATTTTCCAGTCGAGCTAAACTTTTGGCTATTGAGGATGAGAACAAACATAGCAGGCTATTGCAATTACTTACTTTTAAATCTGTCAGATTGGAGAAAGACACTATGCATGGTACCAAGTTTATTGAACTGAAACAACCAATTACTTCCAAGGTTTTTAGATGTCCGAGAAAGGCCTCTGACCCAATGGAAACGAGCTCTGGAAGGGACTCCAAGCGTAACACTTCCAATTGTGATAGGAAAGTAGTATCATCCACATTGGGACTTTGAAGGCAGAAAATCTCCTTGAAGGATCCATCACGCACCACAAGTTCCTCTATATTGGGCGCCAATTGTAGAAATCCATATGGAAATACATCACACCCAACATCAAAGCACAGAGTAAGAACTTTTAACTTGTTTAAATGGTTTCCTTGAATTTCTCCACGCGAAATCATCTCCAGCTCGTTTTCACCGAGTGTCAGATTCTCTAAGTTGGGTGTAAGCTATGAAGAGAAACCAATAACCACACAATCACAGGTTATAGGTCGATTATAAATTCAGTTCTTTTATATATAATTGAAATAATGAACTTTGGTGACAAATTAACTGTTTCAAAAACATAGGTGCAAACAAGTCAATTTAAAAGAAAAAAGTTTTCTTAAAAACCAAAAAAAAAAAAAAAAAGATGAACTATTGTAGCTATTGACAAGATGGAAAATTTGATAAATGAGATATGGTGGTTTTGTAGTAGTTACTTCCTACGAAGAAAATAATGAAAAATCTCTTAGAGGAGATTGTTTATAGAGATTTGAGCAACTTTAACACCTGATATATGATAAAGTACAATGACGTGTGTAAGAATCTATGTAATGAGAATAAAGTCCATACCTCAAATGTTGTTGTTGCATCATGACCGCAACATATACCATTATACTTGAACTTGGGCAAATTCCATAGCGTCAATGACGTTACACATGGGAAAGTGAGCTCTAGATTTGTTCCTTTTGGATCTGCATTATCCTCTGCAATAATTGTCATCAATCCCTCACAGTGTTGCACAACTAGACTTTCAAGTTTCAGAAGATCTCTGGCTACTGATGTGGGAAACACACTTGCAAGGCGTTTACAATTGTCAACATATACTCTTTGTAAAAGTTGCATCCGTGGAATTCTACGGGGATCTTCATTCCAAACATTTTCCAGATTTGGCAGCTTAGATAAAGTCAATTTCTTCAGGGGAAAAGGGAGGGGGCAGGGGGTTGTTCGATTTATAGTTGTCATTATTCTATTTTGTGTTGTACATTTCACATCAAATATGGTTTTCACATAATCACATTTTCTAACTTCCAATGTTTCCAATTTAGGTAAGAAAGGAAGTAAATTGAAGGGTAGTACTACATCTGATAAAAATTGGCACTCTTCAACAATAAAGAAGACCAAGTTACTGAAGCACAAGTGATCTAGGATCGGGAGTGAGCCATGCCATATCTTTTGTAGTGGGCTATTTGTGAGACTAAGGTATGATTGACTTTGTGCAGACTCCAAAAACTGCACATGAAAAAGAATAAATAATACTACTACATGCCATTAATTATTTACGAGAGTGGGTACTAATTATTAAGATTTAGAATTTTATTTAATTTTCGTATCATCAAATTTTATTGAACTGTTAACTTTCATTAAAATTGTAATATTGTCGGATTTAGAGTATCTCAGCTCTTGTATTTATCATGACAAACTTAATTACATGCAATTCAATGATGACTTTGCTTTATCATTTTGAAATTGTTTTGAAATAATTCCATCAAACCATCACATTTTTTTGCTTTGTATCTCAATCTCAATTATTAATCTTTGAGGGTTGTTCATGCTACGAGAATACTTGACTTCAGAGTTAACTATTATTTTAGCACGTGTAATGCATACTATAAATGATGATTTTTTTTTATAATTAAAATTTATAATAAATAGTTATTTTTAAATGTATAAATTATATTATAATAATTAAAATTTATAATAAATAAATGTTTTTAATACATAAATTATATTTTAATCATAAATATGATAACTAATTTATATTATAATACAATATTGTTATAGTTTACTAATCATTCCTTTTTAAGAGTTTAAATGTATGTATTAAAAATATAAAATAATTTTACAATGTTAAGTCATCACATTGAAATAATCAACTTGTCATGAACAAAATAATTTAAAACATACATTAAGGATAAGGAACCTTTTTTTTATTTTTAGCTTTGTTATCTTTCATGATGGATTAATTTGACCCGTGAGTTATATTTTTGAAGACCAAATTGACAGTAACTTGCATCTTTGAAAGAACAAATTAACAGTAACTTGCATCTTTGAAAGAACAAATTAACAGTAAATTGTATTGTTTCAAAACTAATTTTTCAATATTTTTTTTTAAAGAAGGGAGGGTGCTATAAAAAAAAATATATCAATACCGACAACATAGTCCTAGATAAAACATTTTGACAGATTAGTCCATTATAATTAGAATAAAGATATATTTCTACATTAAAATGTTAGTTAACATGAGAAAGAAGAAACAAAGAGAAATATAGATATGACAAGATGATATGATAGAATATAAAGAGAGATAAAAAAAAAAATGTTGATGAAGTGTAGAAAAAAATTAAATTAAAAATATTAATGCACTTATAATTATCAATATTCTATCTGCACACTGCACTCGTGGACTGCAGGCGGCATGCCACATAATTATAAACACTAACTTTAGTCGAGAAAAGTTAACGGCAAAAACAATTTAACGGACTTTTTATACTTTTAAGAATTAAATTTGAATATTTTCAAATTTTAGAGACTAATCTCTCGAGACCAAACTTCTAGTGGATGCATTTTCAAAAAATTAATTGATCATTTACGCTTTATATTTTAAAATATTCAACATTTACGTTTTTTTATACAAAATTCAACATATACTTTTTTTTCTGAATAATTCAACATATATTTAGTTACTATTTAAAGTTTTTTAAGCCAAACAAAAGGATTTATAAATTTCAATCATGACAAGTATTTTTTTTTTTTTTTTCTACCTATTGAAAGAAGAAACTTTCGTAAAATTATGAGAACTTGTATTAAAAGAATGAATACGTACCTTTTTCTTGAAATGTTTTTGTATAGTGGCATTTAAGTCACCCTCCCACTGCCATTCTGATTCCTTTTGTCCTTCATAAGCAAGTATATTGTGCAACTTTGGAGCAGTTATGCGACTCTCGGTGAATGTTTCCATCATGGGGCATCTTCTCACAATCAATATTTCCAATGACGGGAATTTAAATTCACAGTTCTTGTAACTGCAAAAACTTCGGAGGTTTTCTAGCCACTCAAGTTCTATAGTAATCAATTTGCTAAATACAATTTCCATCACTTTGCCTTCTTCATTGGTTACTATTTCCTTTACAGCATCACAACCACTAATCTTCATGGTCTTAAGTTGAACCAAGCTTTGGGCCGTGGAGGATGCCATTAATTTTTTTAATCCTCTACAATACCGTACTTCCAAACATGTCAAGTAAGTCAATGATACCAAAGGAGGAGCTAAATGGCTCAATTTGTTGCACCCATGTAAGCTCAAAAGCTCTAGTTTCTGTAGAACTGGGTCTCGTTCAAATCCTAGATTCTTTATCTTTGAATACCACAAAAACAATTCCTTCAACTGTAATACGGTTCCCAAACATGACACTGATGACTCTTTAAGCAAATGTTGAGAGTCACAGTTAAACAATTGTAACTTTTCAAGGTATGGCATTCTGTACAGAAACTGACGGAGAAGTTCACCACTTCCAACTGATCTCAAGCGAAGCTCTTTTATACAGTGCATTCGATACTTCATGGTGTTAGTTGATAACCAATTCTGCGCTTCGTCAAAGTGAATATCCATATACTCCAAGTTGGGAATTACCTAGAGACAAATGAAACAAAAATAAATACAATGAAGAATGAAGTTACTTTTATATATTGTATGCTGCTTAGTCATGGTCGAGCAGATTGCAACTGTTGATGAAAAATATATATTTTTTTAAATGTTATGTATATAATAAATTATATAACAAATATTATTAATAAAAAAAAGAGAATGAGAGAAAATAGATGGATAGTAAATAACGAGATAAAGTGATGAAGAGAGAAGAATACAAAAATACAATTGTGTGCTTTTTTGTATGACTAACTTTTTTTTTTATGATCGATGTAAATATCTAAATTATGTTTCTGAGGAATCTGAACGTTAATTTCTATTTTTTTTATTAATCAAAAAGTTTTATTTTATAATTAATCAAATATATATTAAATTCTAAATAAAATTGTAAAAACCCACTTTAAAGCCTCTTGAGTTGAAGTGTTTAGATTGAAGTTGGTTTAAATAATTAGGAGAGAAAAGATCCTCTCCATATGGGAGACATGCTACAAGAAGATTGGGCATTTTGTTTTATCTTGATGTCAATGACAGTAGTTGAACATTCCTTACCTTTTCAGCCGAGAAAACTGTTTTTACTTCTTTGTTTGTGGCTTCACTGGTTTCTATTGGGAATGTTTTAAGCTTCTCACAACCACTCACTATCAACTTCTTCAATTTTGGGCACTCTATAGGATGCTTTCCTTCATAGAAATGCTTGATGTTTGATAGGTCATCTAATTCCATATAGGTTAGTTCAGGAAACACTAATGGTTCATTGCTTGTTTCTGATCCATATTCAACGATTTCCAACATTCCCTCACAATTTATTACCGACATGGATTCAAGCTTTTGAACATCTTTGGCCACAGAAGCTGGAAAAACATTCCTCAGTTTCTCACAGTCATTAACCTCTATACTCCCAAGTCTTTTGAAGTTAAGAATTCCTCCTGGATCTGTGCTCCACACCTGCTTCAAGTTTGGGAGGCTCCATACATCAATAAGCTGCAAATTTGTGTCTATCTCACTAGTTGCATATACTTTCTGAGAATCGTTGATTTCAAAAATCACTTCCACTGAATCACAATCATAAACTTTCAAGTTGTTCAAACTCGCAAACCATCCTTCCATGTGATTCGGAAAAATCTTATCTATTTTTTTGCACCCATTAATGTGCACAGAAATGAGACTAGAGAATGAATCAGCACTCACTTCAGAATGCCATATATCTGTTAACGTATTCATTTCGCTGAGGTGGATTTCTTCCAACTTAGGAAAGACAGAAACCTACACTTGGATGCAAACAAGACATATTAGGAAATGAAACTTAACATAAATGCACATGGAAGAGTGTGATCAAGAATTGTATACGTAACATACAGTCAGCTATAAAAATTTACTTATTTACACCTATACACATACCTTGTCTGTACTATGTCCTTCAGCCTCAAAAATCTTCTCCATGATCGGACAATCACTTATGAAGAGTCCTTTCAGTTTCTTCAAACCACTAGCCACAGACAATGAACATAAATATCTCAAATTATCACAATTTTCCACAGTTAATTTCACCAAGTTTTGAAAGCAGAAACTTGACGGTGGTTGGTCACTCCATATCTTATGGATTTTGACCGAGGTTAAATTCAAGCTCTCTAAGTTTGGAATTTCAACCTGCAAGCAAACACGTACACAATTAATATAATTACAACAACTGAAGAAAAAAAATCGATGACAAAATAATTAAAATTAAAGGAAAAATATGCAACATCATACCAATTCACCAAAGCAAGGGGGAGCCATGTCACTACTTTCATCTTGTGCAATAGTAATTTCTTTGTCATCCCTCTCTGTTATTTGTGCTTCTGTCAGTTGAGATAATGAAGGTCCCTCTATTGTGTTATAAAAACTAGTAAATGATCCCAACGATTTTAGTGTCAAAGAGTGCAACTTAAGAAACTCAACCTTGTTAGGATTTACTAGAATTTCAACAACTTCCTTTAAAGAATCACATTCAGAAACATCAATTGTTTCAAGACTAGCAACAAATTTATCCTTGTAGAAGGAAAAGAGATTCTTCAAATTGGTACAACCCTCGACCTTGATGATTTTTAATTTGGCGAATGAGGCAATTGTAACCGAACTGCGACATATCATTTCTATGTTCGTCAGTTTGCAGAGACAGAGAGATTCCAATTTGGGAAAAACATCTTGAGAATCAGACAAATCCATTGAGTTGATATATTTGATGCCATCATTATTTGTGATAGACAGGTGTTTTAGTTCTGGAAATCCATCCATATTCAACTCATCAATAACATTTTGAACACCACCTAGCTCTCCCAACAACAAATTTTCAACACTTTTAAACAATAACTTTATCGTTTTCTGGGAGTGAATATTGTCAGCTCCATCCTTCAGCTGCAATGCCAAAGATCTTAATGCTTCGTACTTATCAGGCATCCCAAAATCTCCAACTAAAAGCGTCTTGAAGCCTCCAATCACAATCTTGTAATCACTTAACTTGTCAAAGAATAGGTCCTTCGGCAAAACTGCAGCACATGGGATGCATAAGTCCACTACTTTCAATTGATGCAAATGCTTTAGCTCACGAAGAAATGAAAATAGACTTTGGTTTGTCTCTCCTTCTGTCAACTTTTTGATCAAGCTATTTCTTATATACAACTCTTCTAAAGAAGTTAACCTTGATATAAGATTAGTCGGAATCATCTCCACTATGGAACAATTGCTGATGTCTAGTAATTGTAGGTTACCTAAGCTCCATAAATCAGCTGGCAAATTTTTTATTCGAGATCCAGAAAAGCTAAGAATTCTTAATTTTTTCAGCTTCCCTATGAAGGATAAGTTGTGATCTAAACTGCATCGCTCCAAACAAAGCAATCTAAGGTTTGAAAGGTTTACAAGTGAAGATGGTAAGCTTGATAGATGAATACCAATCAATATTAATACTCTGAGTTTTTTCATTTCATTAAAAAAACTATCAGGTATTACTAAAGATGGATCATCGCTGTTGATTTGGAAAAATTTAAGTTGAGGACAATTTATAACATTAGGAAGATCATCAATGATATCACTGTTGCATATAGAAATTGACGTGCACTTCTCGAACTCAGACCAATCATCAAGTTTACCATTTCTCAAAGTAAATATATTTTGCTCCTTACGTGCTATAGATAAGGCCGCATCTCGAACCATGTCATGCATATTGAAATGATTAGCACTAGAACTTCCGTCCAAGACCACCAAACCTGAGTGTTTTAACTTTTGGATTGATGTATATATTCTGTCCCGAGCTTCCCTAAGTGAGTAGACCCCTTCAAGTATACCCAAACCAAAACAATACTTCACCAAATCCATAATTAGGGGTTGATGACCCATATGAGCACAAAGTAAGAAAATGGACTTGAGCTCCTCACTTTCTAAATGATCATAACTCATCTTTACAGAAATCTCCATAGAGTTTTGCGCTCCCACCAATTCTTGTTTTTTAAGTTTCTCTAGTGTAGCTTCCCACACTGACTCGCTCTTGTCTCTTAATGCACTTCCAACTGTAACTATTGCCATGGGTAACCCTGCGCAATACTTCTTAACAATTTCTTGTTTAGAGTGGGACATTTGATCATGTATTCCAGCCACCTTTTGTAACAGCGTCAGAGCTTCTGTGTCATCTAATTCTTTTACCCAGAAAATTGACTTAACAACCATCTTGTCAGACAATACAGTTTTATCCCTTGAAGTTAGCAGAATTTTGCACCCTTTATAATCACCAAGAGATTTTTCCTTTTTAACCACTTCACCCTTATGACCATTGTCTTGATCAACATGAGACATTTCGTCTGGTATTCTAGCCACCTTCATTAGACCATCCATGTCATCATCCAGTGGAATCCCTAACTTGTTCAAGTCTAATCTGTCCCAAAGGTCATCCAAGATTATAAGGGTATTCTCCTTCTCTTGCTTTAACCTCCTCCGTAGATAATCAGCTCTTACATTCTCACCTTCACCTTCCAATGTCAATCCTAACGGGTAAGCAATATCTTCCTGGATTTTTTTTAGATCGGGATTGGCTGTTATTTCTGATATAGCCACCACATTAAACAACTTCAAGTCTCGAGCTTTGTCTTTAATTGCTTTGATTAAAGTGCTCTTACCCACACCACCAGGCCCGTGTAGTCCAATCATTCTCACATTGGGATCTTCAAGTTTTGCCATTATGTCTTCCATTATGGATTTTCTAGAATCAAATTCCATAAGGTAAGTATTAAACAAAAAGGCATCATTAGATGTTACGTTTTCCCGATAGGCAATTTCACCAGACTTAGGGCAATCATCGATTAGCTTTTTACCTTCCACTGCCTTCTTCTTTGCTAATCTGCCTAGTCTATGCCTAAAGTAAGCAAACAAACAATTGGACAACCGTGTCTTTTTGTGGCCATCATCGCCCCTATACTTCTCGACTTCTGTCTCAAATTCACCCACTTTGCGTAACCATTCTTTAGCCTTCAATTCAATGATGCGTCCATTTTGTAGAGCTTCCTTACATTGATGATCCACCCTCGCCTTTACATGCTCAAGCTTCTTAACACACTCATCTAGTTCATCAACGTTTTGCCTGTAACGAATGTAATCCACATTCTTTTTAACCAATTCAACCACAGAATTAGTTACCGTCTGTGCTACTGCAGACGACACAGGCTCCATGCTTTGAGGTTGATTTTCTCTTGTGATACGTGTACAACTACATCTCTTTTTCAACAAAAAAAAAAATGAAGAGTGGAAACAGATCAGTCAAGAGTTAATTAGGAAAAGCAAATTGTATTTGATCAATCAAAAATCGATGTTCTTTTACTAAAACAAAATCATGCAACCATGTGTTAAATTTTAAAGGGTTTATATAAGGTCTCATTTGGGGGTGATGACAACAATGACTTGTGACAGCAATGACTTAAGATGGTACAGTAGACTGGACCTACAGAGTTGGCCTATCAGGCAAGGCAAGCTGAACTCAAATTGTTGGCCCATATTTTTGCAATTTCTGAAAAAATTTGTATCCAAAATAGAGTGTTTGAGGATGTGTTACTAGCATTTCTCAATATATAAAGTTTTGTATTTTGTATGATTTTGTTGTACAAAGATAATTTTGTGAATCTCATGACACATTTAACAATTTCTCCTCAATTAAATGTGAAACCTATCAAATTGGATGATTTTTAATAAATTTAAATCAATCACAAAAGAAATGTTAGAAAAGAGAATATGATTAACATTCATATTTATAACTAAAGTATATAGTTTTTTTTTTAATGAAAGTATATAGTGCATCACTAGTCATTCAAAAGCTAGGAACAGAGAGATTGGTGTAGCATGCAAATATATTTATTTACCAGCATTCATTTCAGCAATGGATCAATTAAAACACCACAAGTAACTGGTAAGGGTATTAAGGATCTAACCTTCGTTGTGCGACAAACTAAGAATGAGAAAAACTCTTATTCTTCATCACCAACTATTCCATTTTTCCATTTCTTTTCCTCTTTATACGCGCCTGTCTCTGTATCCCCCTTACATTTTCTTTCCCTTTCTGAATATTCCCCTTGTTTTAAAGCTGCGCTTGTAAGGTTTATTCTTGGACATTTGGATGAAATGAATTTTGTCAAAGTTTTGTTGAAGAGCTACACATTGTGGCTTAAATTATAGTAGTAATATATTTTTTTTTTTTTATAACATTCGAGAATATTTGTAAAGTCATGAGAGTTGAAATATCTGAACATCCACTTTATATATCCATCTTTGTATGAGTGAAATTTCGTAAAATCTCAAATAGAAAATTAAAATTAAATGAGGCAATATAGATTGATATGTATAAGCTGTAAAGAAGGAACAAACCTCTCTTCTTGGAATGGGATGACCGTCAGTTGCAATTAACTGATTTGTCTTTACTTGTTGCTGTTCCAAATCGTAAGCAAGTGAAAAAAAATGTTAATTAAGGAAGAAAGCTGAACAAATGTTAATAAGACTTGTGCTCATCCTGTGGTAACTTTAGCGCTCTTGTTGGTTTGATAACTATGTGAAATGGTATTCAGGAATGGGGGACAAAATTAAGTTTTAGACTGATATTTTGGTTAAGGGGAAATAGCTGGGCTGTTATGTATCCTAGATTGTATATGAATTTTACCCAGAATGAAATATTACTGAGATGGGTACGTGGTCGGTCCAAAAATCTAATTGACAAAAAAAAAAGTCCTATAAATAGTTATTTTACATAAAGTAAAATATTTTTTTCATAAATTGTTTTAGGTTTCACATATTGTTGGACCGATCCTGTGTGATACTTTTTTTATAAATTGTTTTAGGCTTCACATATTGTTGGACCGATCCTTTCTGATACATGGGAATATAGTGTGTGGAGGTAGAAACTTACTTGGAGGAGGGATTGGTTTCAATGGAAATTGGATGCTTTTAACTTGATGATGACAGAAATTGATGGGGTGCAGCTACTGATGGTCAGACCAGACAAGATGCTTTGGGTATAGGACAACTTAGATTATTCTGTGAAATCGGCTTACCGGACCTTAGCTGAATCTACATCTGCCTCTGTTATAAATCCTATCTGAAAAACAATTTGAAATATTAATGGTACCGTCTAAAATCAACATTTTTCTATGGAGATTATTCATAAACGTATTATCTTCTGGAGATAACTTACCGAGAAGAAATGTTGTTGTGGACCAAGGGACTCTTAGTTGTCAATTCTGTACAAGATACGCAGAAACTTTGGCACACTCCCTTTTCTGGTGTTAGTATAGCAGAAACAGTATGGAGGTATTTTTATAACTTGCTGCAGGTGGATATGGTGCTACATTCTGACATTGAAGAACACTTCTATCAACATGATGTGTATCCCTTGAGCACGGTTAAGCAGGAATGGTGGAGGACTCTATGATGCTGTATCACTTGGGTGCTGTGAAAGACCCGAAACAACTTGGTTTTAATGGGACCACGTTTCGGAAGGAATAAATCATTGAAGAAATTATGTTCCACTCATGTTCATGGCTCAGTAGCTCCAATAAGACTTTCAACATTTCTTTTATACAATGGAGTGTTAATCCTGCCACGTGCTTGCTTAGATTGGTTGGTGAAATTAAATGCTGCCATTAAAATATTGGTTATGACTAGCTGGGGTGGGGATGGTATTTTCAAGACCGTGGAATAATGCTGAAGTTATTGCTCTGGTGGGTAGAAATAATGAAACTTCAATTTAGTGAGGGGATATATAATTTAGATTGGTGGGGGTTGGTAGAGGTTACTTCATATTTAAAGATATGTTTTAAAAAGTTGAAAGTTAAAATACTTAACCAACTCGTTGGTTAAGTAATAATTAAGGAAGTTAAACAGGATTTTAAGGATATATATATATAAAATAAAGGAACAAACAAACTGAATGTGATGAGAGGAGCAAATGCTAGAGAAGAAAGCAAAGATACACGTGTTGTTAAACTTAATCCAAGTATATGATGGTTTTTTTTTTTTTTTTGTTTTCTTTTTTACTGGTCTTGAGAAAACCAACACCGACTAAAAAAGCAAGAGAATCCTAAGAGCATGCATAAGGACGAAATGAGTGGGGAAGTGTGTTGATATAACGGGGAACAAAAGTGACCCTCACTTTTTCTTTTTGGGGTGTAAAGAACTAAAGATAACTTCACTTTACCTTTATAAATGAATGAATCATCCCTACCTATTTCAATCGTTATCTTATCTACATTGCATTTTTTTTTTTAAACTCAAACTCTTGTATTATTATTATAAACAGAAGGAGCCATTAGGGATTACATCAAGAATATCAATCAACGGAGGAGGAATTTCCTAGATCCAAAAAGAATTAGGAATCAAAAAAGTTAGCCTAGCTAACCTGTCAGCTGCATTATTAGTTGATGATAAAATATCTAGATCGTGAAACACGTTGCCTCCTCCAGGAGAAGGCAGCTGGAGTAGGTTTTTTTTTTTTTATCAAAATTATAAATAAAATTGTACATTGAGTTTTTTTTTTTTTCGGGCTGTCATGATGTACGTCCTTCTCTTTTTTATTTTTAAAAATTATTTTTAAAATTATCTTTTAGAATATTTTTTTTAAAAAAAATTATTTGATATTTAAAAATTATTATTATAGAAAATAAATTTAAAAAATGTGAAATTTGTGTGCCAACATTATTAGAAAAAAATATAAGATTCTATGAAAAAAGAAAATAAAATATGTTAAATTTTATAAAAAATAATTTTTAAAAACAGTTTTTAAAAATAATCAAGTTTTATAATTTTTAAAAATTAAAAATTATTTTTAAAAACTGAAAACATGTCTTAAATTTATATATAAATCATTAATATTAAGAAGAATTAGTGTGTTTTTGTTTCATAAAATTTAGAGGGTTCAGATGACACCCTAGTTAAAAGTTACATTTAATAGAGGAGTGGAGGTTTTACTCCACCGGATCAACAACCCCTTATAATTAGAAGATTAATTTAGTTTAATAACCTGTATCTCGGATGGGTGCAGGCAGGGTGCTAAGCTTACATTATTTTCTTTTCTTTTCTTTTAATTTTACAAGAAGATTATGTCAATAGATATGCACATAAGTATTGAAAATAGTATAGATTTGTCCTATAATGTAAATTAAAGAGTATAATAAGTAATTTTAGTCGTATGGTTAATATTTAATGTGTTAGAATATCAACTATTATTCTTTTCATCAATAATTGAAATTTACTTTATTTTTATTTGCGTACAAGAGCTAAATTCTTGTGGCAGAAGTATTGTTTCTTAATTTGGAATCTCACCATAAAGTTTTTTCAATTTTAATATTTTTAATTTTCATTGATGTATTCTTATATATAATATCATTTTTATATCTATATTTTTTACTTTTTTATCTTTTTCTTACTACATATATAATTTATCATTTTTTATCTTTCTTTTGCTCAATTATATACATTTAAAAATGATTTTCTCGAGTTTTTATTGATAGCTCAAGAGTATACCAGTAGTAGTTGTACGTAAAAACAGAACAGAGTGAAAATTTGTATGAATGGATGATGATTTTTATAATATGACATCACAACATCATGTTTTTAAAATGAAAATTCAAAAGAGTCAAGAGCGTGCACATTGGTCAAAGCCAAGTTGGTAAACAGTACATGATTTCAAGTTTTCAAAACAACATGTGTGAGAATTGGAGAACCCTAAACAGATAGAGTATGGTTAAAACACTGAGCACAAATAAAACTCTATTCTGTCACAAATTCAGGTGAGTTTTCGATGTTGCACACAATGCTAAACCCAACTAAATTTCAACTACTTCTGTTCAACTGCTCTTTAACTCAAAAGTAAATGTATGCTATGACACAAATTAAGGAGACGTGACTAACATGCATATATATATTTCGTTATCACCAATGCATGCATGTTCTCAGTTTCTTCGTACACACATATGCGTGTTATTAGTGAGTGGCTGTCCAACCTCTTATACCTTCCACCATCTTTCTCCTTTATAAATTTCAACCCCAAAGCATTATTCCCATTTTTTGTTCACCTTCCAATATTATTTAGTTCTCACCCTACCATTCAATGGAAAGCCAAGACCCACCAAACCCTCCACCACAAAACTCTAATTTGGAACCTCAAGGCTTACATGATGACATTAAAATAGACTGGGTTAGCCTTTTCTCTGGCCAAAACAACTTTCTTGGGGATCCCCCGGTGATGATGGAATGTGCTTCTTCTTCGTCCTCGTCGTGTGCTTTGATGGCTGAAAATGGAGCTCAGATGGATGAAAAGAGTGATAAAGAGAAAATGAAAGGGGGGAGATTGAAGAAGACAACACGACCCAGGTTTGCGTTTCAGACGAGAAGTGCAGATGATATTCTGGATGATGGTTATCGTTGGAGGAAATATGGGCAGAAAACTGTGAAGAACAACATACATCCCAGGTGTGTGATAATTAAGGTGTAAAAAAAGAAAGAGAAAGATAAAGTAATTGGAAAAATTAAGGTGTACAAAAATCACAAATGTAAATATAACTAGTATTAAAAGAATACAATATATATAGGGTATTTATACCCCAAAATAAATGTTATTTAGCAAATTGAGCAACATTCACAACGATTTACTTATTGTTATATAGACATGGTATATCTGGTTTTCAAGTGCACCATTTAGTTAATTTGAGATCACTGATAAATTGTGGTGCATAACTGCATATATGTTTTCATTTTGCATCGGGCAATAAAGAAGCTACTACCGCTGCACGCATCATACATGCAATGTGAAGAAACAGGTGCAAAGGTTTTCCAAAGACACAAGCATAGTGGTGACCACTTACGAGGGAATTCACAATCACCCATGCGAAAAGCTCATGGAAACCCTAACTCCTCTTCTGAGGCAAATGCAGTTTCTCTCTAGGCTAGGTTCCAACAATAACGGTGGTCCTTCTTCTCTTCTATAGCTACAACGTGAAATAATATGTATACATTTACATATACAAAGCAATGTAACTCCATTTATCAAGCGCACAGAGTTTATTTATATTTACCCTCTTCATTTGCTTTCTAACTAATTAATGTTGCAATTTAGATGTACAATATTTGACTACCACATATGATTAATTTGATGTTGCCAATTTGTACATGAATCTTTCTTTTGCTAAAATAACTTTCAAGACTAAGTTATATATATGTATTCACCTAATTGAAGAGTAGTGTTATGCCGAATTGGCGATACGTGTATAAAAATAAAAGATAAAGAAACAAAATACAAAAATTGAGTGTGTTTAAATTAATAAACAATTTAATTACTATATATTACTATTACATTCGATTTCTGGAAACCGTATGTGAGTGATGATCATTGGCAAAAGGGAAGTCACGTGCGACACGTGTCATCACGTGTCGGTATGGGAGAGGCGATGGCGAACACGTGTCAGTAGCAGCATCCTCGTATTAGCATGAGAGGATAAGAGTTCCATTTTCCTCTTGCTTGTTATAAGCCTATAAATGCAGTATGTGCATCTCTTACGTTCTTCATCACCACCGTTGCAGTGTTAATTCTGTTTATTGTGTCGTTTAAATTTAAAAATGTCGCAGTTGCTTGATAAAGCCAAGAACTTTGTGTCGGAGAAGGTAAATGATATGGCCAAGCCTGAGGCGAGTGTGACCGACGTGGACTTCAAGCGCGTGAGCAAAGATAACATCGAGTACTTGGCCATGGTCTCTGTTCGTAACCCTTATTCAACTCCGATACCCATATGTCAGATCAACTACTCTTTCAAAAGCGCTTCCAGGTACCCTTCCCCATAAAGTTAGTGAATATTTTTCATTTTAATACCATATAATAGTTGGGCATCGAGGGTTAAACATAGGAAGATTACACCACACTTTAACTCAGATTAATGAATTTTTCTCAAACATGTTGTTCAATCATAATCGTATCTTTAGCGAGAAAACCCGTTAGTGTAAATGGTAATGGATTCAGGCCGGCCTCTAATGTGAATGTAAAAAAGGTTAGTAAGGTCAGCCAAGTTCTCGAAGGAATTAATCATCACAAAATCTATAAATATTTAACAGATATTCGTCATCAACTTTGATACTTCATATTAATAATATATTAATAATAAAGGGGCAATTTAGGGAACAATTTATTGAAATTAATAGTTTTAAACTTTGTTATGTTTTTGTTTTTGTAAGGGAGATAGCATCAGGGACAATTCCAGACCCAGGATCGTTGAAGGCAAAGGACACGACAATGGTGGATGTGCCTGTTAAGGTTCCATACGGCATATTGATGAGCTTAGCAAAGGACGTTGGTGCTGACTGGGACATAGACTATCAATTGGATATTGGTCTCGTTATTGATGTTCCTGTCATTGGCAACTTCACCATTCCTCTCTCTCACAAGGGAGAGCTCAAGCTACCAACCCTCTCTAACATGTTCGCCTAGTTAGTTCAACTTGCACCACAACGCTTAGAACAAAATAAATGCACTGCATGCACTCTATGTCTATGGTGTGTTTACTTTTATATTATGTCAATTTCGACCTTTAGTTCTACCTTTTGTTATTGGTGTATGCTCCAAGGACATGGCTTTGGCTTTGTACTACTTATCATAGTTATGATCGAAGAACATGTTTATTATAGGAACGTCGGGCCTACATAGTATTTAAAGGTTGTTAATTTTATTTTTAGAAAGTAATTACAATATTAATGGAATTAAAATTCCAATATTACACTAGAAATTCCAATAGATTTAAATATATATGAATTGCTTTTTTCTTTAATCAAAAGAGGTGCAAGGAGAGCGATGTTGGCACCCGTTCAAACCCAACCAATACAACTCCGAATTCATATACCAAAAAGATAAAAGATGAAAAGAAAGCATAAGGGGACATAAAACCAAATTTATGCTGAAAATGAGCTATGGTCTAATCTATTTCTAGAGAAATTTATGAAAATAAAATTAGATACAGTATCCTATCACAAAAAATCATTAACAGTACTTATATCAAATGAGACAATTAATTCAATCTGCAGAAGTATTGTCTTCTTTAAAAATGTGAAAACTCTAAAATATAAATGAATGCTGATTTGAGACTAAAAGGATTTTAAGTAATACATGTTTTTTTCATAATAAAAAGGTAAATAAATATTTTTATTCATTTTCTAGTTCCAATATATATGGTCAGATATTCCTTCACCAGATAAATTTTAGTAACATCTAGTAAAAATCACATTTCAAATAAAATAGTGTAAAATTGTGAATCGAGTATGTGCTGTGTTTTTTTATAATTAAACGTAAGCAGACTTGCAAATATCAATAACTTGTTAAACGTTAAGCATGCGAGAGGTACGGGGATCGATACCCCGGTTCTCCATAAAAAATATTTTTTTTTCTTTTTTCATACATATTTGTGCTAAAAATCTTATTTCTAATAAAAAATTATCTTGAATATTTTCTTTAAATTAATTTTTTTCTTTATGTCAATTTTTTTTAATATTATAAATTTGAGGTTTTGTAGAAAACAATTATAATTAGAATAGTCCTTATAATTATCTTGAACAATGGGCTTAATTGTCATTTTCTTTTTCTTTTTTTAAGTGAAAATGCAAATAAAAGCAAAGCAAATAAGACAGCAACCATAGTCTTTTTGGGATGTAGAACCCATTACATCAGCGAGACATAATTCAAACAAAGTCGATGGACAAACATCTAATATTTTATCATGAGAAAAATTTCTCTCATTCACTGACCAGTTCATACATTTGTTGCCTTTATGGATCAAATGCACCTTCCAATCCATATAAGTAAGGTCTCTTATCAATGAAAGAGATTATCCTCACCCAAGAAAAGATCTATAGCTAGCTTAGAGTCAGATTCGCATATCAACTTTTTAATTCTTTTATGCCTACAAACTATCAAACCATGATAAATATCCAATAGCTCTGCGTAAACTGAAATAGTGTGGCCACAAGAGCTCATGAACCCTGCAATCCTGTTCACAAACACATCTCTGATTATACTTTCAAACCTAGCAAGACCTGAATTTACGAAAGAGCTCTCGTCTATGTTAAGTTTCATAAAATCTGCAGGAAGAGAAATCCACCGCACTAAAATAGAATACAGTTTACTTGCCTTCTGCGAATTATGCCAAAGAATGATGTAGTGAAGGGTATAGATTTCATTTGTAATGAACCAAAACCACACAAATTATCATCTAAAGATAGATGACGAAACACATAAAATTTCTTATTTTAATTTAAAATATAAAGGATGTTTAATTTTATTTTCTATTTCCTACTTTTACGAATCACGGTCATTTGATCCTTTACTTTACTGAATTTGTAATTTAATTTAACCATTAAATATACGAGTTAAAAACTGAGTTAAAATCAGAATTTTTAATAGGGATATCAAAAGTACAGTTAATCATGTAAAAAATGAAAATTCGGATAATAATATTTTAAATGTTTATTAACTTCTCACGTGAACCATTTGCCAAACGTCTAAACCGTAAAAGCCGCCAATAGAAAAACATTCATTATTTGCGTCTCCAATAGTGGGAGCAGCCGAACACACACAATAGCGATGATCATAAAATTGGAGAGTAGTTGTTGAATACAAATCGAACTTCTTTTTCCCTTCCCTTTCTCTGCACTGCACAATGGCGTTTTTGTTGAGAGCGAGAAACCCTTGTTACTCTCTGGCGAGGCGCATTCGAATTCGTTGCATGAGCAACGTTCCCGAGAACACGGTGTATTCGGGGCCCACTTCGCAGGCCAAGCGAGTCACGCTGAGCCAGCTGCGGCAGAAGCACCGAGCCTCCCAGCCAATCACCATGGTCACCGCCTACGACTACCCCGCCGCGGTGCACCTCGACACCGCCGCCGTCGACATCTGTCTCGTCGGCGACTCCGCCGCGATGGTGGTCCACGGCCACGACACCACGCTCCCCATCTCGCTCGACGAGATGCTCGTCCACTGCCGCGCCGTGGCGCGTGGCGCTAAGACGCCGCTTCTCATTGGGGACTTGCCGTTTGGGTCCTACGAGTCCGGTTCCAATCAGGTCATGCCTGTGTGGTGTGTTTAATTGTTTCATTCATTATACAATGAAAAGAAAAAATTATATAAATGTAGTTTATGTAAGCTATTAGCTATGCATAAATTAAGAAAAAAATAAAATTTTAAGAAGCTAATATGAAGGGATATACTTCAGTCACTTGAATATGGTGTGTGATCATTGTAAATTCTCTAATACTGTCTTTGAATTATCTTATAAAAAAAAACTGATAAAATTTTTACAAATTAATTTTAACTTAGAATTTAAGGATCATATAATAATAATAATGTAATATACTATATTATAAATTTGTTAACTTTTACAAAATTATTTTAAGTCATGCAAGCAGAAATGTGTGATTGGATGACTGTTTTATACTGTTTGCATCATCATTTTACTCTTTAGCTTATGGTGAGTTATTATTATTTTTTTCTTCTCTTAAACTGCTTCTGGATTATTCAAATAGACTCTTAAATGATGTTGTTTTGATTTGATTATGAGCAGGCTGTAGATACAGCTGTTCGTATTTTGAAAGAAGGGGGAATGGATGCCATAAAACTGGAAGGAGGGTCTCCTTCGAGAATTGTTGCAGCAAAAGCTATTGTTGAGGCTGGAATTGCTGTCATGGGCCATGTGGGCCTTACTCCTCAGGCAATTAGTGTTTTAGGAGGGTTTAGACCTCAGGGAAAAAATGTTGCTAGTGCTGTCAAGGTGTGTCATCATGCATCTATTTGGGGTTTGAATTATTTTTTTTGTTGTCCTGCAACTGAAAGGAATGAGTTTGTGTAGGTTGTAGAGACCGCGTTGGCTTTGCAAGAATCAGGCTGTTTTGCTGTTGTTCTAGAGTGTGTGCCTGCACCGGTTGCGGCTGCAGTGACGGCATCCCTTCAAATTCCCACAATTGGAATTGGGGCTGGACCCTTTTGCAGTGGACAGGTCAGTTGGCTTGATTGCCCTTTTGGCTAATGTTCTGTTCTTGTGATGTGTGATGTACTTTTAGTAAGAGATGAGTGCAGCCTACATTAGTGGCACTAATTTTGTTTAAGCCAAAAAAGACTTGATCATTGTTTTATTTGAAAGCGTTTATTCTTTCATCAAGTTGCTTTATTGGAATTTCTGTTTCATGATTAATTGTTGCTCTTAAATGATATTGTCACTTTCATATGTGCAGGTAGATATTATTGAGTTTTGCGAATATGTTAAGATTGGTCTTGAGTCTCTTCATTGTCTATAACAAGGGGTGGAATTCTAATTTGATTATCCCTTAGACATTTTCAGATAATTGAACAAAGCATTGTTTGAGTTTAAAGTTTACATTACACTTGTTCTTCTGGGGAAGAGATGAAAGAAGTCCTTTCTGGGTAAAGGGAAAGCAGAGGATTTCTAATTTTGTTTCATTGTTCACGCAGGTGCTAGTTTACCATGATCTGCTTGGTATGCTACAACACCCCCACCATGCAAAGGTATTTGTAGCATATCATAACCTTGTTTTCTCTGTCAAACATTATGGGATTCGTTGCTAATTTTTAGGTAGTGTATCTTTTTCAGGTTACTCCAAAATTTTGTAAGCAGTATGCGCGTGTAGGAGATGTCATCAATAAAGCCTTACTGGAGTATAAGGAAGATGTGATAAATGGTTCATTTCCTGATGCTCACCATAGCCCATACAAAATCACCAAAACAGATGCAGATGTTTTTTCAAATGAGTTGCAAAGGTTAGGTCTGGACAAGGCAGCATCTGCAGCATCTGAAGCAGTTCAGAAGATGGATACAACCAAATGAACCAGTGAAGGAAAACAAACAAAATGATAATACAGTATAGCTACAGATTCATCTTTTTTTTCACTCGTAGGTCCCAATGTAATAATTTAGCATGCTACAAAATGAAGGTACATAGGATAGAAGTTGAGCAGTTGATTTATGAATAGATAAACACCATTTTCTTAGGGAAGACCACTTCAATTTCAATTGCTTTTCTTGTTTTTCCTTTTATCCTTTTGACCATCAATGTCAAAGCAAAATAACTCTTAATGTTACAGAACAGTGTCTTTGTTGTCCAACATTATGCATAGAATCTTCAAAACAGTATTACTAAGGATTGATTGTATTGTTTTATGCACCAATAAAAAAAAAAAAACGTAAGTGTTAAGTTATATTTGTTTTGTTTGTTTGCCCTTATTGATCCAATCTGATCCAAAAAAAAGCAAATATTTCGAAGCAGTATATATTGTTGACACCGTCACGTAACAGAACTACTGTAATTTAAAGCTTCATCTGCACTGCTTTCAACCACCTATTCACAAAATCTTTTAAGCCAAATCCACGGCTAGGCTTAAGAATTTGTTTGAACAAAGCCTTTTTGGGAACATTCCAGTGTTCCATATGCCTGAAATTTTTTTTATAGATAATCAGATGATTGCCAAAATGTGAAGGGTAGACACATCTGCATTTACAATGAATAGTTTTTGTCACCTGCATACTTTTCCAGATTGTGCATCAAAATAGTATTCTGTGTATCCAGTTGCTGCAGAACATATCAACATGCTCAAATTGCATTGCATATAATATGAATTATGCTATTTAGTAACTGTTAAATGAGCATTTTGCTTAAGACAACTAACTGCCACTAATTCTATTAGAATACCGACTCGTGTTTATTAGAATGTGCAACCATGAAAAACAAAAGAAGCGTGTTTTGGCCTTCCACAGTTCAATCAATGGAATATACACAGATAAGCACAATATGTACCAGAAAGAATGGGCCTCCAAGGAAAGGACAAGATACAGCTGAATCGCCAGTGTCCAATTCCTTTATCCTGTCGTGGAACCATATGTAATAAAACAATATAAGCATTTTGAAGAAAGATAAAAGAGATAATAAAAAATATGGAAATTTGAAAATGAGTTTCTAACTCCAGATGTGTAGTTGAAAAAAATGCAATCAGCACAATATGCTCTTGAACAAGAATGTCACTTGCAAAACTAAATTTAGGAAAGGACTAATGTAGTATCAAAGGTTGTCCTCACTTCAAAATCTTCCCACTTCATAAGCTTCATGTTTGACTTCTCTAGAAGGGACCCAAAATTAGTGCAGTTCCTTTTGAAACGCTGAAGCCCTTTAAATGAGCCTGCTGGGTCCGCAAATTCACAATCCTCTTCATAAGCATTTAATGTCAGATCTCCTGATGGTTAAGAAGATTTTAAATTTCATGAGGGCTTTTTAGTACACACTTATAACATTGAAGAACAATTGCAGTAAAAGAAAATGAGAGACTGTACCATACAATTTATCAACCAATCAACCACTACTAGCATCTTTGTGATAGAACGTAACCTTGAGTTGCTAAAAATATCTTAATTTACATGTCAACATAATATAAAGAGAACTGCTAGCAATACTCTCTGAGACTCTTTCAGACACTCTTCAGACACTCTTATGATGATTGGTTAAAATTTCATAGAAATCATCAAAATAGTCTCTGAAAAGAGTGAGTATTACTAGCACTTCTCTAATATGTGTCGGAGTATAATGGAGGGAGATTAGTCTGATTAATAAAGGGTATTCAATGACCAATAATCACTTAAAATCTCAATAAAATTTATGCTTATCACACAAGCTTTAAGACTTCAGGTTAAAAATTTGCCAATCAAACATGTTGGGAATACAAATGTGAAGCAGAGTTGTGAATTAAGAATCTGACATTGAAAAGGAATAAATGGCCTAATATGATTTAAAGGAAGTAAATTGGAATTGACCCAGAGAAATTAAGCAAATGGGTGTGGGAAAACCTGTGACAAAATAGGATCTTTCAAAGTCTTGTTTGATAGTGTCCACAACCGCAGCACGATCAATGGTCTGAAGAAGCCTCTGAGGAGGAGCTTCCTCATTAGATGGTGAACGGAAAACGGAGGCAGCAATGCCAAGAAGCTCGGAACTATACCATGCAAGCTTGAGAAGTGCGTTGTTCTGTGATTCCGACTCTTTATTCGGATTAGTTCCACTGCATCGAAATCTGTGGATTCTAACCCTAAGGTGCTGCTTGTGTTGTTTCGGTGGAAAAATCAAAGAGCTGTGGTGAGTTCTATTGATTGAAGTAATGGCAGCTAATGCCATGACACAACACAACACAAGACAGTGTGAGAGAATCAAAGTGGAAGTTTCTAGTTGCTACCTGTTGTTTGTTTAAATATCTAAGCTTCAAACTAATGATAGCCACACAAAAACACACGACAACTGATTTTTTTTTTTCTGGTCGCGGGAATCACCAACCAACTGAACCAAGCATAGTTCGAAGTTAAATTTTATATATTTTAATTAACTAATACTAATATACTACAAGATTGCAGTAATACACAAGATAATATATTTATTTTTAAGAGTATAAAAAATGGATTGAGCCTCAAAAGTCAAAATGTTGGTATCATATCCTGTTTAGATCATTTTTTTTCGTAAATACTAGTAGAAAAATAAAATATGAATAGAAAATAAAATAAATAGTGTATAGCTAACATAAAATGAATTTAAAAAATATTAATTATAAAATATATATATTTTTTTAAATTAAGTAGACTTAATTAAAATCCTTAGTTAGTGTAAAACTAAATATTTTTACTTTAGTATTTGAGTATGAAAGGAGTCCTCGTGAAGCATGGAAAATTGAGGAGGTTGGGGAAGGTTGGTCAAAGAGTCAGAATTTCCACACTTCAACAAACAAAACTCTTGGACTTGTTCCTAAAGTCAAGAACCTTTAAGGAACATGGGCCACACCAACAATCACAATTCCTTAGTCATAAAAACATCATAAATAAACCAAAACAAAACAAAACAAAACAGAACAACACACACAATTTCTGTTTTCCATGGCAGAGAGGGAACAAGCATCAAGACCCCTAGCCCCATCAATAGAGCGCCAAAGCAGCGACGAGGATGACACAACTCAACACTCACAAACACAAAAACACAAAAAACTCATCAAACGATGTGCTTGCCCACTACTCTTTTTACTCCTCCTAGCAACACTGATCATAGTTCTAATCTTCACAATATTTCGAGTCAAGGACCCCGTGATCACAATGAACAGCATCAAAATCACAAACCTCGAGCTTCTCAACAACATGTCCTTAGTTGCTGACGTGTCGGTGAAAAACCCCAACGTTGCATCGTTCAGGTATAGCAACACCACCACGAGTTTGTACTACCATGGTGTCATGGTGGGGGAGGCTAGAGGACCACCTGGGAGGGCCAGGGCCAGAAGAACACTAAGGATGAATGTCACAATTGATGTCATCACCGCTCGCGTCGTTTCTAGCCCGGATTTTATGTCGGATCTTGGTTCGGGTTTGATGACTATGATTAGCTTCTCTAGAGTTCCCGGGCAGGTGAAGATCTTGAACTTGATTAAGAGACATGTTGTTGTGAAAATGAATTGCACCACCACTTTTAATATTTCTACTCAGGCTATTAAGGAGCAGAGTTGTAAGCGGAAGGTTAAGCTTTAGTGATCATGCATGTGTTGGTTTTGTTTTGTTTTTCTTTCTTTCCCACACTTGTATCATCCATCGGAAATATACTATGTTAGGTTAGTTTCCTTGAATATACTTGCAAAATTGTTATACCAAAAATAATGAGATTTTTCCTTTGTCTGTTGTTTAGTTTTGATATTGTGGGGATGCTTGCTTTTCTTTCTTCTTCTTTCTTCAAGAGAAATAGTATTGTTTTTCCCTTTATTTTTTTTGTTTAAATTTATAAAATCATGGGTGAAAATAATTAAAAAAGTGAGACTCGACAGAATTGTGTAATTTTCAAAAATGTTTAGTTAATTTTCAAAAAATAATTAAAGAAGTGAGACTTTGGCAAAAGTGTATTTAAAAGAACGTGTTGAAAATGTATTGCTAATTTTATTTTTATTTTTGAACTTGTGGGTGGGGGCTGCGTTAATGTAGTAATTGATGAGTGTTTACTTTCTTCAAAACAAAAGTCAAATTGATGCAAAATCCCTCGGTTAGGGACGCCTAATTGTTTGAAGAGTCATAACTTAATATCAAAACGAACATAATTTGCGTGTGAAAAGGGTTAGTTGTTTTGTTTTATTTTGGGCTAGTCTCGTGTTCCATCTTCAGCAAAGGGAATGAATCAGAATGAAAGAATTTGTGAATCGGTTGTGCTGTATTATTCGAAGAATAATGCTACGAATTTTCAACAAACCGGAATGTCTGTATGTGGTGGTTGCCTAACTGGTTAAGCTATAAGGGTCTCTCTTAATTAAGGACATTGGAAATCACGATTTAGAAGTTACTGATCAGGGTAAGCACTTTCTTAAATAAAACTCTAAAGCTACTACTTGTTAATATATATTTTCCTTAACTAAAGAGGGCAAAATAAATGTTAAGATCTGACAGAAATTATGGATACTACTTTTTGATACTGTGTACAGTTTTTTGGCAATACAAATTTCGTACCATTTAATAATTTTGTTTATGAATTGACCAAACAACAAAAATATGACTTTAGGAAAGAAAGTGAATGGAAAATTTCGTAGACTTGAATGTGATAAACTGATAATACATTAATACTTGTTCTCTTCCCTTTAGCTTATTAGTTTTAGAAGAATCTAAATTTGGCTAAAGCAATCACACAAGTTGAATTCCCAGCAAGCCTTCCTAGCTACAATAGGAAAATAGTCAACGTAAACTCCACTTTTGGGGTGTTTGGACAGAAGAAAGAATAAAAAGAAAAAAAATATACTACTACATAATAAAGAGAAATGTAAACAAAAATGAAATAAAAGAAAAGAGTAGACTTATGATGATAATAATAACTTCCTCCCGTAACTAACTATAGCCAAAAAGATATTAAGGCTTTTAATTACAAGTCTGGATTAACTTGTCCTTAATTTGAAGGTGTATTAATTGACACTATAAAGTGTATCAAATGATAAGGTCATTTAAAATACATGAATGAGAGTACGGATGGATCGAATCATGCATGCCTGCACTAAGGGGCAAATTAAGAAATGCTTGAAGATATATAAAGAAAAAAAGAGGTTACCTACTCCTCTGTAATTAACCAGTACACAAGGAACAAAAGAAACTAGAAATATATCTGAACTTAATTTGAAACCTCGTCAATTTTTTCTAATCATTTGGTCAGAGTTTTTCTTTCTTTTTGTTTCAAATTTGTATTACCTTAGTCCTTATATATATTGAGTGTTGAAAAACCATGGCTAGAAAACTTTAAAGTTGTTAAATAAATAGAGGCACGTACGCATAAATAACTTCGTATTTGTCACACTTGTGTGAGGGAGTGAATTCTCACTAATCTCACTACTGCATACTTCTTTGATAGTTGTTTCTTATTTTCATTTCTCTTTTATTGTTATTTTTTGTAAACAACTAAAACAAAAGAACAATACAGGAACACAAAACAGGCTATAGTCTAGAGTAAACAACACTAAATAATAAATCAACAAAGATCAAATGATTCATTTCAATAGGTGTCTCATTAAGGGTGAAAATACAATCTTTTTTATTTTCCAAAATCAACTTTCAAACATTTTATTTTCTTTGAAGGCTATGTAAGGGAGCGGGAAATTGCTATCATGGATTGAACCTTGCCATTGTAAGTTAGAAAAAATCAGCTTAAATTAATGTGACATTATATGTGATTTTGACTTTCATACTTGATTTCATAAGAAACATTAGTAGCTGGCTGTTATTTTCCTTTAGCATGATGAACTCATGTTCTTCAATTCCCCTTGGCATCCATCAAGCGTCAAAGGATTTAAAGACTTTGGGATGGACAATTATTTAATTACAAAAAAATTACATTGTAAAATGGAGTATAAGCTTAAATCCTTTTTTTAGTCTTTATAATTTAGTTTTTTTTTTTTTTCTTTTTATTATTATTTTATTTTTTAAAATCCTTACAAATTATTTGTGTAATTCATGATCATGTAATGTGTTTTTTTTTTTTTTAAAGTCTTGGTTAGTACGAAAGTATTGATTTAAAATTTAATGGTTGAATCAATTGAATTTATTTTAATAAGTTTTTTTAAAATATAATATGTTAAGTAATATATTAATATATGAAAACAAATAAAACATATCATAATATTTAAGTTTAACATTCTTCAAAATAATAATTTAGATTTAACAATATTAATTAAAATTTATTAACAGTTACAAAATTCTTAAAAAAATAAGTACAATTAAAAGTAATTATACAAGTAAAAGTAATTGATGTAATTAGTTATTATTATAGTATTTATTGAGATTGAATACATCATGTTCAAAGTGACCATCATTATAAGTTGTATGTATAAGAATCAATAGAACATCAAATAAAGAAAAAGTAAAAATCACCTAAACTAGTCATAAGAAGAAGAAGAAGCACCTCAATGAATCTACCAGCTTTGTATATTATTAATTTAAGGGATTTATCCATTTGAGTTTAAGTTTTGTTTCATCATTTGTGAGGAGGACTAAGAAGAAAATTAAAAAAAAAAAAAAATACTAAACTCACGTCATTTTGACATTAAAACACCGTTATTTTAAATTTAAAAAAATCACAAAACTATTCTACTTTGCTTGACTCATCCATTTTCATAATTTTTGTAATTTCCTCTCAATTATTGATTTTATATCTCCCCACATAAAAAATTCTTCCAAACAAGACCGACTACTAATTCCTAATTAAACTGGTATGATCCAATTTTAACAACATCAATACATAAAACAAACCATCATTAAAAATGTAGAATAGATTATCTTTACATGCTCTACAAAATATTAACAATTATTTTTAGATTTTATTATTTCACCATTTTCTCTTATTAATTTTTTTTTTATTATAATTCATATATTGAATAGATCAACGAATTCATCTATTAAAAATAAATATTATTATTACTTGAATTTGCAACATGACTAAATGGTTTTACGGTACAAAAGTTAAAAGATTAATATAAAAATTAATAATTAATATTTTATTAAAAAATATTTTGTCCAAAGCCATGATATTTCATCTTCATCTGTGCCAGGCACCACAACCACACCATGTCCAACCAAAATTCCAAGCCCCCTTCACATCCAACTTACAAACTTTTCACCACCCAAAGTGTCTCTTAGTAACAGCAAGTAATTACAAACTTCTAGTAATAGTTTATCCTTTGAGCATTTCAAAGCAGTTGCATACTTCAAATTCAAACAAAGTCTACTACTGGTTTAAAACAATCTTGTATGAGTTGATTCGGATAATTAACCAGTGTTGTTGACGTGTGTTTGTTTTGGTGGGGTTATTATGAGGAATCCAGCGCAGCAATTGAATGCCGTTTTCAAGTAGAGTGGCTCTGAAGAAGCAGTATTAAATGCAGCAGCTAATATCTCCAACTACCTCCTTTGGCCCTCACAAGAAAACATAACAACACTCTCACTGATTTCCTCCCCTCTCCTTCCACAAATGGAGTATTCCCCATTTCATCCTTCTTCTTCTTCCTCTTCTTCTTTTTCTCTTCAATGTCCTCCCTCAACCTCTCTTCTCCTCCACCCCCGCCACCTTACCTCACCAACCTCGGCTTCGGCTACTCCATCGCCATCGCTCTCGGCGTACTCTTCCTCCTCTCCACCCTCATCCTCTCCTCCTACCTCTGCTGCCGTACCCTCCGCCACCGCAGCAGCAGCAACAACAACCACCCCCACCACCACCACCACCACACCTCCGACGGCATCGTCCTCCCGCGCGTGATCTTTGTCGCCGAGGACGACGACACGCGCCACAACGACGTTGTCACGGGCCTCGAACAGGCCGTCATAAACTCCTACCCGAAATTCCCCTACCTCAAGGAAAGTAACTACGACAGCACGTGCTCGATCTGTTTGTGCGAATACAAGGATTCGGAGATGCTGAGGATGATGCCAGAGTGTCGACACTACTTTCATCTGTGTTGTCTTGACCCGTGGCTCAAGCTTAACGGGTCCTGTCCCGTTTGTCGGAACTCCCCCATGCCGACGCCGCTGTCCACGCCGCTGCAGGAGGTGGTGCCGCTCTCCCAGTACGCCGATGCCAGGGCTAGGAGGTGAATTTGAATTCTCATCGCCGGGGAATTAAAAAGGAGAAACATTTAAATGTTTTTAGTTATTTTTTTCTTATCAAGATTGAAGTTTCATCTCGATCAAACTAAAAGTAGTTTATGTTTAAATATTATCGAGTGATGAAACTACAATTCTGATCAGAGAATAGTACTAGAATCATTTACAAAGTTGTATCTAAATTTTCTGCAAATTGTAAATCTTCCTGTAGATGGGAGATGGTGAGTTTTTATTTTAAGGAAAAAAAAAAAATCTGAGGAAGAAAAATGACGAGGTGGTGGTGGGAGGGAGCATGTGTTGGATTACATGGCAATTTCAGGAAAAAAGAAATTTATGTTATTGCTACGGGTTTGAATTTTGTGATCTGATTCTATGGTGTTAGTTGTTGGTTACTGAATTATTATTGGTAATGCACAGAAATACTGCCGAATTATTCTCGACTGCGTTTTGTTAGTACCATGATTTGATATTGGATATACTAATGGATACTGTTTTTCTTTTGGTTCTAGTTTTGCTGGTTTGACCCACAGTGGAATCTCTTGTTGAGAATGTTACATCGTGTTGTTTTTCGGATTTTAATTTTTTTTTTTTAACTTTTTCTCTAAGAAATTGTTTGTGGACTTTGTAGTACGTGTTTGTTCCCCGTTTTTTCAATTCATGGACCCATTGGGTTGTCGTCATTAGTAGACAGCTTGCATTGGTGCTCATTCCTTTCTGGGACAAACCAGGTCCTCTGACTTTTTTTTTTCTTTTTTTCTTTTTGGTACAATATTTACGGCGTCGTATTCAGCATAGAGAAAGTCAAATAACGTGTGCTCGTGAGATTACCTAGTTTTATGCAAATCTTGCTTCAGCTGCACATTTGACAACATAATCTAAATATGATGCCACATGCATCAACTCATTCTTTTGTAGTACTTTCTATCCTTAATGCATTTTCTAGCGCTATTGGCATTCCTCTAGATCCGTGCAAGAGTTGAATCACAAATTGTTACTAATATTTCAAACAAGTTGCGTTTACATGAAATGCAAGATAGGTTTGTGGGTGAGAATCACCTTTTGCATATTGAAATTAAGTATTTGTGAAGCAATCACTAAAATGTTGTTCCAATCTCTATTTATTAGTATGCGTGGGATATGGAAATCCAATTTATTCTGGTTTACCATATTGTTTTGTAAATGATGAAAATATCACTCTAAATACTATCAGCTTCAAAGTAATGATCAATCAGCTTGAAGGTAATTTCTATGATCCGTTTTTCTGTCCTTATTTCAACTTCACTTTTGATGCTAAGGCTGTCTGAGTATCTTCTCTTTGAGATGTATATGTTCAGTTATTTCTTAATCTGAAACCGCATATGTCAACTTCAAGGTGTGTGCAGTTTGAGAACTTTGTATCTCACTACTACTATGTTATGTAAGAACGCATGAAACCTTTCAATACTCTGAGTCCTGAAGATAAGGAAATGACAAAACAGAATGTTAGTACAAAGTCAAAAAGATGGAGATGTGTTTACTATTTTATCTTCATACCGGGTGCTCTTGCACTTCTCCTTTCTGTTGCTGCCATGTGCAAGTTCCTCTCCTTCAAATCATTTCTTGGCACTGAATCTTTTTACTCAAATCTGAATCATGAGGTTCCAAATGGGAATCAAAATGAGGTGCTGATGACAACTGTTGAAATGGTAATTCAGAAAATTGAAGCGGAACTGAACAAACTGAGGGAAGCAAAACAGGATCCATCATCAGCCCCACTTGTGTTTCAACAAGGTGCATTTCTTTCTGATATATTAGGACTTCTCGAGTCCGCGGCAGCGGCGCCTCATCAAAATGGTAGTGGTTTCACCATTCATCCTCTGGCGAGAAGAAAGAAACGATCTGATGAGCCTGCTGATTACTTTCTGCGAGAAGAGATTCGCAAGTATGTCAGGATCAAGCCTAACAGATTAGGAAAACAGAACTTCATGGGGGCAAATGCAAGCTTCACCAGCATAGGACACGCGTGTTTTTCTATGAAGGGAGAGCTAGAAGAATACATGGATTATGATGTTGGTGAGATCTGCAATGATGATTGGAAACTAGCTCAGAGGCTTATGGTTCATGGCTGTGATCCATTACCAAGGAGAAGGTGCTTTTCAAGAGCACCTAAGCTATACAACCAGCCATTTCCCATCAATGAATCCTTGTGGAAACTCCCTGATGATAGAAATGTTAGATGGAGCCAATACCGGTGCAAGAACTTCGCGTGTCTTGCCAGCAACACCACTCGTAAGGGATTCTTCAAGTGTGCTGATTGCTTCAACCTCACCAACCATGAGATGCCAAGATGGGTGAGCCTGGAGGCTGATGATCCAAACCAGACGTCTGATTTTCTTATATCTGATGTTCTTGGAACTAAGCAAGGAGAGATCAGAATAGGATTGGACTTCAGTGTTGGAACTGGGACTTTTGCTGCTAGGATGAGGGAATTCAATGTGACAATAGTTTCAGCCACTATCAATTTTGGTGCACCTTTCAATGAAATGATAGCTCTAAGAGGACTTGTTCCTCTCTACTTTACTATAAACCAAAGGCTTCCATTTTTTGACAATACACTTGATTTGATTCACACAACAAGGTTTCTAGATGGGTGGATTGACCCTTTGCTCCTTGAGTTTGTATTGTATGATTGGGATAGAGTTTTGAGGCCAGGAGGGTTGCTTTGGATTGACAGTTTTTTCTGCTTGAAGGAAGATTTGTATGATTACTTGAAGGCCTTCAAAATGCTGAGATATAAGAAGCACAAATGGGTGGCTGTTCCAAAGCTTGATAAGGATGATAAGGAAATGTTCTTTTCTGCTGTTTTAGAGAAGCCTCCTAGGCCATTCAGGTGATTCATACTCTTTAGGTTCATACTGTTTGATTGATACTCATTAATTTTTGAATGTTGCATAGTTGTCTTGTGTATTGTGATCATAAATTTTTGGAAATGACTGTTTAATATGATATATATGTCAATAAGGAGCTTCATAGTTGAATATACTTCAATGTCTATTCGTTGAGACTCTTGCTCTATATTTTACACTATTGATTTTGCTCTATATATTCTGAATCTTTGGTCTTCAACCAAGCGGAATGAGGGCATGTGATGTGATTATGTAACTGACTTTACTTAATAGGATAAGACTTTGTTGTTGATTTTGATTTTGCAATTATTCTCTCTTTTACTCCCATACTACATGGAGTATTGTTTATGCTGATTTCCATTATTTTTAGTATAAATTATGTTGCTATAATTCACCTTCAAATTCGCAGTGAAAGCAATTCATATAGTATTTGCTTGCTACCCGACCACCATAATAATAATACAAGATTTTCAATAACGTCTCTGGTCAGTACCATAATCCTATTAATCCATTCTAGTGTTCAAGTCATTCAAACTACGAAGCACGAGCAATTCCAAATAGTAACTAGTGTGATACTCAATTCAGATACGAATGTTACATTTCCCTCCCAGATATTTTAGTTGCATTTTATAATTTTTATTTTTATATTCAAAATTTCATAATAAAATATTTTTGTAATAATTTAAAATGTTTTTAAAAATATCAATTCGATTTTAATTTAAGTTTATGTTATTTTTTAGGGAAAAAAAAACAAACAAGAATAATATCTTAAATTTTATGAAAATATGAAAAAAGAGCAATATCTTGAAAGATGGAAATAAACTAAAAAAAATTAAAAATGTGAAAAATTAAGAATAATATCTTTAAAATTCAAAAAAATGAATTTTTTAAGAATATGAAAAAAAAATAATGTATTGAATTGTTTTTTAAAAAAATTGAAGATTTTTAAAATGTTAAAAAATAAGAGGAATGTCAATGAAAAAAAATGAAAAAATAAATAAAACCTTTAAAAAGAAGAAAAATAAGTGTAAAGTCTTAATTTTTTTTAAAATATAAAAAAATAAGAATAATATCTTAAAATTTTGAAAAAAAATATGAAAAATAAAAAATAATATCTTAAAAACTTGAAAAAACAAAAGTAATGTATTAAAAAAATTGAAAAATTCTAAAAATATGAAAAAAAAAAATAAAGAAATAAAATGTCTTGAAAGATTGAAAAGAAAAATAGGGTTCATATGTTTTAATTTTTATGATTTATGATTTAAAATTTTATTCCATAATTTAGGATTTTATGGTATAAGATTTAGTATTTTATTTCATAATTAAAGATTTTATAATTTATGATATAGAATTTCATTTCATTGTTTTGAATTTATGATTTTATTTAGAATTAAAGGTTTATGATTTATGATTTATGATTTCATAATTTATAATTTAAAATTTTAAAATTTAAAGTTCTAATGGGGTAAGATTTAGAATTTTATAAATAAAATTCTAAAATTTTTTATAAATAAAATCTTAATTTCTATATATAAGAATGACCTACAAATAACTTCAAACTAACTTGTGAAAGGCTCTGCAGATGTAGACATTTGGAGTCATTTCCCCAACTTTTCCTTTTCTTTTACATTTCATGTGATGAATCAACTCAATTGCCATGACAGCATTGCCAATAATTGACTGCCCTTCAATGAAAGCGGTTTATTCATTCCAGCTCGAATTATCAAGATCATGCAAAATTAATATGATTGGATGGGTTATGACAGTACATGAGTATAAGTTATTTACAACTTAGAGGTTTAATAAATTACTTAAATTTAAGTAATACTATTTTATTTTATTTTTTTATTGAAATAAACCACATAACGGAACGTTATTTATATAAATATAGTTATTTGTATAAACAATAGATTATTTAAAAAAATTATACTATAAATAATAGATTTATATTACATAAAATTAAATTAAACACTAAAAATATCAACTTATTATTTTGAGTGAATTTAGTATAAAAAATTTAAATCTATATAAAATTAGATGCATAAAAGATAAAATAAACAATTCATCTTATCAATATTCGATAATGCATTGTAAATGATGTTATAAATGTTCCTGTAACTGAAATAATAACTTTGTGTTTTGCATAAAGGAGGAGCCGTCCATGACCCCATGTCGATGTGCCCCAATTGGTAGCCGCCACCTGTCCCACAACATTTTATATGGTCGGTCACTACTTTTCAAAAGCATCCACCGTCACTCTCTGACAACCAGTGACTTCTTTTCGTTGATTTGACTATAAGAAGTAGACTAATAAATTTTAAATTTTAAATTACTCTTACTATTTATTTTTATGCAAATACTAGGATGCAAATTTAACTCATACACGTGGAAATACCTATTTCATATTTCAATTTTAATGGAAAAAATTTAAGTTTATTGAGTATGGTCGGAGTTTGAATTTTTTTCATTTATCAAAGTTGGAGGCGAGATTGAGAATTATCTCGTCTATCCATATTTATATTTGTCTTCACTATTAATATAATAAATTATATAAATATTTTAGAATAATTTATGTGTATATCACATAAATTATAAATTTAAAAATTTGTATTAAATTTAAATAGTATAATAATTTTATATGTAAAAAAAATTATTAAATAATATTTTTATTAATAAAATAAATAAAATAATTTAATTTATTATAAAAAAAAAATAGAAGTGTGTTATATAAGGGTGTCATGTATAACATGTGAGATGCTCATGTGTATTGGAGATAGGGTAAGGTGGGGTTGAAAAACTCATGGATGGATTAAATTTTTAAATTCCAACAAAAATTTAGAATAAGATGGAATGATTTGGAATGAAGGTTCTCGTCCCCGCCTCACTACCATACCTACCAAATACTTTATTTTAAATTATTTATCATTTAAAAATATTAACTATTTCTATTATATTTTTATTTATTTTGTTGTCACCATCATATTCGTATACAATATCCACATACAGTTTTTAATCACATTACATTTGTTTCAGTTACATATTTACAAAACAATGTATTTTAGCAAAAATAACATTTATTTTAAAAAATGAATATGATTAATTATTTTCTTAAAATTTATATATTACTTTAAATGGTAGATAAAATATTTTCTTTTAACTTTTTATTATATAAAGTTCAACTTAAGTATAACAAAAAAAATTAATATCATAATTCATGTAGTTTTAGTATAGTTTTTAATTACATTACATTCATAAAATAATGTATTTTAGCTATAAAAAAAAGTCCTCTAAAAAAAAGCTAAAAATTATTATTTTTAAATGAATCTGATTACTTATTTTCTTAAAACGTATATATTACCTTAAATGAAAGGTTAAATAATATACAGAAATAATTTTATTTCGTGTTATAGAAATTTCAAATTAAATATAGAACAACAAATTTATCATAATATTTCATGTAGTTTTAGACTTTTAGTATATTTAATTAAAATTAAAATTTTACTTAAAGAACCGATATTATCTATAATATCAGCCTTAATCAGGTGAATTATAATAAAGTAAAATAAAATAAAAATATTAAAATACTAAAAATATTATATCCAAAATAGTCAATATTATGTTCAAAATTCCCCCCCTAACTAACATGCTACTGTCAGTATACTTTAGTAAAAAAAAATGTATTTAAATTTTAATTGCAGCATACAGTAACACTAGCAAACGCCGTCAATTTCAACGGCGTGAAAAACCTTGACCGCATCAAAACTCAAACGGCGTCTCCTCTTCTTCCCTCTATTCTATTACCCGTGCCAGATTAAATGTGTCCCGAGCCTGAGCTTCGAGACCCGAACCTCGTTATGCGCAACACTATAAAATGTGACACCGAGCGCATCGCACGCTACTAGTACTTGTCCTCAGCACCAGCCGAAAGCCAAAAAAAGCTTTCGATCCCTGTAACTGCGTTCGACGATTTAGGGTTTTTCGTAGACAATGGCGGACGAATCGGAGCACACGGCGGCGCCGGCGAGTGGTGAATCTTTGCTCGACAAGATCGCCGAGAAGATTCACAGCCACGACTCTTCCTCTTCCTCCGATTCCGATTCGGAGAAAAAGGAATCTTCGTCGATTAAGGAGAAGGTTTTCCGGCTCTTTGGAAGGGAGAAGCCAGTTCACTCCGTCCTCGGCGGCGGAAAACGTATGAATCTCTCTCTATATATCTCTAACTATCGTTTTTCTCTCTCTTTATGAAACACTGTTTAGTTTACTTGTGTAGTTGTGGTTTCGTTAGATCTGTGATGTGAGACGATTAAGTGGAGTTCTATATATATATAATTCGCTCATCGGTGTTAAGGTCATTTTAAATGACGCTACATTTTGTAAAATCTTGTGAAATTGAAAATGCTCGAAATAAATATCTCTGGGTTTTTTTGTTTTAATTTAGTAGGAAGTCGAGTTAAGGTGTTTGAAGGCTTGTAGTGTATGTCAATGCTGCATTATTATCTGGAAATGGAATTCGAGTTCACTTAAGTGTGATTTTGGATTTCAAATCTTGTCATGTAAAATATTCACTGATCTTGAATCTGAAGAGCATTTTGTATGGTTCCCTAACAAACGTTAATCATTGTGATTATTTATTGATTGAATCCGATTTTTGCATTCACATCAATGAATTTTTCGTTTTATCATATAGATCGAAGATATATTTGAAATGTGCAACTTGTGGAACGATATGATTCGTATTTTCACTGCCTGACTGAACACTGCTGCTATATTGCATTTTGCATAAACAACTCTTATTTATTTGTTGTGATTTACTTCCTGAGATGTAATACTTGATTTTTTGGGCCTGTTTGTTACAGCTTTTCATATAAAAGAATCATTTTATTTTTTTCTTTTTCATGTGTTTGCTTCAGCTTTTCAAAATAGTTAAAAAAATATATTGAAATCAGAAACTATTTTGAATAGCTTTTAGAATAATGTGTTGCTTCTTTTATTTTAGTGATTTTTATAATTGTTAACAAACATAATTAGCTTTTTTTAGATCTCAAAAACTAACTCAAGTTAATTGAATTTAGGATTACTTTATTTTTAATTTTTAATCCGTAACCAGCTGATCTTTATTATTTTTTTTTTTTTTTCTAATCTTTAATTACAGCTGCTGACGTGCTCTTGTGGAGGAACAAGAAGATATCTGGAAGTGTACTTGGTGTAGCCACTGCTGTTTGGATCTTTTTTGAGTTGCTCGAATATCACCTGCTTACTCTAGTCTGTCACATTTCGATTCTGTTGCTTGCGGTTTTGTTTTTATGGTCCAATGCCCATACCTTTATTCACAAGTAAGACTCCGGGACTTGTTATCTATTGAACCAATGCATAGTCGCATACAAGGTATGATTTATTCTAACCAATTTGATGTAATATTTAATAATATTGTTGCAGGGCACCGCCTCGCATCCCAGTTGTTCATCTCCCAGAAGAACCAGTTCTCCAATTTGCATCTGCATTGACGAGTGAAATCAACCGCGGATTTGCTGCTCTGCGTGCTATTGGTTCTGGAAGAGATTTGAAGACGTTTCTCATTGTATGTATCCTGCAAACTTATAATTTCGTTCATGCACATTAAATATATGGTTCAAGTGTTAATCACTTCAATTAAATATCCCTTATTTTTCTCATTGTTTAGCTCGCAGTAAGAACTGAATTATTGTTGTCATGTGGTTGTCTTATGATGAGAGCATTCTTTTGTTGATGTTATGTTAGGTTATCGTTGGCACATGGATTCTATCGATTGTGGGGAGCTGGTGCAATTTCCTGACCTTGTTCTACATTGGTAAGAAATAATATATCCTCGTTTTATTTTTATATGTATTTTGAAGTTACGGATATTAAGTTTTACCGATTTTCATAATCTTCATTTGCAGCTTTTGTTTTGTTGCATACGGTTCCTGTCATCTATGATAAGTATGAGGATAAGATAGACCCTCTGGCAGAGAAGGCACTCATTGAGTTCAAGAAGCAGTATGTTGTGTTTGACGAAAAGATATTGAGTAAGATCCCGAAAGGCCCATTGCAAGGGAAGAAGTTAGCTTAGTGTTTAAGCATTTGTACTCTCAAGACAAAAAAAGGAGGCACCACTTGAGTCTTTTATATTTTACTAGAGCCTCGTTTCCTTCAAACCATATACCAAGCCTTGTTTTGGATTTTCTTTTAGGCGGGTGTGGTACTAATGGGTTTTAGCTTCAAGATGTAGCCTTTTAATTTTTGTTACAAGCATATGTTGATTTTGCTGATTACAATGTTTGTTGGACATGTACCTCAATCGGTAAAAATATTTATGTTAATTTTTACTTTGATAAAAAAATTGGGGCGTTTGTATTTTTACTTAATATCTTCTATTTTTGTTTCATTTTTTTTAGTGTGTGAATAAGTTATACAGTCTTTGTAATAATTAAGTGACTGAGAAAAGCAAAAAAGTAACTGGCCAATATTCATTTATTATAATGATTTTTATTTTTATAAATAATGAATTTCAAGTTTATGTCCAGTGTATAAAAATTAGTTTACAAAACATGTTTAATTAAAGAAATATTAATGTAATTATAAAAGAAATAGTTTTATGTATTATCATAGTTATTTAATTTTAGCTTTAAAACTAGTTTATAAAATTTTTAAATAAGAAAAATGTCAATTGTATTCTACAAATTGATATAGTGCACACAATTTGGGTTATTTAATTAATAAAAAAAAAGTTTATGAAACATCATACAATAATGGTTTATCTCTTATTTTATAGTAAAGTCTTAAGTTTTATTTTAAATAAATTATAGATTGTATATAAATGAAAATTGCTGCAAAAAAGATACATAAAGGTACGAAAACTATTTGAACTTATGAGTTACTGTAAGATAAAAGTTTACGTAATAACAAAAATCTCCTCAATTCTGCTTTTTTTTAATTCACGACGGAGGGCTAGCAAAACAAAGAACTGCGAGGAGGATCTACGGGCTACATATAATAACCCCATAGAGTCATGAAGAGCTAACATAAATCTTCTCTCAAAAAAAAAACTAACATAAATCCCATCAATTTTGAATTCTTTAGAATGATTTCATGATAAAAAGAAACTAGAAACTAATATCTAGAGACTAGAAAACTGGGTATAGCACACAAATTGAGAGTATAAAGGGCGAGTAAGAAGTTATAACATAAGGACGGCTCGTTAACAAATAGAGAATATGCATCACAAAATAGAGAATAGATTGTAGCTACGAACTGGTTCGTATAGAATTGTATTGTATTATATACATTAAAGCAATGGGAACGATATTATATGACATCTACATCTGCCAAAAATCCCAAATTATATACGAGATGCCGAATTCAATGGAAAGTAAAACTTTGGAAGTTCCCCGTACCCCCTTAAGTGAAAAAGGGACACTCATTTTGAATGTGAAAGAATTAATTGAACGAAGATTGCATGCCTATAATTTAACAAACAATGATATATACCTTTGTTTAATTGGGCACTCCAATGTATATTTAGTATCTTGGAAGCAAGTTTGGGCTAGTAGTTTTACCCTCAGATGATGTAAGAGGAACTGTTGAGAACTCAGAATCAAAATGTTCAGAATGCTGAAAATAACTACGCGGGGGAGGACTGATGTTTTGATTAGATGGAGTCATTTGAAAAGCAGATGGTGTTCCAGCATCAAACCTCCGATTGGAAAATGGTGGAGTGGCAAGCATAGTATTTGGACTTTTTTCGGAAGAATTTTCCATGGCTTTACCTGTATTTTCTGACAATTCTCGTTTCTCTCTTTCTTCTGTTTCCTTGAGAAGAAAATCAACCCATAGATCTGCAAAAGACTGCACGAAGAAACGTAAGTAGAACTTAACAAGTATCTGCTGGCATAAAAATGGTTCAGTCAGAAAAACTCATTGGTTTGATTTTATTAAAAGTATGCAACCAGATAATAATCCATATTCCATAGTCATATAAATCTATTCCCTCAATTTTCTCCTAAATAGTTATCTGTTCTGATTAGTCATACCAAATGAGAAGAAATCACCTGGTTATCAGATCCTGCATTCGCAGCAGTCGAACTTCCTCCCAAGATGCCTCCAACTAGGCGGCCAGGCAGCCCAAGAACTCCACGAACAACACCTTTACCAGAACCTTGTTGAGCACCTCCTATCCTTTGCTTATCCTCATCAGAGAACCCTAGCATGCGAACCATAAGATCCAAAACCTGTCCCCAGTATAACTAACGCTAAGCACAAGATCAATTTAAACAAAACATAACCTGTCCCCAGTATAACTAACGCTAAGCACAAGATCAATTTAAACAAAACATCCCACAAATCAGATAAAATAACAGCCACATCAGCAGTACAAGTTAAAGAAAGCAAACAAAACAAGCTGCAAGTAAGCAAATGCAAGTGGAGAATATGCTTCATAACCTTTCCAGTTCATACTTATAGGTTAAAACATCAACCAATATTGCATTCACAGACCTCTTCATGGATTTACTTTGTGTTTGGATTAGTTTATTTCCAGGATAAAAAAGCTTTTTTCTACTGCTCCCTGAGCCCTGAGAGAACTCAAGGAAAAGGTGATTATTTCCCCTGATTTCAGCTGAACTATACATGGGATTCGGTTAAAATGCTAACCAAATATCAGAAATTTGGTGCAAATCTGGGTACATGAATTTGTGCTCTCAGCCATCCCCTTTGGCATCCATAAACATGAGACAGGAATCATGACAGATTTGTGGATAATAAAGGACGTGGGGTTTCATTCCAGACCCATTCCTGTAAAATGCATCTAAAGAAACAAAAATTATAAGATTTTCATACCTCTCTGCTGTGATTTCTCTGAAAATAAGTTACAAGTAATTTTATCACAATGCGCCTGCAACCAATTCAATTTAGATTAGTATCATAATTTACTATCTAGAATAATAATAGGAATTATCCCAATTCTAAATTCATCCAAAAATCTTACTTAGAAGATTCCAACATTAACCTTATAAGAAATTAAAGAGAAAAAGTGTGGACAAATGCACCTTCCAGGAAATTCGGAAGAAAAAGCATACTAAGAACACAAACAGACTAACCTGTCAACAAGATAATCTGAATCTACCGACATTCTATTCAACCGTGTCATACTCTGCTCAAGAACTTTCCTCAATTTGGCATTGTCATCCTCAACCTTGCTTACTCTACTTCTCCATTCAGTTTGCACCTTCTCAGATTGTGAAAGCTTGGCTAAAATTTCTTCTTTTTCTTTCCTTGATACATCTGCTCTGTGATCTGCTTCCTGGTAATAGAAATAACTATTCAATCTACAACTTACTAAATCAGAAATGCCAAGTTAATTTCTTACCCTAACTAGACCAATATACTTGAGCAAAATTTTTGGGAACTATGTGAGATAAATCAAATGCATTAAGATTTTGAGTAATGAAATCTTTCTTTTAACTTTTTTGCATTCCAAAAACTCTCTAAGTTATTAAATTAACAGTGTTTTCCTAAAAGCTACTTCTGCAACACCACTAAGGGATTAATTCTACCTAGTTCCTACATTGTACCAATGACATGTTGCCACACAAGATGATGACACTGATAGAGTTAGCCTTCATGAAAACATTGTACTAATCTAACAAATTAGATGACTAATTAGGAATAAATATTAATAAAACAACGAATTTGAAAACTTAAAAACAAACTAAAAGATGCAAACATGTTTTTTTGCTAAAAAGTAGTTTTGTTTGAAAAATTAACAGGAAATTTATCAAAACATGATTAAGACTGAATCAAAACTTTAGTGGAAAAGATATAGTGTAATGATTCTAAAGGATTTCTATATCTTTAAAAAAATTTGGCTGCATGTCAAAATGCATATAATAACTTATGTGTATATAAATTTTAAAAGTGTATCTAAGTATTATTACAAATAAATAACACAAACTTAAGTCATACTATTATTAAACTTTAAATATGTGTCTTTACTCTTTAGGTTATACTTTATAAGATTTTATGTCTATATTGATTTATTTTGAAATAATTTAATTTTAACTAATGTTTATCTTTTAAATATTTGATTATAAGGTTTTTTTAATGCTACTAATTGAAGAATGTACTAAGCATTGTTTACTAAAAATTTAAAATGCCTGTGTAATGCACTGGTAACCTAACTAGCATAAAGTAGTAACAAGAGCACATTCAGGTGATCCATATATTGTATTTAGAGACAGAAAGAATCTTACTTTCAAAAGTTGAGAAAGCTTAGCAGTTTCTTCTCTTGCATGAGCCAACTCCCTTTCTAAATACTCCTATGGAATAAAAATATAGTGCAAGTAAGCTAACTCAACATAACTATAGACACAAGCACACACAGACCTTGAAACATATTGACATAAAAATGTAAGGAACTGTACCAAAAAAATGCAACAGGGCAAGTGTTAACAACCCAACTATTGTCTGTAATTTATGAATAACAAAAAAAAGACTGTTGTGCTTTTGTACCTTGGCTTCAATTTCAGCATAGTACTGTCCTAGAGCTGTCTGTAGATTCAAAAGTTCAATATTTTTAGCATCTATGGTGCTCATACAGTTTGCTAGCTTCTTGTTCAGGTCATTAATGGCTTCTTTAGACTTGAGAAGTTCACTATTGTTTGCCATCTTCAGCTCCTCTTGACTTGAAAGTGCTTGCTTCAGGGTTCTCTCAAGATGTGTTACTTGAGCCCTTAAATAATTATTGCTATCACGTAGCTCTTCAATGATTTTGCTGTCTTCATCCATTTTATCTGATTCTTCAGATGCCTAGATAAATCAGTAAGGAAAACAACATTGATGTCACAGAAAGGTGGATATAGTAAATCTATCCAGGAAAAATGCAAGTGGAAATCATTCACTCAGATAATTATGGAGATAAAATTATAACAGTTACAGTCCAGTAGATAGAAAGATAGAAGAAACTCAAAAAGTTGGCCAAAATTAAAACACAAATAGTAGGTCAACATATCCAACTAAAGTACAGAATGAAAGCAACTGAATCATGACCAAACCTCATTACGACCACTTAAAATATGCTTCATACAGCATATTATTACTGAAAAGAAAATGTTGAAAGATCAATCAGACATCACTAACACTAATCAACAAGAGTTCAATTCAATATGGATACAGTTAATGTGTCTTGGTCTAATTGTATCATGTTGAAGAACCACTTACAACTAAGGTTTATAATAAAAATGAGTGGAGAGAAGCAATTGGAAGAATTGAATGATTAATTTAACAGATTGCAAGAGAAGAAAGGGAAATCAAGTGATTTGTGTAACACTTCCAGTATGGTAATCAAGGGGAATCGGGAGGGAAAGTTGACATCTATGGCTATAAGAAAGGAGTTGGGCAGAAGATAGAGGCAGGAAAAGAAGTAGAGGGCAGTGAGGGAGAGTTGGTCTCTCAGATACCCTGTGTTATCTTTTTATAGTTTCAGTCTTTATTGTTCATTGTGAGTGGATAATACAGTAGATTTACACCAACAAGGAGTGTTTGATTCAGTTTCTAACATTGTATAGTAAACTATAGTCGACTGTGTGTGGTCAGTTAGTAAGGGTACAAACCAGGTCAAATTTAATACAGGAAGAAAAATATATATCACAAATATATTATATAATTAATGAGATATGCACAAATGAAAAATGAATACAAAATTGAGTAATTATTTGTCTCTTGAATGTCATGATTACTCATCATTGGTTCACTTCAGAAAATAAAGATAAAGACATAAAAGTAAAATAAATAAAACCTTTTCCAGTAAATGCTGTTTGAGGCGGTTCAATTCCTGCACTGTTTTGTCCCTGTCCTGCTGTGTTTCCTTCAAATCTTTACTAAGCTTTTGTAAGGATCTTTCCATTTCTTCCTTTTCTGGAAAACTTTGGGAGTGATCTGGCATCTGATACCAAATGGCAATGGTCCAATCCCCCAAAAGAAAAGAAAACAATTATTAGCAAGGATCCAAATGCATAACCTGTAAAGTGCATATTACTATGAAGTTTTGGCTCACATCATCGACACTGCTAGAATCCTTTTTCTGAATATGTGAAGCATCAGGCATAATTTTATCAGTGAAAGACTTCCTGCTATTTGCGAGAGCAGCCTCAATTTCATTCCTTTCCATCTAATAACAAGGGGAATAGGATTTGTATTAGAGTGCATATCAGAAGCAAAATAATACAAAAGCATCATGATCATTTTTTGAGCGGAAAAATAGTAAAGTTTTTATGGTGCAGTAAAATATGGTAATGCATAATTATACCAACCTTAAGTGTGGTGTTTTCCTTCTCTAAGGTGTTGATAAGTCTTTTTAAGCTATCAACAGCCTCCCCACCTTCATTTTCCCGTCTTGTCAACTCAAATTGCAGATGCTTTATTTCTGACACTTTCTCATTCAATTCAGTATGTATTTTGTTTATCTCCTTTGATGCCTTCAAAGCAATAACATAATATATGTATAAGTCAGACAACCAAAAACTAAATAATCAAGCCTGTGACATTGCAAAATTGTAAGATTCCTTGAAAATACCTTTATTGGTCAGTGATGCAATGGAAGAGATTAGAATGTAGGCCATAAAATGATCAAATTACTACTTATCAGATTAAAATAGTATTAGCTGAAGAAAAAATGAAAAGAAGATTTTACAGAATTGGTCAAAGTTGTTCATGTTCTCTTTTAGTTTGTCAATTTATTTGCTATTCAAATACAAAATAGAAGAATTTCACTTTTGGTTTCTATCTGAATTCACATCAGCAAGCCATTTTTTCTCTATCTTTATTGGTAGAAGGCAGATTTGTATATGCCTTTGTCCATCTATTGATAGTTTGAAACTAAATCTCATTATTTTGTGTCCATCAAAAGCTATTTAAATACTAGAGCATTCTTTTAAAAAATATATATATAGTTCAGTATTTAGTAAGTGCATTATTATTCCTTTAACAGTAAAATGAATAAAAGCCACAATTTGCTAGGGTATTTTTAAAAGGCTGAAAATTTTATTAGGTGCTTCTGATTTAGTTCTCTAACATCACAGCATGTCTCATCATTGGTAGCAATAAGACAATGATAAAAGTATCAAACACAAAAGATGTCCCAGAATACACAACAATGACATGTAACATGCTATCCGTGTATACATCTATTGCTTTATTCCCATAGCTCTCTTAAGTTCAAAATTATGCTCCTTCAAATATATCAAACACAATCAGTTTGTTATCCCAACAAACTTATGATATAGATGATGCTCTCTTAAGTGATTAGGGAAATATGTTGCAGCCATGATCATGAAAATTTATATATCTACCCTAATATATAACTCACTTTGTCTCTTTCCAACTTTAATATGTTAAGCTCCTCCCGGAAAGACTTGTTCAATCTCTGTTCCTCTGACATTAAAGAAAGAATCAGAATGTTAGGCCACTTGTATAATGTTAAGATGCAATTTAGATATCCCAAAAGCAAAATAAAATACCTTGGAATTTTAGCTGAATGTTCGCCAATTGATTACGTTCTTGCTCTAGTTCTAACTTCAACTTTTTTATATCTGGGGAATGTTGTACAGCTACTGTGGTATTTCCATCAACCAAATCTGCAAGCTCCTAGAAGGCATTCATACATCTGTTGTCAAATTCACTCATCACTAAAAAAAAGACATAAAGCTAGCAAAATGTGATGATAGCTTTTACATTATAAAGACACAGAAACTAAATTATAAGTTATGTCCATTGGGGGAAAAAAGGAAGGTGCACTTCATGCTGAGGACACCTTGAAAACCAAAACAGACATATAATCAATCAATAAACTAATATATCAAAATTCAATATATACAAGGAAAATCATATACAAACAACACATAATAGTCAATCTTATGCATATTCACTGTTTAAGAGCAACCAGAAATTAAAGGTATCATTACCTTATGATTTCCTTGTAAATTTGAATGTTTGATTTGCATCTCACTTTGAATAGCATCAGATTCCAAAGCAGACATGGTTCCATTGTCTATAGCATACCGATATTTCTGTTGTGTGTTGAACTTATGCTGTTGATTGGGTGACTGATCACTACTTCCCTGCACAAATATTTAAAAGCAGATAACATGAATTCTTAGTTATCTATCAAGGCCCAAAAACCAAACTTGAATCAAAGCTGCAATATGAGAATGCAAATGGCACTACCAGTCAAACATCCTCATTGCTAAGTAAATTTCACATGGACATAAACAAAATACCAGAAACCAAATATAATGGAAGACCTCCAGCTCAGGTTGACATACATTAAACTTGCCATAATAAAGTTTTAAGTAGAATATGGGAATACCTTGACTGTATAAGTGCCATTCGAAGATGCTCCAGAACCTTCAATTCTGGAGACATGCAGAGCAGCATTTGTAGCCTCCAAATTCTGCTTTAGTGAGCCATTTTCTTTATGTAATTTAACCATCTGATCCTGGAAAAATTTTCAAACAATCCATTATTGCTGAGCTTTATTTTAAACTGACCCAAGATAAGGTCCATACATTGATTACATATATTCTGAAAAATAATGGCCATACCTCTTTTTCTTTTAACAGAGCTGCATAATTAACTGACAATGCTTTAATTTCCGCCTCAGATGCTTGAAGTTTCTTGATTTCTGCTTTGTATTGTTCTATCTATAACAAGTAAAAGAAACATGAAGTGAACATATAAATCTTTGGCGTACAAGCAATTTAACAGGCATAATCCATCTAAACACAAGTAAGTTTCATAGTAGCTTGGACATTAAGTTAATCTATTTTTTAAAAATATTTGTTGAATATATGGTCTAAATTAGTCTCTTGTTTAATAACTAGTCCTCAAAAACAATATTTTAAAAAATAGTTGTTGAATAATTAGTCTTAAAAAAAAAACACATGAGTTCACATGGGATGAAAATTACATCCATGGTTCTTGAATATGTATTTAGTCCTCAAATTAGTCTCTAAATGCAAATTCTGTCATTCAAATTAGTTATATAGATTCATGACATGGTGGATTACTGAAGAAATCCATATTCAAGTACCTAAAGTGTAACTTCCCTGTTCAAGAACTAATATGACCGACGCTATTTACCATGAGAAATTATTATATGGTCCAAGACTGCGTGTCCAGATTCTGACAAATTTTTAAGTGACACGAAGTCAAAAAAAAATAATTTACAAGAAAGAATTAATTAAACTCAAGTATTTGTTAGATTGACCGGGACCATGGTGATATGGGATTATACAATCATTTGTCATATACTATTTGCTAGATATTTATTTTTCTCTAAATGTTTCTAAAAAACAAAATGATATGGACAAAACTTATAGAGTTCAATTTAATGGTCATGTACCATAATGTAAAACTCAACAAATATGTAGTGATTTTTTTATTAGATGATAAAAATGGCTTACACGCTCGGAACATAGCCTAATGCTCAAACTTATATATAGTTCCTTAGGTGTTGATTATGTTGTTTTCCAATTAGAATTGAAAATCTTTGTAATTGTTTGACTGTGTAAAACTTTGTTACATTTTTCAGTACACTATCCTTATTCTCTTTTAACAAATCTGCATTACAAATGATTATGCGAATTATTCAGGTGAAACTCTAAATCCGATCGGTGAACACCACAAACACCTAACAAACTGTATTTTAGTTTTGTCCAAAACTAAAACCCAAAACCTAGCTCATTGCAGAACCAGATACGTGCTTATTAGGTTCCCAAGCTGCTCAACGATTCACACGCGTTCCTAGCTACAGTTCAATAGCTAAACTCTTTCTTCCCTCGATAAACAAAACAACACAATCTACCACACTACACAACTTCTAGAGAGAGAAAGGAGTGAGAGAGAATGACCTCGGGAAGAGAGGCATGATCGATCCCGTTCGCTAGCGGCGACCTAATCCCCGATCTGGAATGGGCGGAGCCGTGGGAACTCCGGCGATTGGAGACGGCGGAGTTGTCGCCGTTGGCAGGGCTTCCGGCGCCGTACGATCGGAAAATTTCGTCGTCATCGTCGTCGTCATGAACATCGAGAGCGATCTTGTTCAGATTCTCCTTCAAATTGGCAATGGTGCCCCACATGATTCAAATCCCAAACGTATCCCCCAAAAATTGAAGTGAAGGAATGAATTATGAATATATATAGTTGCAAACTTGGAATTGTTCTAGCGAAACTTTCTTTTATATTAATTTTTGTTTTTCGGAGAAATGGGAAGGACTGAATTCTGTGAAAGTTGGCACTGCAATGTGCAGTTCCGGGTAGATCTCATATGGGAGGAGAAAACTCCTTATTTTTCATTTAATTCTTTTTTTTTTTCTTACGAGGGTTACACCGTTACATTACATGTTTATTTTATTTTTATTTTTATGCCACGTTGTGTGATACGTGTAGAACTGCTGGGTCACATTTTCAACACTCCCAACAAATCAAAAATACGTGTAGAGCTGCTGCATTGGTATTTCATAAATTGTTGATATACAAAAATAAAAAAGAAATTGAGAAAAAAGTCAACTGTAAATTATTTTAACAAACATAGACTTATTTTTAGGTATTTTTCATAAACTAATTTATAAAAACTATCTCATTTTAAATTCTTTAAAATATAATTTTTTATATTAACTTATATATAAGCTAATTTTAGTTTATAAACACAATTTTTTTTTCTTCTCTTTTCTTGTAAATGCTTATGAAAATCTTTATCTAAGCATGTCCTTTTGATATAATTATAATTTAAAACATGTAATTTTATGAATATTTTAAAATAAAATTTAAATCTATGTTATCCTTAATTAAAATTATCAAACTTAATCATTTTCATTATTTTTTATGAATTATTATTTATTTATTTATTAATGTACAAAGTAAAGAAAATAATTATCCCGAAGCCTGAACACTTTTTTTTTAAGAAGAAATAACACTTTTCTGGACCAATAAAAAACGGCCCAATATGTTTTGGGAAGGGTTTGAGTTTCACTACCAAAACGCTCCCTATAAAAGAAACTGGCTGCGACTGTGATATGGTATCGAACATTAGGGTTGGCTTCGCTGCCGCTAATTCAATTCATAATTTATAATAATCTCTTCGCTTCGTTTTGTTTAAGAATCACGATGCGATGAAGAGAAGCAAAGGAATAATGGTTTACACAACCATCGATTGCGGATCACTCTGCAACATGATTCCTTTTACTCCTATGGTTCGTATTCACTGAGCATCATAAAAACCCCTTTATTCGTTTTTTTTTTCTATAAAGTTTTCGAAATCGAATCGACGGTTCCTATGGAGGAAACGCTTTAAGTCAGTGCGTATTTCTTCAAGTTTGCCTTCGAAGATTGAATCGAGATTTGATCTCATTTCTGAAAGTGTTCCTGCTTCTTGCTTGGATCACCTTTTGATAGTGATTTTCTCACACTATTTATAATTTATTATCATGGAATGCGAAGGTCCCAGCAGGGAGGCGAGTTACTCTTATTGTTGAGGCCTCTCTAACAATGAAATTTGATACCCTTCGCAGAGTTATTTGCCGAATCGTAAGATGCCCCAAAAGATTCAATTTTTGTGCATCTGGAAAACTCGGCTATATTTTATTTTTTCTCCAGACACACAACAAAGGTTCACTGTTTTTTAGTTTTGCTTTTTGGACAAATGAGTAGGAAACATTTTAACTTATTCGATTTACCATTTACCTGGGCTGTATGCGTTTCTACTAATGCTAATATCTCCGTTTTTTTAACTTTAAAAATGAAAATATAAACAGATCACTTATTTGAAGTATCCTCATACATTCATAAATGTTATTATTACACACTGTTCTTGTTTGACCTAAACCCTGTTTTTGTTGACCTAAACCCTGTTCTTGTTTGATATAGACGGTCACATCTTCAAATCAACAAAATGGTACTGTTTAATATTCCTAAAACTTTGATTAGAAAGTACGAGATATGTGGACAAAATCACACCATACGCTCTCTCTGAGCAGTAAATGTGCCTTATAATTAGGGATGACAATATGGACTCAGACCTTAGGGCACCATACTCATCGTCGCACCTTATGTATATACATATTAATTAATATATTATAATTTTATTATTTAAATTATTTAATTAAAATTATTTAATTATCTATTTATTATTTTAATTATTCTTTTTATATGTTAATTTTGATATTCTATTATGATTTAATTTTTATTTGTATTAGTAGTTCAAAGTAATATAGAAATTATGGAAATAAGTATTTGTAAAATATGGAGGAATTAATTCGGATGATGAAGTTAAAATATTATATCTATTTGTATTTTATTTTTAATATATAATTATAAATTAATTAGTTTTAAAAATATATTCGTTTTTCCTGTTTAATTAGAGTTTTTGTTTAGATTTATGTTGAATGATTATTTTTGTAATATTATTTATTTATATAAATCAATATTCGTTTTATTTTAATATTATATAAGGGTGTATCGTGATTAGGATTTTATAATTTGGATTTAATGGATTTAGAATATAGGATTTGAAAGGATTTCACATGTTTATAAAATAAGATTTGAAAAGATTTTATGAATTTCTAAAAAAAAAAAAATTCAAAACTACTAAACACAAACCAATGTGCTTGGAAATATTATTGAACACAAATTATCATAAGTTAATGTACATGAACTCATTTTGAGATATATTTTTCACAAATTTTCATAAAGTAATAGTGAAAAATAATAACAAAATATTAGTAAAAAAATATAAAATGTTTCATTTGACTCATAAAATCAATAATGTCATTAAAATATAAATCAAATAATTCAACAAAAAATACATTATCAAAACATTAATCATCTGCCTAATTTGAAGAATATTCAAAGTTATCTATGTTTTATAGCATTTCAAACATTGCTCTTTGTTTTCTATGTTAAATTATATATTTTTTCAAAATTGAGTACAATAGTTTAGAAAGGTCTTTTAAAACTTTAACTTGATTGTTTATTAAAATCATATGAAAAAAAATCTTGATAATCTTGATTGAATACTATTAAATTATTTTTTATCATTTAATTGAATACCCAAGACATTTAAAAAAAAAAAGAAAAAAAGTCATTCAAATCTTAAATAATCTTAATCCAATACATTCCCTAAGTTTTGTTTTTTTTTATAATTTTTAATTATATATATATAAAAAGTGCGGGTCGCGGGTGCAGGTATGGATATATAGGTACCCAGAGGGACGGGTACTATAATACCCTACCCATTGTCATCCCTACTTATAATCCATATATTTCCTCTTATTATTATTGGTTAAACTATATTTTTAGTTTCCATATAAACATGATGATGTATAATTTTAGGTCTATTTTTTATCTCAAAAAGTTTGAAATTAGTTAATTTTTTTTATGAAAGTACAAAAAATAAAGTAAAAGGTATTAAAAAAAAATATAGTTTGGAACTAAAAAAAAATAACACATTTTAAATTTATAAATATAAAAAATAGATCAAAATTTTCATACAGGAACTAAAATTTTCATAGGAACTAAAAGTATATATTATTATATTTATGAAGATTAAAAACATGTTATCCCATACATATACCCAACTCCTCTAGCGCAATACAGCTCTGTAACGTGGATCAATAATAAGAGGAAATATGCCCTTTAAAGGATGATGGTTCTCACATGCAGTGAATTGAAACACGTTTACTTAGAAAAGACTTTATTTTTTTGTTGTTGATTATGAAAAGGAAAACAAAGAATTATGTAAATTATACTTAAAAAACTTTTTAAGTATCATTGATTTTAAAATAAAATTTAATGTAAATTCAGCTTATAATCAATTCTTGATCTAAAATCAATTATAATTTTTTCTTCAACATGAAAATTATCTAAAATTAATTCTGAACTCGATCAATTATCAAAGCTAAACCAAACACAAAGTTACCATATCTAATTAAGAATATGGCTACCTAACTTAAACTGCGTAATCATATAAAGCATAAAAGGCAATACCAATGTCAAATCGTCTTCTGAATTTTCAGTGTAAGGTCTGATAATTTGGAAGGAGCAAAGCACAGAGAAGTTACTAGCTGAAACTCTTCGATTGAATTCATTACAAAGTCTACAATCTGATAATGGAAAATTTCCACAAATAAAAAAATGCCCCAAAGGCAGAGAGGATAATACAGCGAAGTACACTTACCTACTACTTTTAATTTCATAAGACAGGCTTCCCATGTTCAAATTTTTTTGCAGACTTTGACAGATGAAATAACAATATCAAGGGTTGTCAATGCAATATAAAAACCAGAGGGTGTGTTTTAGGTTTCATAAACCGTTTCATACACCTTATATGTCAGTTACAGCAAGAGCTGCAAAAACAATCCGATTTTATTGTATGCACAAGATAACAACATTATCAACGAGCTAGAGCTTACCAACTCATTCTAAAATTTCAAATGCATTTCGACTTTCCAAATGTTAAAGAAAGGAATTATCTACATACAACCCCATTCATGCATGGATATGAAGAACGGAAAATTAAGAAGAGAATATCAAATTAAAAGCATTGGAAAATCATATTTTATGAAAAGAAAATCAGTCTTTGTTTTTTAGCATGCACACACAGTCCCCTCCCCCTTAAATGCCTGAAAATAGTGATTTATGATTTCATTTTTGTTTTCAACTAAAAGTTTGCAAAGGAAAATAGACTAGTGGGGAATCATATGGTGTGAAAAACTAGCATCTTCTTTTGTAACATGAGGACTGCTAAAAAAGATACAATCAGCCTACGCTCAGAAAATAAATGACCATAAAATAAGGTACATTCACCCAAATTGAGTCTAGAAACCACAGCATCATCCTTCTTATAAATGACAAAATTCTTACAGTATTAGAATGAAAGCCTCAGCTTCTACAAAATTCATGCTATTCAATTCATCAGTGTATTCTAACAAATAGAAATTACCCTTCTAACAAACAGAAAATTCACCATTCTGGTTCAATAAATAAAAAGTGAGAAATGAGAGAAAACCTTGACCTCGACCTCTCTTCCACCATTCTAGCTCTACACTCTCACAGTCTCATCCTTCAACTTCTGCAGGCGTCTTCGCCACAATCGACAACGCATGGAGTCCAGCATCCAACTCCTCTTGCAGAAGGCCATAAATAAGCCTATGCCTCTTAACCAAACTCTTCCCTTCAAACTCCCTAGACACAACTCTAACATTAAAATGTGTCTCTCCATCACTCCCTCTAGCCCCAGCGTGCCCCGCATGCTGATAAGACACATCTTCCACTTCCAATTCAGCAGGCTCAAGCTCCTTCTCCAACTTCTCCCTTATCCTCTCCCCCCTGCTCCCCAATTCCACATTCTCAGATTCACCCTTCGATGCTGACACTGATGGTATCTCACCAATTTCAGAACTTTCACCACCACTTGAAGAATTCTCAACAATGCCGCCAACATCAGATTCCGATTCAGCTGAATTCAATTCGCCTCCACCTCCTCTCTCAGCTTCCACGAACAACATGAGGGCCTTTCTCTGCATCAACTTGAGCATGTTCAAGAAGCCGTTGTTCCTCGAGGGGGTTAAACTCTGCTGCAACCCTAGCAGCGTGGCGAAATCGGGCGTGACCCGGATGATTTCGTTTACGGGTCGACCCGAGAGGCCTTGGACTAGGAGCGCGGCGAGGCCCTTGGTGAGGACGGAATCCGAGTCAGCTTCGTAGAAGACGTTGCGGTTCGGGTCGAGGTAGGCTCGGACCCAGACCTGGGAGACGCAGCCTTGGACCTTGTTGTCGCTGGTTTTGAAGCGGGGCTCGAGGGGTTTGAGGTTCTTGCCGTAGAAGAGGAGCTGTTCGTATTTGGCTTTGGGTTCGGAGACGGATTGGAAGAGGTGCACGATTTCTTGGAGCTTCGGAGGGAGCTCTTCGATGGGTTGAAGGGATGTGGATGATGATGATGACGTGGATGATGGTGGTGGTGATGGTTGAAGTCTCTGGAAGGTGATTGGTTTTGAAAAGAGGGGTTTTGTGGGGAATGGAAGGAGAATTGGGGTTTTGCGGAAGAGAGAGAGAGGTATTCTGGTTGTGACTAACCGGAAGGAGGATGAGGTAATCGAATTCGTAGCCATCGTTGAATTGAACTTACTTCTTCCACACACAAAGAGAGGATCCTTCATTCATTCGTTTTTTGGCTTTGGCTGTTACTTCCTATATACCAGAAAAATTCCTGCACTTCCTTATTTTTCAAATTCCCAAAATTACCCTTACTTACTTCAGCTACTGTACTGACTGACCATTGTTTGCATGGCGCAAAACCCCGACAAAATCAGTAACCGCAAGGATACCCAATGGCATGTTAAGAAATTTGGCTGTTTATCAATGTTTTTCACATCTCTCCCAAGTCCTTTGAATCACACACAAAAAACAAAGGAAAAAAATAGTGTTTTCAATTTAATAATTATAAATCAGTTTAATAATTTTTTTTCTTTAATATCAGGGCCCAAATTGAAAAATAATTACATTAAAGACTGAATTTACCTTTTTTGTGATATCAAAGACCAAATCAACTAGTCGTACTAATTTGCAATACCATGGACTAAAAGTTTGTGTAAGAATCACTGAATCAGCAGAAGTAACAAAATGTTGTATTACGAATGATAAGGTCTTGCTATGCTATGTATGATAAGATAGGGTCTTACTATCTGGGCGTCTCCCTAATGATACAAAGAGGATTAAAAGAATAAAAGTCACATTAGTTTAACATTACTGATCACTGAAAATCAAACTATTTTCAGTCACTCACACATGGCGTTGCTATTTACAGTTACGAGCAAGAGCTCAAATCCAACTTCTGATGTTTAGTTGAATGTTAAACAGGGAGATGTGAGAAACATGGATTAAAATGTATATGAATATGGCACCAGTAAACAAATTGTTTATATGAATCTATAGATGAAGTATAGCATAAGTAGCAATTGCATTATATACAAGGCTAAAACTCAGCTAGATATAATAGCCAACACTGACCCTATAACTGGTGCCAATAGAGTTGAGCACCATATAACCAAGTCTATGGCAGAAGACCATTTTCTCACAGCTTTATGTGACAAGCAAGATAAAATATATCTAGCTCCATGATTGTTGTTTACCATAATATGCGCAATTTACACCAAAACTTTTTGAAGAACCAGAACAACACTACGTTCTCTTAGGAGGTGAAGATATTTCAAAATAGGTTGGTCTTGCAGTCGAGGGGCAGCCAATAGATCGAATTAATTCTTCCACGCCCAACACTTTGAACCGAGGAGGTGAATTCATAGCGATGTTGTCAACCCGGTGCTCAAAAATCTTGCCTTGCTTGTCAAGTTTATACTCAGAGGTTCCATCAAACCTACTGTGACTTTCCCATAGAACTCGTGGGATCCCATGAACAGTCCAGCGAACCATAATGACATTCTCAACAGGCTGCCATACACTACTTATTTCCACCCACAGAGCTTTGAAAAACATCTTGCCATGAAATCGTAGTGCCCAGAAGATAGATTTGTAATTCTCAATACCAATGAACGTGTTCATAGGATCCTTAAACACAACATCATCCCTGAAAAGGGGGGACATTATCAGTCAGCAATTTAGCATAATAGAGCAAAGAAGACACTCGTGTTAACTTAATTATTTCATATAGGAACCTCTGATATTCACATTACTGAAAAAGCACATTTTATCTCAATATATAATTGGAGGGGGTGGACATAGATTTATGGTTTAAAATGTTTAAGGATTGTTGGAAAAAAATATAACCAAAGACAAAGACCCTCAAGGAAATTCTACTGATGGATCCTTGCCAACCCTTGTGCAATACAAATTAGGAAAACAAGGGGGGGCACAATAGAAGCTTCTCTCTAATTTATTGATTCAGTTAAAAGATTCAGTGTCTCTTGTTGTTTTGACTAGTCAAATAATCTTCATGACTCAAGTCCAGCGTTGTCTAAACAAGTGCAACTACCTTTCGCATAAAATAAAGTGACATAAGTCATGATGTAGTTAGTATTAACCAATTACAACTCCAACATACTCAACAAGACACCAAACTAAATGCACCTAAAATAAGACACTTAAACACCATCCATTTTGATAACCAAGAAAGGGAAGAAGTACAGCTATAATTAAAGGGCATGTATCACTACACTTTATTGTTAGGGAAATTGTAGTTATCAAAAGTTCAAAGCCACCAATATCAGAACAGGCTTCATTGACACAACCTTCTTGCCTTTACACCCACTTCAGTACATCCTTGTGGTTTACTCATAAATAAGTTATCATGCAAATTACACACAATCAGTCCCCCGGGCCTCTATGATATCTAACTAACCTTAAATAATAAGATAGAGAAGTCCAAGGTGCAAGAGCACTATCTTATTGTGATTTGTGATAAGAAAAATGTCAACATTACACTCTCTAACACCCACTTTCTAATACACTTTGTACTATTGGCTGAAATTTGTTAGAAAACACAAAATTGTGTGAATCTCACTTATAATTTGGTATTTTTTAATAAATTTTAATCAACAATAAGTGTGTGTTGCTAGCACTCCTCCTCTGATGAATGAAAGCAATAAATCTCTATCATCAGAGCTTGCATGAATGGTAAAGGCTACATGACCACTTTAAAGATTCATACAACTGCATAAAGAGAATGCTCTCACTTGACAACAGTCAAGCCATATAGAGCTTAATTTACACTATTAACTAATTAAAAATCATCCTAGATATTAACTAACTAATTTCATGCACTGTCACGTTAAAAAAAAATTACACAATCAATCACTAATCATCTTTAGGATGACGTTTAATTTAAAATAGTTCAACAAAACTATTCATAACAATATGTGATTAGATGATAGGTTAAAAATCTTTACACGGTCAGTTCCTTCCAATTAAATTCTTAAAATAATTGTTACAAAAATCAACTTACTATTATATACGACAACATTTACTTAGTGCATTCTAATTAAATTTTAAAGTAAAATACACCAATAGTATTAGTATGTGATTCTAATTATTGCGCAATAATCAAAAGCATGTGACTGGGGGAAAAATCATGAACCTCCCATACAAAAAAAAAAAAAAAAAAATCATTACCAAAGCATACACACTCTCCTTCTATACACAACAACCATCATGGAAAATCATGAAACAAAGTCAACAAAATCCGAACCTGTAGATGTCAAAGCTAAGTTCCTTGTAGAAGAGATCCGGGAATTCCTCCCTCAGAGTTCGGATAGCATATCCCACATTAACATAGTAATTCTGCTTCTCCTCTTCCTCCTCTTTGCTCTGCTTCGACCCTTGCTTCACCGGAACCGAAAATTGACCGTACGAATTCACGTTCTCATCCAAAACCGCACAATCTTTCACCTTGCAAGAAATTCTCACACCACGCGTTGACCCAATTGCTTTGCCCTTTGTGTAGGGTTTGAAGCTGTGGAGTTTGCTCAGCTTAGGGTTAGGGTTTGGGGCAATTTGGGGCGCAACGGACATTTCCGGGGAGTGGATTAGAAGAGCCATGGAAATTTTTGGATATTTTTTCTTTCGTCCCACTGAAACTGTGAATGGGAAAATCTAACGAGGAAATTTCATTTTCCGGGAAAATGCGACCGTGGAAATTTCTTGGAGCGGAAAGGATATTATGATGTGGATAATTGGAGTTATTGAATTATTAAGCGGGAAAAAAATTATGATTGGTTAGATTTTCTATTTTTCTTTCTTTTTTGGGGTCTTTTTCATGAAACATAACTTTTGGAGGGGGGAAGGATAAAATGGATAAAGATGAAGAGAAAAACAAAATGGGGAAAAGAAAGACCGAGTAATGATAATGAAATATCGTAATAACGAGTGAGAAAAGATTTGTGAATTATGATCGTTGGGGGTCCTTGACTTTAATTGATGGCATATTCCTTATCTTTTGGTTTAATTTTTCAACTTTTTTTGTTTATAATTATGTGAAGTTTCATTGTTGTAATCTTCTCGAGGGGAGTTTGTTTAAGTTATAGTTATATTTTTTTTTAGAAATAACATGTTTGGTTGCTATTTAATAGTTTTAGACAAAATTAAAATCTTACTAATTAAAAAATAAAAAATAAAATAAATATAAAAAAAAAGAGGTTATATAGTTCATCATTTTCAATTCTTATGAGAGAGAGAGTTTATTTTATTAATTTATAATAGTCATTATTTATTGACTAAAAATATTGTATAAAAATTAAAGATATGTTGGTAAGAGAATAGCTAATGTAAGAAATAGTTTAAAAGAAAAATTATAATAAGGAGAAATAAAATTCTAAAAAAAAAAATACATGTATATTAATGAGGTTTTATTTAAGAAAAACTCTAAGGTTAATTTTTTTGACCGAAAGACAACAATTATTTAATCGAAAAAAATTATTCACACAACATTTTGTATTTTTTTTTTTAGTTAAGAAGGAAAAAAAAAAGAAAAAAAGAAAAGAAAATAAAATAAGATTAGTAATCATAAATGCGAGATTCGGATAGGGAAAAAAAATTACCAAAAAGTGTTTATGAAAATATAGTACCATGTATTAATAGAAATAATGTAATTGTAAAATTTCATGAAAGAAATGAAGAAAACTCAAGGAAATGCAGAGAAGAGAGAATGGAAACAATGATCTCATCTTATTGATATTTAGTTGTTTTCAAAGCTTATATTCATGAAAAAATTCCGTTACTAACAAAAAAAAATTAACTCCTATAATTATGAGATAACTTCCTAATCAAGTAACTAACTAAGTATGAAACTTATGTAGTTGCTAAGATGTTCTTGGTCAATATCCCTGGATGTTAAACATTCCTAGCTTGAAGTGAATGAAACCGAAAGTACTAGAAGATAAGGCAATAATGAATTTATGAATTAGTTAATGAGCTGAAGTAATTTGATCAAGTCAAAATTGAGTTTTATGTAAATATATGAAAATCGATTTCAATATGTTTGATTCTTTCATGGAAAATTAGATTGGCAATAATAAGAAGGGTTGATTTGCTGTCGCATAAAGTAGTGTAGGTTGAGTAAAGGAAATTTCAAAATCTTCTAATAGGTATGTTAGTAATTGGAGTTCACATGATGTTTGTTAGAGCACAATAGTAAGTTTGAATACAAATTGGCTTAAGTGTTGAACTGCATAGGTTATGTCAGGTCTAATATTTGTTAAGTAAATGAGTCTTCCTATTAGTCTTCTATAGAAAGAAGCATTATAATATTATAATGGGGTTCTTGAATTCTCATGAAGCCTAGTTCCATAGTCAATTGGAGTATTGATTGGTCTAGATGCTAGCATGCATGTATTATAAAGTATGTCAAAAGTGTATTTTTGTTGACAAATGTTGATTCCAAATTTGTTTGTAGCAATTTCAAAATGAAGGAAAATTCCAGATAAACGAGATTCATGATTTTGAAACTTGTATCAAGTTGTGTTGTGTGGTGATAGATGAAATCTTTGATCTATCATTACATGTTAAGATAATATCATCAACATATATTAAAAGGGCAATGAATGAAATCTCATTTCTTTTGAGAATAAGTGAATGATTGTATGCATGAGAGTAGATGTGGCAAAATAGGTTGTAGCTCACGGATCGGCCCACCAACCCACCCAAAAATGACAGGGCAAGGGAGTGCTCCTGACCTACCTAACCGTCGGTCCAACAACCCAAATAATAATATGGTGAAAAATCATATATTAATAATTGTAAAAAATAAAGTAGTTAATTCAAATGAAGCAAAAGACAAAAAAATGACTTAATCCTTTAACAAAAACAATTATTCTATATTTACTATTTAATTTCTCTTGTTTTATATCAATTTGGAATTGAATAATTGAAAATAAAAAATATGTAAATATAAGTTTTTTTTTTTACAATAAAAAAAATTTGAAATTGGCAGATCAACCTGTGCGACTGCAAAACGAGTTGACTCTTCTGACTTGCGTCAACCATAAACAAATCGGTCTACCTAATTTCATTTTTGACGGATTTATCTGTTTTATCACCCTTTCATTAGAGATTAAAAAGGAGGATAATATGTTATACCATTGCGTGCTAACTTGTTTCAAGCCATAGAGATCGTAGAAGTTGAGAATGCTGAGAATAGAAGAGAGAATAGAAATTCAGTAGAGAATGGAAACAATGATCTCATGCATCTTATTGATATTGAGTTGTTTACAAAGCTTAAACTAACTCTAGTAAAAAAAAAAGCTAACTGCACTAGCAGGAATAAAAGAAAATTAACTCCTATAATTATGAGATGGCTTCCTAATCAAGCAACTAACTAAGTATGAAGCTCTTCTGTAGCTGCTGAGCTGTTCTTGGTCAACACCATGATACTCCGTACTCACCATTCTTCAGTTGGCTTGCAATTGCAACAAACCTTCTTAAATGCATAAACCTTCAAGTGCTGAAATGTGGTTTTATTTCAGTACTCGATATTGGGTTTTCGATTTCATTGCGTGGTGGGGATTAGTTAGGTAAGTATATGTAATGTCTCTGTACCAAATGAAAAAGAAAGACAACCTAAATCTAGATCCACACTTTGGTTGGTAATAAATCTCTATCTTATTCTTCCGCCTTGTGTGGAGAAAAAGTTTCTTTATTATTATTATTTACTGAAAAAAGGTTTTCTTTAATAAAATAATAACAATACAGTAAATAAATAAACACAAAATCCGTGTATATTAATTCAGTAACCATGTAAGCGCATAACGTAGATGTGGGCAATTTCCCATCCCTGTACACGTAGATCTCTCACTCCTTCTGTCCTTCAGGATCTTCACAACTACAGTATTTCGTTAATTTTTGTTTTATTTTTGTGTGAAACTTTCGATAATTTTTGTTAACATTTAATAAAGATGTTTATTGCATGATTATTCTAAATTTCTAATAAAACTTTGTTTTTTTTTATTGAAGAGCAAAACAGAAAAATGTGTTATTAAGATACTTCTACTGAGAATTCGTTAGGTATTATTAGGTGGTGAATGCAACTACACAAGTGCAACAGTTATGTAGGCAGGGACAGAACAGAGGTAACCTACCGATACACAATTAATGGACGATGCTTGTTTAGCACTTCTATCGAGGGAGTGAAACTAGACGAAAGAAAGTTAGAAGAAACATAAGCATAAAACTCTATGTAGAAAACAGATGAGTATAAAATAAATATAGAAAAAAGATAAAATTTACTTCATTATAGTATTATACAGTCAATTATCTGGAAGACCATGACATGAGTGTAGTCGGTTAGAAGAAATAGAAAATAAGATAAGTATAAAAACCAATATAAAAAAATAGAAACTTCAAAAAAAAATATTTAATTCATTTTTATACAGTCAATTTTAGGAAGACCGTGACATGAGTGTAATGGGTCTTTAAGGTCAACCGAAGACGCGAGGGTAGTCTTGTCTTTTGACTTCGAAAGGTGAATGGAATGGAGTGAAGTGGAAGTTGGCGTCAACTAACAACCCTGCCACGTGGCACTGCATTAAATATTCCCTTCCAAAAAGCTCCCACTCACACCTCACACCTCACACCTCACACCACCTCCCAACTCTTTCTCTCTCTTCGAGTTCTCCTTTCTCTCTCTTCAGTTACCATTTCCCATTCATTCATTATGCACTAATCATAATAACACCGTTCATCAATGGCGGTTCCGCTGCATTCCTAGATTACTCTCTTTTCCTCGCAATTTCATTCGTTGCGTTTGTTCGTTCGCTCCGTTCGTTAGTTGTTGCGTCTCGTTACAGCAATGGAGTTCGAGTACCCAACCGCCACGCCGCTCAACTCCGCCATGACCTACGACGAAGCCTCCATGGAGCGCAGCAAGAGCTTCGTCAACGCCTTGCAGGTTCTCTCTGTTTTCTGCTATTTTTTCTTCGCCGTGATTGTTATAATTTCAGATCTATGTTTGTTTGGACTTGTGTGTGGTTGACTTTGTTTCCGGCATCTAGCTGCGTTCTCGATTAGGTTTGTGTTTGTGATGCTGGTTCAGCTAATACAGGAAAAATCGGTCACCGTGAGTGTAGATTGCTAATTGAGTAGTAATTGTCATAACTTGTTGGGAATTTGCGTGTATCGAGTCGGTGATGGTTCAGAATGATATGAGGATGCAGTTGTGTTAAAACTAGTGGATGGAACTGTAATTAAATTTTTTTAAGATGATGTTGCTACTGATTAGCTTTTGTGTTGGCTTGAAATTTGGTAAAAGAAAAGGTGTTGGTGGCAATGGCGGTGGTGGATGGTTTTAGTTAGGATGCCCTGATAGATAGATAAAACACTATCAAAGAAGTAGTTAAATTAAAAAAATGCTTATGTAATATCTTATTCAAATTTAATCCTCCAATTTTTTAATTATTACAATTTTCAATTTTAAGTTTTCCGGTCAGTTTTTCTTTTTGCAATATCCTCACATCCTTATTTTCTATTCAAATACTTGAGACATTTATTTTAATAGAATTTTGACATTCGAGGATAAAAAATAATTTGAAATGTTTCAGAGGTAGAAATTTGATGAAAATTTAATGATTTTTTAGGATGTGAAGCTAAGGTTTCAAAGAAGATAAACATTTGGAATTTAAAATATGATGTGTTGATTGGTGAGGTGAGTGGAAAAGAGTTTAAAATAATTTAATCATTTTAACTCACGGTGAAGGAAGAAAATGAGAATTTGAGAGTTTCAGTAAGAGGGAAGTTGATGGTAGTATTTTATTGTAGCAATTAAAAATGTAAGGGGTTAAATTCGAACAAAAAAGTATTTTGAGACCAAAATTGAATATTAATCATTACAGAGGAATCAAAAGTAATTAAATATAAAAATATTATTTATAAATTTATAATAAAGAGAAAATTATAAATTTTGGAGGGCCATTGCCCCCCTAAAATTCAAAATATGCTGCTCCACGGCTCCACCACTGATTTGGGTGGTATTTAGTTTCTCCACGTTACAGATATTTACAGGAAAAGATATGATATTCTTACGTGTTTAACTTAAAATGTGGAATAAATGAGATGGCTGGAACTGAAGTCAATGGGGTCAAGTCTAAATAATATTTATCTCTTTGGTTGTTGTGGTTATGATTTATAACATGCAGAAGTAGTTATTTAATCTTCATATTATGGTCATTTCAGGAACTTAAGAACCTGAGGCCTCAGCTTTATTCTGCTGCAGAATACTGTGAAAAATCTTATCTCCATAGTGAACAGAAACAAATGTAAGGATTCATTTTGTTAATGAATTTTTGTGTGTTTTTTTTTTTAATTGTTCTTGAAGGCATTCTTAGCTATTTTTTTGGCTGCTTTTCTATGTATATGACTGAAGCTCCCAAGCTGGACAAACAATTAGTGGTGGACTTTTCTTCTAGTCGATTCTTTCCAGAGATACTAATGTTATGAATTAATTTTTTCTGCGCATTCTGCTTGGGCATTTCAATTATTGCTTGTGTCTAGCACATATGTATACCATAAATATTACTTGTATTTTGCTATATGTGGATAAATTGAAATCAAACTTGGATAAAAAGAATGAATAGATTTGGACTTGTATCTTGTCATTTCAATATTATGATTTGAAACTACAAACTTTGGATGGTCTGGAAAGTGGAACATAAAGAATATTGACTATTTTTTATTTTTTTTATCAGGTCCCTAAACCTGACCATATTAACAGTATTCCCACTATACGTGTGTGCATTTGCATGCATGAAGAAACATTCATTATATGGATTCTTAAAATGTATGGTCAAGTTTCAATTGTGAAATTGGTGAGAATGAGCGTGGTAGTTTTCCACTCATCCTAGAAAAAGATACTAGATTTTTGTCCTTAAAATAATTTGTGACTAGTTAATTTAACTTTATATAGGAGTGACAGCAGGGAGGGTTCTTTAAATATTACATGCTCATGCCATATTTTCTATCCGATACAAATGAGTGACATTCTCAACAATATTTCCTTTCTATGCACATATTATTGTGTTTGAACTGTGTGGAACTGGAATTTTCCTTATGTTATTATTATTTATGCATTAGGGTACTTGATAACCTGAAAGACTATGCTGTAAGAGCCCTTGTGAATGCTGTTGATCATCTAGGAACGGTCGCATACAAGTTAACTGACCTCCTTGAGCAACAGACATTGGATGTCTCAACTATGGATTTGAAGGTTGCTACCATAAATCAGGTAATTACAAACTTTTTTGTGATATTTTGGTTTAGGGAAATGTTCGTGAGTGCCCTTGGAACATTGACTAAGTAAAAAAAAGTATTCCAGTATTTATAAGAGTGTATTAAGAAATACCCTATGTCTTAATAGATAAATCAATTGGAGTTGAAATAACATATTTACTTACTAGCAGAAACTTCTTACATGCCAAATTTACACTGATAAAGAAGGTCTACGGCAGCAGCAATTGTTGGCTTTCATTCCCAGACATCATAAGCACTATATTTTGCCAAGTAAGCCTCGTTGGTTTTATGTACATCTGGAAGTAATTATTGGAACTAAAGATCTATACCTTTAGTTTTTACTAATGGTTCTGTATGTTTGTTTAACAATGCAAGCTAGATTCTGTCAATAAAAAGGTACATTTCAGTCCACACATACAGATTGATGCAAGACAGAATCCATTTCAAACCAGACCCCGTCTTCAATCTTCAGGTGTGTTCTGGTGAAAGTTTTGTCCCTTCTAGAATTTTTGGCATTTGTTCTGTATTTTTTTTTTTGGAAGTGAATATTATATTATTAATCTAAACATATATATTTCTATATCTAGGTACCCCTGCAGCAAAAACTCTTTCATGGCATTTAGCATCAGAGACAAAGTCTACCTTAAAAGGGTCTTCGCATGCTTCCCCTTCCCCAAAGTAAGTTTAAGAATTTAACAGTCTGAGACTGTACCAAAAACTGCTGTGTTTTGTGTTTCTGATACTCAGCATAGATTGCATTACCATTTCACATCGACTTTTGCAGCATTGAGAACCCAAAGTTTTCTGCCAAAGCCTCTGGAGTTTTCCATCTCTTAGGTTTGTGATATAGTTGTATCCCTTTTATTTATTATATAATAATAATTCAGTTCAATTGGCCAAACAATGGTTGTTTCTTGATGTAGAAGTCATAGATCCTTATAATCCATTATTATGTGCCTGTAGATAACGAAGAGAACACTTGGATGAAATCCTCACCGGCACAAATTCACTTTCCAAATGGAGTTCCTATTTCTAGTACACCCATGCATACTTTAGGTGGTACACGCAAGGTAATTTCATATTCAGCTTAAGGGCAAGTGCCTGGTGACACCATTGACAGGATTTGGATCAGTTAATTTTTTAAGTGTTCTGGATTAGTATTTTTACCAATGTTCCTTCGTTGTGGTTTTGTATAAAAAAGATAGTCATGAATCGCTCTATCTGCAGGATGCATTGGAGGGTTCGAGACCATTGACAGCATTCAGGTCATTTGACAACCAAAACCGGCGTGAGAGTGTCCAAGTCCCTACTCGAAGCAAAAGTGTGCTATCATCATTCTTTGTGAAGCAGAAAAAGTTGAAAGCTGGTTCTTTCTTATGAATCAAATGAATACCTCTAAAAACCATCCTCTCCTCTCTCCCCTATGCAAATTGCTCAGAATTAATTAGTTTCTTATTCAAGCCTTTGAATAATGATCCTGTAAGTAGCCGTTCCCCCGGCAATGATAATGGTCGGGATCTTGGTCTTCTAATCGCTCCATGTTACTCTTGTGGATTGTCATCTATAGAGTTCAGGCACCTGTAATGTAAAATGTATATTTTTCGTATGCTTTGCAAAAAAAATGTTTCATTAACTTTTCTTGTCCTTTAAGTTTTGATGTATCCTCAAAATTTCCATGATAGGGTCTTATTTTGATGTCTACCAGTAAGACTAAGATTATATTATATACTTATCTAATGAATTAAATCAAATCAGATTATCAGTATGGATACCAAAAAAAAATCAAACCAAACTAAAATTTTATTATAAAAATTGAATTGTTGAGAGAAAATCGAACCAAACGTCCAAACCTACGAACATTAGTTTTTCTCTTTGCTTTTTTTTTTTTTATCAGTCATAATTAAAAATTAAGAGTGACTTTAATAAAAGAACAATAAAGATTTCAAATTTGTGATTTATAAATTATACAGTAATAAAGAAGAAAATGACTTTAACCAAGCACTCTTTTCTTCTTTATTATAAGAAATAGTAATTGTTTTTGGTTACCAAAATAAAATATTTTAATGGTTTGGAGTTTAAGATTTTTTACACTTTCATTGGAAAACTTTAGATCTGAATCTGTCATGTCACATTGGTTAGCTCTAACGAGGATACTGTGTGATGTGATATTGGGGATCACACTTTTTAGCTGGTTGTTTGCATGATTGATTATTGAACAGCTGGCTGCTTAGGGTTTCACAGAAAAATCAATGTTAGATTTTTCGCGTTCAAAAAAAAGTTAAAAATTGCGTTTGCCGGGAGTCGAACCCGGGTCTATTGCTTGGAAGGCAATTATCCTAACCGTTGGACTACAAACGCTGTTAATAACAATAACAGTTGCGTGGATTTTAAAATCTATAATTTTAAGATGTCGGTTGATGTTTCAGTTTATGTCATCGACGAAGATTCTAAATTGAGGGTGATTTCGTAAAATCACGGTTCATAATTCATTTGTGTGGAAGTAGAAGTACTACGAATTTATTGGGTCTCAGTCTCTCAGAGAAGTAACATTTTAAAAGCTGTATGAACAGATTCATATGCAATTCTGTGTATTTGAATTGGAAAATGCTCTATAAGCATCACAAAAAAGTTTGCTAATTTTTGTTTGATGTATATTTTTTAGGTGTGATAAAAAAATAAAAAAAAAGATAAAATAATTATCGATTAAAATAATTTTGATGTTTCAGTTTATGTCATCGACGAAGATTCTAAATTGTATTTGATGTGTTTTTTCTTTTTACAAGAGAAACCTATTTAAGATATTATCAGACATTAAATTGAGCAGTTTTTTCAAATACAAATTCAGTTATTAGTTCACCATAATATGAACAACCGATTTCTTTTGCTAAATTCAACTATATTGATATAATTATATCTAATATCAAATCAAATACTGTATTAACTTTTTGATATTTAAATAATATGTAGTGTAATTTGTTTGTGTTGAGCTTTTTTCTTCTTCTGGTTTTATATTATATTTTAATAAATAAAATAAAAACTACATTTCTTTAAAAACAATGATTTCAAACTCCAAGCATGCTTCCCATTGGAAAGTGAATTTCAAGTGCAATGGTGACGTATCATGATAATATATCATGGTATTTCGTATTATCTTATATATATGGAGCTGAAAAGAAAAATTGTCATAAAAACACAGCAACCAGGATTTGTTTCCAAAATCTATAGCTGAAGAAGACCAACCAACCCCACATGAAAGTTTCAGATGTACAGAGAACCTGCGAAACCGACAACCATAGAAGTGCCTTATTAAAAACTACAGCCATTTTTTAATATACTAATTAATGAATTTATGATATTTCAAACTATTTTTAGTTTAAACATGACTTTTGTTTGTACAAATATATCACTTTTTTTGGTTCTTATAGTAACTTTTTAGTTTATAATTCTTGTAAAATCAAAACTATTTGCTGTTAATCCTTCCTTTACAAAAATGCTTATCAGCATGTTTGGCTTCACAATTTTGATTTCCAAAACAGGGAACTAAATATTTCTACTTTAAATTGGATATACCAAAATTGCAAATTGAGCAAAATATGGTATATCAGAATTGTATTTAGAAAAAAAGAAGGGTAAACTACCAATTCTGGTAAAGGGTCACTCACCCGTAACTCTCTAGGGGCCATAGACAAGCAATGATGCAGCTCTGATATTAATTATAAGATCGGAGAGAATAATGGCGATGATGATTGATATTGCCTAATTGCCCCCATTATGGTAATAAACGACATGATATAATTAACGGAGCAAGCAAGTTTCGAAGATAATAGAAAAAAAATATCGTAATGTATTTGTGATTTTGTGTTATCTTGAGGGAATGAGATGGAACAATTAAACAACTAATAGTAACAATAATAACACTAATACACACCCTTTTAATTCAGTCTCTAATTCGTATATGTATCACTTTCACGGCTTCACTTACGCGCGGTCTGTACATAAAATACATCTCATTTTCCTATCATGTCTATGCATTATTGGCAAAAATGTATGTATATAATTACAGCACTTAGACACATTGAAATATCTATATTAGAGGTTTGTGTCCATATATACATATCGTTTTACAAAATTCAAAGATCCACTGTAGGAGTGTATTTTTGGTTTTTTTTTTAGGGGAATAATAGAAGTGTATGTTTATGGTAAAGTTTTAAATATATTTTTATCATAAAAATGTATATTGACTATATTTTTAAAATAACAATGAGTTTAATGATTATACACATAGTCATGTATGATAAATTTGTTGAATTTTATAAAATTAACTTAAAAGATGGGTATGAGTAAGAATATCTATAATGAAAGTTGTTTAATATGTTGATTAACAAAAAAAAATTGTTCAATTATAAAAATTAATTAATTAGTATACCACTTATATTTTTGGTTGTTTAAAATTGGAAGGAGTTAATTATATAATTAATTTTTTTTCATGAATTACTTAAGTTTGTATTAAATATATGAGTAAAAAAATATATCTATGATTTAAACTTAGTAAAAATTAACATAGGAGAAAAAATTAACTGAATTACTTAAAATTGAATAATAAAAATGAAATTACTTAAAAATTTATTATGCTTTAAGATGAGTTTAATGTTCACCCAAATATAAAATTGGGATGGAATGGAAAAGTGCATCACCTTTTTAATGAATAGGTTTTTATTTATTATTTAATGAAAACTAGTGGCAAAACATCCTTTCGAGAAAAAACATAGACGATATTTTAAAAAGAACAATTATGTAACTAAGAATGGTATCTCCCTAAACAAGTAATATATACTTCTTATAAATGTTATATATAAAAAAAACAAATATATGACACATTTATATTCTTAAATAAATTATCATAAAAATACCATGTTGAGTAAATTATAATTTCACCAAGTATTAATTTCTCCTAATATTATCACTGAAAATATTTTATTTAGTAATTAAAATATAATAAGATAAATTAGTTACTTTAATAAAAAAAAATTTGATGCATTGATATAATATGTCTTGCATATTTAATATTTTTAAAAATAATTTACGAATAATTTTCTCTCATCATTTATATTTTATCATAATTATCATCATCATTATCTTATCACTATTATATTACATTACGGTTAGAAACATATCTGTATTATAATTATTGTTAATTTGTTATCATTTTATTTTCATTATTGTTATCACTATTATTATATTATTATAATGTTTACTTTACCTTATTATTACCACTTATTATTATTATTATCATCATCGTCATTACTATTATCATCTTTATCACTATATAATTATCGCATCATTATTATTATAATTATAATTTATAATATCATTATCATTATCATTATGGTTGTTCATATCATTTTTATCACCATAATTATCATTACATTTTTAATATAAAAGTAACAGTATAAATTAGTTTTATAAAGTCAAATACTCACCATCATTTAATTATATAATTTTTAAAATAATTTTATAAAATTTATTTGATTTGTTATAAATAAAAAATTATAATAATATTTAAGAAGGTAAAACTAGTTAGCATGACGTTCTCTACCTCTGAACCTTCTTTTTTTTTTTTTTATCATCAAATATAGACCTCCGTAACTCTCTTCTATCTTTAGAAAATAAAAAGAAGAAATGCTTTCTCCGTGCATAATTACAAGACATGGTCAATATTTTTTTTTTCCCTCCTTATAAATATTTTTTTTTATCTCTCTTTAATATTAATTATTTTTTTCCTACCATACATTCATTTATCGTTACTTTCTCCCTCATATGATAACAAAAGAAAGAATATGAAAATACTTTGATAATTCATATAATTAATTATAATAATATTAAAAATAAATTAAAAATTATTATTTTTACAAACAAAGCACCTAAATTAAATACTTTTCCTAATGAAAGCAATTCGTTCAAATATGACTTATAAATTATAATAGGGCGGAAGCAGTATAAGACAATGCACATAATTTTTTTCCTCAACTTTTATTCTGCACGCGTGACCCTACGCTTCTCACTTAATGCGCGTGACAAGATATTAACATTTCCATATTAGTACTCCTATTATTTATTTAGCACAGAAATAGCACACTTTTCATTTAACCAAAAAAATAAAGAAAAAACACACACTTATATTATTACCCTTTCAGACAGCAAAAAAAAAAGTCCATTTAATTATCTTTTTTTTTTATTATTTATTATTTTTATTTTAAGATTAGATTCGTTTCGTTCCCGAGTCTTCAGCTCACTGGCCATTGTCTCTACCGTGTGCATTTCCCTTTCCACTCGTCAAATCTTCTTCTTTCTTTCTTCTTCAGTAAAAAATCACTGAACAGTTCCAAAATCAAATCACCCAAATCCACATCAGAACCCCATTTTTCACTCCCAGTATATTTCTTGGCCTTTTTTTTTTTTTTCTTGAATTCAAGTACCAAAGTTTGAGTCTTTCTCGACTTTTGGTTGAACCCCGTTGAAGGAATCGCATCTGGGTGTTCGTGTGCATGCGATTTTTCGCCAAAGTCTGAAGCTTTTCCCCATTCTGCTGCGACCCAATTGATGGGACTCTAATGGGTTCATTGGAATCAGGGATCCCATTAAAGAAAGGGAGCTTGTTTGGTTCTCAGTTCAGCAGAAAAGAGAAGAATCCGTTTTCTCACAGGTTCAGATCGAGCTTCTCGAGGTTGCTCTTTAAGAAGCTCGATTACGTGCAATGGATTTGCACAGTCGTGGTGTTCCTGTGCTTGGTCGTTGTGTTCCAAATGTTCCTGCCAGGGTCGGTCGTGGAAAACTCCGATGAGAAGTCCTTTAAAGGCTTGAGAATGCGGTCTGAGAATTTGTTCCACTATGGAGATATTCACAAGGTTGTGTTGGACATTGGGGAAGATGCTGTTTTTTTGCCTAAGATTTCGGAGAAATTCGGCAGAGGTGTTGAGGGTAAGGATGTGCATTTGTTCAACCACACAGTGCAGCATTTTGGGTACAGGAAACCTCAGTTGGCATTGGTTAGTTGAACTATTTTTTATTTTTTTTACCTTGGTGAACAGAATGGAGTTTATTGGTGTTTGTTTAGAGAGTTTCTTGGTGTTCATTGTGGGGAAAGTTAAACTACAAGCTGGATTTGTAGGTTGTGCACGTGGTTCACTTCAGCATGGTTTTTATTTTATATTTTTTTATGATAAAATGGGGCAGTTTTGCATAAATTGGGACTGCTTAAGTTGGAATCTAGTATATTGTTAATTAATGTTTTAGTGCTCAAGAGTTTTTCCTTGTTATTGATTGGTCCATAGAATTTTATTTCTCTCTTTACATTTTTAATGTGATTTTTATTTCTTTTGAAGGTGTTTGGAGAGCTGTTTGTTGATTCGCTACAATTGCTTATGGTAACAATTGCATCTGCTTTACAAGAGATTGGCTATGAAATTCAGGTACGCAGTTTATGGTTTGTTTCTCGATATTTATGCTGGAAAAATAGTACTTTTGAATTTAGGCAAAGGAAAATGATTAGGGAACCGGATAAATGAACAATGTCTTTACTATATTAGTTTCAACTTTTAAATGCCTCATTGATAAGTGAAGATACTTCTACCAGATATTCATTCAACTTCTACGTAGAACCTTGCTAGACAAGTGTTTGAAAATTGAAACATTTATGGGTTTAAAAATGTAGACTCATGTCCTTAAGAATGTAGCGACTTATCAAAGTGAGACTAAAAAATCATTATGTTTGCCTCCACATCATTTTGAGTTATTTTTTAATTATTTTTATTATGTTTATTTTATCTCAAATATTTGAATGTTTTGCAGGTCTTTTCACTTGCAGATGGACCAGGGCATAATGTGTGGAGAAATTTAAGAGCTCCCGTCACTGTCATTAGAACTTGTGATAAACGCAACAACACTGTAGATTGGCTAAAGTATGGTTGTCATTCTAATTTTTACTTATGGACTAAGCATTTTGCTTAGTATAATTGAAATGTCTAGAAATCTGAACCAACTAAGTAGTATCTTCAGCTGATAAAATGACAGTCTGTTTAAGCTTTTTGAGCTTTATATATATATTCTCTACTTTGTGGTTTTGTATCACTTCTGGTTTTAGGTATACTGAACTTAACTGATTGTAAAATACAGTCAAATGATTTTTGTTTTTATATAACCAGATTACGATCTTGATTAATTCTTTATCCTTTAGTTAGTTATGTTTATTTTTAGTTTGTGAAAAAGAGTGCTACTTGATCTCTCATCACTTTCAGTTTGTCTTTTTAATGATTTGTATTAATCCTTATAATATTTGAATACTGAAAATTGTCTGGTGCAGTCAATGATGGACCACTCAGAAATTTTAAGTTGTGAGGGCAATACCTAAATATATATATATATAATAGTGGGGGGTGATCTTTATGTTATACATTATTTTTTTAACTATATTTTAAAGCTTAAGAGTAATTTATAACTATATATGTATTTGATATTAAGAAAGTAAAAAATTTAGTGGGGGCAATTGCCCCCATATGTCATAAGCTAGATCCGTCCCTGGGTGCAGTTGTGTTTGCTTTAGTATATCTGAATTCACTTTGGCTTGTTTCTTAATATGTTACTAACAGAGAAAATACTACTGTTTTGGTTGGATTAAAAATTCTGATTGCAACTGATAAGAATGTCTGTTTATTATTGCAGCTATGATGGTGTAATTGTTAGCTCTCTTGAAGCCAAGGGTGCCTTTGCTTGGTATGATACTTGATTGTTGTTGTTACCTGAATGGCTGAATCCTTTACTGACTTTGTACCCATGAATTATGATTGAGGTTTTTGGCATGAATATCCTTATTCAAGTAACATGAATAATTTTAGTTACAGTTTTTTGCAGGAACCCTTCAAGTCTATACCACTTATATGGATTGTTCATGAAAATGCTCTTGCTTATCGATCAAGACAATATACTACTAATGGGCAGATTGAACTTTTGAATGATTGGGGAAGAGTTTTCAATCGGTCAACAGTTGTTGTCTTTCCAAACTATGCCTTGCCGGTAATATATATGGGACAAATTATTTATTTAATGTTTGATACATTGAAATCATACCTAGGGTGTCTACCTAAATTTCACTTGCTCAACCACCTGACATGCTGAGAGTTACAAGGCAATATCATTTTCAAGTAGTCATTCATTGCTCTATTGATTCATAATTTGCTTGCTATGTTGACATTCAAACACTTATCTCATTGTTAACTGCTTCTTCATCATTTATTTAGGAATAAGTCTGATTTAGAGGATGTAAATACGTTTCATATTGGATACTTATATACTATTAATCTTGAGTATAGTTCTACAATAAATAAACGTTATGGTTATAGTTATTAACTAGCATATGATAACTTGTTTACTGACTCTTTAAAGTAAAATCTCACTATGTTGGGATGTTAATGAGTATGACACCTAATGTTTTTATGTAATTCCACAGATGATTTACTCCACATTTGATGCTGGAAATTTTTATGTCATTCCTGGTTCCCCTGCTGAAACATTAGAAGCAGAAGCATTTATGGCCTTACAGAAAGATAATTTGCGCATCAATATGGGCTATGGCCAAGAAGATGTAATTATTGCAATCGTGGGCAGTCAATTTCTGTACAAGGGCATGTGGTTGGGGCATGCCATTGCTTTACGGGCTTTAGAACCACTTCTGGCGGACTTCCCTTTAAACAAAGATAATAATTCTAGTGCACAACTTCGAATCATTGTTCATAGTGGGGAATTAACCAATAACTACACCGTGGCTCTCAAGGTATGTATATCCTACTTCTCTTTGTTTTTGGCTAAATAATTTGAAGTTTCTTATCTCTTATTCTGTTTCATTAGGCTATGGCACATAGCTTGAAATATCCAAGAGGTATAATAGAGCATATAGCAGGAGATTTGAATGCCGATTCTGTTATTGGCACAGCAGATGTAGTGATATATGGATCCTTTCTTGAAGAACAGTCTTTTCCAGAGATTTTGATCAAAGCTATGTCCTTTGAGAAACCAATTGTTGCTCCTGATGTTCCTATGATCAGAAAATATGTATGTTTGCACTCTAATTTTTTTTTACATATCTTGGGTCTATATTGCCTGTGTTACTGTTATCAATATTGCTTGTTGTTACTTTTATCAATCTTGAATTTAAATTATCTCCAGATTTTGACTTTTCATGGTGTTAGTATTTAATAACTTCACAGCATCCTAAGTGTTATTGATTATTATTTTCTAGTTAAAAATTTTCACATCATTTATTTCTGAGGAAACCACTGACTGTATTGTTGGCATTAATTAGGTTGATGACAGGGTGAACGGCTATCTTTTCCCAAAGGATAATATTCGAGTTCTGAGACAAATTTTACTAGAAGTGATTTCAAAAGGGAAAATATCACCCTTGGCTCGCAACATTGCCTCAATAGGGAGAAGCACTGCAAAGAATCTCATGGTTTCAGAAGCAATTGATGGATATGCATCTTTACTTCAGAATATTCTCAGGCTTCCATCAGAGGTTGCTCGACCCAAGGCTGTTTCAGAAATACCCCCGAGTGTTAAAGAACAATGGCAGTGGCATTTGTTTGAAGCTGTTCCAAATATGACATATCAAAATAGAGTATTAAGAAGTAACATGTTTTTAGATAAATACGAGGGCCAGTGGAATCATTCTCAAAAAAATAGATCCACTACTACAGTTGCAGCTAATGATATGTTTGTATATAGCATTTGGGAAGAAGAAAGATATACTCAACTGGCTATCACCAAAAAAAGGAGAGAGGATGAAGAGGTGAGATCAAGAAATGTTCTAATTTATAGAAGAGTAATGCTATATCTTTCTAAAACATCTCCTAATAGTTCACCTAGTACTTTATAAAGTATTAAATGAAAAACTCAATGCATTTAATATTTTAGAAACATAAAAAGTTCACTATTTTTTTCATTTATACATTAGGAAGAATGGTTAGGAATATTTAGGATTATTCTTTACAAAATTAGGGTATTGGATCTTTCATGACTTCCGTTTTGGGTGAGTAAGCTTAACAACTCATGTTGAGTTTCAATGCAGTTGAAGGATAGAACAGAGCAGTCTCATGGAACATGGGAGGATGTATATAAAAATGCTAAGAAGGCTGATAGATCAAAGAATGATTTACACGAAAGAGATGAAGGAGAGCTTGAGCGGACAGGACAACCACTATGCATTTATGAACCTTATTTTGGGGAAGGATCCTGGTCTTTTCTACATAAAAAATCTCTTTATCGAGGAATTGGCCTGGTAAGTTGTGTGTGCTTGTATTTTCCATAATAGTTGTTGTGCTTTGTATTCAGAGCTTATAAATTATAATGAATGGCTTCTGATTTCAACCTGACGCAATGAATGTACTGGATGTTTGCAGTCTGGTAAAGGTCGAAGACCAGGGAGAGATGATGTTGATGCTCCTTCTCGTCTTCCACTGCTTAATAATGGTTACTATCGAGATTTACTTGGTGAATATGGAGCCTTCTTTGCAATTGCAAACAAGATTGACCGTTTACACAAAAATGCTTGGATTGGATTTCAGTCTTGGAGGGCAACAGCAAGGAAGGTATGGTTGTCTTTCATATCTCATTATCTCAGTTCTTTGCAGATCTGCATGTTTATATTCTTTTTCATCTGCAAGTATATTAGTTTTAACTTTTAATAAATATTAATTTTATCCTTGTCAATCATTTTTGGTTTGAAGGTTGTGGACTTGTGATGTTAATTGTATATTAGCTTTTTCCCTGTAATTTATTTATACAGAGGTATTAATTGTAGGTATGATAAGGTTGACTTGAATGGAAAATAAATACATTGAATTTCTTGTCTTTCTCTTGTGGGTTTTTTGACATTGGGTTTTAACAGGTATCTTTGTCTAGAACTGCTGAAAATGCATTATTAGATGCTATCCAATCCAAAAGGTATGGGGATGCACTATATTTTTGGGTGCACATGGATATGGATTCACGAAAACCTTTGCAAACAGACTTTTGGTCATTTTGTGATGCCACTAATGCAGGAAATTGCAAGTATGATCACTTAAACCCAACATGTGTTTTTCTTTAGTACATGAAAGTTTGGTGTTGACCCTTGCTTTTCTCTATATTTGTGTTTGAGTGAAGGTCTGCTTTCTCAGAAGCCTTGAGGAGAATGTATGGGGTAAAAGATGATGTGGATTCTTTACCTCCCATGCCTGTAGATGGTGACACGTGGTCTGTCATGCAGAGTTGGGCTCTGCCGACAAGATCCTTTATGGAGTTTGTAATGTTCTCCAGGTAAACTAATTGTGTTCATTTTGTCAAATAAGAAAATTGTTCTCTCGTAACTTGTTTGCAAGTTCAATAACTGATGTAAACTACCATTTGCACAGAATGTTTGTGGATGCATTGGATGCGCAAATGTATGATGAACACCATTCAACAGGGCACTGTTCTTTGAGTTTGTCAAAAGTAATCTGCTACCTCAAAGGATTAGTTTACTTTGCTAGTTTAGTTTTAATTCATTATCTTTCTGAAAAAAATTTGTTTTTTAAAAAAATTATTTCACGTGGAAGAACTTAGAGAGAAATGATTTTAACTAATCTAAAGGCATGGATACATTGTAATTGCAGGATAAGCATTGTTATTCACGGCTTCTCGAGCTTCTTGTGAATGTGTGGGCATACCACAGTGCCAGAAGGATGGTGTTTGTGGACCCTGAGACTGGTCTAATGCAGGAACAGCACAAGTTCAAGAGCCGCCGAGGCCAAATGTGGATCAAATGGTTCTCATACAGCACACTCAAGAGCATGGATGAGGACTTGGCGGAGTTAGCAGATTCTGAGGATCCTGCTAGACACTGGCTGTGGCCGTCAACGGGCGAAGTATTCTGGCAAGGTGTATTCGACAGAGAGAGAAGCTTGAGGCACAAGGAGAAGGAAAAGAGGAAGCAAAAGAGTATAGAGAAGCAAAACAGAATGAGGAAGCGTCATCGCCAACAAGTGATAGGGAAGTACATTAAGCCTCCACCAGATGAGGAAAGCTCTTCTAATTCATCGATGCTTGCAGTAACAGAGTCATGATGATGATTTTTAAAACATGCAATGCAACCATTGTTTTGAGTGGTTCCTCGTATAAAAAAATTCTTTTCTTCTTTTTGTAGTTTTTATTTGATTTTGCTTAACACAATTGTGATTTTCGTTCAGAAAGGAAAAATGAACGTTTCTGTTGAAGGTCATGTATGTAGAATATGGCATCGTTCTAGTAGTAGTAGTCATCGATGCTGATAAATAGCTAGCTAGCTAATGTGTAAAGTATCTTTTTCTTTTTTTGACTTATTCTGTAATTCTATTCTTTCATGATAATAAATTCTTTTAGAGGGGTGTGGCAAAATTGTAATGTTGGTTGCTCTGTCAATCTAAATGAAATTTAACTATAATCTCATTACTTTAATTTTCTCATGAGATGTTCCTTTAATTTATCAGCACGCGTATAGAGACCAAATGGTTAATTAACAAAATAAATAAATTATGATGCATAGTGTAGTGGTGTGCTTACTGAGAAAGAAACCATTTGCGTCATTTCCAACATTGAGAATGTACATTGACTAGCATTTCTTTTCTTCCCACCAAATAGAGCATGAAAGCACGTTTGGAAAACTCCGTTTGTGGTTTAAGAAAATAGAAATAAAGCAACAACGAACCGGATAAGAGGAAATCAGTTTTTAGTTTTGACTGAGTATGATCATTAATTATGTCACGTGTGATAAAAAAAACAGAACAAATATGTTCGACGTGGTGGTGAAGTGTTGACTGTTGACCATGGTAGTGTGGTTGCCACTTGCCAATGCAATGTTCTGGTTAGAACTTAGAACCGCGTGCCACCTTGACTTCACTCATTGTAATGCAGCGAGCCGTCCGTACCGACCGTGAGCGCTGTCGACATTACGTTGCCATGGCCAATGTTTCATTTAACGTAAACTAGGGCTAGGTATATATAAGATGTTTCAAGTAATTTGTGGTTAAACGGGTTTGTGGATTGATGATAAAAAAAATGAAAAACCAAATTATTGTAATTTTATTTTCTTTAATAACTAGGTCAATTTCTTATTTTTTGAGGTAATTAGATAAACTTCTTAATATACTAATAAATATTTTTTCCGTCCCATTTGATTGCATTTTAAGACGTTTATGTAAAGATTAAGAAAAATAATAAATATAACATTTTTTGAATATTTTTACTAAAATAATCATTTCTTTTATTAAAATGTATATTACATGTTGTACACAATCATTACTCAAGATAAATTAGAAAAAAATAATAATAAATACTCCCTTTAAAAAGTGAACACATAAGTTGTTTATTTTTTAAAGTCTAACAAGCAATTAAAATGGGGAGGGAGTATTATTTTTTTCTTTTACAAAAGAAACTTATATCCTTTGTTTTTCGACAAAACTTATATCCTTATTCCTTGCCAAGTTTCAAAGTGTTTTTAAGATATTTAAAACGAGTGATCTTCAAAAATTCGATTACTCGTAGTCACGCGTTTATATATACAAATACAAGACAATATAAGTTTTGACGACATAACAGCTAGTAGAGGCAAAATTAATTAAAATAACGGATAGAAGAGACAAAACAAAAACAAAAATATCACGTTTCCAACGTATAATAAAAACAAACAAGAACTTCCACAAAGTCCAGAATACTTGTGACTTTATATAATGATCGTCAATCTATGTTTGCTTACAACATATGTTTAGCCAGCATAAAAATTAAACCTCTGAGAACCTCTCATTCTCTATTCATCGATCCATAGATATTAATTTCTGGAATACTATTCTCAAAAGCACCACAGGTTTCAAGTCTATGGCTGATCTTGTAAGGCGAAAACCCACTTCTTTATATCAGCGTGCTTTCAGAGAAGTGAGCTTCAATAATATCTTCTTGTATATCCAAGTGCGTAACATAGCGATAGAAACCACCGATCCTGTGCATGCCCTTGTTGCTTTCATCTTCATTGTGCTTCTTACTTTTATCCAAATCAAATACCCAGATCATCTCACCGCATTTCATTGTCATCCAAAGACAATCTACGTTTCCATTTTTAGCTTTCTTCTTTATTGCTTAGCCTTCTGGGGCAGGCTCAAGTACTACACCATAGTAAAAGCTCATCACTTTGACACCCTCATGCAGATGTTTAGTTCACTCTCGTTGATTTCCTTGGTGCTGTTGTTGCTTCCCAACACTTTTCATGATCACCAATCATTTGGTTTCGTTGTGTACACGTTATGGTTCATCTTTCATGTGCTCATCATCATGATCAGATCAACGCGTTTAAGGGACATGATGCGTGTGCAAGCGCAGCATCGTCATAATCAACACATGAGGAGGGTGCTGCTGCGTCCACTTTTGCCAACCACTTCAATGGATTTTAATTAATTATATAACTGCATGCGTTCGTTCATCCACGAGTCTAGTTGTTGGTCGATATCACTTGAAAATTGCTTGTACTTGTTCTTTTTCTGAAGATTGTTAATTAGTTTTTGAAAAAATAGGAAAGATTGGTTTTTAGATAGAAGTAGAAATTAAGATATGAGGCTTGTTGATTGGATATACGTACGTAGAGAGTTGTAGAAATATAGAGGGCAGCTGATATATCTTTGATTGATTACCTCTTATTGTGTATGCTTTTCAATACATGTTATGTTTGTTACTTGTTGTTTGTTAGTGCTCAATAATATGTAGTTATTATTAATTAGTATAAATGAGAGCACCATGCGTATGTACCTTTCTTAATTAGTATGCTCTTTATATAGCTTATGCCTATGATTTATATCCCTCTCATTCTCTCATTTACCAATAATTGGATCCATTTTAAACATTAGCTTTATAGTTGTATAGTTACTCTAAAACTACGGGTGCCACTTTGACACCCTCATGCAGATGATTTCGTAAGTTGGTGTTTATGTTGCTACGTACCTGACACTTGGGAATTGTATGGTTCTTCATCACTCATGTGCTCAAAATGTTCAAATCAACCCGTTTCAGGGTGACGCGTCCAGTGTTTCCAACCACTTCAATGGATTTGAATAAACTGCTTCATCCTCAGGTCTAGTACTTTGGTAGCTTCAAAATTGTACTTTTGTTCTTTTTCTGATTTGTTTCTCTAGTTTGTTATGTAAAAAAAATAGGAAAAAGAGATTGCTTTGGAATGTGATTTTCTGTTAAGAGTTAGTTTGTTATGATTCGTTAGTTGTTGTTTGTTAGTGCTCAATAATTAGTATGGATAAGAGCACTTTGCATGTACATTTTTTCTACATCTCTTATGAATTCATTATGTTACCTTCTGATGAGTATGTTCTTTACTTGGCTTATGCCTATGATCTGCTATATCCCTCTCGTCGTCTCATTACCAACAATTGAACCCATTTCAAAAGATTTGTGTGAACGATCGTGTTTCAGTTCACATTTTTAATATGAACGAATCACCTCATAGTAACCCTGCCGACCAGAAAATTTTAGGATTGGAAGTAGAATAAGCTTTTTAATTATCAAATGGTATGAATTCACGGAGTTCTAAAACATGTGAATTTAAAGTCATTGAATTATACCAACGGAAGTTGGGTCTAGCCAGAGACAGAGCCAGGTTTTGAAAAGAAATATAACAGGTTTTGAAAAGAAATATAATGTTATGTTGTTTGGCCAAGTCAAACTACCAATTGAAACCAAAATATAGACTCTGAAGAGAAAAACAGCTTCGTATATTTAAAGCACAGAATTACAGTTATTATAGTGTTTTCCGTACAGCCGAACTCATACCAAATCTCACAATTACAACATTTACAAATACTCAGAAAAATAAAAAAGGAGACGTTACATTGCATATTTGCAACATCAAAGGCTCTCATGTAAAAAGAAGAAATATTTGGAGGATTTCATTTCATGCAAGACATTTTGGAAGTTGCTGCTCTATACCGTCTTGTCTTCACTCTCTTACTCCTACTCCTGGCTAGTTTCTTCTCCAAGTCCTTCACTCTGCCAGTCAATTCTGATATCACACTTAACTGTTCATTCCCTGCTTCAAGCAACTTCTTCATCATCTCTCTTAGCTTCTCATTCTCTTCTAACAACTTTGCGTCTCCATTTAACCCTCCACCATGCTCAGCCTCAGGTAGCTCAAGCTCCTGTGGTGCGGTTGGTGCTGCAGATAGTTCAGTATTCTCTTGAGACAAAGTTTCCGTGTCCTCTTCAGCAACCATCTCTTGTGTCTCCATATGTGCAATCTTCTCTTCTGGTTCCTCCTCCTTTTGTATGTTATTTGCATCATTTGCTTCCGAGTATACATTTTCATTTTCTGCTTCATGATCATTGACTTGTGTTGTCAAAGGAGGCAACTTAGTATCAGTTCCAACTTCCTCACCTGAAATACACTCAACTCTTGTATCCATTGGTGCATCACCATTGAGTTCACCTTCTTCCTGGTACTCAATTTTTACCCAGCCATCTGATTCCCCAGAAGAATGCACCTCTTCTTGCTCTTCCAGCTTCTGCTGTTGCTCTAGTTGAGTTTCGTTCAAAGAACTTGTTTTCTCATCTGCATTGCATTCCCCTTCTTGAGCTTGTAGAGGCTCTTTATATGTTTTAGGCTCATTAGCTGGATCATGCTTCTTAACTTCAGATATTGCTGTATTCTCATCAAGTAGTCCAACAGGATGCTCCTCAATAATTATCTCATTTTCAGTTTGTGCTTCTCCTTGAGAAATATTCATTTCATTGCCCCTTTCATCTTCATCAAGTACTCCCACTGGCAGTTCCATCATTGCATGGTTCTTTGAATCTAATCCATTTCGCACCGAATCATTCACCATGGCAGGGAGAATTCCAGAACCAACATTATCATGTTCTTCCTTCTCAATACTAGCATCATTGATATCTTCATCAACAACTCCCACAGGCAATTCTTCCCAAATAGTCTTATTCAAGTTATCAACCTCAATGGGAATGTCTTTCACTTCCGATTTACCTCCATTATCTGAGCCATTTGGAAGTGAAACAGGCTCTTCTCCCTCTTTTGATGCAAGATAAACTGGTGACTGAGATTCACTTCCACCATCATTAGCACAAGGACCTTTTACACCATCACTAATGCCTTCAGCTGAATCTGCTGCTGCAGCAACTTTTTCTTCTTTCTGCTTTTGCACATGTTCCTCATTCTTCATATTCATTGGGGATTCAACATGTTCCTGAACATCGAAATCCTGCACCTGCTGCTGAGGTTTCTTGGCCAGTATAGAATCAAGCCTTTCTTGCAAAACTGTCAGCTCCCTAGCCAAGGATTTTCTTATCTCCCTGAAACTTGGATGCAAACCCTGATATAAATGTAGAACGATATGTAAGCATAACATTGAAAACGATGTAGAACTATATTAAACATTTTAAATATGATGAACAATGATTAATAGCTCAGAGAAACCACAACCAGCACTCATATCTGTGCAGATCAAAATGCTTATCTTTGTTCAAATGCAGAGTTCTTGTAAGTTGTAAAAGGTAATTAGGAATGTAAAATTCACTATCCATATCCACGAATGAAGAAATATCAAAACCATATAATCTGATGTCATGATGTCTCAATTACTTGAGATTAGCTAATAAATAAAGATGGAAACATTTTAACTGCAAAGTGAAAAAGCAAAACAATTTCACATTCCATGTAATCAAAGAATAAAAAATATAAAAAACGCATAACTGATTTCATCTTAAGTAATAGGGTTATCTGACATGTACCTGTATAGTATCCAACTTCAGCAGGAGTCTCATAATGGTCTCTCCAATTGCAATTTTTTGCTTGTCATCATTTTGAATATCAGAAGATCTCTCAAAAGCTTGAACACGGCCTCGAACATCAGTCATCTCCTTCCTGACTTCATCTATCTGCTTCAACTTCTTCAGCAGTTCCCATTTTCTAACTAGATAACCGTGATATGCAGCTTGTATCAAAACGGCAGCATCTGCATCTGACAAAACTCTTCCCTCTTTTCGACCTGCATCAGTTTGAGTGCTTGAATCCTTCACTTCCCCTGGTTCAGTAGTTTCTTCCTTCATATTTTCTGCTCCTTTCTCTGCCTTTTTATCTTCAGTCTTATAGTCATCACCATCTGGACATGTTTCCCTTTTCCATTTCGGACCTTCATTAGGCATATTTACATTTATGTGGCCCTGACATCCCTTGTTTTCATTAGCCTTATATTCAGACACATGAATGGTTTTCTCCTTCGGTTCCACTTTCTCACTGGTGTTTGGAGCATTCTGATGATTCAAATTTGGCTTGAATGTTTCACCAGCTGCAGCTTGGGAATGATCTTTTGAGGAAGGTGGGCTTGGGGACCTCGACCTCGAACTCGAACTCCCATTGCCATTTTTCTTCCTTGGTAGTGGATCAACTCTCAGACAAACTGGAGGTAACTTGGATCCTTTTGGTGAAGAAGTAGATTGACTCTTTTTGTCACCAGTGCAGGAGTCCTTTTTTGTCACATTGTCTTCCATTTGATTGAGAGAAACATTTCCTTGGTTTGACTCTATCTGCTTCACAGGTATGCTTCTAGCATTAGCCACTTTCTCTACAACATCTGAAGCATTTATGTTTGTGTGTTCAGCTTGACTTGATCTGGTTCCGTTCCTACCACATTCCTCAATGACTTTTAGTGAAGAAGTGTTCTTCTCCTGGTTCTTAGTCTCTCCATTCTCCTCCTGCTTATTGTAATAAGGCAACCAGAAGATAGGGAATGGGAATTCTGACCTCTTCTGTTCACTTTGATGTTTCTGGTCCATTTTTCCATCTTCAGATTCTCCTCTATTATTGCCAGACTCCTGTTTCTGGTTTCTTGTTCCATATCCATCATGAATCATGTTTGGGGCACCCTTTAAATTCAAGGGAAACCATCCATTCCATACTCCAGTCTCCTCTGCTGGCTGTGCATCAGCATTAGAATTCTCAAGACTACGAGGCTTGGTTTGTTCACCAACCTCCATTGCATTAGGATTTTTCAGCTGTTTGTTGCTTCTGTTCTCCTGTGGAATCCAAACTAAGGGATATGGACAATTCTTGAGCTGAATAGGAGCCAAAGCATCATTCACTATCCTTCCACCATCATCAGATTCATGCTCTTGAATCTTCACACTTCTACCTTCCTTTTGGTTGCATTGATGGTTAGAACAGCCACAGCAATGATGGTCTCGCGGCATATATTTGTCGTATTCATACCTAGGAAGCTCCATAGTATAATGTGGTTGTGGGGAATAAGGAACAAAATATGGTTCACTGTATGAAGGACAAGTTCCAGTATGGTACATTGGAGAAGGAGCATGAGGATATGAAGGCATGTGGCTATAATGACAAGGGAAGTTGTTGTTGTGGCCACAGCAGAATTGTGGGGGAATAGGGTGCCCAAAGTTGCCAGCATAGGGGTGCCAACGTTGGTCATAAGAAAAGGGTGGTTTGGATGGATCAACATTCATTTGAGGGTGAATAGCTTCAATGCCAGGATGATAGTAATGAGGGAAAGGTATTTGGTTTCTCTGATATGGGTACGAGTCCATGCTTCTATATGCAGGCATCATTCTTGGTAACTCAGGAAGTTACTAAAATAGAGCGCAAATTCTGCATTTTCACAAAAAGGATCGTTAAGAACGGGAATAGTATCGATTTTCAACAAAGAAGCAGAAAAATCATACATGAATCATGTTCTTCGTAAAACAAAAATGAATGAATGAAAAAACACTTTCTTTGTACTTCCTCTCAAGCTAGCAAAATAGAAAAGGAAAACATACATCATAGAACATAAAATAAGAATAATTTCTTCTGAACAGAAGTTGCACATAAGAGCCATTATTTTCAGCGTTTTCTCAGTGCTACAAGCCTACAACCATATGGTATAACACCAAGAGCACAAATCTTTTCCTTAATTCAAAAAATGCAAAGAAAAAGTATTTTAAGTGTAGAAATAAAACAGGGTAGCTCGAAATAGTCTCCAAGCACAAATAAACACCAAATTTTCTTGGATATTCACCTTAATGTTTCACAGTATCATTTTTAGTAAAAACAATTAACACTGCAAAATTCAATTGCTCTACGATCACATCAAACTTTTCATTTCTGATACTCAAAAAACTTATCCCATGTCAACAGATATATTTCTGCAATTGTTTTTCATATTTCTATAATGCGATCCCTATAATTCTGAATTATAATTACAAAAGTTATAATAAATTTGTTGTAATTGCAGCCACAGCAAGAACTTAATAGAAAAACTTATTAACATGAGCCAATATTACAACTAAATATGGTTGCTATAGCAATGATCACACAGATATTAGGATGAACATTTTGATTCTTAACCAGGCCTTAAGAATCTATTTCAAAATTTAAACATAGCTCCTACACCCATATAAAAGTCATTTCCAAATACCAACAGTAAAAATTCAAATGTCACGTGAGTGACGAATAAAGAGCTTCACTCTCCCGTTTGATTAGCATCCATGATATCATCCAGTGAGTGATCAAAACAATGAATCAACAAGTACATATATAGAAGAGGAGAAGAATGACTTACATTAGAGCTTCCAAGGAAACAAAACAACAAAAGAAGAGACAAAAGTTCCAGCCAAACGGTTCCGCGCGATCCAAAAATGAGAGAGCTATCGATACTAATTCAAGCCACCAACCCTGAAGCGGATAATGGATTCGGTGTTCTGTGTGCGTGTTTTGCGATGCAGACGATCAAAACTGTTGTTATGTGACAACCTTAATTAATTCATGGAAATGTGTAAGTGAACGTGCTGGTTTTATATAGGACACTTATGTCTGAGATTGAATAGAATATGGTTAGACTAAAAAATCTGTCTTTCGAGATGTTTCGCGCGTTATCTACTGCTAACTAGTACAATCTTCTCTAGATTCTTCGTAACGGGTGAAGTATGGCCCCGCATAATCTAGCCACGTGTCGAAGCATTAGCTGCCACGCTTCTATATCTGAGAACCTTCTGGGACTTTTTGGATCAACCTTGATAGTTTCAATCTAACAAATATTTTACAATAAAACTATTGAATTGTGACTTTTTGCGCATAAACTAGAGTATGAATTTGGTCAGATGCATGAGAGGTGTTTTATTCAAAATATTTAGAATAAATTGTAATTTTGAGACTTAGTTTATGAGATAAATGATTTTAGTTCCTTAATTTAAAATTACTAATTTTAAATTTTTAAGTTTTAAAAATTAATAATTTTAGTCTCTGAATAATTATTAATTAATAATTATAATATGTAGAATTATTAAATTAATTATGAATTTACTAAAAAAAATATTAATTATTCAAAAAAGGTTTAAAAATGATTTTTCTTTTAATTTTTATTATTTTGAAATATTAAAAATAATTTTTGTATGGTTGGTAAGTAATGATTTTTTTAATGTTAAAAATATTTTTTTTATTTTTTAATTATTTTTTTTATGTAAAAAATTATTACAGTTTTTATAATAATTTTTAATTAATTTAATGACTTTATGAATCATAATTATTAGTTAATAATTTATCAAAGAGGACTAAAATTGTCATTTTTTAAAATTAAAATGAATAAAATTTTAAAATTAAAAAAACAAAAATAATAAATTAAAAAAAAAAAGAATCAAAATTACAATGAAGTGAAATATTTAAATCAAATGAACTCAATCTTTCTATGCTTATATACACTATTGCTTGCCTTTATTTGTTTGATGTAGGACTTTAAAGTTGTCCAACACCTCGTCAAATCTAATTGAATTGGTTCAGTTATAAGTTTATAACTTGCTTTCATCATCTAGAAAGTCTATTTTTTGGGTTACTTTCACTTCTTTCTAGTTTCTTACCCCAATTAGACTATGATAACGTGCTTTTTTCATAAATTCATTACACACATTATATAGTTGACGATGCTATAACTAACATCAGAATCGGGCCTTTAAATTTTTACCAGGTCATGGGTCAAGTATGAACCAAAATGTGCTAGGCATAATGTTGATTGGTTTTCAATGGAGACAGTGTGGTCAGTTTTTTTTTTTTTTATCAAACTGTCAGTACTTGAGTAGGCTATTCTTGCAGGAAAACATGCAATGGTAGCTGGGCCAAACTGAAGGCCCAATTAATCTTTCTTAGCCATGTCAAGAATTCGAGGTTCACTTCCTCTATCCTCAAAGCTTCCTCCAAAAAATAATAACATTAACTACACAAAAGTTACTCAAAAATAAATTCCAACTGCATGCGAACCAAACTCGATCTAACAGTAATTCCCTTCGAAATTCGAAACATGGCAAGTGACAAGTGGCAACGATGTAGCTTTCAACATGACAAAATGCGGACTTTATGGTCATATGTCACAAGCTACTCTCTTCACTCCACAGTGGCTCGATTTCCACAGAACAGAACATGCATTGCATCATTTGCATGCTGTGGTTCATAGGAGGCGAAACATACCCATTTGGATTCGCAATACAATCGCAAATACCAAAACAATTAACCTTTTCACTTTTCAGGACACGAGGAATTTCGCGCAGATTTAAGGGGAGGAGTAATTTTGTTGTTGCCCGGTACTTCGTACAATATGTAAATTCAAATTATAAATTTCTAAAACGAATTATTTTGCTATACTATATAAATAAAACTATAAAAGTAATTAGATTGGTGAGATTGATGGAATCAAAATTGAAAATCGCAGGCTAGGGTAACGACAAGATAAAATATAGAAATCAGGGAACAAGGAAATGAGTCCAAAAATGGTGAAGAGTTGCATGCTATGGCTATGGTATGGTATGCTGAGCTGGCATTGCAGTTGTGTAAGTGTAGTATGTGTACGAATGGCGAGGGTTGAGCGCGTAGTACGATGTGATTGATTGAGACGATGTAGTGGAAGTGTAGGTTTTGAAGAAAATGTTTGATCCAATGAGGGGACGACACGAGGACATAGGTTACGTAGTACGAATTCGTGGACCGATGCAATGCACTGTGATTTCATGTCTGACGCAACGGCGCGCGCTGGGACTCTGCGTGCGTTGCGTTGCCTCCTCTGTCTCTCTGTGACTGTCACGGTGCAAAAGCAAAACAACGCAACCCAACCCTACGTAGTAACCTTCGGCTTACGTTAACAGCTGCTACTGCTACGCGCTCATTTCGCTCTCCTTGGGTTTCCACTTTCGAGTTTCGACTAGTGGAGGATCTCAAATCTCGATCCCCCACCCACACCCACCAATGCTATTTTATTAATGTAGTAATCATCGGAATTAAAAAAAAAATTAATGTAGTAATCATAATTTTGAAATAATTATTTATTAATACGAACTAGTATGGTCGAAAACATATATTAATCTTCGATTGCATACACACTTTGATTGATACTTTTTCTATTAGCTTTTGCGTTAATTATGTAAGGTTGAGTGAAATTAATTTTAATGATACTTTTTTCTAGTTTAGGAGTGGTGATTGTATACTACTGAGTGGTCTTCTTGTGTATGGGAGTTCTCCAATGTCGTGATGGTGAAGTGTCACCTATTGTTTTCTTTTTTTTTACAGTAAGTGTCACCTATTGTTAGAATTTCATCATTAATGGACTATGATTAAAATGTGCTTAAAGTTTTAATAAACATAAACTTTACATTAAAATGTATGTCACCATAGAGAGATTGATTTTGCGCGTTTCTCATTATAAGCATGGTGGTGAGTTGCATAATTTTTTAAAAAACTTTGAAAAAAAGTTGACAGCACCATTTATTTGTTCTCTCTCTATATATATATAGTATAGACCACTGTTAAGTGTTCTTCAGTGATTCTGTGGCAGTCACTGTTTTTTCATATAACCCCTTAAAAAGTCTTTAATTAATTTGTTGGAATAATTACGTGCGATTTAGCAATTGATCCACCTTTTATTCTCCATTTCTACTTGTAATATATTAGTGCACGATGGTATATAGTATACACTACCTATGTGCTATATATATAATAACTCAATTCATTATTAATGTGTCGTTTTCGTGATCACATCTTTCCAACCAAAACTGAATATTTGCTGATATGCTTTGATATGCATCTACTAGTTTATTTATTTATTTTAATACAATTAGTTTCCAATCACATGAATTGGAACTCCCACACACACCTATCCCAAGGATATTTTGTCCCAACAAGAGAAGCGTCCTAATAATTTATAGTATATATCAACCATATATTTGTTGAAATCCACTCCCACCATGTTCTGCTGGAACTTGCAAACCATACGATTGAAACCCAAATAAAAAGTGCCACTTTTTTTGCTTCCTCTAATCACATGAGGGTAATTGGTACACCAATCAACATGGCTATAACTAGAAATAGAAAAGGCACGGGTTAGATATCAATTTGCAGGGAGAAACTGGAGGAGCAAAACCATGTAGCCAAAGCCAAACTATTTTCCTGCAAAGGCTCAATCATTTTTGATGGGTTTAGCCATGGCTTATATGGCCCACAATCATCAATAATGTCCATCCCATGAAAACCATGACTTTGTAAGCTTGGACGAGTTCATTTGGACATACCTTCCTAAAGCTATAAAACAAAAACCAGTTAATTAATTTAATCAGATGAAAACATTCTTTTTTTTTTAATTGCAAAATAATACTATTTTGTTTCTTTAAACAATTATCCGAATCACCAGTTGTTTTTAGATATGAAATATATAGCAAGGACAACAAAATCTAATTTAATTGGTTGAACATATACTTGAGTGTTATAAATTAATTTGCTTAGTACTATATTTGATTTCCACATATAAAAAAAATTGCAAAATATATAGCAACAATAAAAGGAAGAAGGGCATATTAATTTTTTTTATATTTTGTCTGCAGGATTTAACCCGTGTCAATAGTGATAGAGAGAAGCAAAATTTTCTTTAAAATAATACTTAAACTTATGAGACTTAATTACACTTTGTCTTTTCATTGTTTTAATATTATTAAAGAGATGAATAAAATTACAATTAAAATATTGGGGAGATAGGATTCGCAAAAAAGAAGGAAAATTATATTAAAAAAATTCGAGACAATAAAAGAATCAAAATTACAATTAAGTAAACATAATATTATAGGTGAAATCTGTCACCAAACACATGATGAACTAGCCCAAAATTGTTGTAGGTTAATAGATGATAAAACTTTATTTCTAAATTTAAAACTTTATAAAATATTTAGAAATAAAGTTTTATCATCTACACGGATCTTAAGAATCTCGAATAAAATGAACTCGTATAAATAGTGTTTAACTATACTTTATGACAAAAGAATGGGTGAAATTGACCATATATAATTATTATTACCATCTATTTCTATTATGAGCAAAGACTATTAAGTGTGGTTCATGTACAATTACAGACTTTTCTTGTTTGGGGATTTATTGAATGAGTCTTAAATCTGACTGTAGAAAATTTAAATGGTAGGGCATTTCGCGGCTGATGCTGTGACGACACATAGTACTTTTGTAGCCTGATGAGATAATAAAACATTTAATTGAATTCAATATCCCTGTTGTGACAAGGTTCCTTAATTAAGGATATAATAACTGTAACACCAACACAACATTTAAATTTCTTCTTGTCACTATGCATTAGTACCAAACCTAACCAGCGCCACCACGACTTGAATGTTGAATCACTTTTTTGGATTTTTCCTGCAGCCTCGTCACCGTCACCAAAATTAAAGGTGCTAACTTCGACCACCACTGATTACTCAACGAAAATTTAAGTCTAATAAGTACTTCCTCAGTCCCTCTGCTGCTTAGGAGATGTCCAAATTCAATGTTGAGATTTAAAACAATTTTTTTTTAAAAATAATTTGTTTTAAAGAAAATAATTATATAATAAATATTTTTTTTTGAACCTACATTGAATTAATATAAGATTTTTTTACTTTATAAAAAATAATAGTAACAAATTTTTTGTATTGGTTGGCATAAAACAAGGATTACAATTGTTTCATCCTTGGGCCAATACTTAACCTATTTTAAAATGAAAAAATGTTATACATTGTTTGTGCAAATGGTCTTCATATCATATAACATTACTCTTCTAACATACAACTGATAACCAAGGATCTAAATTCAATTGTTTGATTTATATGGATCAAAACAAAAATACAGCTAAAAAGTAAATTATTGATTTTTTCTGCAATATTTGTATATTTATAGATTGAATTGAAAAATATAAGGTTAAATTATCAACGAATGTATAGATAAGAAACTAAATAAACTATTTATCCTATTTAAAACTATACAACCACAAAGCCTAAAAATGTAATTAAGAAAAAAAAATCTAAAAAAGTATTCTAGTTAAATTAAATGTTAAAATAAAATAACCTATCTCACATACTCACGCGCCCCACACGCGCTTCGCTCTTCCCGCACTATTATCCAGTATCCACCTCCACGCTAAAACCGCACTTCATTTCCTGTCGTTTTTGACGTATCAGCCCCACAGAAAAAAAAAAAAAAAAAAAGAAGAAGAAGAAGAAGAAAGAAACTCTTTTTTATTTTCTCTCTCTCTATTTAGTGTGTTGCTTGGCCTTGTTTATCAACCAAATCTAGAGCAACCTTTTCGCTGTTCTTCCATTTGGAGGAAATTTTTATACGTCCTCCATTCTGTTTTCCTCATAAGGTTCAATGCTTTTTCTGTGGCTCTTCTCAATTCCCATTCCGTAATAAATTTCATTTCTCCCAACTTTTTTCTTTCTTCGCTACAATAAATCCTTTCAATCACCTCACACCCCTCCCTTTTTCACACTCACTCTAGTGGAGCCTTTCGAACGAGGTATCTATCTCTATGTGTAATGGGTTTCAGCTTTCAATCCTCAAAATGTTTCCTTTCCTTTTGTTTCTCAAAAGGGTGTTTACTGGTTTTTTCTATATTTTTGTGGGTGGTTCTCTGTGTCCATTAATCTGTATACGTTTTTGGAATTTGATTTTTGCTTGCAGATTGCTTCTTTCACTGATTAGCCTCTGAGGTTCAAGGAGGTTTGGTGTTTGCTTGAGGGGTATTTATCCATTTGACATCTCTTTCCCCACTCTTATTTTTTCCTCTTTTTGTTTGTTTGTTTGAATCTCACCAAATCTCTTATCCAGAGTTGTTCTGTTTCCAAATGTTGCTCCTTTATGCAGAAAAAGAGGCTTTCTGGGGAATAGAGTTTTTTTTTACTATTATTAAATGTTGGTTTTAGCACCATTTTAAATGCTTGTGAGGAACCAGTAGGTTGCAGTGTTTGTTCTCCTTATGATGCATTCATTTAGTGTGTTTGTGGTTTTTTTTTTTTTTATCTTCCTGCGTATCAACTTTGTTACTCTATGCTGTTTGATAAAAATGTTCCCTTTGGATTATGCATGTTTTTCATTTATGCCTTCTTGTATGTTTTACTTTGACATTAAATTTATGAGCTAATCTAGAAGCATGTTGTTTGAGTGTGCTTGCGATGTTATCTATGACTGTACCTAAATATTATATTGTATGTGTATCTTTACCTGGCTATCTGCTACTAGCATTTGTTGGTTGTTACAAGCGTGCTATTTGGATTAGTTAACAATGTTAGTTTCAAAGTACCAAACAATTTTTAAGTAATTTCCCTCGGTGGGGTATGGCTTTGATTGCTAAATTTTAAACTTTTTCACAATTTTACCCAATAGCATGTGGACTGGACCAGATTTACTGAAACACCTTTCGAAGTAGGGTAGGTGATGGCTTTCCCTTGTGGTCCTTTTACCAGGTTCAGAACTTATGATTTTCTTCTTTAAAAGAGGTGATTTTCTGTTTGAGTCTTCTTATCTTTGGTGAGATCTGATGATTATGCCCATGTAGTATTTTGTCCAATACATCGTTTGATTATTTATCATGTGCTAGTAAGTATTTTGGTTGTGTGTGTGCTTTATCTTGATTATGTTCTTCCTATGGCATTATAGGTGTGTTTTTTAAATTGTCTTTTTCATTTCTTCATGAGGTGCTTCACCTTGTATTGGTTTGATTTTCTATGATCTATTATATCCTCTGGTGATACAATCTTTGGTTTTCTTTCTTATTTGTTGTTAGGATGTTTTTACAGCCAGTTGAGTACTTTTGAATATACTCAGTAGCCCTTTACTTTCAACTCTATCATGGCGGGAAACACATCATGGATCAGCCACTACGATGATGGTGCTCGAAGGGAGACTAGGGAGGTTGATTCATTTTTGGAATTTGCCGAGGAAGTTGATAAAGAAGGAAGTGTTGCTTCTGTGGATGCTCTTTTGCCTGATGAATTGGTGGAGCGTATCTTGGCCTATCTCCCCATTGCAAGCATTTTCAGAGCAAGTTGTGTGTGTAAAAGGTGGTATGAGATTGTTACTTCTAAAAGGTTTCTATGGAACCCTTCCAATTTGCCGCCACAGAAACCTTGGTACTTTATGTTTACCCACTCAGATGAACCAACTGGTTATGCCTATGATCCCACCCTTCGGAAATGGTCTGGCATTAAGCTTCCCTTCATTGAAACTTCTACTTGGTTCATTGCTTCGTCATACGGTTTAGTTTGCTTCATGGACAATGACAGCAGAAGCAAATTATGCATCTGCAACCCGATTACAAAAAGCTACAGGAAGCTCGAGGAGCCTCCAGGTTTGAAATGTTCTGATTACGGTGCATTGGCAATGTCAGTGAACAGGAAATCCCATAGTTACACTGTGGCAGTCGTGAAATCAAAGCAAATCCCAGAGGATTTTGTGCACTGGGATGTCTCAATTCATATATACAATTCAAAGAATGAGACCTGGAAGACAACTTCAACAGAGGTTTTGATGGGGTGGAGAGGTGGTAATGAGAGTGTGATCTGCAATGGTGTGCTATACTTTCTAGTTTACTCGGCTGGGTGTGTTCCATCAGAAAATCGTCATGCGCTGATTGCATACAATATCTCCGATTGTGCGTCTCAAACTACCTTGAGAAGGAGCTTTATTGCTGTACCTTGTTCACTAACTTGTGGTCGTCTGATGAATATGAAGGAGAAGCTTGTGATGGTGGGAGGAATTGGTAAGCATGAGCGACCTGACATAATCAAAGGAATTGGCATATGGATTCTTAATGATAGGAAGTGGGAAGAGATTGCTCGAATGCCACACAAATACTTCCAAGGCTTTGGGGAGTTTGATGATGTTTTTGCTAGCTGTGGTACAGATGATCTGATTTACATTCAAAGTTATGGATCTCCAGCACTTCTCACATTTGACATCAACCTTAAGCAATGGAAATGGTCACAGAAATGCCCAGTATCAAAGAGGTTCCCTCTACAGCTTTTCACTGGTTTTTGCTTTGAGCCAAGGCTTGAAATTGTTCCATAGGTTGTTTGTTCTCTATACAGTCAAATGCTACTATTGACACACTTTTGTGTCTGTCTGAGTTTTCTCCATTGTTCTTCAAGTAAAAAGCTTAATATGATTTCTGTGTTTCAACAGTCCATACAAAGTGTACTTGTTGATAAAGTTGGTTTATTCATGGATACTGGATTATTATTATTATATAGCATTTGAAAATACAACATAGCTACATATATTCATGGATCCTTAATTCTGATGTGTTTCCATGAGACATGTAATATATCTACTTATCTGCTACATGTTGTTCTTTGTTTTCCCTACAAATAAAAATAAAAATGGAGGTTTCTTAAACTTTGGTGTAACGATTGTAAATTTTTCTTCATTTCTTTTATCACCTTTATAACTAGGACAAAATCTATTCCAAGGTTGGTACCAATTTTCTTCTGCCTAGCAGTGGCAATGTGTCCTTTAAAATTGTGTAATATCCAGGGCTGTCCTGCACTGACTAGTGTTGGATTCAAAAATAATCAAGTCATGTGCTGTTATCTAATTGCTGGGAATCCATAGCATAGTTAGGGAAAGTTGTTCAGTGTTGAAACAGTCTTTTTATCAGTTTCCTCAACATGTCAAGTCTCATCTTAGAAGAAAGGGTGAAACAAAATTTCTTATATAGACATGTTTTTTTCCGTACGGCTACTTAATGATATTTTGAATGGACTTTGTGAAACCTTTTTATAGTTTCCTAACACATGTTGTAATCTCCTTGATTTAGTGATGAACCAATGAATGAGCACATGTTGTGGTCAGATTCACACAATCTGTGTTGTGTTGTGCATGTGTGAATGAGTGTGGTGGGTGTGTCGTCCGTACAACACATTATTTTATTAATGCCAATTTGAAAGGTGAAAACCTGCTCTGTGATGGTTGGTGGAGAAGTGAGGTCCACGTCTGCTATAATAGCAAAGGTGGGTTTTCCTTGGTGGAGATGTGACAAATAAAGCTTATATTACATATTTCCTTTTCAAAATGGCTATCACCTCCCTACTACAATACTACTACTATTAGAATATTCAAATTAATCAAATGGCCTCTCAAAGGTTCCTGGGATTGGGATGGGAGTTGTTAATGTTACCGACTAGAATATTGTATGTGTTATTTAATTATAATTGATCATGAATTACAAATTTATTGATTTTTAAAAATTATATTAATGATGAATTATAATTATATAGATAAAAGTAAAATAATTATACAGGCCGGTTATTCATTATTTAACTTCAAAATTAGTCGGTAGTCTAGAATTATTATGATTTTGACAAATAATATTTAATTATTTACGTGGCATACCAGAACAAAGAAGTCGCATCATGTTGAGTATGGTGGTGCCATGATTCAGTTATTGAAAAACTATTTTTAGTACTTTAGAATTAATTATTTGTATGTTTCAGTCCAAAATAGTTGTATATAAAATTGACGGTGATGGTTAATCAACAAATAATTTAGTCTAAACAACGATAATTATTGATTGATTGGGGTGTTCCTCCTCCACGTCACCAAAACAAAAGGTTTAGTTTCAATAGTTGTTTATAAAATTAACGTGATGTTAATCAACAAATAATTTTTTTCTTATACATAAAAATTAAAAGTATAATCGAAGACTACACTGCATCATAAAAAGTTTATTATATTCATATATCCTGTTAAATCAATTAAATTAGATTCTTTAATATATGCAAGTGGGGCTCAGAAGGACTTTAAGCCTCCCTCACTTAGCATCCTTTTAGCATTTTAGCATGTATATAAATAAAATAAAAATTTAGTTGAGATTTGTTTAATTTTCTTTTAATAGTAGCTTGTATTTTTAATTTTATACATAAAATCAATAATAATTTTTTTTAACTTATTTGTTAAATAATTTTATAAAAAATAGATATTTTAATAATTGTGTTAAAAAAATTATTAAAATATCTTTTAGTTCTATATACCTCAATTTTGTATTTGTTTTATAATAAATTTTTTATTGCGGTTCATATTCCTGGTATATAAAAAAATATATTTTAGATTCATATCATCAATTAATTAATGATGTATCCCTTAAATATTTTTAAAAATGATTTATAATAATTTCTAAATCATCATTATTTAGATAAAAATCATCAAAATCAATTAAAAAAAAAATTATAACAGTTTCGATCATTTATAAAAAGATAGAGACCTAAAAATAATTTTTTTTATATATAAAAAAATAATCACAAAATAAAAAGAAATATATTTTTATTACGAAAAAATAATAAATTTAACCAAAAATTTTTTTAGCCCTCCTTCTACATTTTCTAGATCCGTCCTTGGTCTAAGTATCTACTTTTTTTTTTTTTTTAATGCAGCTGTTTATTTTTAATTTTAGTATATAAGTCAATGTAGGACATCAAATAATGCATTATTACTTTTAAGCTGTTTATTTTAAATTTTAGTATATAAGTCAATGTAGGGCATCAAATAATGCATTATTACTTTTATGTATGCTCCTGTAATTTACTTTTGCATTACAATTTAAGAGGAATGTTCTCTCTCCAAAGGGAAGGAGAAATACACCTGATGCTTTCAAATTAACGGGGAATACCTAACCTAAGTACAAGATTTTCAAGCGTAGAATATATGAAAATGTAGAATGATCTTATTTAATTATAAGATTTCAGGGTACATTTATTTGATACATTAATCGATTTTTAGAGGGAGGCAAAGTTGCAAATCCCTGCCAAAGGGTAGGAGGCAGGTGTAATTTTTCATCTGATTGGTTGGTCCAAAGCTTTTATTTCTTTTGGATTTTGCTTTTTGTTTTAGTTTTGTTGGGTCTAACAATTTTCTCTGACTTTGCTTTAAACATTAAAAAAAAAAAAGTGAAATTATGCTTTTTAGGATCTGATGGTGAATAGGCAACGGTGCCTGTCGGAACATGTAACAGTTCTCCAAGATTCAAATCCCCTATGAAAATTAACCTCAATAAAATCATGAATTGAGTTTGAGATGTTTAATTTAAAGACACGCATGTAGAATTTAATAGACATTTTCTGGTAATAGTTGGAGTGATAAAACTGACAAGATTTAATAACCAAAATCTCATAATTTCAGAGAAGAAGAGCGAGAAGAGAATTTAAGGTTGATGCTTTTAGGGTCTATAAGAGTTTATGAAACTCCATGCATGTCCAAAATTGTGTGAATGCATTCCATGACATAATAATACCAATAAGATGTCAACACACAAGAATTCCATATATGATTATATTTACGAATTAATTAGTGGGTACGATGATGTTTTTTCTTTTTTAACATCTTTGAGAAAATCTAACCAAGGAATCATGTAATGAGAATGTTTCATCAATTTTGTTCAATGCTCAGCTATAACTTTCAACCTCTTATCAAAAGGTTGAACTATTATCTGAAAATAAAAGAACATTATTTTATCACAAATTAAAGAAAAGAGTTGAAATCTAAACAGTATCGTACCATGGATAATGAGGGACAACACTTTCTGAAATGGATTGATAGAATCGTCAAATCATAATAGAAGGGGTCCTAGGCTTTTCTGGTATAGATAGATAGATGGAACTTAGAAGATTAATACTGTATAGTCTTTTCTTCTTGAGCCATAACGAAATCTAGCGCCAAAAAGTGCATGCATGTGATCACTGTCTGGTCTCATGTCTCAACAACCAACCAACCAACCAACATTTATCTAGTCTAGATCTACAATCCTTAAACCCCAAACATGTGAATGGTAAACAATGAAAATGACCATTGTTTTATTACAACTTTATATTCTCCTTAATACAAGGGTGGTCCTTATATGAGGTACATGCTCGACTCTTTTATTTTTTTTTATTTTTTATTTTTTAAATTTATCCATTATAAAAAAATGTTTGAAATTTAATGCATTGCAACTGTAAAGTGTTCGATGGATCAAGTGATCAGTCCTTATATATCAGGTACATGACACGTTTTTACTTTTAAAAAAAATATTTTGGTATAAAAAATGTTTGGTTTTTAATGCATTACAACTGTAAAGTGTTTCTTTTTATTATCTATCAATGATATGTTAGATATTCTTTAAAAGGTTTGACTTTTATACAATAATTGTCATCATAATTATTTTTTGCTTCATAATATTTTTGTTCTCTTTAGTTTGACATATATCTTAGAATTTAATTATAATTCATTCACAGTCATTCCTTTTACATAATTACATATTGTTATGCATGTTTATTGAATTTTATTATGATTACTTAAAAAATTATATTTAACATAATTTTTTATTAGTTGTCAATATAATTTTTTTTTACAACAATACATGAAAATTATACCGTCTTATTTTGATCCTGTTTTTTTTATTCATTGGAAGAAAATCAAGCACATGTGGTACCTTAATCAGATTTATTCAATATCTAATCTTAAGTAGAGATGACTACAATTAAACCATTTTTTAATTGATTAGTAATAAATAAGAATGTCAATATGGATCCCAAATCTATGTACACCCACAAAAATACCCATACGCGGGTAGGGTAATAACCTGCACATTTGGGGATGGGGATGGGGCGGGTATTTACCCGCAAAATCTCGCAGGGATGGGTGCGGGTACGAGTATTATAGTACTCACTCCATCTCGCCCTGTCTCGCACCTTGTGTATATACATATTAATTAATATAATTATAATTTTATTATTTAAATTATTCAATTAAAATTATTTAATTATCTATTTATATTAGTAGTTCAAAACAATATAGAAACTATGGAGATAAACATTTGCAAAATATAGAAAAATTAATTCGGATGATGAATTCAACATATTATATCTATTTCTCTTTTATTTTTAATTTTTAATATATAATTATAAACTAATTAGTTTTAAAAATATATTAGTTTTTCCCATATAATTAGGGTTTTTGTTTAGATTTATGTTAGATAATTATTTTTGTAATATTATTTATTTATATAAATCAATATTTGTTTGATTTTAATATTATATGAGTTTTTTTTTTTTATGATTTTAATTTTATATATATGAAAAGTGCGGATTACAGGTATGGATATGGGCATATAGATACCCAGAGGGTATGAGGATGAGAATTAAAATTACTACCCATACGGGTATGGGGCCGGGGACAGATATTTTTTTTAAACGCATATGGAGACGGGTATTATAGTACCCTACCCATTGTCATCTCTAGTAATAGATAGATAGATAATAGAAATTACTATTTTTCATTTTGCCCAAATCTGAGACACCTACTATCAAGCCCAAGAAGAGCCCTTTTTTCAATCGTGCTTGGCCCAGCTAAATATTGGTCTTCTTTATAGTCTTACTGTATACAATGGGCCCTTATGGCATCATTTTGGTGTATTTTGATAATAATGCCAATAAGAGAATCTCGTGAATTTTTCATAGGTTCATCAATAGGTCTCTTCTTTTGGAAGCCAGTGTAAAATTTGCCTTGTTAAAATTTTGAAAAGTTAGAGGTTGCTTTCACTCTCTGTTGCATGATTCTCTTAACTGTTTTTTTTGCCTTGAATTTTTAGTTGGTTCTGTTCTTCAAACACTGCACGTTACTTATAGGCCAAACCTAATGCTGTCTGTGACATTTATAAGAGCTAAAGAGAAACAATAGGCTTCTGTTGAGTAGCTTTGCTGTCTTTGTCGGGGATCTTTAATTATATGCTACACATGTTTTCTGTGGTTTGAATAAATCTTCCCCTTTTGAAAGTTTGATTTGTTATAATGTTTGGATTGTTAAGTTGAAAGGCTAAATGGTGAATAATAACATTGATAGTGACTGAATATGTTTTAAAATTGGAACCAATGGAACATGTCTTTTTTTTCTAGCTAGATGTTTCTTTTGGGATATACTACTGTGGCTTTTGGGATGAAGTGCGTTTGAACTTGTGATCTGCTCCTTTCATGCACATTGAAAGACAGGTCAAGCTATGGTCAATTAATGTTACAGTATGTGCTCAATTTTAACTTTTTGGCCTTGTGGCTATTGTCTTTTTCTTTTGACCTTGCTCTATGTTTTGATCTTTGATCATCATGATACGTGTGAAAAGTGGCAGCTAACTATCTATGTCTTTCATTATATGATTTAGGGTAGACAAAAGAACAATCAAATCATGTGCCTATAAGATATGAAATAGTGGTTCATAAGTGAGTTTGAAACCCCTAACTTTGCACTTAAAGCAGTCTTGAGATTTACAACTCCTCATCATATTTCATCTTTAGCTGAAAATGTTTCTTTTGCATATTGCAACGGACATTCTCAGTCTTTTAACAGTGCTTGCTGTGACTAATGATTTGGTTGCTTGAATAGTAGATTAAATTATTGTCCCCGGTCTTTTAAAATTGTGTCTAGTCTACTATCTACTGTTTTGGAGCTTTTAGTGACTTTTCAGCTTTCTTTTACTTAATCCAAATATTGTGCAATTTTCTGCCATTATATTTGATATTCACACATAAGCAATACATAATCCAATGACCATGTGAAGAACCTCCCTCAGTTATTTAATTATATCAATTCTTGAATTTTTGGTGATTGGTAATCGCAGTTTCTTCTAATAGCGTGATTTTTATTCTTAACTTGTTAGTTGATTGAAGATGGTCTAGCTAGTTCTATTGGTTTTGTTAAAGAAGTTATATGGTAGCAGAATCTGAGAAATTCTATTTTTAATTTAAAGTCTTGTTATGCATCCTTGTGCTTAATTGATTGAATATTGTTACAGTTCTATACGATCCTTCTCAACTTGCATCTTATTGTCATCTTATCCTTCAGTTTGCAAAGGATATATATATATATATATATATAACTTTTTAGACCTTGTTTTGTGAAATATATATGTATCTTATGCACAACTTATAAGCTATATTGAAGCAATTACTGTTTAAAAGCTAAAGAATAATAATGAGTGCAATTCGCAGACTTATGCTTCTCTTTTCAGGTATGTAAATGTTGTGCTGGTCTAGTCCCTATGCAGGTACTGCAATGATAATTATGCAATAATATGGTTTCCTTTGAATATGATTATTGTACATATACATATTATTCCTTTGGTGTGTTCAATTTATGTGTGAAAGCACCCTTCAATTTGTTTGACTTTTTGTTGATTTTATTTGATGGTGCAATAATGTCATCTGAGCCAAGATGTATTGTACACTACCGGGGTCCTCTATTGGGTTTGTACCAAGGTCCCATGGGAAGCTTCTCCAATGCTTTCAGTGTAATATTCAATTCTGTCCATCTCTTGTAGATATTTATTTAAGGAGGAGGACTTTTTCTTCTTCCAGGAGCATGACAGCCAATAGAGAGAAAGAAGTGTAGGGAAATTATTAATGATTAATGTTCTTACCGATTTCAAGATAACTCCGAGCTCTTAGTCACTTGTCTCATTTCTTCAGTAGTTCAGTCCTATCTCCTGGTTGCAAGTACAATGATGTGCACGGTGGAGATAATTGTCATGACAATCCATGCCTAAGTCAGTAACAAAAGTTTCAGACCTTGTTTCTGATGTTATGGATCTATAAAAGTGATGGTAGTTACTAATAAGTCACCTTCAAGCTCTCCCAAAATGGATGTGGGAGTTAAGGTACGGTTAAAATTAGAGGTGATCTATAAGTATTAGACCCATACTCAAAATTAAGTATTTCTTTCAATATAATTTTAATTGATGATTTTCTAAAAATTACTAAAAATTTCTCTTTAGCCTTGATATTGCACCTCTCATCTTAGAGAATACAAAATCCTTTTACCTTTTGCCTTTACTTGTTCAGGTTAACTTGGTTTTTGCTAATAATACTCCAATTGTTAAAAGAAAGAAGAAAAAAGAACATTATGATAATGTTCATGACTTCCTCATAAAGCTTGACAGTCTGGAGGAAGGGGAACGTTGCAGAGACATAGAAAAAATGGTAAATGTACTACACTACTATTACACAACATTAATTATCTATGCATGTTGGATATATAAAAAAGGCATGCTGTTAATGTCAGTTGGAAAAATAGTAAATGTATTATACTACTACACAGCATTACCTATGTATGTTGGATGTATAAAAAGGCATGAGAGCAAGGTTTCAGTCTTAGATCACAATCTATTCATGAAGGAAAAGGAAGCTACCACAAAAGCAGTTCAATAATGACAATAATTGTGGTCCCCTAATGAAATTAACTTGGGAACAATGGGTTGGGACTTGGGAGTTTGTAATAAATGCAATTATCCAATTAGATACTCTGGTCATAGGTGTGGTGGTAATGTTACTGTTCTATTAACCGTCTTGGGTGGTAGGCACATATATTGTCATTGAGGTTGATTGGAAGAAAGAAAAAGGAGGGGAAATAACTTTGCACAAGGTCTACCCACAAGGGCACAAATTAATAGTAGTACTATTTTTCATGGACTTTTCATGATATAAATAAATGGTGATGTAACAATTATATGCAATAAGACAATTATAAATTTTAAGATAATTTTATAAAAATTAATTAATTTATCCTAAATTGATGATTATGATTGATGGTGAATATAAAACTAATAATATTTTATAGTGTATGTGCTTCCTCTTAAACTCATAGTAAAATGAAAAATAAAATAAAATTAAGAAGTTGAATTAATTGTTGCTAAAGTTGTGTGCAGTATAAATTATAGGGAAGGTGGACCACAATCTCCCTATAGTTCATGGCTCCATGATTATGAGGATCATAAGGACCATTGTGGACCCAAATTTGTGGACCATGTGTGCCTAATAGCTTAAGCCCAAAATCGGTGCACTGACCAGGACAACACAACATGAATCCAAAGACCTATAATACATTCCAACATCTCCAGAAGCCGCATGCTAAAAAGTTTTCAATCTTCCCTAAGTCAGAGTTTATAGTCATAATTGCATGCATAAACATAGTCTTGAACATATCCAAAGACCCCAATGATCTTCAAGATTCCATATATAGCATAGCTTATGCTTAGATTAGCTTAGCATGAAAGAAAGCAAAATGACAAATTCAAAATTGGATCACATAATACCATAACTTTTGGCTTTTTCTTTCTTTCTTTCTTTTCCTTTCTCTTTCCACTCCTTGTTTTGCCTCATGACATCTTATGCTCGTCTATTACCTACCTGTTGGAAGTTAGGAAGGACACACACCTCATAAAAAAGTCATATAAAATAAAATCAGAAATAAAATGTCAGTCCTTCAATTTTATTTTAGCATCCTATGACATAAATCAATTTTGAATTAAGTACTTTCGTACTTATACGTTTATAAATTCGGTTATTAAAATTTACCTTAAATGAAAACTCTTATATATAACAGCAGTGTTAGATGGTACAAAAAGTCGTGGTACGAAAAAATGGAGGAAGCAGTTGTTGTAATATAATTGGTTTAAAAATTTAAATGTTAATTAGAAAAATCCAATAACTAGGGAAAAATATGGGTGATTTGTTATATAATAATAATAATAATAATAATAATAATAATAATAAAAAAGGAGATACTTCGCATATACCCCCACTCTCTCTATATATATGTATAAATAAAAAAGAGATAAAAGTATGATGATATATCCTTATTAAATAATTGACTTTTTTAGGCTTGAAAGTTTTAATTTGCAAGACATCCTTTTTTTTTTTTTTTTTAATAAAAACATTTATTATATATTTAATGTTTACTATATCATAATATTTTGTTAAAATCATGAATATTTATGTTCATAAAAAGATAAAATTTCCATTCGAAAATTAATTTTATATTTTTTTATATTTTTTTTTAATAAAAACTGACACTTTCTAATAGTTTATTTAAGAAAAGGTAGATAATTTTAGATCATGCTATTTTTTGAACTTTAAATTCTGATCTTTAAAAAAAAGAAGAGAGATTTATGTCATAGAAGAGATAAAAGTATGATGATATATCCTTATTAAATAATTGACTTTTTTAGACTTGAACGTTTAAATTTGTAAGACATCCTTTTTTTTCTAAAATAAAAAACTTATTATATATTTAATGTTTACTATATCATAATATTTTGTTAAAAACATGAACAGATTTATGTTCATAAAAAGATAAAATTTCCATTCGAAAATTAATTTTATATATATATATATATATATATATATATATATTTATAAAAACTGTCACTTTCTAATAGTTTATTTAAGAAAAAGTAGATAATTTTAGATCATGCTATTTTTTAAATTTTAAATTCCGATCTTAAAAAAAAAAGAGAGATTTATGTCATAGGATGCTAAAATAAAAGATGTTGAGGCACGAGGAGCAGGGGATTTGGGAATGATTTGACACGATCAACCACGTTTATAATTTTTCACGTACCTATTTAGATATATTCAATTAATAATTCTTCTCAACAGAAATAAATTTTTACCTAACATGTTACTACAGTAGTATTAGTTTGTATTTTCATTTATATATTTATTTATTTTGGTCCAATGGTAAGAAAATACTATAAAAGAGAAAGAAAAAAAAAAAAAGACATAACATAAACAATTTTTAACAGAGAGAGGGGACAAAGGTTGTGAAGACAAGGATGCAGGGGATAAGAACTCAACGACAGTGGACCCAACAACGAAGGAACTGCTGAGGTGGCTCAAATTTTGGGAACACATAACTGAGGTAACTTGTTCAGGAAACCTGCATAGAAGAAGACGCAGAAGCATTGTCAACTATGAAAAAAGAAAAAAAATAAAGGGAAGCACTTCAAGTTCAGCACTTTTATCAATCAAATTGTTAAGGGGAGGCAGAGAGAGTGAGGGAGAGAGATCAAGAGAAAAGAAAAATGGGGGTTTGAAATTTGAACAAAAGGGGGTGCGAGAGAGAGAGAGAGAGAGAGTGAAATGGAGAGAAGAGAAAAAGGTTTAATGGTGGAAAAGTTGAGGGAAGGGGTTTTGGTGGGGAAAAAGGGAGGGCCTAGTACTCCACCACCCACATGGAGACTTGAGCTTCCATCTCAGCAAAATGGCAGTAATAAGGTTCAAGAAGAGTTTCTTAACTTTCCCAATCCAACTCTTTCTGCTAGAAAGCTCTGTGCCAACCTCTGGGAAGTTCTGCCCCACCATCAGCACCAGCAACAACAACAACAACACACTCCACTTGTCAAAATGAACAAGCTTGGCACCAGCCTCCGCCGCCGCCGCCGTACACGCTGCCGCCGGAGCCAACACCCTCAGGACACAGGCTCTGAAGTGAACAACAACAACAACCAATTGGCTGAGCCTCCAGACACCCCTTCTGATTCTGATCAGGTTTTGTCTTTGCAAAAAATGAAAAAAAAATGCCTTTTTTTTTCCCTCTCCAATTAACTACTTGTTTTGCACCGTTAAGCTCTACCTACTTGTGTTTATTTTTGGAAAGTTGTTTTTTTTTTGCCTTCCCATGTATGATTTGGCTTTGTGCTGGTTCAGAAGAAGTGTTTGGAGGAATTTCTACCCTTGACTTTTGTTGTTTATTGCTGGCTTTAACTTCACCACCTCTTGTTGTTGAACAAGATTGTGCTCCCTTGGGATCTGATTTGGTGGGCAGGGTGTCCCATCTTCTCCACTTAGTTCTATCACATTTTTCTTTAAAGTATTATTTTGCTAACCTTCTCCCCATCATTTTGTTGAGTTCCTTTCTTGTGCCTTAGAAAGGGAATTTTCTGTTAAAAATTGGTAATGGGTTTGGTTTGTGACTTTGTGTGTTTTCAAGCAAGTGAGAAAATAGAGATTTTTAAATATTCAATTTTGACTCCTGATGTCAAAATTTTGTGGTCAGCATTTTGGGTGGCTATTTTTGAATGGAGAAGTATCTGTATGGTGTATCTTTTCTTTTACATGATATTTTAATATGTTTTGTTTTGAAGTGCTGACAGTCCCCTTGTGCCTTATTGAAGCCGGCATCATCTAGTAGCTCGAGAAGGGTTGTTGCAGCATCACGTGTTCAGCACCGTAGATCAGTAGAAAGAAATGGCTGTGCTCTACAGCCTGTATCCCCAGCTTGTTACAGTAGCTCAGAGGAAGTAAGCATATTTTTATCCATTTGAATCTTGAGCAGTGCAATGTCATACTTTCATTGTTCTAATAAATATTTAATTACTTGGCAAGATATGACATGAGTTTGGCAGTTTTATAGCTTTTAACATATTGCTATAAATATGAATTTTTAAATGATAAGGATACTTACTGACTTTACCCTCTTGGATTCTTCAATTTTGCTTCTCATCTGTTCTTGTAGTTGGCTTTTCCTTTGTAGGAAACATTATTTCTTAATTCTCATTTCTGGGGGTGTTAGCTCAGTTGTTGGAACATTATTTCTTAATTCTCATTTCTGGGGGTGTTAGCTAAGTTGTTGGAACATTATTTCTTATGATTATCATGCAAAACATTTTGCCAAAGAAACATATTCTGGTTGTAGTTATATGTCATTAATGTATTGTGAACTAATTGAGTCTAATTCTGCATGATTCAAATGCTTCTCATAATCCATCATTAAAGGAATAAATCAATGTATTCCTCAATTTTTTTTTATCATTCTTCCAGCATATATTTAAGTTGTTTAACTTGAAATTTAATGGGATTAAATGACGGATTTCTACCCAAATAATCTTCAACAACAATCTCTGCTTAATTTGAAAAGACAGACAAAACACTTTGTTGATGGTTTCATAGTTTTTGATTTGATGTCCTGAAGTTGATTTGATTAGCCTGAGCTTCATTCCCTAATTAATTAATAAGCCATGATGCGTATATTTATGCATCTCTTAAAAACATTCTGTAGACCTGACGATGTTTAAAATGTTATTTTTTTATCCTTTGGAGATGGTATAAAATGAAGTGGATTCTATTTGCTTAAAACAGGTGACATCATATAAATGTGCAGTAACCCCCACAAGCTCTGTAGACTTCAAAGGTAGGAGGATTGGAGAGTCAAGTTACAACCTTAAAACGTCTACAGAATTACTTACAGTACTCAACCGTATTTGGAGCCTTGAAGAACAGCAGGCATCAAATACATCAGTAGTGAAAACCTTAAAAACAGAACTAGATCGCTCTCGGGCACAGATAAAGGAGTTACTACGAGAGAAGCAAATGAATAGGCAGGAAGTGGAGAACTTGATAAAGGAAATTACAGTGGACAAACTTATTAGGAAGAACAAAGAACATGGTAGAATTAAAGCTGCTGTTCAATCAGTCAGGGAGGAGCTAGAAGATGAGAGGAGGTTACGGCAGCATTCAGAAAGCCTGCATCGGAAGCTGGCTAGGGAGCTTTCTGAAGTGAAGTCCTCCTTCTCTGGTTGTTTGAGAAATCTTGAAAGAGAGAGAAAAGCACGAATCCTTTTGGAGAATTTGTGTGATGAGTTTGCCAAAGGAATAAGAGACTATGAACAAGAGGTACATTCTCTTAGGCGGAGTTCTGAGAAGGGTCAGGGTCAGGGTCAGGTTAAAGGGAATGATAGCCTTGATAGGCTAATACTTCACATTTCAGAAGCTTGGCTTGATGAGCGCTTGCAGATGAAGCTAGCTCAATCTGACAGTGATCTCATAGAGAGAAATTCAATTGTTGACAAGTTAGGTTTTGACATTGAAACATTTCTTCATGCCAAAAGATCTGTTGATTTGAAAAAATATGGTTACTCCTCTCCAAAGGAGCTCAAGGAAATTCACCCTTGCCAGCATTCATTCGATTCCCTCCCACTAAAAGAGGCTGGAAGTGCACCTCAGAATCTGACTCAGGAAGATTCCATTGACACAGACTTTTTTGAGCCAAAAATGGCTAATGGTGAACTACTCCACAATATCAACTCCAGAATGCAAGCAAACATGAACAGGAACATATCATATGATGATAATGAGAGGTTTTGTGTGGAGAGGAAATCAAGTGAAATGGGAGAAGACAGCACAGCTCCACTAAATGAAGAGGCTAAACATTATGCACAAGAAAGTGATAGACCCTGGATCCTGAAAATGAACTCAAGTTACAGGCCGGATATCATGGTTGGAAACAGTTCCTTGTCATCAGAAGGTGATAAAGTTTATCCCGAGAGTATTTTCAAGGAAGATTCTTGTGTCCAGTCTGCAGTTACAGCTAATAGTAGTCCTGCAAGACTGTGGAAATCAAAGTTGTCTGTTTCAGATTTTGACAAGTCTGAGTCTTCTACCAAATTTCCCAAGGGAGTAAAGGAAAACACATTGATGGCAAAACTCCTTGAAGCAAGATTAGAGGCACAGAAATCTCGCTCTAGAGCCAGCAAAAGCACTTCTGGATCAACTAGAGAAGCTTATAATGGGAATATGGAATAGTCACAAGGATCGTTCATCAAATTCTAGTAGCCATCTTGTACACACATGATGAATCTTTTAGCTATGTACATGGTTGGATGAAAACCGGAGTTGTATCCATTATGTAAAAGATGTTTGATCGCATTATGCTTTACCAAGCCCTGGGTGGTACTAGTGATTTGGGAAATGTAGAATTGACTTTATTTTCCAAAATTCCACTAGGTATAGCCAAGAATCATGTTGTTCAATAACAATCCCATGCGTAGAAAATCAGATATCATAACTTTTGTTCACTTAATGTTTTAGAGTTTAATAGATATGCCTTATTTGTTAGTGTAAAACTTCCTTATATTAACATCCTTTGCACAATCAATCATGTGCTGTGCCTTCGCCTCCTTTGCACAATCTTTGTTCTGGATGTTTTTTCTTTAGTCTCTTATGCCTTATGCTGTAAAGAGAAACTCTGCTTATTTGTGAAGGGTGCAGATTGCTACCATGCGGTTAACACCGAAAAACAGAGATCCACCACCCAAATCCTTCCAGCACATGTTTTCTTTTCTTTGTTGTATTGTTACCACTTTTTGCTTCATTACAAGTTTTTTGCATTTGCTCTTCTCATCAAATCATTTCACTGAGCTTGCACATTGTTGGTCTTATGATTCCTAGTAATTAGCCTTACTATATGGTAATACCATAGTTTCTCAGTTCGGGTAAACTTTTCCAAGAAGAGGATTATGAGATATGAGAATAAGAAGAAAACAATAAAATGAGTTTTTAACTAATTTGTTGAAATTCTATTATCTCTTAAAGAAATCATTATAGACATCATACAAGAGAGCTATGACGCAAGACATGAAAAAGCAAGAAAGAAATAAGGGTAAAAAAAAATAAATGATTAAGAAAAGAGAGTAAGGACCAAGGAATTTGATCTTTTTAGTACATGTGTAAGAAAAAAATATCAAGAAATATTTAAAATCAAGTAATTTTAATTTTTCTGTTAGTTAATTTAAATAAAAAAATTAAGTAAATTTTGGCGAGATTCAAACCTAATTTTCTTTAACTTTCAAATGTTAGAATAACTACTAAGTTAATAATCTAATCAATAATTATTATGAAACATTTATATATATAAATATTTCTTATAAATTTTATTTATTATCATATATTTATTTATTGTCTCTTGTGTTTTTAATAAGAATTTATAATTTTGAATTAAAGTAAAATAAATTGAATGATTTATAAAATAAAAAGTAAAATATATATATAAAAAAATTATAACTAATAATAAGAGATGTTAAAATATAAAAAAAAAATAATTTTTAATAATATTAAAAATTAATTAAATAAAATTTTATAAATTTAAAATTTGTATATAATAAATATTTTAAATTTTTTTTAATATAAGTTGGTCATGCGAGTCAACAAGTGGATCATTACTTGACTCGCATGATTGGTTTATATTGAAAAAATTAGGAAACAAAAATTGTGAATTAAAAAAAGTAGGAAGACCAAAATTACAATTAAGCTTAAAAAAATATAAACAATTAATATCTCAAGATTATAGTCTTTAATTTTTTTTACAAGGATATCCTTAAAAAAAAAAAAAAAGATTGATATATTTGAGTATACAAGTAACTTTATTTACATACAGGCTGACTTTGATTGGGTGTAATTAGGCAAAATATTTTAGAATATGAAATTATTAATGCACGGGTTTCATTTGAAGAAGTTAATTCACAGATTTTTAATACCAAGGCAAAAACCAATATAAGTGAGATTTCAATGTAAAAAAACTGAGGGAAAAAAATTAAAATAAATGGACAAGATAATACTATGAGATTTCAATGTAAAAAAAGGACTGAAAACTAAGGTGTGGTCAACATAAGTACAACATAATTCTTATATATATATATATATAATGTAAAAAGAAATAATGCGAAATCTGCCAATCATATGTTTGTATTACTTACCAAAATGATGGATCATCATCATTACACACTAAGTATCAACTGTAGATCCTAATCGGACGATTGAATTTTGAAAGGAAAAGATCCTCCAATCAGCTGGAATCATCATCATCTTTAAATTAATTAAATTTAATGGCATGCGTTTCACCAATCCTGGAACATGAAGATCTTGTTGTGAGATTTTCTAATAAAATATTTGATGCTCAAATTCAATGGTCCAGATTACACATCAAGCCTAGGTCTTGGCCTTTATAAACCCAACAATGTTGAAGAATCATCACAATCCTCTCTCAAGTTCTTTTTTAGTTTTTAATAGGATTTTGGGTATGAATTAAAACACAAGTTGGAGTTCTCTACGCTCCAGTTCTGAAGGAGGTGATGGCAGACCCTAGCTGCTAATTCATGGTTACCTTTGGCTTCACATAATTAAGGAATAAGCATGTGAAGTTCCATGGGTTTGCATGAATTTGGAGATGGGGTTGCCTTGATCTTTTAGTATTGGAGTGAAGGGAGCTCCGAATTAAAATACTCATTCACTTTATATATTTATTTAAATGTGATCACATCAGTTGTTTTTGTCATAATTTGTAGGAAAATCAACCATAATAATCTCCGTTTAAAACCTTAATTATGTTATACTTATTTCATGGTTGCAGGTGTTATGCTAAGTTCACATCCTTTTTTCACATCTATACTTTCTTTTACTTTATGTATTTTTAAAAAAAAAATTCATGACATCATTTTTAACTTTTTGTTTAGCTTAATATTATCTTCTTATCTTTCTCCTTTTAATTTATGGCTATATATATATATATATATCCACTTGGTATGAAAATGATTATATTTTCCTACATACATATATATGTTGTTAATTGCATGTGGCAGGTTTTGCTGAAGGATATTGGAAACTGAAGAGGTGAAACAGTTGTTGTTTTTGAATTGAATCTCAACCTAGCTAAATCAAAAGTGAAGTGAAGAAATAGAAAGCACGAGCCATCAACTGAAAAGAGAAATGAAACATTAGCAGTTCTTGAAGTTAATATAATATTCAAAGTATTGATTTGGCGGAAGAGATTGGAATCTTTCTTGTCTTTAATCCAGTTAAACTTGTATAAATTATAAGACTCGAATATTCCTGTATCATACTTTTTTTTTTTCTGATTTATATATAATTAAGGGAAATGATGTTGATAGAGCTTATTTTATTGCTCAAAATCAATTATTAAGAATTTTTCCTATATGTTATTTATAACATGAATACCTTCTTCTGGTAGTTTTGATTAAATTTTTTAGTTTTATAAAATTGACCAATTATTGAATTGACAAAGACATTCTCTCACGATTTTATTATTAGTTTTTTTTATTTATAATTAAATCGTGTTCAATGTTCATACGTTACTATATTCAAAATAAAAATATATATTATGAATAGATTAGTGGCCGGGTTGAATAGAATTGTAACCTATTCATCTGTAAGATATTTTATCTTTATTATTCCTAAATTTCTTATAATAGAATATAATTCTGATTACTTCAAATATAATTCTTACTTTATTATTTATCAATGTCAACCTATTTTGTAGCGCCTAGGAAAATACCGTGTGTGGGAAATGAAAATGTAGAAACTAAACAAGAATCTGGTGCAATATTTCACCGTTTCATAAATACAAGAAAAATATAATTATTTTAAAAATTTATTTAATTATTTTATATTTTATTAGCAATAAAAATATTTTTTATTCTATAAAAAAAAATCAACGCTTAATGTTTTATTTTAGAAAATATTGAAAAATAAATTAATTAACCAAACAGTAAATATTTAATAATAATTTGTAAATATCTTATAGTAGTAATGTGTAATACTGTTTTAAAAAATCAAATATTATTTAAATTGGTTAAAGATACCAAGATTTTTTTTTTTTAGGGAAACCAATAAATTAATTTAATAGACAAATTAAAGAGGAAAAAATTATTTGATTATAAAATAAGGGATAATAAGTATAAAGTATCTTACTAAATCAATCAATTCCTTTTTTGTGTGGTAGGCGTCTCTCTTATTTATGAGGCAGAGAATATTTTGCATAAATAACACGATTTACAAAAATTATTTTCCAGTTTAATAATTTGTCCTGAATTTAGGATTTAAAGAATTTATCCCCAATTTAATTAAATATTTTCATAATGGATACTAACTAAATGGGTCTGCACTCATTCAGCAAAAAAAGAAGAAGCGGACCTGCACTAATTAATAATTAATAAATGTAAATGAAGTTATTTTAACGTGATAACTAGTTCTTAGCATTTTTTATTCCTTAAGAATAATTATTCTAATCAACATTAAGCTATAAGCATGCATGCATGCATGCATCAAAACTATATATTGTTAATTTCTTGTCCAGAATTCGAGAATGACTAATAAATCCCTATAATATTATGAAGTTGCTATCAGATATCAACCTTTGAAAAGTACAATGAACAGACAGGTTTGACCTGAAGTTAGATTACTAAAAAATCCTCTATCATATTATGGGAAAGTACCTTATGGTTGAAGTCACTGATGCAGACTATATACTTTATAAACTATAATTGTTATTGTCTATCACGTACGTGTAATAAGTAATAACTTTAAGGCACGCAACTGGCATCACTAATGTGAGATATGGTTAGAGTATTTATAATTTCTTATTGCATGTCACAATTGGATACATATAAAACTTACGTCACAGGATATAATATACGAAATTAACTTTTAATTTAATTGCCTAGCTAGTCGAATAATGTACATGACATTATACTAGGAAAGAAAATGTAATGGATCACACGCATACACACAATGTAATGTTCGATCCTCACTATATCGGGGTTGCTAGTTGCTACAGGCAAAACATGTCAATGAATGAACAGTATTATGTTAATTACCCTATGAACATAGTATTAAAAAGTATAATTAAGTTGTCGTTTTTTTGGTATTACAGTGTTAATTAGTATATTATTATTTACTAGCTAGTAGTAAATATACATGCATTTTTAGTTCTTCACACATATGTACAAAGCATAGGGTAGTGGATTCAAATCTCATTAAAAATAAATTATAAATTAAAGATTTATGATTTTTGGATATTCATATTAATATATATCTACCAAGTACTTTTCCATTTTCTATATCTCTCATTTGATCAAATCATATATTTTATCATATTTATATTTTTTTTTTCTCTCAAGATATATAGTGGTATGAAAAGGTATAAACATCTTTATTCTAAAATTAAGTGTTAGAAATAAATTTAATAAATTTTAAAAGTGTGCGAAGTAGTTGATTTAAACAATTAAAAGTAGAATTAGAATAAGTCACTCATTTGATAAACTATAGGACAAAAACACAATTACACCTATTTTATATATTTATATATTGATTGATGCCATGGCACCACCATATGGAAAGATTGGAAGGAGGAGCCTGAATCACATTTTCTAATTAATCAGGTGAAATTAACTTGTCCCACACCTCCACTACCAGGAAGCTTTTAGAAGTTAATTGGAATAGTTGGAACAAGTAATTCGAAGCTAATAGAGTTTCATATTAGTGAGTCGTGACTGTTATATTATTATTGAAAATCAAAAGAGAATTTGCTTTTGACGTAATGTTTCAATGAATGTGACAAGACTACTCGATCTATAGTTTCTAATGTTTTTTAATCACCTAATTAAATTAATTAAAATGTATCAGAGGCAACCATGAACGCACTAATTGTTATAAAAGAATCCATGGATACTTAGAGCATTACCATTTGAGCATTTTTAATTTCTTTTCTTTTAATACATTTTAAATGAGTTTCATTATTATAGGTTACTAGTTTTTACTTTTTACAACTTAAATTACTTTTTTTTTACTAATAAAGATTGATAAATTGTTAAAGTACGAACTCACATATTCTATAAGAATATAAAATTGATTTTTGTGGTCGACATGAGAATTTTCTTAATGAATAATATGTAAATGTTTTTATAAACGTTTATTTTTAAAATTTGTCCTCGAGACTCACCCAACTCACTTAAATTTTTTTTATAATAAAAAATACATTTCTCTGTAACCCATAACTTTAGAAACATTAAATAAATGGGTCTCACAAATAATTTTTTATATTTTATTACATTAATTTTTTATTGGTTGCTTTTTATGTCATTATTAGTATAATATAATTGGGACATAAAAGTAGATAATAGTTGGTGCTTATTTAAGCATCTGATGCTTGCAGAATGATTAATACGCACTAATACTTAATATAAGAAAAGTAAGTATAAGCAACTTGGATGGAGATGGCCTTAGTGTTAATATACACATGTTTTATTTGGATAAAGAATGAAATAGAGCTTTAAACTGTTAATGTATTCCAATTAAACATTCTCTAAACAACTGAGGTAAAAAGAAAGAAACAAAAACAACAGTGTTAATATCCAAATTAGTTTGTTTGACATTTCAATCTAACTATATTAATATTACAGCAAAAAAGAACCCTGTAGAATCGTATACCTGCACCTTACACCATATACCAATTTACCCAACCCATATACTTTTTACCAATATTAGTCCCAGCGCAGCGCACCAAATTGCTTGATATATATTTTCATAATTAACTCGGATTTTACATTATATCAGACCCTTTTCACAGCTTCTTTGCGGATCAGCTAGTTTGTTTAAGATAAAGTTGTTAATTATTTATTAATTTATAACAAAATTAACAGATAACCAATGTTTGATAACTTACTAGCTGAATCAAGATAAACTTATGCGTATTAATGTATTATAGAAAGTTCCTCAGTGACTTCTGTTATTGAAATGGTCATAAACATAAATACAAATATTAGCTTGGTAGGAAATGAAATTGAACTTTCAATCTATTTACTTAATTATAGTGTTTGAGTCTTGTAAATAAATTAAACGTGCGTAGTTGAGAGGAAATTAAAATTCCACTAAATGTCTTTCTAGCTAGTAAGAATTAATCATTGATAATACATCACACTAATAAAAGAAAAAATAATAATGTATAATATATTGGACAGGTTCCTTCTCGCACCACAAGAGAACCAGAATAATACTAGAGGATATCCATTATCCTGCTTCCTGGGAAAATTGCACCGAACGTCCCTCTCAAGTCTCAACCAACCTAGTAACAAATAAAATGGCACAGACAGTGACTTTGCAATTTAATATATATATATATATATATATATTTGATGGAAAATGACAAATATTTCTAATGAGAAAATAAAAAATATTTTTACGCATATACAATACTACTATTTATTTATCACTTGTTTTGATCAAGATATTCCTCAATGTGACAGGTTTTTTTTTTTTTTTTTACTGCATGGATTATAGTTATCAAACATGTATGTGACAGCGTCTTTATCGCTTGTGCAAAGCAATAATATCATTAATCAATCCCTTTTGTTTTTCTTACGAGTCCAAGTTTTTTTACCTCCAAAAATAAAGATAATTTTTGCACTTTTCCATTAATATGATTAACTATAAAAAAAAAAAATATGTTCAAAGGGATCATATACAAAAATGATGTGCGTTTTAAATTATAAAATTAGGTAACCTATATTATTTTATAAATCAGTTAAAGATACATAAATATTTATGAAATCTTACTCCTTATAATTATTGATAAATGGTAATTAATATTTATTATTCTTGTTTATCACAGCAATAATAAAAAATTTCTGCTGATTCCAGCTTCCTCTACATCTCTATCTATATATGTAAGTCCTAATAGATAAAATTGTTTTTTATTTCCTATCTAGTAAAAGTTGACTCTAATCAGATGACACTAATTCCACTAATAATTTGTTAATAAATCTATAAAACCAATCATATAATATAGAGATGAACCAATCAAACGGTAAAGAGGCATACGCACGCAATCAATGACATCCTGAATAATATGGTACATGACTATACACAATATTAACCCACATTAAAAAGTTAAATAAATAACATTAAGGAGATTCTTAATCAGCTAAGATTTTGCAATTATTAATACAATATATACTTTTGACCAATCCTGGGTATCAAGATCCTACATGAGATTTTCTAACACCTACACAGTTCATCATGTTTTCATGGCCCAGCTTTCACCGAACCTATTTGTTAGCCTATATAAACTGCATGGGCTTTCTCAAGCATGAACATTGCAATTACTCAACACTTCTCTTTTCCATATACATAAAATTAAGCAGTGTTCTTGGGCTATTGGGGTATGAAACCAAAGTTGGAGTTCCCTGCACTCCAAGTCTGAAAGGATATGATGGTAAAACTCTGCTGCTAGTTCATGGATACCTCTGACTTTGTAACAACATATATGCCTTCGAAGTCAAAGGTTTGCATGAGCATGGAGATGAGTTTACCTTGATCTTTTGGTATTGGAGTGAAGGGAGCTCCACAAGATCTTCTCATGCCCTTATTTTGTTGTAACCATGCATGCTCACACAACCCTGCTCTCTCTCTCTAGCTATCTCAGTTTAAAGACCTTTATTATCTCATACAGTTACATATACAGTCATAACTTATGCAATAAATATTTTTTGTATTGAATGTACATTTGTTAACATACATAAAATTTGAAACTCATAAATTTAAAAGATATTTGAAAAAATATTTTATTTTTAATATAATACTATTAATTTACGTATAAAAATATATGTAGTTTGAATTGTAATTTTATTATTTTGATATGGGTTCATAAATACTTTATTATAAATAACATTGTTTGAATAAATTTAAATATTAATCAAAATAATTGAAAAAATACATCTTTTATAATTGGATAAATAATTATAAAAATGATTTTATACAAAAGTTTATAAAATATATCTTATAAAAAAAATATATGATTATGTATAGTTACAAGAAAGAGAGAATATCAATAATTTATTTCATTCTTAAAATTAACATGAATTTAAGTTTATATTAACAAAATTGAGATGAGGTTTAGAGTTATTTTTTGTTTATTATTTTGGCTCATTAGAGTAATGTTTTACTTAAATTAAATAAAAACAATATGAAATGAATCAGCACATATGGTAAGTTCTATATATTGTTTGTGATATTTGATCAATAATTTTATTACTTTACAAAAAAGTGCATAATTCTGTAGTCAAGGAAATAAAAATAAAATATAAATGTTAAAAATATTATATAAAAAATAAGTTACGTTAAATTAACCCCTTTAATTAAACATGTGTATCCTTATTTCATTTATATTCCTTATAGTATGATTTGTTTGTTATTTCATATGTATTCTTCATAGTATTCATACAATAACTTATAGAAAAAAAAGTATAAAACATCATTTTATTTTTATTCCACTCATTATTTATTACTAGTACTACATCTTAAAAAAATAATTCTCTCCCTCTATATATATTATTTATAAAATTTGATGTATAAATAACATTTATCTCTATTTGCATACTGAGGAGCTTCATAATTTGTTAGTAACAAAAAGTAGAGCCTGCTTTGCAACTCTAGTGAAGCCACTGTCAAAGTGGGAGTTTCAGCAATATTAAAAAATAATGTATATGTTGTTTATCTAGCTAGCTATAGTTTGGAAGAGTTCTTGATTAATTATCTGCACTATGCAATTAACCCTTGCAAATGCTATTATTATTATTGCACGAAAAATGACGGAGTTTCTTAATTATGTCTGCTTTTTTTTATTCATTGATCTAAGTTTCTTACATGGCTTTTATATATGCATCTTCAAAGAGAATTAAAGAGAATGAAAATGATTTTTACACATTATATATAACTGGGAGTAAGGTGAGAGTACCTTAAGAGAAGAAAATGTTATATAGACATCTTCAAGGAGACAAGGAGGTTGTTGACATAGCTGAGAGTAAAGCTTCCAACTCATCCACCAAAAAGAAAGAAAGAAAGATAGAAATTCTAACAGTTTAGTATTTACCATTGAATTGATGGAATCCTAAAAAAATCTAAAAGGAAAGACAAAGGAATAGACTGGAGTACCTTAGGTCTGAAAAATCTAAAAAAATCTTCAACTGTTCAAGCAAACATGCATTTTCTGAAAGCAAAAGAAAATCAGAAAAAATATTTAATTTAATAGAAGCAAAACAGAAGCACCATTAGAAGAGAAAGATCGACGATTGGTTAATTAACTTCATTGCGGACTCACATATACAGATAGCACCAATGTCAACATTAATAAAGGCCATGAGATCAGAGATCGAATTAATCAAACAAGCTGGCTAATAATAAAACCAAAGTTTACAACAAATAAAAATAAATGAAACTTTCTAAATTAGGAAAAAGCTGGTAGGTACAGTCTATGAAAAGAAAAAATGATCAATTTATGAGTATTTTTCCGTGTTGGTTAATTAGTACTGTTATATACTCACTGCACACTACACTACTCTATGAAAAGAAACAAGCTATATAATAACACTAGTTTAAAGGGTGGTACTGGTTAAGCATGCCACTCAGATTCGTTTTTCACTCACAGTCTCTCGTGCAAGGACACACACTCAAGCACCTAGCTCATGTTAATAAAAAACAACTTCATTCAGCAAAATAATCCAACATCATATGCTATAAATTTCACAGTATATATAATCTCGACAACCTTCCATCCTCCTTAATCCTCATATAAAAAAGTAATACATTGAAGTACACTGTTAGTTTTACTTTAGACTTCTATAAAAATGAATTCAAAGAAACTACGTACCCGAGTTTTAGTTGAAATTTTTGCTCAAAATTAAAAAAAGCATGGTGCTTTAAAATTAATGTTTAAAAGAATACACATCATTATAATTGATCCAACTCTAAACAAGTGATACTCATTATCTAATAATGATGTATAAACGATGATGACAAAATTGAAAACCACCAAATGATCCTAATGAATATTAAGCCTTGTTAATACACATTGACATGACCATGAGGGTCTAACTCATCTATAAGAACATTCATGAGACATGCAACTTGTAAGGGAGTATGTTATAATTTACATGGCTTTCTTTAGTGAACTATTTCACAGAATTAAGTGATGTTTGCCATGTAATTAATCTGCTTCTATCCCCTTTAGCAGTATTATTCTTCAATTTTTCACCACTTAAATTTACTTCCTAATATCATGGAATAATTTTGCAAATCGGAGATTATTTAAATTTTGGTCTGCATGATGTTGATTTGTGAAAGAGATCGAATGTCACTACTGTTTGCTTTGCCATCCCTAGTGAAAAATATGTAACTATAAAGTAAATTTGGATACCAAGATCCCAATACAAATTAAAGATTATAGAACCCTCTCACACTAAAACATGTTTCTTGGACTCTGATTATGATCTCACAATTGGATGAGTTTCTTGATTAATTAGTCGTAGGAAATGAACTTTTTCTTACCCCATAAGTGACATTACCGTATTTCCAAAAAAAAAAAAACTGATAGGAAACAAATAACAAATCCTTTGCTGATCGAAAGCACACTCATCGATCTTAAACATTTTTTCATTATTGGTTTTTGCTTTGGTGGTTCAAATGAAACCTTCCCATACAGTTACACATAGATCTTTTGCAAATTAAACAATCGTTCCTCACATATAGGACTGGAATGATCAAGAGTCATATACTTATATAATGAGTGATATATACAATCCTTTTCTTTCTTTTTTGTCTCTTTCAAGATTCATAACAGACTTGAAAAACTCATTTTTCGTACATCAAGCATAACTATATATAGATCAAGTGCAGAACATCAAGAACTCTTCCAAACTCGATAAACAATCTCTTGCTGCTGCTCCCGGTTACACAAGGCAGTTGAGTATGATTTTCTCTATAGAAACAATAATTAATCAGATTCAGAACCTGTTGGATATATAAGAAATGTTCAAAATAACCGAATTAGATAAGGGTACATGCATGTATATATAAAGAGGATTTAACATATATATACTATATAGAGTACTTTTAATTAAATAAATTTTACTGTAAATACTTTTTAGCTGGATATGCTACCAATCTACCATGGTGGGGCATAGTTCAAGATTTTGATGATGAAAATTTTGACAGATAAGATAATTTATAATTGACAAGAATTGCTGCTCTATATAATCAGGAAAAAAAACTGCAATGCTGAAAAGGAGAATACTGCAAACAAATGAATATGATATTATAATACATACATATTCAAAGAATTATTTAATTTGTAATAAATAACTATATAGGTTGTGTTCACCACAATAACTTCTTTCAATTAGGTTTGAGAACAAAAGAAAAAAGGGCAAGGTTCTTCTTTAAGGGCTTAAAAATACCCTCTGGCATCCCCTTTAACCCAAAGCCAAAAGATTAAGGTAACTCATCTCCCAGTTCATGCAAACCCTCGACTTCAAACACATGTTTGTTATGAGATCAGAGATATCCATGAAATAGCAGAGCTTTTCCATCATATCCTTTTAGATTTGGGTTGAAGGGAATTTCAACTTGGGATTCATACCTAATACCCTAAACTAAACAATGCTAATTTGATGTGTCGTCTAAAGAAGAGAGAGAAGTATTGAGACTTAATTGTAAAATTCGGACATGAGAAAGCACGTGTTTATATAGATTCCATTGAAATATGAATCAAACAAATATGTTAAAAAATCTGAAAGATAATTGAAACATAAATATTGTATTAATTGCAAAAACGTAGCAAATTAATAATCTTTTAATGATATATTAATTTTGTTATTAATGTGTATTCATGTACATAAGAGTATGTACAATAATAATAGATGATTGTTTAGACTTTAAATGAATTATTTATCTTAATTTTGTAATTTTTATAATTTTATGTAGATTTAAATTATTTATTATAAGATAGTGTTTAATTTAATTTTGTATATTTTATCGTACTAAAAAAATATTATTTATGATAATATTTTTTTTATAGACAATTTTATATCATTTATTTTAATAATAAAATTAAATTAAATAATATTATTTAAAATTAGACAATTTATTTAATATTTTATTAAAAATGTTTCAAGTAGAGTGTCACGTCATCTGAGGATGGTGACCCTTCGTGTTTGATTGGTTGATATGTATGTATTATTTAAAATTTATTTAATTTTATATTTTTAATACTTCATTTTTTAACAGTTGTCTGAAGATTTTGCACTCCAACCAACAAAATCACTTTTCTCAGTCCAAATTTCTCGCTCCATATTAATTAGATAATATTATTTCTCTCTCCCTTAATTAAGGTGTTTTTGTCATTACATTATTTTTCTCTCACCCTTGAACAAAACATTCATTTATTTATTTTTATAAAATAAGTAAAATATTTAATGTGAATAGTGATATAACTGACAACAATGAATGAATTTAATGTTATCTTGGTATATGAAAACGATAGATAAAAAAAATAAAAAATTGTGAAGATTTGACTATTAAAAAGGAACGAGAGTAAATATTTTAGGTTGTTTCATAAAACTCAAAGAAATGTAATAAGTTTTTTTTATTCTAATAAAATAAATGTAGAGATTACTATTTTTCTTTCCACTTCATACCTTTAGCAAAAAAATTTTAGATCAACAAAAATCACCGCATTACAAATGAGATGAATTTTTTACTTAATAAATTAAAAAACACTCATAATCTTTGTCCTTAAATAAAAAAAAAAATCTAAAACATGTAAGGATATAATAGATAAAAAAAAAAAATTAACGTAATCTTGAATTTTGTAAACGACAGATAAATAAAAATAAAATTTATCCCAAAATTTAACTAAAGTAGTGGAAGAGTAATAAATTTGTTTGTTTGAAAGCACTTAAAACATACAAGAAATCCTCTTGCTGTATTAAAGAATTATTTATGACAGAAGTTAATGTATTTTCAAAATCATTAAATATTCTTTCATAAAATTAAATATTTATTAAATACACATCACTTTTATAATATTTTTGTTCTCTTGAAAAAATAAGATGTTTATTTAATTAGCTTATTTTTAAGTGGAATTTAGAGCTAATTATCTAAATATTAAATGTTTTGTTGAAAATTTTGGTTTGAATAGAAAATGTTTTAAATACTACATATTTGACATTTAATTTAACAAATAGATGTATTTTTGTTTTAACATTTAAAACTATCTATATATATGTTAAGGCATGTGAAACCACGTTTATATTTTATACAGTATGAGAAATGAGTTTGAAAAAATCTGAACCATTAAAATTGATAAAACAAATATGTTAAAAAATCTCAAAAAAGATTAATATCCAAAAGCATTAGTGAAACATACATATTATATTAATTACAAAATCGAAACTAATTAATAATTTTTTAATTTTATATTAATTTTGTTAATAATGCGTATTCAGCCTCATGATTCAAGGACGGTGACCCTTCCTTTACAGTTTGATGGGTTGATCTCTGTATATTAATTAAAACTAATTTAATTTTATATATTTATCAATAAAAAAATTTTGTCTGCAAGCATTGAACACATGTCGAAATCCTCTTAATGCATTAATGAAATATGAAACGTAGTTAAAATAATTTCAAAATTATTAAATACCCGTTCATAAAATTAAAATATTATTAAATATGCATTAATTAGTACTTTTTCTCTTGAAATAAATTAGATGATTGTTTTTTTGAGCAAAGATTCAGTTGCCTTAACATTTGTTATTTGTTATCAGCGATTGATAATAAAATTTAGAGTAAATTACGCGAATATTCCTTAAAGTTTTTTTTAATTATATATGTATTTTTTTTTATATATTTTTACACAAAATTCCTTTACTTTCAGTAGAATTAATTTTGTATGTTACGTGATTAAAATGTGATTTTTATAATTTTTTTTCTTAAAAATGTTTTTTTTTTTTATATTGTCATACAGTTGTGAGACACATGTAATTATCATTATCACGAACAGAATCGTTATAAAGTTGTTGTGAACATAGTCATTAAGTATAAAACAAAGAAGTCATATACAAGAAAAATATTACTCATTTGAAAGTATAGTAATACGAAACAGAGGAAAATGAACAGTTTTCTCCCATTTGAAATAACAGTAACATAAAATAGAGGAAGAACAACCTTTATTTTCCTTTTAAAAGAAAAAAAAAGTGAGGAGTGTCAAAATAATAATAATAATAAAAATACATGTGTAATTAAAATAAATCTGATGAGATATTATTGTAATTTACTCTAAAATTTAAAGTATATATAAAAACTAAAATATAGTAGAAAATTAAGAATTTTCATATTGACAATTATAGTCCAAAGATGACTTATTACTGCATGGCCTCCTCGATTGACCTCTTCATACGGTCAGGATCCATTCTTCTCTGGCGCGCAAGGTTGCCCATTATTTGATTTAATTTAATTAATTGATCAAATAAGTAATTGAAAAACGTCTAGAATATAAAATCAATACCGTAGTAAATAATGTAGTTCTAAGGTTACATACTTGAACATTTATTATATTGAACACTTCACTAATACTTTTTCTTTTTCTCATATAATATCATTTATTATTATTATTATACTTTCTCCCAAGGTGTCATTAACATTTTGGATGAATACTTTTTTTCTAACACTAATTTTGTTAATATATGTAAAACATTTTTGATTATTTTACACTTATAAAAAGTTGATTAATTTTGTTAACAATTTGTAGTAGTATTTTTTTTAAAATTATCCTCAAAATTATTGTTCAATCTTCACATAGAGAGGATGAATTTATCTCATTAATTTACAAGTTTTGTTATAGAATAATTAAGGAAATTTTTATTAAAATAATTAATGCAATGAATAATTAGAAGGAAAAAACAACAAAATTTCAACTAAAAAATGCCTTATATATATAGGGGGGAAAATAATTAATAAATGCAAATTGTATTTAGTTATCAAACTTAAATATATAATAATAATAATAATATTTAGATAAATATAATTTTTATTTTTATTTTTTAAGTATTAAAAATCAAATTTATCAATATAAAAGAACGGAATATTTGACCAAATTTAATTCAATTTAAAGTATAAGAATTAAAAACACATTTTTTAATAAATAATTGGAATAAAACTATTTTACTTTGGGCGATGAACTTCAGAAATATATAAATGCAATGGAATAGAGTTATGGTTTTGATCTCTCTTTATTATTCTGAGTGTTTTGTCTGACACTCTCTCTCTCCCTCTCTCCGCTTCCTCACTTTTCCGTTTCAAAAGCGAAACCGTTTCTCGTTTTTGGACCTTATCTTTGGTTCGATTCTGCGTAGGTTGGGAGGAAGAACGGACAGACTCACATGAACGATTCGAATACGAATTCGGATCTGTTTGACCCAGTCATGGCAATGGAGTCCGAGTGGTCTCGCGGCGGCGCCACTTCCGACGCCGATTTCGCGTTCGCCTTCAACGACAGTAACTTCTCCGATAGGGTTCTCCAGATCGAGATCATGAACGACCCCGTCGACGCCCGACCCGATTCCGACGCCTGCGCCACTGTTGCCGACTGGGCCCGCCACCGCAAGCGCTGCCGCGAGGATATCAAAAAGGATAACGGTCCTCTCTCACACCCACTCTCTCTTTGTACCTGTTTTGCTTTTGTTGGAACAAAAAAAAAAAATTTAGGGTTTCTTCAATTGTTCACTGGTAGAAGTGGAAATGGGTGTGATTTTGCACGTGCAACATGTTTTTTTTACGAAATTAGGAAAATTGGGACCATGAAAGTGTTAAAATTGGAAATTCAATTTGCGTGCTTTTGTGGGAATTTGAAAGTTTTTTTTTACTGGAAAGGGTATGATAGATGTTGTTCGTGTACAAGCTTGTGTTTTCTCGTGCTATGCCTAATATGTATATGTATGCTCTTTTGGTTGGTTGCAGGTGTGGATCTTGCTTCGGTACCAGACGAACAAGTTTTGAACGGGAATCAATCTGAAGTGGATGAGCTTGAGCATCAAGATGAAGAGGCTGATGCAACGGCTGAAGAACCCCATTCTGGTATATATTTGAGTTTAATGCCTTGAAAATCTCATGCTTAAGAGTGTGTTTGATTTTATATTTTCAAAAACTATTTGAGTTTTCAAAATGTAACTGCGTAAGGTTGTCCAGGCAGTTGGTGTAAGGCTAGAGTAGAGTGTGGAATTGAGGGAGTGCTTGAACAAGATGAAAACAGAAGATGAGAAAACATCTCCTAACTGTTTTCAATTTTTGGTTTTTAAAGTACGTGTTTTGCAAACAATTTTTTAAAAAATAATATATTTTGGATTAGAAAGTGACTGCTGAATAGTTTAAAGTTGTTTTAGAAAACAGTTTTCAAAACCAAAAATGAGAAGGGAATCAAGCATGCCCTTGGTTTCCCAATTATATAGTTTTTTGAGAACTCTACATTTTTCTCAATGAAATGCTAAATCTAACTGCAAATTGATAATATGATTCAAACAGTGGGATTTAATAGAGTATAACATTCTACCTTTTCTTGTAAGAAGGAAAGGGACTTGGATATCATTTGAGTATTTGATTCCTTCTCTTAAGTACGAAGATATCAGTTCTGCTTTATGATACTTTTGAGTTTGGTGTGGTTAATGTAGGTGACGAAGCTACAAATAGTAATGATTCAGACTGGAGCATGGACTGCTCTGCAGGTGCAGTTGTTAGAGTTAAAACGCTGCATATCAGTTCTCCTATCCTGGCTGCTAAAAGTCCTTTCTTCTATAAGGTAGAGGAAGGTCTTTCTTCTTTATAGGGTACATTTGAATACTTGTCCAAAAATACATTGCTTAGCTGTGTTTATTTACTTCTTGCAGCTTTTCTCAAATGGGATGAGGGAGTCTGAGCAAAGACATGTCACCCTCAGAATTAATGCATCTGGTAAACATATGAATGAGATTTTTAGATTTGTTGCTCAATTGTGTGTTTCCCTTAAATGGTTACCTTACAAATGTTGCACTTCTTTTCATGCTGCAGAAGAAGCTGCTCTCATGGAGCTACTAAATTTTATGTACAGTAACACCGTGACCACTACTACAGCACCTGCTTTGCTGGATGTGTTGATGGCTGCTGATAAATTTGAAGTTGCTTCATGCATGAGATACTGTAGCCGGATGTTGCGAAATATGCCTATGACACCTGACTCTGCATTGCTTTATCTGGATCTTCCTTCTAGTGTCTTGATGGCTGATGCAGTCCAACCATTGACTGATGCTGCAAAGCAGTATCTTGCTGGTCGATACAAAGATATAACCAAGTAAGTGTTTCCCCTTTATTTTTTGCTGATAAAGTTCAGTCACACTATCTGATACTCAAGCATTACAAACAACCCTTGTCTTGATCTTATTTTTTGCTTGTATTAAGTAGCATTATACTCACTGTTTATCTTACTTGCCCCTTTTTTTAGCTGCTGTTTTAAAATTTTGGTTTCAGTTTTAGCTGCTTTGTTGTATTTTGTTTGAATTTCTTTCCAATGCTCTAGTTGAGACTGGGATGAGTTGGGGAACAAAATACATATTCATAGAAATAATTCCTATGTGTGTGTCTTACATATTCATAGTAGATAATACTTGGTGGATGACTGCTACTTTTGGTTAATCAACTTGTAGTGTGGTCCTGTGTTTGAATAACCTGTTATTTTACCCATTTCAGAAATGTGTGTCCAATCATGCTATTAATAGGTTATAAACATTTTAGAGAGGCTTTTTCTATTATGGAATCCCATGACAAAAAGTCTTTTTGAAAACACTTTTTCCTCTCTTATGTGGAATTATTTATTCTAATTGGAATTGCCTATTCTTTTGGAAAACACCTGTTTTTTTGTTGTCATTTTTCGTTGTTTACATCTTAGTATCATGTTTTTTGGAATGCTAATAAATCCTTGTATGTGACCAGGTTCCAGGAAGAGGTTATGGCCTTGCCCCTAGCTGGAGTAGAGGCAATACTGTCTAGTGATGATCTTCAGGTTGCATCAGAAGATGCTGTATATGATTTTGTGTTGAAGTGGTCTCGACAGCAGTACACTAAACTGGAAGATAGGCGAGAAGTCCTGGGTGCCCGGCTTGCACGTTTAATTCGCTTCCCTTACATGACCTGCCGAAAGCTTAGGAAGGTCTTGACCTGTTCCGACTTTGACCATGACGTCGCATCCAAGCTTGTACTCGAGGGTCTATTTTTCAAAGCTGAAGCTCCGCACCGCCAACGATCACTGGCAGCAGAAGACTCCGCTTCCTCGAACCGTCGTTTTGTGGAGAGGGCATACAAGTACCGCCCCGTGAAGGTGGTAGAATTCGAACTTCCCCGGCAGCAGTGTGTGGTGTACTTGGATCTGAAGAGGGAGGAGTGCAACAATCTGTTCCCATCCGGCAGGGTTTATTCTCAGGCATTCCATTTGGGTGGACAAGGTTTTTTCCTATCAGCACATTGCAACATGGACCAACAAAGCTCATTCCATTGCTTTGGTCTGTTTTTGGGAATGCAGGAAAAGGGCTCAGTTAGCTTCGCTGTCGACTATGAGTTTGCGGCGAGGTCTAGGCCAACAGAAGAATTTGTCAGCAAGTACAAAGGCAACTATGTGTTCACAGGGGGAAAGGCAGTTGGCTATAGAAACTTGTTTGCTATTCCATGGACTTCGTTTATGGCTGAGGATAGTCTTTACTTTATCAATGGTGTCCTTCACCTTAGAGCTGAACTCACCATTAAACACTGACCAGTGACACCCCCAATTTCTAGTTGTAAACCTTGACCTTTTTTTAGATCTCAAATTCTCATTTTGTGTCAACAAGAAGTAATCTTTCCAAAGCTTGAATATAGAGGCATGTGCACTATCTAAAGTGACTAGTGTTGCATGTGATTGAGAAGATATCTAGGACCGTGATGTATTTATCTAGGATTCTAGGTTAAGTGAACTTGCCCCTTCCATTTCCGTGATTCTCTCCAAATCAGTTTCTATGTGTCGGATTTGACATCACACCTGACATAGTAATCGTATGAGTCGTTTTCGCTATGGGTCTAAAGAAAATTAAATATTAAGGGGCTTGTTTGATTTCTTTAACAACTTTTGGTTTATAAAATTGTTGTATAAAATAATTTTGCACTACTCATTCTCTTATAAAATTCATCAAGTTTTGAAAATTGTTTTTAAAAATATTGTATAGAATTGTTTTTATTTTTATATTTACGGGTTTTTAAAAATACATTTAAGAAAAAAATGTCTATTTGATGTTCGCTATTTGTTAATTGCGCAATTCGTAGTGTGATGTTCTTCATGTTGCAGGACAGAATCCTATTCTGATTCTATTAATGAAGATGTGGAATTCAATTCTTTATCAACCCATGGTCTAAATTTAGAAATTTTAGGATTTCATTGTAAAATACATAGTACTACTTACTTTCCTTCTTTAATATAAGAAACAACTTGTAGTAAAATACACTACACAAGTTGTTTGTTATATTAAGGAATAGTAGTAATTTCCTTAGGAATAAAACAAGGATAATGCTGCAGGACGTTATGTAGTACAGATGGCACTAAACCAGAGTTACCTGAGATACGAGTAGAAGTAGGTTGATTTTGCACCACACCTGTCACTTTTCAGCGACTGTGTTATGTGGTGATGTTCATGTTCGCATATATATATGATTTGGATTTGGAAATTTGAAATAAGTTGCAGACCACGTGTCTTGCCTTCAAAACAAAGAGCACTTAAAAGTAACCTTTGCTCATTTAGGAAATGGAGTACTTCAATGAGCAATTAAATGCATCCTATGGAAGAAACCTTCACCATTGTCAATGTCAATATTCATCCCCTTCTATGGAGGTGAAAGAATTGCAATGAAAGTAATCCAATCAAGATTTTACCGGGCAACACCATTCAAAGATACAAACTCATTTATGGCCAAGAATGATTGATGAATGCGAATATTTCTAAGAGGAAAGAAATGCCCCTAAACGTTGTTAGAAGCTTTCTCAAGGTGCCTTACATGATTAAATCCAACGTTGTTAATACTACTACTACTTAAATGATAGTCTAAAACTATATTCATCATTAAATTATTAGCTAAAACTATGTCAATAAATGGATTACACTAAATATTTTTACCAAGTGCAATTACTTTACTCATATTATATGTTATATATATGGACTACACTATATTTTTTAAAACAATTATTTGTGTAAACAGTTTAATTACATGTTTGTTCAATAATAAGTTAATATCTTATTAACCGTGAGCTTATAACTTATTTTGGATACTTAATTTTATTATAAATACCACAAAAATATTGTTTTTTTTTATTATTTTGGAAAAGTTTAGGGTAAAAAGGAAAAAGGAAATACATCCTTTTTTTTTTTTTTTCGTGAGACAATAAAAGTGAGGTTGTAGCAGGGTCAATACGGTCCATTGAAACTGACCCCTAATTCGTATTCCCCACGCATACCCAAATCGACCCCTACTTTCCCAGCGTCACTAAGCAAACGAAACGCAAATTCTCCATTCATTCATTCGTCAAACAAACAGAGAAACAAAATCCACACCTTTCATTCATTCAGCGTCTCTCTCTCTTTCTAGGGTTTCCGATCGACGATGCCGAAGAACAAGGGTAAGGGAGGAAAGAACAGGAAGCGTGGTAAGAACGAGGCGGACGACGAGAAGCGGGAGCTCGTCTTCAAGGAGGACGGCCAGGAGTACGCTCAGGTGCTCCGCATGTTAGGGAACGGTCGTTGCGAGGCGATGTGCATCGACGGGACGAAGCGGCTCTGCCACATCCGCGGCAAGATGCACAAGAAGGTCTGGATCGCCGCCGGCGACATCATCCTCGTGGGGCTCCGCGACTACCAGGATGACAAGGCCGACGTCATCCTCAAGTACATGCCCGACGAGGCCAGGCTCCTCAAGGCCTACGGAGAGCTTCCCGACACCACCAGGCTCAACGAGGGCATCGGCGCTGGGATTGAGGACGAGGATGAAGCTGCCGGTAACGATTATATCGAGTTCGAGGATGAGGATATTGATAAGATTTGAGTTAATCAAGTTAGGGTTTTGCTCGCTGTTTCCCTTCCCCTTGCCCCTTTTTAATTTTTGTTTTTAAGTTTTGGTTGAGATTATATAAAATTGTGATGGTGGAGTAATTGTATGTGGTGTTGGATGGTTGGTTACTTTGCTTGTTTGTTCAGGTGTTGTCTTGTGTACTGTGGCATATGGGTATCGTGAATTTTAATGAAATAAGAGCCGCTTATATGGTGTTTTATACTTATTGTTGCTTTTGGGAGGATGGAAATATGTGATTTGGTTTGATGTGGTGTTTATTATCATGTTTTCTTCTTATTATTTTTGAATTGAAAATGGGTGTTTGGACCTGTCATGGATGTTGGTTTTGTTTCCTTCAAAGTAAGTATACAGGTTAGAGGTTTGGTTTAAATGTAATTCTTAACATGGTTTTGGAGGAGTTATGTTTGTGTTGATGTCTATAGCTTGATATGTTGAATCATCTGTTGCTGTGGGAAATTAATGATGGGAGTCTTCAGTCTTGCAGTTTATTTTTAATAGTTGCTGATATGTATTATTCTTTGTCTTTGGAGCTAGCTGTTCAAAGACTAGTGTAGGGATTCGTTGATGAGCTTGGCAATGTTCTTTTAGCATTTAGGATATGTCCAATATAGAATGTTAGCAAAGGGATTTTGATTACACTATGTTTCAATTATTCAGACAACTTAGGCTATTGATTATTATGATACACAGGTCCTACTTTTATACGTATTGCCTATTCTAGCAGGCATGATTCCATCTGATATCTACCTGTTAGATATGTGATGCAATTTTAGTTATACTAGGATTGGTTGATTTTGAGTAAACCACCAAATTGTTCTTTGAAGCATTATTCTCTCTCTTGAATGGTCTTGAAAGTAAAACCAAACTATTCAAGTAGTGCTACAAGTATTGGAAATTATATATAAGTAGTTCCTTAAATATTTGAAAATCCTTCAAATGAGTTCTTAAAATTTACTAAGAAAATACATCAGCTTATAGACTAAATTGATTAATATTTAATATTTCGGAGATTACTTAAATAGTGTTAATTCTTTAGGGACTATCTAAGATAGAGTTATGATTTGAGGATGAAATTGGTTGTTTATTGTCCGTGTTTGCATTGGCTGCTTGGTTTATAGTTACGGTGTGGGCGTAAATTATGTAACGTATATCTATGGTGGAGATGCCATCCGAGTTATAGCTTCGTCTTGGTTGTTTTCGATACGTGATGAAGACAAATTATAAATGTAATAAAATACAGATGGCTTAATAGTTCCTGTTATTTTTTTTTTCTTCAATTAAGTCTTAATATTTGTTAAAAACGTTGTTAATTGAGTATTTTTAACAAATATTAGCACTCAATTCTACATAAAAAAAACAAATAATATAATCAAAATTAGTATCAAGCCAGTATAGATAGATTATATCATGCTTAATTCACACCAGACTACACTAACCATATAGGAATGCCACTTATAATTTACTAGCAAGAATACATTATATGGTTACTGCTTATTACTAGCAAGTAGCAACTACAGGGTGATGAAAGATGTAAAGCATGGTTAATTGTTAAGTAGCAGGTTCTAAATTTACTTAACCAAAAAATTTCAACGTTGTCACGTCATGGGTAAATAGAAGAAGCGCGTAGGCTTTTATTTTGAGCCAACATCGGTGTATTCAGCGTTAAAAAAAATTGGCTTCCTTTGAATGTGTTAAGTGTGTTTTAAATCGTGTCAAGACGCCACGTTATCGCGAAATAGAAAGTATTAGAGGAGAGGATGCAAGTTTCTTCCTCAGTGAACGCTGGTCCAAACACCCATATAATGACCAGAGTTCTTTCTCCCAAAGATTTCACACTGATCTAAGTATCCTCTTATTCAATATATTCTGTTTGCATCAGTTTTATACTTTTTATTTTTTAACCATTACATCTCATCACATAATTGCTTAAAAGCAGCACAAATGGAAATGAGAAAAGCATTTTTGGGTCTAGGAACAGAACAGCAGAGTCAAAGCCTTCCACATGAAATTTTAGAACTGTGTAAAGCCAAATTAAACTCCAAGCTTTTGGTGAAGTTTTCCTGCCTTTATACGTTGTTTTAAGTTTATTTCATATAGGATCAGTCTCCCACTGAACATTTGTCATTACAGAAATCAGAAAAGAATTAGTTAATCCAATAACTCAATGAGAGAAAGAAAAACAAAACCATGATTTCTTTTCATCCCGTGCCTCTATACAAAGCAAGTTAGTTCCAATCCATCCCATAGGACCATTCCAAAAATCTCAAACTAACAGGAGCAACAACAAAAGCATCAGACTAAATATATTTTAATCACATTATTGCATCCTATTTCAATCAGTCCAATGTTATTTACTATTCCATTCCATTCCCCTAAAACAGTGGAGAAAATCCACAAACAAAACCCATTGTAAAAATGAATGACCCAACAACAAAAACAAAATCACCTAATCTTCTCCTTTCCACTGATCCTATTCGCGGCTTCCCTAACCTGCTCAATGTAACCCTCAATAGGAGGAGTCAGAGTAGCCATAAATCTATTAACCGGAAAAGGAGACAAATCAGGAACCAAAGCAGCTTCTCTTAACCCTTCAGGCAAAGCCTCAATAGCCTCCTTTTTCATCCTTAAAAGGTTCGATTCCGCAGCCTGTCTCGCCCTATTCTTCCTCATCAGAACCCTACTATACTCCTTCGCCAACCTCCTTCCATCTTCAACATTCAACTCATACTTCGGAAGCTTCTCCACATCGACCAGCCCCAAGGTTACATAGTCCAACCCAGGTGTCCCAATTATCGTGGGCTTCTCCGAAACCTTAAATTTGTTGTCTTTTCTCCTCATCATGTCGATTTCTCTCTGGCGGTCCTTGCTGATGAGGCCCAATTTTTCGCGCTCCGCTTCGCGTTCACGCTGCTTTGGGGTGAGGTAGCGGAGCGGGGTGGGGGCTTGGAGGCACTGCTCGTAGAGGTGCTCGCGCTCTCGGCGCTCGCGCGACATGGGTGGGGCTTCGGTTGCGGATCCGGGTCCGGTTTTTTTCGTGGTGATGCGGGAGCGTTTTAGGGCTTGGCCTGCTTTGATCTTGGCTTTGCCTTTCGCGGTGCCGCTCACGGCGCAGCGTTGGATGAGGTGGTGTCCGGAGGGGAAAGGTTGCGGCTTTAGGAGGCGGAACATGGTTCCGGTGATGGGTCGGTGGCGGATTGTTCTGTAGGGATGAGGAAGTTGGTGGTTTTGGAGTTTGAAGTGAGGTTCGAGTGTGGGTTTCTGAGGTTAGGACAAGTGAGAGGAGGAGGAGGGTGATGATGGTGGGTATGGGCCTGCCCAAAATTAAAAAAATATATCTCAATGGGCCGGTCCGTGACAGGTTAGAGAATTTCTAGTCATGGTCGTAGATTAATGCATGTTTAAATCCCTTCGTATCTATTATCTTGTATATCAATTATATAAGAACTACGAAAAAAAATATATGAATTATATAAGGTTTTGAGAGGTGCACATGTCACTTGTTATCATAGTATTCATATTATAATAGTATATATTTGGATTTTAAAAAAGTGATCGTTTTAAAAATTTTAAAAACAATATAATTGTCTTGAAAATTGAAAAAAAGAGAGAAATAAGTTGAAAATCTAAAAATAAGAAAAAAATTTGTTTGAAAATTTGAAAAAAAAATTAAAAATAAGAAAAAACAAGAATAATGTCTTGAAAATTTGAAAAAAATTGTAAATTTTAAAAATATGAAAAATAAGATTAAATGTCTTGAATATTTGAAAAAAATGATTTTTTTTTAAATATGAAAAAATAAATATAATGTCTTAGGATTTAGGATTTAATGGTTTAGGATTAAGAGTTTCATTTCATGGTTTGATATTTACGGTTTCATGATTTAAGATTTATGACTTCATTGTATAGTTTATGATTTATGATTTCATTTCATAATTTAAGATGTATGGGTTCATTTAAGATTTAGGGTTATGGATTCATGATTTAAGATTTTATTTAATGGTTTAGGATTTATAGTTTCATTAAAATTTAAGATTTTATAGTTTATGATTTAGGGTTTTATTTCATGATTAAAATTTAGGATTCATTTAAGATTTAGAGTTTCATGATTTAGGATTTATGACTTCATTTATAAATCTTTAAATTAAATGAAATCATAAATCCTAATTTAGGGATTTCATAAATGAAATCCTACATCGTTAGGAATTCATTCCTAAAACCTTAAATTAGAATTTAGGAATTCATAAGAAACCATAAATTACAATTTAAGGTTTCATAAACTAAATCTCAACCCATGAAACCATAAATTAATTGAAATCCTAAATCCTAATTTACTGTTTCATAATTTAGGATTTCATTTAAGAAGCCTTGAATTAAAATTTAAGGTTTCATAAGAAACCCTAAAGTAATTATAATGTCTTGAAAATTTTTAAAAAAATGAAAATTTTAAAAACCAAAAGTAATGTTTTGAAAATTTGAAAAGAAATGAAAATATTAAAAAATAATATATGGAAAAACAAGTGTAATGTCTTAAGATTTTGGGTTTCATGGTTTTGGATTTAGAATTTCATTTCATGGTTTGTGATTTAAGGTTTCATGATTTAAGATTTATTGTTTCATTTCATAGTTTATGATTTAAGAGTTCATGTAAGATTTAGGGGTTATGGATTTATGATTTAAGATTTAGTGTTTCATTTCATGGCTTTAGAGTCATGTTTTCATTAAGATTTATAGTTTCATGATTTAAAATTTAGGGTTTCATGATAAATATTTAGGGTTTCATTTAAGAAATAAGGTATCATGGTTTAAGATTTAAGGCTTCATTTATGAATCCTTAAATTAAATGAAATCATAAATCCTAGTATAGAGGTTTCATAAATGAAATCTTAATTATATGGAATTCATTTATGAAACTCTAAATCAATAGTATTACATTTATGAAACAATAAATCTTTAGGGTTTCTTATATTATAATTTAAGGTTTCAGTTAATTTAGGATTTCATAAACTAAATCTCAAACTATGAAACCCTAAATCAAATTAAACCTTAAATTCTAACTTAGTTTTTCATTGTTTAAGATTTCATTTATGAAATTTTAGATCATTAGGGTTTCATTTACAAAATCCCAAATCATAAAGGTTTCATAAATTAAACCCCAAAGATTTAAGGTTTCATTTAAGATACCTTAATAATTTAGAGTTTTATTTATGAAATGATAAATTCAATTTTAGGGTTTCTTAAATGATATCCTAAATGTTTAGGGTTACATTTATGAAATTCCATATCTTGAGGGGTTCATTTAAGAAATCTTAAATCAAAATTGGGGATTTCATAAGAAACCCTAAATAAGAATTTAAAATTTCATTTAATTAATGATTTCATAAACTAAATCCTAAACCATGAAGTCCTAAATCCTAATTTAAGTTTTCATAATTAATGATTTCAATTATGAAACATTAAATTATACTTTAGTATTTCATTTATGAAACACTAAATTCTAATTTAGGATTTCATTTATGAAACCTAATATTCTAATTTGGGGTTTCATTTTTGAAATAAAAAAGTATTAAGGTTTCAATTATAAAATCATAAAGATTTAGGGTTTCATTTAATAAATCCTGAAACTAAATTTAGGGTTTCATTTATCAAATCTCAAATCATTAGGGATTAATTTATGAAACCCTTAAGATTTAGGATTTCCTAAGAGTTATGTTTCATTTAAAAACCATAAACATTTAGGGTTTCATTTATGAAACCTTAAATCTATGGGGTTTCATTTAAGAAATCCTAAATCTTTAGGGTTTCATTTAAGAAATCCTAAAATAAAATTTAGGGTTTCATAAGAAACTCTAAATTACACTTTAAGGTTCCATTTAATATAGGGTTTCATAAACTAAATCCTTAACCATGAAATCCTAAATCCTAATTTAGGATTTGACAATTAATTATTTCATTTGTGAAACCCTAAATTCTAATTTGGGGTTTCATTTATGAAATAAAAAAGTATTATGGTTTCATTTATAAAACCATAAAAATTTAGGGTTTCGTTTAAGAAACCCTAAAACTAAATTTAAGGTTTCATTTATGAAATCCCAAATCATTAAGGTTTAATTTATGAAACCCTTACATTTTAAATTTTCATAAAAGTTAGGTTTCATTTAAAAAACCCAAAATATTTAAGATTTTATTTAAGAAATCCTAAAATTAAATTTATGGTTTCATTTATGAAACCTTACATTCTAATCTATAGTTTCATTTATGAAATCCTAAATTAATAGGGTTTCATTTATGAAGTTAGGTTTCATTAAAAAAAACATAAAAATTTAAGGTTTGAATTAAGAAATCTTAAAATTGAATTTAGGGTTTCATTTGTAAGACTTTAAATCATTAGGGTTTTTAAAATGAAATCCTAAATCATTATGGTTACATTCATGAAATTAAAGTTACATTTATAAAATCCTAAATTTCTAGGGTTTCATTTATGAAACCCAAATCTTTAAGGTTTAATTTAAGAAACCTTAAAATAGAAATTGGGGTTTCATAATAAATGCTAAATTAGGATTTAAGGTTCCATTTAATTTAGGGTTTCATAAACTAAATCCTAAACCATGATACTTAAAATCTTAATTTAGGGTTTGATAATTAATGATTTCATTTTTGAAACCCTATATTCTAATTTAGGATTTCACTTATGAAACCTTAAATTCTAATTGAGGGTTTCATTTATGAAATAAAAAAGTACTAGGGATTAATTTTTAAAACCATAAAGATTTAGGGTTTCATTTATGAAATCCGAAATCATTCGAATATAATTTATGAAACCTTTAAGAATTAAGATTTCATAATAGTTAGGTTTCATTTAAAAAACCATAAATTTAAGGTTTCATTTAAACACCTGAAATATTTAGGGTTTCATTTAAAAAACCATAAATACTAATTTAGGGTTTTATTTATGAAATCCTAAATTAATAGGGTTTCATAAAAGATTTAAGGTTTCATTTAAGAAATCCTAAAATTGAATTTAGAGTTTCATTTGTGAGACTCTAAATCATTAAGGTTTTTAAAATGAAACCTTAAATCATTATGGTTACATTCATGAAATTAAAGTTACATTTATAAAACCCTAAATCTCTAGGATTTCATAATGAAATCCAAAATCTTTAAGATTTCATTTAAGAAACCTTAAAGTAGAATTTGTGGTTTCATAAGAGACCTTAAATTAGGATTTAAGGTTCTATTTAATTTATGGTTTCATAAATTAAATCCTAAACCATGATACCCTAATCCTAATTTAAGGTTTGATAATTAATGATTTCATTTGTGAAACCCTAAATTCTAATTTAATGATTCACTTATGAAACCTTAAATTCTAATTTGGGTTTGATTTGTGAAATAAAAAAGTATTATAGATTCATTTTTAAAACCATAAAAGATTTAGAGTTTCATTTATGAAATCTAAAATCATTCAGATTTAATTTATGAAATCCTTAAGATTTATGATTTCATAACAGTTAGGTTTCATTTCAAAAACCATAAAGATTTAAGGTTTCATTTAAAACACCCTAAAGATTTGGTGTTTTATTTAAGAAACCCTAAAATTGAATTCATGGTTTCATTTATGAAACCCTAAAAATTTAAGGTTTCATTTAAGAATTCATAAAATTGAATTTAAGGTTTCATTTATGAGACACTAAATCAATATGGTTTCATTGAAAAAACCTTAAAGTAGAATTTTATGAATGTAACAATAATGATTTAGGATTCATTTAAAAAATCCTACTGATTTAGGGTTTCAATTAAGAAAACTTAAAGAGTTAGGGTTTCATTTAAGAAACCCTAAATATTTAGAATTTCATTTGTAAAACCCTAAAATTAGAATTTAGGGCTTCGTGTAGGGTTTCATTTATGAAACCTTAAATCTATTAGGTTTTATTTATAAAATGCTAAATCTCTAGGGTTTCTTTTAAAAAACCTTAAATCTTTAGGGTTTCAATTAAGAAATCCTAAAGTAAAATTTATGGTTTCATAAGAAATCCTAAATTAGGATTTAAGGTTCTATTTAATTTAAGGTTTCATAAACTAAATCCAAAACCATGATACCCTAAATACTAATTTAAGGTTTCACTTATGAAACCTTAAATTTTAATTTAGGGTTTCATCTATGAAATAAAAAAGTATCAGGGTTTCATTTATAAAACTTTAAAAGTTAATTTAGGATTTCATTTATAAAATATCCAATCATTACAGTTAATTTATCAAACCCTAATGATTTAATATATATAAAATATTTAGGGTTTCATTAAGAAACCTTAAAATTGAAATTATGGTTTCATTAATGAAACCTTAAATTCTAATTTATACTTTCATTTATGAAACTCTTTATCATTAGGATTTCTTAAATGAAACCCTAAATCATTAGGGTTACATTTATGAAATTAAGGTTACATTTATAAAATCCTAAATATTTAGGGTTTCATTTGTGAAAGTCTAAATCTCTAGGGTTTCATTTATAAAACCTTAAATATTTAGGGTTTCAATTAGAAAATCCTAAATCTTTTGGGTTTCATTTAAGAAACCCTAAATTAAGATTTAAGGTTTCATTTAATTTAATGTTTTATAAACTAAATCCTAAACCATGAGACCCTAAATTCTAATTTAGGGGTTCATCTATGAAATAAAAAGTATTAAGGTTTTATTTTATAGAATCATAATTATTTAGGGTTTCACTTAAGAAACCTTAATACATAATTTAGGATTTCATTTATGAAATACCTTATCATTAGGGTATAACCTATGAAACCCTTAAGATTTAAGATTTCATGAGAGTTAGGTTTCATTTAAGAAACCTTAAATTGAATTTATGGTTTCATTTATAAAACCTTAAATTCTAATTTAGGATTTCATATGAAATCCTAAATCAATATGGTTTCATTTATGAAACCCTAATCACTAAATGTTTCATTTAAGAAATCCTAAAATTGATTTTAGGGCTTAATTTATGAGACTCCAAATCATTAGGGTTTCTTAAGAAAAATCCAAAATCATTAGGGTTATATTTATGAAATTAAGGTTACATTTATAAAACCCCAACTCTCTTGGGTTTCTTTTTTGAAAACTTAAGTCTTTAGGATTTCATTTAGAAATCTCTACAGTTGCATTTATGAAACCCTATATCTTGAGGGTTATATTTAAGAAACCTTAAATCTCTAAGGTTTCATTTTGGAAACCTTAAATTAGGATTTAAGGTTCCATTTAATTTAATGTTTCATAAAGTAAATTCTAAACCATGAAACCCTAAATCTTAATTTAGGATTTCACTTATGAAACCTTAAATTATAATTGAGGGTTTCATATATGAAATAAAAAGTATTAGGGTTTCATTTATAAAATCATAAAGATTTAGGACTTCATTTAAGAAACCCTGATACTTAATTTAAGGTTTCATTTATGAAATTCCATATCATAAGGATTTAAGATTTCATAAAAGTTAGCTTTCATTTAAAAATACCTAAAGATTTTGGGTTTTAATTAAGAAACCCTAAAGATATTGGGTTTCATTTAAGAAACCATAAATATATAAGGCTTCTTTTAGAAAACCTTAAAATTAGAATTTAGGTTTTCATGTAAGGTTTAATTTATGAAATCCTAAATATTTAAGATTTCATTTATACAATCCTAAATCTCTAGGGTTTCTTTTAAGAAATCCTAAATCTTTAAGGTTACATTTAAGAACTCTTGAGTTAGAATTTAAGGTTTCATAAGAAACCTTAAATTAGTATTTGAGGTTCCATTTAATTTAGGATTTCATAAAGTAAATCCTAAACCATGAAACCCTAAATCCTAGTTTAGGGTATCATTTATGAAATCCTAAATTCTAATTTAAGGTTTCATTTATGAAATAAAAAAGAATTAAGGTTTCATATATAAAACCATAAAGATTTAAGGTTTCATTTAAGAAACCCTAATACTTAATTTAAGGTTTCATTTATGAAATCCCAAATCATCACGGTTGAATTTATGTAACCCTTGAGATTTAAGATTTCATAAGAGTTAGGTTTTATTTAAAAAAATCCTAAAGATTTAGGGTTTTATTTAAGAAATCATAAAAATTGAAAGTTTCAATTAAGAAATCCTAAAATTAGAATTTAGTGTTTCATTTAAGAAACCCTAAAGTAAAATTTATGGTTTCATAAGAAATCCTAATTTAGGATCTAAGGTTCCATTTAATTTAGGGTTTCATATACTAAATAAAAAAATCATGAAATCCTAAATTCTAATTTAGGGGTTTGATAATTAATGATTTCATTTTTGAAATATTAAATGCCAATTTAGGTTTTTATTTAAAATGATTTAGGGATTCATTTAAAAAGCCCTAAAATTGAATTTATGGTTGCATAAACCAAATCCTAAACAATGAAACTCCAAATCCTAATTTTAGGTTAGATAAGTAATTATTTTATTTATGAAACATTAAATTTTTATTTAGGATTTATGAAACCCTATATTTTAATTTAGTGTTTCGCTTATGAAACCCAAAATTTGAAGTTAGGGTTTAATTTGTGAAATCACAAATCATTAGGGTTTCGTCTATAAAACCCTAAAGATTTATAGCTTCATTTAAGAAACCTTAAAGATTTAGGGTTACATTTAAGAAATCCCAAAATTGAATGTAGGGTTTCATTTATGTAACTCTAAATCATTAAGGTTTCATTTATGAAACCCTAAATTATTAGGGTTACATTTATGTAACGCTAAATTTTAATTTATGGTTTCACGAACTAAATCTTAAACCAAGAAACCCTAAATCTTTTTTTTGGGTTTGATAATTAATTATTTCATTTATGAAACTCTAAATTCTAATATAAATTAAACCTTAAAGTCTAATTTAGGATTACTTTACTGAAATACGAAATAATTTGCATTTGATTTAAGAAACTTTAAAGATTTTATGATTTCATTAAAAAATCCTAAATTATGAAACACTAAATTTGGACTTGGTGTTTCGTAAACTAACTCCTAAACAATGAAACCCTAACTTAAATTAAACCATAAATCCTAACTTAGGATTTCATTTATGAAACTTCAAATTCTAATTTATGAAACCCTAAGTTCTAATTTAGGGTTTCACTTATGAAATTCCAAATCATAAAGATTTCATTTATGAAACCTTCATAAATAAAATCATAAATTATGAAACACTTAATTAGAATTTAGTGATTCATAACCTAAATCTTAAACCATGAAACCCTTAATTAAATGAAACATTAAATCATAATTTGAGATTTTTATTTATGAAATCATAAATTCTAATTTATAAAATCTTACATTAAAATATATGAAAAAACAAGAGTATTGTGTTGAAAATTTGAATAAAAAATATAAAAATTGGAAAAAATAAGATAAATGTTTTGATTTTTTTTTAAAAATATTTTACAAATTTGAAAAAACTAGAGTATTGACTTGAAAATTTGAAATAAATGAAAACTTTTTAAAAAATATGAATAAACCATAGTAATGTCTTGAAAATTAGAAAAATAATTGAAAATCTTAATAATATTAAAAAAATAGTAATGTATGAAAATTAAAAAAAAAAAAAAAAAGTAATGTCTTCAAATTTTTTTAAAAACAAGAGTAATATCTTGAATTTTTTTTTAAAAAAATATGGAAAATAAAATGTAATGTCTTAGGATATTGGGTTTTTTGGTTTAGGATTTAGGATTTAGAGTTTCATTTCATGGTTGAGATTTAAGATTTCATTATTTAAGATTTAGGATTTAGGGTTTCATTTCATAATTTATGATTTAGGGGTTCATTTAAGATTTAGTGTTTTGGATTCATGATTTAAGATTTAGTGTTTCATTTCATGGTTTAGGATTGATGGTTTCATTAGGATTTAAGGTTTTATGATTTATGATTCAGTATTTCATTTCATGGTAAAAGTTTAGGGTTTCATTTAAGATATTAAGTATCATGGTTTAAGATTTAAGGCTTCATTTATGAATCTTTAAATTTAATGAAATCATAAATTCTAATATAAAAATCCTAAATTATTAGAAATTCATTTATGAAATCTAAATTGTTAGGGTTACAAAACCCTAAATTTTTAGTATTTCATTTAAGAAACCTTAAATTAGAATTTAGGGTTTAGGGTTTCATAAGAAGCCCTATATTAAGATTTAAGGTTTTAGTTAATTTAGGATTTTATAAACTAAATCACAAACCATGAAACCTTACTTAAATCAAATCCTAAATCCTAACTTAATGTTTCATTATTTAAGATTTCCTTGATGAAACCCTAAATTTTATTTAGGATTTCATTTATAAATACCTTAGGATTTAATTTATGAAATTCCAAATTTTTTAGGTTTTATTTATGAAATCCTAAATCATTGGGGTTTCATAAATGAAACCCTAAAGATTTGGGGTTTCATTTAAGATACCTTAATAATTTAGATTTTTATTTATGAAATCCTAAATTCAATTTTATGGTTTCTTAAATGAAACCTTAAATATTTAGGATTACATTTATGAAATCTCATATCTTTAGGTTTCATATAAGAAACCCTAAATTAGAATTAAGGATATTAAAAGAAACCCTACATTGGAATTTAATAATTCATTTAATTTACGGTTTCATAAACTAAATCCTAAACCATGAAGTCTTAAATCCTAATTTATGTTTTCATAATTAATTATTTCATTTATGAAACCCTAAATTTTAATTAGGGTTTCTCTTATGAAATCACAAATCATTAGTGTTTCATTTATAAAACCCTAAGGATTTAGTCTTTTATTTAAGAAATCCTAAAATTGAATTTAAGATTTTATTTATGAAATCTCAAATCATTAAAGTTTAATTTATGAAACCTTAAGATTTAAGGTGTCATTTAAGAAACCCTAAAATTGAATTTGGGATGTCATTTATGAAACCCTAAAGAATTAAACTTTCATTTAATAAACCTTAAAGATTTTGGGTTTCATTTAAAATACCTTAATATTGAGTTATGAAACCCTAAAATTATATTTAGGGTTTCACTTATGAACCACGAACCCTAAAATCATAAATCATGGACCATAAACCATAAATCTCAAAGCATTTAAACCTTAATCTCAAAATTATGAAACCTTAAATCATATGCATAAAACATGAACTTTAAACCATGGACCATAAAACCATTAATCCCTAAATCATAAACATTAAACCACAACCCTTAACTGTGAACCAAAAACACCAAACCCTAAGTCCTAAAATTTTAAAACAATGAACATGAAATCCTAGACATTGAAACCTTAAATTTTATAATCTAAGTCATGAAGCACTAAACTCTTAACCATGAACCAAAAACATTAAACTTTAAACCCTAAAATGTAAAAATAGTGAACCTAAAACACTAAGTCATGAAACCTTAAGCCTTAAAACATAATCATAAACCATGAAACCATAAACTAAAACTTAGAACACTAAAATCCAAAACCTCAAACCTTGAACCCTAAACGGTAAACATTAAACCCTAAAATTGTGAATCCTAAATCATGCACGATAAACTTTTAACCTTAAATCATGTAAACCTAAACCCTAAACCTTAAACCATGAACCATGAACCATAAACCATAAACCATGAATTATAAACCTAATAAAACCTTTAAGACATATCATATAAACCATAAACCATAAATAATAAAACCCTACATCATAAAACTATAAATCCTGAACTATAGACCATAAACCAAAAATCATAGATCTTAAACCAAATACATTAAACCCTAAAGCATAAAATCCTAAAACAATGAGCTATAGACATTGAACCCTTAAACTTTAAAGCATGAAATTATAAACCACGAAACTTAGAACATTGAGATCACAAACCATGAACCCTAAATTATGAAATCATAAATTGCGAACTCTAAATCATAAATTATAAATTGTGTACACCTAAAACGATGAATCTGAAAGCCCAAACTCTAAAAAATTAATCAAAGATGGTGAACCCTAAAACATTGAACAATAACCTTAAACTCTAAATAATGAACCTTTAAATTTTAAATCTTAAACCATAAAATCATAAATCTTTAAAACCTTAAAATCATAAACCATAAACATTGACGTTTAGCATACTTCTACATACATTATGGTTTACTTCTACTAACATCTACTTATATTAAATTTAAAAATAATTAATAAATATATTTAAAAAATTTAATAATATAAAAAGTTATAGATTGTAAACTTGATGTGTGCAAGACATCGATTATTGTGCTACTTATTGGTTTTAAAAAACTGTTTTCTAAAATTGTTTTAAAAATAAAATGTCGTGTTAAAATATGTTAAGTCATCAAATTCACGATTTAAAAAAAAAAAAAAAAAAAGCAATGACCTGAAATTAAAGAGCACAAAAAATCAAATGCTTTAGTTCAATCGGGTCGGGTTATGGGGGTGTAAAAAACCCGTGAGCTACCTGTGACTTAGAATCTTAGATACGCTAATGGGTTGTGGATTTTGAAGATAGGGAAGTGGCCAATGAGGGAGCGAGGTTCGTCCACGTGTCAAGTGGTTGGAATCGGTGTCCCAGATTGTACTACGGCAGTGGATAACAAGTCAATGTGAACAACATGTCCTTCTCTGTTTGTTTTTTTTTTTTTTTTTTTTAATTTTTTGCTGAAAACAATTAAATAAATATCTATTGAATTTGAAGGGAGTGAGTATAGGAAGACCAACCAAAGTGCTAATTTTTTGGTTTGGGGATAGATAGATAGAGTGATACGCATCACATTTCTCATTCGTTAATATTAATAATAAAAATGGCAGCGGCGGCGGCAGTGACGGTTCTCCTCCCACCTAGGATTCCGACCACCACCAACGTTACACGCTGCTCTGCTTTGCCTTCTCTCCCTCCTCGCGTCACCAACGCCAAGACTACTTTGTTCTCATCTTCCCTCAACCACTTTTCAGGTACTCTTTCATCTGGTTTCTCTTTTTCCTTCTTGTTGGTTATGTTGCATGTTTGAAAATTTTAATTTTAAGGAATAATTTTGTATTTTTTGTAAAGTTGTTCTATAAAAATTATAAATTTATGAATTATTTGGTGACTCTAAACAATGGGGTATTAAATTTTCGATTAGATTTGGTTTGATTTACTAATGGGGTATTAGAGTCTAGGTGCCAGGCTATTTTGGATAAACTTTTCTGCAGGTTTTAGGAGAAGAGAAGATGAAATAAAGTTTTCCATAAGCTAACTTCTACAAATTTGTCTTCAATGAAGTGATGAATAACGTTCAATTCTTGTTGGGAGGGATGTCAATGTTAAAATAAAATTACATATACTCAAAAGTATGCTGCTTTACTATTTTCTCCTTTACTATTATTATTATTTAACGTTCTTACTCTTAAGATATCTGAAGTGGATGAGAGGATTAAGTGAGGTAGGATTGTCATGTACCTTGCTTGAACTTATTTCATGACTATGTCCAAGGTGATGCTCATTCTGTTGCGGGGTAACACTTCTGCATTTTGAAATTGAGAGGGGTAAGCATCTTTTGCAGTGGATGCACTTGGCCAAGATTAAAGTCTAATCCAGAAAATTATGCTAGTTTCTGCAATGTCAATGAGGCTATTAATGCCCACCACAATTTAATGCGTACTTGTGTAAGAGTCTTGTACAACTCTGTGTAGTTTTAGTTTGTCCCTAACCCTTAGGTGCAGTAATTCTACCGTTTGTTGCATTTTCAATGTTCTAGTGTATGTTTGGTTTCTCTTTGAAACCAACTAAAGCACATAAAAAACATGAGAAAGCTAAAGCATATTGAGCTCGGCCATATTTTTTTTTTTATATATTTGTTTTTATTTATTTATTAATTAATCTGTTAATAATTCTAAGTTGCTTTCTTCTTTTTTTCCCCTCCAGTGTCCCGAAAATCTTCTCTGCTTCAGACCAGAGCTTCTTCAGAGGAATCATCCTCAGTAGATGCCAATGAGGTGTTCACAGATTTGAAGGAAAAGGCAAGAAGTTTACTACTTGGCTGATATCAACAATTTGTTTTTATCCTGAAATTCCTTTTAGCAAATCCACGATATTGTTTGGTTCAAAGGAGGGGAGGGATTATCTCCCCTTATTTTCCATCCATTCCCCTCCCCTCCAACCAAACAGTATGTTAAGTTTTAACTAAGTGGAAATAATATCCTCCATTTATCATTATCAGTGGGATGCTCTTGAAAACAAGTCCACAGTACTTCTCTATGGTGGTGGGGCTTTAGTTGCTGTTTGGCTATCGTCGATTCTTGTGAGTGCCATCAACTCGGTTCCCTTGGTAAGCCATCACTTGCTGAATATAATTCACTTTTACAATATTATGCTTGAGTTTTTATTAACCAATCTTAAATTATTTTATTAATGTTTCAGCTTCCAAAGATTATGGAGTTGGTAGGGCTAGGATACACTGGATGGTTTGTCTACCGATACCTTCTGTTTAAGGTAAGTAAAATATACCATGAATACTTTACTGTTTTAGATTTTAGAATCTAACAGGTTTGTTGTATGGACATAAAAGTGGTAGTTGTGTATATCAATCAATTCTTGAGATTGCATTGGTGTTAGTCAATATTTTTGTATTGAATGATCACTTATAAGTAATTTATGTGTATTTTGGTATACAGTCTAGCAGGAAGGAGCTAGCTACAGACATTGAGTCACTGAAGAAGAAAATTACTGGAACTGAAAACTGAATAGAATGGTGTTAGCAGGTACCAAGTCAAGTCTGTCTTCAGCGAACACCATTTGTTTTTGTTGTGCTGTTATCTCTTCTCCTGTATAAGGAGTCATATGTATCCCTTCAAAGTAGAATAGAATTCCTCTCAACCTGTATTGCCCCTGTAATGAACCCATTTCATTGTTGAAAATAATGTAGCAAATTTTATGTATATGGCTCTGAATGGAAACCATTATCTTTTCACTTCTTCCCTGTGTAAGAAATTCATTAAGTCATATGAGTATAGAACACGGAAATACATCATATATATCAGACCAATTGCTTTTGTATCTTGACCATGATAGATCGAAAGATCCCCTTGCAATAAAGTAATATTGGTCAAAATATTCTGATTGGTTCTGATCTGTGGATTGGTAACTTACCAATAATGTTGAATGTAACAGAAAAATATCGAGAATTTAAGGAAAGGCTGTGTAATTTAAGTATTTATACGGAGAAAAAGTGTAGCATACTATTAAATAACTTATCAAATACTAGTATTAGTGGCTGTGCACAAGTGAATGTTAAACCATTCTAAGATCACATTAACAAAGCTTATGTCATCACTAGAATATAGACTTCCTTTTTGATTGGTGTGGTGGTTGTGGCCTTTTATTTTAAAGAGCATAATCAGCAAATGGGCTTTTTTTGAAAAATTTGAAACTGAACCCTTTGACCAATATTTTCTTTTTATCAAAATCACTTCTCTAAATAGTAGCATGTTTGGATTTTGACATTTTCAATCCTTAGACATGGGTTTACATGGAGGCAAATCTGCAAATGGGATTTTTGCCAAAAAGAATAATTGAAATTGCATAATTTGACATGAAAAAATGGATCCAAGATGCAATATTACGCCATAATTTCAAGGTTTAATTACCTTTTTCATCTTTTAATCCAATTTGATCCTCTTATTAAAAAAATCAACTAGGTCATGTAATTTTTATATTTTAATTCTTTTACTTTTAAAAGGGTCAATTAGGTCTCTTATTTATTTTTTTAATGAATTCAATTGGGTCTTATTTAAAACTAATTTTGGTCCTTTTTAAAAATTCGGAACGAATAAAAAAAAATGGAACCAAATTGAACCCATCATTTAAACAAATAATCTAATTGAGCCTTTTACAAGTTGTTTTGCTTCTTAAAAAAACAGTTAGTTTAGAGTATATCTAATGATAGTTTTTTAATGGGTTGTTCAAAAAATAATTGCTTAATAATAAGAATTACTTAATTTAGTGTGTACATATATTTTGAGTTGTTTAAAATTAAAAGGAGTTATTTATATAAACAACTCTTAATTCTTGCTCATGAGTTGTTAAGTCTAGTGAAAAAGAAAATATTTATGAATTAAATAACTTGTTGGTAAAAATAAAAAATTAGTTAAGTTACTTAAAATTAAATAAAAAAAATTAAATTACTTAAAAATTTACTACACTGACTACACCTTGAAAATGACAATAAAATTAACTAATCATTTAAAACTCACCAACTAAATTGCCTCCCCCAACAAATAATTTTGCCTAAAATAGGCATTGGAGGTGCTTGGCTTGCGCTCCTTGCATTGTATGGAACTGCTCCTTGTCGTTGAAATATCCAATATCCAATGATTAATAATGACAAGTAGTCAATAACAAATTAATTAACATCACCAACTCTGAAAGGTTCCATATATGCCCCTTTTGCATTTGCTGACTAATGTCATCACAATACAACACTTTAACTCATTTCATCGCCTTATTAATTTCCCCACAGACACGTTCACCTCATTTTTAGGCACAAGAAACTCCAGTAGCATCTCTACAAACATAACAGGAGTTGAAGAATTCAGATCCGTGTTCTCGTTCCTTTTTGGAACCTAATCATTTGATTAATTAAGGTGGTACTGCTTTAACTTCCCAACCAAATCCCATAAAGTGCCTCCACTGCGTTACATCATCATCATCATTATTATTATTATTAAAGAAACTCGTGTAAGGAGAGGGAAAGAGAAACAAAGCCAAGTGTTTTAAGGAGATTCTGATCTCTTATACCTTCTCAACCCAAAGTCTTCCATAATAGTACTTGGTTAGGGAAGGATTCTGATTGTGAGTTTCATTTCATTAATATTTGTCTCTCTATACTTGTCCTTCCATTGATGAGTAGTGGAAATACTAGTGCATGATAGAAGCTTCAATGGGCTTGGTTCATCCATGGATTTCTATGAAAGCCATTGAAGAATTCAGCATTAGAGACAGAAGAAGGCTTCTGGGGTGACATTCATGGGGCTCCATAGATGGTGGCAAGTTACATTGATAATTGTGTCTTTGTTTTTGTCATCTTTGTCGGTTGATTTCTCACAGGCTTATCATGATCATGAAGCATTAGATGACTTCCTTCGCAAGCAAGCAAACAAAGAGATAAAAAGGTACAAAACAGGTGTTTTCTACAATGTTTCCCTTCCTTCTAACTTCACAGGAATGGGAGTTTCAGTTATTAGATTGCGAAATTTCTCTTTATGGTCAAGAGGGGTGAATTATACTTTCGTTACTCTTCCACCACGGATTGTACCAAGGCCTAATCGTAAGAGAATGGCTATTTTGTTTGAAAACTTGGGCAATTGGTCTTCTCATTATTACAATGTGCCTAACCACACAATGGTGGCTCCAGTTTTTGGTATCATGGCTTACAGTTCCTCAGAAAGAGCATTGGTAGATGAGAATATTAAATTCACCGCCAAAGGTGACCCCATCAGAATTTGGTTTCCTCATGTTGAGAAACATTATGGGAAAAATAACACACCAATTTGTATCAAGTTTAGTACTAGTGGGGTGGTGAAATTCAGAAACATGACTAAGCCATTTGTCTGTGAAGTACATACTCAAGGGCACTACACTATTGTAGTTCCATCCTTTCATTCTCCAGAAGAACCTAAATCTGAGACCTCGAGTCATAGCAAGAGATTTGCCACATGGTGGGTTCTGGGATTTTTAATAGGTTTTGTTGGGTTGTTCATATTGGCTTTGATCTTGATAGTTTTAGTCAAGGTGGCCAAGAAGAGAAGAATAAAAAAAATGGAGAAAAATTCGGAAGGAGGTGAACTTTTTGATACATTTTGGATGGGAGACACTAAATTGCCCTCGGCTTCCATGATTAGAACCCAACCAACCCTTGAGCATTAATAAAATGCCATTCATTAGTAGTTTGTGATCCAATCTTCCTCCTTTCTCTCTTGTAGTAGTTGCTTTACTCCATGCAAATGAATGAGTACACAAATGTTGTTGTTTGTTTTGAATTTGATCCTTATCAACAAAATTGTTCAGTACAACAAAAGACAAATTTATCGTAGATTTATATAGTCGTCGTCATCATCATCTTAGGTGTCAATAGCACTTTTATCAGTTTATGTCATGTTTTGTTTTCACTTAAATTTCTTTACTAGGAATTTATGCACTGATAACAATGTTTTCTTAATTTACAGGTCACACCCTACCCCCTTTGTATTTTACTCTCTTGTCTATGTCTGTGCACTAGCTGTGCTGGTTGGTCATTTAAAACAAATACAAATAGTGGTTGTTGCATTATATGCTGGACGGCAAATTTGACTCTTCTGAGCATTATTACATTTGTTTAACTTTTTATTAAACTAAATTTGAAGTCCCAGCTTGGCTGCGTTGTAGTACTTCTAACCATTAAGATTGAACATGTTTGTAAAAACGTTCACGTTAATGTCAACCAACGTTGGATCATAAACTTGTAAGAGTAACTTTTGAATTGAAGTAGATTGGAATACATTCAAAAGTGTGAACGGAGGTTAAGAATGCTTATCTAATCATAGCCTAAGTTTAATATCTACTTAAAACAAGAATTTACCAAAGCTTAACTTGTATATGATATATATTTTTTTCATCAAAGAGTAATGCTAACCACAAGTACCATGTTTTTGTTCGAACTAGTACACACAAGCATGAAAGTGACTCCCCACAAACCAACACATTATTTAAAAATCTCATAGCTGAGCATTTCAAAATAGTTTAGTTGATAAATAACTAGGACCCCTAGCTGCAAGCACTGGATCAAGCAATAGGTTGGAGATCACAGTGTTCATGAAGAGGGAAAGGGGGGTCAAAAAGAGAACCATTTAGAATGGCATATGCAATAATCTTGTTCACTGCTTCTGTGGAATGTATGCCATCCCAGCTCACATAGTTTTGGGGTTCATCACAAGCACTTGCAAGCATATGGCCACACAAAATCTTAGGGTTAAAGTTGTGGACCCCTCCTCCATACCCACAACATGTTCTTGTGCCATACTTTAGTCCTGCTCCAACAAAACAAATTGAAACCAGAAATCAGCACTACACATGTGGAATCAGTATGGTTGGTTTATAAATATTGAATTCATAACAAATTAATATTAGCACTAGAGCATATGGCACTTAGTAATATAATTGATTTCATGCGTAATCATAATCACGTATAAGTAAATTTCAATAATTTATGAGAAAATCAACTGTTGATGTTACACGTAGATACGTAACAAATCATGGATGTATTGTAATATCAATTATTAATTTTCTCATCGATTAAGATTTCTTACTTTATCGTTACTCACTTTAGATAATCCCTAATTGATAAGATCATTGTTAAACTAAACAAGCCAAGGGAAGGTGCTTGTACCATAAAATGTGGGGTGGTGAAAGAGTTCCAAGAGAGCAGAGTTGGTGTCCACATAAATAAGGGAAGCATCTACTAAACTTTCTCTGGTTTGACTCAATGTATCCTTCAACAGTTTGTTGTAACCATTTACAGCATTGTTGTAAGAAGCCATGCATCCAAACTCATCAAAGTCAGAAGTAGCATGAGGAAGCTCCACCAAGTATCCAGGATAGCATCCCACAGGACCAAGATTGAATACCATAAATGTGCGTCCCCCTTGTGCATATAGCCCCTAGAAAGAGAAACTGTATCAGTTCAAAACTTGGAAATAAATAAAAAGTGAAACTTTTTTGTACTAGTATTAAAATGCATCATTAAAGACGTGCCATTTATAATTTGACCTCTCGTATATTAATAAGAGAAAATAGATTATGCACTGACATGACCTGCAGTATACACTCAAACCTTGATAGCAGCATTAATTTGTGAAACGATTTGAGGAAGGCTGGCCCTCACTCCATCAATACTACCAGTGGCTGCTATTTGGGAAGTGAAGTCATTTTGGCCAATATAGAATGTGTAAATGGCCTTTCCGAATATATCTGGTGAAGGAATTTTCGTTCCAGATGATGATATCCTTGTTCCTGTGTAGTATGTAGATGAGTACATTGTTGTTGTTGTTGTTGTTATTATTATTATTATTATTATTATTATTATTATTATTATTATTATTATTATTATTATTATTATTATTATTATTATTATTATTATTATTATTATTATTATTATTATTATTATTATTATTATTATTATTATTATTATTATTATTATTATTATTATTATTATTATTATTATTATTATTATTATTATTATTATTATTATTATTATTATTATTATTATTATTATTATTATTATTATTATTATTATTATTATTATTATTATTATTATTATTATTATTATTATTATTATTATTATTATTATTATTATTATTATTATTATTATTATTATTATTATTATTATTATTATTATTATTATTATTATTATTATTATTATTATTATTATTATTATTATTATTATTATTATTATTATTATTATTATTATTATTATTATTATTATTATTATTATTATTATTATTATTATTATTATTATTATTATTATTATTATTATTATTATTATTATTATTATTATTATTATTATTATTATTATTATTATTATTATTATTATTATTATTATTATTATTATTATTATTATTATTATTATTATTATTATTATTATTATTATTATTATTATTATTATTATTATTATTATTATTATTATTATTATTATTATTATTATTATTATTATTATTATTATTATTATTATTATTATTATTATTATTATTATTATTATTATTATTATTATTATTATTATTATTATTATTATTATTATTATTATTATTATTATTATTATTATTATTATTATTATTATTATTATTATTATTATTATTATTATTATTATTATTATTATTATTATTATTATTATTATTATTATTATTATTATTATTATTATTATTATTATTATTATTATTATTATTATTATTATTATTATTATTATTATTATTATTATTATTATTATTATTATTATTATTATTATTATTATTATTATTATTATTATTATTATTATTATTATTATTATTATTATTATTATTATTATTATTATTATTATTATTATTATTATTATTATTATTATTATTATTATTATTATTATTATTATTATTATTATTATTATTATTATTATTATTATTATTATTATTATTATTATTATTATTATTATTATTATTATTATTATTATTATTATTATTATTATTATTATTATTATTATTATTATTATTATTATTATTATTATTATTATTATTATTATTATTATTATTATTATTATTATTATTATTATTATTATTATTATTATTATTATTATTATTATTATTATTATTATTATTATTATTATTATTATTATTATTATTATTATTATTATTATTATTATTATTATTATTATTATTATTATTATTATTATTATTATTATTATTATTATTATTATTATTATTATTATTATTATTATTATTATTATTATTATTATTATTATTATTATTATTATTATTATTATTATTATTATTATTATTATTATTATTATTATTATTATTATTATTATTATTATTATTATTATTATTATTATTATTATTATTATTATTATTATTATTATTATTATTATTATTATTATTATTATTATTATTATTATTATTATTATTATTATTATTATTATTATTATTATTATTATTATTATTATTATTATTATTATTATTATTATTATTATTATTATTATTATTATTATTATTATTATTATTATTATTATTATTATTATTATTATTATTATTATTATTATTATTATTATTATTATTATTATTATTATTATTATTATTATTATTATTATTATTATTATTATTATTATTATTATTATTATTATTATTATTATTATTATTATTATTATTATTATTATTATTATTATTATTATTATTATTATTATTATTATTATTATTATTATTATTATTATTATTATTATTATTATTATTATTATTATTATTATTATTATTATTATTATTATTATTATTATTATTATTATTATTATTATTATTATTATTATTATTATTATTATTATTATTATTATTATTATTATTATTATTATTATTATTATTATTATTATTATTATTATTATTATTATTATTATTATTATTATTATTATTATTATTATTATTATTATTATTATTATTATTATTATTATTATTATTATTATTATTATTATTATTATTATTATTATTATTATTATTATTATTATTATTATTATTATTATTATTATTATTATTATTATTATTATTATTATTATTATTATTATTATTATTATTATTATTATTATTATTATTATTATTATTATTATTATTATTATTATTATTATTATTATTATTATTATTATTATTATTATTATTATTATTATTATTATTATTATTATTATTATTATTATTATTATTATTATTATTATTATTATTATTATTATTATTATTATTATTATTATTATTATTATTATTATTATTATTATTATTATTATTATTATTATTATTATTATTATTATTATTATTATTATTATTATTATTATTATTATTATTATTATTATTATTATTATTATTATTATTATTATTATTATTATTATTATTATTATTATTATTATTATTATTATTATTATTATTATTATTATTATTATTATTATTATTATTATTATTATTATTATTATTATTATTATTATTATTATTATTATTATTATTATTATTATTATTATTATTATTATTATTATTATTATTATTATTATTATTATTATTATTATTATTATTATTATTATTATTATTATTATTATTATTATTATTATTATTATTATTATTATTATTATTATTATTATTATTATTATTATTATTATTATTATTATTATTATTATTATTATTATTATTATTATTATTATTATTATTATTATTATTATTATTATTATTATTATTATTATTATTATTATTATTATTATTATTATTATTATTATTATTATTATTATTATTATTATTATTATTATTATTATTATTATTATTATTATTATTATTATTATTATTATTATTATTATTATTATTATTATTATTATTATTATTATTATTATTATTATTATTATTATTATTATTATTATTATTATTATTATTATTATTATTATTATTATTATTATTATTATTATTATTATTATTATTATTATTATTATTATTATTATTATTATTATTATTATTATTATTATTATTATTATTATTATTATTATTATTATTATTATTATTATTATTATTATTATTATTATTATTATTATTATTATTATTATTATTATTATTATTATTATTATTATTATTATTATTATTATTATTATTATTATTATTATTATTATTATTATTATTATTATTATTATTATTATTATTATTATTATTATTATTATTATTATTATTATTATTATTATTATTATTATTATTATTATTATTATTATTATTATTATTATTATTATTATTATTATTGTATAACAATAAATGCAAATTACTAGAAACATTTTTTATGTACCTGTTTGATGAAATTCATCAACTCTGGCTTTGAATTGCTCCATTTGCCTGAGTTGAATGGAAAGGGAAAATGGGCTTAGCCCACTGACGGAGAAGGAAGTAGTGGGTGGAATCACAGTAGAGGCTGAAGATGCAAAGTTAGCCCCATGAGTATAGTCTGATCCAATTGACTGCAGATATGGGCTCAAATATGGCAATCCAAGACCCTGAGCTGCATGTTCAACGCCAAATAGAATCAATAATATATGTCTATATGCTATGACAGCCTAAAGCATCTTTACATTTTATTTCATTAATATTATGGACATAAATTTGTTGACTTTTAAAATAATCATCTTAAAAGTAGTAACAAGAATATAAAATTCATGTAAATAGTAGTTTATACACTTATCTTATAAAGAATTTTTATAGTATCATCTAATAAAAAATTGTCATACGATAAGTTTACTCATGTGTAATGTTTTTTACATTAACAAGTTTAACTAACTTTAATGAATATAACATATCAAGTTCAACATACAAGTTAAAAAAAAAAACAACATGAAGTGCAAAATATCATTACACAATTGATACATTACCAAGAAAATCCACAATAAGCCTTCCATCAGAAGCACGCCCCACTGGTTTTTTGAAGTAGGTCATTCCATAGGGACCAGGCTGTGTAGGAAAGGCTGTATGAAACCCACCAGTATCAGAATTTGAGTCCCCAAAATTGAAGATTGCCTCAAAATCACACGTGGAATCAACCAAAGAAGATATCATAACCACAAAAATTACTATGAACTTCGAAAATATGCATAATAAACTAGTGTTGGACACCTTAAGGGTACCCATCATTATTCTTTTCACTTTTGATCAAGTGCTTCCAGAGATTAATGCTGTTAAAGGTAGCAATATGGGAGAGAGTCATATATATTATGTGAACTGCATGCATCTGAAGACTGAAGATAAGGCCAAGCATTGAATCAGTTGTTCTAAAGTTGACAAATTAACAAACGGTTGCTGATAGTTACCAACTATGCATATAAAAAGCTAAAAGCTTCCAACATACAAGTTCATATGATTCAAGAAATTATTTATTGTTTTACTCAGAACTCTAAAGTTCTTGCAAAATCTAATTCTGTTGAAAGGAGCTAAAGGAGAATGACATTATATACAAATATAGGGTCCTTTTTATATATTGGAAGCTAAATCGTTCGATTAAGTACACTAATATTGACTAATTAACAAACACACACTACACGGTTTAGAATTTAGATTGTGTAAGTTGTGGATATATTACTGCACATGTATGGATTATATTGTTCAACACACTTCAAAGTTCAACCTACTTCTCTTCTGGAGAAGTAATCAATGTCCAATACAGTGACAGCATGAGACTGGTTGTTATAGCCTATACAAGTTAGAGTCATATCTATACATGTAGTAGCTTTCAACTTTCTAGTATCTACAAATATTTTAACCCCTGGATATATATGCTTGGTTGAAGTACTCTTTCACAACTAGCCTGATTTTACTGACCAAAACTCGATAATAAAAAAAAAAAATAGTCTAAATGATTTAGGCCAAAAAAGTCAAAATCAATTTAGGCCTAACATTTAGTGTTCAAATTTAATAGGAATATTTTAACGATTCTGATAACTTAGTCAGAAGAATCTATTTAGCCTAAGATCAATTATAAAAGTACTATTCTGATTTCTAGATCACATCAGAAATAGCCGATTACATTCATATATTGCGTGTAATAATTTGTTTATTTTAAATTCGTTTTTTACGTGAGGGACAGACAGTATTTGTTGGAGTGGTCAAAGATGAGTAATGTTTATACAGTAATTGAGATGACATACACGCAAATGTGAACAGAGGAAAAAAAAAGACATGGCTCAACTTGGAGAGAGCGGCGGGTAGGGGCAAAACGGTCTAGTGGAAAAGTTGGGTGGGCCCCATTGTAGTAAAGAGCATGTGAATGCGGGGACACGTCATTTTGTCGGTAGCTGGGCATTGGCAATGGCACCACGTCACCAGCGAAATCCACCGCGAAAATGGCATCCACGCCAGCTAATCAACGGTCAAAGTTTGTCTCTGACGTGTTCCTTTAGTGCTGGCGTCACAGCCCACCCCACCCCACCCCACTAGGCCCACTCACATGCAACCACGATTTTCTATTTTCTTTATTTTGGTTGTTATTGTTATTTCAAATTTAATTCCCATGCTGCTAACCTACACTACACAGTTACACAGGCAGCCATCATCTTGCGGCTCAGAGTTAAGCAAGTCAAGTGAGTACTAATTGATTCAGAATCGCGTTGGGTACGCAACAACTTGTAATTGTATGCTGTATCATCAGCTCGCAGGTCTCAATCACTCATACATAGACCATAGTGCACTTCATCACTTCCACATTGACGTGGGACACGTCACCACTCCGGACCACATTCATGCACCGACATCACCTGCTTCTCTTCTCATTCTCTACACAATTTCATTCTTTTTTATTTTGTATATTTTTTTCACAACCAAACATAATGTGTATAATTCGACCAACTCCTCCTTGGCATTGATTAGAAATAATAGCACTTAAAATTTATTCTTTCTTTGAACATAATAAAATAGTGGCGTACCTTTGTTAGTCAATGGTTTGGATATTTTGATTTTGATTAATAATATCCTAACTAATATAGCGTGTGCTTGCCGTCGCCACCTGCCCTACCCTTTATGCGCCATGAATTCCTCGCTTGCAGCAGAGATACGGTGCGGCGTGGCTCATTCTCTTTTCTTTATTGTGAAGGAATTGTTCGTTGGATCGATGATGTGCCAACGTGCCATCTACAGAGTAGGTCCCGCCACCTTTCGTTTCATTTTCAATTGCAATTTGGTTGTTAATCAAATCCCCTTAAAATAATGCTCGATAATTATTATTATTATTATTATTTAATTAAAAGAAATATATTATTTGTTGTGTTTTCTTTTTTTCTTCTTTGTTTTAATTATTATTTATTATTAAAGGAAGTGACTTGGGAAATGGAAGGTGAAAATGGTGTGAAAGATGAAGGCTAAGGCTGCAAACTGCAATGGTTCCCGCCAATGCACTTCTTTTTTTTTACAGTGTATGCTTGGCTTTTCTTTACACATTAATTAATAATCACCATTATTTTTAATTTTATCTGGGCTTATTTATTTTTAATAATCACCATTATCATCATTGGTCTTCCACTTTATATATATAAGCACATATATATTTTCTCAAATAAACCAAAATAATGGCAATGTAGAAGAGCAGCTCGATCAAGTTCGACATTAGACCCTTGGGACTTGGATTTAACATAAGTCTTCTTCAACTTCATATTTGTTGTTGTAACAATAACTTTCACATGTTTGATCCTGACAGCAGACTCATGTTATAAGAGCTTCAACATGATGTTCGACAATATTCACAAGACGCATAGCGCATTGCTAAGGTTGTGAATCATATTTGAATTCACTCATTTATGCTAACATGTGTAAGAATCTAGTTTGAAGCCTAGTTTTATGCATGCTCTCATGAAAAATCAGAAGGACATCTTATGTCTTGCATTTGATTCACCTATTTAAAATTTTGAAACGGTGAATTTGGTATACAAACGTGGAGGTAAAAGCTGTGAAGATGAATTATAATGTATTCAAGAAGAAGAAGATGGAGAACACGGGAAATATGGAATGAAAATGAGAGAGATGATGCTGACTAATGATTTACATGAGAAACGTGACTTAATTGGTTATTCCAAAATGTTTTCAAAATAAAAATAAAAATAAAAATAATAAAAAAATAAAATACTCATATATATCGTTTTATATAATTGATTAATTATAATATATCGTTAACTAACTTATATAAAATAATTTTATGCATAAATTTTTTTCGCATTATAAATATTTAAAAGTATAAACTATACAGTACGTTAGCATTCCTGGATTCCACGACGTGCCGCGTGAGAAGAGTGAAAGATCAAACAACTGTTCGTGGATTCCAAAGGACTTAATTGTTTTATCGTTTTCAATCATAATTAGATTTTCACATTAAAAACCAGTATCAATTTTATATGCCATATTTATTATTGCACACTACACAGATTATCAAATAATTTTTTAATTTAAGAATATCTTAAAAAACACTTAAATATCTACGGAAATTTCTTTCCTTTTCTAAAACCATTCCGCGCATGTTAATTTTTTTTATTGGCAGTAAACAAAATTACATTTTTTAATTAGATTTTTACCTTAAAAAGTAAAAACCAGTATCAATTTTATATGCCAGATTTATTATTACACATATTATAAAAAAAATCAAATTTTAATTGAAATATAACTTAAGAACACTTAAATAACTACGGAATTTCTTTCTTTTCTAAAACCAAAATTAACATTTTCTCGAGAGAAATCAGAAAGATAATTGTATAACATTGGTAATTGATAATCATGATTATTATAATATTTTGTATTGTTAGCGGTACTAGATATCTCCGAATTAAATAATGAATAATGGATAAAAAAATAGTAAATCAGAAAGAATGAAAGACCACGTAAGCCCACATGACGGATAAACAATGGTGGACCCCCTAACAGAGGGCCACGTGTACGGCTACGATGACGCTGGAATAAATTAATGGCCAGCTCAAAATCCACCATACTCGCCCGACCCACCGTATATACGGCATACAAATACGCCAGCTCCTACATACGACACGTGTATGATGACGTGGAAATTGCCCCCTCTCTCTTCCTCTTCTTTTTCACCACCCCTTCCTTCCTTCTCTCTCTGAAGCCCACGCTCTTTCCCTCGTTTTTTAAGAGAGAGAAAGTAGATAGATAGATATATAGAGAGAGAGAGAGACAACTCCCACAATTGCTTTTCCAAACCTTAATTTCAGGGTACTTCGAAGCTACCAGGACCAATTGTTGTTCCCTTTTTGTGTTTTTTGATTCAGGACCTTTGGTTTTCGTGTTTTTTTTTTTTAACGAGGAGAGTTCGGTGTCTTTGAGGTACGTGGAATTTCGGTGCTTTGTTGATTCAACCGCGGAAAGATTTGATTTTGTGTTTTGGGTTCATAGAAGTTTGAAGTTTTATGATTAAGGAGAAAACATGGTAGAAATTCGTGGAAACAACGAACACCAAAGCAAAGCGTAATTATTTTTTTAAAAAAATTTCAGTTGATATATATATATTTTTAAATAATGGATGGTTCTATATTTTAGTTATCAGAACAGAGGGATTGGAGTTGGGAGTGTCCTGGATCTTGTGTTGTATGTGTTAAAATATTTGAATTTGCGTGCTTTCTGTGTTTTGATTCTTTCTTTTTTATGCTTACTTGATATTTATTTTTTGTGTAAATTTAGTTTTCCCATATGAAATAGCTGAAAATAATGATAAGAGTGGAGAAAGGGGTATTTTGGATCAGGGGTAAAGCCTGTAAATTGTAAACTATGGAGGCCCAGGTAGCAAATTTCTGGAGTTTCAATAGTCCACTCTCACCATGAGAATGGAAAATAATTTTTGATTTGGAGGGCTTTTTTGTCATTATGTTCTCGGATTGTCCTGTTGGGTTTGATTTTGTTATGTTATCGTTGTTAGTATGTGTTCATCGCTTTCCATCCATCGTGGGGTAGCAAAAAGACATAGTTGACCCTCTTCTATTCTGTCATTGACTGGCTATTTGTTTTGTTCGTGGTGGTTTTTGTAAGAAAAAAAAGTGTAATATTTGTATGATGCCATCTCTATAATGTTAAACTGCAGAGGTTAATTTTGTAATATATGTTTGTCTGAATGCTAACTAGTCAGTAACGGAGTAAACCAAATTTGTCACTGTTGTTATACTGTTGCTAGAGCCTAGAAGCCTGGAGCCTCTTTCACACCTTTGATATTGCTGTATTTCATTCCTGCATCCGAGTTTAATGTTTTGTTTATGAAGTAATAATTTTGAAACGTTGGAATTGCTCTTTCTTTGTTTTTTTTAAAGAATGAAATATTATGTTGTAGGCTTTGAAGTGTATAAGCCCTGGTTTATGATGTTATGGTTTTCTTTGCAACATTTTCTTGCTGACAACATAGCTTCTTTGAATGCAGTTGAATAACTTGTTGGGACATATTTGACTCGGTGCTTACCTCATGGGAAACAGTGAGGAAGGGAAATCTATTAAGACTGGAAGTCCCTCTTCACCTGCAACAACTGTAAGCTGAGAACAGTTTATGCATGTTTAAGGAAACATTTTATAAAGTCTGTGTCTAAATACTATTATTTCTTATGGTTTTAACAGGATCAGACTAATCAGACCAACCAACCTAATATTCATGTCTATCCTGATTGGGCTGCTATGCAGGTTACCTATCTTTTGCCTTCATTTCCTTCCTTTTTGTTGTAGTTATCATTTTAGCAAAATTGACTTCAATGTAAATAACCGCTCTAAAAAAATTAGTACTTTACGTTTTATATCTGTTCTCAAATTAGATCTTGTCTAGGATTAAGGAGACCTAGTTTAGAAGTGTCAAGTGTGTAAGTTAATTGTGTCTAGGTTAGGGTCAGGTCCTTGTTCGTGTAAGCGTCCCTGAGGTAGCTGTTGTACTCATTAATTACCAACGCCGCTTTTCTGTTATTGGTCGGCTCCTTAGTCGTTACCATTTTGGTTAAAGATCGTATTCAGGCGTTACAATACTAGGATGGTGTATTCTGGCATTACAATACAAGGATGGCACGGTCGGCAGACATATATAAAACATGTTCGGTCGGTGTACGGCCATACATAAGTCCTCAGACTCAAGTGCAGAAGCACGAAGAGGTTAAGAGCGGTTGCCCGGTCAGTGTATGACCAATAATAGTACAATATCAAAAGAAAATACATTACAATTCTCACATAGTCAATCACCACTTACTCCATGTTTTTCCCTTTTTACCTATTCTTAGACCAATGATCTGATGAAACCTATTATTTTGTTGATTTGTTCCCTCTTGCGAATTGCCAACTCTTTTTTTGCTGTGTATTAGTATTATGGGCCAAGAGTCAACATTCCACCATACTTCAATTCAGCTGTGGCTTCTGGTCATGCTCCACACCCATACATGTGGGGGCCACCACAGGTAGTTCCTGACAAAGAAACATTTATTTCGTTTTACCATTACCATATTTCTGTGTTTTTTTTGGATGTTTCTGGTATACATCCTAGATGACGGATGAATAATTTGCCAACTTATTTTTCTTCCAGCCTATGATGCCACCTTATGGGCCACCTTATGCAGCATTTTATTCGCATGGAGGGGTTTATACTCACCCTGCAGTTGCTATTGTAAGTCTACTCTGTGTGTGTGTGTGTGTGTTAGTAATAATTTATGTTTATTATTTTTTGGTCCATGAATTAGTTAATTACAAGTGTACTTTAATTTATAAATCTGGACTTTAAAAGGTTAGGAATATATCGAGATGCGATTCCTTTTCTCCCTTGGTATTACCTCTTGATTCTTTGATCTTCTTAGTGTAACAAACCTTTGTGATTGGAAAATTTTCCATGTACTAATGTATTATATTGGTAAAATATAGGGGCCACATTCACATGGTCAAGGCGTTCCATCTTCACCTGCTGTAAGTTTTGGTTTTCTCTTAAGTGTCTTCTTAGTACCTAATCTTTTGATTGATTCCAGGAATACTATCAACTATGATGGATTTGACTTGGTTAAATGATGCAGGCTGGGACTCCTTCAAGTGTAGATTCACCAACCAAATTATCTGGAAATACTGATCAGGGTTTAATCAAGAAATTGAAAGGGTTTGATGGGCTTGTGATGTCAATAGGCAATTGCAATGCTGAGCGTGGAGCTGAAAACAGGCTGTCACAGAGGTTTGTTGATCCATTTTCTCTATATGAGTATCTCATGAATAAACTTTTACTTTCAACTTCCCCCATATAGAAGGTTGGACCGTGAGTTATTCTAGTAGGTTGATATGAATAATAATAATTTTATAATAATATGAACAGTGGGGATACTGAGGGTTCCAGCGATGGAAGTGATGGCAACACTGCAGGGGTGAGAACTTTCTTCCCATTAGCATATTATTTTCTTGTTTGTGTGCACTAATGGTTATTTTATTTAAAATGTTCTGACAAATTGAGCTTTAAATCATGTTATTTGCTAATTTATGCTCAGGCTAATCAAACAAAAAGGAAAAGAAGCCGAGAGGGAACACCAGCCACTGGTATGACTCTTATTCACGGTTGCATTTTGATGAACATAGAGTTGTTTCGGATCACAATTATACTTTTGGTGTCATCACTGTTCAATGATGTCAACTAGATCATTGAGTATGGTACTATGGTCATAATTGTGTGTTGATGGTTATATATTATCAAACTGTACAAGCAGACGTAGAAGGGAAAATTGAGCTACAAAATGGTCCTGCTTCCAAAGAGACTGCATCTTCCAAAAAGATTGTGTCAGCTACTCCAGCTAGTGGTGCAGGAACATTAGTTGGACCTGTAGTTTCTTCAGGTGTGACCCCAGCACTGGGGCTGAGGAACCCTTTGACTGTTCATTCTAAGGCAAATTCCACAAGTGCCCCACAACCTTGTGCAGTTGTGCCTAATGAAACTTGGATACAGGTATAATGGTTCGTTAATGATTCAGATCATGTGTAATACATTAGAACAAATATGCAATACCCTCCATCTTTTACTGACAGTAAGTTAATTCCTGTGTGTATGTTTTAATTCTTTAGAATGACCGTGAGCTGAAACGGGAGAGGAGAAAACAATCTAACCGTGAATCTGCTAGAAGGTCCAGGCTGAGGAAGCAGGTATTAATCATTCTCTTGTTGATTTGCAAACCTTCCATTGTTTCTTTACTTGTCTGATAAAAGACACAAGTTGATTAGTTTCTTTACTACTATCACATGTTTATTCACTTGTTGCTTTTACATGTAGCCCTCAATAAATTAAAAAGGAAAAGGGTTGTTCTGACGAGTAAAGTTAATAACTAATATTCATATTTCCTCTGTTTAGGCTGAGACTGAAGAATTGGCACGAAAAGTTGAGATGTTAACTTCTGAGAATGTGTCACTGAAGTCAGAAATAACTCAATTGGCTGAAGGTTCTGAGCAGATGAGGATGGAAAATTCTGCATTGAGGGTACTGTTCCCATAACATTCCTTAATACTGTGACATTTCATAGGTATTCATTGATATTGAGTACTTGATTGTTTTTGATTCAGGAAAAACTGAGAAATACTCACATAGGACAAAGGGAAGAGATAATTTTGACCAGCATTGACAGCAAGAGGGCTACACCTGTAAGTACAGAAAACTTGCTATCAAGAGTTAATAATTCCAGTTCCAATGATAGAACTGCAGAGAATGAGAATGATTTCTGTGAGAACAAACCAAATTCTGGTGCAAAGCTGCATCAACTACTGGATACAAATCCTAGAGCTGATGCTGTGGCAGCTGGTTGAAACCAGTAATTGCACTGGCTGATTATGTAATTTTGGCATATTATAAGCCCAAAATTACAGCTTGGTGCTAACAGTTTTCAGAGGGATGGATCAACTGAATTTTACAATCTAAATCCATCTATATAGACCAGAACTAATTCTTTGCTTATCAGTTTCTTAGGACATAAACTCTGTATTTTATTAGATTTCACAGAATTGGATGACAACTTTAAAAGTTTGTAAATTGAAGAGTATTAGGGATTTAGTTTAGACTTAAAGAGAGGGTTGTCAACCGTTGTATAATTGGTTGTGTATTATAACTATATTGGTGTGAACTTTCTAATGGTATCATAGCTAAGGTATTCTGACTTTTTGTTGGTTTTGGTTTGTATACTTTAAGCAAATCCCCATGTTGTGGCTGTGGTTACCTTTTACCATGTGTTTTGTTACTACTTAGTGTGCATTTGGATTGAGTTAATTTTAGAAATTATAATCTGAATGATAAGAAAAAATTGGTGTTATTAGTTATTATATAAATGTATACAGTAATTTTTGTTGTCTAGTGGACAATAATAGCACTGGATCAACCCATTTTAGGGATAAAGTAGTGTTTCTAATCACGACTCTATTTCTAAGTCATTTATTGAACCTAATTTTTAATCAAGGGACACAATTATCAAACTACTTGTATATGACTTAAACCAAAGATTATATCGACAAGTATAGTTTGGTTGGTTGAATTGGATATGCAAGTATTTTTTTAAAAAAAATTGGTACCAAGTTCGATTTTTAATGATAAAATAAAAAATACAAGTAGAATTCAAATTATTTCTATAAATTGTTTCAAATACAAGTATAATAAATAAATTTTGGTGAGATTATGCTTAAAAGCTATAAATTGTTTTTACAATTAATTCAAATGCAAAATTAATTATTATAAATTTTAAAGTTTTAATTGTATAAAAAAAGAGTAAAATGTTTCTATCGTTAGTATAAAATTTTAATTCTTACCGTTTATGATTTTTTTACTCTTTATATGATTATAAATTAAAATGGTTTCTAAGGTAATCTTATCTAAATACACACTTCACTTGGACGAGGTTTGCTTGTTAGGTATTTTACATATCACGTGGCAATTGTTAATGTCGTTGAATGATTGGGAAAAGCCGTCGTGGAGCATTCTAGATTTCTAATGTTTGGTGGACTTATGATTAGGTATCTGTTTGTTTTCGTTTAACGTTTCCAACGGTACGAAAAGGGTGGTGGGAACCCTCGGGGATTAGAAATGATAAATATTTAAAAAGAAAAATTATCACGAAATAAAGATAAACAATACAAGTAGAAGAAAAAAAAATACTGTCAAAGGAAAAGCATGTCAAAGTGATGAAATTGATCGAAAAAAAAACTGTGCTTACATAGCTCTGGTCGATTCATAATGATATAATATTGATACATACACTAAGCTTTCCTAACTTAAAACAAAAAAGAACACGAACAGAAAATGAAAATTGTTTGGTTCTCAAAAACCAGAATGCCAAATCTCGTTTATTGCAAGTTCTACATTGAAAATTTCACCGCATGTTACCCTCTCGCAAGACATCAATCATATTATACAGTCTCTTGTTATCCTTTGCTTCAATCTGCACACACATCAACTAAGTTATCCTTTGCTTCAATCTCAGTAATTTATTATTACTTGTTGAAATTGAACAACCCCGAGCGGTTATAATTGTATTTTTATTTTATTAAATGAAGACATCCCTAATCATAGATTAAGATAGATAATCAGATGATAAGATAGGTAAATTAAATGGATGTATAAGCACCTTCTTGGCAAGGAACAATACAGCATCCACACTGCCCTCCGCATATATTGATCTACCACAAACATTATGTTGAAATTCGAATGTAACTCTGCAACAATTTTTTAAAAGACCAGAATATTAGAAAGATGAATAGTTAGTGGCAAGGAGATATATGTGAAAACATATAAAAGAAAATGATAATGTTAATCCTTACGTGTCATCTGGTGATGTCAGATGGTACATATGAAATGCATGACCAGACAAATGCTCCTCTGGGACTCCAACCATTTCAAGTTGTTGCCTGGGATCTCTGATCAATTTTATCTAAAGAAATTCATTGAAAAGAAGGAAAAAAAAAAAAACCAGTAAGAATCTGTAGTTCTAATACGAAGGCCACAATAGTGCTGTGCATAAAATTCGTTCAACTGGGCTCTACCACAATGAACCATGCATGTGATCTAACTCACCTGATCCATATCAAAAGACACCCCAAGTTTGTTGAAGCAAGAAATTACAGCCTTTGCAGTTCCAGATGCATCAACTTTGCTTGCTTGATGGGACTCCAATACCTACAATCTTGGACGAATGCATCAGATTTTAATATTACATCAAACAGAAGCTTAATTAAAAGAACAGAGGCATCAAAATCAAGAGGTTAAGAAATACAACAATATTTTTTACTTTAGGAATAAGTACATGCAATCTAACATTTTTTTTTACTTCCACATTAGGCTAAGCAGAGACAACTCAAAGGATGTACTGGAATAATTAAGTGTCCCCAAAAAAACCCTTCCCATGCCCCAAAATGTCAATGCAGCAAAAGAGTTTTACCTGTAAGGAATACCCAGAGAAGGCTCCAGGAAATTGCTCTGCCATAATTTCCATAGCTGCAAGAAAAGCAACAACCTAAAGGGAAAAAAATAAAGCAACATAAGGATGACAAAATAGAGGACTGTAACAGACATGAAATATTGATAATGGTTATCTGATATTATCATATATACCTGCTTTCCCATTTGTGGGGATATCACAGCATAATTCTTTGAGTCTTCAACGGTCTTATGCAACAAGTCCCTATCTCCACCAGTGGTTCCCATCACAAAGGGTACCCCAACCTTACAGTATAACTCAGCATTGCCTGCATATGAGCATGAATTCATAAGTCAGGACATAAGTCAGGAATTGCAGATTCATAATGTATACTGATCAATAAGAAGGCCATGTACAGCTACATATTCTATGCTCTCAAATACAATATCCTCAATTCCTATGTTTGGAATGTAAAGACTTGTGTGCCAATAAAGTATAGAATTTTATTTTAAGATAAATCAAAAAATAAGAGCAGAAAAGATATATGAATTTGAAACATAAGATTTTTCCTTTCCTTTGCCACTAGTGAGATTTCATAATTTACATTATAAATACCACAACAACAACAACACAAAGCCTTGTCAAGTGAGGTCGGTCACATGGATCACACGATATCATTCAACTCAGGTAAGGACTAAATCTTCAAAGATAATTTACATCATAAATTAGATGGAAAGAAAAAGAAGCAGCTTAAGATGTTGCTTCACTCCTATGACATAATAAAGTATGGTTCAAAATACATTACATACCATTGACTGCATTAGGTATTGTGTAGTCCACAACAATCAAATCCGGATACTTATCAAGCACAGATGCTAGAACACTCTCCCTGTCAGAAGGACCATGCACAAGAAAATCCTTTCCATCAATCTGAAAAGTCTGTCCAGACTCCTCTTCACACCCAAACGACACAGGAACAACATTCAGTCCAGCAGCTTCCGCAGCATTAATCACAGCCTTCCCCATTTTTCCAGTACATGCATTAACCTAACCAAAATTAAAGCTATGTAAGCTAATTTCACTAACTAGTGTTTTAAAACAAAGACAGTGCACACCATGCATGTCAGAAATACAAATAATTATGACTCAGATTCATGTTTTAAAATGAAATATCAGTAATTTAACGAAGCAATGCAAAATGAACTCAACATGGTGAATTACCATTATTGGAAGACCGGTGCTTTTAGACGAAGGTGCAGACTTTTCGAGAAAAGTTTGAACTGGAGTAGCTGACATTGACACTACGGGGAACGAACGCGATCTCCTCTTCTGCGAAATGGGAACACTGCTTTTTGCACTTGTGCTATTGGAGAAGCATGCGAGGTGATTATGGTGTCTGTGGAACACATTGAGTGGGGTTTTCAGCAGTGATGTCGCCATCGAAGACGGAGAGTTCGTGACTGAGCTCAATTTTGGGGTTGGGGGTTTGGGGTATTAGCGCTTTGCGACCCGTTTCAGGATAGGTTTTAGTGTTTTACAGAGTCTTTCTCTTTCGTCCGCCATTGTTGAGGGAAGTGAAAGTGAATGATGAATAAATGCTTGGGCCTGAATAGGCCCGTGTTGAAACCATCCTCGTAGCCTGTCCAGTGGGCTCAGCCCGCTAATATTTCAGCCTTTCATGCCCTTAGAAGGCAGGACCAAGAGTTTTTTTGCTTTTTTTTGGTATTCATACTAAGAATCCAAAACAAATGTGTTTTTTTTTTAGCCATCAAAATCGCTAAAGAGAACTATTTAGTCCAATATTCACTTATATGAAAAAAGAAGATGAAGAAGAAGAATTTTTAGACAATAATATTAATCTTAGTTAAACTTGGTACTCTGTTTCTTAAGTTTTAACTAAGTTGTAGTCTTTATATACTCTTGTAAGAACACATTTGCTATTTTTTATTCGATTTTCGTTCATAATTACGGTTAACGTGTGTCACCCTATTCATTGTCTGATTAAACAATGAGATGGATCCTTTATTTGTTTATCATTATTCGGAATTCAAGTCAATCCCGTAAAAACACAACCACTTTTGTTGTTTTTTGTCGGGTGTTTAAAAGCTACCTATTTTGGACACAAAGGTGGACTTAGGAGACAAGCAAGCAACACAGAGAGAAGAAAAAAGAGGGTAGAGAGAGATCAAATTTCACAATTGAAGGTAGTTGAATTCGAGGAACTTGTGAAACTACTACTCTTCCACTCTGCAAATCAGAGAATGAAGGATCTTCACCATGACTATTCTTATTGCTGACCATCACGATGTTACAAGCTGACGTCTCTTACTCGTAACTCTCCCTTTTCTCCTTTATTTCCTTCCACCAATTCATACCCACTTGATCATTTATTCTCCTATGCTGATGCTGTGTATGGTAGTGTCCGAAATTTTCAATTTTTTTTATCTGGGTTTTGATTCTTGTTAGCTATTCCGTTGGTCTCTGTTGCCTGGTTGTGAAATTTTGTACATGTAAATATTATGTTTGTGTGTATTGTCACGTGTGTTAGATTTTCTGAGCCGTTGTTAACAAATGGGAATGTTTTTATCTGAATTTCATGTTGTTGGCTTGGTAAGTGGTGCATATGCTTAAGTGTTTTATTATCATGTGTAGATTTGGTACGAGATAGCAGTGAGATGATTTTGGTTTTATACAACATGATGCTGGGTTATATTGAGGTGCATTATAACTTCCTGGTGTTGCCCGTGCTGTTAAAGTGCATATGATGTTCTGTATGATTACTGCTTTAGTCTTGTTTGTGTGTGCATAGTTGGGAAGGAATCATTTTCGTTATTTATGAAGCAGTAGAAAAGTAGATGTTCTTAATTGTCATAGGCTGGTTTAACATGCTGAATTTTTCTCACTTGAGCGGTGTTCTTTCATGATTATTTTTGTAAAATGCTTGGTAATTTTGCGTGTTTTATTCTGTACTTTGTATTATTTGTGTTTTGAAAGTTTGGCGTTGACTGCAGTTGTGGCTCTTGTGGATACCCTCTGAACTTGACATCATCAAATAGAATCACATCTAACATTGCATCTGAATATCAAAAGTCTGTTAAGAAAGGATCAATCTCTTTTGCTTCAGTTGATCTTAGTCGATTTACGCAGATTGATGAAATAAATTGTTTTCCCATCTCATGGTTTAACCGTTCAAAGACTAAATTGCTTTGCCGTAAATGTGGGGTTCATATTGGTTATGGTTATGGTGGAGAATCACATGCTCTTTGTGGATTTGAGTCTCCCACTTCATCTACCTCTCAGACGAAATTCAGCATAAAGATTCGCTCATTACAGCCTTCTTCAGAAGAGACTTGATAAGGCTGACATGGGAGATCTTCCTCTAAATGGTAGTACCTCCATCATGCATCTCCCAGATGATTGCCTTGTTATTATTTACCATGGTTTAGATGGTCGCACTGATCGCGATTCATTTGGCCTGACTTGCCGCCGATGGCTCTATGTTCAGGATTTCAACCGTCAGTCACTGCAATTTGAGTGTTCAAGCACTGTATTACGTCCTTTATCTTCATCAACCAAGAGTTTTGACATTCACACATTCCATCTCCATAGGTTGTTGAGGCGATTTCAACATTTAAAATCGTTATCCCTATCTAATTGCTCAGAGCTGAGTGATTCAGGATTGACACGTTTGTTAAGCTATGGTTCAAATTTGCAAAAACTTAATCTGGACTGTTGTTTGAAAGTTACTGATTATGGGCTATCACTGGTTGCTTCTGGTTGCCCCTCATTGATGTCAATTAGTCTATATCGGTGCCCCAGTATTACCGATAAAGGACTAGAAACTTTAGCCAGTGCTTGCTTATCTATGAAACATGTAAACCTCTCGTACTGCTCACAAATATCTGACAAAGGGTTAAAAGCTCTTACACAGTGGTGTCGCCAGCTTCAGGCAATTAACATATCACACTGCGAGGGTATAAGTGGTGTTGGATTTGAAGGGTGTTCCAAAACTCTAGCTTATGTTGAGGCTGAGTCTTGTAAGCTCAAGCCAGAAGGGGTCAAGGGAATTGTGAGTGGCGGAGGAATAGAGTATCTAGATGTTTCTTGTTTAAGTTGGTCTGTTTTGGGAGATCCCTTTCCTGCGATAGGCTTTTCCTTGCACCTCAAAATCCTTAACTTCCGGCTGTGTAGAACGGTTTCTGATTCTTCTATTGTGGCAATTGCCAAGGGATGTCCACTGCTTGAAGAATGGAACTTAGCCTTATGTCAGGAGGTGAGGCTACCTGGATGGCGGGCAGTGGGGTTATACTGCCGGAGTTTGAAGAGACTGCATGTTAATCGGTGCCGCAATCTCTGTGATAATGGTTTGCAAGCTTTGCGAGAAGGGTGCAAAAATCTCTCCATTTTGTACTTGACTGGCTGTGTTCGCTTGACTTCTGTTGCATTAGAGTTGTTCAAGTGTCACAGAGCTAATGTTTGCATAAAGGAAATAGAGATAATGTGTATAAAGCCTTACTGGGAATTCAGATGATACTGGCTGATAGGGATTTATTTATTCTAGACATTACATACATTCTCTTTCAAGAGAAGAATCTGCACCCAGCTGAACTTTAATCGGTTGTTTGCATAGATATTTATTTGTATAATTATTATTATAGAACCTCTGGTTGTTTCGTGTTATACATTATTTGGATGCTAAGGATGTAATTATGCCATAAATATTCATTATGCATTTACTCATTATGCTATGGATGTACCCCTGAAGGGATTTAGTGATGCACTCCCTTTGCAAGCTTTGAATGTCTTAATTAATAGCTTCAGTTTTTTTTTTTTAATGATATGATAAGGACAAGTTACTTGAACATGTATGGACAGATACTGAATTCGGCATTCATGTTAGCTTATGTACTCTAAAGAAATGCTAACCAAAAATGATTGTGATGTTATAGAGTAGAAACTTCAATGACAACCTAATTTTACTAGTCATGTATGGGCAGGAAAGCAGTTAGCAATCTTTTCATTTTATCAAGGTATTATGTACAAGCAGGAGTAGATAATATTTGTAACAATTTAGGCATGATTAATATTTTTATCAAGGTATTAGAATATTATTAATAATAGTTTGTCATGAAATAAGTTGTGGGTTGAGTACTAGCAAGTTATTAGTATTATTAGTATAAATACACAAACATTTAATAACAGTCAGTATTGGGTGATACCCCAGAAAAAAAGTTTCATAAGATAGTAATACAAAATATTCAAAGTTCAAATCACTCACAAACTAAAACTTTAATGTCTGAGAACAGATGGCCAAGCCATCCACTGCAACAAGTCGAACTAAACCAATGTTCTCGCATTTTATAGCTTAATTTTGCAATGAAAGTGGCAAAATTTTACAAGGTTCATTCATTTCAATAAGATTCTACAATAATGACCTATGCTCAAACTTCTGTTTCATAAATAGATGGTTTGCATCATACTGTTTCCTAACAGTGGTTTAATCAATTCAGAAATCTATCCAGTCAAGATGAATGATCAGGAGCTTTCAAAGTCTCGTGAACTGCTGAAAAATCAAGGTCTCCCAACCCCATGCTTCTGGCTTTCTTGAAAGCCTACAAACAGAATTCAAGCTTTAGTACCTTATGAAACCTCTATATGACAAGAGTCATTGAACATAGAAGATAAAAAGGTTACATCATTTTTTTATATAGAAACAGATGAAGCATTGAAGCAACATGCAATCAATGAAGATACTAGCTCAGTTGTAGCTAACAACAAATAGTTTCCTAGAACTTGGTTTGGTAAGTTTAGTAATTGTTTTGGTTGCAGACTTTCAGAACTAAAAAGTGAGTTGCTTAGTTTTCAGTTGCTGCTCAGCGGTTGATAAATACTACTTGTTATATGTGCGAGTGATATCACATGATCATACAGAAGTTAAATTGTGTCTATAACACATAAATCAAACTCAAAAGGATGCGTTCACCAAAAAAAAAAAAACTCAAAAGGATGTATGTTATGATTTGTTTACTAAAACGGGAATGCTTAGGATCCAAAGACAAGCATGATCTTAACACCAAAATTGAAATAAATCCAAATTTGATCCTTAGACTACATGGGATTTGTTCTTCCTTGACAGTCAGAATATTACTTACATAAACTTACTTCACAAACTGCAGATGTAGCTGCATTTAAGTGGGGTTACTTATTTAGATGCAGCCACTTCAGCAATTTGAGCAACACTTAGGATTATTCACTGGGATTGCGGTCATGTGAACTAAAGAAGCAGTTTCTGATTGCCACAAAGAAAATATGAGAAAAATAGTCTTACCTCATTTGCTGCAGCTGCTACTGGCATTGATACAGCATTTTCATCTCCAAGGGCAAGAGCTAATCTCATGTCCTTCTGCTGGTGTTTCAGTGGAAAAGCTGGGGAGTAACTGTTTTGGAGAATTGTAGGTCCTTTCAATTTAAACATGCCGTTACTTATGGCACCAAGATCCTATGTACAAAAATCCCATAATTATGCTGAGAATGATAATAAAAGGTAGTAATAAGAATCTTAGTGGCAAAATCACTTACCAGCACATCAAGAAGAGTTCCAGGGTTCAAACCACTTCTTTCAGCTAGTGTGAGTCCCTCAGAGAAAGCATTCATCATACTGTAACAGAGAATAACTAATTTAAAGAACAAGAATGGACATGCAATCCATTTGGCTTGCAACTAAAGAAGGAATACTAATACTGCAATCTGGATGAATATTTCTTGCGTAGTGATTCATAAAACAATGCCACTCCCAAACAAAAAATGATAGAGCCAAGAAAAGGGGGGAAGAAAAGATTACCTGCCCATTATCATGTTAACAACAAGTTTCATTTTTGCACCATTTCCTACCTCACCCAGAAAGAAAGACTTCTTCCCGAGTACATCAAATGCTGGAAGCACTTCGTCATACAATGCCTACACATCAAAGAATCAACCCCTGAAATTTAATATACAGAATGATACACAATGCATGTTTATAGTGTAATATAATGGAGAGACGAGGCGTTTGAATATTTCAACTCCCTCAAATAGTTGAAGGCACAGCAGAGAATGCAAGAAAGATGACTAAAAATTTATCCACAATTGTTGAGTAACATTTAGAAATACCTTGTCTCCAGCAGCAAGTATAATTAGTTGGCCATCTTCTGCAGGCTTCTTGCTACCCGAAACAGGAGCTTCAAGGAAGTAACCACCTTTTGCTTTGATTGCCTGTGGAAATCAGGTGTCAATGGCAACTTATCTATGGACTTCTTTCCATTTTCATTTGCATTTGAAAGGTTGGTTAGCGCACAATACAACACACCAGCTTATGCATATAGCATGAACAAGCAAAGATAGTATACTACAATGAACCTTTAAGCCATGCATACACCACATGGATAGAGAGAACTAGCAGATATTTATTTATTGGGGTATAAAATTACAGATATTCAAACATTCTACAGCAAGAATCTACAAATAATGTAATATGTTGAATTCCATTCACATTCACGTGATTAGGAAAGTTTAACTCCATGTCAAGTATTCCTCATCCAAACAAAAATCTCCAGTACTATAGACTTCCCAGCTAATTTAACTTCCTTTAAAGAATTTTTTTAATGGTCAAATTCCAAACAATGACTATAACCACAAACTTATAATTAGATAAAACTTGTGATGCATGATACTAAAAAAGATGTCCCCACAGTTTAAATTACAAACTACATTTCAATTATTCTTATATTCTAGGAAAAAGAGAGAAGAGAGAGGGTTTTGGCTACATTTCTCAGGTATGAAATACTTGAAGATATGGGGAGCTTGAGGCTGAACTAAAATGCAGAACAGAAATTATTTAAATTTTCACAGCAAATACCCAAAGCAATATGAAAAACAATGTGATGCAACTTTAGCAATTGCAGCATTTACAAGTTTTTTCTCTTCAAAAACAGAGTAATAACAAAATTTTGGTAAAGTAGCTTAAAAAATGACTAGATTTTACACACAGGAAAAACAATTCTCAAACAGAGAAAACAAAATTAAATGAGTTTTGATCGAGGGGAAAATGCATTTTAACATCAGCCACGGGTATACCAACCTCAGATATCTTGGAAGATGTATCAGCATCGACTGTTGACATGTCAATATAACTTTTTCCACTAATATGCTCAAGAACACCATCTTTATCAAACACAACCTGGATAATTACCACAAACAGAATTCAAATAACAAAACAAAGGAGTTGCAATTGTATAATATTCACAGCCACTGACCGATAAAGCAGCTGGAGGATCAGATAACATTGCAATTGTATACTTGCAATTCTTGACTACAGCTGCTGGGGTTTCTCCAACTGAAGCACCAAGTTGCACGAGTTCATCACACTACAATTAGAGAGGGTTGCAACAAACATGAGTCAGGAGGACTATCTGAGTATGATAATGGAACATGAGAAAAAAGTAACTATGCTATGGAAACCCCAAATTAAAATAACACAAAAATGCACAAAATTTATCTTAACTTAACCATAGCAATTAACCAGTATTGTGCAGAGAAATCATCACAAGGACACACCCACTCACACACAAACACATAATAAAAAAAAAAAAAAACTGAAAATCCAAAATGTTAAATCAGAAAAGTAGTAGAATATATATATACCTTGGAGAGGGTTCTGTTCCAAACAGTGACCTTGAAGCCATGGCGCAGCAGATTGATTGCCATAGCTTTGCCCATTATCCCCAAACCCAAAAATCCAACCTCCATCTTTCACTCTCTTCCTCCCAACTTCTCAGGAAAAGGCGCTTCCTTTGGCAAGCATAACAAAAAATATCAGCATCAGTGTCAATATATATATATATATATATATATATATATATATATATATATAAACAACATATACTATTTTGTAAGAAAATGGCAAAAATAATCTCATGCTATTATTTTTTTGTAAATATTTAAAAGCTGTTAGTTTATAAATCCTAGGAATGTCCTTCAAAAAAAAAAAACAGAAGGAATTATTGAGAATGAAAAAACTAGTACAGTATAATATTTTATTTATTTATTATTAACCAATTAAAAGTTTAGTCTTTCTTTCTGTACCTCACCAAAAAAAAAAACAATTAAAAGTTATGTTAACTACTAGTACTACTACTCTTGTAAAGTAATTATTAGAAAAATTAATAATTTGGTCAAACATGATAATTTATAACTGAATAATAATGTAAAATATACTATAAGTATATTTAATTAATGTCAATAGTAGTATTTTATTTAATTGATCATTATTTTAAATTAATGATTCTAAATTTTAAAAATTAATAAAATATTAGCGTTTTTGAAAAAAAAAAACATAATAAGAAAGGACTAAAATATTTTTTTTTTCCAAAAACATAAAACATTAAAATGACGTTTAAAAAAGAGAGAACGAGTTTGTTTTACAATTTTAATTATTCAAGTTATAAAACTAAGCAGGGATTTGTAACTAGGCATGATTTCAAATTTGGAGCTGAAGACCGCAGTGCCGCTCTGCATTCCTATTCCTATTTCTTAACGAACGACAACACAGGATGGAGTTGAGTTGCAAAACCATTGTATGCTTTTGAATTTACCATCACCATCCCCACTGGTTTCCACCATGACGGAGAACAAGAAGAAGAGAACGAGAAGGAGCGCTGTTGTTGTTGGTGTGAGCAAAAAGCCACAACCTTTGGTGGAATCAGAGGACATAGAGGATGCACTCTCCTTCTCCAAAGACGAGACTCACAAACTCAGAGTGTCTCTTTTGGACTGGTACGACCTCAACCGCAGGGACCTACCTTGGAGAACCACTGAAGAAGAAAAAAAAGTTGAAGAAGAAGAAATTGAAAGAAGAGCTTATGGGGTGTGGGTCTCTGAGGTTATGCTGCAGCAAACAAGAGTTCAGACTGTTATTGCCTATTACAACCGTTGGATGCAGAAATGGCCCACCATTCATCATCTCGCACAAGCTTCTCTTGAGGTTTGCTTTTCCATTCTTCCTTATAAAAATTGCTTTTTTTAACTGTATATTTTGATGGGTGGTTAAGAAACCCCTTAGCTTCATTGCACAACTGTTTTGTGAATCTGTTATCAAGTTCCTTTTTTTTGGGGGTGGAATGAAAATTCACACAATATTATATACACTTTGATGTTGTGATGTTAACAAGTTATGATTGAAGACTAATTGTATCCTCACCATGTGATTGTTGACATTTTTGTGCAGGATGTAAATGAGATGTGGGCAGGTTTGGGCTACTACCGAAGAGCTCGTTTTCTTTTAGAGGTGCTCTCTCATCACAATTCACAACATTGTTTTTATCTCCCTCTGTTGTTTATCTTTTACTACACCCTACAAGTTGCCCTAGTGATTAATTGGAGACTGTTTTGAAATGGTTAATAATGGTGTTAAACCTTCTTCACTATGTTTTTTCTGCCTTCTTAGTAAAAGCAGCAAAAGACAGGGCATTTAATGAATGCATCAAAATCTCAATTCATATAATGGATATTGCATTATTGCCAAACATAGAGTATCAGAAGCTTTTTCATGTCAAGATTTTCAATGTCTTATTGTACAACTTTGTTTCTATGTTTGATCTGTGTTAAATGATCCCCATTCTTGTGTTATCTAATGAACAATGAGAAGGTAAGTCCTGCTTAAATAAAATAAAGACATAGATCAATAAGAGATAGTTAAGGTTTACGTTTACCAGTACATGCTGCAAGGTTTGAGTTATTTAGATTCTTTCAATTGTCAGGGGGCGAAGAAAATTGTTGCTGAAGGAGGCAAAATTCCTAAAGTGGCTTCTATGCTACGAAAGATTCCTGGAATTGGAGAGTACACTTCTGGAGCAATTGCTTCTATTGCATTCAAAGAGGTGGGGCAGTTTCTTCGATTTTGGTTCCATAAAAGTAACTGTTAGCTATTGCTCATGCATTAAATTATCAGGTTGTACCCGTTGTTGACGGAAATGTGGTAAGGGTGATTGCTAGACTGAGGGCTAATTCTGCAAATCCAAAAGACTCAGCAACTGTGAAGAGATTTTGGTGAGTTTATGTCATCTAGAACAAATTATTCACCACTAAATGGAGAAAAAATTTTATGCATTAAATTAACACATCTAGTAAAGAAACTAGCAACAGATACCATTTTGAGTACATGTTGGTTAGGAAAGCATTTCTCGTTCTTTCTAGCCTTCCATTGCCACAACTAATGGGGAGACACAAGCTTAACAGGAATAATTTTGAGTTTCTTATCCGACATAATGTGTCTCTAAATAAGATGTCTTCCTTTAATTGGTTTTACTTATGGTTTGCACAATCTATTTATTTTAAAATCAAGCTTGTGTTTACTTTTTTCTTATGGGTTGGTATGGAGATTAAGGAAATTAGCGGCTCAGTTGGTTGATCATGTTCGTCCCGGGGACTTCAATCAGGCTCTCATGGAACTTGGAGCAACTGTATGCACCCCTTTGAACCCAAGCTGTTCCTCATGTCCAGCATCAGAATTTTGTCATGCATTATCAAATGCTAAACATGATAGTACAGTAACAGTTACAGATTATCCTGTTAAGGGCGTGAAGGTTAAACAAAGACGTGATTTTTCTGCTGTATGTGTTGTCGAATTACTTGGAGCCGAAACTTCGTTAGGTAAAAACCACTCTAGCAGCAAGTTTATTCTTGCCAAAAGGCCTGAAGAAGGATTGCTCGCTGGTCTCTGGGAGTTTCCATCTGTCTTACTGGATGGAGAAGCAGTTTCATCAGCTAGAAGAAAAGCAATGGATCACTTCTTGAAAAAAAATCTCAAAATTGACATAAAAAAGACTTGCAATATAGTTTTGAGGGAAGATATTGGGGAATTTGTTCACATTTTCAGTCACATTCGCCTCAAGCTGTACGTTGAATTGCTAGTGTTACAATTGAAAGGTGCAAACCTCTTTCTATATGGCATTACATTACAACTTGCTAGTTGGATTAAGTCTTTTTTATTTCTCCATATCACATTTACTTTACTTACATAGGTTATTTTGGACATTTATAATAGTTTGGTTATCTTTATTAATTAACAAGTAACTAAATTTCATTGAAAGTAATTCAAGGACCATGAGCATCCAACCAAGGGTTTGGTTTTGATTGATGTGTATGAAAATGAACACAATGGTCACATTGTACAAACTAAAGGCTACTTCTATTTGTACTAAAGTTAACTTTTTTCCATCTTCTGGAAGTAGGAGTAGATGATTTGTTAAAAAGCCCGGACAATAAAACTACATGGAAGTGCGTTTACAGCAATGAGCTTTCTAGTATGGGACTGACTACCAGTGTAAGAAAGGTAGTAATGGACTTAGTGATCTCACACTTAATGTTCATTATGTTTGTTTTATGCTGTTTGTAAGAGAATACAATACATTATGCAAAAGATTTAGCTTCTGTGCAGTTAAGGATAAAATTTGAGCTTTCTTTTTAAAGTTTAATGCATTGTCAGTGTAAAATAATTTTATCATGAATCAATTTAATGACTTTTGAATGGTTTTGAAATAACCTTTTTTCTCTTCTTTTTATTCATCTTGCTTTATACCTTGATAACATAATTAATTTGTTATCTTAAAACTGTCATACTGCTGCAGGTGCACAACATGGTTCAAAACTTCAAGCAGAAAACTCTTCCTTCTAATCATGTGCCAACCAAAAAGAGAACTAGAAGGACCACAAGAAACTAGCCCAAGGGATCAGATTTGCAGCTGTGTTTATTAATTTGCTTTAGTTAAAACGAAAAAACGGTGTAAAACTCTTCTTGCATTTATTCCCGGTAGACTGCATTGTTAATTGTTTAAGGTATTTTTACTTTTTGATATGTACACCAATAGGTCGTATGTGACAGTTCTAAGGTGGGAAACCCATCTATTGTGATACGTTAGATATTGACCATTTTTAATCAATGGTTAAAATAGATGTGGGACTACCGTGGAAATATTTATACCGGAATAGATTAAAAAAAAAGTTGCAACACTCCTTCCTTCCGCTTCACCGAGGCCACTGTTCCAACCCACCCCTCCCTCACCGACACCACCACCACTTCTCCGATGGATCTATTTTTATGGAGCAGTACTCCACAAAAAATAAAGTCCAGTGTAAATATTCATTTTATTTTAGCCCCACATATATTTTAACCGTTGATTAAAATGATTCATATTCAACGCACTACATTTCTTATCCACCGTGAGACACTTATTCAAGTTTTTAATTCTAGAACCCGTCATTCCAGAGCTCTTTATGTAGAAATGGCACTTCTGTAATAATAGGGAAAAGTGAAGCTTCTTTGTGTAGAAACGGCACTTCTGTAAATAATAGACGTTAAGCCATAGAAAAATGGCACTTCTGTAATAATAGGGAAAAGTGAAGCCTCTTTATTTTTGTAGTATACTATATATTACACACAATCCAAGCTTACCCACCGTGAGACACTTATTCAAGTTTTTCATTCTAGAACCCGTCATTCCAGAGCTCTAAGCTCTTTATGTAGAAATGGCACTTCTGTAATAATAGGGAAGAGTGAAGCCTCTTTATTTTTGCAATATTTGCAGTATACTATATATTACACACAATCCAAGCTTCTTGTAAATGGCAGGCTCTCACAATTGTTCTACTAAGCGGAAGAGGGTTATGTACCAACCTCTTCCCCCTCATGAAGACCAGGAGGATGAGGTGTGACTTTTGCTGTATTTTTATTTTTTATTTTTTATTTTTTTTAATTTCAAGCCATGGGTGTTTTCTAAGGTCGAAGATCCGCTTGCGGTCAGTGGATTCTTCTAATCAGATTCACCTTGCCAACCAAGGGGAGAACCCTACTAAAGTGTCAGTCGATTCTGACGGATATTAGTCATCAACGAAACCGGTAATAAAATTGGTTAAAAAAAAAAAAGATTCACCTTGCGATCCCATAATTATAATGTCATCAAACTGGATTTGTCCGATGTGATCCAGTCGGTTTGTGTTAGTCCGTTGACCTGGACCGGATTACTTTAAACAAAAATTAACCACAAAAACGATGTCGTTTTTGAACATCACCACACGACACTGCGCTCCGAGGTGGAGGAGGGTGGAGGCGGCGGAGGTGAGGGGGGCGCGGGGGAGGCCGGAGAGGCGACCGAGGTCGGAAACTATGAGATGGGGGGTAGGGGACGGTGGTCGGAGGGAGTAAGGGGAGCTTGAGAAAATGATCTCCGTTGAAGTGAAGGAATGTGGGAGGAGGAGAAGAGGAAGAAGGAGAGGTATTGAATGAGGGAGAGAGAGAGAGACTGATGAAGTTGAAGAAGATGATGAAAGAGAGAGATTCAGAAGATGAGATGGTTGACGAAGAGTCATGAGGGCATGAGACTACGCGTTTTTTATTTTTTTCCTTGTCCATGTTTTCTCTCACTTAGACATCTTTTAATGTTAAAATCCATTTGATTCTTAAGCTCTTTTTTATTGGGTTTTACAAGGTCATTTAAGCATTAAAAATTTACATTTTAATTTGTTTGTGGTAAAACTCAATTTGAGTTGATAAATTGATATTTGTGAGTTTTATCTTTTTTTTTTTAACTTTTTCTTTCTCTTGAAAAAAAAAATATATATATATATATATATATATCTTTTTTAAAGTGGAAAAATTCTTAATAGTTCTTATATATAAATAGTTCCTCCAAAATAAAAAACTTGAAGTACCTATAATGAAAATTCTTAAAAGAATAGTTTTTAACCTAAAAATTTAATTTAAGAATCCCAATAAAAATGGTCTTATTAACTATTTTTAAGACTTAAATACTTTTTTTTTAATTTAGTATTTTTTTCTACATAATATTTTCTATTTAGAGAATATTTATTTTCATTTTAATAATTTAAAATATTTTTAGTTATATTTTGGTTACAAACATAAACAATAATAAATCAACAACCTTAAAATGTACTAAAATATATTTTAAAATATTAAAATGAAAATTTTAAAATATTATATAACAAAATATAATTAAAATATAACTTAAAAGTATCCAGATAAAAATAGAAAAAGATTTATACATTATTGGTATAAAACTATTTTACACCATAATTCAATTATAATCCATTATATATAATAAAAAAAATTATTTCAAAATTTATTACAATAATAGATTATGATTAATCGATTATGTAAAATGATTTTACACTAACGTATATAAGGATTTTACTCAAATAAAAATTTTAAAACATTATTATCAAAGTGTAAAAAATATGAAATTTAATGGATTAAAAGTAACATTAAGCCTTTTTTTAAATCTTTATATACATTTTTTTATACAAATTAGGTCATGCGGTTCAATCAATGACTTACTAATTTGATCATTGACCCAATATCTCGACTAATTCTGTGACCGGTTCAATTTTTAAAACCTTGATTAAATGTGATTAAAAATGATATTTTTTAACTTATTATTTTTAAATGTTATGATTTTTTTAATGATTGTTAATGAATTAACGATTTTTTAAATGTTAAAAATATATTTTTATAACTTTTATTATTTTTTCTTCGTGTAAAAAATGATAAAAGTTTCTTAATTATTTTTAATTAATTTAATAACTACTAGAACCAAAATTGTAAATTTATAATAATAATAAAAAAAAGACTTATGTACTATTAATTTAAAATTATTTTACACTATTATCATCTTCTATTCATGAACATTTTACTCTAATCAAAATCCTCTAGAGATAAAAGTAGAAAATCAAAATTATGAATTTAAAAAATAAAATAATTACAATTACAATTAAATCATTAATTTAATGTATTATAATAAATCAATAATATGTTAAATAAATATGTTGGCATTTGGCAGTTTGGTGCAACACACTAATTAATCTGACAATGTTAAATGAAATTGAACGATTTCAGCTTCCGCCGTGGGCTGAGGAGATACAAGAAGGTGAAAGCTCCCTGTGGAAGAAGATCGTTAATTGGCTAAGGATTACGTTCAAGAAGATGAAGAAGAAGGGTGCGAGTAACTCAAGGTCCAACGCTGTAAAATAATATTGCACTTTTCTGGTTTTGGGAGGGGTACCTTGCTCCATTATTATTAAATTTTATGTACCTTTTATTTCGGTTTTGCTATACTAGTATGTGCATGTTTGGGTATCCTTGCTTCTGTTTTCGTTGATGTTGGGATTGTCTTTCTTCATTATAATTCTGTATTTTTTTTTACTAGTTTGAACTTTAATTGTGTTTTTGACTAATATGGACTTAAAAAAAAAAATTGGAAAATTTACTTTGTTTTTTCTTCACATAAAATTATTCATTGTTTATTGTATAAAAAATCACCCTATATTTTTAAAGCTGATTTTATACGAATATTGCTTGAGAGAGCTTGAGAGAAGTAGTGAAACATAAAACTAAGGTAAAACATCAAAATTCAGGCTAACACGAAATTAACCAAAAAACGGCTTACTCAACTCCAAAACGTATCCAAAATTTTTAAACATTACAAAATAAACGGTGAAGCAAATAAATTATCAAGGAAATGATTCTCTAGAAACAAAACAAGATACTTTCTACTTGTGCATCTATGACACGCCAGGTATATTAACTTTCACTCATCATCATCATCATCATTATCAACAGCAGAGTTGAGAGCATCCACACGTGCAATCAACTTAGCCTTCCTCTCCTCATAAGTGAGTTTCTTCAAGTTGTACCTGCAAAAAGATGAAGATACTCTCAGGAACATTCTCCAATAAGCAAATACTAAGGCTAAGTTACCAAACCAAAGTTCTAAAAGTCAAACAAAAATATCTGGTCACATCCATGATAAATAGCACATAAAATAGATACATACACATTAACCAATTTATAGAATCTAAAATATTTTACCTCTTGTGCTCCTTCGGGGGCTGGTTTGCAGATTTCTTGAGGGTAGGATCAGCACGGATGGCTGCATGAACCTTCTTGTACAGCGCCTCAATACCATCAGCTTCTATTCCTCGCTTGATGTATTCACTGAAGTGTGACTGGTATTTCTCTGGTTCATCTTCTGCCAAAATCTGCAGAAAATATGAAATAGGTTAGGTTGTCTAACAAATAGCTGAAAAATCAAAATATTGCATTAAACAATACAGAAGACTAGTACAAAATAAAATCTTCTCTCATGCCTTCATATAGGCAGCAACATGTCCGCCAAAAACATATTTGCGATGAACCTCAGCATCAAGCTCTTTCTTCTCCTTATCAAACCCAGCAAACCTCTTGTCACTGTGAGGAATATCCAAACCCCCATCCAGAGCTCCCTGCAAGCAATCACAATTATTCAATTTCATCACCATTAAAACAAAATCTTGCCAATTAGCATTGCAGTATAGATTACCTTAAGGGCACCAAAGACACGGTTGCCTGTTGTTGTCCTAATGAGACCAACGTCAAGGAGAGCACGGAATGGCCTCCTGGTGTCAGCAGGTTCCACTGAATAATCCTCTCCAGTAGCCTGATAAAAAAGACAACGAATTAGCTTACAAAGCTGAGAGAAAGACACAAACTCTCTCTCTCACACGCACACACAGCATATCAAACTCATAAATACCTCAACATTTCCTTCATACTCCTCATCCATTTCAAGTGTTTTGAGGACTCGTCGGGCCAACAGTAGCCCAATGCAATAAGCTGGTCACAGAGCAAAAGAGTGAAGAGAGACACAAAAACATTGAGTGAGAAAAGGGTTGGAAAGTTAGGCATTTCTCTCAAAGTACCTGCAGCATAGTTTGTAAGTCCTACTTCAAGACCATAGCGTGGCAGCTCATGTGCATATGCCGCAGCAAGAACAATATCACCAGCAATGCTAGCAGATATTATTTGGGCGACAATCCCCTTGTTGGTCTAATAACAAGGTTAAGGTTTATACTAACAGAAAAACATCAACTGGTAAAATAACTTCAGTTATTCACATGATATGCTCAAGTATTTCTTACCATCACAAATAAAAACAATAAATACATTTTAAGCACATCTATTCATATAACCATCTCTTCATAACAGTAGGATACAAATCGGACGACAAATCGATACTTCGGTGTGTTGTACTTGTTCTTGTCCTGGTTAATCAACCGAATCCTTGCTCGGTAATCGGTTTTTCCCTCTGTGGCAAATAAAAGCACAGTTATGAAACAAGGTATGCAAAAAACAAGAGAGGAATTACACATAGTGTAACAAAATAAACTAATGTAACACCTCTTCTTCTCTTGAACTTCACTTGATATCTCTTGAAGTATGCTCTTGATTTCTGAGCCTTGATGTACACCTTTAATATGCACCCAAAAAAAATGTTGATACTTAATTATGTCATAAAAAAAACACAGGAATAGCCACATAACATGTAGAGCTTTGGCTTAAAACTGATCCATAAGAAGCTACAAAACACATAAAAACTAAGAACACAGAAAACATAATGGGTAACGAAAAATGGGAATCATGGAAGTACAGCAAAAAAAAAAACTCTACCATAGCTAAGAACTTTGCCTTTCACTGAAACAACCCAAAAAGGCTAACGCTCACAATGCAAAACACTGGAACATAGCTTAAATGAAACACAGATAACTAAAATTCAGATTCTGCAAAATAACGAGACATGCTACAGAGATGATAGAATAGGGGTCCGATACGTACCATTGTTGCGAAGCTCGATCTCTTCCCCCCCCCGAAAGACGAAAGTGACGGAAAAGAGTGAGAGCGCATTAGGGTTTTATTGGCCCCAATGGGTTTTGGGCTTTGGGCTATGTTGGGCTCATAGCTTGATTTTATTTTACTATTAAATTAAACCCTAACGTGTTTTAGCTATTCTTCTTCCTAACTTTCAAAAAACTATTTTCTTATTTATTTTATTATATTTGCATTTAAAATTTAGTTAAATTTAATTATCTCTCATGAAATAAAATAAAAATATATAATATAATAATCTAGTCTAATTATATATTATGGTTAAGATAAATTCAGCAACCAATTTTTTTTGCAGTGACTATCATGAAATTGAGAACAAAATATAAACATAATGAATATAATGAACAACTCATGTAATTTTGAACATAAAGACATATGTAAAGGTGATAAATTTATTGAAAATTGAAAACAACCTATCGTGTGTTATTACAACTAACATTTAATTTCATCATAAAAAAAACCAACATTTAATTTACCCCTCTTTGTATTTTCGTGAAAAAATACAACACTAGAAAGAGGTGAGAAATTTATCGGAGAAGCGTGTGAAAAAAAAAATAGTAATAAAAACAAAAAGTTGAAGTTGTTTTTGATTTGTCTATAGCAATTTTAATATACACGGTTGAAACTCATTCATAGATACATTGCCACTTGTGGCCACTATTTCTGCCACTCCTAGTTTTGTACTCTAGTGTTCCGAGTTTGTGTTTTTTTTTTTTTCTTTCTCAAATAGATAGATAGAAGAAAAGGCTTCAAAACCAGTGGTACATATTATCTCAAGCACCATGTGGATCAGAGGGTTCTTTCATTTTGTCCCTCCCTCCCACGCATATTTCTGACTAAAACCATTAACAAACCACTGACAGAAAAAAAAATGGTTGCTGACTAAACAGAAAAAAAAAAAAAAAAAAAAAAACACAATCAAAGCATTAAGAGAGGAAGCATGCAAATGACAGTTTTATTAAGAGGAGGAGCACTTGGAGATTCTAGCTTTCGTTTGTGTTCATTAAAATCAACTTCTTCTTCTTTGCATGTCTCTCAGAATGTTGTCTTACCCACCTCATCATCATCATCAACAATACTACCTTTGGTATGTTATGTCTCTCTGAATCTGATTATTCAGCTTCAATTCAAATAGTTTATGAATATTAATTAATCGATTCAGAATTTTTTATGTGCAATACTAGTATTTATTTCTCTTTCCATTCAATACTATTGCAATGAACTTGCAAAACTGAAATATTAAGATATTTCAATTATAGCAATAAACTTTATGAATGATGTTAAGTTTCTTTTCAATATTTTGTTTCTCTTGTGTTGTTGCAGATTGCAAGTAAATTTAAAACAGCCAGCAGAAACAGAATCACCTGCTCTGCTGTTCAAGAATCATCTCCTAGCACAGCAAGCACAGCAGGTGAGTTTCTGCATTAACATAATAAAAGGTTTTGAAACTTCGGTTTGTTTAGTAATAATTTTGTATTGGGGCTAATTATGATTAATATAATTGGAACTGTTATTGCAATATCTGGTCTTAGCTACTGCTGAAACAAAGGAGGAGGTAAAGGAAGCTCCGAAAGCTGCACCAGCAAAGAAACCTACTGCTAAAGCTCCAACTAAGCCTCTGCCTCAGATGATGGAGGAGGATGTTATCCCTTCACTGAAAACAATATTTGAATCCCAAGAAGATTTCTCAAATATTGAGCTGGTCTTTAAAGACAATAAGGTTAGTAATGCAGACATGCTACGAGAAATTATTAGATGGTCTGAGACCATTATAGTCCTCACTAATCATTGCATGATAGTAGTTGACTGTTGTCAATTCTCTGTCATAAATTGAATAATGTTAGCATGTTACATCCTTCAGAGCATCTACGATGCACATATACTTATCTTAGTTTTGTGAACTTTGCAACTTCACTTAAATTTAAGCTTTTTTTTTCCTAAAAATTCACTTCTAATGACAAGGTTGTTAAGGGGAGTGCTTAATTTAAACCTTTATATAAAACGGTACTTAAATAAGCAATTCAAAGTGATTAAACAACTTATTTAGCACTCCCATTAGAAATGCTCTTAAAAGTATCTATATGTTAATCCTCCTAATATTTGATGAAGTGTGTCTTCATAAGCTTGCTCTTATTTTGTTAGAATAATGTTAGTAAGAGGGTCTTTCAGAAGGATTAGTAAGAAAGTGTTTAAGAAGCTTTACATTATTGAACAACTCATAACTTATGATTGACAGTTGGAAGGTTCATTTTTGAAGAAAGGCAACCCCTATTCATTCTGGGCCTTCTTTCCCACGGGAAACCTTATTGGTATGTAAATGTGACATTGTTTTTTTGTTTCCTTGTGAAAGTAGCACAACCACACTATCATTGAGTTAAATGCAAATGTAAAAAAATCTTAGTTAGCATCATTCTGTGAACAGGTCCAAAGGGGTTTGCTGTGTCATCCTATAATTCAGGAGCAAGCACTGTTGAACCATTTCTCGTTGATGAAAAGAAGATTACTGCAAGACACGTTATCTTTTGGGTTGAAAAACGTTTGGCAGCACAGGGGCTCATTCCTGTATGGAAAGATTAATAATAGTCTCTTAAAAATGAAATTAATTATACTTTGGTTGCTAATGATGTAGCATACAATTCAATATTCTCTTGTTCCTTTCATGAATGACAATGATATATACAAAGTGATTGTGTTGATCAATGTCTCATTGTACATGTTATATATTTTTTTATATCGTATAACATTTTGTTGATAATTTTTAACGTCATTTTTCTAATTTTGTTTCGCAACCGGATCAGGTTCTCTGCAGTTTCAAACAAATTACTGCACCAAATTTTAACCACAAAAGACGCTTTTGTATTCAAATCAGAATAATCCTTTATTTTATTACTTAAAAGCAATATACACGGTTAAACAAACTTTCCCCAAAAAATGTGAGGTTATTTTAATAATTTAAAATGTATTAAAAAAACAGAATAATAACTGTTGAATTGAATTTTTATATTTATTTATAATTATCCATTTTATAATTATATATATTTTATTATTTAAAGGAGTATAGATCGGTGTAAAAAAATTTCTCAAAAAAACTTAAGGTTATTTTAGTAATTCAAAATGTATTAAAAAACAGAATAATAACTTATCAATACAAAAATTTATATTTATTCATAAAGGTTCATGTGATTATCCACTTAAATTAAAATTTGCTGACAATAATAGAAGAGGGTTTAAAGTTCAAACTAATGGAATTGTGCAACTAAAGTATAATATTATTTAGATTTAATTATAGTTTAAGTTATTTTACTTTTGTAAATAAGTCGTCTATTTTAAAATTTACAATTTTTGTCTCTCAATTTTCAAAATAAAGTAATTTTGGTCCTTCCGTTTAATTTAAAGTTTTATCTTTAACGTTAACTTTTTTATTATTATTATTAATTATTTAAATAAAATTAATGAATTATTTTTTATTAATAACATAATTATCCTTTTTTATTTTTAAGTTACCCTTTGATTTAATTAATTAATTTAAATAAAAAAATTAGAATAAATTTTGAAAAAGTTAAGATTTGAACTCTAGTTTCTTTAGTTATCAAAGAGCCAAAATATCTATTAAATCAATAATTTAATTAATAACAATTATAAATCTTTTACATAAATTTTATTTATTATCATATATTTATTTATTGTTCTTATGTTCTCAACAAGAATTTAGTATTTTAAATAAAAGTAAAATAATAGAGTAATTTATAAAATAAAAAATGAAATATATAAAAAAAAATTACAACTAATAATAGAAGATGTTAAAACATAAGTAAAGAATAAATTATATTGAACCAGATGATACAAGTCTTGAATTGGACTATGCATAAGTAATTTTTTCTTCATTTATTTTTTAACATCTTCTACTATTAATTGTAATTTTTTTTTTATATATTTTACTTTTATTCAAAATACTAAATTCTTGTTGAGAATATAAGAAATAATAAATAAATATATGATAATAAATAAAATTTATATGAAATATATTAGGCCATTGTTGCTTTGTCTCTTTAATAATCAAAGAGATTAGGGTTCAAAACCTAACCTTGCCAAAGAGAACAAAAGCTTTTTCAATACACACAATTAAATTTCATTGAGCACATAATAAATTGTAGGGATGTTTGTATGTTGTCATAAATTTTTTATCTAATTTTTAGTGGATTAAGTTAGATTTGCATGATTTTATTTTCAAACCCAACCCAATCCAATCATGAATTGGTTAGATTAGATCATTAGATTAATGATATATTAAAAAAAATGCTAAAAAAATCAAAATAGATTTTTAAATTTTATTCATTTTTTTAAAATAAAAATCATTTTTAATCACAAATAAACATAATCATATATTAATATACAAAATAAATTATATATAATAACACTTTTAAACTTAATTGTTAATCGCTTTAACATTACAATAATCAACCATACAACTTTTGTTCATCACTTTGTGATCTTGTATCATGTTTATCACCTTCATGATTATTAATATCTTAGCAAGATCATAACACTTGCATACTCAATATAATATATTATTGTCTACTTTTTTTTTTTCTTATTTCTTACTAAGACTCAATACACTTGCAGGTGAAGAGTAATTATGAATCTATGTGAAAGAGTAATTATGAATCTATGATACTAGTAGGCTTGAAATTGAAATGGTCCAAATGTAAAACATAAAACTTTGAAGAAATCAAAACAAATCTATGATTTACTTTTTAAATGATTAAAAACATTTATTAAACTTATTAAATAAATAATTAATGAAGTGAGGGAATAAAAGAAAGTAGTCACACTTCAAATAAATAAATTTTGACATAATAACATAATAAAAATACACACACATCACAAACAAAAAAAAATGATATAGTTAAATGGGTTAAAGAACACCTATAGTTGTTAACCTAAGACAAATATATATATATATATATATTAAACTAAAATTAATACATCAATTGTAATATACTTCTATCAATTAATTGCATAATAAAAAAATGTAAACACACGCGTTGCTGTAATTGTGTCTCTGCTAGTAAAAGATAATGATCTTATAAATTAGTTTGTCCATTCTGATTTTAGTTGATGAAATTTTATTTATTGATTTAAAAACAAAATATCATCTCTCAAAAGAAATAATAAAAAATGACCGTTTCCATTTAAATGATAAAATATAACTTATCTTAAATATATAAAAGAAAAACAATTATGACATATTTCATTCTCTCAAAAAATAACTTTTAAGATACAAGTCACTTTATAAAAGGATCACGACCCTTCATTTTGTTTGTTTTTATTTTACTTTTATCCGTTGAATTTATATTGAAACTCGCCCATAACATTTCTAACTCTAAACAAAGCATATTCATACCTCATTCAAACACTGCTGAGCCATCTCTTGTGTTGATAAAAAGAAGGCTACTGCAAAACAGATTTGGAAAACGTTTGGAAGCACAGATTGATATCTTATAAATGAAATTATACTTTGGTGTAGCATACAATTCAATATTACTTTGTTCCTTTGATTAATGACTATAGTATGATAGAATATTGTGTTGATAGTGTTCATTTTACATGTCTTTTAGTATGATAGAATATTTTGTTGATCAACTCAAGGTTTTTTGTTATTTGGTAACGAGGACATTTTCTAACCTCATTTCACATTTTCCATGGCCTAACCAATATGTGCAAGAAATAACTTGTCTACATAGAAACTTCTTTGTAAATATTTCAAAATATGTTAGCAGCGAGAAACAGAATATGAGAACATAATGCTTTTGTTATATGGAATATTGAATGACAGCAACGAAATCGAGAGAATTCTCCTCCAAGAGTTTCTCCTTCAACCCAGAATTCAGGCATAGCAGTGAGGAAAAGCAAAATGACAGAATATATACCAGTTCGAAATTTTAGCTATATTTCCACTGCATTTTTTCATCTCACTTTTCACAACTATGAACATGTTAAGCAGAAATATAGATAGTAACTAACTACAAAGTAGAAACGAAAAGTCATGGATAGAGATATAGTCACTAACCAATCTTTTTATTTTTTCCTCACAATTGGTTAATCTCCCGGGGGAACAAAAAAAGCAGGTAAGAATCTTAACATTGCCTCAGTGTCGGTTTTATTTTGAATCAAGCATAAATACCATAGAACAAGTAGAAATCATTTCACTGGATCTGAAAGAGTTATCTATCTATCTAGCCTTCAACCTGCCAAATAGAATAAAGCTATTTCAATTTGCATTTACAATTAAATCTGAGTAATCATAAATATCAAAATAAGAATTAAAACTATTTGCAAGTTAAAAATCTCTCTCTCTCTCTCTCTCTCTCTCTCTACTCAAATTACCAGCTGCAGAAAACAAGGACAAGTCTAGATGGAAAGAACTAAGACAGATATTAAGTTAGTATGAACCTTTCTCTAGCATAGAATCTAGTATTGATGGGATTGAAAACAATGTAGCTAAAGCTCATGTACTAGGGTTCTCTTTCATAAAATGAATTGAATTTTTTTTTGTATAGCTTAAAATCCACTTACACACTTAACTACGATAGATTAGTTTGTTCAAAATCTACAACCTCATTGACAGATGCAACCAGTGAGTCTAGTTACGAATGTGCTACACGGATTATAATTGATTGGATGCAAAATCTAATTAAGATGCAATTTGTTTCCACTTTCCACACCTATCAATCAACGACGAGATGCAAACCCTAAAATCTAAAAATATCATAATAAGGAGAGGGTGGGGAATCAATTACTACCTGATCAGGAGCGGGAGCGGGAACGGGAAGAGAAGAAGAAGAGGATTGTTCTTCGATGTTGCTGAGTCTGGCTTCGAGAATGAGAAAGTCGCGTTCCATGCGAGAGGTCAGCGCGTGACGCTCAACCATCAACTTCTTCAAAACAGATTGGGAAAACACAGCGTATGCGGATGCGAATCCGAAGCTGAACCATAACAATCGACTTCGCGACATTCTTTCCTTTCCTTCCTTCTTCTCGAATCAATCAGAGACCACCAAGCTTGAGAGTTGAGACGATGGAGTAAGATAATTATTTTTTTATTATTATTGATAGAATATATATAATTATTATAAATCTTTTATAATTAAAAAATATCTTCCATTAAATTAGGTATTAGTCATAAGTCAGTAACAGACTTTTTTAAATTCAGTGTAATATGTAGCTTGAAAAATAATGAAAAGAATGAGACACAAGTAACATATTTCTTAAAATATATTGTAGTACATTATAAAAATATACTACTATTTCCTATGTCAATTTAATAATACATTATAATTCATTTATTAATGTTTTTTTTAGACATAATATTTAATATGATTGAAGATATTTTGCGTCACTCTTGAATATGTTTTAGCATATGCCCTTTCCCTGCAAATTGGAGTTCCGTGTGAAACTCGAGATTGGTGCAATTAATTAATTAATGAATTAATTTAAGATGCACATGCCCAACTAACTCACATTCTTCTTCTAAACTTCTCCATCCATTCCCCTCCTATTTATTTCCTTCGCTGCATAGTGCATACACAAAAATCGGAAACGAACGATGCCTCCTTTGACTTTGTGTCTGGTGCTGCCTATTCTTGTCTTGCTGGCTGCGGCGGCAACACCTCCAACACGCGCCACCCCGGTCGCGTCGTTCGACAATCAGCGAGAGTTCGACTATTTCGCCTTGGCGTTGCAATGGCCAGGCACTTACTGCAAACGCAGTCGCAGTTGCTGTCCCACCAATGGTTGCTGCAGAGGGTAATATAGTAAATACCACCACCTTTCTTCGATCATTTTACATTTTAACTCGTACCTCAAACTTCAAAATGTGGAGTCACTAATCGGTTTGTATTGTGCGTATTTCATCGAATTTGGACTCTCCTTTTTATTCTCGATGATGATAATTAATATTAACATATGAGATGGATTTTTATTAACTGAAGTTCTATAGCTGCTTTTGGCGGTGTTATCTAATCAGAACTGGACTTTACTTCAGTAATCTATGAATAGTTGAATACAAACCTTAGGTAAAACTCTAATTCTGATTGGATAGCAATACCAAAAGTACCTAAGGAACTGCGCTTCTAAGTTCTATCTTTTATACTATTACGCAACTTTGTGAAGCACTTGGATGAGAGGCTGACATGTTTTTTGTATTTCTGATTGCAGCGCCAATTTTCCAACAGTGTTCACCATACGTGAGTATGAGGTTTCAAACGCATCATTGTCTTCGTGGAACACTTACTTATTACTTGTTGTAGTTGTTGTAGATTTAGACCTCATGGAATACTTATTGCTTGTCCATCTTGAATTTCACTAATTGCATTGTCTATGTTCTGACTTCTGAGTTAGCTTCTCGGTTGTTGTTGTTGTTGTAAATTTAGACTGCATGGAATACTCTCGTTGCTTGTTTATCTTAAATTTCACTACTTGCAATGTCTATGCTCTGAGTTAATATCTCCTTCTGAGGTGTGAATCCATTGTTGGGTCTAGAATTTTTTTTTGTAAAATTCTACTGATATTTTAAGCTCATTGGGAAATTAGCTTTAAGTATGACTTTTTATTTTTTGTTTCCTTTCATCAATTCTTTTGCCTCTTATTTCTTCCTTGTCATTCCTTTTCTTTTAGATTACTTTGTCTGTAAAAAATAAAATCTGTTTTGGGAGGTAAATAATATATTGATCTTTTTGTGTGTCTCTGTTGAGTATGGAGATTCCTGCAACAAATAGCTTAACAGGTTATATCTTCATGTATGATAGATGGACTCTGGCCTGACTACAATGATGGAACCTGGCCGTCCTGTTGCTCTGGATCTAGTTTTAATCCAAAAGAGGTATATTCCCCAACCTTAATTTGCAAATCATTTGATCACAAATGACATTTGCTGGTTTCATGCTTTGAGTGATAGAAATTTGGCAAAGAATGAAACTGAATTACCTTTCAGAGTTATACTGGAAAGTTCTAGCTATTGCTTTTAGTTTTACTAGGAAATTAATGGTAAAATATTAACTATTGATTGAAGAAAGCCAAGACACCTTTTTTTTTGGCTTTTGAAACTGCAAAGTTTTAAACTTGTTCTGTGGTTAATTGCTTGTATTTTGGTTTTATTAGTGTTACTTTTAGTCTATTATATACAATTAGAACTTGGTGTCTTCTATTAACTTAGTTGCATTAACTTTTCATTTCCACCTTTGTCTCATCTTATGTGTAGATATCGACATTGACTAATGCTTTAGATCAATATTGGCCATCATTGAGCTGTGGCAAGACATCATTATGCCATGGTGGGAAAGGAACATTTTGGGCTCATGAGGTGGTTGTTGGAACTAATTAATTTCTTATTCAACCTTAAATTATTATGGAATCTAATTTTTCTTTTTTCAATTGTGCTTCTGGGGGCTGTCACGTCTGGCTTGCATTGGCAGTGGGGTAATAATCTTTTGTAGCTTTTGCTTGCTTACATGATTTAACAATTATATTCATTGTTTTACCATACAAAATGTTCATTTCAAATATATCTTTATTATTAGTTGCAGAATTTCTATACTGACACTTTTTTTTTTTCTAATTATTTTGAGGCAAAAAGATATGTTTCCTTGTACTAATATTCCAATTTTCTAATATTGCAATTTCACTTGCAGAGAAACATGGCACATGCTCTTATCCTGTGTTTCAAAATGAAAATGATTATTTTCTGGCAACTCTGAATCTCTATTTCAAATATAATGTTACGGTAAGTTTGTAGAGTATAATTTTTTTTTTGGTATCAGAAATTTCTTGTGGTTTCTGTAGGCAATGAGATCATATGAAATAATGATCAAAGTCAAAATACAATGATAGGTTAATAACTGGTAAATTTATACTTTTTTTGGTCCATTGATCATTCTCATTTTTTTCTCACAGATTAAACATCTAACTTGCTTTACTGAATACTAGTAGTTAGAGAATTAAAGGTCATTCCATGAAATTATTTTTAATTTTATCTTGCCCCCTCTCATCACCCCAAGAAACTAATAAAATTTGTATACTGAATAATGAGTTAGTCAACCCATGGACCATGGTTCCTCCTTCTATTGATAACATCTGTATGTTGATTAATGAATTAGTTAACGAGTATCCTCCCTCCAGTTGATAAAATATGTCTGTTGATTAATGAATTAGTCAATTAGTGGTCCCATTGACCTTGATGCATTTGAGAATATGCTTGATAGTGGAGGTTTATAAGGGAACTCTGGAATTACCTGTGATTGGCTAATAGCTGACCTGTAGTTAAGTTAAGATAGTTTATATTATTAAGAAAGAGACTGGGACAGCTGGAAATAACCTCCCAACTAGAGGGAATAGTTTTAGAGTAAGAAGTCTTGTGAGGACAGTTCAGGGTTTCTCAACCCTGGGAGTCATTTTATTCTTTTCAATCCTGCTGCTTAGTTCTTACGAATTGGCTGTAGTGAATGAAGCCATTTTTCTCTCTGTTCTGCATCTATTATATTTCCTTTTTTCTTTTCCTATCTGCTGAACCAGTCCAATCAGCTTGTTGCTGTAATATGGTCCAGTACAGGCATGAAGTCTAAATTGTACCAAAATTTTGTTTGGCAACTTGACTTGCCATCTTATCTATTGGCATTGGGGACTTAAAAATCAGTGTCACAGGTTCTCAATTGTTGAAAAAATGCTGAATTGGTTTGGTGCTCATTCTGTTTTCAGACTGACTACCAATTGTATTTGTAAAACCTTTGATTGTGCCTGCATATACATCAGAGCATACTCTCACTATTGTGTTTTTCAATATTTTTCCAGAGTGTTCTAAATGATGCTGGATATGTCCCCTCTAATACAGAAAAGTATCCTCTTGGAGGCATCATCTCTGCCATTGAGAATGCTTTTCATACATCTCCTCAAATAATTTGCTCAAAAGATTCTATTGAGGAACTTCGCCTGTGCTTTTATAAGGACTTCCAGGTTTGAAATCTGCTCTACTCTGTAATATATTTAGCCCATAAGAAACAAAAATATGTGCAAATATTTGTCTTATTTTCTGTAGGAGATTGGCATATTTAGATATCAATGAATGTAGTGAGAGCTAGTTAGTTCAGTCTGTGGTAGCTGGTATTTATTTTCAACTATTGATATCACTATTGTACTCTGGTCAAATTTGAAGTAATACTGCATATGACCTATATGTAATAGTTGAGATCACTGAGGTGTTATAGGCCCGTTTGACAGAGACATTTAACTCGAAATTTATGAATACTTTGGGAATTTGGTTTATTACTTTATTTTTTAGAAAATGAAGAAATACCCAACTGGTAAACAAAGTAACTAACTTCCATGGGCATTATGAGAGAATCCCGATGACCTTGTACTTTAAAATTTATATTAATTATATTTCTATGATTTCATGGTACGGTATCCTATTCAAAACAATAACTTAGCCATCATTATTCTATAATATTGTTTGTTGTTTTTGCAGCCACGTGATTGTGCTCTTGGATCTGACATTAAAATTGACATGGTTACTTCAAAACAATCTTGTCCCAAATATGTTAGCTTGCCGGAGCCGCTGGTATCTGCAAGTAAGTTCAATACTGTTTCAACTTTTACCAGTATATCTGTTTTGTTGTTTCAGTTGCTCTTAACCACCAAAGTAGTTTGCTAAAAGTTACATATTAGTGACTGATGGAATATGGATGAAGGGACTGGTTTATACTCCATTCTAGTTAGCATATAATGAAGCATTTCTTTGGAAACTGGTTGACCTGAGGCACGGTTTTAGTCAGATTAATTTAATGTCAATTGATTTGAAATATTGAGTATTTCCACTTGGTCTTGGTCAATGATAGGTGGATGCACATTGATTTGTTTATATGGCTGTTTTCTTTTTGATTGATTAACAACATGTACACTTCACCATATGGTTTGATTTATACATATGGCTCATTTACCATTTTGGAACATCTGAGCAAGAAACTTCATATCACTTTTCCACCAACATTCTAGATATCTGTAGTACTGAGAAAGAAAGCAATTTTTTTTTTCTTCTAACATAAGAGATTTCATTAAAGAGAAAAAAAGAAGTACAACTAGGGGTTTGATAAGAAATCCTCCATGTATAAGTAAAATTGGACTGAACTGTTTTTTATAAAAATAATTCACTAACCGAACTTACACAATAATCTAATTCGGTGATTCTAGATAACTGAATGGATATGCTTCTTCCAGCTAGGAGTCTTAACCATATACATAACACTGACGACTGGACGAGGAGGATACTAGTTTCAGTATTGAACATCTCTTGTTTTCAGTATAATAAATATAAATATAAATTCCCAGTCCCAAATAATCATTCATCTTTACATATGGGACTTAGTTGATCCTCTAGTTGCACTGAATCGATTTTAGAAACAAAATATTAAATGTGACTATTTAATTAATTAACTAAAAATGAAATTTTCAATTTTCAATCATATTATATTAAAGAGTAAATTAAATTAAATTTTATGAATGACAATTTTATGTGGAGATAAATTATTATTATTATTATTATTATTAAAATTATTAATGTTTTTGTTTTAAAATAACCAAAAATGTTTGAAAAAATATTAAAAACCAAAAAAAAAAAAAGGATTTGATTTACAGCTGTGTGCATTAAAAAGAAAAAAAAAACGGAACACTTGTTTTTGTAACCTATAACAATTTGTTCATTTTTAAAATTGTTGCAAAATCAGTTGAGAAAATGGTTCATGAACCTTTATGAGTTCAGATTTTTACTCCCTCTAGACTCAAATATAAACAAAAATAACTAATTTTGCACTAATTAAAAAAATTAATTAACATCATTTAATTTTACTATCTCAGTTAAAAAATAATGTTATTCTTAAAATGTCTTGCATGGGAACCTGATATCATGAATAAAAAGAGTTAATCTAATTAGAAATACAATTAAATGGAGAGTGTTTTAGGAATGGTATCATTAATTAAGGTGAAATTAGTTAAATTTGCTTATACTTAATTCCAGCATCCAAGACATCTTTTTTGCTTACATTTGAGTCAAAATGGACTATGAACAGTTCAGTGGATTGAAAATAAATGGTTCAATCTAGTTCTTTTTTTAGTTTGGTTTAATTTTATCCTACGTTACTGCCTACTGTTAAGTATTTTACTTAGTTGATGAAAATATCTCTTTGGTTTGAACGTAGTTTTTAATATGATAATTTTATTATCGGGTGAATTTGGCCCAAAATTGTGTGAAACAATAATCATTACGTTCGATTATAAGAATCCATTGCAATTAATCATTTTTTGATAACTATCTCTGCATTTGTAGGGAGCAATGGACTTAAAATCTCTGATAATGCAGCTCGTTAAGATTATGGTACTGTTACTGTATTTCTATTTGTAAATTTCTGTTCCTTGCGAATGAACAAAGCCGCATGAATAAAGTTGTTAGGATGTTGTACCATTTATCAATTTGTAGATAAATGAAGAGTGAAGAAGATCTGCACATTTGGATTGGGATCTAGACCTGCTAAAGTTTGGCCAGAAAAAAATGAAGTGATAGTTGAAACTTGAAAGTATTATTTGGGATTTGGGAGCTGTCTCAAGCCCCTGGTGCCATGTATTTGGAGTCTGGGTTTTATCATTTTCTATATTATTGAAGGATTGTACAACTGTATAATGGAATATGTTGTTGTATCGTGTTGAATTATGAATATATGTACTTCTCGTTAATGTATTATCATTCATATACTTTGCCCTACATCTCCGTTTCTGTACATAATTTGCATCACGTACAAGTTCAAGCACGAGTTCGTCTTGTCTTTAAGTGCGAGGACTTCAGAAACCTGTCATTTGTTATTCAATTTACCGTTTTTAGTTTTCTTTTTTTAATCATTCATGTACTGTCAATCTTCGTTTCTAATTTATGATCATAATTGAGAATGGCCCTGCACCATGTTAGTTACAATATGACAATCATTACATCGTTTATTTTTTTCCCCCTTTTAGCTTCAGTAAGAATAGTAGCACGTCCAGTTTCAATAAGATCAGTGAGACTTACTCATGCTTATATCACTTTTCAAATTGGCAAAAACCGACACCAATAACAATACTAGAGAGACAAATGAAGAAGCCATCACCAAGACTTCTCTTCATACTCACTTTTCTTGGTTCATTATTCTTCCTTGCAACCCCAGAAGCAGACTCGTGCACCAGCAATCTGAGCCTCAATGTTTCTGTCCCTTTTGATACAACCAACCTTCACTGCCTTTCTGTATGGGATGCTCAAAGCTTCATCCTCAGAGTAAGTGCACCATGTTTTGAATTTCATCACACGCATATATGTATATATCCTTATTCCAACACTAATGATTAGGCATAACTTTGCACTTCTGCAGTACGTTCAGAATTCTGCAGACACTTGGAGCTTCATTCTCTCAACCCCAGACACAGATTCTTACATAGCTATGGGATTCTCTGTCAGTGGCGGCATGGTGGGTTCGAGTGTCATGGTGGGGTGGGTGGCATCAAGAGGAGCCAGTGGAGGGATAAAGCAGTATTATCTTGGTGGGCTCACTGTAAATCAGGTGGTTCCTGATAAGGGCAACCTGCAGGTTATAGCCAATTCAACCTTCATCACTTTACAGTCTTCTCGTCTGTTCATGGTGTTTCAGTTACAAACTACTGAACCTTTGTCCTCGCTGATATTTGCCACTGGATCCACCGGTTTGTTCCCTGCACCACCAAGCTTTGCACTGACAAAACACCTAGACAAGGTGTCCACAAGAATAGACTATTCAAAAGGTTAGTATAAATTTAACTCCTTTGAAGTACTCTGTCAATGATAGTTACTCTTTTCTTTCAATAAATTATTTGTTTCTTAAAGGACAAACAATTGGATAATTGTATATGAAGCTAAAAGGAAGGAAGAATAAGGTAACAACTAAGCAGTGGTTTGTTTTTTTGTCCAAAAAAAGTATATTGCTTAGACGACCAAGTTTACATGATAGGATTAACGTTTCTAAAAAATGAGTTTGCAAAAATAACTTCATTTTTTCTTCCATTTTAAACTGAGTTAAAAGGTAAAAATGAGGCAAAACTCAATTTACAATTGAACTTCACTAAAAATCAAACCAGTGGTATTTTCAGTTTTACTTTCTGCACGGGTGTCGAGAATCTTCCAACTAAAAACCGAGCATAGCTGAAGTTAACTAGTAGTACACAATATCTGTTTTTTTTTTTTTTTTCCTTTTTGTGCTTTCAGTTCTCTATAATGCAAGGTAAACATAAACATGATTAGTGGCTAGTAGTCAAGTACGCGTCATTATTTGTCATTATGTCTGTGGTTGAATTTTGACGGCATAGTTTTGAGAATTCATTCATTCACCTAAAGAATTGTTTGGTTGGGCATAATAGAGTGAGTGGGTGAGGTGTTTTATCAAAAACTTTACTAGTTACTACTACTAATAAAAGCCAAAACAAGAAGCAGAGAAGAGTAAAATAGTGGAAATTGAACAAAGTTCCATTTTCTTTGAAAATTGAGTCGTCTTTTCGAGACACTGAGGGAGAGAGAGAAAAACAGCCGACAACTTGTTTGGGTAACAAAAGTCTTTAGTCTTAGATTCACACTTGTTTGGAAGTTATGGAATAACAACCGGATCGATTTCATTTGAAGCAATCTGATTCTGGAACTCCAGCTTAGGTCTTAGGTTGGGCCCCACTTTTACCGTGTCTCAATTTTTTTGAAGTTAATAGATTTATCATCATGACAAATATAAAAATATTTAAACTATTTACTTTTATTTATTTATGGTTATATTTAGTTTAGAGCATGATATCATTGATAAGCAAACATATATGTAAAACGCAGTGGTTATACAAATTTAATTAAGATTTTCCTCGAACTAGAACACTTAGTTATTTATTTATTTATAATAAGAAACTTTAAACTTTTGGGTACACGGAAGGTATACTGACCCAAGAGAAAAAAACAAGCCGAACAATCAGTAGTTATTAAGAGTTGACTACAATACGGGTCTAAGTGAAATAAAGAGAAGAGACAGAAATAAAATATACAATGGAAAAAGTCATGGAGAGAAAAATCAAATAGAAAATAATTTCATTCTGGAAGTAATGTGAATATCATTTTTGAAGTTGAAATTACCATTTATTATATTTTAGATGAGTGTAAAAAATTCAATAACATGTACATTTCAAATTTTAGGGTAAGTTTTACTATGAGTACATTAATTTTTTTTTTTGTCTATATCCAAATTTTTTATATTATTTCCAATTACATTCACTCTTTAATTACTAATGAAATATCATAAGTATAGTTTCCTTTGAAAAAAAATTGAAATTAGCATGCTATCATTTTGCTAAAAATTTTTTTTTTAATAAATAATATAAAAATTCCCAATTAAAGTTTTTATTGGGATCTACTCTACTCTGATTTATTTTTTCAAAGACGAAACTCATAAGTTAAATTAAAGAAGATCTCTTTTTAATAGAAAATAAAGCAACTTCCACTTCCACCCACTCTATAGTATGCATTCTAAATTTGAAATCTCAAATTAAACTATCTAAAACGTGGTAAATGTATTCCTCTGGTGAATGGTGACTATAAAGAAATCTCGGTAGAGACTACTTTTATTTTAATTTTAAAAAAAAAATCTTTATGTTAAAACTTAAAATTGATACTACATAGTCTGAATGAAAAGCAGAGGAACATTAACATAGCTCGTGGAAACCTAAATTAACAACACTTTAATGTCTTTTAGGGCCGAAAAGTTTGATCTATATCATGTTTTTATTTTTATAATGATTTTTACCATAATTAAAAACAATCTTTTATTATTATGAATAAAAGGATGCTTAATGGTTTAAGTTAGTCTTCCTTTCACCTAATCTACTTAATCGAATAAGGCCATAATTATTGATACACTTCTACCAATAGCATTGTTTGATTGTAACAATCTTTCCATTTCCTTTAACAATCGCATGAATACGTTTGCAAACACACACACACACACACACACACAAGCATAAACAATAGAGAGAAATGAAGGCATCTCTAGCATTCGTCATCATCATTATTTGCTTCCATGCTTCAGCCAACATTGGAAGTTCTCAAGGGAATGGAAATTCTTCACAAGTAGATGGATCAGGAAGTAGTACTTCACAAGCAGCAGACTCCTGCGGCTCCAATCTAAACCTCACTGTTCCTCTCCTCTTCGACACAACCAAACTCAATTGTATTCCTGTTTGGAATGCTCAAGGATACATCCTTAGAGTAAGTGCATTGTTCTTTAACTAAACCTGTTTTAATCGTTCCACTAATATTTTTGATACCAACCATTGCAAGATTACATCATGATTCATGACTGACAAAATTGTCGTATGAATTACATTGTCGTCATTATAATTGTGATTGTGGATCCCATTTTCAAGATGAAAAGTGTGTTTGGATAAACAGTTTAATTGAATACTTATTTAAATTCAACAAATTGATCTTATCAAATGAAAACTTATACACGGTCAAGTATGTGGATCATGAGGTTGTTTCAGTTTAAAATTTAAATATTCAAGTAAGATTGCATTAATTATGCAGTATTCTCAGAGTTCTCAAAACATATGGAGCTTCATTCTCTCAGCACCAAACCCAAATTCATATATAGCAATTGGGTTCTCTCCCAATGGAGGCATGGTGGGTTCAAGTGCCATAGTGGGGTGGATCTCATCAAATGGGGCAGGTGGAGGCATGAAGCAGTACTATCTAACAGGACTCTCACCAAACCAAGTGGTGCCAGACAGAGGCAACCTAAGAGTTCTCACCAACACAACCTTCATTACATTACAGTCCTCACGTTTGTACATGGCATTCCAGTTACAAACCAACAGCCAACCCTTGTCCCGGTTGATCTATGCCTTTGGACCTAACGGTGTGTTCCCTTCGGCACCAAGTTTTGCATTAACACAACACCAAGACAAAGTCTCCATCACGTTGAATTACGCAACAGGTTAGTCAAGAAAGATATATATGATGCCATGCACGTGTTTTAATTTTCATTTTTTTATGAGCAAAGTAATTCACTGTATCTTCCTAGGGGAACATAAATCTGGTTTCATTAATTTGTGATTTGAGAAATGCTGTTTCTTGCTGCTTCATTTTCCTTACAATATTTTCAATAAGGAAGAAAAACAGATATAAATATATGCCAAAATGAGAGTGATATGATAGGGATAGATATGGAGAAAATTTGAGGTAAAATACAGTAATTATAAAGAATACTGCATAAATTATATAACTCTTTAGATTTTAATTATGTGCATGACAAGGTTTGAAAAAGAAGACGTTTCGAAAACAAGCAGACCAATGAGGATTATTCTAGTGTTGACCTTTTGGTTGATTTTGACAAATGATTGGACCAAGACATGGCCCATTCTCTCACTGTCGAAACTATACCTTGGCAGTGGTTTGTCATTTGTGGTTGTTAATGGTTGTTGAGAGGACATTCTTTTCTCATCTTTATCAATGTAACAATAATCTAGTTGAAATGTAGAACTGACTCGACCCTCTACCAAACCAAACCCACGTGTTTCAGTTCTTTAAGTCTTAATTTAATCTTTTTCCTAGAAACCTTAGGTTTTAGTTAGTTCTATCTACTAAATTTGGCTCGTTAATATCTTTAAGGTTAATATTATTTTTTAATCTAAGTTTTATATATTTTTTATATTTTAATACATAATATTTTAAAATTTTTATTTTAATATTTTAAGTTATATTTTAAAATATCTAATATTTTAAAAGTTTCATTTTATATTTTAAACTATGTTTTAATTATACATTAGTATTTTAAATTATGTTTGTATTTAAAATATTATGTAACAAAATATAAGTAAAATATAATTTAAAATATTAAAATGAAATTTTTAAAATATTATATATAAAAATATGACTAAAACATAAGTTAAATATCAAAATAAAACTTTTAAAATAATATGTATCAAAATATAAAAAATATTAACATTAAGACTATCTTTAATGTGTAAATATGTTTTAATTAAATAATATTTTAATTATGATTTTATTTATATAACACACAGGTTCAAGTACTGCGACAGGAAACTCATACATGAACCTGAAAAGAAGCCATGGAGTGTTGAATATCTTAGGATGGGGCATCCTAATCATAATGGGAGCAATAGTTGCTAGGTACTTCAAGGAATGGCATCCATTTTGGTTTTATTTCCACGCTTCAGTTCAGTCTTTGGGTTTTGTTCTTGGAGTAATTGGTGTAATTAGTGGTTTTGTCTTGAATAATCAACTTCACACTGACGTTAGTCTTCACAAGGCTCTTGGGATCATCATTTTCGTTCTAGGTTGCCTCCAGGTATTTATTTATTTATTTTTAGTAGCATTTTGATGATTTTTCACTTCATCCAAAACTTGTTAAGTACTTATACTAATGTACTATATGTTGCTAATAATACGCATTAAAAAAACATTCTCGCTCGAATATCCTCTGTGTTTGTCTTTGATTGAAATTTAAGAGTTAGATTACTGATTATTTTAGTGTGTTTGTTTGGTTTTGTAGATAATGGCTTTGCTTGGTCGACCAAAGAAGGAATCAAAAGTGAGAAAGTATTGGAATGCATACCATCATAACATGGGTAGAATATTGATTATATTAGCCGTAGCTAACATTTTCTACGGAATCAAATTAGGTAAGGAGGGAAGTGGATGGAATATTGGTTATGGAATTGTGCTTGCCGTATTACTCACTATGGCAATCACTTTTGAGACTCAACTGTGCAGTAGAGACGACGACTAATTATATTCTTTTCCTTTATATATAGATTTTGTTTTGTTTAAGCTCTTCAGTTCCATTTTAACTTATTTTTGTACTAAGAGGGATTGGTAATGAGTTATTTTTATGCTAGACATATATTTTAATTATTCCTCTAAAGGCGAAGCCTCGAGAAATTATTGAGTCCATTAGTTATTATATATAAAAGAGGAAAGTAAGATAACATAACGATTTGATAAGTGACATTATTTTACATAAAAGATAATTAAAATGATATAGAAAAATCAAAACTCTTATTTTATATAGAAGAATTGTTCAAGTCACGTCCATAAATTAATACATTATTATGATATCATTTTGATTAATTTTCTAGCAAGAAATTAACACCGTACGCAGTTGGCTGCTGGGGGTTGGTCTTATCGTACCTTTGAACGGAACCATGTCTGCATGTTCTGTTCCAGCCGGCAATGCCAATTGTCAAAAACACCTCGTTAATTCCAAGGATATAAATTAATAAAATAAATTTTCTCTATAAAACTGAATTAATGTAGTACATAACTAAGTAGCTACTTTCCACTGTCTTTGGTTCTTCACACAAAAATGAAGCTGATCACATACTTTTGCCGCCAAATATTCATATTCTTGATTATTATCCTCTGCATGAGTTCATCAACCAGCTTTGTGAGTTGTCAAGATTCATGCTCCTCTAATTTGTAGCAACTTCAGTTTCCTATCCCTTTCGATACAACTTCACTTCTCTGCACTCCTGTTTGGCCTACTCACAATTTCATCCTTAGAGTATGTGTGTGTCTTGATACATTTAATTAATTAGATAGCAACTCTAGCAAACTTTATGAATATGTATATAATAACCAATTAATAAATTGAATATTTGTTACATATATGATCAGTATGCTAAGGCTTCATCAGATGTGTGGAGCTTCATATTCTCATTCCCATTGGACCCAAAAGCTTATGCAGCCATAGGGTTCTCAAAAGATGGGAGCATGGTGGGTTCAAGTGCAATTGTGGGGTGGATGCCATCAGCAGGTGCTGGGGGCATGAAATTGTACTATTTGGGAGGAAAATCAAAAGAGGATGTGATTCCTGACCAAGGTGATCTTAATGTTATGAACCCTTCCTTTGTCCCAGCTGCAAATGCTAAGCAAGGCTACCTCATCTTCCAATTGAAAATCACCCAACCTTCCACTAATCTCATCTTTGCCATTGGACCCAACGCCCAATTTCCTAACTATCCAGACTATGCCTTGCCCCAACATGTGGATCAGACTTCCATCACCATAGATTATTCAAAAGGTTAGTCATTGAACTTTTTGTTACGAGAAATGCTAACTACGCTATCTTTTGAATATACTTTCTTGATTAGTTGAAATTCCAATGTGTTATAATGTAACGATTTTATTATTTGATTTAGTTCTAAAACATATGATGTAAGATTTTATCTTCTAATTTAGTTCAGACATACAAAAAATACTAAATTTTAATAAATTTATCTTATAAATAATGTCGTTGATACTTTTCTGTTGTTATTTTTCAATTCTGGATAAAAATCACTAACATCTCAAAATAACTTTACATACATAAATAATCAAAGAATTGTAACTAGTTCAAAATAATTTTACACACATAAATAATCAAACAACATGGTTTGTTATTAAGATTTTTGTTATCATCAACAAGTGTTACATAAAATTGGCATAAGTTTTTTTTATATATATTCTTTTCATCAGGTTGTGGAATCAAATTAATTATGACAATTTTATTTTTAATATTAGATAGTTTTCACTAAAATTATGTTGCTGAGTTAAAAAAAAAAAAAAAAAAAAAAGACCATTTGAATCTGAATCTTGTAATTAACTTTGGGTGTCTCTGCAACAGGTACTATTGGTGAAAATTCAAACCTAAAACTTAGAAGAAGCCATGGGGTTCTGAACATCATGGGATGGAGCATTCTAATGATAATAGGATCCATAATTGCCCGCTACTTCAAGCAATGGGATCCCACTTGGTTTTATTTCCATGCTTCCATTCAAACATTTGGCTTTGTGGCCGGCGTTATTGGAATTTTACGTGGATTGGTCTTATCTAAGAAGCTCAGTACTAAAGTCACTCATCACAAAAATACAGCAATCGTCATTATTATCCTTGGATCCCTTCAGGTTATAGATTTGTCTCCGATTTGCATTAATTAATCCATATATAATTGATAAGTTAAGAGATTAATAATGATGTGCTCATATTGTAAAATCATTTCACAGTTAGTCATAACTTACTATTTGTATAATTTTTAAAATAATTTTTTTAATTTCTAAAAATTAACTGATTTATCATCAACAAAAATACTCTTAAATTCATGTTCATTTTAATTTTGACTCACGTTAATATTCATGATTTGATTTCATAGGTATTAGCTATTATATTTCGGTTGAAGATAAGAAAGTATTGGAATTGATACCATCATAATATGGGGAGGATTTTGATTATCTTTGTAGTTCTTAACACCTTTTATGGACTCCATTTAGGAAGGGAAGGATCTAAGTTGTTTCTTGCTTATGGAGTCATTATGGTTGTCATTTTGGAGAGAAGAATGCGACTCATTGCAAGAAGAGAGACTCATCAGTCCAAAGAAACTTCATCATCATATCCTCCCGTGGAGTTGCCTTATAAATATTAACATAACATATTTAGTTTGAATCCAAAATCATTATTTGTAATTTCTAATTAATGCAACCCGTGTTGTTATTAAGATACCTAGCTACCACATGCATCTAATACGTACAAGTTTTCATTGCCTCACTTGATTTGAAACATCACATGCATGATGCATGCAGGGACGGATACAGGGGGACAACCAGGGCGCTTGAGCCCCCCCTTCCTCTTTAATATATATATATATATAATAAAAATTATTAAAAAAATATATTTTTAAATTAATATTTATTTAATTTAATTTAATTAATAAAATATATTTTAGTTTTATATCTCTAATTAGTAATAAATATTTAAATTAATTATATTTTTATTTTATTTTTTTATTTTTGATACGTTTTACTCTTAAAAAATTAATTTGATATTTTTTATCTTCAATTTTTTTAAAATCTTACGAATTTTACTTTAAGATTTTTCTATTACATTATATAATTTCAGATTTTATTCTTAATTTTTTTTTAAAATTAATAAATTTTGTATCATTTTTTATATTTTTTTAAAAAAAATTTACATTAAATATTTTTTTTCAAAATTTGAATTTTAATCTTTGTAAAAAAAAAATTTAACTCCTCTCCACCTAAATTTCTGGAACCTTCCTTGATGCATTCAATTGGTGAATGAATACTTCATCCATAGAGATTCTTTAGCACGGGTCGAATTCATTCAAAACTTTTTCTAAATAAATCAATGCTGCATTTTGCATGAAACATAATTACATATATATGGATCAACAAAATTGAGAAAAGGACAACTACCTAACCAATACAAACAAAGATACATTGTTCAATACTATATATAGTATAATTAATTATTAAGCCAAATACTACAAGTAATTAACATCCATATAATAATGATGCTGCTGATCAACTGTTTTCTTTTCCTTTTTTCATTTATTGCATCTATACCATGAAAGAATAATGTATGTCAAATTGTCAATAAGTCTGAAACTGCATGTTTTTGACAGTGGACTCTCGTTATGGAAATGAATCATATCACGTTAGTTTTTTACGTAGTTTTATCATATAAAAATTATGTTCAGTTATTTTTATATAGATTTTAAAAATTGAAGACAAAATCTGACTTGAAAAGATGCAATTAAGACCTAAATTTTTAGAAATTAATTAGGGTTCTTAAATGAGTGGCCATTTTACGGATCAAATAATTAATTTAATTTAAAATTCTCATATGAACCTGCATAATTGCATAGTTTCATGGTATAGATGCAATAAATGAAAAGGGGGAAATACTTGAGCAGTCTCATTAATGTTACCGGCAATCGTTGGCGTAATACTGGGTCAATTTCTGCACTGGTTAGGTAGCTGTCCTATTCTCACTTTCTGTAATTATGAATTTATGCAAAATGTACGTACTTCATTAGAAAAAATTTAAGTTTTGGCTTCATTTATCAATTATTGCATGTGATGACGTGTTCTGCATGGCTGCCATATATAGCAACCATTTTATGTTTGATCGAAAACAGATGTCCAAATTAACATGATTTAGATCATTCTAGTTTAAAAATATCAATCTTCATGAACGATCGAGAGAATGAATTACAAACAAAAATAAATTGAAGAGGCATGTTTAAAACTCGTCTAACTAATATACTTTGAAGTTTGATGATTAATGGGTACGTAGGATCTTACACAAATCTTAATGACATAATTTCAACTTTTTATTACATTGAACAAATTGGTTATTGGTAAAAGATTTTTATAATGATAATTCTTAATAATTTTCAAGTTTCATCATGATTGTATTGGAGAAAAATCATGATGATAAAAATTGGATCGGACCAACCAGTTGAATCGAAACCCGATTAAGAATTTCATCTAAATATTTCATAAAATTGGTAAGTTTAAGAATTGATAAAAATCGATCTAGAATCAATCAAACCGATTGAAAACCATGAAAATTGACTAAAAATTGGTGTTAAAAATCGATTTAAATCAGTATTTTTTTATATTTTATATTTTATTTACTTTCATTTTTTAAAATTTAATATAAAATATTTTAAATAGATATTAATTATTTTATATATTAGTATTAACTTTTTTTCTATGAAAATATAATTTCCTCATTTATATTAATTGATAGTTTTTTTAGATCATTATTATTATAATTTTCAATTATATTAATATATTTTTAAAATATAAATTTGTTATTGTTAATGATATTATTATATTTTATTAAAAATTTAACTTCATATATTTGATTAGAATTTTATGTATATTTTCACCGTTAAAGAACTTGTAAAAATTATATTTATTTTAATTTTTAATATTATAAAACTATGTAATATTATATTTATTTAATATTATTTTATTAAAATTGATTCCACCTTTTAACCATTAAACTTTAAACTCGGTTAGATTTTAAAAAATATTGAAAAAAATACACACCTTCTTAAATACACAATCATTTATTATTCATTATACAAGTTTTCTAGATAAACTTATAAAATTCTCACTTCATAGGTTTTTAAGACAAACTTAAAAAAGCTTTTCATCACAAGTTTTCACATGAGCCCCTCTCTATGATTCATTGATGACTTGTATGATATTGAATCTTCTTATCTTCAAATCTACCTTTGGGTCAATATCCTGTCAAAATATGTCAACGAAATAAGTATGATATCAACAACAACAGATAACTAAATGGAAAGTGCAATTTGTTTTAGATGTTACCTAACAGAGAATTGGTATGATCTTGCACCAACTTCCATGCCATAACAACTTCCATGCCATAACAAATCTTCCTCGGTTAAGGTTGCACCAATAGCACATCTAATCACAAAAGCTCCTTCAACTTCACCACGAGACATGAATGCATCACCAGAACTATTAATTGAATCAAGCAATTTACGATTGACTTCATTCACTATATATTCATCATTCATCAGTTTCCCATTATAGCAAGCTTCAGTAGCACTAGCACCATTAGCAACTATTGCTGATGGGGCAATCCTAAAGCAAACCAAAGAGAATTTTGGTGGCACAACAATCTCAAACCTCTTATCCAACCTCACTAGCCCTTCAAAGGTTTTGGCCATTTTCACATGGTTTCTCAGGAAGTTCCTAAGATTCTCAACACCATAGCTTCTAAGAACAAGCCACAGTTTAAGGGCATTGAATTTCCTACTTAAGGGTATCTGCCAATCCTTGTAGTCAATCACTTGCTTTGACTCAGAAGCTTTGTTTCTCAAGTACTGAGGATTCACTGTCAAGGATTTTGTGAGGGCAGTGTGATCTTTCACCCAAAGGCAACAACATGCTAAATTGGTCAAAAACCATTTATGAGCATTGAGGCTAAAGGAATCAGCCTCATCAACCCCATCAATGCAATGTCTGAACTCAGGGCAAATGCAAGCTGAACCAGCATAAGCAGCATCAACATGGACCCAAATGCAATAGTCCTTAGCCACATTACACAATGGCCCTATAGGATCAATGGTTGCTATTGCAGTAGTGCCAACAGTGGCACATAGGAAACAAGGAATCAACCCTTTCTCCACATCCAAAAGGATGGTGGAGAGAAGAGAATCAGGAGACAAAGCAAACGAATTCGACCTCTTGGTCTTGATGACACGAAAATTTGCCGGGTTGATGCCGGCAATTTGTGCTGCCTTCTGAAGTGCACTGTGTGTTTGATCAGAGCCATACACAACAAGCTTTCCAATGTTCTCCTTCCCAACTTGAGAAAGCTTTTTCTCCCTTGCAGCCACCAAAGTGCACAAAATGGCCTCACAAGTAGTCCCCAACACCACACCACCACCACCACCATATTCATCACAAAAAATGAAGCTTTTTGGAAGGTTCAGCATTTTTCCAAGCCAATCCATGACAATGCTTTCAAGCTCAGTGGCAGATGGAGATGACACCCAATTGAATCCAACCACATTGAGACCAGTGCTCAGCATCTCACCCATAAACCCTGCTATGCTACCACTGGAGGGAAAGTAGCCATAAAAATTAGGACTTTGCCAATGTGTGAGGCCAGGAATGATGTGATCTTGCACATCTTTAAGTATGGATTCAATTGGTTCTGAACCACATGGGGCAGAAATTGGTAATCTTTGTTTAAGATAACCAGGTTCTACTTTGCTTAAAACGGGATAGTTGCTAACATTCCTAATGTAATCAGCAAGGAAATCAATCATCATGTAGCCTTGCCTCTTGAACTCTTCAGGATCTAGAGGTTTTATGATTGGTGCATCACTCTGAGGGTTCCTATAATTCATTGTATTCTTCATTTCCATTTTTTTTTCGGATGTAGAAGAGAATTAGTCACGGGGTATGTATAGAAGAGTCTTGTCTCATCGTGTATTCAATGCATAACTAATTGTTTATAAAACAAATGTGCACAGCATGGCACATTTGTACTTGGGTGAGTTGGATGGATGATGATTGGTCATGACTGGCTTTATTTATTTAACTTTTTCTTGCTAGTTGCTATTGATGAGTTTGATGCGTGACGTGTTTGGAAGGGATCCATTTATATTAATAAATGTTCATCTTTATTTTTCTATAGTTTCCTAACTTAACCAATTCGTGTCACAAGATGTTAGTAGACATGAAATGATGAAAATAACTAAGAAGGACGGGAAAAGTGTGTTTTTGATTTTTGATTTTTTTATTTTGATTCTTGAACTTTTTTATCAGATAAAAATTTTAAAAATATTTTTGTCCAATATTTTGGTCCTTTTTATTTAATTTGAAGGTTAAATTGTTATGATACTAAGAAAAATCCATTTATTTTTCATTTGAATTTTATGGAATACAATAAATAAACCTGAGTGCATGAAAAAAAAAATATACAAAAAGTAATTTTTTTAATGTCTTGACTACTGTTTGAGAATAACGATAAAAAAAAATTAATAAATTGATTCAAGTAATTATTAAATTTGATCCTTTTAAATAAATTTTCGAATTCAAGCTTTGTGGAGGGAGAAAAGGTGATTGAGAGGGGATGAAAATTAATCATCAGCAAAGTTTAAGAATAAAAAACATATTTTATTTTATTTTTACACCTATTTTATCCCTTGTTTGTTTTCTACATTTAATGACTATTAAAATGTTGTGACAGTAACTAGTTAAGTTAGCAAACTAAAGAAAAATCAAGATGAACATTAATACGACAGCAGTGTATGATGCCAACCAACCCTGGTGGTTGTCCAAATTCCAAACGTGAACATTAATTGCTAAGGATTCTTGATTGATGATAGAGAAATAAAGCCGTTTTTCAGAATGTGGCACAACTGTATTTCTTTGGTTATCACTAGTACAACTCAAAAGTGATCATCCAATAACAATAAAATAAAATAAAACCTATTTGACTATATATATGTTACATCCTAAGCTGTTTCAACTTATAATTAAGTACTCTATTCTAATTTCTGTACAGAATAATCTTGCAGAGCTTAATTAGTATTCTATTCATTCTGTTCATCTTCAGCCCCCGAAAATGATATATGAATTTGCAAGCTTATCAGTTACCAGCGAGAGAAGAAGCCTTTGGAATTAGGAGACCTCACTAGGATTGAAGAAATGGCACCACTATGGTGAACCAGATATATAATAAATGAAATCCATAATGCAGCACCAAGGAAGACTAGAAAACCAAACAACAGTCCATCCACTTCATCCAGGAAGAAATCTAATAACATGTATCCATAAACCAATATTACCAGCACAGCCACACTCCAAGCCACTTTCTGCATCATCAAATGGACAAAGTTATAGATCAGTATCAAATAGTTGTTTTTCATTGGAACTTCCAAGCCAATACCAAATCATTAGAAATTATTTATGAACATATTAAAAATGTTTCTTTCTTCTAGGTCGAGTTAAATTTATGTCATTGAAGTGATTTACTTACTAAAATTCTGTGTCATTTTGATAAACCTTGTGACAGTGGAGTTTGATTTACATTTTTTTCTTTTTTATGAGTTTCTCATAGTTGAGGCTCCATTTTACTCTATGAAGTACAAGATGTATGTATAAACAAGTGGCTATGCATACATCATATGATCAAATGATGTTTTATCCTTCTCACAGCCAATTTTTCTTAGAGCTCAGTTTATTACCAAATTGTACTAAATGTCCAAATCAAAGAATTCATCCTAGCATGTTTGTACAAGTAATGCATATGCAATTTAAACAAACAAATATCTATGAGCATTTAAGTTAACCATGGATCACTTAGTTAATCAAAAGTATTAACAAATTTGGATAAAAATAACAAAAGGGTTAGATGGAGAGCTTGCTAACCTCAACTATAGGCCCTATTCTGAAGGTCCCCATGACCTCCTCTTTGGACACCAAAGTAAGAAGGGGGATAAGTGCAAAAGGAATCTGTATTGCTTGAACCACATTAAGCCATTCATTCAAGGTATCCAAAGAACCTTCTGATGTATTAAAAGCAATTGCAACAAACATAGTTGGAACAATTGCACAACTTCTAGTGATCAATGCCCTCAACCACTTCTTTATATTGAGCTTAAGAAATCCCTCAGTTATAAACTGCCCTGCATATGTGCCTGTGATGGTACTACTTTGTCCAGCTGCTAACAAACCAATGCCCCATATGTAGAGAATTGGAAACAACCCTCCTCCATACCTCTCCTCAAGGTACTGCCCTGCATTCACCAATCCTATGCCGTTCGCCTGTTCTGTACCGTAGAACACCCTCGCAAAAACGGTTATCACAAATAGATTGATCACCAATGTGACTAGAAGTGCAACAGAGGACTCAATTGAGTAGTAGTTGATAGCCTCTTGAACCTGGCCTTTGTTACGGATATCAATGTCCCTTGATTGCACCAATGCAGAATGGAGGAACACATTGTGTGGTGTTATCACACACCCCACAATTTCCACAGCCTGGCGAAGCGTTTTTGAGTTAACTCTTGGGATCAAAAGGCCTGAAAGAAGAAGCACCAATGTGATAATCAATCAGTAACTGCTTTTTTTATATGCTACAATCAAATGAATGTGCTCAAAAAACTATGTCACTAGATGAATTTGTACCCATCAGTAGTTCTTCTTCACTTGGCTTTGTGTCAAAGAACATCCACGCAAAAGAAAGGCCCATAGTTCCAATGAAAACTGCGAATACACCTTCCAACTTCCTCACTCCGTAGTTCTCGAGAAATAGAAAGAAGAAACTATTCAACCAGACACAAAAAAGCAGGATTAAAAATGGTGAACCACTACGTGTATTTATTTATTTTACCATACTTATCATTAAATAAAACATGGTAAACTGCATTTCTTTTCTATCCATAACTCAAGTTGAATGAAATGACACAAAAAACAAAACTTGGGTCAAGTTCTTTATATTTTTGCTATCAAATTCTTAACTAAGGTTGCTACCTAAAAATTTTAAAACAGTTTCTCCAACTTGTGAAGCTAAGACAGCATACTACTACCCTCTCCAGATCCTACTAACCTCCATTAAGAGTTTGTTGTGGAATTTTAGGAAAGAAAACCTATATCATTGTAGGATTCGAGAACTTAACAGCCAGGATAAGAACAAAATAAACTTGATACAAGTTTTTATATAAAATTTGTTTGAATATTTCTAAATCATCTTCTTACTAGTCTTTTTGTTTCCTCTGTATAGTAATTATTGAGTACATTTATATTTTTTCAAAACATTAAGAGTGTGTTTAAATTACAGGTCAAAAAGGATGTTTGAGTCAACAATAATTCTGTTAACGAATCTGAATCCTTACTTTTATTTTCATTAAGTTTTTAACCATTAGATTTGCATGGCACGTGCATGCAGAATTTTCAACTTAAAACCAGAAATGCATGTTATCCAGAATGGTTATCCAAATATGCCTTAAAGGCATTCCTTTTTTAATTTAATACTTTAAAATAGTGAAGAGATTTATGACATAATTCAATAACTTGTTAAGCTTACCAATCCGTGGCTGTGATGACCACACCAGCCCAAATGGGGAGAAGGCCATGGCTAAGAATCTTCAAAGCAATAGCACTGCCAATAACCTCCTGAATATCAGCAGCAATGAGAGCCATCTCAGCCAGGAACCACAGCACCAACCTGGCCCAATTGGAGTACTCCTCACGGCACAGCTCCGCCAGGTGCCGCCCGGTCGCCACCCCGAGTCTCGCCGACAGAAGCTGTATCAACAGCCCCATGATGGTTGACCACATCAACAGCCAAAGCAACGAGTACCCTGCAACGGCTCCAGCTTGAAGGTCCCCTTCAAGGTTCCCCGGGTCCAGGAACGCCACGCTCATCAACAGCCCCGGCCCCGTGAACAGCCACAGCTTCCTCCACGAGAACGGCGGCACCTCCGTGGACCCCACCACCCTGCTGCCAACACCGGAGGACTCCAAGTCGAATATCTGCACCTTGTCCTTGGCTGCATACACCGTGTCCTTCTCTTCTTCTTTGATTGCATGTTCCCACTGTGAGGGTGATGTTGTGTGGGGTGAAGACAATGGTATTGTTTCGCATTCTGAATTGTTCAGCAAATGATTTTCTTCTTCCTCATCATGGACCTGTTCTTCTTCTCCTTCTTCTCTCCCCTTGAATTCTCTTTTGTTGTGTTGTTGTTGTTGAGTGTTCATGTTGCATGCAGTTAATATTATGGAATAACGTTATCTTTTGTCATGGTTGTTGTTGGGATTGATATAAATTTGATACCTTGTTTGGGAGAAGAATATGGAGGGAATTTAGTGCGACCATATCTATGGCCGCGCAATCAAGAATTCAGAGGTGCATGCATGCACAACCGCATGCTATTTTTGTAAGAGTTTTAGTCGGGATGTTGTTGCTGTGCTGTATACTTCCTCCCTTTCATTTTATATGCAATTTTAGAGGTTAATAAATGTTCTAAAATAATTTAATTATGTTTTTATCTTTTTTTTTATAATTGATATTATTATTTTTTAAGAGAGTATTTATTATTATTTTTTTAATTTATCCTCCGATCTTAATTTATTATGTAGTGAATAAATATAATGCATTTATTGAAAGAAATGATTATTTTAGTAAATTGATTCAAAATATATTTTATTTATTATTCTTCTTAATATATATATATATATATATATATATATATATATATATATATATATAGATGGCGTATTAAACGAGAGGACATATTTATTATGAGAGATGGGAAATTTAAATAACAAATTAAATTTTAATCGTTCAGATATAATTTTGAATTAAAATTAAATGTAATCTTCATCCTATATAATCATATCTCTTTTAATTATTGTGCATTTACACACAGTTGTCTCCATCATAACCACTGTTTCCATCGCTGCCAACAAGCCACCATCATGGTGGCGACAGTCATAGTAATGAGATAATAAATGAACAATAATTAAGAAAGATATGATTGTATAAAGTGAAGATCACATTTAATTTTAATTCAAAATTATATATATATCATTGAGATTTAATCAATGACTCATCTTTCTTTCATAATATACATGTAATCTTGAAATTTCATATATATATATATATATATATATATAAATAATTAAATTGATACGGAAGAGTATGATGTTTCTGTTATTTCGAGGGCATGCATCACATAATGAAAGCTAAGTTGAATTAACACAACCCATTGACTCAGTATAACTTTCTTGCTCTTTATATTTGCTAATAATTAAGATTAGCTTTTCAACCATAGCTACTCTACTCTGATGACCACTATTGCTTTCAATAATCAAAATGACTGATTCTAAGATGATGTACTTTAGCAAAAAGTTTAAAATATTTTTGGTTCTTTAACTAAATTATACGATAATATCATATTTCCAAATGGAAATAAATTGTTCAACATCAATTTATTTAAAGTCAACGGTAATAATATTTCGGAAATTCATACACCCACTCTCTTACCTATGATTTTGTCAGGGAAAAAAACAAACCAAACTGCAAACTCTCATGTCATCGAATTTTGTGGTTTTCTTAAAATCAATTATCTCAAATTCTTGTACAATCGACTTCACTAAAATCAAAACTTCTGTCTTGTGGTCAGACTGCATCGTGTGAGATCAACCTCGTTCTATAAACTTCCATTAAGAAAAGGCTAGAGAAAGCCAAAGTGACTGAAAGAGCATATGCAAGTTGAGCATTAAGACACTACTCAGAAGAGAAATTTATGTCAGTATCCTCTGTTGTGAAACTACACTCTACAGTATTAATAGCTTCACAAATACCACCGTAATAATTTCAAAATCAACTCACTTGATCAACTTCCATGTAGATTCCAGGTCAAGATAGTAGACTACTTTTCATTTTCATATCATCCTTTTCATTACTATCACTTTATCTTTCTTTTCTATTTTACTTTTGATAGTAAAATACCATATTCTATCAACAAGACACCTAGATTATGATCCTTGGACACGCAGTGCAATGTTAAAAACTCAGCTCAAAACTAAATCCCAGTAACAACCAACAAAACCAGCTTATATAATCTGCACCATATGTCATTATATTGCAGGCTGTCAAAATTTCCAGTCATAATACAGTATACTAAGCAGTAACCAAAATGTTACTGACTGATCACTATACCCTTATTAGACCCAATTACAGGTTCACTTTTCAGAGTGTAGTTAGTCTCTACAAAATCTCAATCCAACATAAAATTACAATCCATATTTGCAAGTATTGATTCATAATTGGTTCACCATAGAAATTCAAATGATATAATCTGACCACTCAGAGATAAAGGAAGTATGGTCCATGGACTCCCCAGGCACATCCTCATGCTTAGAGGGCTTCTCCTTACCACCAACCAACCTCGCCGGATTCCCCACAGCTGTTGTCTGCGGTGGCACATCGATTAAAACCACCGAGCCGGCACCGACCTTTGCACCTTCCCCAATCTTAATATTCCCCAGAATGGTAGCACCAGCACCAATCAGCACCCCATCCCCAATCTTAGGATGCCGGTCACCACCAACCTTGCCAGTCCCACCCAGCGTAACGTGGTGCAGGATTGACACATTGTTCCCAATCACAGCTGTCTCCCCCACCACCACCCCAGTGGCATGATCAAACAGAATCCCCTTCCCAATCCTTGCTGCCGGGTGAATGTCCACTGCAAACACATCCGCAATCCGAGAGTGCAGGGCCAACGCCAACGGCCTCCGTGATTGCCTCCACAACAGGTGTGCCACACGGTGTGCCTGCAAATCACAATCACACACAAAACTAACCCTAATATTCAATGATTAATTAGAGAAAATAGTCCAAAAAGTGTCATCCTCATCCAATCAGAAATTGTAAATTGTCATGTTCCATAAGATATTCTACCATGATTTCTAATTGATTAACTATGCATATAACTATAAGTTAAACTCAATAATTAACCTTAGTCATGTGGTACCTATCATGATTTTTTTTTCTGATTTGCAAGAACTGAACTCAGATACTACTCAACTAATCAACTTTAGTCATGTTGTACCTATCATGATTAACTATCCATATAAATTAAACTCAATTAATTAACCAAAAACTTAAAGTTTGACTGGCATAAAAAATAGGTTCATGAGCTATTTAGCAATTTTTAATTAGATCCCTGTACTTGTATTTATTTTTTAACCGTTAAAAATACAAATTTAGGGACTTAATTGAGAAACAGAAAAAAAAAAGTTCAGAACTTAATTAAAAATTTTCAAATAGCTCATGGAGCTGCAGCTTAATTTAACTTGGAAATTAAATTCAAACAGAAATTGTAAATTGTGATCCCAGAAATTGTTGTCATACACAGTAAATTTGTTTACTTTTACAATGATTTGATTGATTTCTAATGGGTTGAGAGTGTATAAAAAATAAAATGGAAAAATTAAGCAAAATCCCTGGATTGAGGAATTGAAAACCCTAGAATGGAGGAGGAATAGGACCTGGCAAGCGAGGAAGCCTTTGTAATTGAGGAGGCAGTGGGAGTAGGAGACGCAGGCGGGGTCGCGTTCGCGGGCGGCGCGGAGGTCGGCGACGGCGGCGGAGCTGAGGGAGGGGTCGGAGGAGAACGCGTTCAGAAACAAATCATAGAGCAGCGTCGAGAGAAGCGTCGAGGAACAGAGCTTGTTTCCGAGGTGAAAAGATAGAGAACGCTCCAGTGACGAGTGCGAGAGGATCGTCGAGTAGAGGTAGCTCGCCAGCGCCGGCTCCGACTCGGCATCGCGGCGCGCCTCCGCCTTGATCTGAGCCCACACCCACCCCTCGTCTTCCGGCGCCACGGAGGAGTTCGCCGCCGGTGGTAGCCCCGTCGGCATTGATATTCGTGTTGTGTGGTTTTGAAACGAATGAAGAAAAAACGAAACGTGTGGCAACTCAAAATCGTTCGTTGTTGGCTCTTCACAACATATATATACACAAACAAATTCACTTCATAATCATTTGTTTTGCTCCTCTTCCGCTAAGTTCACTCAATTCAAAAAACCTATATAACAAATGTATGACGTATTAAATACGAAATTGTAGTGTTCTATTTTATTTTTTATATTTATTCTCATTTTTTTCCACCATTTGCTTGTAGTGACGTATGATGCTATTCATGAATCTGACTGTGAAAATGGTACTAGTTCATCTGACGTTATAACTCGTATATTTTATTTTGTGTTAAAAAGTTGAAATTCAAAAAACTTTAGTATGTCTCCTTTAATGTAATACATGATCCAAATAAAATTTTACCCCACTAATTTTGTGGTTCCTAACCAATTGTTTGCCAGTTAGTACTATAATTTTAGGAAGTGAAAGTCAATTAATCTATTACTATTGTTTCTTTTTTTTTAATCGATTTTATAGCTTTTGATAGTATTTTATAAGTGTCTCACTCACTGACTCACGTAGTCATCTAAATTCTAAACCATACAATCATGCAGATTCCAGATTCTGTGTGGTTTTTATTTTATTTTATTGAGAATGTGTTGTATTATGATTTATGAGTAGAAGCTGCTACGTCTCATATTGTACCATATTCTTGGCTTTAATGTAAAAGCAGAAAGTTTTATGGTCCACTAGGAAACCAGTTGAACAAGATTTCAAGACATTGTCCATTGGTGGTAATTTGGGGACAAAACAAGAGGGTGATGAAACAGAATGATAAAAGATGTCATGAAAAAGAGTTACAAATGAATGAAAACTGAGAATTTTATGCCTACTTATCCTCATCTTTTTGTCCCTATCTATATATTAGTGGTGCACCAGTTCATATATCTTCGGCAAAATTACTTATAAATATAATGATAAATTAGTGAGTTATTGAGTTTAATATTTATGTAATATTAATATACTATTAGTAATTGATAAAGTCGATTGTAGTTTTTTTAAGTTAATTATAATTATTGTTTTGATATGCTACTTCCAAATTCCAATTCCTGTTATAAAATTTAATTAACTGATTCTTTTCTGAGTAACCCAAGTTTTATATTTAACATTCCTTTTCCAATCTCTGCCTTTGTAATTTTACTCCATCTCATACAAAAAGAATTGAAAGACATTCCAAAACACAATTTTGATTTGAAAAACTTAACAAACTACAAACGAGTTAATTAAGCAAAACTCAAGTTTCCTACTTTCTAATAAGTCAACTCATTCGACTATATGAAGCTTGAATATCATTTTACAAAACTGCTTGTTGACTACCATTTTCATTTTTTTGAAAACAAGGTCAAAACTTCAAATGTTTACCTTAGGAAAACAGATAGAGAAAAGAGAATGAAATTGAACTACAAAATCTTCCCTTTATTCGGAATCAGAATCTGGGTCTCCATCCACAATATCAGGAAATCCATCTTCACCTGCCGCCACTGATTTGTCATGATCCAGTTGAGAAGCAAATTCATCAAAAATATTAGAGGCTGAGGTTCTATGCCATAAACTACCACTCGGAGAAGTGAATTTGAAGTTTTTATCAACCGAGCTTCCTTGTCCTGATTCCATATGACTGGTTACGTTACAAGGAACGGAGCTGTCTGAAACATTCTTCTCAGGCACTTTAAAATCAGCTACATTGCTGCAAGTTTCAGCCACAGGGATGTTTGTAGTGCAAGAAACAGTTTCCTGAAATTGCACCACAGATTCTCCCGGTTGATCTGAGTTGAAATTGATTTCATCCTCAGCAGTTTTCATTTCAACATCTGCACAAGTAGCAGTCTCAGGCACCATCTCAGTCCTCTCCTGTATATTGGTGCCAGAAGATACATGCACGGAAAGCACCTCGGGGTCACTAGCTCTGCAAGCTTCATAAGGCTCTTGGGTGTATTTTGTATTTTTATCCAATGATTCATCGGCTTCTTTGCCATTTTCAAGCCATCTAGCACATAGATCATCATCATAGTCAGGAGGAACTTGCGGTAAACCAAATGGGGTACTGTTGCTCCGTTGGCCAAAATTTTCATGTTGGAGATTACTATGAGCCTCACCAAAAGTATAGGCATAATCTACCAATGGAAGTGCCCTAGGATGTATAAGCACTTCCAAGGTTAATAGAGCATGGCCACAGAACTCAGCTAGTTTTGTTCCAGTTTGTTGCTTCCCTGCAAACAAGGAAGCCATATTGTTCAAGCAACCAGGAAGAAGGATTAAAATAAAATTTCATGAAATTGTAGGTACAAGGTTGGTTTCCGACAGTCATCTCAGGAACCTAAAAGGCTATTTTTATTTGATCAATCTATATGCAATAATAACAAAACTAAAAGTAAATGGAAAGTGGATATTTATATTGACAGGAACTTATATTATTTAAAACACACAGGATATTGTAAATATACCTATCATTTACAAGATCTTCCCTATCACTGAATCCTTTCAGATACATATACCAATGAACATCAAACAAAATACCAATACTGATATGAAAATAAATAACAAAGGAAATTCAAAATGATATATAGAGAAATACCTCTACGGAAAAGTTCAAGACCCTGGGCTAAATATGGAGGTCGTACCCGAGCAAATGAAAGAAAAGATACCAATAATGCATGCAATGCAGCAAGCTGCAAATCTGTGGTAGTTGCAGCAGGTTCCTTTTGTTGAAACACAGTTCTTTCTTCACCAACTGATCCTTCCTTAAAAGAATCCATTGCTGTGACTATCAAAAGGCTATCAACTTTTGATCTCCATGGTTCAGATTTTAAAGCACCAGCCTGTGAAAAATTATTAAAAATTCATACAGTTCCCTTATGATTGAGAAGAAAAATGAGATCTCAAGGGTCACTTTGGTGTCCCCTTAAACTAGAGGAGACAATTTCAAGTATGGATTTTAGGTGAAAAATTTCATCCCTAAATGATTCAGGTCAATATTAAGGAAGATACTGAACTTATTCCACAGGTACCAAACATAATACTTGAAATATATTTCCTTTATCCTTTCCATTCATCCCTACAATTGCAACACAGACTATGAACAAGAAGAGACATTGAAGGTAGGTAAAGGTTGATGAAGAAACAAACACCTTTAGTTATTTTACATTAAAGATACCTCATACTTGATATACATACATACCACAGTAATAAGAGACTCTAATGTCTCAAGTGCAGCTATCCTCAGAGAAATTGGAGTCGGTGGACGATTTTTGGGAACTTCCACACCCAAACCACCTTCAACATGCTCTTGAAGAGAACCAGTTGTACTGCTGTGCTTCCTTTTTCGATGACTTGGCGGTAAGTGTGCTCCAGCATGGGCATTTGAATTTGAACCATTTAATATGCTACCTTTCTTATGCTCGATAATACTTAAATCAGCAAGAGCATTGTTGATAACTTCCTGTGCAAGGTATAAAGCCATTCCTGTTCAAGATGACTAGTTAGTAAGAGCCATTATGTGAAGTAAAATTAAATACAGCTTGATCATGGTCAAATTTTATGTACCAACACCCATGGTTATGAGCAAATTCCTTGTGACTGAATAGACCTTAATCCTTAATTCTGGCAATTTACATGTCTTGAAGTACTTTGTAATGATACGTACAACATAGGCAGCATGTGGTAATAGTTGACTGCAATACAAATATTAGCAATAAGTAGAATTCTTCACACTTGCAAGAAATAAATACATGAAAGATATATCAGAGAAAAGAACTTGGAAGTCATGCATAGAAACAGGACCAGAGAAGCATAACAGTGAAGGGTAAGCTCTTAGATGATAGAATACACATTATAACAGAAATCATTAATAATGGCATTAAAATAAAAGAAAAGCACACTATTCTAAAATGTCCAGGTTTCAAGAATTTTACATTTAATTTACAAAGCTCCCAACCTCATTTCTTTTTTCTGTTTAGCCTGTTTTTTTATAAGGGGGGCAGAAAGAGTATCATGTAGTCATACCTGCCCATGGCCTTTATGATAGCCATAAGCAATTCCAGGCTACTCGAGTGCAAAGCTGGAAGTTCTGAACAAATGTTCTCTTGCTGCTTAGCAGTCATGAATGGCAATGACATTTGTGGCAAAGAGCCATTTACCATCAGAATTCTCTCAACAAAGGCCAATAACAGGCGAACAGGCACATGTACCTAACAATGTCATTGCATTTTGTCATTGTTTTCCATAACTAAGAATACATAGAACTAACAATCAATTGTGGGAACACAAATTGGATAAACTAAACAGTACCTTAACAGGATATGAATTTGTAAGCATCAGACAGCAGCCAAACATAAGTGTAGAGACATTAGACAACAGTGTTTGCTCAGATGTTTTGGATGCCTTGTTACGAACTGCTTCTGCCAATATATAGCCTCCTAATGGTGGTGGAGGATGTTTTCCTGGCAAAACCAACAGCCTAGTAACCTCATTACGCAGGGTTTCTGAAACACATGGAAAAAAGATGATCACAAACTGCTTTTGATAGAGGTTGTTATGAAACAGGTAATACCAATATCTACCTTCTTCTAGACCATGAAAGGCTAAATGTAATTGATCATTTATTAACACTAAAATTTTCTGCATCATCACAGACCAGCTTTCTTCATCTCCTTTTGATTTTGGAAGCAGTGCAAGGCAATGTGCAAGTTTCTAGATGTACCCAAGCAGATAACGGAACACATTAGATTAAGACCATGTGGGTATAATTTTTTATTTACCAGAAAACATTTCCATACAAAACTGAGAATTCAACATTAAGGACCAGGCATTCTTCTAAACTAGAAAAATAAAATCGAATAAAAAATTCATAAATGAGATGCTCCCAGCATGTTGGATATTGACTAAGCAAAATGTGGCAGCAGGTAGAATTGTTTTTCCTTGTTTGGAAGTTGTATAAAAAATGGAATGGAACTGGTAGAATAAAAATTTCCAATTACAAAGTGATCCCTTCGGATAAAATGTTTAAAAAAAAGTGAAATTATTTTTTTAAGAAAAAAGGCTGCTGCATACATACAGAGGCAGACAAACAGTCCCCTTCCATCCGTTCTCATACCAGCTATCCAAACATACCCTAGAGAGAAGCTCTTTGAAATTTGATTAACACATTACCTTTGACATATCAAGACTGCACTCTCCAGACAAAAGTTTTAAAGCGATAATAGATTCAACCTGCATAAATTTAAAACACTCATCAAAATGTTAATACAGCACCAAGGAAGCTTTAATAATTTCCTCAACATTTTCCCTCATAAAAGCAACAATCATGACTGGTACCAACCACATGCAAACATGTCATGTTCATCATCTTTCAATCATGTAGCAATAGAGACACCCCAAAGAGTATTGATTAGATTACTAGAATAAGAAAATCAGTGTCAATACAAGTGCATATGCAGTTCTTAGAACATATACACATCCCTTGTATGTTTTATAACTCATTTTTAAGATTACTAAAGTAAATATAAAAAAAATACATTTGGAAAATAAAACCTGGTTAAAACAATTTAATAAACATAATTATATCCTAAGTATTTATTTTATTTTTAAAAAATTGTATTGAGAAAGAGAGGAGAAATACAAAGGGATAACCATAAAAATAATCCTCTACAGCTAAAAAATGCAAAAAGAGAAAAGAACATAAACTAAGCACAACATGCCGATCTCTCTGAATATATCTACAGTGTCAGCGTGTCAATATCTGCCAACCTATGAACCTAATGATAAATAATAAGTCACAGGTTAAACACACAAACACCATCAATCTAGGAGCAATAGGAACATAGAAATGAAGCCAAAAAATGAAAAGATAAGGGTGAAATTAAAAGAAAAGGAACATATCAAAATTACCATGAGTTTGAAGTTCTTGCTATGGCAAAACAAGTATTAAAGGAGGTAGTGGAATATATCTAAGAAAAAAAGTTCTAATCATGCATACAAAATTAAGGACTTGCAAAAAGGGAAGGAGAAGCTTACACCATCATAATGATTGCGAATGGAAAATGGGAATGAAATTATTATGGTACATAACAAATGAACTGCAGCATCCTGCATACACCACAATTCAAATAATAAAAAAGTTGTAAGCAAATAAAGCAGATAATTTCTGTCCGAAGAAATAGAATATGAGAATTGACAAATAAAAGTGTCTAGTGTCAAGAGCACACAAAGAATATCTCATGTTTAGAAGTTTATCTGCAACTCTGCATTCAGTTTCAGCAAAAACTTTTTACCTTCCACATTTGCTACGTTTAACAAAAGACATTCGCATCTCTTAGCATATATCTATGCATGAGTATGTGAGAGGTTTTGAGGAAAATATTGCATGCTTACAATAGTTTAGTTATTCTTTCTAATCACATTATATGCCTTACGTGATGAACTAAATGATTCTGTCCATCAACATATAATGTAAACATATAATGATATTAAATGCAATTCTATGAATACCCAAACCAACTTCAACCCAAGAATATCTCCCTCAATTATTATTAATCACTTACCCATACTGCCTCTGAGTTCTCATCATTCAACATCTTCAAAGTAGGCTGAACAACTTTCACAGCACAGGAAGATGAATCTTTCTTGATCTTAGGATATCCACCTAATCTATTTTGCAACAGAGAGTTAGTACAGGTAGCTGCAAGCTATTTTAATGAAGAGTTGAAGACAGATTCACCAGCAATGGGACAAAGACAAGTGCTCCAAGATTTTACAAATTTGATTTACAATGATAACAGCAATAAGTGAACAAATATTCCAAAAACAATATTGGAAATTATACCAAGGGATTCAATTAAGCAGCATCAAGCATGAGTATTCTACATTTCACACCAATAATTATACCAATTAATATGAAACTCTTTTGGTAGGAAAAGATATATCTAACCTTGCAAATAAATCAGACATCGAAGCAAAAGCAGCTACCCTCACTAAATGAGAATCTGTAGGTGGCTGTTTTAAATAAAGATCAAGGAACCCATCACAATTTTGCATAGCAAAAGTAAATATTCATTTCAGAGATGTGAACAAAGATGCATGTAAACAAGAACATCTATGTTTAAATGCACATGTACTTTAAAAGATTCAAATGCAAAGTCCAAGACGAAAGATAAAGACATTGATGTTTAACATTAATCAGTAAATCATGTAGAAAAAATTGGGTCCTAATCATCTAGCACAAGAAAGGAAGCTTCATAAACTCAAAAGTGGATTACAGAAAGAATAAGCACATTTAGTAATTCCAAAAGGCATTAGCCAGAAATAGATAGATAGCTGATTTACAAATTACTGGAGGAATGAGTTTAATCTGTAATAAAGGCAAACCTATGGATTTTCATAGACAACAAATTGAATAGTACCATATCATTAAATTTAGCACATTGCCAATTAGATTAAGTTCTCTTACAAGTAATAGCACTGGCTTGGCTGTCAAAATATATGTGCAGGATAACATGCAAAATATAACCTATAGAAAGGATTGGACCCAAGGATATCCCCATGGCCGGAAGCCGTGGGACTAATTCCCCGAGAAGTACAGTACCCATTAAGGGACAACTCCTCTACCCGCATATGCTACTATATTTGCATAACCAGGGATCGAACCCCTGTCATATGCTTAAAAGACGCAAGCTTCTAGCCACTTGCGAGCATCATCACTCGGGTCTAAATTCATCTATTACCCTAAACAACAGCATATCTGCAATGAACACCACTTCATATCCATCCACAAAAAAGAAAATTCTAGAAAGCTAGCATAAGAACCATCTACATGAATGTCAAAACAAGTTGGTACCTGAATAAAAGACAGCAACTTCTGGAACCACACAGAGTAAGATTCTAGGAAACGCTCAGAGCTGCACTCTTCACAGGTAACCCCCAACAAAGAGATCCCCGCATAGCATTTATCTGGCTACAGAAGAGAATAGAACGCACCCATCTCAACTAAAATATATCATTGAAAACTATGAAAGTGTAAAGGTTGTGTTTTTTTTTGTACCATGGTGGTAGAAAGGAGGGAGTAAATGCGGTTGAGCCAGGAAGTGAGTGCCGATTTCCATGCTTCGATGACTTTGGGGCGAGTGGAATCTTCGAAAGACTCTGAGAGGAGAGAGTGCGTTTTGATCAAAGACACGGCCTTGGAGAGCTCTGAGGGGTTTGAAAAGGGGCGTTTCTCGTCGGGAACGTAGTCTCTGATGAGTGTCTGAAGCAAACGGGATTTGAATGAGACGTCGTACATGTTCCCGAAGTGGTCGAAGGCCGCCATTGGAACTCCCAAACCCTGCAACCTCGGAGACAAAGATGCGGCGGAAGAGGAGCAAAGAGTGTGCTGCGGCGCCAAAACGAAGTGTGACAAAGTGTCTGCTAATTGGGAAAGTAAAACAAAATGCTTATAATATTATGTTTAATTTCTCTATTAACGGGTGAAGTCGGGTCGGATAAGAGTGAACTTAAATTAGTTAGGTTGAGTCGGTTGGCCTATAGAATAATTTTCAAATTGGTCGAATCAATTACAGTATATATTTTATTATGGTTAAATTACATTTTTCCTCCTTTTATTTTTTAGTTTTTTTGAGTTTGATTTTTATTTTTAAAAATTTTAATATTTTTTAAAATGAATCAAAAATGATCATTTTAAAATCATGTTTATTTATAATTTTATAATGTAATTTTAAATATTTTTTTTGAGATTTAAAATGTATAAATTTTATATGAAAACAGCATAACTCAGAAATGTAAATCAAATAATAACAATATTATTTTTTTATATATTTAAAAAATGATTATTAAAAATATAATGTTATTATGTAAACATGTTTGTAAAATATTAAAATGATTACTAGGGCATGTTTTATATAAATATATTTGTAAAATTAAGGTTAAGTTCATTATTGGCTAGCTTATATAGGATAGATTTGAGGCAAGTTTTGGTTTTCAAATATAATTTCTTAAACAAAATATATTTGACAAAAATGAAACCAAAATTATTTTAAACTTAATTTTAATATATTTTTATATCCATTTTCAAAATATGTTTTATTTATAATATTATTTTCTATTATCTTTATTATCATTGTCATCTTTGTTGGTACATTCATCGTCACCATTCACAGCAATATTATTATACTATGATCAACATTATCATTGTTATTGTCAACAACATTACAATATCACCATCATCATTTACATTAATATTATTATTATTATTATTATCGTAACTATTATTATTATTTTTTTAAATAATGTTTTAATTATAATATAAAATTGATTTGCTTTACTAATGGATGACTATTAAAATCATGATGGTGTTATTAACATTAAGGAGATCTCTAACAATAGTAAAAACCTGTTCTAAGATATATTTTATGAATCTCCAACGATAGTAACAAATTGTGAGAAGATATGTTTTCAGAAAAATTATATATTGATACTTAACACAAATGATTAAAGCAACACGTATTCTCATAGAATATTTTGTTTTTACGAGCATAACATGAAAAACAATAAATTGGATGACTTAAACTAAACTAATATCTGGGATAAACTCAATCGAGAACAGATCGTGAAACAACTCCATACATTTCATGAAGAAAACAATGTGTTGACTTTCTAGTAAAGTTTAGAACATTAGAATAAAGTTTAGAACATTAGAAAGTAACTATTTGCAGATTTGAGAAATACCAACCCATGACATCAATAACCATCTGATAAGTGATAACTGATGCCATTAGTGTTTAATTTCTTTTCTTTTTTTTTTTTGCTATTATCATGAAAAAAAAAACTAATCCAATATACATTATTTTATTTTTTTGAAGATATCCAATACACATTATTGTTTAATCAACTTGATTTAAATTTGACAAAACAAGCCAAACAAATAGCCATTAAATAATTTAGATTGATTTGTCTTTCAAACTAAACCAACCCATCAAGTTTGCAAAAGAAAAGTTCATGCAAAAAGAGTTTTTAAAAAAAAAAAAAAACCCAAACACACGTGGACTATTCTACAACTTGTTGTCATAATTCTACATCGTTTGGTCAAGTACTACTTTTGTGTGAAACGATCCCTACACTAACAAGATGGGGTGTTTCTTGTACTTAAAAAACCTTATTTAAAAATTTCACTTAATGTCTATTAACAAAAACAGAAAATCTCCTATGCAAATTCCACTCTATTGTCCGAAATAGTCCAAGGTTTGTAATTGACACCTGATCCAATAACAGAAGAAGCACTAGCGAAGGGTAAAACCGAAAATTTACCGAAACTTAGGGCTGAATTTATATAAATTCAGAGGTGGCAACTGGCATCGGCAATATAGAAGAGAATTTTGGGTTTTGCTGTTTTTTTAACAGAGAGAGAAAAAACAGAGAAACACAAACACGAGCGAGAGCAGCGAGCGAAGGAAAGAAAGAACAAAAGAAAAAAAAAACAGTTTGTTCGAGAACTGAACCCCAAAGATCTTCTCTTTACGTGCTCATGTGAGGACCCAAATCTTCTTCTTCTTCTTCCGGTGCTCGGATCTGCACTTTCCGGGGGTTCCTTTCATTCTCGCACGCGAACTCGTTCACGGGTCAATTCCAATTTCCGCGCTGCTTTTTTTTTCCCGCACGATAAAAGGTCCCTCTTTTCTTCGCAATCTTGAGTACTCTTTTGTGAAATTTGCCTTTTTTTCGCTTGAACAATTCCAATTTTGCGCAGCTTTCGCGGAAATATTTGTTGAGCGGTCGAAGGTCGAGAAGGTTCTAGATTGGCGTGACTCTGGTTCTTCAGAATTCGGAAGGGTTTTGTTTGCTTCGAAACCCACAATTTCCCATACTTCATGTGAGTTTTCTTCACTATTTCAATTCCTACACGAGTTTTTTTTTCTGTTGTTGTTGTTATTACCTTACGTAAAGAAGGTTTGTTTCTTTTTGGGGTGTGTGTTTTGGTGTTGATTTTTGCCAGTATTCTGCTCAATAGCACTCTTTGAGAAGTTGTTGAATTTGTTGCTATTGTTTTTTTTTTTTTGAACGTTGCGTTTGAATATTTAATAATCTCAAAGGTGAAGAAAATGGGGATTAGAAAACGATTTCTGGCTGAAATCCACGCAGATTATTGAAAACTGTTTGAAATTGGTGTTAGTATTCCAAAGTTCATGTGTTTGTGTGAATTGTACTGTTTTCTTTCATGGATTTTTTTCCCCCATTGCTTTTTGTGCCCTTCGAGACTAACCTAGTGTCATGGTGGTGGTTAGGTAATGCCCTGTTAAGATTGGTGACTCTAGGGTTTGGATTCTTGTCATTTCTGGTAAAATTTGTGGTAGATTACAGTCCACTTCCGCTGCCAGTCACGTTTGGGTTTTCCCTTTTTTGTAAGCACGAACCTTTATCTTTTCCAAAGCCCTGTCAATCAAGTTCCTGTCACCCTGATGAAAATAGAAGGGAAAATCATGAATTTGAGTTATTAATATAAGCGAAATTAAAGTAATTACAACTAATCATCTAAGTTTTAAGCATAGTAGGCAATAGCACAGTATAGTGGTGTTATAACAGGATAGCAGAGTGGAGTAGCCTTGGGATGTTGTGGGATTCAAATAGTAGAGCAGTTTTCAATTTCAACAACGGCCATAACGGTTAAAATAACGGTTTTTTTGCGCGCTCTAGTGGCACTACCAAGATAACAGCATACAGAGTGGAGTAGCCTTGGGATGTTATGGGATTCAAATAGTAGAGCGGTTTTCAATTTCAACAACAGCCATAATGGCCAAAATAACGGTTTTCTTGTGCGCTCTAGTGGTGCTACCAAGATAACGGATTTTCGCATGGTAAAGTTGCGCCACCAAGATAACAGCTTCTCGCACAGTAAAGTTGTGCTACCAAAATAACCCATTTTTTTACTGCTGGAACATCATTGTTTTGACATCCATTTCTTCACACTTGACACGACTATTTTTTATCCTGTATTACGTTTTTTTCTTCTTCCTATAGACTTCCTGATTCATATTTTCCTTTTTTTTCCTTCTAATTTGTTATTTTCTCTTTTAATTTTATCATCATCTTTCATTTTTTGACTTCATTACCATGTTCCTATTGCTCTTAGATTGTGCTTGTAAACTGTTCCTATTTACCACAAATTCTTTAACTTTTGGTTTTTTTGTTTTCCTTTTTTGATTATCTATATGCCTAGTATAAATTATGTACTTTATATTATATTATTTAAAATAGCGATCATCCTGCTATCTTGCTAAAGCATTTTCAGAGTTAGCTGCTATGTGCCTCTATTCGAGATTGATAACTATGGTTTTAAGGTTATTTATTTCCATGAAATGAGCAAAAAGGATATCTGCGTATCATATTTGAAAATATCAGCTACTCATTTGGCTAGAAAACCCTGAAATTTTCATTTTAGAGAATCCATTTTTTTTTCTTCATTTCAGATTTGGATTATAAATGAATCATAGGAGCAATGTTGAGGTTTCTCTTCCCCTTCCCCTTTTAAAATTCTGGCAAGATTTCTCACCTCTGGTGTTTGAAAATTTAAATTTCTGCAGATAGGGAAAAGTATAAAATGAATAATCAAAGAGAACAAATTATATAGGTGCATTTTCTATGTGCAGATTATTGCCTGTCAGTATAGAATTATCACTCGTGTTGGATTTCTGCTTTGAACACTTTTGTCAATTGACTTTATACTCTTAATTTAGGGTTTGTGACTCAGGATAAATGGTCTTTTGTTGGAATGCTTATATATACCTTGCAAGTCTCAAAAGTTTTTAAATCAGACATTAATATTTAAATAGTTGCTGTGATGGTAAGCGATAACTAGCAGGATTCATGGTTGTTCACCTCCATAAGTCATACATATGTATTTTTATTTTTTTTTGTAAAATGAAAAAGATAAAGAAAATAGGTTCTACAATCAGTGTAATTCGTTTTGGGATTGCATGGGTGATAGGTGGACAGTTTAACAAGTCACTTTTGGCTGTGAACACTGACATTGGATATGATATATGAATAGTGAGTTAGTGACTCTCCAATAACTGACTTGACAATTCTCTGGATCTAATAAATCATTTAAAACTTATAACCATGCTATGAGTTCTTCTTCAAGTGACCACTTCCTGTTAAAAATGTAAAATTCCACAAATCCACAGTGCACACATTGTTTGGGGAGAGATGGGGAAACTTTGTTGCATAGTTTTCTTATTCTGTACATTTGTGTTTTTTTTTTTTAAATGCTTCTGTGGACCTTATCCACTCTTATTGTACTTCCCTTATTTTTCTTCTTTAAAATAATTTCTAGCTTTCTATAAAAAAAAAATTCTTCCTTGTATGCAGAACCTATATTTATTTTGAAATCTTGCAATTGAAACCTCTTTTGACATTTATGAATGAGATACCTTGTGTAATATAATATATTGCAGTTGTTAATGGTTCAACAGCTCATGAGAGATTGATTCATGGATCCTGAAGGCAAAAAGTTTGGAGGAGGTAAAATTTTTGTTACATTAGTGCTCTACAATCTACATTATGTTATTTTATATAATCTTTGTTTGTTGTCTAATGTTGTCTTATTACTATTATATATGATTTCCTATCTGCATTTGCATGGCATTGACTGTACAAGTTATCCAATTGGTGATACTTGTTAAATTTTCAATTAGGTATTTTTAACTTGAATAGTATCTTCAGTTGCCCCTTTAGCAAAGAATTTTAACTTTGTCAATTAGTGCTTGTTCAAAAAATTTCAAATTGAATGGAAAAGGGCAAATATATTAAATAATAATAAGACTGAATTTTTGTTAGACTTGTGATATAAAATACTACCTTTGTACTCCTTTTATACTAATAATCTGGGTTGATGAGATGGAAGATTCATTGTTCAGCTGAAGGATAGCATGAGGATGAATTATTTCCAATTTCAACTTTTGTGAATTGGTTTTTCCTTTTCTTTTTGGCATGGAAATACATTTGTCATAAAATTTTCTATTCTAACATAATTTTTTTTTATATCAACATGTGCAGTGATTATATATTTTTGTACAAAGAAGATAAACTCTGTTACTCTAATTTTCAACTTTGGTATGTAATAGCTTTATGTGTGAACCCACATAACAAAACATGTTATGTTTACAGGAACTGATAGTTTGCTATTAATTTATTTTATAAGTGCTTAAATGTGATTATTTCCTGGTATATGTATGAATTTATTGGATGAAAAGAAATTGGAAAGTGTTGATGTAAAATGCTCTAAGCATCTGTTCAGGATTTTGAGTCATACATAAAAATTACCCTGCAAGTGTCCCTTTTAAAAAAATTTAATGTATGTTTTTTGTGTGTTTATTTTTGTTTGATATTAATACTGTGCTTTTTGAACCATTAGGACCAAGGGAATTGACTAGTGCTGTGGATCTTATAAGTCATTTCAAATTACTACCCCACTATGATTTTTTCTGCAAGAGGCCTCTCCCTGTGTCAATTGCGGACACACACTACCTTCACAATGTTGTGGGAGACACAGATATAAGAAAAGGAGATGGGATGCAATTGGATCAACTTATTCAGAATACATCTTCCTTCAGAGATACAAATGCTCGTATACAGCCTTTTGATCTAGATGTTCTCAAGGAAGCTTTTCAATTACGGGAAACAGCTCCCATTGATTTGCCTGCAGTAAGAAATTTTCTGTTAGTTTGATCATGGTTAATTTGCTTTTCTTGCCGAAATTAATTGACATGTTATCACTTTTTCTTCTAAAAATTAGTTGAATGTGTTCTTTTTTTATATATATGAATGTGCTTATTTCTTGTTTTTTCTTCCCTAATAGGCAGAGAAAGGGATTCCAACTATTGCAGGAAAATCAAAAAGTGAGAACAAAGACAAGGAGAAGAAGCATAAAAAGCACAAAGACAAGGACAAGGACAAGGATAAGGATAGGGAGCATAAGAAGCACAAGCATCGTCATAAAGACCGCAGCAAAGACAAGGACAAGGATAAGGACAGGGACAAAAAGAAAGACAAAAGTGGACATCGTGATTCCAGTGCTGATCACTCAAAGAAACACCATGAAAAGGTTGAGAAATTTTAGATGGCTGCATCTACATTATTCACATTGAGAGTAAATCATGTTCTAAAAGACCTTTCGTGCCATAACATTGCGAATTAACCCAACAAGTTGGCTTTTTGAAATTTTCATTTTGTGGAAGATAATATTAACCCTCATCTGTTTCATTTGATGTAAAAGGGGCTTTGCTCACATACTATTTGGACATGTTGCAAACATTTAGTTCTATTTATTAATCTTTTTTAACCCACTATATTTCAGAAAAGGAAGCATGATGGAGATGATGATGTTAATGATATGCACAAACACAAAAAGAGTAAGGTAATAAAGGAAAGACACTTTGTCTTGGGATAAGCTTTCAACAAATTTTTTCTATCTCTTTCTTTTCCATACATTTCTGAAATGTCTCTCTTTTTTGTGGTTGATCATGTCCAATTCTTAATGAACTTCTCTGTTCAATTTCTGAATTTCCTTGCAGCATAAGAGCTCAAAAATTGATGAATTGGGGGCAATTAAGGTTGCAGGCTAAAATGGTTCCGTACAGTAGTTCACTTCTTTTCCTCAATTGGTTGTTGTCATTTGTTAAAATTTGGAGTGGTGTTTCAATTGACATTATCAAATTTCTTGAGGTACTTCATTACATTTGCGACAATCTTCAATTTCAATTTATCTTCAGGCATTGTTGACAGCTTAGTAATATATATGATAACAATGTCTTGTATCTTCTTGCAGGGTAGCTAGTAGTGATCTGACTAAAGATTATCATGATGGTGAATTCACCTGATGAAGGAAAAGGATGTAGGTAAACTTGGATGAAGATAAACTTTTTTCCCCCTTTTGTACAATAACAATTACCTTATAGGATTGCCAGTAATTTGCCAAACTTTTGGTCTTCTTCCTTTTCCCAGTCTTTTGGAGCACTGGATATCTCAACATGTATACATTATTTTGGTCTTTAAAAAATATTTTGTAGTGTTCTAAATTAATTGGTAGTTTAAACTAGAGGTAACAGCTTCTTGTTTAGGTTAAACTGAATTAACTATTGGGGGGTATGTACATAGATTGGGTTGCCCCATATCATATATCTACAGTTGAATGCCCCATCATGCGTTGAATGTATGCCAAGCATATATCATCCACTATTTGTGTATGTTCTTCAGTGTGGTTACAAGGTTCATCCATCAATTACCTTTGAATTGAGATTAGATGTGCCTCCTCCAGCGAATGGCTAGTGTTAATGTTAACACAGTTTTATGCCAAAGTAACATTTTGTTTTTGTACTGCAAAATGTCCTGTACCCTTAAGAGGACTATAAAACTCTTGACTATTTATTTTTTGCATGTACTCAAATAGCCAGCTCTAAGGTATAGGCTGGCAACTGAGGCATGTAGATATATATATTTTTTAGTGGTCTGAGATTTTTTAATAAGTACGTATTTTTTTTTTTAAATCATTATTTGTTAAAAAAATCAATACTGGGTTGAGAATATTTTTATAAAGTTATATTATATTTCAAATATTTTAGAATTTTATATAACTCTTAATTACAGATTAGGGTTATAATTAATAGTTAGCTGTTAGACTTGATCTGTATTGTGTTTCCAACAAAAAATGTTTTTACAATAATTAATAGTTTATTTCTGTTTCAGAAATATGTATATTTTTAAAAACAGTTAGTGTTGGGAGTAATTTTTAGTTATATATTTTATTAGTTGAGAAAGATTTCATTTCTGTATTTCATCCTACAAATTTATTAATTGATTTTGATTGAAGTCTTAAAGTCTAGTACTTTGAAATCATTACACTACCATATCCTTTTATGTTTTTATTAGACGGGTAGTACTAGAGAGTGAGTGGTGATGTATTTTGCATTTAAGTAATTAATAATAATTATTAGTACTTGTGCGTTATATGAGACCAACAATATTTATTAATAAGTATTATATTAATATATTAATGATTAATAATTAAAAATATAAATATACATTTCTATTGGTTATAATTTTTTATAATAATTATATGTTAATGTGAATTTAGGTAGCTTGTTCGTACCTATGAAATTATTCAACAAATTAAATAAATAATAAAAGAGAGTAATAAAAATATATTTAAATTAAAGTTATTATAATAATGAATTAAAAAAAATATAAGTTTACCTTAATAATTTAAATATTAATGAGATTTCAAATAAATTATTTAAGTGATTTTTTCTTGCTTACTTTTATGAAAAAAAATCGTACTCGTGTGTTCTTTTTATATATAATTTATATTGAATTATTAGAACCATAATTAAAAAATATAAAAACGTTATTATAAAATATAATTTATTAGATGTTGTCTTTAGCTAAAACTATTTCTAAAAAAATTCACTGATTATATATTGTATATACAGGATATTCGCAGCAGAAGAAAAGAAGATTGATATATGTTACACATTATCAAATATTTGAAGCAAATAAATTACATTACATAATCCATAGGTTTTTGAGGTTTACAAGTTTAAGGTTTATTGTATATGGATTTTAGATTTTATGGGTTTTAAGGTTTATAGTATATGATTGCGAGAGTTTAGGTTTATTGTATATGATTTATGATTTAATGTTAAGTGTTTTTAGAGTTTGTGATTTTATAATTATTGGTTAGGATTTAGTGGCTATGAGTTTAAGGGATCGGTTAGTGTTTTAGGATTTAAGTTTATATGGTTTATGATTTTGAGGATTAAGGTTTATGGTTTAAAGAGTTTTATGTTCTAGAATTTATATGGTTTAGGATTTAAAATTTATGATTTATAATTTAAGGTTTAGGTTTATGATTAAGATCCATGGTTTAGTGTTTGCTTATGGTTTATATGGTTTAAGGTTGGTTTATGAATTATATGATCTAGGGTTTATGGGCTAAAGTTTATGGCTCAAGGTTTAAGGTCTAGAATAACTAAAAAATTAGGATTTAGTGTTTTGTTTAAGGTTTAGGGTGTATTTCAAGGCTTAATCCAAGGTTTATGGTTTGTGATTTATTTTAGGGTTCATGGTTTTTAATGTTTATGGTATATGTTTTAAGGTTTAATGAGTTTTAGGGTTAGTGTTTATGATTTATATTGTATAGTGTTCATGGTTTATGAATCAATGTTTAAGGTTTAGTGTTTTATTTTGTGATTAAGGGTTGGTGTTCACGGTTTATGATTTTAGGATTTACGATTTTATGATTTTAAGTCTAAGGCTTTATGGTTTATGGTTAATGGTTTTAGGGTTTAAAGTTTTAAGGTTGAATGTTTTAGGATTCAAGATTTATGCTTTAAGATTTTAAGGTTTCATTTTGCACGATTTATGTTTTAGGATTAAAGGTTTTATTGTTTAAGATCCACGGTTTAGTGTTTCGAGGTTTAAAATCTAGGGTTTCAAGGTTTAAGATTTATGGTTTCATTTCATGGTTTAAGATCTAGAGTTTCATAGTTAACGAGTTAACAATTTAGGGTTTCATTTCATGGTTTAGAATTTATGGTTTCATTTATTATATAAGGTTAAAGTTTCATGGTTTAGTATTTCTGGTTTTATTTCATGGTTTAAGATTTATAATTTTACTAGGATTTAAGATTTCATTAATTGAAGCCTAAATATTTAACATTTATGGTTTCATTAATCAAAACTTGAAGATTTAGAGTTTCATAAATCAAACTAAAAATATTTAAGGTTTCGTAAATGAAATTATGAATTGGTAAAAGAAACCCCAAAACTTAGGGTTTCACAAAATAATCCCTAAAGATTTAGGATTTAATAAAAGGAAACCCTAAAGCTTTAGGGTTTCGTAAATGAAACTACAATAAAGGAAACCTAACATATTTAAGGTTTGGTAAATAAAACCCTAAAGATTTAGACTTTATAAATGAAACCTTAAAGGTTTAAGGTTTTGTAAATGAAACTCTTTAGATTTAGGGTTTTGTAAAACAAACCTAAAAGATTTAGGATTTCATTAATCAAATTCTAAATATTTAGAGTTTCGTAAATGAAAACAAAAATATTTAGAATTTCATAAATGAAAATTTAAATATCAAAGTTTCGTAAATGAAACCCTTTACAAAGCCAAAAATATTGAGGGTTTATTTACAAAACCCTAAATCATTAAGGTTTCATGAACAAAGCCCACAATCTTTAGAGTTTCATTAATAATTTAAGATTTTATTAACAAAATCCTAAATATTTAAGTATTTATTTATGAAATCCTAAATCTTTAGAATTTCATTTACGAAACCCTAAATATTTAAGGTTTCAATTATAACATCTAAATCTTTAGATTTTCATTTGTTAAATGAAACCCTAAATCTTTAGGGTTTCACATAGGAAACCCTTAATCTTTAATTTCAATTCATAAACCCTAAATATTTAACATTTATGATTTCATAAATCAAACCCTAAATATATAATTTTTCATTAATCAATTTCTGAATATTTAAGGTTTCGTAAATCAAACTCTAAAGATTTAAGGTTTTGTAAATGAAATAATTACGATTTAGGGTTTTGTAAATCAATCCCCAAAAAATGAAAACCAAGATATTTATGGTTACATAATTGAATCCTTAAAGATGTAGGGTTTTGTAAATGAAATTAAGGTTTAGTAAAAGAAACCTTAAATATTTACAATTTCAATTTATGGTTTCATTTATGAAACCTTAAATATTTAAGTTTAAATTTTCAGTTTCATTTATGAAACCCTTAATATTTAGGGTTTCAATTTTAGGTTTCATTTATGAAACCCATAATATTTAGGGTTTTGATTTATGAATTTATTTATGAAAATTCAAAATATTTAGAGAGAATTTTATGGTTTCATTAGTCAAAACATAAATATTTAGGATGAGTTTTAGGTTTTATTCATGTAACACTAAATATTTCGCATTTCATTAATAAAATTCTAAATAGTTGACATTACATTTATCAAACTTTTAATATTTATGGTTTCAATTTATGGTGAAGCTTAAGGTTTCATTAATGAAACCTTAAATAATTAAGATTTAGGGTTTCATTAATCAAATCCTAAAGATTTAGGCTTTTGTAAATCAAAACATAAATATTTAGAATTTCATAAATGAAAATTTAAATATTTATGATTTTGTAAATGAAACTATTTACAAAACCCAATATATTTAAGGTTTATTTACGAAACCTTAAATTATTAGTGTTTTATTTATGAATCTCCAAATCATTAAGGTTTCATGTACAAAGCCTAAAATCTTTAGGTTTCATTAATAATTTGGGGTATTATTAACCAAAACCCTAAATATTTAACTTTTCATTTACGAAATCCTAAATCTTTAGAATTTGATTAATAAAACCCTAAAACTTTAAGGTTTCATTTACGAAATCCGAAATCTTTAAAGTTTCATTTACGAAACCCTAACTATTTAGGGTTTCATTGATAACATTTAAATCTTTAGATTTTCATTTGTGAAATGAAAGCTTAAATTTTTAGGGTTTCATTTAAGAAATCCTAAATCTTTAAGATTATTAATGAAATCCTAAATCTTCAAGCTTTCATATAAGAAACCCTTAATCTTTAATATTAATTCATAAACCCTAAATATTTTATATTTTATATTTCATAAATCAAACCTTAAAGATATAGGTTTTTGTTAATCAAACCTTGAACATTTAGGGTTTTCTAAACCAACCTCTAAAGATTTAAGATTTCATTAATGAAACATGTACGATTTAGGGTTTCGTTACTCATGCATTTTCATATATTTTTTTAATTTTCAATTTGTTTCCATTTTTAAGGACATTCTGCTTGATCTTGATATTCCAAATTTTAAAAAGAAATTCATTTTTTCTTTGTTTTTAAGACATTACCCTTCCTTTTTCATATTTTTCAAAATTTTCAAGACATTACTCTTGCTTTTTCAATTTTAAAAAAAATCATTTTTCTTTGTTTTCAAGATATTACACTTCCTTTTTCATATTTTTCAAAATTTTAATTTTTTTTTCAACATTTTCATGATATTACTCTTGCTTTTTCATATTTTTGAAAAAAAAATCATTTTTTTAATATTTTAAGACATTACTCTTGGTTTTTTATTTCTTTTTTATTTTTAAATCTCTCTACAAATTTAACTTGCTTATTCATATTTTTCAAAAGTGAATTTTTTAAAACTTTTTAAAGACTCTACCCTTGCGTTTTCATATTTTTAAAAATTTTCATTAATGAAACCTTAAAAATTGAGGGTATCATTTATAATATTAGTGTTTAATTAATAAAACCTTGAAATAATTTGGGTTTCATTTATGAAATCTAAATATTTAGGGTTTCGATTAATGTTCATTTATGAACCACTATATATTTAGGTTTTTAATTTAGGATTTTGTTTATACAACCCTAAATATTTAGGGTTTTAATTGAGGATTTCTTAAATGAAACCCTAAGTAATTAAAGTTTCATTTAAGAAACCATAAATAATTAGAGATTCATTTAAGAAATCCTAAATATTTAGGAAGAATTTCATAGTTTCATTAATCAAATCTTAAATATTTAGCGTTTTATTAATAAACCCCTAAATAATTTAGGTTACGTTTATTAAACCTTTAATATTTATGGTTTCAATTTAGGGTAATGCTTATAGCTTAATTAATGAAACCCTAAATATTTAGGGTTACATAAATAAAACATTTAATCAAAACCTTTAATATTTAGGGTTTCATTTAAGAAACCCTAAATATTCTTGTCTTTTCATATTTATGAAATGAAACCCTAAATCTTTAAGGATTTGATTAACAAAACCTTAAATCTGTAAAGTTTCATATAGGAAACTCTTAATATTTAGTTTCAATTCCTAAACCCTAAATCTTTGGGGTTTTGTTTCTTAAGTTTTCCTTCATGGTTTAGGATTTATGGTTTTATTAGGGTTTAAGGTTTCATAATTTATATTTTCGAGTTCTATTTCATGGTTATGATTTCATAGTTCATGATTTGGGGTTTCATTAATTGAACCCTAAATATTTAACATTTATGGTTTCATAAATGAAACTCTAAAGAGATAGGATTTTGTTAATCAAACCCTGTAGATTTAGGGTTTCATAAATTAAATTCTAAAGATTTGAGTTTTCGTAATTGAAACAATTACGATTTAGGGTTTTATAATAAAACCCCAATAAATGAAAACCAAGATAATTAGGATATCGTAAATGAAATCCAAAACATTTAAGGGTTTCTAAATGAAATTGGGGTTTAGTAAAAGAAATCTCAAAGTTTAGGGTTTCATAAATAAAACCATAAAACTTAGGGTTTTGTAAAATAATCCCTAAAGATTTAGGATTTCATTAAATGAAATCTTAATGTTTTAGGTTTCATTAAAGAAATGTTTAATATTTAGGGTTTCGTGAATGAATCTATAATAAATGAAACCTAACAGAGTTAATGTTTGGTAAATGAAATATTAAAGATTTAAGATTTCAAAATTATAATTGTAAAGATTTAAATTTTTTAAATGAAATCCTAAAGATTTAAAATTTTGTAAATGAAAGTCAAAAGATGTAAGGTTTCTGTAAATGAAAACTTAAAACTTATGGGTTTCGTAAATGAAACCCTTTACGAAATCTTAAACCATTATGATTTCATTTACGCATCCTTAAATGTTTAAAGTTTCATTTACGAATCTCTAAATTGTTAGAGTTTCATTTATGAAGCCCAAAATCTTTAAAGTTTTATTAATGAAACCCTAAATATTTTAGTTTTCATTTACGAAACCCTAAATATTTTAGTTTTCATTTACAAAACCCTAAATCTTTAGAATTTGATTAATGAAATCCTAAATCTTTAGGATTTGATTTACGAAACCTTAAATCTTTAGATTTTCATTTATAAAACCTTAAATATTTAGAGTTTCATTGATAAAGTCTAAATCTTTAAGGTTTCATTTATAAAATCCTAAATCTTTAGGATTTTATTAAAGAAATAATAAATCTTCAATGTTTCATTTATGAAACCCTTAATAATTAGAGTTTTATTTCCTTAACCCTAATTTTTTTAATTTTGATTTGTTGTAAAAAAAAAATACTTATATTTACATATTTTATATTCTTAATTATTAAAATCCAAATTATTATAACAACAAGAGAGATTAAATAGTAAATACAAAAATATTTTTTTTTGTTAAAGGACTATGTTATTTTTTGGCTTTCACTTCATTTTAATTAGTTACTTTTTCTTTTTACAAAAAAGATTATTAATATGTTTATTTCTTTAGACAATTTTTTACTATGTTATTATTTAGTTTATCATTTATACATAATTTCAACCCATACGTGATGATTTGTTTATTATGTATTGACACTCTTAATTAAATAATTACAAACATAATATATTAAAAAATAATTTTAGGGATTAGACAAGTTGACAAATTGGCTCGTTGGCGAGTTAGCCGTGGCAGGTTAAGAGCACTCCCCCGTCCCACTATTTTTTGACAGGTTGACCTATGAACTGCAACTCATTTTGTAACCCTTAATTTTGAATACCCCTAAGTTTATCCAACCTAAATGCCAAACTATTCATTTGATTGGAAATAGTTTGTTTTATTTTATAATGAAGACCGGAGATTTGTTTGCGTAAGTGGAAATTAAATTTCCAAGGAAATAAAGAATTGATTATTAACCTTGAGAGGGATGCATATACTCCTTCCTTCCTATTTATAAGACTTTGGGAGAGGGTATTTGGGTAAGAAAGTCAGAGAAAAAGAGGTGCAAATAGAAGCTCAAATTATCTTTCGTAAGGCCTTAACATCACGCCCAGCCTTACATTGGCCCACAAATAAACCCAAATAACTGAGAATTTCTGCCTATCATATTTCTTGAGTAACAGTGTAAAAACGTTTTATTTTATTTTTATAACAAAAGTCTAAAAAATTGGTTAATGAAATCGGCACGTTGATTAATTTAACCTTTAATATTACGAAAAGAGCGAATTTAGTTATTCACTTTGATAAACGCAATTAATTTGGTTTCTGAAACTGGCAAATTAATTTAGTTTCTAACAACTAACATTATCAGTTCGGCCAATTTGATCTTTGATACTACTACTATAGGGATCAAGTTAAAACTTAAAAGGTTAAGATATTAAAATCAATAACTAAATTACTTTTTCATAACATCAATAACTAAACTAAGTGGCGCTAGTTATCAAAATTAAGGATTAAATTTGTTTGTCCATAATGTCAAAGACCAAATTGGTCTATGATGCCAATTTCAAAGATTTTTAAATTGATGTTTTACTCGAGTTTTGAGCTGTTAGAGTCTGTAATATTTGTTTTATTACCGTGCTGCTCTTCTCGAAACTTATAATAGTTTTACCTAATAAACAAACTTCAAATTCAAATACGAATTACGAAATTCTAAACTGCTGTTTAGTAAAAAAATACTCGACTTATTGGTGCACGAAAAACCTACTTCATCGGTTTTAGAAATGTGAAGCTCCAACGGGAGCATTGGCTTTGAAATATAGTGTGGTATAGTTACATTACATTCACATGTTGTTTTGTGTAGTGCGAAAGACTTGATTGGGAAAGTCCCAAAGGAACAAAAACACAGCTCGTGCTATTAACACTAGGCACCATAATTTTTTTGGTGGGTAACATAGGCACCATAATTATTTCAAAGGTTATTAGTAATGTTCACCATAATAATCCAAATGATTTCAACATTGAATTACTTAGCAAGTAAAGAATTGGTAGTTGAGAGAACTTATGATGAGTTTGAATCCTTGATCTTAATGAGTGTAAAAAGTGTGTCGAATTTATCCAAAACTAGAAGTAACTTTTCTTTTTTGTTTCATTATTGGCGATCTAAGACGTAACTCTTTTTTTAGAAGAAGTAGGTACTTTATTGTGGTGGATGTATTTACTATTTAATTGCAAATGTATTATTAATTTTAATCACAATATATTTTGGCATCTTTTTTTTGTCACCAACTTACATTCTTGTAAATTCACTCCAACCAAACCAACTTATTGCCCACGCTCCAATTGTTAAAGCTACCCTTTTGAGCAGTGTTGGCACTTGCCATTGCATGTGGCCACTATGGGTGGTTTTGGGTTATAGAATATTCGGTCGATTATATATGCTTTTGGATGTTTGAGGCCTCCACACCTTTGCTTTTCTTCCCCTTTACCAAAAAGTTTTTATAACATTTAGTAAGTTTTCTTCTCCATTTCTTTACTCCTTTTTTTATACGAAAAAAATAACATTAAGAAAGAAGATAAAGAGTACAAGAGATACCTAACTCTTACAAAACTTGCATCACCAAGAAGTGATTTAATCTATTTCATTTTATCTAATAAAAATGACTAATATCACCTTACAATCGAATGTTTGAATCCTTTTTAAAATAATGATATATATTTTAATTCTAAAAAAAAAAAAAAGAATTATATAGTGACACTGATACTATGATATAATCACTATCTTTTATTTATATAACTTTTAAAATACTTCTATAAAAATCAATTAATTTATCATAGATAAATAATTCTACCTGTTTAATAATGTACAATTATGTTACATTATCTTTCACTACCATTTTTTTGTTTAAATTATACACAATAACAACCTTTCAAATCGGTTTCTCAAACATGTTAATGGTGCGTAAGCATTAGTTGATTATAAAAGAGAACACAAATTAGTTTGACCCTTTAGCTGTCCTGCCACTTTTGATTTTATACGTCTTTATTTCATTCATATGTAACAGACCCATGTATCTAAGTCTAATGGTGTCAAATAATGACAAAATAATGTGTATTGAATCCTTAGAAAAAATTGTCTTCTGTTGCATAATGCAAAACAATAAGGCATTGTTGGCCATCTCTTTCCATGTGATATTTCCCCTCAGAAGAGTAATGCTCCACTAGGTATACAAGTATAGGAATAGGACAAATTATAAAGATATAAGGGCCAGCTGTTAAGAAAAGTATAATTTTTTTTTTCTTTTGGCAAAGACCAATTATATATTATGAAATAATAAAAAGAAAAGATGCAATTTTAGAAGGAAAGGGACCCTTATCTTCTTCTAGCTGCACAATGAAAAGTAGCTCGTGGTACCACAGGGAAGAAAAAAATCTGCTTTTGTTGGTTCATGATGGGTGACGATTAACTGTTCTAATTAATAATTAACAATTAATAGTGGTACTGTTTATTAGTGTGCTTAACGTTAATAAAAATGGTCATCTAATAATCCTACTTACAAAGATGAATCATGAAATTTCTTGGGAATTAAATACACTTTTAGACGAGACATATAGGCCCAACTTATGGTTTGCAGTGCACATTTGATTTCGTATCTTCCACGCCAGAAGATTTGCAATTGGGACCAATAGTTATTTTCAACTTTTCTTTTCCTCTTTTTTTCTTGATTTTTTTTCTTTTTTTTTTGCACTTTTGGGGCATCCTAGAAAGTTGTTTTTTTTTCAGGGGCTAAGAGAAAGCTAATATAGATTCCCTATTTCCATGCACCAAAGTGGCATCTTCATTCTTGTTTTATTTTATTTTTATCGATTCAGTTATATTTGCAATTACAATTAGAATCTTAAGATAAAAAAGGTAGATTAATAATCAATTGACTTTGGTCATGGCTCATAATATATGCAGTGGTATTCACATTGACATCAGAAAATGTCTAAGTTTATGGCATTTGTATTGAAGAGGAGGTTGTAGTGTAACGTCGATAATGATGTTTGACAACGTGACTTAAGAAATGAAAAAGATGGAGAATTGGAGATATATCTCAATCGAGAATTTAGCACATCCCATTAATTACGCTGTGTCTCAAGAAAGTTGTGTCCGACAGTGACATCATTTTAGTACAAAAATAGTCAAATGTTGACAATAATACAGCTTAATTAAACTGAAAACATTACTATATAAATTAGGATTCGACGTACTAGTTACTACGTACTTTGACTCGAAATTCAAAAGTGAAGAAAGATTCTGAGTCAAAGTAATGAAGTATATATAGAAACTGCATGAAGAAAAGTTTACTACCTCATACACGCTGTAATATGGTTGGAATCCCCATGTAAAGTTTCAAGCTCTAAATTTATGTTTCGGTTTGGTGGTGGATGAACATCAAATTAAAGTGCGAGTTAGGCACAAATCACACTTTTAATTCTAGCTACATTAGTTATTTAGATCAAGCTATAATAAATGATTTTATATAACTGTCAATCTGAGTATAAATTAATTTTCTTTGACCTTAAAAGTGATGTTCGCTTAAATATAACCAAACCCCATTAAAATAAGACAAAACCCCATAGGGCCTTTTTAACGATTAATGATCTATAAATTTGTTTTTTTAGACAAATAATAAATTAAGAAAAGAATTTGCACCATAATTTTTTGTAAAAATGAGTTGGGTACGTTGATATGAATTTTGTAGATATACTAACCTTTCCAGAATACAATCATTTTATTTTTTGTCTGTTCTGATATGATCAAACATCCATCTTAAATATTTTCCATTCATTTCTGTCAATCTAACATATTTATCTTATTAACCTTTTAAAGTACAATATAGTATTTTTTTTTTTATAACAGAACAATATAATATGCCCTTTGTTTTGTTTTAAAAAAATACAATTAACTATAAATAATCTCTAGATAACCTTTTTCGGATCATATACCCTAAAATCCTAAATGTTCAACTTATGCCCATATTTTCATGTGGTTTACTAGCCGCAATAAAAGACTAAATTGAATTACAAAACAGAATGATATTGATCCTTGATCTACCTTGCCATTTGTTGTTCCAAATGAATTGTATGAATATTCTGAACCATACAATACAACTTTTTTTTTTTTTTAATTGGGAACTGTCTCCTTTATAGGAAGCATGCCATGTACTCCATCTCTTATTATTCAAACAATGACAAAAATATACGCATAATTTATTGGAAACGCTTGTTCTTTTCGCATAATGCACAAAGTGTCCTATAGCGTTTTGCTCCCTATGTGAAAAAAAAAAAAAAAAAAAAAGCTTTATACAGTACAAAATACAAATGTTGAAATTAAACTTATCACTAGCATTGATTGGTGTTCAAACAGTACATACCCAAATCCTAAGTTGCCTTGGTTTTTATTTTTTAATTCGCTTTTCATATGAAAACCATATATGGTGGTAAGTCAAGGCCATTTTTTTTTTTCAAATATAGAAAATGAATTTATCAAAAACCTTTAGATAAATGAAGCTTAAGCCAAATGATAAATCCACATAATGCACCATGCATGTAGGGCGTTTTTCTTTTATAGAGAAAACGAGTTGTACGTTAAGAAGTCACTATGTTGATAGTATAAAAATCATTCGGGCACAGAAGAGCACGCCTGAAAAAGCAACTTTTCTACCAATGGTTTAATATTAATTAATTTAGTACTAATGATTTCACGTTACATTGATATGATGCTCCAACTGCCTCTGCTCATTGTCATTTGTCACAATGAAATCTCAAATTACAGTTCAATATAGAATCATAATTACTAAGGAAGACCGTTGTCCTTGTAATCATTTTCAATAATTAGGTCATATTGAGTACAGAATTTCTCAATAATGGATGTTATCATTTTTCTTCGTGGATACTCGTACTGATAATTATTTTGCCTTTCGTTGCTTATATAATGATAATACCATTATAGTCCATACTATTATTATATTATTAATGATATAAGATGTGAAGCAGAGACACTGTCTTAAAAATACTTAATAATCAATTCTATATAAATTTTTTAGTGAAACATCACATTAGCCTGTAAAATTTCAATTCTTAATTTTGTAGAAGAAATTTAGTTATTGAAGTCGACAATCGCTAGTGATTTCATCAATTCTTAATATATATCAGGATCATTAATTTGTATCCTAACTTCATTAATTATTAATTATTTGAATATAAATCTTTGACTTGGAGTAAATTATACTACTCATATCTGAAAATTATATTAGTGTAGGAATAGAAAAAAGTAAGATGTTTATGTAATTTTATAAAATCTCATTGTAGTTTATGTAATTTAGTCTCATCTTAAACTATGTTAAGTATGAACCATGAAGCCAATGTGCTGTGCATATCATGCATTCAGCTTAGCTTGTTCAACTGAAGTAGCTACGAAGCTGAGTTGGCGATGATGATAGTGTACATTAACATCACAACTTTTGGGGCATGTCTAGAGACCAATGTCAACCTCTCTTGTGGGTTAAGTGGTGGAGTATTCAATATTCATTCATGTGATCTTTGTGTACGTATATGATTCTGTGTTTTCGGTTTGGACTTTAATTTGGTCAAATTTGTGGAGCCCAAATTCGCAATCATATATTCATATATATAAACTGAGTTTTCTATAGCAAATAAAATGTCTTTGTTTCATAATCTTTTACCCAAACATTTGGTTAACTAAATATATACTTGACTTAACTATCATGTTGATCGATAAATATTTTATCAAACTCAATATAATATATGTATATGGTTGAGTTTATTTTAAAATAATAATACATTTTTTGTAATAATTTTGAAAATATAAAAAGAAGTAGGCAATTATTCACGAGTACAAATAAGTTTGACTACTAAATAAACACGGGTCTGATTGAAACACAAGTTGAGCAAAATTTACCAATGCCGACAACAACAAACTCTCTTCTTCACAAAATCTGATACAATTTTGGTCGTGTGCATGCCAAAACTCGTACCTCGCTCTGCACATTTCTGAATCCGTGGCTCTAGGCATTGAAAATTTGAAAAGCTTATTGAACTTACACTGCCTAGCTATTTGCCTTCACGTGTTTTATTTTTGGGCTTTGAAATGAAATGTATATTTCATTATTATTTTGTACACGAAGAAAAAAACAAAAGAGGTGAGGTTAATTATTAGTATTATAAAAGCAGAATAATAATTTCAGCTGGCATGGCAAATGGCCATACACGTAGACGAGAAACTTTGTATGGTGAATATGGATTTCTCATATATTGTCATTTTATTTTGACCATTACGCAATGTAGTTGTGTACTGTGTGTACGAATCTTGTCCTAAAAGGTCTTTGCCCCGTTCCAGTTTCAGTCACCTACGTAGCGTTATGTAATGCACACACTGCTTTTATTGCATGCAACCTTTTTTGGTTTACGTCATAAATATCTATTCTAATACAAGTGATTTATTTGATTCGGAATTATTGTAAATAAATTAATTGGGTATTTTGTTATGAAAAATCATAATAAAAATATTATTGCGCACCTTTTATTTATTTTTCCCTAAAGTAAAGTAAATATACCTTAACTTTTTCCACAAAAAGTATATGTTTTTTGTTACCCAAAACTCGCGTTTAACTGAAAGTCTGAAACCAATAGCCGTTGGTGAATCACTGAATTGCATTGCATGCCACCTAGCTAGATCTGCTTTTTTTTTTTTTTTTTCTTCCTTTAAAGACAGATATAATGAATTAAAACGGTAATTTTAACGTTGATAAAGTTCAGAGAGTTATTCTAGTTGTTGTAAAAGTATACCAAATTAGAAAAAAAAAAAATTGTGTTTCTTGTTTGAACTATTTCTTAATTTTTTTTTTTGCTGAAGGAAGTCTTTCTTAATTTAGTCTCAAGATATTAACTACATTTTTTTTATAAGCAAAATAAATTCATTAATAAAGATAAGAACTTGTCTTACCTACAGAAATTAACTCTTCAGCAAAAAAAAAAACTATAGAGATTAACTTAACTTAACTTAAATAGTTAAAAATTAAAATAATTAACTGAGTCAACGGGATATTGTCAAGCCTATTTTTGAAAGTCAGTCAAACTTGTATATATTATTATTATTACAAATAGATTATGTGATTATTAACATACAATAAGAGTTTAATTAGTGTCTTGATTTGCTTAATAACTAGTCTGATTAAAAAAGAATTTGTTTAATAAATGACAACAATAATATAAAGAAGTGCATTGTAACATGTGCAAAGTATTATCGTAAGACTAGTCTGACCAGGATCTAGGATGCTGCAGGTAAGACGGTGTATTGGGGCGCGTGCTATGTCACGGAACGCACCGTTTTCTGTGACCGACATCCTCCGTAGATACCAATTTATAACTCACTTCCTTTTCCGTTTTTGCTACTTCCACTCTTCAATTTCTCCTTCTTCTTCTGTTTCACCCTATTATTACACATTTTCCATCACTTAGCCAAAAAAAAGTTTCAATGATGAAATAAAAATACTACTAATGAATAATGAATAATGGGAAATGCGTCTTAAAAGACAAGCTTGTTTGTTTTCTTTCTCCATCTTTTCCTTATTCTTTATGGGTAATTTCCTTTTGTTGAATCTTTTCCCACTAACTTTAAGGCATTCAAATTATTTTTTTCCCCTTGTCTATTGTCCAACTAAAGTGCTACATAATTGTAGTGGATAGATATTTGGAATTAAAACCGACAGTAAGCCTGTCATAATTTACTCTGTGAGACTTCAACAATTCAACGTTTAGGAATTTAATTTGATTTTTTTAATTAAGTTATTTAATTTGAAATGTTAAAAATGTTCAATTACTTATTTTATATAGTTGAAAAACTTTATTTTTGATTGTCAAACAAAAAAACCTTATTTTTAATTCATTATATTTAAAAATACATTCTTTTAGTTTCTACACATATAGTTTTAACATTTAACTATTAAAAAAACTATTGATATTTAACAAATGCAAGACTAAATTTATAACTTTTCTTCCAATTATATTATTTTTTTACAATTACTAATGTATTTACTTTTTATTGCTTCACTATCCTAGGCACTAAGTACCCAAACCATTAACAAGAATGTTCACATGGACATATTATATGCATCATGTTTGATTTAATCTCATATCTCTAAAAGAATATTAAGCTAAAATATTGAAATTTTTATTTTTAACACGTTAAAATGTGTGTCTATTTAACATATGTTAAATCAAACACATAATGTTCCATTTACATACACATTAAAATTGTTTGATAAAAATTTATTTTTGACGATTTTTAATCATAATTTTTAGTGATTTTGAATTGTTAGAACATAAATAGTCACTAAATTTAATAAAATAATAATAAAATTATTCAAAAGTTAAAGAATTTTAACTGATAAATAAAAAGTTTAGAAACTAAAACTAAACATATAAAAAATTCTCACTAAAAATTTAGTTTATCCTTATAATTATAAGTTATAAATAATTAATTAAAAAATAAAAATTACCACACATCAAAAGTTAAGATTTTTCCATAACAAATAATAAAAAAGTAAAAGATTTCATGACATATCATGTGAAAATATTATAAAAATAGTAGAGGAAGAACACATAGGCAGAATAGGGGGAGTGGAAATAGCAAAACATGCAAAAGCAGAATCTTAGCTGGATCCACAGCACCTAAATTTTACCCTCTACTTTCTCCCCTTTTGTCCATCTGATTCAACTTTTTCACATTCTCACTCTAAACAAATCCTCTTCTCCCTCTCTTCCATACACTCTCTCTCTCTCTCCCCCATTTTAGCAAGAGAGAGAAAGCAGAAAACACTCACCACCCAACACAGACACAATGTGCAGCAGCATCTCCACCCTCACACTCTTCCTCCTCATTGCAACATTCATCCCTCTCTCCACTCCCACCACCCACAGAAGAATCCTCCACCAACCCTTTCTCCCTCAAGAGGGTGGTTCTCCTCCACCCTCACAACCCCCAACCTCTCCTCCACAGCAATCTCCTTCCCCTTCACCTCCAAACCCAAAGTACCCTTTTTCCACCACACCCAACACCAATGCTTCCACACCCTTTTTCCCAACTTACCCTTCTCCTCCACCTCCTCCTTCTCCTTCCGCCTTTGCTTCCTTCCCTGCCAACATCTCCTCCCTTATACTCCCCCAAAGCCAAAAGTCCAAATCTTCCTCCAAAAAACTCCTCGCCGTCGCCATCGCCGCCGTCGTCTGCGCTGTCGCAGTCGTCGCCCTCTCCGCCTTTGTCTACTGCCGCCGCCGACGCAAAAACTACTCAGCCGACGAAAAAACCCTCAGATCCGACAGCAGCATCCGCCTCTTCCCCCGCGAGGCCACCACTGGCGGCGGCTCCGCTGCCGCCCGGAAAGTGAGAAACACCTCTTCTACTAGCTCTGAGTTTCTCTACCTTGGCACCATTGTGAACTCCCGCGGCGGCGTCGATGAGCTCTCTGACCCACGCGCCGCCGCTTTGAACCCCCGGAAAATGGACTCGCCTGAGCTCCAGCCGCTGCCGCCGCTGGCGAGACAGGCTTCCAGGCTTCGAGAGGAGTCGCCGGCGATGGTGGAGGACGATGAAGAAGAGTTCTACTCGCCGAGAGGGTCGCTGAATAATGGAAGGGAAGGCTCCGCCGGAACCGGATCGGGTTCCCGGCGTGTTTTCAACGCCATTGCTGCAGAAAATTTGATTGGTCGTAGCAGCAGTGAATCATCCACTTCTTCTTACTCTTCTTCCTCTTCTGCTTCTCCGGATCGCTCTCATTCCATTAGTCTTTCTCCTCCGGTGAGCATAAGCCCCAGAAGATCACAGCCCAAGTCGCCGGAAAATACCATTACCCACCATTCTCCGCCGCTGGAGGCGGCAGAGGATAGAAGCTCCCCTTCCTCGTCCACACTGTCGTCTCCGTCGCCGGTTTTCGGCCAGCACTTGCTTTCATCGTCAATGTCGTCGACGCCGGAGCGGAGGGAGTGTCAGTCACCGTCGCTGTCGCCGCTCTCTCTGTCTCCGATGAAAAACCCAGATGGTGAATCAGTTCCAGGACTTGTTGTACTTGAAAAAACGCCATCTTTTGGTTCATCCAAGTCGAAAAACGAAAGTGGGTCTCCGAGATTGTCCAACGCTTCTTCCATTGGGAAGTCCTCTGCGTTTTCTCTGCCCTCTCCGGATAAAGGGATGAACTTGCATCATGGGTTGGATCAGTCTCCGACCATATCCGACGTTTCAGATCGGTATCGACATTCTCCTCTATCATCGTTGCATTTGTCGCCGACGCTGCTTTCGTCGCCAGAGAGAGAGTTGAACCCTCAGCCACAGCCACCACCACCTTCTCGGAAACACTGGGAGATTCCTGACTTGTTGACACCAATTGGCGAAGCACCAAATTTTTCAGCTCCACAGAGGAAACAGTGGGAAATTCCAGTTCTTTCAGTACCAATCGCTCCATCTAGTAGTGTTTTAGCCCCTCCGCCGCCTCCACCACCGCCACCGCCACCTCTGGTGGTTCCACGGCAGCGTAAGCAGTGGGAGGTGCCGTCACCCGCGACGCCGGTGGATCAACCGGTTTCGAGGCCGCCGTCGCTGACTCCACCTTCTAGGCCTTTTGTGTTGCAAACCCCAAACACCAAGGTTTCACCAGTTGAGTTGCCACCTGCTAGTTCTCAGAATTTTGAGGAGAGTTCTGAGGAGACATCTAAACCTAAGTTGAAGCCTTTGCATTGGGACAAAGTGAGGGCCAGCTCTGATCGTGAGATGGTGTGGGATCAGTTGAGGTCCAGTTCTTTTAAGTAAGATCTTCAACTGCCAATCACTATTTTATTGTCTTGTTATGTTTGTTATTGCCTTTTGACTTTTGAGTTTCAGTTGTGCTTAGGGAATGACACTTTTAGTAGTTGATGATTCGTGTGTGCATGATGTTCGTGGATTTAACTGCGTTGAATTGGGTTGGCTGCAGGTTGAACGAGGAGATGATTGAAACTTTGTTTGTAGTGAACACGCCAAACCCAAAACCTAAGGATAGTACTCCACGTTCAGTTCTTGCACCGCAAAATCAGGAGGATAGGGTGCTGGATCCTAAAAAGTCCCAAAACATTGCTATCTTGTTAAGAGCACTTAATGTGACTATAGAAGAAGTGTGTGAAGCACTTTTAGAAGGTATTTTTCTCTAGTTTTGTTGTAATTATTGATTATTGATTGTCCCTTGCATAGATAGAAATAACAACTTCTGTTTATAGTGTTGGCAGTTCTGGTAATATTGGCACTTGTTTAATTTCTTGCTGGTCTTGGCCTCTTGATGATAATCATGTGGAATAAATTCTTTACCCACTCCCGACACATCAATTTTAGTTGCATGTGCAGTAGATGCTTGCGTGGGTATTTTATACAGTTCTCGATAAAGTGGGAAGTTTTCAAAGGAAAAAGAACCGAGATATGTCGACAGACACTAATTAGGCAACAACTTTTGCTTTGGTATAGTAGAAGTTTGGTGAATAGGTGTAGGTCTTCATTGAGAGGAAGATGTGCTTATTGCCTAACATATAGTTATAAATAATACATGTCACATGAATGAAGCTAGTGGTCTGTTTTCTTCGGCTACTGTATGGATTTATTTCTAGAGTATTTCTTTTAGGTAAGTTATTTATGTCCTCTGAAGTCTGGTTACTGAAACAATATACTTGTGCATTATAAATCTTTGTTTGGCCAATCTATTGATCTGTCTGTTATGTGTTCACAAGGTTCATAAAGTGCTGAATAAAAGAGATTTCATCTTGTCTCTTGTTTGTGGTGTTCTCTCTCTATATTCTTTCTTTGGTGATAAAAAATAACTTTTAGCTGCAGCTTTGTTTTGTAAAAGCTTGCTTGTAGCCCTTGGTCATAAGAATGTGCTTTCAATAACTCAATCCATCCACCACTTTCCAATTTTTACTACTAATTTATGTTCTGAATATGTAACTAAAACCATTTACCTTTTAACAGGTATTACTGATACTCTTGGAACTGACCTACTTGAAAGCTTGTTAAAAATGGCCCCAAGCAAGGAGGAAGAACGCAAATTGAAGGAACATAAAGATGATTCTCCAACCAAGCTTGGTCCTGCTGAGAAATTTTTGAAGGCAGTGCTTGATGTACCTTTCGCATTTAAAAGGGTGGAAGCAATGCTTTACATAGCCAATTTTGAGTCAGAAGTGGATTATCTTAGGAAATCCTTTCTAACTTTGGAGGTAATAATCAATCATTATTCTTTTCCATTGATTTATTTATATCCTCTCCCATTATTTCTCTCCATCTCTCTCTCTCTCTTCCCTTTTTCCCAAATATAATCTCTTGTAGTGAAGGCCAAGCAGAATCCGGTAATGATGTCCATAAATGGTTCTCAAGACGTTTCTCTTTGTACATGTCATGAGTTTCTAGTCTCTTTGGATTTGCAGACTTCTTGTGAAGAGCTGCGAAACAGTAGAATGTTCTTGAAGCTTCTGGAGGCTGTGCTCAAAACAGGGAACCGCATGAATGTGGGGACAAACCGTGGCGATGCACATGCATTCAAGCTTGATACGCTTCTCAAGCTGGTTGACGTCAAAGGCGCAGATGGCAAAACCACTCTACTACACTTCGTTGTACAAGAAATCATCAGAACCGAAGGCGCACGTCTCTCAAGCACCAACCAAACACCGAGCACGAATGATGATGCCAAGTGTAGACGGCTTGGCCTGCAAGTCGTGTCAAGCCTGAGTACCGACCTAGTGAATGTGAAGAAGGCTGCCGCGATGGACTCCGAAGTTCTCAGCAGCGAGGTCTCAAAACTCTCCAAAGGGATTGCACACATTGCAGAGGTAGTGCAGTTGGATGAAGCATCAGGGTCAGATGAAAGCAGCCAGAAGTTCAGAGAGTCAATGAACAAGTTCATGAGAATGGCTGAGGAGGAGATTCTAAAAGTGCAAGCACAAGAAAGTGTTGCCTTGTCCCTTGTGAAGGAGATCACAGAGTATTTCCATGGGAACTTGTCAAAGGAAGAAGCTCATCCATTTAGAATCTTCATGGTAGTAAGAGACTTCTTAACAGTTCTTGATAGGGTGTGCAAAGAAGTTGGTATGGTAAATGAGAGAACCATGGTTAGTTCAGCGCATAGATTCCCTGTCCCAGTCAACCCTATGCTTCCACAACCTCTTCCTGGACTTGTTGGAAAGAGACAATACAATTCCTCAGATGATGATGATAGTAGTCCATCACCTTAGCTGTGTTTCACTGTGACATCTTTTGGCTGCATCTTCTGTTAGGAACAACCTGTGGAACCAGGTGATTTTGATGGGTCTGGGGCTGCATGTATGATCTGGCCAACCTTTTTTTTTTTTTCTTTTTTCTCTTGTTAAATTGTAAAAATCCTTGTAAAAGATTTGAGTTATATATATTATAGATTATATATAGAGTAGAAGATTTTCTTTGGGGGAAAATAAGCTTTGCCTTATATGAAATAGGATGCTCATTAATTTTAAGGTGGTTATGTACAAAGCTATTCAATAGAAGACACTATAATTTGGGGAACCAAGATAATAAGCAGAATTTATGTTCAGGGTGTGGGACTTGTAGGGTTTTAGCTTGAGGGCTAATATATTTTTGAGCAGTTTTATTATAAAATCATGAGTGAGAGTTTATTAAATAGGGAGGTTTATATAATTTTATAGTTTTTAATATATTTTAATTAATAAAAAAAAGAATGAATTAAAAAAATAGGTTATAAGTATTTTTCATATTCTTTAACGACTTTATAATTTACTAATGTGAGACATGTTATCCAAAGATTAATCGCTTAAGTATGGTTTCGTAGTTTTTGGTTACATGACAGTCTGATTCCTTTTCAAAAAAGAAAAAGTTTAGGTTAAACAATAAGTATGAAAGAAAACTATACAATTAGGATTTATCAAATACACCATTTGTGATATTAATGAAAACCTATATTGAAGGTATCTTTTTTCCCCCCCCCCCATATAACTAGGGGTATAAAAGTATGTATCATCCAATTGTGTTGTTTCATGAAATCATTGTATAAAATTGATCATATAAATATAATACATTGGAAGTATATGAAATAGTTTATAATTTAACTTGGCGGTGTGTTTTTATATTATACAAGGGAGATGATCAAGTTTACCAAAATTGTGAGACCAACCAAGCACGTTATCAAAGGGGGAAAGGGTTTTGTATTTTTCCGCCAATTTTGTCACTTATGCAATCGAAGACATGTTCCATGCACACTTGCCAGCACGTGATGATGCCCTAGCCTTAGAAAAAAAAAGTGTAGTTTAGTTGACAGAAGATTAAGAAAGTAAGTAAACGGCAAAATAGAACAGAATCTCTTGTTCTCTCTCTCTCTCTCTATGATATGATCATAATCATATGTGTGTACAGAAAACATGTGAATAACACCAAAGCAAAGAAATAAGAGATATATATCATAAAATTGAAGCCAGACATTGGTCTTAATCCGTTGTCTATCACCTGAGCTGGTTCCAATTGAAAACAGGACCATGTACAACTTATCTAAGCGACACTTGTGCCTGTTAATGTTATCATGCATTCAAGTCAAACAAGTAGGATAAAAATATGAATGTTCTACTAAATGTGTGTAAATGTTCAGCCAATATCAAGAAGAAAATGAAAATTTAGTTATTGGACAATTAATAAATAATAGGTTTAAGAATTACTGACCAACAAAACTTAATTAGATACAAGTATATAACAAAATCTAAGCTCTCTAATATATATGCCTCAGCCAATTGTGGAAATGAAATTGTTGAAATTCTTAATTAGTAACACCAACTGCTTTAATTAACATTATTGTCTCATGTCGATTGCGAAGTTGATTGATCACTGTACAAACAAAACACAGTTCCTGTTCTTTAATACATGCTAATTACATCTATTTGGCTTAAATGGTATGGAATTTGGTTTTCTTTAAATAAGTATCAAATTTGAGTCTGGTAAATAGTAAGACTTGAATTAGTTAAGTTTAAAACAGCTTTACATATATACTTTCACACAGACACACACACACAAAAAGACAATTATTTGATTCTATTATTATAAGTATATACTCTATAAAAAATAATAAATAAATATAATTAGAACAAGTGCATATATAAATCCCTACTCAGTATCAAAAGTGACAGTGTTGGCCACAACCACAAAACTAAACATTATGCTCTATGAGGGTGGCAGATGTAAAATTCATTGCTTGCAGGGAGTGACACCTTCAATATTCCTCAGAACAGGGGTAGAAACCCGAGACGAAGAGAAAAAAAAAAATCAACAATATTCATATATTTGCAGAGTTGCAGTGTATGTCTTTATTTTCTTTCTATCTCTTCACCTATCACATCATAGCATATCATTTAATTATCACATCTTTTATTTTTCTCTCTTTTCTTTTTGCCTCTGTATATAAATATCATTTCTTCAAAAAAAAAAAATTGTTATGTAATTTATGTTTGTCCACCCTTCCTCTGAAACATGCATGCATGCAGTCCTTTAGAAAAGACATATTTCCTTTGAATTTTGCATGGATATACCACAGTACTTACGGATTCTCATTGATTACACCATCTTTTCAAAGTTTAGTTTTTTTTTTTTTTGACAGATTCAAAGTTTAGTTATTCAATCTTAAATGGACAAATTATCTTTATCACCTAATATTTATAATTTTTTATTCAAGGTCTAGGCCACTAAGCACGAGCTAATTATTGTATTATTATACTAATTAAATGTTTTATATTATTTTCAAAATGTTTTTAAACTGTAAACGTGTGTATTTTATACATTTCTTTTTCTTCACTTTCTTAACGCAATATTTAATATTCTGATTATGCTCTTTTGTTATTTTCTTTTTCTCTTTTTCATTAGTTAAATATTACTTAATATCATCAGGAACAATTCTCAAATGTAGCACTTATTTTCTGAATTGAACTATTCTAGTTTGTTGGTAAAAATAAAAAATTAAGATGAAGATCTTACATTATTTACTTTAAGCCACCAGTGTAATATCAAAGGATTAATTGTTAAGTGAGGAGAGTAGCTAGGTAGAAAGATTTGATCATTTCAAACAAACCCATAAAACTCGCGGGAATACTGTCTCCCCACAGAACCGTTCACCAACATTCTAATCTTGTACCATATCAAAACTCAAAGACAACTTCCCGTAAAATTTGTTCTTGCTCTTTGTTAACATTACAATGTTATACATTTTTACCTTGTATTTCATTTTCATTTTTTTATTTTTTTGGTTCCTTACATTTTTCATTCTCATGCCAAGATTAGTTGGTTTGGTTCTCTTGGAAAGTTGGTGGCATCACATCTTGTATAGGAAACACAACTCTTTTTTGTCCCTTTTTATTTTTTATTTTTTTTTATCACATCTTGTATAGGTGATTCAATCTGCATCAGCTTTACACAAGAAGGAGCTTGATCTCAATCTCCTTTTATTTCAATTTATGATTGGTCACAACCATTCTTATCTGGTTAGCATCTAAACTCATTGATGAATTACAATGTGAATGAATAATATTCAATACTTATTAATCTATATATCCTCTTTCTTTACAGAGTTTAATTACTTCAGATCAAAACAAGAGTTATGGAACAATTTAAACAAATTGGGGAGGCACTAGGGGGTTTGAAATCTGTGATGGTATTCCGGGAGAACATTCAAATCAACCAGAGGCAATGCTGTCTGCTGCTTGATGTGTTCAGCTTTGCATATGAGTGTATTGCAGATAAGATCATACAGAATCTGAAATTTGAAGAGAAGAATGGGAAGTGGAAGGTTCTAGAACAGCCCTTGAGAGAGATCCACAAGATTTTCAGAGAAGGAGAAGGTTACATTAGGAATTGCATGGAAATAAAGGATTGGTGGGCTAAAGCCATAACCATGTGCCACAACACAGATTGTGTTGAGTTTCATATACACAACTTGCTTTGTTACATGCCTATTGTGATTGAAGCAATTGAGTCTGCAGGAGAAACATCAGGGTGGGATCAAGAGGAGATGCAAAGTAAGAGGCTTATCAATTCCAACAAGTATAGGAAAGAATATAGAGATATGAAGCTTTTCCAGTGGAAATTTGGGAAGCAGTACCTCATCACTCAGGACCTTTGCCACCGGTACGAGACGGTTTGGAAGGAAGACAGATGGTTCCTTTATAACAAAATCTATGAAAAGAAAGTGGAAAGTATAACAAAGTATGAGAAGAAATTGATAGATTTGCTTTTGAGGAATTTGGAAAGATCAGAATCAAGGGTAGGGAGGCTTCTACCAAGCTCAACATTGGTTGGATCTAAGGACTATCAGGTGAGAAGAAGAATGGGGAGTACAAGCCAGTTCAAGGAGATTTCATGGTTAGGTGAAAACTTTGTCATAAATCATTTTGCTGGGGACATTGAAGCTTTGGAACCTGAGATCATAGAACTTTTAACTCTTACTCATCCCAATATAATGGACTGCCTTTGTGCTTTCACTGATGAGGAGAAGAAGGAATGCTTTTTGGTAATGGAACTGATGAGCAAAACACTTACCACCCACATCAAAGAGATTCATGGTCCGCGGAAGCGATTACCATTCTTGATTCATGTGGCAATTGATATAATGCTTCAGATTGCCAGGGGAATGGAGTATTTGCATTCAAAGAAAGTATATATTAGAGAACTAAACCCTTCAAGCATTCTTGTCAAGCCTAGAGGTACATCTCCGGAAGGTTACTTGCACGCCAAGGTAACGGGGTTTGGACTAACTTCTGTCAAGGAATTGAGCCAGAATCAGAAAGGGAACACAAATCAGAATGGAACTCCACCATTCATCTGGTACTCTCCTGAAGTACTTGAAGAGCAAGAACATTCAGGGGGTGCTGCAAACTCCAAGTACACAGAGAAATCTGATGTGTACAGTTTTGGAATGGTTTGCTTTGAGCTTCTAACTGGCAAAGTCCCTTTTGAAGACAGTCATCTACAAGGTGAGAAAATGAGCAGAAACATAAGGGCAGGAGAGAGGCCACTTTTCCCACTCAATTCACCAAAATATGTTATTAACTTGACAAAGAGATGTTGGCATATTGATCCACAACAACGTCCAAGCTTCTCTACAATATGTAGAGTTCTTCGTTATGTAAAAAGGTTTCTTGCATTGAATCCTGGTAATAGCAGTCAGCCAGAACTACCACCAGTGCCACCAATAGATTACTGTGATATAGAGTCAGTGCTTCTGAAGAAGTTTCCTTCTTGGGGAACTTCTGAATCATCACCAGTATCAATGATTCCATTTCAAATGTTTGCCTATTATGTTATAGAGCGAGAAAAAACATGTACAGGCTGTAAGGATAACTATGAGTCTGGAAGTGATGCTTCAGCCTGTGATGAACTTGCTACTTCTGGGGATGAACCATTTCCATCCACAATAGAAAGGAAGTCTTTGCTTGGACATGATATTCTCAACAGAAGGATTCATTTGACCAGGAAATCTCTTGATTTAAAGCCCACCAAACAAACAGGTTACCTTCTGAACGTTTTGCTCTTATTGTTAGTTAATACTTAATAGTATCCATTCAATTTTAAAATACAGCAATAAAAAATGATTCTTGAGAAGCTAGTGTTTGGGAGTTTCTTTTTCTCTATCAAAATGTTTTCTACTGTTTTCTGCTATTATGGCATGTTTGTGAGTTTCTTTTACATTAATCAAAATCTCTACCTGAAACTCCTGCGCGCTAAGGATACAAAAATGCCTGCTAGGAAGAAATTAGTGAAATTTCACAAGTATTTTAGCCATCATTTTTTTTTGCATTCCATACTGACATCATTGATTAATGAAAAAAGGCAAACAACTATCATGCCTCATCAGGTTAACTGAAAATGTATCATAACAGATTACTAATTGAGCAAGGTGATGCTGCACACACAAAAGAGAAATTTGTGAAAGAGAAATATTACTACCAAAGCACACTTTTCAAATAAAATTTATTAATAGGCTGATTTACAAGTGATTTATATTAAGGATGAGTTTGATTTCTATTTTAAAAAATTCTTTAGGTTTTTTAAATATAACTAAACAAGGTTGCTCACACAATTTGTAGAGGGTGATGCAGGACCCTCCAACTAAACAATGAGTGAAATTGAGATAGGTTGAACAAAAATGATTTTTGTTTGTTTGTTTGTTTGTTGAGAAAACACCTTCCAGCTATTTCTGTTTTTTTTTTTTTAATTTTAGAACACTTGTTTTGACATCTTAACTTTTATATAATTGCTAATAGTTTCTTGACATCTTCATGTGTTTTTCAATGCAGGTACACCGAAAGGGAGATCAGCCAGACCTCCACAAATGTCCCCTCGTGCTAGAAGTCTAAGGACTACATCATTGAACCAATTAATATCAAGTCCAAGGGCAATAAGAAGAGTAGCTTCTGGTCATGTCTCAGACTCTGAGCTTTCTTAGATCACAGAACAAGAAGATAGCTTATAAACTCGAGACTCTTCTCATTCTCAAGGATGGATTCACATAATTAACTTAAATTAGTTTAAATTAAGGTATTCTTGACATGAGTAGTTTGTGAAAAAGGATAGGAACAGCAAAACTTACTGTGACTGACTCCTTGTATTCGTGCCACAGCAGCGAAAAGTCTCATTAATGCATGAAAACTTTTATTCCACCATTTCCCCATCCTTAGTAACTGGGTGGAAATTGAAACTGGAGTATCAAATCCAACACTATGGTACTAGAAAAATCTTTCAAACATAAGGGGAATAAAAAACAGAAAAAGGTTTCAGTTTTTCTACCTAAGATCGCATGACAAAGTTCTGTGGCATAGAGATAGAGTTGGCAGCTAATGAGAATAAACATGCAACTTCTGCACAATTTAAAATCAAGGTCTAAAATTAATATTTGAACCATTTTATCAACTAGAGTTAATATTTGCAAGAAAATGCAACAACGCATAGATCATATCCTGTACTTTTCTGACAAACTAAAAGTGATCTGAAAGGTAATTAGTATGTATCTCTGTGCTGCATCCAGATCTGCTTTAGTAATATGTCCCTCACTTGCTTAACAGACTGCAGTCTCAGGATGATGCATGATGTGTAGGAGCAAGAAGTTTTGCTGTAAAACAACAAACTTGTCTTAGTTTCAAGTTCAACCAACTTTCAGGTCTGTCTGGTGCCCCGAGCTTGTTCATTCGTGCATTGTTAAACATCTCATGGCACTTTGGAGGATGTGCTATATACAGAAATGATGATGGATCAGAGGAAACCTCTAGTCACATGTGATACTGATATTTGAAAGAGACTTGCATGCTCCAGCTTCACCAGTGCTTCAGTTCAAAAGCCTACATTTGTACATGCTATATACATTTCTTATTTGGCTTATTTTAATTCTGTTGGAAATAAAAGAAATTGCATAAAAAATACTAAAAAATGAAGGCTGAAACTCTGATGTTTATTTGCCCATATTTAAATACAAATAATTCATAAAAGCTACTCATTAACAGCATATAACAGTCCATAAACTCTAATAAAATCACCAATAAAACATAAACTTGTAACAATATATTAGTAGAAATTCTACCATAAACTTTAATAAAGTATAATAAAATAGATACTGATTCAATTTCTCAACACTTCTCATTGCATCAGTAGTTATTAACTCCAATTCCCTCTTTCAAATTTTAGAACCTTCCTTTCAAAAATGGCTTTGTTAAGATGTCTATCAATGGGTCTTGTGTCTTTCCAATATTTATAAAAGTAACAACAAAACTTTCAGGTTCTTTTTCCAAATTCCACTGTTTATCTTCAGCAAAATGAATATCTCTACTTATTAGAATCTTACCAATTTGTGGTTGAAAGACTCTATAAGCCTTTGAAGTTGTGCTATAGCCAATAAAGATTCCAACCTATGCCTTTTTATTTAATTTATCACTTTTCACCTTTGGAACACAAGTATACGGTCAAAATCTTTTAAGTTTTGAATAAAAGGTTTATGGCCATACCATGTCTTAAAAGGAGTTTTCCTTTCCACCACTTTTGTAGGAAACCTGTTCAACAAAAACACGACTGTATTAGCTACTTTAGCCCAGAATTTCTTCGGAAGTCCTTTCTCATGTATTATACATCTAGCCATCTCCATTATTGTTCTATTCTTCCGCTCACTTACTCCATTTTTTTGTGAAGTGTAAAGGGTAGTAAGCTAGTGCTCAATCCCAACTTCTTTATAGAGAGAATTAAATTGACTTCCCTAAAGATAATTCAAGTAGCAGGCCTCCAAGGTCTAGATGAATCAATTGCAACTTTTCAGTAACATTAACTGAATTTGACATAGTAGTCTACACCTCTTCCATAAGATCCAAAGAGAAGCTTTTTCCTTTCATTGAATTAGACACATCTTGTCCTCAAATAGTACTTTGTAACCCTTTTCAAGTAGCTGGTCAACACTCAACAAATTTTTATTAATTTCAAGAACATAAAGCACCTCATTTATAATTTTAATACCTGAGCAACTTTTAATTGCAACAATGCATTTTCCTTTAACAATTATGCACTCTTCATTGCCTATTTTGACTTTTAAAGTGATTGTTCTGTCTAGCTCCTTGAACAACTCCTCATCATAAGTCATATGATTTGTACATCCACCGTCAATCAACCAACTCTCATCATTATTGTAGTTTATTTTGAGGCTACCAATTGTTCTTACAAATTTTTTGCAATGTGACCAAATTGGTTGCATTTGTAGCAATGTATATCAGGCCTTTTCCAACATTTGAAGTGAGGATGATTCTTCTTTCCAAAGAGTTGGCATGAAGGATATCCCACCTTCTCATTTCCAATTATATTCCCTTTATTAGAACTCTTTCCTTTCTGAGAGTTATGCCAATGTATATTTTTATTTTTAATTTTTCAACCTTCATCAATCTTCTTTGTTCTCGAGCTTGTAAAGCATACACCAATTTTGCCAACGTAATTTGTGATATTTTTGGAATTTTCCAAAGATGAAATAGTGGATTCAAACCTCTAATAGTTACAAAATTTTTTTGAACTATCCTTGATTCAAGAAAATCAGTTCCAAGCAACTTCACCTTAATAATAAGGCTTAGAAGTTTGTCAGAATACTCCTTGATCAAATTCAACACTTGCATCCCTTTGATTTTCTCATTTCCTTCGTACTCTTGTTTGAGAAAATCCCATATGTCCTTTGTTGACCTCAGAATCACAATTCTTGTAAAGATTGCTTTTGAAACAACACAAAATAAGGGACTTTGCCTTTGATTTTTGCTACTTTCTTTATTTATGAGTCCTTATTTATGCAATAGTTGGATTGTCCGGTAATAAATCAATCTCATAATCCTCTTCAATAGCCTTTCAAAGATCACCAGTGTCAAGATTGCCCCTAAGTGATAATTCTCACCCTAAAAAATTAGCAATTTAATGGCTAAATTATCCGATTGCATTTTTTACTCTCAGGATAAGTGTTTAGTGAATTCTCTCCTTACCAGATCCCTCAAGAACAATTTAACCCTGATTACCACTTTTTTCAAAATAAAAGAAATTGCATAAAACACACTAAAAAATAAGATTAAAACTCTTATGTTTATTTCATATTATGTCCATCTTTAAATACAAATAATTCATAAACTAAAATAATTGTTAATAAAGTTACTCATTACAGCATGTAACAACCCATAAACTCTAATAAAAATACCAATAAAACATAAACTTGTAAAAACATAACAATAGATATTCTACCATAAACTTTAATAAAGTATAATAAAATAGACATTGATTCAGTTTCTCAACAAATTCAAATTTTAAGAAAAAAGTAACTAATCTGAGTTCATCTCAAATAAAATGCATGCATGCTTAGTCTTCTGACAAGGATACTAAATCAAAATATTATGGAGTTAGGAACTGAACTGCTTTTAAGGCTTCAGTGTTGACCCAATGTTTTCTCTTTTCTGTCAGACCATTTGCAATAGTTTCACAATTCCAACTGAGTTGGCAGCAACAAGCATGTTAGATTTCTTTCTCCAGCAAACACTAGAAACAAAATGTCCACTATTGCCACCACTATTTAGATGACCAGAAATTGGATCAGTTGACTCAAATTTATGAGTAGCAATTGGCAATGGCAGTGATTTGTGATAACAGTACACCTGAAAGGTGGAAATGTTTAAAATGAATGAGAATTCCTGAATTTGTATCTTGTATATACTAATATTCTTTAATTGTACACATTAAATGACTAAACGAATAGACTTGGTGTTCCAAAACAGATGAAATGGTAGCAACTACATTCCATATGCATAACCTTGGCTTGAAGTTAAACTATGAACTTATTTACCAGTCATAAAATCAGACTAATATTTCAATGTCAAGGTTAGGATAAAATAAAAGCTATACCTCATTAGATTCTGAACCACATGCAATGTATCCATCCAAAACAGATAACCCCACGAAATTCTGGAGAAGAAGAAAAAGAAGATGATGAGGATGAGGATGAGGATCATGAGCTATAAACAGATTAGAACAAACAAAATAAGGCAAAAAAGTGAGACTAAATGTGTAGAGAAACCAACCTTTTCATTACTATGACCTTTAAAGGTAACAGCACAAGCATCAGATGACAAAGCAGAAGAGGTGGTTTTCTTGAGGTCCCAAAGCTTCAAAGTGTTGTCAGTGGAAGCAGACACAACTGCTTCAGCATCTATAAATTCCACATAGCTAACAGCTTTCGCGTGACCGGCTAATGTGCACCAAGGAATTCGAGTGTGACGAAGATCATAACCATAAACCATGTGATCAGCTGATCCAAAAAATAGAAGATTTGTTGAGTAAGCTGAGAACTGAACAGAGCATATATTGGCAGGGCTCCATATTGTTCTTATAGATTTTCTCTGCAACACCATTTGAGACAATTATTCTACTATATAACTTCAAATAGTATTATGTGTTAGTAATGATTTGCTATTAAAATGCATAAAATAAAAAGAAGGCTTGCCTCGCTGATATTCCACAGTTTGACAGAGCAGTCATCACTTCCACTAGCAAACATTTTGGGGTCTGACAGAGAAAAGTGAACAGACCAAGCTCTCTTTTGGTGCTCCATGTATAGAGACAATGGCTGACCAGTGTCTGCATCCCACATCTGAATTCATCCATAAAAGTTATGTGATTAATGTCAATGAAACCTAAGAAATAGTAAATAACAAAAGCAAAGAAAGCTTGGTTGGTACTACCTCCGTTACTTAATATAAGAAATAAGTTGCAGTGTATTTTACCCTACAACTTGTTTCTTATATTAAGGAACGGAGGTAGTATGAATGAAAGGACAAGACTAGATCATCAACATGGTATGCATCTAGACATGTCACATCATACACCATCTGTGACTCATTGCTGATCCCTACCGTGACATGTCTAGATGTATATCATATCATCATTAAATGATGGTAAGGACTATTTTAAAATAAAAATAATGAGGACTAAAACCAACAAAAAAAAAATTGTTATATTTGCATAAACTAAAAACATGTTTAAACTTTCATCAATTATAGTTCTAATGTTGCAAAGGATTACACACCTGAACTGCACCCTCATAGTCAGCAGATGCCAGATGATTTTTTATGTAAGTGTTCCAGCACACACTACTAAGCTTTGATTCGTTTGTCATCTCAACTAATGGTGGGTACTGCATGTCAGCAGAATCGCTTGAAATAGCATTGAGGTCGAAAATCTTGATTTTCTTTGAAACTCCTGCTGCTGCAATGTAATCCTCATCACGATCAAAACTTAAAGAACTTACTATATTGGCAGAACTAAACGGATCACTGTTTCTTAATCTGCCACGCTCTTCAAACTTGCTGTAACGAGCAAACTTGCATAAACCTTCACAGAAGGATGCTAGACAACAACCAACAGAATTCTGAATTCTTCTAGGCTCCATATTATTAGCATTCTCCATCACATTTTTATCATTGCTTGAAACAGATGAAGCATCTTTAGGCAAGAGGAGTTGCGATCTCGCGGAAAAGTAAGTGTTACTCACAAGTCTTTCTTCATCAACAAGTGACCTTCGAATCCATCTACTCATGTCTGAACTTGAAGAGTCTTGAGATTGTGAACTATTTCCTATTATTATCCCTTCAAGATTGTTCATTTGTGCCAAAGAAGGAAACACTGATGAATAACTTCTTTCTACCTCCTTAATATCTTCATTCAAGAAACTTTGCACTTCTTCCAACTTGGCTGCCTGTTTCTTCTTTTCTTCTCTGAGTAAAATTAGAAAATGTAGTAAACTTAGAAAACGTGGTAAAATCTCTGTTTCAGCCTCGTTATGGGATACTCCAAACTCATCAACTTCAGAATTTGATTCCTCTGATTCATGTATAGGTTCAGATTCTAAAATCTTCCTGTTATACATAAAAAATGAGATTTATAAAATTATGGAAGATACAACATGCCCCTTCAACATTCTTTTATTTATTTACGAAAATAAGGAATAAAAAACATAAGAACAAAAACAGACGATTTAGCATGAAAAGAAATATCATAACTTTTTTTTTCCTTGATAAACATATTAGTGGAAAAAATATCTAGTAATTTTAACTAATTTCTGGAAAAAAAAATAGTCATTTTAAGTGAGGTCTTCCTTTTCAATTATTTTTTTTTCATCCAAAAATTCGAATCAATGCCTTGCATTAAAATATATTTTTAATGAATGAAAAATATTTAAATTTATTATTTTTTGGCCACTCATAATTCTTTTTCTTGAGAGACTAAAAATGGAACTAAAAAAACTTGATGGACAAAACATGAAATGAAATAGTTTTGAAAGACTAATACCGGTTAAAACATTTATAAAGACTAAAAACGAAAATCAATAATAATAGATGAATACCAAAAAGTTAATAAAAACAAAATTATTGCTTTTATATCTCCTTGAAAGGAGATATATGTAGGAAAATATTTTTTATTTTAAGTTCATAATTAATTAATTATTTGGTCCTATATCTTAATAAGCACATTAAATTTTTTATTTAGTCCATATTTTTTTTTACAAGTACAAAAAGTAAAGTTTATATCATATATTTAAGAATTTGGAGTGTATATTGAATTAAGATTTTAAAAGACTTTTTAATATAAAAAAGTTTTGATGATTTTTAAGATTTTGTAGAAAACTAAAAACTGTTAAAAAAAAATTAAAAGTCTTTTGTAATTTGAATTTAATGGATTTACAATATAAGATTTGAAAAGATTATATGAATTTCTAGAAATTTTTTTTTTCAAAACTACTCAACATAAACCAAACGTGCTTAAAAATATTATTAAATACAAACTAATTACAAATCATCATGGGTTGAATTCTCTCACGGAACATATGAATAGATTTTTAAAACTCAGAACTTGAGTTGACTTACACTATAGGATTGTAAGTTGATTTATAATGGTTTGGGGTATAAACACATTACTATTAAAATCATATGAAAAAAAAAAAAAAAACGTGTGGTTGAGAGATTATATCACTGTTTCAAAAGTAGAGAATGAAATAAAGCAGTCTATATTAAGAAAGAAAAGTTTCGTAGTTGAATGAGATTGTTTGTTAGGTTTGGTATTTATATGATCAATAAAAAGTTCATAAAATCCATCAAACTCCAATTAAAAAAATAAGTCTATAAAATCTTTATAATTTTGAATAAAGATAACTTCTTTTTTTTAAGTTATTCAAAATTTCAATCGAATACCATAAAATTTCGTTGTCCTCTAAAAAAAATATTGATTGAATACTATCAAATTATTTTTTATCATTTAAAAATCTTGATTAAATACCTCAAAACATTTTTACCAAAAAAAAAAAAGTCTTTAAAATCCTAAACAATCACAATTCAATATACCCCCATAGTTTTAGTTTAAATATAATAAATTTTAAATTTTTATACTTTTAAAATAAATACTTTACATTAAAAAAAAGAGTAAAAAGCATTATATATATATATATATATATATTTAATTATTCATTTAGTCTATTCCTATAAATTTTATTTTTTATATTTTAAAATCATCTCTTTAGTTTTATCCTGAATTTTGACATGGAGACTAAAATAAATTAAAAATAATATTTCTAAGACAAAAACATAAATAAAAAACGGTATTGTAGAGATTAAAATGAATAACTTTTAAGCATATGGACTAAATTAGTAATTAAAAAACAAAAAACAAATTACGCCCGCGAGGATTGTCGCTGCAGCAGCGGCTCGAGCTCCGGCGAACCGGAGTTGTTTCTTTCTTTCTCGGCGGCGGCGGCTTCGCAGGGAAAGAAGTTGGTGGTGGTGGCGTGGTCGGAGTAGCTCTTGCGTCTGCGGAGGCAGTAGACGAAGGCGGAGACGGCGACGACGAGGAGAGCGCAGGCTACGGCGGCGACAGCAGCGGCGAGGAGGTTGGCGGAGGTTGATGAGTGTGTGGAGTCATCAGTGGTGAGTTGGCGGAGGATCCTTCTATTGGTGGAAGTGGTTGGATGGAAGAGTAGTGCAATGAGAATGGAGGGGCTGAATCTGCACATTATGCAGTTCTGTTCTTTCAGTTTAGTTTCAGAGAGAGTGAGAATGAAAATTGGAGTTTCGAGGAAGAAGAAGAAAATTTGTGTTGAAAATGTGACTGTTGGTGGAAGCTCTTATAAAGCTGTGAAATTGTTACTTGTTAAAGATTGTTTGTTATATGAATCTGTTCTATTCACTATTTGTTAGACATGATCTTATAATGATTTTTTCTATTTGTTAACTAATCTGTTTTGAGTATTCGACTTTATAAATACATTACTTAATAAATTAATGAAATAAGCTTAATGCACCCTTAGTTTCCTGTTAGTGATTCTATATAAAGTTTTGCATTTTATAATTGTTCTTATAGATAAAAAAAAAAAAAAAAAAAAAAAAACATACATAAAAGTGTGTGTGAAAATGTCGAATCATATAGAAAAACCAAGACAAAGTTGACCATAAACTTTTACGCAATTTTTTAATGGTAAATCAATATAGAGTAAAACAATATATAATAAAAAAATATTTATCTAAACAATCTATTAAAAAAGACACCAACTTGATGTGTCAAATCATACTTATCTTCAATAAAAAAAAATGTGTTTTCTTATAAAATAATAAATATTTAATCTTTTAGCAACCAAAAATGGGAGGAAACAGTTTTATTATACTAAGAAAAGAACGTGGCACTGATCCATTCGTACAAAGATTGCTTAGTGTCGTGTATTCCTTCCGTCTACAATTCTCCCATCAATTTTCAATCAAACCAAATAAATAAAGGGTTAAGTAGTGCTGTGGTGGATTTATTTTTCAATTCTAATGATAAAAAGAAACATTAATTTAATCTTGTAATTTTTTATTTTATAATAATTTAAGAAATACTTTTTTACTAGAGACGTGGATCAATCTCTTCCTTTCTTTGCAAAATGTAAAGCACGTGCAAATAGTGAAAACATTGCTTAGTGTCGTGTTTTTCTTCTGTCCACAATCCTTCCACCAATTTTCAATCAAACCAGATAATATTAGATTTTGTTTTTTCTTATAATTTGTTACTTCCCCTCCCCTTTTCCTCTGCTCTATTCTTTATCTTTTAACCAGTGAATCTTTTTAATTTTACTATTATACCATTTCCAATACAATTTTGTATTTCTACAACAAGAATAAACATGCAACTTTTGCACAATTTTAAATGAAGGTGTAACAACATTAATATTTCAACCATTATGAAAGCCAAGGTAATTAGCAGTATGTATCTCTGTTTTGGAGGTTGTGCTATATACAGAAAGTAATCGATCAGAGAGAAGCCTGCATTTGTACATGCTATATACATTTCATGTTCACCTTACTTTGGTTCACATTTTAAGAAAGAAAAAATGCTTCTCGTATCATATTGATGCTTGCCTCAGAAGCAATGCCAAATGATTGAAGCTTGAAACTGGTTTCATGAGAATTCATCTCAAATAAAATGCATGCTTAGTCTTCTGATAAGTATACTAAATCAAAATATTACTGAGTCAGGATATGAAGTGCTTTTCAGTTTTCAGGCTTCAGTGTTAACCAAATATTTTCTCTTTTCTGTCAGACCATTTGCAATAGTTTCACAATTCCAACTGAGTTGGCAGCAACAAGCATGTTAGATTTCTTTCTCCAGCAAACACTAGATACAAATTGTCCATTATTGTCACCACTATTCAGATGACCAGAAATTGGATCAGTTGACTCAAATTTATGAGTAGCAATAGGCACTGGCAGTGATTTGTGATAACAGTACACCTGAAAGAAATGAATGAGAATTTCTGAATTTGTATCTTGTATATACTAATATTCTTTAATTGTACACATTAAATGACTAAATCAATAGCAACTACATTCAATATGCATAACCTTGGCTTGAAGTTAAACTATAAACTTATTTACCAGTCATAAAATCAGACTAATATTTCAATGTCAAGGTTATGATGAAATAAAAGCCATACCTCATTAGATTCTGAACCACATGCAATGTATCCATCCAAAACAGATAACCCCACGAAATTCTGGAGAAGAAGAAAAAGAAGATGATGAGGATGAGGATCATGAGCTATAAACAAATTAGAACAAACAAAATAAGGCAAAAAAGTGAGACTAAATGTGTAGGAAACCAACCTTTTCATTACTATGACCTTTAAAGGTAACAGCACAAGCATCAGATGACAAGGCAGAAGAGGTGGTTTTCTTGAGGTCCCAAAGCTTCAAAGTGTTGTCAGTGGAAGCAGACACAACTGCTTCAGCATCTATAAATTTCACATAGCTAACAGCTTTTGCGTGACCGGCTAATGTGCACCAAGGGATTCGAGTGTGACGAAGATCATAACCATAAACCTTGTAATCAGCTGATCCAAAAAATAGAAGATTTGTTGAGTAAGCTGAGAATTGAACACAGCATATATTGGCAGGGCTCCATATTGTTCCTATAGATTTTCTCTGCAACACCATTTGAGACAATTATTCTACTATATAACTTCAAATAGTATTGTGTGTTAGTAATGATTTACTATTAAAATGTATAAAACAAAAAGAAGGCTTGCCTCGCTGATATTCCACAGTTTGACAGAGCAGTCATCACTTCCACTAGCAAACATTTTGGGGTCTGACAGAGAAAAGTGAACAGACCAAGCTCTCTTTTGGTGCTCCATGTATAGAGACAATGGCTGACCAGTGTCTGCATCCCACATCTGAATTCATCCATAAAAGTTATGTGATTAATGTCAATGAAACCTAAGAAATAGTAAATAGCAAAAGCAAAGAAAGCTTGGTTGGTACTACCTCCGTTCCTTAATATAAGAAACAAGTTGTAGGGTAATCCCTACCCTACAACTTGTTTCTTATATTAAGGAACGGATTACACTATAACTTGTTTCTTATATTAAGGAATGGAGGTAGTATGAATGAAAGGACAAGACTAGATCATCAACATGGTATGCATCTAGACATGTCACATCATACACCATCTGTGACTCATCGCTGATTGCTGATCCCTGACGTGACATGTCTAGCTGTATATCATATCATCATTAAATGATGATAAGGACTATTTTAAAAGAAAAATATGAGGACTAAAACCAACAAAAAAATTGTTATATTTGCATAAACTAAAAACATGTTTAAACTTTCATCAATTATAGTTCTAATGTTGCAAAGGATTACACACCTGAACTGCACCCTCATAGTCAGTAGATGCCAGATGATTTTTTATGTAAGTGTTCCAGCACACACAACTAAGCTTTGATTTATTTGACATCTCAACTACCGGGTACTGCATGTCAGAAGAATCGCTTGAAATAGCATTGAGGTCGAAAATCTTGATTTTCTTTGAAACTCCTCCTGCTGCAATGTGATCCTCATCACGGTCAAAGCTTAAAGCACACATTACATTGGCAGAACTAAGAAGATCTCTATTTCTTAATCTGCCACACTCTTCAAACTTGCTGTAACGAGCAAATTTGCATAAACCTTCAAAGAAGGATCCTATAACACCAACAGAACTCTGAGTTCTTCTAGGCTCCTTATTAACATTCTCTACCTGAGGTTGAGGCAACCCCCATCTACTTTCCATCACATTTTTATCATTGCTTGAAACAGATGAGGCCTCTTTTGGCAGGACTCGTAATCTCGCGGAGAAGTAAGAATTCTCTAGCAGGTTTATGTTAGTCATGAATCTTTCTTCATCACCGAACGACCTTCGAATGGATCTACTAATGTCTGAACTAGAAGAATCTTGAATATGTAAATCGTTCCCTCTCACTTCAGGAAACAATGCTGAAACTGTCTCAAATGAATGACTTCTTCCAACCTCTTGAATATCTTCATTCAATAAACTTAGCTCTTGTTCCAACTTTGCTGCCCGTTTTCTCTTTTCTTCTCTGAGTGAAGTTAGAAAATCTAGTAATTGCTCTGTTTCAACCTCATCATCGGATATTCCAACATCATCTACAGAATTTGATTCCTCTGATTCACGCATAACTTCAGAGTCAAGAATCATTCTGTTATAAATAATAACAAAATGCACTTGAGTAAGAAAAACTTAACAGATTCAAATGAGACAGAAAGATATCAGCAAACAAAACAAAAGCAGCATATTACATCACCTGGCATTGGGGCGAGAAGAAGGTTTAGGATGCAAAAGCCAAAGGCAAAAACCAGCTTCCTTTGGATTTTCTGCTAGAAATTTAGGTGGTAAGATTCTATGACACAAATCCAACATCACAGTTGAATGCGCCTCCCATGACTCAACATTGCACAGCAACTGAGAGAATCAAAAAAATCTTTGGGTAAGATTAGAAGCAACTGAAATAGTTAAAATAAATCAACACATTTAGCAACTCTAATCCAGAAAAATTAAAACTCCATAACTCATGTTTCAATGTCATTTCCAAAGGTTTGGCATGATATGTCAAACAGATATGTCTTGCTTGGAAATAATTTCTTGCTAGGTTAGGTTGCAGCAACCAAAATCTCATATCATTTACATTAAGAAATGAATAATGATGTATATTAAAGCTCGATGGTTAGTTTTGTTAATGTAGTACAACAAAATAATTTGGCTGGCTATCTAGAAAAAATAATACTAATACTAGATAAAGCTTTATGAAAAGAAACAATGTGTGAGACAAATTTGTTTGCTTACCTCAAAAAGGAGAACTCCAAGGCTATATATATTTGATGACAATGTGCAAACTCCATCATTGAGCATTTCAGGACTACAATACCACTTCTCTTCTAACTTAATAAACGCAGACATAAACTGATTTTCTTCAGTACAAGTAGAGTTATTTTGGCATAGACTTTCTTTACAGTGATGCTGCTTCGTAGAAGATCCTGTCTCCTCACAATGCTTTTGCTGCTTTGTACTCAAACTTTGGCTAGCACAGTTATGCTGTTCCAAAGGCCTTTTCCTAGTCACATTGCATCTCTTGACTTCACCATCTAATTCTTGTTGGCCATATGAACCAATGTACTTAATTTTACATGAAGGCAGTAAAGTGAAACAAGACAGTTGAAAGTCTAGCAAGACAAATCCTTTGGTGTGTGCAAAACAAACCAATTCCAATAGCTGCTTAAATATATGAAGCCTTCCTGATTTACTCATTTTATGTCCTTCAGACTTCAGCCACTCCCTTAAGTTGAGTCCATTGCTACCAGACATGACAGTTCCTTCCAACAAAGGCTTGTTCTCAACAACATTTGATCTCACCAGTGTATCAGAATGAAACCTTCCTTCAAAAGAAGATCTCTCATCCTCCTTGCTCCTAAGTGCTCCTCCAATACTGAAGTTTTTGTCCAAATCATTGCAAACAACCCCTTTTCCCTTACTTGTTTGCTGCACAATCTGAGGATAATTATATGCAGATGAAGTACTCTGAGTTGTACTGCTAATAAGATGTGCACTATTTGAGATGATAGCCTTTCCCATATTGCTTATATCTGCTGAGACTTTCAGTGAGTCATGATGGTTTACACTTTTTCCATGCAGAGACTTCAGGCCCCAAAATTCAGAACCAATTCCCTTGAGTCCTTTGCTATTATACTTAGACTCAATAGTCAATTGATTCCTTGGCTGTCTTGAGTTATGTGGGTGGCTAAATAAGTCTATATTCTGGTTCTTAGAGCTCCTAACAACCAACTCTTCAACAATGTGTTCAGAATCAATTGTGGAACAAAAACTTGTACTGGGAGGTCCAGATCCAGCTAAGGAAGTAACATATCTATTCATATTCAAACCATTATCCTCATTACTAATAAGATTGTCATTTGGCAAACTCTTTGGCCATTCCTTCTTAATAGGTGTGCACAATCTAGGTGATCTAGTCTTCCTCTTGTGCTCCTCAGTTCCACTCCCACCATTCGCAGTAGCCATGTCTTCTGCCAAAATTCATGCAAAAGTTCCTTCAATCAATTTGAAAGACCTGCATTAAGAGAATTTAGATCAATGACATTACAATCAACAGTTAAGAGGAGAGCTAGTAACACTCTCTTTTAGAGACTCTTTGTGTGATTAGTTGAAATTTATTCGAAATCACCAATTTTGATTTGAATCAGTTAATCAGGTAAGTGAATCATTAAATGATATATGAAATCTATTAAAATTGATTATTTTGAACAAATTTCAACCAATCACATGAAAAAAGTCTCTAAAATAGAGTGTCAGAGGGAGTGACACTAGCAGTCCTCTAAACACATCAATACCATCACAGAAAAACCTCAACATAAAGTGAGAAATTATGACTCTGATTGAAAAGTAAAAAACCTAGAACCTACTGTTAGATAAATACTTAATCCTGGACTCCATTACTGTTAGACAATACAAATGGGTGCCAAATTTCCCTTTTTCTCTAAAATTTCCAAAGGGTGGTTCTAACAATTGGACTCCATGATGCTATTCATTTTTTTTATAACAAGAAACACAATTGGCATGTTGGATGCCAAAATATGAAGTGAACCATTTTACTAACATGAAAACTCTAGAGTGTGTGTGTGAAGCAACAACACATAGTACCAATGAAGAAAAAAGTTATAATAAGTAATAGCATGAGAAAGAGAGATCAGAGATCAATGGATGATAAAATGAAAGTGATAAAGAGCATCATGGTTTGGTTGGTTACCTAAAAGAGTTCCTTGCTTGCAGGGAAAAATATCTTGTCCAATGTCTGTTCACAATCACAACACTGACAAATGATACATAATGAAAAAATAACCAATAAATGCTTCAATTCAAGAGCAGAGTTTGAGTTGTTTGTGTTAGATATTTATCATAATTATATGGTCACAATTTAATCATTTTTCTTTTTCTTTTTTTTTCATTAATTAGATTCGGAACATATAGATATAGGACTGTCCACGTCTGAGGCGAAAAGTACTGCCACGATATTGTTTTGCTTTTGCCGCCGCCAGCTACACAAATTTAAATAGACTACTACGAATTAATAATACTATTATTCTTTTTATTAATGAATCGATTTTTTTAATGTTTTTGATAAGGTTAATTCTACTAAATTATTTATTTTCCATGTGACTACGTCATCGATTCAACCTTTCTTTAATTCATTAGCCTAGATGCTTAGAGATCAGAGTATCAGAAAAAAAGAGGTTTACACTTTACAACAGTTTGGTCTGGTGGGTCCTATTTTGCACGTGCCACGGATACTTTTTGAGTTATGGATCGTGGCTCCTCTTGTGGCCACATCCACTAGAGCAACCTCTCACTCGTTTCGTGCGTGTAAAAATAAAAATAAAAATGTTTTATTTAAATCACGATTTATAGTAAAAATAATTCTCCTTTCAATTTTAGTTCATAATTAGATTTTGATCCGTAAAATGCGTGGTTTCTAAATAAAAAATTTATTTTATTATATGTTAATTTTAAATAAAATAAGAATATATATAAATTTGTTATTAAAATAAAAGGCATAATATTTTATATTTATTAATGAAAACATTTAAAATTTCAAATATATCTAGCTTATTATTCGAAATGAAAGAAAAATAATAAATTATCTATAGATTTATTTTATTAATATATTAAAATTGTTATTTCTTTTTTACAAGTGACTCATTGTTAACTCTTTTTTTTTTCCTTCACGAAACTTTTAATCAAGATTAAGTCTTCATTGGAAGAGTTATTAATAATTTGTATAAATATTTTTCTTCTTAGAGGTATTTTTAAAATTGGATAGATTTCCAACTTGATAAAGATGCATATTCCAAAAACTACATTATAAGCTCAAATATTACAACAAAAAGCTTTGGTAGACTTATTGCTACAATTACCAAGCAAATTATTAAGCAATGATGAAGGATGTTTTAATAGAGACAGTTATATTCTTCCCTCCATGCAACACATGCTAAATTTTGATTGATTGGGACATTTACTCTTTTATGTTCTTTTTTAGTACCAATGAAGTACATCACAATATTGACACAGATATGTTGGTCTTTCAAAATTTCAAGGTTCAAATAACATAATCTATAAACATTAATGACATATATTTATATCATAAACTTTTAAACATATAACAATTTTTATTATATTGTGAGTAAATTATTGTAGAAAAGTGACTTTAATAATAAACATAAAGAATAATTTTTGTTATACAAAAAAAGCAAAAAAAAAATTAGATAACTCACTTATTTGTGGAATAGAGCGATTAATAACATTTGATGTAGTAAAAACTGCAAATATAATAGTTTATATGAATAACATATTAGTCCAGTGTATACAATTTAAAACAATAATAACATGAGAGTTTCTAATAGTTTGGCAAGAATGACATAAACCTGTATTGCGGATCAAATTTGACCTTCTTAAATCAAGTAACTTTTTCCTTTTAATCCTTGCTTCGCAAAATTGTGTCAATCGTGAAGCGGGGGGTGTTCTCTATTTGAAGGAAAAACAATTAAATAATATACAAATGAAAAATAATAAACATGTTAATTTTTTTTTGTAAAGACTTTGGTTACATGAAAAATGGGAAAGAAAAAACTTATGGCACTCCAATTAAAATGGTTTTAAAATGTAATAACTAATGTTAGATAGTTTTTGCATAACTTACCGATATCATGAGTCACTGTAGTAGAGGTAACAATTCCATCATCAGTAATGATAATTGGTTTCAAACTATTTTCTACGATGAATAAAGGTGTAAAGACAATGAGATCTATGTAAAAGTGTGTTTAATTATTACATAAATTACCAATTTAAGAAGATTGTAGGGAACACAACTATTTTCAACACATAATTTCTTGTTATATAAAATAATAAATCTTATCTTTTAGCAATTCCTTTAATAATATTTTATCAGTCTAAAATCACAATAAATAATAATAAAGTTATATAAAATTAAAATTACATATTTTGAATCAATTTAAATTATTATCTTGTAATTCTTGGTGATCCAACAAATAACACTATTTGCTAACCATTGTTACATGTAAAGATACAAAATGATTTTTTTTTAATGGTCGTATCAAGGAGTTTCATGTGTGCTATACTATTCAATAAGTTGTTAATATTTCATGAATATAGATTTTATTAATCCCCAACATTATTAGATCAAATTATTGTATAGTAACAATAAATAAATAAAATGAATATAAAATAATTTTTTACTATTTTTTTCATATATGGTGTTTACTTGTAATGGAAAAAAAAATACCAACTCAATCAACTAACTTAATATTAAGAAATTACTCTTTACAAAATTACTATAAAAAAGAATTCTAAAAAGCAAGGTTTCGTTATCTTAATTTACAAACAATTTACTCACTTGAATTTGCAGCCAACAATGAATTCCTTTTGTAATAAAGTAATTGTTTCCTTCTAAATCTTGATTGTCGACATTGATTGGCTATATGGGCACGATCTTGTTCATGATCTTCTTCAACTTCTTTAATTGAGTATGTTTCCCATCAAACACATAATCATTTCTAAGTTGTAGTGACATCCATGATATTAAAAACCATCAAAATTTCAATATAACCAAGATAGCAAAGTAGGTGTTGCATACAAACAAATTATTTTCAAATTCTCTATCAAATTAAACTTAAAAAGTAAAAAAAAAAAAATTATATGTTAAGGACACTATCTTAGAACCATTGTCTCTAAATATTATTAATTAAAAAGTTAAACTAAGATCATAATACTAAACTCCACAAAATTTCTGGAATGAGTAACAATACATAGACTTCTAAAAAATTGTTTTATTGTGGATTGGAAGGTACTGTGTGGTATCTATATAATTTCATCCAGTACCATTCCAATTATACAGAGCTAATTCATAATCTAACTCTTGACATCTTGAACCAATTTGTTAGCTTTCATGCATAAGTGCAGTTTTTTTAATACCATGCAAACCATGCCCTGACTACTCTATTTATAATATTGACAGCAATTTGATTATAGATATTCTATTACACCATTAAACATAAATGCTTTAAGTTGGTTTCTCACTTTTGATTCTCACATCTCACAAAGTCACTACATTACTGTGCCTACCAAGTGATAAATTTCATTTGTAGCATAACTAATTTTTAATGACTATTTACTGACATGTTATTAGATAGATTTGATTGGTGCAATTTCTCATAGCATAGTTGTTTTAAAATTGAAGTTAAAAGGATTTTTATTGATGATTTTGCACATCACAAAGGGAGGGTTTAAGGACAGGGCTCTGAAGGCTTCATGTTGTTGGAGAAAAAATAATGTGTGTGTGTGTGTAGATGATGGACATTGGTTTGGCTGTGATTTGGTGTATCTGATACTGTTATCCTGTGTTGTATGCTTAAAATTATCCTGAAAAGATGGGATAAGAGTGATTAAGATATCTAAGCAATGTCTATTTACGGCAAATGTGATGAACACATTAATATGATGATAATCTGATATATAAGTGTTAGAATGCATTAGCCAGAATTCAGTGCGTGCAAATTTAATCAACCTTTGTAATGAATTTTTTAATTTGCAAATTTTGCATAATGATTTTCATATGATAGGATTACTCCATTTCATCAATTAAGAGAAAGAGTTCCTTTGTGGGCAAAAGAGATCAGCATATAATATAATATAACATTACAACAAATTTCACACAGAATATATGTAAGAAGTTGAATGAAATTCTAACCAAGAGAGCAAAGCATTTGTTGCATAGAAGCAATTTCTCTCTGGTTGGAAAGCTTCTTCATACGCCTTTTTAATCAGCATACTTTGTACATCAATTTGAGATGATTATAATTATGAATAAAGGTAGATGAAGTGAAACTGTTATGATTCATGACCTTCAAATAATAGAAAGAAAGGATAAGTATGCAGTCATATATAAGTACCTCTAAGAAGATAATTACTCATAACTCTTTCATGTAATTTGAATTTGAAATGATAAATTTACAGCATTGAGTTTGGAACTTAATAAAAAAATTAAATTGTGTTTGAAATTTAATTCAAAGATAATGTAACAGAGCCCATAATCATGCTTAAAAAAAAACTCAAATTCAATGAAAGATGAAGAAATGTTAAAAACAACGTATCAATTTCCAATTTCAAGGGTGTTTCATTCTTCTCTGATCCTATTTCCCCAAATTCGGTGAGGTTGCTGCTATGCATCTCGTACTCACCGCTGTTGTTGAGGCAGTTGCTTTGGAGTTAAGAACCCCCAAAATTCATGAAAAAAGAAGGAATGTAGGAATGTAAAAAACCACATGTCAATTTCCAATTTCAGGGATCTCCCATTACAAAGGTGCGACAGCGGAGGTTGCTCGCTGGTGCGGAGGGCCGCAGTGCGGATGTCGCTGATGCCGATGAGTGTTGTAAGGGGAGAAAATAGCTAAATTTATTAAAGTGAAGTGTCAGAAGATGTGTTATGTTTGTGAAAAATTATATATATAGGAAACTCAATTTTTTTTTATGAATAAAGAAATTAAAAAATAGTACTAAGGCCTATAAAAGAGAGTGTTTGGGACATCAACAACTAAATAATTCAAAGCTGAAGTTGGACAAGAATTTAATAAAATAAACGAAGAGGAGGATTTGGCTCTTGACTTATGAAAAGTGTTTGCCACATTATTTTCTTGCCTAAGCGTATGCTTGAAGTTAATATTCCAAGGTAATTGTATGTAATCACGAATGGTCAAAATCACACCTGCATGAGGATGAACAGCATCGAGTCCTCAATGATAAATTTGAGGATGAACAGCGTACGAGTCCTCAATGATAAATTTCAGAGAAGTGGTAGAATCCGTTTCACCAATAACATTAGAGAAATCTTTTGTGTGGACAAGTTTAATGTCATGAAAAATAGCACTCAGCTCAATGTTTGAAGTAAAACCACAATTGCCCATATAACCCGATTTGTTAAATTTGATTTATAATGAATTTGTTAAATTTGATTTATAAATTAAAGATTTAAATATTTTTTTAGTCTTTTAATTATGTTTTAAAAAAAAATTAATCCTTCAAATATTTTTTTATTTCTTCAAATTTTAACAAATTTATTTTAACTTTTAAACCATTCTATAAAATTTTCATTGTAAAATGCACACTTTTTTTTTCGTGATCTTTTATCGTAAGATTTTTATAATTTTGACTTGATGGGTGTGATTATTTTTTTTTTCTTTTCTTTTTTAAATTCTAATTTCAAATCCCTAATTGTGAAATTGTGGAGAGGAAATATGAAAATACCTTCATCCCTTTCATCTTTCAACTTAAAATTAAATTATTCCAACCACCAAGTCATTAAAGCCAACCTCTAGTCAATCCTCAAAGCCAAAAACTTAAGGTTGTTAAACAGATAGAAATTTATTGTTTGTCTTTTCACTAATCTATAAGGTACTGATAGTGATGTAATGACGATAACTCCATTTTTGTACATTATTTTGCCCTTTTTGTCCTTAATAGTTGCATATATATTCAACTACTAGCTACTACTACTACGCGCTATCTTTTTTAACTTCAATGGGGTTTAAAATTTGGCACATAAAATCCTTCTTCTAATTATTATATTTTTTGTGAACAGGTGGAAGTAAACACTGAAATTTTATTGTAACCTTAAATTATTGACATCAAATTAAGCGTTACGTACTCATCTTGTATGATCAGCCACGGAGAATTACAAATTCAACATAGAGAGAACCATGGATGTTGTTTTAAAATGTTGGTCTACATCAAGTTATTGTACCAATAGCATCAGAAGAACTGTGGTTCATCAGAGTGAAGAGGATGAGGACACGCCAGCACCACAAAGTTAACTCCTCTGCCATCGTGCATTTTAATTGTTATTCATAATGCAATCAAAATACCAAAAAAAGACATTGATTATTTTCATGCATTAATCTGTCCGTTTAGAAACATGGACACAGCAGCAAACGTTGTAAGTTGTAACACAATCATTTGAAACGTAAAAATATTTATAGAGGGGGCAAGCAAGTTTCAGTTAATCCAAATTGCAAATTCCCACTTAGAAAAAAATGCTTTCTCAACTAGTGCAGAGAGCTCGGAAGATTTATGTCCTTGCATTGTTTTTCCACAACACTTATTATGGACAAATAGAACGATGAAAACAAACAGAACAAGGGAATAAATTTATGAACACTAGCTCTAAGAGTTTCTAAACTCATCCTTGGAGAGATGAAAAAAAAAATGAAAATAACTGTAAGTTACCATCTCTGGATCCCCTTGCCTACAAAAATAAAACAGAAAAAACACACCAGGTGAACCAATATCTGTGGTTATTAAACTCTAGTCTGATATTCTGATCTCAACTCCTAAAATGTCCTTCACCACCTCATATGTTACAAATGCCATTGCTATCGATGGGACCACCTGCAAAACATCAAATGAGTTCAAGGATGTTATAAATAAAACAAGACCATTAAACAATAATTTCAGGTAACTTTGTTTAACAAAATATACAAGTTTTTTAACATTGCAAAGACTACAGTGAAAGGGAAACGAGAAAAAATTTAAACACCATGCTTGAAAGGACCATTAGGTACTGTCATGAAACAAATGGAATTATCTACTCAAAGAGCTCTTAGCATGGTTCTTGCACAAGTAAAGAAACTCAACAGCAACCAAATTTTTTAGACCATGCAGTCAAAGATTTTTAAACAATCCTTTGAGTTTAGCTAGTGTGCATATGTCAGCTGTTATCTTTATAAGTTAATCTGGAACCGACCATGAACTAGTAAGTAAATAATATCAATAATTCAATGTGGCTCAACCATAGGCAATGAGTGTTGCAATCGTGGCTTATGGCTAATCAGGCAAGCTTATTATATCAGGGGTTTTATGTCAGCAGAGTATGATTGAGGGAATCCCACATAGGAATCATCCATGTGATGCAAAACTGTCCAGCAAATTTTCTGCCTTTCTGGTGACACAGTAAAATCACTCGAGAATCTAGATTCTAAGGTGATGGTAGTATGAAAGCCTTCTTTTTCAGACAAGAAAAAGTCTACAATACAATTTTGATGGAATAGATCATGAGCATCAGATGAAGACTAACCTTTACAGAATTGGGCACCAAACCCTTGTATAATGCACCAAATCCCTCATGCTTGACGGTTTTCCTGAAGGCATCAATCATTCCATTGTATTCAAGTGGGACTTTGCCTCTTCCTTCGCCAGTTAGAACAGAAGCAGCATGGTTCCAACCAACCATCTGCATTCTTCGACGGATAACATCAAGAGGGTAGGCAACAGTTTGTCCAACAGTTCCAGCAGCAGCACCACAAGCCAGGCGTGTTGTCACACTCAACTCAGAATTTTCAACTAGACCAAATGGGTTGGATTTCACTAACCAATCTTTAAGAGACTCATAGACAGCAAAGTTGAGACCTACATAAGGAATCTGCAGAAAACAGAGCAAGAGAATATTAATTCTGACAGAAGCACCCAAGAAGAGGGTTGGTTTGATTCTATGCAAAATTACAAGATGACTCAGTCCAATAGTCCATTATAATTCTGATTTCTGAAGCATCAAGCATGCAGAGAATGTTGCAGAACAGTAAACTTTTAGATCCATATAAATTTAATTGCATGAATATTAAGTGTAACCTGACTGAAATAGTTTGACTCAAATTTTGTTTGAAACTATTTGCTACAAAAAGTAATGTAGCAATAGATGGAATGATGGACATCTACCCACATAAACCCACAACTGGGTGAACTGTAACACCAGCCTTAAGTAGCAGTTATTAACTATCTGAATTCATTGTGAAGCACGTTCAGAAAATAGTAGAATAGTAACTTTTCAGTTTTCAGAAAGAGAACTTTAGGGAATCTTGCAATCTTATCTCCCTTGTATAAAGTTAAAGAGGCACTATCTAATTAAATACCTTAATGTTTCTCCAATCGATCTTCTACCCAAGAGTAATGCATGACTAAATAAATAGCTGTATCTAACTATAGGTCCTACCACAAACAGTTATGTCCTAACAGAAAATCCAGATGCATACCCTTCCTAATATCCTGCACCTATAAGCAATGCCGAAAAAGGATTGATATAGCAAAGAGTCAAATATGTTAGAAGTTTATGTCAAACAGTTTTTAAAAAACTAAGTCAATTGTAAAATAAAAAGGCTCAACCCAGTAAAGCATGTGATTAACTGATTGTTCACAATGAAAAGGTATATAAGATGCATATAACTATACCTCCAAGCAATCTAAGCATAAGTTCAGTTCCCATCAAGATTTTAATTAAAGCATGTTTGCATTTGTTATAAATCCATCTTCAGGATCATAAACATAATCATTGTTTTTATAAAGAAAAGAAAAAATATCATGAAAATATTACTCACAACTCCAATAACTGAAGGAAGCCAGCCCTTATATAAAGCACGGGGACCTTCTTCCCTAAGCACAGTAGACAAAGCATGAAACATTCCTCTGTACTGAAATGGGGATGCCTCAGTCTGCAAATACAAGGCAATGAACTTTCTGAGTTTCTGTCAACAATGAAGACCACAAAAACATGGATACACAGAACATAATTTCTTCATTTAATTTTACAACTATTAGAAGTAGTTTTTTAAATTATGTATTTTCAGCTACCATTCTAGCTCACAACAAGAAAAACAAGCATTCGGTAAAAATAAAAGTGAAAGAAAACAAAAATATACCTGAACAGTAATCCTGCCTCGAACCATATCCATTGGGTAAGTTGCAGACATAGCAATTATTCCAGCAGATGCTCCAGCTCCAAGACGTAAAAGAGGAGTCAGCTGAGCATCCTCTGCAGAAAGCACAGGGGAATATAATTAGACAGACAGAAGAGTTTACATACTAACAGTTTTTGTCAATTAAAAAAAAATGAAGTTTGTTTCAGCCAGTGTTGCCAAAAGTGGACTAAGTACAAGAATAATAATAACCAAAAATGAAGAGTTTTCCAGAAAGTAGAGCTTCCCAATCAAATTCATCATTCGTTAATCAAATCTGTACTTGCCCTTGCTCTAGTTGAAAAATATATATACATACCCCAACTAAATGCAAATTATTTCAAGACAAAATGGTAAACATGAACATACCATTTCCAGTTTTCTGCCGATACAGTTGCAGTATACCTCTGTCATAATAGGAAGGAATGATCAGAAAAAGGGGGGGAAAAAGGCAGAAGACAAAGTTTAAAAGATATGAAGTGGTATACACTGAAATAATTAAAAAAATGTTAGCCAGTAGAGTAACCCTATTTAAATAAAACCATGTAGGAAAATGTTAATAGAGGATTGCATAAGATTATTGGTATTTGGTATAATAGTCCCCCTGAATGAAAACCAACAAAAACATACTAAACAATAAAGCAGTCTGCACATTGTTTAGTATCAAAAGAAAAACTTACTTAGAAGCTTGCTCATAACTGAAGAACTTCACAGCAGAATTAGGGACAATTCGAGCACAATTAGTGCCATTCCCTTTGAAAAGTCCACGGAAACCTTCGGTTCTCCATATATATTTTAGGCCTTGAACTGTTCCATTGTATTTAATGTTATGAGGATTCTGAACCTGCATATGGCAAGACCAGAGACATGTCATGTGTAGAAATTAGGATATATCCAAACAAGCAGCAAGCTTGGATACAGTACACTTTTGATCCCAGTATACACAAGCAAGGATAAATTGTTAAATTCAACAAATACATGTAAATCTAAAACACTAAATAAACTAACCTGCAGCAAAATTTTCAACCGTTCCAGTGGAGCAACTGCAGTACGTGACCTGCATAGACACAAGAAGTTTGGTGTGGTTAAAAGTTAAGAAGTTAACATAACATACATGATACACCAAAACAAATCCCAGAATTATTGTCAAGAAACGGTTTCCATGACAATCGGATTATGGGTCGTCATAATTGTAACTATATCTCATCTGTTCTCACCCCGAAAATGAAAATGAAAATGAAATAGAAAGTTAGCACATATTAACAAAACATTAGCAAGGCAATTTTAACGTCAAGGTCTTAAATGAATGAATATTTTTCCAGTGCCTTTCATGAAAAATGACACAAAGAAGCACAAAAAACTGAACCTTCAGAGATCACAAGTGATCCAATCCAAATAAACATGACCAAAATTCATTGACTTTCAAAATCAAATCAACAGATCGTACACTCAACAATCCACTTCACCAAAACACAAAAAGGCAGAGTAATAAATCCATTAAATCAATCATTCTACGAATTGAAAGGCCATAAACTCCAATATTCACAATCCAAACCACAAACACTTCCAATCACGAAATATTGATAAAAAAAAAAACTTATTTTTTAAAACAAAAACAAGAAATGAGAAACGGAACTGACACTCCTCCGGCGACACCACCGGCGACGAGCGACTTGCAGATGCTGGCGAGGGCGTAGCTGGGAGCCTTGACGACGCCTTCTCTGGCGAGCTTGGCCTCCTCGGCGAGATTGACGATCGTTGTGACGGCGGAATCCCCGGTCTTCACATTCTCCGAAGCCATATAAGGAAGAAAAAACAAAAAGTACGTAACCTAACCTGAGGAGGAAAATCCAATCAAATCAAAATAAAGGTATCTGAGTCGCCGGAGACTGAGAGATCTATTCTCAGCAGAGACACGGCGAAATCTTGCGGCGGCGAAGCGATCACCACTATCAGTGGTGGCTGCGGAAGCTTTGGAAATGAGAGAGTAAGAGTGAGAGCTCACAGTAATGCCAACTACTACTACAACGAGCGCAGACTCACGCCGTTTAAGCCACCGTTATATTACTTTTCTTTTTCTTTTTTCTTTTTTCTTTTTTCTTCATCCACATATTGTTTTATAATTGATTAAAAATTAAAAATATTATATGGAATGAATCTAGGTATGGCAGGGAGCGGGGTGGGGTGGGGTGGGGGTGGGGGCGGGTTTAATCTCTCCAACCCCAATCCCAAACATTCCAAATCATCCCTGTTCCTATCCTCATTTCTCGTCGGACTTAAAAATTTAATTCATCCCGTCCCTGTCGGGATCGGTTTCCCAACCCCACCCCGTCTTTCATACACATGATAATCCCAAATCATAAAATGATTTGCATGATCGTCTCAAATGTTACTCGTCACACCCTTGTATAGCACGTTTTTATTTCTTATAATATAAATAAATAGATTATTCTAAGATATTTATATAATTTACTATATTAATAGTGGGTGTGGGTGTGGGTGCGGGAGCGGGGATCACAATTCTCAATCTCAACCCCATCCTCAACTTTCTTAAGTAGGGAAAACTCAAACCCACACCCGTACCCAATTAACTCGGATTTTTCCCATCAAAATTGGGATCGAGATAGGGATATCCCCACAGGTTCGGGTTCAATTGTCATGCTTAAATGAAACCTACAAAGTTATATGTGAGAAATTTATTACATCATTTTTTTTATTTTTAATAATAAAACATGTTAGAAAAAGTATAGTGTTTTTTTTTTTTCCTGAGCGAGAGAAATTTCGGAGAGGCTAATGTACTCTTGTACTGTCTGAGAAAGAAAAAAGTTTTTAAAGTTTTATATTAGATGCCTGTGTGGGTGTGTTTGGGACTGTGTCCCTTGCGAGTTGCATTGCAACATTCACTTACAAAAAATAATTAATAAAATTGTTCCATTTGATTTTTTTTTTCAAAAAAACATAAAAAGTTATTTTATTGGAATGAATTAGTTTAAAGTTTAAGCACACGCAATTTCACATATATCATTAACGAATTCAAATAAAAAAAATGACGGAAATTCAATCATTTGTTATAAGTATAGTTGTTAAGCTTATAATTAAACTGAGAATAAAGCTTACAACGATTTTAAGGGGTTGCTTGGTTTGCTATTTGTATTTATTTTTACTATATATGGTTTCTTGAATAGTTATAAAAGTCTTATCAGTTTTGACAACATGTTTTAGCTCAAGGAACAAATCTAACCAAATTTGGGTTGGATAATCGTGAGCCACAAAAAATATCATTTTGGAAAACACATTCAAAGACAAACAAAAATAAAAGGTGGAAATAAGAAAAAGAGTTGTGTCTGATTAGACAGAAAGGTTTGAAATGCACCACCAAAAAAAGACAGATTTGAATTTGAGATAATCTAAACCAATCGAGTTAGATTAATTTCCACGTAATCCAATCTGATTTTGATGTCCAGGTTACTCAGGTTCACAAATGTATTAAAGGACCATATTCATTTCTACATTTAACACAGTTTAATAAATGTTTGTTATTACTTAAAGAATTCGAGAGATTTATTGTTAAGCATATTGTATTCACAAATTATAGGATGATTTGTTGAGAAAAAATTATATTTAATCATTTGTTATGTGTAAAAACTCTTATAGTAAATTTTTTAAATATGTTTTAAAATTTTATAAGATTCAGTTTTCCTATTGGCCAGAGAAACACAACATTGAATGCCTAAAAAAAATAAAATCTAGGAATGGAAAAAAGTGTGAGTGGATAATAAATTGCAGTGTCCACCAATGTCGAATTATTGGAAGAACAAAAATGAGAAACTGAAAAATATGTTTGGTTTGGTGCTATTATTTATTTATTTAAAGATTTTTGGATGGTTGGTTGGTACTATTATTCTTTTGCAAACTCTTCTGTGCCTCCCATGTTAGTATTGATGGAAACCTAGAAAGATTTCACGCCGTTACGTCACTTCTGTGGATCATGCTTATGCACGTGTCACGCCCATGTTGTTCTAATCAATTACTCTACAAAATTTATTTAACTATGGCAATCGTAATATATTTATTAAGATCGAATTATAATTTATATGTCAAATTATTCCTTTATCAACTTGAAAGGGAGCTACATTTAAAATTTATGCAATATTTAATTTAAATATATAAAAAAATTCATCTAATAATAATTTTTTATATAATTAAAATTATTGATTTTTGTAACAATTTTTTTTTAAAAATAGAATAGTTATCTATTATTCAACAACTATCAAAAGTGAAACATGTGTAAAGTAGTTTAAATATTAAAAAAATGGTGAAGAGAGATATTTGTTAATCATAACTTTTGAATATATTACAAGTCATACAAATTATTACAACCAAACAAGTGAAATTTGGCAATTGGCACGGGTCCCACTCACAACACTATTTTTCTTTTAAAATCGTGGTATTAAAATTGGGCTATAGTTCAAAAATAATGCTGGGCTATACTTCGTAGCCTTTTTTGTGAAACATTTTATGCTAACTAAAGTGATAATAAAAGAAACTAATCCAATGCATAAGGATCGATGCACATAGTCATTCCCATGTTCTCTTTTGCTAATTACACCTCCAATTTTTTATTGAAATTTTGTTAATCATGTTATTAATATAAAATATTTATTGATTTTATTGATAACTAATATTGATTTGAAAACCTGATTTATCTTATAAAAAATTTTAATCATATTTTTTTCCATTAACAATATTTTATAAATTTAATGATCATGTATTGACGATCAATCAATCACAATCCATAATTTGAATAATTTTTAAATTAATTTTATAAAAATCAATTTATTTATTATTAATAAATAATTATGATTGAGTGATAATATAAAATTATTTTACATCGCTATGTATTATTTTTTTTTTCATACTTTATTAAAAAAGATTAAAATTAATTTCACTCGAATCAATACCTCTCATTATATTGTACTACTTAATAAAATTAAAGAACTAGATGGATTAAAAAGAAAGAAAAAAATGTTTGTCTTATTACGAATTAAATGTTCTGTTTTCAAATAACACAGTGAAGAAATAGACCAAGCATTGCTACTTACCTAACTGTCCCCCACATAATAACTATTTGAGCTTCATCATATTCAAGTAGAAAACTTGTCATAGATTACGACTTCAAAAGAATTTCGTTATCTCACTGTGTTTAATACATAGTTATTGGTTCGTTGTGTACTAATTCCTTGATAGATTTTAATGATCAATCAGTTCCAGCAAAGAAGGTATTATTAAATTAATAGTTGGCCTTTGAAATTTAAAGTTGACTCGTTTATCACTAACATTGGAATGAATAATACTTTTATTTGATTGCTAGATCCTCTAAGAAAAATAAAATAATGCTTTTATCGTAGTAATTCTTAATACAGAAAATGAATGCAACTATATATTTTGAAATGCTTTAAACATGAAGAAGATTTTTATAATATTGAGCCAAATAGCTAATCAATACTTCAGTGGACAGCAACCGTGCTTGATGTAACTATATATAATTATCATATATATATTCCACTTTCTATCCTAATTCAATGATTTTGTATTGAATAAATTTATCCAGATCGAAACTTAATTGGATCCAATGTTCACATTAACATCATATATAGGTTATATTTATATATTGGATCCAATGTTTAATATATATTAAAATTAATATAATTTTTAAAAAATATGAAAATAAAACTATTTTATTATATTCTTGCTATTGCCTAACTTTTATAAGATTTGTACAATAATTAAGATTATATATGATTGCATACATTATTAATTTTAAAAGGACTTAAATTTAACATTAAAAAGAATAAGAATATCATCAATTTGTCATTTTTTCCATAAAAGAGATCAAATTAACTTATTAAAGTTATTTTCAAGTCTATGCCCTCTAACTTAATACAAAGGAGAAAATGGATCATTTGCAATGTAAAAATAAGTATATAAAAAAAGTTGATAGTGCATGTAGGCAAATATATTATTAATTTTTTAATAAGAAGAAATCATGTGATTAAAACACTGAAAGTAATTCTTGAGAATTTTTTTTTTTTAAAAGTTATATTTGCGAAGATTGTAAAACACACGAATAAAGAATTAGACAATAATAAAGTCATATATATATTATAACAAAAATTAAGTATTCATAAGAAAATGGTGGTCAATAAAAACAATTGAGAAAGGAATAAAAAAAAATACTATAAATTAAATTAAAATAATGGATTAGGATAACTAACTATGAAATTATTATCGCGGGGTTTGGTGCAACACATATATATAGGTTGGACTCCCATTATTAAACATAAATACACTTCTGCATAAACTTTCAAAATTAATAAGTTCATTGTTGCGAATGATAATTAATTAAATCATTTTAATTCAATCTCGAATTCGAAATGTAACTGTGAGAGAATAATCCCACTAAAAAATATAGATTTTTCAATTAAAATTAATATAAATCTTTCCAACCTATAATAACATGATTAATAAGAAATCCACTACTTTAAAAATCTAATCAAAAGAATATTAAACGGAGTACTTATCATTCAATCAATCAAATGCTACTTAATTATTTTCAGGGCCCATTAGTCAACAACTAATGCTTTAATTAATAGATTTAGTTATGGCTAGCTGGTGTCGGAAGAGGACCGGTAAACCTGCAAAGTCTTGTGGTTAATATAGTATTGAAAGTGATATCTTACCATGCTGCATGGCGTTCCAAGAAAGCAATGCATTCGTTCTTTTCGTGTAAGATAATATTAGTTCGACTTTCTTAATTATAAATTTTTTAGGAAAATAATGTTAGTTAATTATTTAATTTCGTATGCATAAACATACATTTAAGTAAAATTAAGCTTGATTATTTAAGTAAAACTAATGAATTAATATTAGCATGTGTGTTATATAAGCTTGTTTTACGTAATTAAATATTACTTCAATGTCTACTTCGTTTTTTATTTACAAAAAAAAAAATGCAAATGCATGTTACACATACACAATTTGTAAGACATGCATGATTCCATTTTGTAATAATTGGTAATCACTCATCTATCAAACACTTTTTTTCAAGAAGGTAATTAAGAATACATTGAAAGAACTAGAAAATAAATAGAATTTGTCATATATTTAGATGATGACGTAGGGGATGATGCGCAGTCAACTTTCGTGTGGACATTCATTCGATTCAACTTAATAGAATGAAAAGCCAAATAAAACAGTCAACTCTGTACTCAAAAATCTATTAATACTTAGGAGTACTGCATTAATTAACTCTTGCAATCAAAAGTAAAGTATTTAGAAATAATTTTTATTTTACTGGATAAATTAAGTTTGAAAGACATTAACGTAAAGATATGCAATTAATGCGCATAATTACTAATTTACTACTAGTAGTATAAAATTAATTATTTTGAAGGGTTAAATTAAATGGCAGATATTAGATATATAAATAGCATGTGTTCAAAGTTCAATCAAGTAGGTTATAATGGTCACACTTGTATCCCAATTATTAAAAAAGTTATATTTAATGGATATGTTTAGACATATTATTTCTTAAAAAATTTTAAGAAAGAAAAATATGAAAAAAAAATAAAATAAAATTAACTTTTTTAAAAATTAAAATTATTATTTTTAATAACTAATTAATGGAAGTCTCAAAATATATATACAGTTATTTTGGGCGGTGAGTAATGGGTTGAGGATGCAAGAGCCATTCATAGTGACTCTTTCCGGCTGAATCGCGACATGACAAGCTAAAGAGATCATCATGATAAGTTTTTCTTTTTGCTTTAGAAAGTTGAATTAAATGGTAGCAGCATTTTTCATATGGGAAGAGATAGAAGAGAAGAAGCAGATTAAGATTTTGAATTTTGCTGCACGTGGATGAGAGTGACGGCGGGGGAAACTAGCTAGTTAACTTTCCGTTCTTCTTCTATGCACATGAATTACACTCTTATAATACATGGACGGCACACCCATATCAATTATAAAAAAAATTAACATCAATTTTTTATATGATAAAACTCTTTTTAATTTTTTTTTTCTGATCATATATTTATTTTTAATAATCTTCTTTCAGACACGGTCCATTACTAAATATCAACACATGTCTGTCGACTAGATTAACAAGATTAATCAGAATTTTCAATAATAATTAATCATTGATAAAATTCATAAATATTTTGCATTGATTTATAAACAAACACTGAATGTAATTACTTTCCATTAAACCTAACCTTGTTAATACAAAGTGAGTGATAAGTGATTAAGTTAACTTACCAGTATCCCCGATCTACCTTCTTAATTAACAAATTAAGTTAAAGTTCCACATACCATTATCTCTGATGTAGTACTCTTGAAGAAACCAATCATTGATTCAATTATCGTAGATTTACACAGTTAAAGAAGTCGAAGTGTCTGAACTATAGTAATTTTAATAAATATTAATATTTAATGTTGAAGTAATTAAAAATTAATAAAATATATTAGATATTTAAAATCATTTAATATCTATTGATTCTATTAATAAAATCCCTTGTCCTTGAAACAGAAACCATTCCGCCACTAAAAGTCAATTTGTCCCGCTAGATCGATCTCTCTTTATAATAAAAGAAACGTGGAATAATTGGAATCAAGATTCCAAACTTTTGTAACTGAAACTTTTTCATCGAAAATCTGTATGAGATTTAAATTTGACAGCTAATATTATTCAAAATTCTTTACCTTTTTAACTGTCTTCTAGTATGATGCCCTAAATATGAATCATATTTTATAATACCCCGGCAAAATAAATAGTATTACATTGGTCTGAATCTTTTAACTGAGATTTTAGGTTCAAGTTTGATAAATAAAAAGACTATAATTAAGAGAATAAATCTTATTAAAGATGACAAGCTAAGTTCTCTAAGGTTGAAATATTAAAAACGTGTCTCACATGTGTATCTATTTGATCCTTCTTCCTTCAAAACAACACATTATCGTGGTCTTTCAAAAGTTGAAGCATTGCATGACATCAATTTTAGTATCCTAATCTCGAAATGTTTTGTTTGAGTGAAAAGAAGACATTGTTACATTTCGTTCTCAAAACATTTCATCATAGGATTGAAGCATTTTGTGCTTCTAGTAAAGATATATGTGCAGAAGGAATTTGTATTAATGTCTGCTTGATTTCCTATGGTCCCTCTTTGTAAATATTGTGAATTTGGAAATGGTCCCCATGTGTGGTCCTTATTATTTGTAGAAGTGGCCTCATGAGTCATTGGTTTACTAACACCTTTTGTCAATAATTTGAAGGAGGAAATAGTATATTATGAAGGTTATTTACTTTATTTGTTTCTTTTAAAATATTATATACTCAATTATAATTTTTCATTTATATTAGATTTAAAATAATTTTATAAAAATTAATAAACTTACTTTAAAATGAGTGATTGTGATTGATTGATACTATCAGCATAAAAAAAAACTATTTTACACTCTAAGTTATCATCATTAAACCCTGAAAAAAATATTACAGGTTTTGGATTCCTCTAGGTTCATGATACATAGAATTTGTCTTCCTTGGCCACCAAAATCACTCATAAACTTTTGTTACGTCATTCTATTATTTACCCTCTTTGTGATACCTATTTATGATTTACAAACAACACAACTAGGAGAGGAAGAAGTAAAAAAAACTATACCATAAAGACGAACTTCACATTCAAAATGTGGAACTAAACAACACCCTATAAGTAGGAGGAAAAATGATACTTTTAAAGACTGGATTCATGATTTATTACTCTGTTGACTATATTATAAATTTAACTTTTCACTCTCAAATGAAAGAAAAAAAAAATTGAAGATATTTTCTTTCTTATTAATTAAATTATGTAGTTTCTTTTTATATTGTTTGAACAATTTATTTGAAACAGATAAACTATACGACAGTTTGCATTAGGAAAAATTTCTAATAATCATACCTTAATTTCAATAATAACAAATGTTGATAATTGATTGATCAACAGTTTCTGCATGAAAGTTTTGTTTTGTATCGTCGGTCTTAACTTTCTACATCAAAGTTGGCCTTTGGACTCGTCTATAGAAATGTAAAAAGAAACTTTATGCAACACCAATTAACATTAATGTATGCACGTAGAGTTTCAATCAGCCAATGAATTAGTCTCGGTTTCCTTCGATTCAACCAAAAAATATATTTTATCCAACATGATGTGTTGTCTCTAAGATAATGAATAACTGGTTCAATTCAACCACAAAAGATTAAGAGGGTGCATTTAATTTGAAATAACTTATTTAGATTCATCTTATGACATAAATACTTACATCGGTATTTAGGAGAGTTTATAAAAATAGTTTATGATATGTTCATAAATTATTTAATTTTTACTTTATTTCAATAAGTTTTCTATAATGAGTTATTTAAAATTAGATTGGATAGTCGATCAACAATACGATTTAATATTATTAAATGTTCCTTAATTATACAATTTTATATGATTTACAATTTAGAATTATTTATATATTTATCGAGATACCTTTTATAACAATAATATTGTGACGGTTATCCAACATTCAAGCAGATAATATATTTGATGACCACCACCTTAATTAAATTAAATACTATATACATAAAGTATTATAAAAAAAAAACATTTCTGTTTATTTATGGAATAGTTAGATTGTTCATAGATGAGTAAGAATAGGAGAAACCCTAATTGATTGCTTTGAACAGGTTACTTTGGCTCTTAATATAACCTAATTATAGGGATAAGACTGCCACAACCTCAGTTTCGTAGGCATGTTTGTAACTGTAACTGCCCTATGCCATTTCCCTCTTTTGTATAACATAATAACCTTTATTTTTTTTGTAACTTACATTTTTATATAGAAGAAAACCTCAATTCTTGTGATGATCTCTTTGAAAATCTTATTTAGTATTATGTTTTATCCTTCAACTTTTCTTTGAATCGAAATGTACAAATCACATGGCCAAGGCATAAAAATGGTCGCCATATTGATATTAGGCACCTGCTGACAATCCACTTGTCTCTAGTGTATAATTTTCTTAATATATATAAATGTATGTATACCTAACAAATTAATTACGAGTATGATTTAATAATTTAATCATGGATATTGTGAAGCTCTTGGCAAGTAGCATTAATTATTGATTGCTTATTAAGCGACCCCATTCCGATGGTTTTTCCTTCACCGAATTATAAAATGTCTTTTTCGTGAAAGGGAAGCTTTCGAAAAAAAAAGAGGTTAAATTTTAGTCTTGAAAGAGTCATCGGCATGGTTCGGTGAATTTGATCATTTTCTAGTCTTCTAAATGCATTTGAAATCCAACTTTCATTTAAATATCAATCTAATTACTATCAGATAATGAAAGAGGATAATTATATATACTAATATGGAAGGAACACTAGCCTATTGTAAACAAAACAATGCCGTAGAAATGAACAGGAAATCATACTAATTTTGTCTAGTGGTCCAATATGCTTGAAATGAGAAGTGGTAAAGTGGTGTTTTTCCCCACCTTGGTGAATGAGAGAAGTGCTAGCTATTTTATTAAAGAGAAGGGATTTTTGTATGAGTAAAATTTATCTCACCTAGTTGAGAGTTTTTAATAAACGGATTAAATATCATTTTTTTTATAGGAAAAGAAATTCATTAATAACAAAATAGCACACGAAGCGCTCAAATACAAACAATAAATAAAAAAAAGAAAAATAAAATAATAAAATTGTTACAAATAATATCTGATCCTATCTTCATGGATCCTAACTCAATAATAAAATACATTATATCTATCTATGATACTCAGTATAAAATTACAGTCCAACTCCTCAATTTATCATAAAGGCGAGCCCCACCCAAATCGCACAACAATAAGCAAAGTAAGCACTCAACGTTGGTGACGAAGCATCAGTGACAAACGAACCATCACACAACACTATACACACAACCAGGTTAATTTTCTTATCTAAGAGTCTCGGTTGTCTTTGTGTAAGATAATTAGTTTGGTTTGAATCTTATTCCCATGAAGCCCTTCGAACCCAATTGCATAAGCCTGAACCACAATCCATAGCATACTCTATTTCTGTTGATCTCTACATCTTTTATTAGACTTGTTGTCATAGTACCATTCCTCCTATCTCAACTTTCTCGCCATCCTCAAGTCACTAGTTAAATCCCGTTTCCACTTTATTCATCCAAATTTCTTAAGTATAGTCCCAGAATGTTAATTCATTTGAATAGTAAATAGTTGAAGCCATTAACTTTTATGTTGAGCCAAAACTATGATTTGAGTTTAATAAATTCAAGTAATCCACTGTATAATATGATAAAGTACCATTATTAAATATCATATCATTTCGTAATTTTCATAGAGACCATAGAATAACAACCCACACAACCCTCCAACATTGTAGACTAATTTTATCTCTAAAGTACCATTATTAAATATCATATCATTTCGTAACTTTCATAGAAACCATAGAATAACAACCCACACAACCCTCCAACATTGTAGACTAATTTTATCTCTAACAAATGTATAACAATGTAGAAAATGTAGTTGAGTTTCACAACACAACACCATATATATACACCAAGCCATCCATAGTAAAACTTAGTATGAAAAATACAAATGTTGTTTTGTTTCCTTTTCTTTCTCACAAAAAGGACATAAACATTTCACAATTATCATATTCCTTTTACTTGGATTAAATATCAATTAAATTTACTATAATGAATATAGGTAAATTAAATATCAATTACAAAATTATATATTTATCAGATTATTATCTTATTTGAATGCCGTTTCCAAACTCTATTAACAGACAATTAATATGCTCGTGGGATAAATTCTTTCCAGCTTTGTTTAAATGTATTTCTTTTGTCCGAGAATATACGCTTGCGTTGTTGACGGCATTTTTTGTTTTATGGAATTTTATTCTATATATATTTTTAATATGATAGACTAATTTTCAGTTAGGCTCTGGTATATTAAGATTTATTAATTTTTAGTAAGCGTTAATTCATAAGCAAGAACTTTCCATTGTGGGAGAAAAAGACCTTCATCGCTGAAATCATTCCTTAATTAATTGCGTGTATGTTACAGCCTCTCCTAGTCTCTACTATGCTGAGATAATACATCTATGTATGTAATTTACCAAGTCTTTTTCAGTCCAAATTAATTAATAGGGAGTTTCCCATTAAAATCAATTAAATTTAATTAAAATGCACATATATACATAAATAGAAAGTCACACTATATATAATCTATATTTTAATTTTTATTCCTTCACGTTAGTTTTAGAAGTAACATAAAAAATAAAATTAAAGCTTTTAAAACATAAAAAATCAAACTAAATAAAAATTAAAATATAAATAAGCAAAAGTAAAATTTAGCCTTTAACATGCTATCAAACTCAATTGAAGGTACCCATAAGTACAATTAAAAAATCTGTATTGAAAAAACACAAAAATCAAAATAAACGAAGGGAAGAAATGTAACATAGTGTGATAAAGAGACAGAACAGAAGACATTGGTGGGGGATTCCAAACAATAACACGAACAACACTCCAAGTTCCCTCCCACTTCATGTGTACTCCAACCAGATTGTCAAATGATGGAAAAACGAGGAATCGAAATTCCAGGGATTACTATATAGAAATCGAGCACGGTGTAAACATCAGTATATTTAATTGAGTTATTGAACTAATTTTCTTAATATAATTTATCATTTTTAAAGGATAAAATTTATGATTTTTTTTTATAGCCATGATATTAATATGAAGTATTCTCTGCTGTGTATAATTATTATCAATGCAAGTTGAGCACTAAAATACTTCATTATAAAATTAACCATTGGTTAGTAATTAATGGAACATACTATATATAGACTCCTCCACTCTCACTTGCAGTGGTAATTAAAGACGGTGCCCCCAAGTTATTAGTTATAGTTAATTCGCTAATTAATTCTGACACTTCTGATTAGTTGAATTCACACTCTCCTTCTCCGTCTCACAGATTTCATGTGCGTGTTCTTATATATCGTCCTAAACAACGACTTTGAATTATTATTATTACGTGTAGTTTGTTTTTTTTTGAATGACAAATTATTACGTGTCAAAGTTATGGGAAATTCATCCTATAGCTATGGATTTTGAAAAAAAAAATTAAAAGTACACGAAAGATTTCGTGGGAGATATAAGTGAAGTGAGTTGCTAGCTTAAGTTAGCCTTGATAAATGTTTTTTTTTTTTTTATAGACAAGATTTTATTGATAATAGAAAAATATATGATGTGCTCTAATACATATGCCAGTTACAAGAAAATAAGAAATAACTTACCATAAACATCTAAAATTACTTTGAAAAGTTTCAGAACACATTTCTATTCCCTATAGATACGCCACAAATTTTACTCATATACCTAAAATGATAAATAGAGATACATATAAATCTCACCAATAAAAGGTGAGAGAAGCATTAAAAAAAGAATTACTTGAGAGTTATGTTTTGAGTTGAAGACTTGATTCTAACAAATTTTGTTTGGTTTGGAATGAATGATAATTTAAGTTTATGTTTTGATTTCTTTTTCTTAAAAACCATTTTAAAATTAAATTTTTGAATAAGAGATTTAAAAGTAATAACGTAGAAATTTTGGGCTACTTTAACTATATTCATGACAATATTAATGTTAAATTTGCACATGGTGAACTATTAAAGATTAGGAAAAAAAAATTTTGTATCCTCCAAATTTTTAAATAAGAAAATGTTAAATCCTCTTTCCTTTACCTAATATATTATTTTATTTATTTGGAGAATTTTTTTTACACTTTTTCTCGTATTATTTTTAACTTACTTTTACTTTTAAATAAAAGTTGGATCAAACATTAATTATTAACCATTTTTAAAAATAAAAATTACTTATTTTTAATAAGTCATTTAAAATTATTTATCTGAAATTATTTTCATGTTCTCTCTTCGAATTCTAAGGTGAAATTTTATAATAATTAATATTTTTTTATCGAAAAATATTAATAATTAATTTGTTAATTTTTATTAATGGGAGAGTCGAATACAAAACTTCTTCATCTAAGTATATTTTAACGAGTTTTTAAATTTAAAAAAATATATATTAACAAACAACTTTTCACTTATTTTTTTAAATTCTCATTTTTATCTTAAATTTAAAAATAACTTATAAGTTAAAAATAAATATAAATAGTTAAATATAACTTACTATTCTTCATATATCTTTACTTATCTTTCGTATATTTTTACTATTATACTTCTCCTTTTGTATCTTTAAGTAAAGGATAAAATTCACATATGTTTTTAAATCATTTTAGTAAAACTTTTAGAGATGAAAATATTGATTTATCCTTTTGTGCAAGAAAAAAACAATCTTTTTTCTAAGTGAATGATTAGAAATATTAAAACCAACATTCTCAATATTATTTTTAATATCTTCTTATATTTCTTACCCCTTTCATTAACTAACCACACCAACATTCATTCATTATTTCCCCATACCTTCAAGATGATAAACAACTATGCAAAAACAAAATAGAAAATAATAAAAGACATTATCTCAAACTTTAAAAAACTCCTATAAGTGGCAATAATATTAATTTAGTGAAAATGACAGATAAGGAAATGTAGGCAGGCTTTCTAAATTAAAATTGAATGTATTTTTTTTATTTTTTTTTGTGATGAATGAATGAAATGAATAATACAGTAACCGACTATTTCGTAATTCCGTCCAGAATCCATGGGCAAATTGGTGGAAAATCATAAGTGTTTTGACAAACACAAACTGAAATTGATGCTGTCTATAAATTGCAACCCCCGAGGTGAACTCTGACCTCATCACACTCAACTCAACCATAAACCATTACATTGCCTTCTACGTTCTCTCTCACACACCAAGATTCTCCTAGGTAGACATTCATATTCATTTTCTAGTATTTTCTTGTCTACAATCTTATCTATAAGTTTTTAACCTATGGTTTCATGCAAAATATTCAAATTCTATAAACCACTAGACCCACCATATAGTTGATTTATCCATTTTTTTAGTATTTTCTTTTTCCACTTTTCTGTTACTTCCACCACTGGCTTCTGGGGTGTTTAACAGAACATGGTTGTGAAGGAACTAGGAAGTCCCAGAAAATCAGATGAGTTTTTGTGTATATATAATAATAATAATATTTATTTGGAACCAAACATGACATGCTTTTGTTGACTTTTTTTTGTGTTTTTTTTTTTTAACATCCTTTTTTATATTCATTAAAATATCACACTTGTGATTGGTGAATGGTGAGCTTTATGGTATGCTTCAGTTCTGGTTCAGAGTTGTCTTCTGGTTCAATCTCTCAGTAACCCAATTCAGTTAGTTTCTCTTTCTCTGCAAAGGGTATTTCAAAAACTAATCTTTACGGCACCCCACTTTTTGTTCTGTCCTTTTATTTACCCTTCTAAGACTACTTTTTAGTTCCCTTTGACTTTTTTGTTTTGTTTTTGGTTTTTTGTGTTCTAACAGTTGTGCGGTAACTTAAAATTACATCTTTTATTGAATTTTCTTCTCTGCTTCTCGATACTTCTCTCGGGTTCTTTTTCTCTGCTTCAACCCGAGCTTAATATTTGATGGTTGGAGATTTTTCAATTTTCGTATTGGTGCTTGGAACAGATCTTCTTTGGAATAGTTTAGTTGACTTGAATAACCCAGGAAAAGCCAAAGATCGAAGCTCATCATTTCCTCTCTAATTTCTATTCCTGGTTTTGTTGTTTTGTTTTCTAGCTTGGATCACTTTGCCAATTTGGTTCTTTTCTTTCATTTTCCACATCGTTTTCTACTGTTTGTTTTAACGTTTCCCTTTTTTTTGGCCTTTGCAAATGGTTCACAGCACCCTTGAAAGTGCATTTGTCCTGTTTCTGGCATTTTATTTTCGGTATTTATTCATCTGGGTCCTATTGCCAGCAAAACAAGGAGGGAAGATCACAACACCAGAAAAATAATAATACTAATTACGTTATTAAGTCAACTAAATATAAAACCTTAATTGAACGGTGCAGTTTTGGCTTTATCTGAATTTTGCTTCTGTAATACAATATAGCCTCATTCATGCGGTTGGACTTTTTCAGAACGGTTTCTTTATGTTAATCAATTCTTATTTATTCCCCCTTCTTTCTTTTTATTTGCTGTTTAGGATTAGCATTTATGGAAGTTACAGCGAATGAGGGAAATAATAATGAGTCATAACTCAATGTAATTGAGGACTTTGTTTTTGTCCTTCTTTATTTATAATAGCTGCAGCTGAAGGACTGTGAAGATGTTGGAGAAAGTGGAAGAATTCCAGATGGAGAGGGTGATAGAGGAATTTGAGAGGGTTACAAAGGATGCTGAGAGGATTCAAAGGGAAACCCTGAAGAGGATTTTGGAAGATAACGCTTCTGCTGAGTACTTGCTGAGTTTGGGTCTGAATGGGAGGACTGATGCTGAAAGTTTCAAGGCCTTTGTTCCACTGGTTACTCACAAAGATTTGGAGCCTTATATCAATAGAATACTTGATGGTGATTTTTCTTCTGTTCTCACTGGCAAACCCATCACAACCATGTCTTTGAGGTAACTCATGTTTGTTTCATTTTAAGTTGTTGAATTTGCTGCAATTCAGGTTCTCTAAAGGAAAGAAAAAAAAACTACAAAATTGGTATTCTTGTAGTTCTGGCACTTCCCAGGGAAAGCCAAAATATGTACCATGGAATGATGAACTGTTTGACACCACATTGCATATATATCACACCTCTTTTGCCTTCAGGAACAGGTATTTTTGTAATTCAAATTCATCTCTTTTCATTTTTCAAGCTAGTTGGAATTAGGCAACTGACACAGTTCCATTTTTATTTAGGGAATTTCCCGTAAACAATGGCAAGGCCTTGGGATTTATCTACAGCAGCAAGCAGTTCAAAACAAAAGGGGGTGTGCTAGCAGGAACTGCCACAACCTACGTGTTCCGAAACCCGGGGTACCGGAACACAATGAAGGCATTTCAGTCCCCACTTTGCAGCCCTGAGGAAGTCATATTTGGTGCTGATTTTCACCAATCACTCTACTGCCACCTCTTGTGTGGCCTAATCTTCAGGGAAGAAGTCAAGTTGGTGTCTTCAACATTTGCACACAGCATTGTCTATGCTTTTAGGACCTTTGAACAAGTTTGGGAGGAGCTTTGTGTTGATATCAAGGAAGGTGTCCTTAACAGCAAGGTCACAGTTCCTTCCGTTAGGACAGCTATGTCTAAAATCCTCAAACCTGACCCTGAACTTGCCAACTTGATCCACAACAAGTGCATTGGACTCAGCAACTGGTATGGCCTAATACCAGAGCTTTTCCCCAATGCGAAGTATGTTTATGGGATCATGACAGGGTCAATGGAACCTTATTTGAAAAAGTTGAGGCATTATGCTGGAGAGTTGCCTTTGTTGACCTCTGACTATGGATCTTCTGAAGGGTGGATTGGAACAAATGTGAAACCAGAAGTCCCACCTGAACTGGCCACCTACACTGTGCTTCCTCAAATTGGCTACTTTGAATTCATCCCTCTCAGAGAGCTTGAGGGAACTAAGGGAGATGCTACTTTCCTTTGTATGGATCCTAAGCCTGTGGGCCTCACTGAGGTCAAAGTTGGTGAAGAGTATGAGATTGTCATCACCAATCCTGCAGGTATTCAACTCTTTCCCTTCACGTTTTTCTCTATTCAAATTAATGAAACCACCTCTTTCTTCTGTCACATTTGGAAATTTTGATATTGGCATAGTATTTTCAGAAACTCTTTTAATTATTTGACAAATTCATGCCTTTTGATTTTCAATTTTTTTTTTTTCTGGGAGGGAGAGGGGTTATTAGTACTTAAGTGGCTACCTTTCTTTTTTATGACATGAATAGGACCATCTTTAATAAAACATTTCCTAGTGATTTCCAAACGAACACAGTACCTACCTAATCACAATTTATGTTTGTACCATTCCGAGACAGGCCTATTCTTAGTTGCTGGCAACTGATTTTGGATTTACTAGCCCTTGTTTCGTGCAACTCACTGTACCTGGACTTATCTGCATGTCCTTTTTTTTCATATTTACATGCAATCGGTTGTACAGATTATGCTTATCCCTTTTAAACTTTAAACTTTAAACTTTGGATGCATTCTCTTCTCTCTCTTTTTTTTTCTTTTCAACTTAGAGTTTTATGTCATCACAATAAATCCAAGAAGTCTATAATTTTCTTTTGTAAATCATTTTTAGTTTTTCTCAATTTCCCTCTTAATTTCTGTACTATTTTAGCTGTCCTCCATCTGCACTGACTCACTGAATCGAATTGCATATGCCATCCTAGAATGTTACTAATGTTCTTCAGAGGAAACATGTTCGTATAATTTCTAAGCATGTCATTTTCTTGCCTTGTAATTCATGTTATAAATTTTCTTCATTACACAATTTTTGCATAGTAGCATAATACTAGTATACTATATAGATAGAGTGCCACTATTATACATAACAAATTTCTTAAGAGTCTTCCTAGTCTATACTAATCAATAATCTTGTAACATGGCCTAATTTGCAGGCTTGTACCGGTACCGGCTAGGCGATGTTGTTAAGGTTACGGGGTTCCATAACTCATCTCCAGAAATCAAGTTTGTTCGTCGCAGCAATCTTCTGCTGACAATCAACATAGACAAGAACACAGAGAAAGATCTGCAGCTAGCAGTGGAAACAGCATCACAGTTGTTGGCAGAGGAGAAACTGGAAGTTGTGGACTACACTAGCAACATAGATATGTCCAAAGAGCCAGGACACTATGTGATATTCTGGGAAATAAGTGGTGAAGCAAGTGAAGAAATGCTTGGTGGATGCTGCAACATTTTGGACAAGTCTTTTGTTGATGCTGGCTACACCAGTTCTAGAAAAGTCAACTGCATTGGGGCCCTCGAGCTCCGAGTTGTGAGGAGAGGAACATTCCAGAAGATTCTTGATCATTTCCTTGCACTAGGAGCTGGTGTGAGTCAGTTCAAGACACCAAGATGTGTAGGCCCTACTAACACCAAAGTGTTGCAAATATTGAATGAAAATGTTGTCAAGAGCTATCTCAGTACTGCTTTCAATTGAATAAAGTTTTAGGAATGATAGCAAAATAAATTCATATATCTATATAGTTTGCTTTCTAAATTGAATAAAAAGTTTTAGCTTGTTTTCTATACTTTTTCTTCCCATGCTTTAATTCTTTATATATGTTCTGCTGCCTAATGCACCTTGCCTGACACAGACACAGTCCAAGCACACCTCTGTCACCTTTATTATGGCCTCTCTTGCACCCTTTGCATTATAATAAGCAGTGGTTGACCCTAATGGATAGAAATCCACATGTTCGGTTGGAACTGAAATCTGGTGTTGTTTAATAATATTGGAACTAAAGGCCATTGTTGTCGGGAATAAAGGTGAATGATCATATGAATATGTACCCTATGTGCAAAACATAGGCAAAAAGAAAAACAATGGTGGGAAATTATTCAAATTAAAATTAATGGCTTAATATGCTGCACATTGACATAATTAAAATGGTTCTAGTTTTTCACAAAGTATTTTGGACATGAGAAATTAAAATGGTTTATAATAGCACATACACCTACATTTTCAAATCCTTGACATAGGATGATTTTGATGCACCTTATTTTACTTGCCATTATAATTACAATCCCCCACTTTTGTATGTTTGACGGTGATCTTCCAAATTAACCTATAGAAGCTATATATGTCAGAATTTTGGTATACTCATGTATCAATTTTTTCTCTGAAGAATATGCTTATTGCCTTTGGAATTTTGTCCTTAAATATGACTAAATTTAGAAGGAATTAAAAAAATATTATTTTATGTGCAAATGCGCTTTCCAACTCTTTTTTTCCTAAGTTGGAGGATAAATACTATATAGTGGAGGGTCAAAAGTTGGCTGGTATAGAATATTTTCTCACTAATTGGTGCACTTAAATTGTCACTTAAACTAATTAGAGTATTGGACTAGTAATACACCAATCAGGATCCCCTACAGTGACACGTGGCGATTAATTAAAACAAAGGACAAATAAGCTTTCTCCATCATCATCATCATCATCACTGTGCCTTTCACGTGATTAGGACTTCTTTAATGTGATTAGAAGAGAAAAAAAGTGCCATAAAGCGGTTGGGTGGATCTCACAATGAAGGAAGATAGTGGTTCAGTTGTGCTACTAGTCTTTTTTCTTTTCTTTTTTTTTTTCTAAGGGTGAACTTGTCCTTAATTATGAATATGAACAAATAAAAAAATGCCACGGCAATTTTACTAAAACATAGAGGTTTTAGATACAATAACTAAAATGAAAATTTGATGCAATGATAAAGACAAAATGATTATTAATTAAACCATACATACATTTTATATTGATTTCACCACTCATACATGTGAGTTGTGACCTTCTCTAGTCACTGAACAAAGGTTCTAATCGATCATTACACCAATTTGCCAATTAAAGCTTCCCTTCACGAACAAAAAAATGTTGCCATAATTTCTAAAATGTAATGAAAGGATTTGGATCTTCTGCCACTTGCATGGGTGCAGTTGTTATCACCATTTTATTTTATTTTCTGCAGTTTTTAACATACTTGCAAAAGATGTCATTATTTGAAATAATTATATGGGGTAGCAGTGAGGCAAAAAGTTTACAGTACCCGTTAAACTTGATGTCAATTAGATGAACATTATGAGCAATTTGGAGGCATGGTGTGCTCCAGATATTATTCTATGTACTTTCGAGCAATTCCATCTTATTTGCTTTAGGAGAATATTGGATTGAGTTATACTATGTTTATCAGGGCTAATCAACTGGGAGGAAAATACAAAAGCAACGCTTTGATGAGATTCTCGGTATAATAATATCATGTGTCATTTCCAATTCCAAACATATAACAAAATCTACTAGCTTCACACTTCACACGTACGTCATAAATTAAAATTGATTTTTCTAACCATTAATTTGAGATTCTTCCACTACATTATATAAGCTGAATTCTCCTTGACATGTAAGAGAAATTAACTGTGATATAAATAAGTATCTCTCATCACTTTGGTTATGAAGGATCATTCTGTATGTATATGAAAAGTCAAAAAAATAAATTTGACAAGTTGGTTCGTTGGCATGATTTTGGTAGATATCATATCAATATGGAAATAGTAGCGGTTGTTTGTTTGTTTCCTATTTGAGTGAAATTCCCATGTGGAAGTCACTGTTTGTTTGAGTGGTGGATGGCAATAAGATAACATCATGGCGTTGGCATAGAAGTTGATTATGGTTGTGGTTATGGTTACTTCAAAATCCAAAAGCACTTCACAAATATATATATCATGACTTTTAGTTAATATTATTAATATTTACATTATTATCTTGTTAATTGTTTGACAGTGCCTTTGAAAATTAAAGGACGAAGGGATGCATCATGCATGTACTAGTGTACCACGAGTCATGTGCTTTGAAAAGGAGTGAAGGACTTTTGTGTATATTTTCCCTCAAACAGAGAGACAGCAATTGAGAAACGTTAAGATCACACAATAGAAACCAATTCAATTGCTATATATACCACGTACCCTCTATGGACAAAACCATTTTTGTTTTAGCTTCTTCTTTTTCTTTTCTTTTCTTTCCAAAACATAATTTTTATAAATTTAGTCCCTAATTAACATGGTCTACATAATTAGGATCTATTTTACAAAACTACTCGTGTCATGTATATTAAATGAAGACATTTTAGACTAAATATGTAATTTGTGAGTGCTATTAAATATTTCTTAAGTTATATGCAATATTAGCTTTAAATATCAATAGTTTTGATACAGATGAAGTATATCAAGAGAGTAAAAGAGTGAAAGTCTCCTTCTGCAATTTATATTTTCTTTTTTTTGTATAGACTAAAAGTATCTTTTACTAGTGACAAGATTCAGACGGCCACTAGTTAAAGCTAAATAATTTTGCACTAGTTAATTCACATGCTTAATGATCTAATTTATTACTTTTTAAAAGTAAATATGCATATACACAAAGCTAAGCTTGAAACAAAAACTTTGAATCTAGTATCTGAACATATTGATGAATTCCTAGCTACATGGCAATTATTTACTTTTATTTTTTTTATGATAAATAAGGTTTTGCTGACATGAATAAGCAAAGGAATAAGATTCGTGCCATGTGAAGATCAAACTCACATGCAATGTATATGATCATCGATCCATGCCTTTTCTATTTGTTTCTCTCTTGAGGAATCGAGTTACCAACCCAAGGATCCAACATGGCAAGAAGCAGTAAAAATTCCGAAAAACAACAAATAAAAGAAAGAAAGAAAGAAAATCAAAAACTTCCGAGGATGCTTTTATTACACTTGGGTTGGTGAGTCTTGAAAGGCATCATGCATAGATAATTTAATTAGATGGATCGAGTGGTGACACTCGCGTTACCTATCATTGTGACTTGTTAGTCACACTTTAATTTACTTGTCCTTTGTCATTTTCTTCAACAAACTCTCGAATAAATACAACCATCTTCATATTATTTAATCTTGCACATTTCAGTTATTATTATTATAATCGGTACATACATGTAACTCATCACAAACTTTATACACAAATCGTGATGGGTTGCCACAAAAACATTATTAGCAAACAAAATGCTCAGATGTTAAGGTTTCTACGTAGGAAGCTCCGTCGAAACCAAGAAAACAACGACAACATGAAAACACGTGGAAAAGAAGAACAAGAAGAAGAAGCATCGATGGGAAAACATGAGAAAGAAGAAGATCAAGAAGAAAAAGCAATTCCAATATGGGATTGTGGTAGTCCATTGTATGATTCATATGAATTGGTCTCTCTTGATCACATCATTGATCGGCATCTAATGGCATTCCCTTCTTCTTCTTCATCACAATATGGATCATATTCAAAGTCCATCATCACAAGATTCACTACTCATCATGATAATATGGTGCCACCACACAAAGTTGTTGATTCAACAGAGAAATCCAAAGGGTGTTTCGTGGTCACAAGTTTGAGTAAATTTTCGGTGAAGATCATGAGAAAGAAGAGGAAGAACAACAATATTGGTCAAGAGAGAGGAACAAAAAACAATGAAATGAGAAGAGGTAGTTTTGCTGCATTTGTAGTAGATTTGCTTTATTTGTGGAGGAAATAGTTTAAGTCAATTATTTGGGACATTGAAGATATATATAAAGCTTCTCTTTGTTGGTGATGATTGGATTGCAATCAATGAGTTTCATTATATCTACAAGAACTGTTGCTTGTGCTTTTGATCTTTCTATTTTGCTGCTTATAGTTCTTGCTTGTAATTTGTAACCATGGTATATTTTTGTATTAATTTTACCTTTTATTTTTACTATCAGTACTGATATGGCACATGGGTGCGTGTTAATTCTTTTTTTTTTTTTTTATTGAAAAAAGATAATATTGTTGCTTTTTAATTCAACAAAGATTTACTTTTCTTCTTTTCTATTAAAAAAAAATATTAAAATAGAAAATATTTATTAGAAATGAAAAACTGTCTTCCCTTCTCTTTTCTTAAAATCTAACTCATCCTAATCATATCTTAAATAAATTCCAAGGTTTTTTATGATATTATTATTATGTTTTGGAAGTGATTTTGTCACAACATACGAAATTCATAAAGTTCATAGTTGTTAGATAATATAAAGCGACCATCTGATAAATATATTAGAAGTCAATGGAACTTTAATTGAAAAAAATTATGAGTCAAATGTGACAAATAATTTTCAATTTTGATAGTTGCATTTAACAGAGACTAAATATAATAAGAATAGATATTATTTTCCTAAAAAAAAAAACCACTTAGATAGCATAACAAACACATAAAACATTTTTTTAAAAAAAAATAAAAGAAAAGTTAGATGGCCTGCAAACGAAAAAGGAAGATCTTGGTGAAGATGTGAATAATAAATTAAATATTATATTAGTAGGTGAATTATATATATATATATATATATATATATATATATATATATATATATATTTTACCAATATCCTTATTTCTTTAATAGGAAAAGGAATTGCCGTACATTTAATTTAATTAAGATTAGTCAGAATGCAATATCGATAATCCTTAGAAAAAAAGAGCCTCCTAAAGTTTTTCATGTCTCGAAATGAGAATTTTACTGAATTTGGAAAAAAGAGTACACCAATTTTTATTATTTTGTTTTTAATGTCAGATGAAATTTATTCAAACTTTATTAAGATTAAAATGATAAACATCATCATTTTATCATTTAGTTAAAATTGTCCAGCGAAAACACTGAAGCTGATATGGGCCTGAAAATTGAAATCGTAGATGAACTTTCTCTATAACCCAAGCGGCGCAGCAGGTTTGGGTTTAGGGTACAGTTTATGGACTCTATTGAGGGTGAATTTCTCGTCTTTATTGGGCCTTAGATATATTAGCCTCTATGTGAGAGATGACTTGTACAAATAATTTAAAAATCAATTTTGAAATTAAATTTTAGGAATGATTATAAATTACCTTTCGAAATAATTAAAACATTTTTTTTTCATTTTTATTAATATTTTTACGAAACAACATTAATATTCTTCCCTGCCGACGACAAGTCTTTTTTTCAACATCTTATGAAATAAATATTCTGACAATCAAATCAGTCACGTTCTGACTTAATTAAATTATATTATCCTCTATTGAAGTATTCCCCCCCTTGAATATAGTGGGAAAAATACTCGAAGATGCCCAAAATTGAAAAGTTGTTCAATTTATGGAATTGGTTTAAGCTTCTTTCGTGGCTTTTGCCTTTTGACATTTTTTTTTTTTTTTGGTAACCTTTGCCTTTTGACTTTTGAGTCTCCTAAATAAAATATTGAATATACATATAACTTAAAAAGTCAAGTATTATCATTTTAATTCTTAAGAAAGTTTTGTTATTAATTTATTTTTTTAGTAATTTAAAATATTATTATTTTGGTCATAGCATTATTCTCCATTGTAAATTTATTTAATTGACAAAAAAAGCCAATAATTTTTACACAACTACTTTTGTTTCTCTTAAATAAAGTTTATATAAACAATAATAATTTTTATTATTTAACATTTTTTAAGTCTTTAATATATGACATTTTTTTCGGATGCATATGTATATATCAGTATATGTGAAGTGACAAACATGAGGGTAATAATAATAACAAAAAAAAACAAAATACTACCATTTTAAATTATAGTGAAACTTAATAAGTTACTGAAGTTTATTTCACACGCTAAACTAATGATGCTGATATATATATAAGTAATGGAAATGAGAGTTTGTTCCAAAAAGCAATAAATAAGATGAAAAATGCATGCAGAGAGAAAACAACGATACACACGGGCATTACATAGGTTGTAGGGTCATGAATTTGAATTTTATGTATTTGAATGTTAATTTTGTAGAGTTGACTTAACTATTTCGCATGACCAAGATTAATTAATGCCAACTGTCTAGAACATATACTGATGTTGATATAATATTGAAAAACAACCATACACACGGTTTATATTGAAGCATGGATTTGTGTTTGTGCAGAACAACATTTTAATTTTAAATATAAATATAAACAATTGAGTTCGATCTTTTGGTGAAGAAGTAACCTCTGAAATGATGAACATTCATTCTTATATGAGACAATAGCAAGCAACCTCTCAATCGGGTGGTTTGGTTTTGGTATAATTAGAATAATAAAGCTAATTATATTCAAGTTGACTTTGTCTACAACTTGCATTACAATAAACACTTGGACAGTATCATAATTTGCAACACTTGAATCAATGCCAATGGCACTAAAATGCCAACTAATTGTCTTAGATATATAATGCAGCTAAATTTTTAATAAAAGTAAGTTATATGACCTCTTACTCAACCTGAAAACCAATTAAACATACTAGTACAGTAATTAATTGTTAGGTGAGGTTTCATAGTAATTAATTAGTAATGAGGTAGTGCGAGCTTGTTGTTAACAAATGGTAACCAACTAATAATAACAAGGATTAAAAAAATACTACTAAAGAAGAGGTAGTGAATTTTAATTACATTGAAAAAAGAGAGAAATGAAAGTTTAAATTACGATATTCTAAATAAAATAGTGTGAATGGGTTCCAAATTCGAAGAGGGAAGTGCTAAAGTCAAAATATATCAGTAATGGAGAAAAGGAAAGGTGGTAATTGGATTTGGCAATGGCGATGGATTCGAGAAGAGACCAATCAGAAACAAACGAAGCAACAATAAAGAAGGGTGGGCCCCACCCAACGGTGTTGCATGATCAAGAGAACCAGAAGAGAAGACCACTCAGTCCTATGAACTGTGAAGAAGTGATCTTTCTTTACGCGCCTTACTTATAACTAGGTCAACTAAGAAGACAACAAACAAATACTAGTAGAGACGGATTACTCTTTGATTATTAGGCTTTTATATATAAATTGAAAATTGTGATATGATATTGATGTATGTATATGGTTAACAAAAACAATTTTTTTTAGTCAATAAAGATAAGATTGGTTTGTTTGTATTATAAATCTAATATGGTAAATGAGACATGTTTAATGAAAAAAAAAAATCACTTCACATAAATGCATGTTGACTGTTCCTATTAATTGTATTGTTAATTTATGACCCGAGATGTTTTGCAAAGTAACCTAAAGTGATTGCTCCCTCCTGCCGCGTATTGAAAATGAAGGGTCACTTTTGATTTTGAAGCTGCGGTTTGAGAGACCATTTCCAAAACGACGATTGCATGGATGCATCATGCATGCATGCATCAACTTCAAAGTTCAAAGTTCAAAGTTGAAATGCAGTGCAGTGCAGCCAAATGGCTCGATGCAATGATGACGTGATTTCATCATGTGATTATGCCGGAAACGTGTCACCATTGACTTGAGAGCACGACAGTAACATGTTTTTACTTTTTATTATACTTTGTTTTATTCAATAGGTTGTATTGTAGTAACTTGTATAAGCACTTTTAATTTGGATCTCTTACACAGACTTTAAATTTTCAGTCTTTTTTTTTAACACCAGTCACAAAAAAATATTATTTTTTTTAACTCCAAGTTAAAATCATACATACAATTTTAATCTAATTTTATTCGGAACAATGATATGTTAACTGATAAATTTTATTTTCTTTGTATTTTGAATATTAAAAATATATCATTAATTAATTAAAAATCATTCAGTAATAAGTATATTTTTAATATAATTCTATAAAAGTTAATGAACTTATTATATATTATATATGAAAAATTGTGATATGATAACTATATAAAATACTTGACATTGTTAATACATGAGCTATTTTCTCTTTCTAATATATTCTTATGAACACATTTTTTCATAGTTAAACATATTATAAACTAAAAAAAAAGTCTTTTATTTAACAAGTCTCACTTTTGATTTTATGGTTTTTAATTAATATTAAAAAATGTCTTATTAACACTCCCTGGAATTGATTTTTGTCTCAGGTTAAATGTAAAATTAGTAAAAATAGGAATGTTTAGTTATTATTAAATAAATTTGATTTTATAAAAAAAAAAAAATAATGCTTGCTTCTTTTAGTTATAGACAGTTAGATATGTACACAATTATTTGGTTTTGTGTTTCTCCTTGCAGCCCAACTAACACCACCCCGCACAACCTTAAACAATTATTATCTTACTATTTTAATCTCTCTCTCTCAAACTCAACGCATAATATAAAGTTGCGATTTTTTTTTTTCAGTAACTCTGAAATGGAATGAAAGGGATCAATTTTGCAAAGTTCTAAGATTCCCAGAGGAAATTTTGTCCCCACTGTGCTTCTCTTCATTACCCCTTTTTCGGTTTTTGGTCTCATGCTGTTTGGATTCTGAGAAAAAAACCAAACAGGAAATCAGCACCAAAAGCAAAAGCACAGAACACCCTCTTTCTCTCTCTCTGTGTGTGTGTCTTCCTTCCTCACCCCACAACCTTGGTTACTTCATTTTCTGACGTTGTTGCTGTTGTTTCCAAGAAGCCAAACACTTCCTTTTGGACCTCTACTTGAAAGTTCTGCAGTAATAATATCTAAGGATTCTGCTTCTGCTTCTTCTTCTTCTTCTTCTTAGTTTGGTTATGGTGCTTGGTTAAAGCCTTAGAAGCCCTTTGTGTGTTTGTGTTGTGTTGTGTATTATATCTCAGTTAAGCAATGGAGGACTCAACCAAGTTGCGTTTGGTGCGGTGCCCCAAGTGTCAAAATGTTCTTCCTGAGCATGCCAATTACACTGTTTATCAATGTGGTGGTTGTAACACTGTTCTTCGAGGTACCCTTTCTTCATCTCCCTCTGCTTCTTCAATTTAGCATAAGGTGTGCTTTGATTTAATGTGCCTTGGAGTTTTTTGTTTGTTTGTGTTAACTGTATTGAGACTTTACTGTTTTGGTTTGGCGAAGTTAGGATCTTTTGTGTTCAAAGGTCAAAGGCCTGAAAATGGGTTGCAAAATTCTGATTTCTTATTGCGGTTTCCTCTTTGTTTTCCTTTGTAGGAAAGCCTAAAGGTTCTGAAGGTGGTAGGTTGTGGGAGGCATCAGATGAGGGACAAGGTGGAGGATCAGGAAGTTTCTTGGGGAAAGGGGTAGTTGTTGATTTGAGTGATAATTCAGATGTTGATGTTAGGTCCAGTGGTGGTTTCTCCAGGGAGGGTCAAAGAAGGGATTTGGGGAAACCAAATAAAGGACATGAGAGGTTTTTGGCTGATTCCAGGGATGGGGATGAGAAAGGAGTTTTGGAGGATGGTTTTATTGTCAATAAGGACAAAAGGGGAAAGTCAATTGGAAGGGAGCAGCTGGAGCAGAAGACTCACATGGGCGGGGACCAATTGTATGGTAGAATGTCTAATTGGCCAAATGGGGAAAGAGGTGAGAATGAGATGGAGGGGTTTTGGAGAAAGCCTCAAGGTGATATGGAGGGTGTGAGATTTCCCTCTTTGAATTATCCAGATGAGGGTGGATCTTCAAATAGCTATTCCAGTTTTTCTTACAATCATGGGGAGCAATGGAGGAATTACAAGGACATGGATGGTGTGAATAGGGTTCAGCACCTTGAGCACGATCGAGCCGAGATTCTGAGGAAGCTGGATGAGTTATCCAGCCAGTTGAACAAGTCTTCTGAGGTAGTTAGTAATCCCAAAGAAAAGGTTCTTCCTGAGGGAAAGATGGTTCCTCCAGATCCTTTTGGTGGCCCTGAAACTTGGTTTCCAGATGGATCATCAGCAATGAACAGGAACTCGAGACAATTCTTTGACCCTTCTAGCAATAAACATATGGCAGGTTCCCCTTATTTCAATTATCATCAAGATCCGTATGCTTATCCAAGTGGTCATGAAATGGCTATGCACAACTTCCACCCTTCTGTGCATAATCCAAATTATGTTCCTGGATATGGAGATCCTTTTGCATCCCAAATGATGAGAGGTTCACATCCTTTATCCCGTCAGTTCCCGCAAAAGCCAATGCATCCTCCTTACTTTCCCGGATGCTATGCTGATACCGGTCCAGATTCATATGATCCATATGCACATAATGCTATGCTTCACCCGCCTTCTTGCCCTTGTTTTCGTTGCTATGACAACAAAAGAAGAGGTTCTGTGCCGGCTCCACCTGCTGCTGCATTCATTAACAGCAGAATCCCTCATGCCCTAAACAATCCTTTGTCTTACCGTCATGAGATCCCAGGGGCAGTTGGTCCACATGTTCATAACGCTAGAACTGCCATGAGTTTACATGAACAACAACTTCATACAAGATGGCCTAGAGACTACAATTCTGAGATGGGTGGGTTTGTTGGAAGCCGTCCTCGAAAAGTAGTGCCTGCTAGTGGTGGCCGGCATTGCCTTCCTATAGCTGGCGGTTCTCCTTTCATCACATGCCATATTTGCTTTGAGTTACTGCAACTGCCTAAAAAGACACTGGTCATGGTGAAAAAACGACAGCAGAAAATGCGATGTGGGGCTTGTTCTTCAGAAATAAAAGTTGCTGTCATCAATAAGAAACTAGTTATTTCTCCTAATTCAGAAATGGAGGAAACTACCACATCCACAAGGGTTGATGATACCACTAATGAGGTTGTGAATAGTCGTGCATACCATCCCTGTGGTGATGTGAACACGGGTGCTGTGAACTTCTCATCTGATGATTATTCTGGTTATGATTTTCACTCAGTTGATAGAGAATCTCCTGTGCTGGCTGCAGACCCAAGCTTGAACTCTACCAAGTCCCGGGAGATGCAAAGTTTTCATTCTTCATCTTCCAGTACTTCTGATGATGAAAATAGTCCAGAAGTTATGGCTGCACCAAGCGAAGCTCCGAAGTCCATTCATCTGCCATCTAAAGCTTCTCAATCTCCTCCACCTGGTGGTTCATTTAGTAATGCGGTAAATCGATTAGGGAAAGGAAACCAAAGCAGTCGCTCAGATCAAGAGACGGAAAAAATTGAAAAGAATGCCTCAAGGCAAAACTCTTTGAAAGAGGTCGTGCTTGCAACTGAGATGGATGTCAATGATTATTCCAACACTGGGGTCTCCCAGGATTCTGGTGATGCAAGCGGAGAACATGATCATCCTAGATCTACCAAAAGGAATGAATCATTTTTAGCAAACATTATCAAGAAAGATAATGGAAAAAGTAATGTTACTGTAAACGGACAGCCCATACCAGATCGTATGATTAAAAAGGCTGAAAAGCTAGCTGGACCAATCCAGCCAGGAAATTACTGGTTAGTATGCTTTTTGGTCAACTATGTTAGGCTGACATATTTATCAAAAGACTCAAATGAAGAGAATTGGTTCTTTGCTTATATATGGACCAAAGCTTTCTAAAATTGCCTGTCTGATAAAAAAAAATTGTCAAATTATTTAATGTAGTAGACTCAGTTATGTTCTTATCACCTGCAGTCTGTTCATTTCACAAGATAACATGTTAAATTTGATAGTTTCACATGTGTTTTACATCTCATTTTAGGAAGAGTTATCACAGCTTAGAAGAAAAGTGTTAAATTTTATACGAATTGCTTATGAAGTGTAGTAATTGATTTGCCTATACACTTTTTCTTCCTCAGGTATGATTCTCAGGCTGGATTTTGGGGTATCATGGGTGGACCATGTCTTGGAATAATTCTGGTAAGTTATACTAGTTTGGCACACTTCATTTCTCGCATGCTTATACTCTGATGAATGTAGATTAATATGTTAGTTTCTCTTGCAGCCATTCATAGAAGAGTTCCAGCACCCCATGCCAGATAAATGTGCTGGTGGAAATACTGGTGTGTTTGTAAATGGTAGAGAACTTCACCAAAAAGATTTAGATTTGCTTTCTCGTAGAGGACTTCCTCGTGATAGCAATAGATGTTATATCGTTGAAATTAATGGGAGAGTCTTGGATGAAGGCACGGGAGAAGAGCTGGACAGTCTTGGCAAGCTTGCACCAACGTAAGTGCCAGTGTTTCTGATGATTCTGTTCCATTTATCTAATGATTGACTATTGCATGCCATCTTGAACCTATAGATTAGGAGGATTTTTTCCACATACCCGTTTGTCTCTTTTAGCTGTTTTGACTTGGTATAGAGGATTCCTAGGTTAGTAAGCAAACAATGCAAATCAATGTGAATTTATCTGAGATGGGATTGCATGATTTTGTAAGTAAGGAGGAGGATATGCTTAGGTTGTTGAAGATTTTAAGTGGAAATGAGATAAATAAAGGGTGCTGAAAAGTTGAGTTTTCTAGAACAAGTGTTGTAGGATTAATTTCTTGATACATTTGTGTTGTTTAATCATATAATGTTCAATGTGCCCAGTACTTGTTATTTCAATTCAGAACACCAATTTGATGATTCAACAGATGTTTTGTGAGGGTTAAGAAAGAAGAATTTATTTATCTTAGCCACAGAATAGTGTATATGCTTTTCTCTTTCCTTAAAACTGTCATAAGCCTATGATTGCATCCTTTCATCAGTTGTTACTAATCTTTAAGAACTCGCAGTTAGGATAGTTGTTAATCCTCTTGTCTTGACAATTTGACAGAGTGGAGAAAGAAAGGCGTGGATTTGGCATGAAAGTACCAAGGGCAGCTGCATAATACAAGTGCTGAGATTTATTTCAGAAGGTTTTTGTTGTTCCACCCTTCTGCAGATTTGGAAACATTATTTCAGATCAGATCATGGGAAATTTTTGAAATCTTTTCCTTATTTTTTTTACTAAAATATCTTCTCTTCGCTAACTATTTTCCACGTGACTTGCATAGATTTTATATATGATATGATATGTAAATTTGTCATTCTCTTACAACAGAAATTCTGTCATTCATTCTTATATGGTTTACCTAAAAAGAGCATAAACAATTTTGTGCTCGCAATCTTGCTTGTGGAGTTGTGGTCCAGAATCTGATGTGGAGAACAATGTAATATTTTTTTTATGAATCATAGTAGTTGTATTTTTCCTTTTGACAAAATAGTAGCTGTATTTTAATCAGCCGCAATAACAAGTAACAACAAATTGACATCTCTAGATTCTATCAAAAACAACTTCTAATATAAAACCATTTGGAATATGAAATTGCCTTTTAAAATTGTTACATCACATTAATAAATTTAGTTCTACTTAATTTTGGTTCTGTTAGTTTATTTTGGTCTGTTACTGTTATGACTGATGAATTATCATCATCCACTATAAGCAAGCCACTGTACTTTGAAAGTATATATATTAACTAGTTCATATTCATTTGGTCCCCCACGAATCTCGTTATACATAACTAACGAATAACAACTAACAACCACAAGTTCGATCATTTGTTCAACATTCGAGTAGTGCAGCCTGTAATAGATGTGATTGACATTACTATGAGATTATTTATGGTTTTCTTTTTCCTTCAACTACTAACCATTTAAATCCTTGAATTATTGTTATTCGTTGAGACACTTGAAGCTTGTGGTCCAGTAAGCTATAAGCAACTATTATTCAACTAATATTGACTATTTCATATCAACGGATGAGATTATTTATTTTATCCTCCCAGGGAAGCCAGATCAAAATATTAAAGATTGGCATGGGTTAACAAAGTGAAATTCCTATTTTAATTGAACAATAATATCAACAATACCTAAATAGTATTACACTTCAACTTTGTTAAAAAACAATGATAGGACACAAAATTCAGTAGGTAGCTGGTTCCCTTGTAGGACCTGGAGTTGAGTGGTGCAGAGCAGGGTGCAAATTTCTCAGAGATGTAATAATTGGGCAAACAAATGATTAGGGAATGAGGGTACACTACAAAAGCACCAAGACAAGCTTCTCACTGGTGGTTTTGGAGAGAATAATTAGCCCACAAGGCAAGAACAAACCAAATAAACATTCGACAATGGACACTATTCTGTCCTTTATTTTTATTTTCTTATCGTTATTTGTTAGTTTTCGGTCTGTTTCTGCTTTACTCATAAGCCTGTCATACATTTTTTGTAAACAAGCATACACACATGAATGAATATTAAATATTACTGGTTTTGAATCCTATAAAGTAGGCAATTTATTTTAAAGAGTAAAATAAGCAATCTTACTCATTATTAAGAAAATTAACAGTTGATATTTCAGTAACTCCATGATTTATCATGTATATAACAGTTGCTTTTCTTATCAATCACCATGATTACTTATTTTAGTTTCTAAAGTGAATGACTCACTTTAGAAAGGTCAGTTCTCAAGTTTTAAAACTTTCCAATATCCTTAATTGATTCTAACTAAGAGCCTTCTAGAGTTGATTAGTATACTAATGTATCACATGGATGACTGCAGCAGGATGAGACATCCTTATCACAGTATTAATTGTTGTCCTATATTATATATTCACACACACAAAGATACATACACCTTAGGAAAGACAAAAACTGGCGTTACAAAAATTAAATGGTATTAAATATTCTGGATTATGTTACAAGCTACCATGAATATAGTCTAGCCAAACACCCATTTTCAAGAAGCATAAAAAAAAACACCCATTTTCATGAGCCTTTTTTTCCTTTGTGATCTTTATAGTTTATACACATCGTTGGGAAGAATGCTAATAAGACACTACTACATATTTTGGCTTTATTTGGTGAATTTGATGTATGAGTTAATGAATACTCTCTCCAAGTAAAAATATATTTTACTTCCAATATATTTATCTATTTGTAATATATTGTTTTCAAAATATTAGAATAATTAATAAAAGAACATTGCAAGAAAATATATCCTTACTTTGTCCTAATGTTAGTCTTTTAATAATGAATTAAAGACGAAAGGGATGTATGAGCTATCAGCTAAGCTTTATACAGGTGCACTTTGGTTATGCAGTGCACGACAGATCAGGAGAAATTAATAAAATATGGACTGAGATAGGATCATTGTGAAGGGACATGAGAACCCTATCATCCTCTCAATTAGAAAGAAGATAAGGCAATGAAACATTTGGTCCCTACAAAAGGACTCAACTCAATGAAGGCCATTAATATTCATCATATTATATAGTATATAATTAAGAGAAAAATACTGGCATTAACATCGTAAATTTATATAATCAATCTATCCCAATCATTTATTAATGATAAATTTGTTAATTTTTATAAAATTATATTAAAAAATTATAGTATGATGGAAATACAGTGCATAACCATTAAACTCTATAATATATCATACTAAACTCATAAAATGCCCATATCCACCGAATAGTTCATTCTGTAGCTTGGATATTTTTATTATTTCTGACCACCTTTTATAGTAATTTTCGGTTTTGTTAGTATTTGTCCTTAGAAAACTCTTGGTTGTTTGAAGAATTTTGAAGTTTGAACACAAGTGTAGTTGCCAAATTTGTGTCATAAACCAAAATTTTAACACCAAGGTATATTATAAACTGTCATGGTTGATAGGAACTAGCTGTTGAGGTGTATATTTTGATAACTTTTTTATTGATAAGGGTCAAATAAATATTAAAATTGATTGTTCAATTAAAAAAAGTCAATACAATAAACTGAACAACTACTATTTTAATTGATTACTTAGCTCTTATATATCGGTCTTCAATAAATCGACAAACCACTTCTGCACTCAACATTCATTAAAAGTAGGTAACCGTTTCTTATCAGATTGTTTTTATCAGGTTAAAGAAATAATTAAATCATTAAATGTACTTCTTTTTTATAAGCAAATCATTAAATTGTGGAAAAAAGAAACGGGGTTGTCATTAGCACCGACATCCAAATAATCACAAAATATTAAAGAATCTGTGACCATAGTTTGTAACCACAAAATAAAAGCAAAGTTACACAAGAAGCTTCCAAATAATGCACTAATAGGCTAATAGCACAGAAAGTTTCTATATCTCAGAATAAAGTTGGTAGTTTCATCAAATCATATACACAGTCAATACCTTTGATGTTACTCAACTATAGTCTATAGACATGCAGCCTGTTTCATTCAAAAACTAAAAAGCAATGTTGGTAGCCTACAACATCATATCAAACTACTTTTTTCTTTCCAATAAATCATAGTTACATAAACACATGAATGCATTTACAAATAACACAATGTAATTCACCAAATCATGGTTTCAACTTTCAAGGTAAAAAAATCTGTGAACATCACACGTGCACATGGATTAAAAAAAAATGAGCATTCTGTTTGACAGTTAGACCAAATGACACACATTCTTCACTAATGTTTCTCTTCGTGCAAAACATTTTTTTCTTAATTTTTCTATTTTTTAAATGGTATTTATTTATTTATTTTGGTTTTAAGTTCATCATTTAAGGCTGCCACATGGTACATGTCACATAATGTGTTTTTGCAGAAAACAGGTTCCTTTATTGAATATAATCAGTTGCTTCCATTTCCCTATAATAATTACACTCAACAGCACCGCACCGTTTCATGAAAACGTAGCAAAGTTTGTTTGTGGTTTCTTCTCTGCTCTGCTTCTGTCTGATACAAGATGGTGAAGAGAGTGAGGTCTGATTCTGGTCCATTGGCCCTGCAAAAGCACAACCATTGGTGTGTGAAGTTAGGAGTCTCAATCTTCTTGGTGGGTCTCGCGGTTCGCCTTCTCTTGTGGGATTCATTCAGTTTCTCATCAGTGGTGGAGACTGAGACACCTCCTCCTCTGGAAGATGCAGCAAAAGCAGAGTCCCCTGTTTTCTCTGCCTCTGATCTTCAGGATTCTGATGACTTTCCAGAAAATGATCAGAATCAGACTCAAATCTCAAAGAATGGTAAGGGAATTTTACTTTCTTGTGGTGAGTGAATTGTTTTTTTTTCTTTTTTTTATGAGACTTGCATGATGAAGTGGAAAGTCTTGTTTGAGTTTCAAAGCTGAAATTTTTGTCTACGGACAAAATAACAAAAATGTACCAACCAACCATTTCCCTCCTTTCAGTTGCTTGGGACCATTTAAATCTTCTGGCTTTTCATAGTTTTTGTTTCAGTTGGTGGGGTGATATGGAATGTACGAACCATGTTTCTACATTTTGAGAACTGGTGTTCTTCTTCATCAAGTCTCCATATAAGTGTTAAAACAAAAATTCAGCTAATGTAACTTGTTCCTACTTTCCTTCTTGGCAAGGTTTGAAAATTCGGTCGCATTTCAACCACAATGTCAAGGTTTTTGAGTTTCTGTGGCCACAATTGTGGGGTTTGTGCTATCACAATTGTGGCCACATTTGTTCACAATTGGAACAAGTGGGGTTAAATTTAAATTAACGGTTCTGATGTCAAATCAAATCATATAAAATTACTAGCTCTTTTTTTTCTTAAATAAAAAAGGCACAATCTTTGATAATTTTTTAAGTAAAATCAGTGCTTATGCTGGTGTTTAGCTTGTGATGCTAATGGTAATGTGCATTGTAAATGTTGAATTGCAGAAAAATGTGATCTTTTTGTGGGAGATTGGGTAGAAGACCTATCTGGGCCAGTGTACACAAATGAGAGCTGCCGTGTGATAGAACCTCATCAAAATTGTATGAAGAATGGACGTCCTGATTCAAGGTACCTCTACTGGAGGTGGACCCCACGAGACTGTGCATTGCCAAAGTTCAATCCCAGAAAGTTTCTCAAACTCATGAGAAATAAATCACTCTCCTTCATTGGTGATTCCATCTCCCGCAACCAAGTTCAGTCCCTACTTTGCATTCTCTCCAAGGTATTGTAAAATTTTTAGCTCAGTTAACCAGTTTGCAAAATTGATACTATTTGCTAGAAAGATTCTTTTTTTTTTTTTGTCATGAAAATCTTGATTAGTACTCAGTAGGTGTACATTACTTGTGTTTCCCTCCACTTTCTTTTGCTTGTCTATTTGTTTAGATTTAGTAAATGCCAAGACTCCAATAATTTAAGATGAAGTCATGTGATTGCATGATATTAACCAAGTAGTTCTGTAGTTGCACCTTCATTGTTTATAGAGTGTCTAGTCCATCGATCATGCATCATGGTCAAAATCAATCATCTATTATTGTTGTTTTCACTTTATGATTTACAACAGCTTGCACTGAATGTCATTTTATACATAATAATTCTTTTCATTGGGAATAAAGCTGTTGATGCTATTTTGTGGATGACAGCTGTTGCTTATATTATACGATTGATCCACAGCCTTCAATACTCAAACAGTATAGAGTATATTTTCCCAAGCAGCTTTTACCTACCTTCGAGATTAGCTTTGAATAATTAGTGTGAAAATGTTGAGATTTTACTTTCCATGATTATAACACTTACTGTAGTGTGTAAAATAAGTTGTGTCCATCACTAAGTTACCCTTTGCAATTGTATCTTTCTCAATTTGTTGTTGCCACAACTCATAATAAACCATGTTTCTAGTTTCGAGCCAGGAACATTTTTTTTTCAATTGGTCTAACTTAATTTATTGTTCAATTGCTTCTTTCACGAATTGGTATGTGTTGTACTCATAACTCATAAGTGCAAAATAGCTTTGTCCCTACAAACATACCTGGCATAACTATTTGTGGCATCGTGTAGTGTCTGCTTATTTGGTCCTACAAATTGGGCTATCAGATCAAATTCCAATTATTTTATTCTGCAGGTGGAACCAGCTGTTGAGATCTACCATGACAAGGAATATAGATCAAAGATATGGAAATTTCGTTCACACAACTTCACACTCTCAGTAATCTGGACCCCTTTCCTTGTCAAAGCAGCTATATTTGAGGACTTTAATGGAGTTACCTCTTCAGAGATACAGCTTTATCTCGACACACTCGACCAGTGGACCAAACAGTACAAGACTTTTGATTATGTTGTCATTGGTGGTGGAAAGTGGTTTCTCAAGACTGCAATCTACCATGAAAACAAAACAGTCACAGGCTGCCACTACTGCCCTGGAAAGAACTTAACCGAGCTAGGATTCGACTATGCATACCGCAAAGTACTACAAGAAGTTTTCAAGTTCTTCACAAAGTCTAACCACAAAGCCACTGTTCTCTTCAGAACCACCACACCAGACCACTTTGAGAATGGAGAGTGGTTTAGTGGAGGGTATTGCAATAGAACTGTGCCCTTCAAAGAGGGTCAGATACACATGATAGATGTGGATTCCATCATGAGAGGTATTGAACTTGAAGAGTTTGAGAAGGCTGCTTCTCTAGTATCTAAAGGGGTGAAGTTGAAACTTTTGGACACAACTCTCCTTTCACTTATGAGACCAGATGGACACCCTGGACCTTACAGGAAGTTCCAGCCATTTGCAAAAGACAAGAACGCCAAGGTTCAGAATGATTGCCTACATTGGTGTTTGCCAGGACCAATTGACTCATGGAATGACATAATCATGCAAATGATACTCAATGTTTAATAAACAATAATAATCTGTCACTGAATCATCAAGGTTTGAAGCTGGTTATAAATATGATCATTTGAAATTCAGGATTCTTTGCTGCATGTCAGTTTCTTCCACTACTTTTATTAGTTTGGAAAGGGCAGTTTTATACACAAAACCATTAGATTGAGCTCCGCTCTGTACATGGAACTGTATAGCTTAATAAAAGCTTGCAAGACACAAATGTAAACCGTAGCAATCAAGTATAAACTCATCTTATGTCCTTTTCACCATAATTTTTGTGAGGCATGTATACCTATTTATTTTTATACTTAGATGAAGAGATATAGTATCACGATTGAATAATGCTGAAGCTGGTGTGCTTACCAATGCAAATTTCACTTTTCATGTACCAGTACTACAGCAAAGATTCTTGCAATCCTTGATACGTTTCATATGTGAAAATAAAACATGTAAGAAATGGCATTTTTGTTAAAGGCGTCAATAAAACATCCATATTTGTTGCCATATAGCAAACTGAAATTTCAACCTGTAATTTTGTGCTACTTTGTAGAATGACATCCAATTTTGAAATAAGACTAGAGCAGGACCAGTAGCAGATTACTGCTAGCCTATGACATCCAATTTGTTAAATTGTGTGGGATTTCTGTTTTATAAGACATCTTATGCTTTAAGTTAAGTTAATTACATATGCAAGACACAAACATCGGTCTTAAACTTAAATTTTATAAGCCATTTCTATGAATATAACAGTCAATCAATCAAAGCATTAAACGGGTAAAGGTGTGAATTTTGCCATGATAATCCAAAAAAGCAAGAGTTAACGGAAACTTGAGAGAGATAAAAGAAAGAAATGGAAGACTAGAAACCACATTAAACAATTTGCAGTTGACATTGTACAAAAGAGACAAGTGAGGATCTCTGAAATATGAACCAGTATTCTAGAACATTGGAAGGTTAGTTCTAAACTAAGGCCCATGCTCCAGAGTCTAGACTTCGTTCAGAATCTCAATCTTTTATTAAGTAGGGAGAGCATGTCTTGCAAAACAGTATACAGAGCTCATAACTCAGGGTTTAAATGACATCAAAACACAAACTTCTGCTGTCTCTTTTCTCCTATTTGGTAGCAGGTTGATTTTCATACTTCCTCTCATCTGGTTTGAGGAATGGATCCTGTGAAGTACAACAAAAATAGTAAATTCCAATCACCTAATATTATTTCACTATTTATAACAACAACCAAAAAAATGCAACAGAAATGGGTCTGAGAGATATAACTCAACCTCTAAACATTAGGAGAAAGCAATTCTTACAAACAGTTTTTGCTTAGAATTTGGTTTTTGATAGAGTTCAATAGTCTTGTTTTGCCAATTTGGCTGTTACTGCAAATTGCATAGTTCCTTGTTTGGCTGCCAATCACAAAGTGAAATAATAATATTTTCGAGTGTAAAACTCCTGTCTTCTTTATTTTAACTAGATATAATTGTTCAGGAAGACCCTACACAATTTAGCCAGCATTTGACTCACATACACACCAACAAAACACACTCACCAGGGAACTTACATAGTTACATGCTACACCTAAGGAAGGGGGAGGACCCTATGAAGTTTGAACAACAAAAATTCAAAAATGAAACCAAACCAGGTTCTCTTGTCTTCCTATGTTATGACATCTAATAATCCATTTCAAAACAATAAAGTTTGGTCCAATAAGATAAAGGGGACTCCACACAAACCCCATTATTAAGCTCAGTATGAAATAGGCTTTTAATTTAATTTTTCTTCCGAGGAATCCCTAATCTTCAGGATCAGGAGCAAACAAATTAACACCCATAGTTCAATCGGTGGAGGCAAAACTAAAATTTATTACAAATTTCATTTTCATTCTAAAAATAAAAATGAATTAAATGAATACAATTAGCTAATGAGAGATGGCATATCGGAGACTAACGAGATTACAGAAGCAAGTCTAAAAAAAAAAAAAAACTTGCAAGAATTTCATTAAATTACTGATAACTCAGATCATAAATCAGCACCAAAATCCAGAAAAAATCGACCCTTTGGAACAAATCAAATTAATTGCAGAAAGGGGGTGATGAGATTTGGAGAGAAGGAGAAAGGAAGTTACATTCTTGACAAAGATGACGTTTGCCGCGGCGATGGTGGCGACTATGCCGCCGAGGATAGTGACGGGGCCGGTAAGGAGACTCCACTTCCGATAGATCATCTTCTTCTTCCTTTGATTCTCTTCTTTCAGCAATTGAGATGAAATCAGAATATAAGCCCTAATGCCCTACCTCTGTGACCCCAAATCAGAGCAAACTCTTTTTTTTTTTTTTTTTTAAGGCAAGAAAAACTCTTAATTATGATAAATAAATAAAAATATATATTAAAGTGCGTGTAAAAAAAAATTAAAATACTGAAAAGTGTGGGAAGTGAAATTATCATCACTTAAATATTTATATAAATATAAAGAGAATATAAATTAATTTAAAATTTTTTAATTATTTTTAAAAGTTAACGGACAGACTAATATTATTTTGTATTTAAATATGAATTAATAATATCAAATAATTTTAATAAAAATATTAGTTTGAATATTTAAATTATTTTTAAATTTTAATAAATTAATTTGTTAATATTATTTTATTATTTAACATAAAAAAAATATAATAATGTCACGTGACAAATTTTTTTTTATAATATATAATAGGTTTGAAACATTAGAATACATTTTTAGTTGCTTATGCAAAAATATTTGTCAAAATATTCTATTGTACTTAATACGTGTAACTGTGTATGTAACATGATTTTACCAAAGTTTTTCTTTCTAAAAAAATGATTTTACCAAAATAAAGTATATTTAGAAAAATGTCTCAATAATAAATGAAACGCATCAATCAATAAGGCATCAATCAATAAGACGTGGACATTTATTTTATGCACCTCAATTTATGTCATGATATCCAAAACAGATTAACTTGAGGAATGCGGGAAGCATTATGAACCCTATGATATGATATAGTGTAATTGACAAACAACTATGTTCATTGACATTGAGTATATAGTTAAAAAAGAAAAAAAAAATCTCTCTAAATTTAGGTATAGAGAAAATCATTTGTTGAAAACTTCAACCTTTTAAGTAAATCTTAATACCTCAAGAAATTAGTTATTAGGCTTCAAGTTTTGAGTTTACAGTAAATAACCAAACAAGTAAAAGTGTAAAACACATTATTATGTAGGCATTTGTATAATTGCGCAAAAAGGCTCTCTTATTTTCACAAATTGGCAATGCATTTTGCTCTATCACTTTCACGGCTGTCGTTTTGTTACTCAATTCCATAGGGCAATTCAATCATAGGTATATTTTTGCCAAAAAAGATATGTTTCTAAAAAGGTGAGGGGTCTTAATAATCATTTGGAGAGTGCAGTAGCAATGCTTAATAATAAACAAAGAAACTGAGCCCAATAAGGCCCAATCCATCAATTGCATAGAGAAAAATTTCTTCCATCTTCCTCCAGAGGATAGAAGTTATATCCCACAAACAATGGTTGGATAGTTTTGATTCAGTGTGTGTGGCACATGAATCAACAAGACAGCCTTTATGTCTGTCATGTAAACATCGTACCAAAAGTAGCAGATAAAGACATAATTTGCTGGGAGCTGTGGGGACTTCCATTACAGATTCGAAATAATCTCCATATATTTGCACATGGCGACAGAACTAACCAAAATTTGACACCCCACAAAAAATATGATTCAGGAATATACTTGATAAATAGTTATTAGTTACTACATTGATTTTTTATTTAAAAAAAAAAAGTAAATTAAAATTTTTGTAGGTATACATATACATATATTTTTATGGCTTAACGACATTTTTTTCCATTAAATATATCATTTTTCATTTTTATACATAATTTTTCATTTTTATACATAATGTTTTAAAATTTTTATTTTAATACTTTAAAGTTTCACTTTGATATATTTTAATTATTTCATATTTACCCGTTACTAAGATTTAATTGTGTCAGATTAAAAAGTCGACATGTTATCAAGAAAGTTTAAATAAACAACCGTTCTAAGTCCACACGATAAGAGAAAGACATAAATATATATATATATATACAAAAAAACAAGCAACCATTTATTTAAGACTATATAAATCTAACGATTCTAAATAAGTTTTTCATAACGAAGGCATTTTAAGGTCTCTCATAGAACTCACCAACTAACGAACTTCTTATCCATCCGTTAATTTTTGTAACGTTTTCATTAAAATGTGTCAAAAGAAAACTTTAAAGTATCAAAATTAAAATTTTTTAAATGTTCTTTACTAAAATAGAAAAAATAATAAACTTAATGGAACAAAATTTACATTAAATCTATTTTTATCTTAAACTTAGTCCTATAGATTTCCTATAAAATATGCAAATACAAGAATAATGTTTGGAAAATTTTCAAAAAAATGAAAAAAAAAAAAAAGTGTAACATCTTGATTTTTTTTTTAAATAGAAAAAAACAAGAGTAAAATCTTGAAAATTAAAAAAAAAATTAAAATATGAAAAAATAAGTGTAATGCCTTTAAAATATTAAAAATATAAAATAAAAAAAAAGTCTTAAAATTTTTGAAAATAATGATAATTTTAAAAGTACAGAGCTAAGATAATATAGTCTTTAACATTTGTAAAAACTGAAATTTGAAAAACAATTATAAAAAAAAAATTTGAAAAACAAGAGTACTAATTTAAGAGTTTTGAAAATATGAAAAAAAAATAATATTAATTTAAAAATTTAAAAAAACATGAGGAATGCTTTGAAAATATTTTTAAAAATGAAAAATAAAAGGTATGACATGAAAATTTGAAAAAAAAATGAAAAAAATAAGTGAAATGTATTGAAAATTTGAAAAAAAAATTGAAAAAACAAGAAGAGTATTTTTAAAATTTGAAATAAATGAAAATGTAAAAAAAATGTGAAAAAACAAGAGAAATATAAAGAAAAATTGAAAAACAATAACAATGTCTTAAAATTTTAAAATATATAAAAAAAAGAGGTGAATCTCATGAAAATTATAAAAAAAAATATATCAAAAATATCAATTTAAATTTTTAATATATGAATATCAAGGTTTTATAAAACTGTAAATATTTAGAGTTTCAATTTATGGTTTCATTAATGAAACTTTAAATATTTAAGGTATCATTTATGAGACCCTAAATATTTAGGGTTTCACTTATAAAACTCTAAATATTTATGGTAAAACTTAAGATTTCATTTATGAAATCCTAAATACTTAAATTTTGAATTTATGATTTTATTTATGGAACCATAATTATTTAGAGTTTCATTAATGCTTTATAATTTTCAGTTTCATAAATGAAAATATAATTATTTAGGATTTTGATTTATAGTTTCAATTATCAAATCCCAAGTATTTAGGGTTTCATTTATGAAACCTCAAATATTTTGAGTTTCAATATAGAGTTTTATTTATAAAACCATAAATATTTAAGTTTTAATTTAGGATAAAATATAGAGTTTCATTCTTGAAATCCTAAATAAATAAGTAATATTTTATTTACAAAATCCTAAATATTTATGATTTCAATTTATTGTTTCAATTATGAAACCCTAAATATATAAGCTTTAGTTTAATGTTTTATTTATGAAATCCAAAGTATTTAGGGTGAAATTTAGGGTTTCATTTACGAAATCCAAAATAATTAGGTTTTTAATTTAGGATTTTATTTATAAAACTTTAAATAGGTAGGGTTTTAATTGAGGATGAAATTTGAGGTTTCATCAATGGTTTACGATTTATGGTTTTAATTTGTGATTTCATTTATGAAATTCTAAATATGTTAAGTGAAATTTAATGTTTCACATATGAAAACATAATTATTTAGGATTTTAATTTATGATTCTATTTATCAAACCTTAAATATTAAAGGTGAAACTGTGAGCTTCATTTATCAAATCATAAATATTTAGATTTTGAATTTAGGGTTTCAATTTAAGGTTCTATTAATAGTTTAGGATTTAATGTTTTAATTTATGGTGAAATTTAAAGTTTAATAAATGAAAACATAATTATTTAAGATTTTGATTTACTATTTCATTTATGAAACCCTAAATATTTAAGGTTTCCATTTAAGCTTTCATTTATGAGACCCTAAATATTTAAGATTTCACTTATAAAACCTTAAATATTGATGGTAAAATTTATGGTTTCATTTATGAAATCCTAAATATTTTGATTTTTTTATGAAACCCTAAATATTTAAGGTTTTATTAATACTTTTAGATTTAGGGTTTTAATTTAGTGCTTCATAAATGAAAACATAATTATTTAAGTTTTTGAATTATGGTTTCATTTATCAAACCCTAAGTATTTAACGTTCATTTATGAAACCTCAAATAGTTAGATTTTTATTTATGAAACCCTTAATATTTAACGTTTTATTATTGAAACCCCAAATGTTTAGGTTTTAATTTAGGGTTCAATTAATGAAACTTAAAATATTTATGGTTTCAATTTATTATTTCAATTATAAAATCCTAAATATTCATGGCTTCAATTTACAGTTTTATTTATAAAATTCTAAATATTTAGGGTTTTCATTTAGGATTTCATTTATGAGACCTTAAATATTTAAGATTTTACTTATAAAACACTAAATATTTATGGTGAAATTTAAGGTTGCATTTATGAAATTCTAAATATTTAGATTTTTAATTTATGGTTTTATTTATGAAACTATAAACATTTAAGGTTTCATTGAGGATTTTAGATTTTGGGTTTCATTTAGGGTTTCGTAAATGAAAACATAGTTATGTAGGGTTTTGATTTATGGTTTCATTTATGAAACCTCAAATATTTAGGATTTTATTTATAAAATCCTACATATATAAGTTTTAACTTCGAAATTTATTAAGGAAACCCTAAATATTTACAATTTATTATTTAAATCCTAAATATTTAAGTTTTAATTTAAGTTCAAATTTAAAGTTTCATTAATGAAACTATAAATAAATAAGATTTCATTTATGAAACCCTAAATATTTATGGTTTCAATTTAAGGTTTTATTTATGAAATCATAAATATTGTTGGTAAAATTTAGGATTTCATTTATTTAGTGTTTTAGTTTAAGGTTTCACTCACAAAATTCTAAATATTTATGGTAAAAGTTAGGTTTTGATTTATGATATCCTACATGTTTAGATTTTAAGTTTATGGTTTTATTTATTAAACCCGAAATATTGAGGGTTTCATTATAACTTTAGGATTTCGAGTTTCATTTAGGGTTTCGTAAATAAAAACATAGTTATTTAGAGTTTTGATTGATGATTTCATTTACTAAACTTTAAGTATTTAGGGTTTCATTTATGAAACCTCAAATGGCTCGAGTTTTATTTATAAAACCCCAAATATATATGGTTTAATTTATGATTTCATTAATGAAAACCTATATATTTTATGTTTTATTATTGAAACTATAAACATTTAGCTTTTAGGGTGAAATTTAGGGTTTCATTAATGAAATCTTAAATAAATAAGATTTCATTTTTGAAACCCTAAATATTCAGGGTTTCAATTTATTATTTCAATTATGAAACCTAATTATTTAGGATTTTAATTTAAGATTTTATTTATTAAACCCTAAATATTTAGGGTTTCATTTATGAAATCATAAATAATTAGGTTTTTAATTTAGGGTTTTATTTATGTATCTCTAAATATGCAAGGTTTCAATTTAAGGTTTCATTAATGGTTTAGGATTGAAGGTTTCATAAATGAAAATATAATTATTTAGAGTTTTTATTTATGGTTTCATTTATTAAACCCTAAGTATTTAGGGTTTCATTTATGAAACCTCAAATCGTTAGAGTTTTATTTATAAAATCCTAAATATTTAAAGTTTTATTATTGAAACCATAAATATTTAGATTTTAATTTATGGTGAAATTTAAGGTTTCATTAATGAAACCCTAAATAAATAAGATTTCATTTATGAAACCATAAATATTTAGGGTTTCTATTTATTGTTTCAACTATGAATCCTTAAATATTTAAAGTTTCAATTAAGGTTTTATTTATAAAACCCTAAATATTTATGGTGACATTTAGGATTTTATTTATAAACCCCTGAATATTTAGGATTTACATTTAGGGTTTCATTTATGAGACCTTAAATATTTAAGGCTTCACTTATAAAACCCTTAATATTTATAATGAAATTTAGGATTTCATTTATAAAATCTTAAATATTTAGATTTTGAGTTTATGATTTTATCTATGAAACCCTAAATATTTATGGTTTCATTAATGTTTTTGGATTTGGGGTTTCATTTAGGATTTTTTAAATGAAAACATAATTATGTAGTATTTTGATTTATGGTTCATTTATCAAACCCTATGTATTTATGGTTTAATTTATGAAACCTCAAATATTTATGATTTTTTTTATAAAACCTTTAATATATATGGTTTAACTTAGGGTTTCATTAATGAACCCTAAATATTTAAAAAAATTTTTATTGAAACCTTAAATATTTATATTTCACTTTAGGGTAAAATATAGGATTTCTTTAATGAAATTCTAAATAAATAAGATTTCATTTGTGAAACCATAAATATTTAGGGTTTTGATTTATATTTTCAATTATGAAACCCTAAATATTTAAGGTGAAATTTAGGGTTTCGTTATTGAACCATAAGTAATTAAGGTTTTAATTTAGTGTTACATTTATATGACCCTAAATATATAAGATTTCACTTATGAAACCCTAAATATGTAGGATGAAATTTAAGGTTTCATTTATGAAATCATAAATAATTATATTTTTAATTTAAGATTTTATTTATGAAACTTTAAATATATAGGGTTAAAATTTAGCATGAAATTTAGAGTTTCATTTGTCGTTTAGGATTCATGGTTTAAATTTTGAATTTCATTTATGAAATCCTAAATATTTAGGGTGAAATTTAGGGTTTGATAAATGAAAACCTAATTATTTAGGGTTATGATTTATGATTTCATTTATAAAACCTTAAATATTTTAAGGTTTCATAATGAAATTTTAAATATTTAGCATTTCAATTTAGGATTTTATTTATGAAACCCTAAATATTTAGGGTTTCAATTTAGGGTTCTTTATTACTAAAACCTTCATTATTTCGGCCTTCGATTCATGATTTCATTTATGAAATCAAATATAGTTAGGATTTCAATTTAAGGTTTCATTTATGAAACGGTAAATAAGTAAGGTTTCATTTATGATATTTAGGATTTCAAATATGAAGTGTTTTGATTTATGGTTTCATTTATGAAACCCTAAATATTTAGGGTTTAATTAATGATTTTTATTTATGAAATCCTAAATATTTAATTTTTCAATTTAGGGTTTCATTTATGAAGCGCTAAATATTTAGAGTGATATTTAGGGTTTTGTTAATGAAACCTTTAATATTGAAAGTTTTAACTTATTGTTTTATTCATGAAACCCTTAATATTTAAGGTTTTAATTTATGATTTTATTTTATAATCCTAAATATTTAGGGTTTCATTTATGATTTCCCAAAATCCTTAACCATGAAACCCTCAAATTTAAACCATGAAATGAAACCTTAAAACCTACATTATGAAACCCTAAATCATAAATCATAAATCATACACCATAAAACCCTAAATCTTAAATCTTAAACAATGAAACTTTAAATCCTAAATCATGAAACCCTCAAACCTAAACCATGAAATGAAACCCTATATAATAAACCATGGAGCCTTAAATCTTAAATTTTAAACCATGAAACCTTAAATTATGAAACATGAAACTTTCAATCTTAAATCATGAAACCTTAAATTATAAAACATGAAACCTTATCCAAAAACATGAAACCATAACCCATGCAACATGAAAACGTAAAATCTTATAGCATAAACCATAAACCCTAAAACTCTAAACCCTAGAATACTAAACATGAAATCATAAAATCATAATTCATAAAATCTTAAATCAAAACCTCTAGACACAAACTCTTAATTATGAAAAAACACTAAATCTTAAACCCTTAAAGCTTAAAATAATGAATCGAAACAATAAACCATGAAACGTTAAACCCTAAATATGAAAAACAATTGAAATATCTTAAAAATTTAAGAGCATTGAATGTAAATAAAATTAAAAAAATGAAAATATTAAAAAAATAGAAGTAATGTCTTAGAAAAGTGAAAATATCAAAATTTTTAAAATATGAAAAATTAAAAGTACTGAGTTGGAAATTATACTTGTTTTTTAACATATATTTTTTTCAAATTTTCAAGATAATACTTTCGTTTTTTTATATTTTAATTTTTAATATTTTTTTCAATTTTTCAAAATATTAATCAAGATAAATAAGAGTGAGATAAACATATAAGTTTTAAATCAATTAAATGAAAAATAAGATAATAGAGTTTTATATCCATAATTTAAAATATATATTATGGAATAAAAATATAATAGCAAAGAAGTTATTGTATATTAAGTGGAAGGACATTACACTTAGATAAATTCGTTGATGTACTAAAAATCATTATATGTGTTAATATATGAATTCTTTTCCTATGATTTATATTATATATGATAGATTGTTACCATTAGTTAGCTATTCGCTAACCCAATATTTGTTTCTCTATCTAGTAGATACTCCTTTAGATATTCCATTCTTTTAGATGATGAGACATTTCATTTTTTTTTTTATAGAATATATAGTAGGTGCTATGGATCTTTTATTCTAGAAGGTGTTCCTATAATTGTTCCTTTCTTCTAAGTAGACGTTTCTTTTATTACTAGGTCTTCATCTTAATGTTATTTTTCTTCATTTGTAAAATGCTTGGCAGGGACTAAATTAATAGCAAGGTGATAAGATTGAAAATGAGTAAAAACTGAAAAGATTAAGATCTTTTTTCTTTTAAAAAAAATGGTTGAGAAAAGGAAAGATAGAAAATGATTCAACTTATGTTATTATTCAACTCCTTTTGCTGACTATAAGGATCTTAACATTAAACATGATCTATGAAAAAGACGAAGCAATTCAGACAAAATAGAGTTATCTTCTATTGTGCAACTTACCACAAATAAATCAACAAAATAGTCAAAGTCTGAATTCGCATAGTAAATAATTATGTTTGGTACCAAGATAATACAGATTTGAGATTTGCACTGTACTAGTGCTTTCATTGCGAGTCATAGTTCCCACAGAAAAAGACAAAAATTATGGTGCCACACTAGTTGGTATGATTTGATGTGGTCAGATATTGAAATGTGTGGTGGCATGTTACTAACCTTTGTAACCCCCCTTGTCCTTGTGTCCCAGAAAATGAAAATAAGGTTAATTTTACTCACCAATGTTAACAAACATTGTACTATAGAATTCAAAGAAGCATGCTTTCTGGGAATTAAGACAATCCACAAATATTCTAAACAATAGATGAGGAATAGAGAGCCAGATGCATACAAATTTCATTTAGCCTCTATGCATTTGTTTCCTTGTGAGGAATTAGGATTCCATTTAGCCTTTTAGAGTTAAGACAAGTTTTGTAACTTGAATAATAATTGTGGTCCCAATCCTCATGAAAGAACAATATGCAGCTGCGTTTACTCAATAGAATGTATAATTGAGAAAGTATCTGAAATCTCTCAATAACACTAATAGGCCACTGTTCATAATTCTGTCTTTTCTTTGGTGAAATGTTGCATTATCGATTATAATGAAGGCTTAAAATTATGGTTGCAATTGCAATTTCGTCACAATCTTTGATGTTGCAAGAAATTGTAATCAGGGGCGGCCTGTGCAATTTTAATTTAAGTGATTTTTATTAGGAAATCTCACATTATATGTCTGTAAGACATCTTCACTTAATTTTAATTGGTTTTAAAGTAACTGTTATCTGACCATTCTAAAAACCTTGACATTTTGGCCGAAACCATGGTCGAAGACCGATTTTTAAAACCTTATCATAATTTTAGACAGCATAAATATGGGGGTGAAAATTTCATTTATTTCACAATTTCTTGCTCTGTTTGAGCCAACACACAAGTGGCATGACTATGTTACAACTGAAGTGACAAACCACAAGAGACTAAATTAAGCTACAACCTACAAATTTTGTTCACATTGCAGCCTAGGTACATGAAATGAAAACTCTCTTTATCTAGCACGAGAGGGAAGTTTTATTGTCTTTATTTATGGACAAGATCTATGATTATTATAGCCTTTCTTTCTTCCCTCGGTTTATGGTGCTAGTCAGGATCTACAAAACTCACAGTTAATCCGCATACAAATTACAACATATGCTGTTAACAACTTATCATCAAGTGCAAAGTTCTGTGGTGCTCAAAGGGAAATCCGTGTCGAAATCGAACTTATCAAGAAGGAAATCAAGGTCCATTATCGGTGAATTGGTGACTGAAGTTGGAGCTGAAACAACAATATCAGTGATATCAGACTCTGAGCTTTGCACATTTTGGCCTAATCCAGTAGTGCTGCCCCCCCAGTGGCAGAAAAAGTTTGATTCAATATCTGAAGTTGTTGGAGATATGAATGCAGGAGAGAAGCTTTCCATTAAGTTGTTGTTCGCAATCATGGTGGTGTATGAGAATATGCTGTTGCTGTCCTCGTTTTCTGAGGGAGAAGAAAAGTAAAATGATGGGAATATGTCCTCCTTGTGGTCCATGTCTTCTACTTTAACTTCAAGACCTGATGATCCAAAAGTGAAAATTGTGTCTGGTGGTTGTTCTGTTTTCTCTTGTCGTGGTTGAGTCTTAATTTGATGGGTTTGGTGCTTATTTTCTCCCAATTTTGATGCCGCTGCCTTGCTTAAGTGACTTGATTGGGTGCATGTGTGTCTTCCTTTGTAGGTTATCTCACATATCATCGGGTCTTCATCTGACTTTTGCACCTGCTTTGTGGCCAGACATCCTTGTACATTCCTATATGTGCATCTGTAATATCCTCTGCAATGCAAAACCACTGTTTTTGTCAGGAAAAAAAAACATGATCATATATTGCTTCAATATAGAAAAAAAATACTTATGTTAATGACGTCACACAATGCCCTTTTCTACATGCTGATGATATATACTGTATGGCTGTATTTCCAAAACTAAAATATAAAAAAAGGTATTAAAGATAAGTTATTTGTTATATAAATATTAATGTGGACTATAATAATAGTTTCAGATCACTTGATAATTTCTATAAATATAAAAGCCAAATTTTTATCCGTCCCCTATTCTAAAATTGTGAATTCGGCTTGAATATCAATATCATATAGTACAATACTAACTGTTTTTAATGCTAAATAAAATGGGTACATGGCCTGCCAAACTTCTAGAGGTACATTCATGACACTTTCTTTTTATTTTGAGAGAGAATCATTCATGACACTTACACGAACTGTTTCCACAACTTGATAAGATTGTAAGATTTTTCTAATGAGTAACCAATGCACGACACATGCTGGAGCCTGGGTATTAATGCATTTAATAAAAAGCTGCAATTGTAGTGAATTCAATCGAGCTAACGTTGTCCTTTGGATAAGTTTTAGCTTGTCTTTTTTAAAAGCACTTTTGTCCTCGCTCGTTATTATGGCTGGAAAGGTGAAAACGTTGCAAAAAGGGAACATGAGGTAGGCGTGCCAAAATTTGTTTGGTTATTTTATTTCCCTCTTTAGCCCACACTACATTGGCTAACACCTGTGGCCTCTGCCACTAACTAAAATAATACTACCAGTATATCAAAAAGCCTAAATAGGTGAATCTTTTCTCCTTTTTTCTGTCGTATTCAAATGCCAAATTATGCAAAATTTCCCTTATGGTAAAAAACTTCAATTATGCATATTTGAGGGGAAAAAACAATTTTTTACCTTGGAAACTTTGCTCCAAGAATATCCTTCTGTCCATATTTTCTCCAGCTATAGCCATCATCCAGAGATCCCTCAGGTGTTCCCAAATGCACCTTCACTTGTTCTGTCCAGTTTGGCTTGGTCTTTCTGCACAAATTCAAAGAAACCACAAATTGAAATTAGACATGAACCTTTTTCACCCCCGCAAGTTCAAAAGAAACAATAATAATTTGTGGAAAAAAAAGAACTCTTTTTTATGACATTACCTTTTCTTAGAGGCATGTTTGTTCTTAACCTCATCAGGCTCCAAGACCTCACTTTTGGGGCTACCATTTGTGAAAGAACAATGGGAATCCATCATCATGCTGCCATTGTTGTTGGCCTTGCTTTCTCCTACATTAGCCTTGCAATTCAGCATGGCAAGTACTTTCTCATAGGTGGAAAGTATTTTCTCAATTAGGACTTCATTTGTTTCATGAGATGATGCTGAAGATGATGATGATGATGAGACTAGATGGTCACAGAGCTTCTTTGCTAGCTCCTTCCCTTGCATTAACTCATCAATGAGACCAACTTGTTCACACTTCATATTCTCTTCCATTGGGTAAAGATGATGAACTATAACAGCAAGAAAGGCTTTTCTTAGGCTACAAAATATGGCACGTTGATTGGTAGAAGATATGACATATATATCTATAGTGTTGGTGAATTGCCAAAAATACTAGGGAAGTTATCCAAGTGGAGTAGGACAAGTGGTGAAATATATATGATGAAATGCCAAATGGTATGATCAAAGGGAAATTGGAGGGGAAATTGTTGGTGAAGTGGTTTGTGCTAAGTGGAGGGGAATGAATATAAGGGATTGGTGATAGAGAGAGTGAAACAAATAGAGAAGAGAATGAGTTTGTGTCTTAACAAAGAAGGTGAGAGGAAAGGGGGGATTTAAGGGTGAGAAAAGAGAAGGAAAAGAGGTAGATTTGACTGCCCCAAAAAACAAGCGAGTTTTCTACATTTGTGGGGCCCTCGGAATTAAGATTATGGCTTTTTTATCCTATCAATTAGAATAATCCCTCGTGAGAGAGAAAGTAAAAGAGAAGAGAGTAATCTTGAATATGCTGGTTGAATTATTGACCATTTCAAATAATAATATAAATATGAATATGAATATGAAATATCCCACATCGATCAACCCCTTAGGTGGGTAAAGAACAAACGGTGACGTGCACTTCCCCGAGGGAGTGTGAGCAACAACGCGGAAAAAGGACTGAAGATTCTTCGTTGCATCTTGCATGATTGCATCTATCTATCTCTCATTTTAATTTATTTGTTTTTCCAATATTTAATTATTTAAATATATCTTTTTAAAGCCATCTTTATATATATATGTATTTATTATTAACTCACCAATGCAATGCGCTCTCTGTTAGAAATATTAAATTAAATTGCAATCTTTAGTGAACAACAAGAAAAGTGACGTGAAGAGTTGGCGTAATGTGCAACTCTTTGCTTACGTTGATGTTGATAGTTACTATATACAGTGTGTGTAGCCTCCAATCCAATCCAAGATTGGCTTCGTGTCTTGCTCTATATTTTATTAGTTAATTTAATAATATTAAACCTTCAGATTCATATAATTTTGATTTTTAGTGGACAATTTTATGCATGAAATATTAAAGTCTTATATACCTATCGCAGCCATAACAATTTCTTAAAATAATATTATATTAATTTTTCAATAAAAAAAATTAATTTATAAAATATTCAAGTTACAAATACGAAGGACTGTGTCATAATTATTAGAAATTTATTTATTTATAATTAATTAATATAGACTAAATATTAACTTTAATATTTATATTAATTATTCACTGTTTAGAGAAATTCAATTTGAATGATTTAATTTAAAAAATCTTTTTTTATTTTTTTTTAATTATTTTATTTAGTTAATCAAGATAACTAACAATAACTTGGTGTATAATTATAATTATAATACTCTTTATACTCCCATGTTTCTCACCAGAATGATTCACGTGATTATACTAATTATATAACTCTACAAGAAAACAACCAACAAACTCAAGTTTATATTTCTTAAAATTTCAATACATCAGTAAAGTTCCCAATTGCTGAGATTTACATAACTAGGCACCACGTGCCACTATTTTTCAATTTTAATATAAATTCTGTAGTGCCGTTAACTTTAATAAAGTTTTAAATAGGCTTGTAGAATTTGAAAATGTATAACACTTAAAAGTTTAGACATGCATGTGTTACCAACAAAAACAAGTCAAATGATTAATTAAACTGTACTAGTATGATTCTTTTTTACAATGAGTTGGCATTTCTTAAAATATTATTACATTGAATTTTCAATATAAGATAAATAGTGTATTTGCACAAATAGGCAGCCAACTTGCCACTTAAACACAGTCGATAATATTTTATTTATGAAAAAAAAAAAAGAGGGTAAAACATACATAGTCTATATGTCATTTGACAATACATCATATATTAAATTGCATTACTCAAAATGTAAACAACTAAACAATGAACACCAGCAGGTCTAAAAATTATTTTAAAATATGCAGAGTACAGTAGTTGTATTTTTTATTATTTTTAGGATAATACTCCCCGAGCCGCATGTTTTTCAACAAAATGATTCACGTGATTAGTTTTCTACCAAATAATAATTGAACAAGAAAACAGCCAAAAATCTGATGCAAGTTGATATTATTTCTTAAAATGTCATCACAATGAGTTTTCAATATAATATAAATAAATATTATAGATATTTACACAAATAGGCAACCAACTTGCCACCTTTATAGATATGGCTCAAAAGAAAACATTAAACGCCCGCAGGGTCCAGAGGAATATTTTGTAGCATAAAGATTCATGATGCAAAATTCTGCTATTTTCTATGAAAAAAAAACTGCTATTTAAAAAGGTAATTGAAATAATTATGTAATTACCAATAATTGCATTAATAATTTTTATAATTTAAAAAATTTAATTGTAATAATGTATTTATACTCAAATAAACAAATTTTTATTTTATAACGATGGTTATTAAGACTCCACCATCTTTCATTAAATTATAGAATTAACACATACTTTACTTGATTTTTTAAACAGTTTAATTAATATATATTTTAAAAAAAACTAATGATTGATAATACTTATTTTAAAATACACAAACTACATTATATAACTTTCAAAATACATAAATCTATTTAAAATTTTAATAAAACTACAAACACGTATAAAAATTAAACTTTTAAAAGAGCGATTAATATAACTGTTTAGTTAGTGTGAATTGCAACATAAATTCAATAACAAGAATGACCCTTTTCCTGTTCTTTTTCCTTTTTTTGTCTCTGCAAAGTGTAAACAGAATATGAATATTATTGTACTGAATCAAAAAGAAATTTTGAACTGAATATGAATATCGTAGCCGCCGGAAAACTAACCTGCGGCTGTGTCCCTAATTAAGTCAATGGTTTTGTTTCGTGTTTCTCGTTGTTGCAGCATTCCATATTAAGTTCTTTTTCTCGTAAACGCGTTGGCACTTTAACCTGTATATATGATTGCAGACGCAGAAGTTCATTATTTTAATTTCTATATTCTAGAAGACAACGTGGACAACTTTTTCATTCAGAGGAAATGACTGAGAAACGTACAAATAAAAGAAATAAAATAACGTACTAAAAAAGAATATCATATTAGTCTATTTAGCATACACGTATTCGTGTTTAGTCTTGCACTTTCAAGATAAGGAATTTTTTTCTTCTTTTTATGGATTTTTAATTAAATCTCTTAATTTATCATATGTACAGTGTACGAGATGCTTATAACTGAATTATCACTTGCAGCTAGCTGACAGGAGCTGCTTTTTTATAAATATATTTATTTAGTCTATTGTAAAATAATAAAATATAAACGTATGTTTTATATAAAAAAAAAATAGACATAATTTTATTAAAATAATATATTTTTCTATTATTAACTTATTACATGAAAAAAACTTATATTCTTTTTTAAATGATTAACTTTAATACTTGAATAAATTAAAACTAATAATTGAAATGTTTTTGAAAAAGTCCACAATTTATTATCAAAGGAATTGAAATTAAAACTTGTTTTCTGGGTTTTATTCCCTTCAATCATGACGCCCGGCCCTCCAAACAGAAACAGCCCTCAGAGCCCAGTTCTGGGCCTGGGCCCGCCTGGTACTACCTTTGTCTATCTCTCATTTAACTTTAATTTTTTCTTAAGTGTATCAACGTTTTCAAACATTATCATATCGTGAAGATATGATATTGACATTACAATAAATATGAAATGAATTAAGATTGAGTTTAAACCAATAGTTTCAGGATAATGAAGGAAACAGATATTAATTAACACCTTTATGTAGTTTGATTATGATGGCGCTTTGACGCAACAGATCCATATCCGATATGAAAGAAAACTGTGAAATTCAAACGAGCTTTGGAATTTGAAAATAAAACCCTAATTATGGTTCTGAACGCGTCCCAAAATGAGATCCTAAATAACTACGAAGTTGTCAACAACAACAACAATAGCATAAGACCAAGACAAGGTTGCAAAAATTCCACAACGAAATTACCAAGTTATTTTGTGGAAAGTGAGAGCCGCGGCGGGAACACGTACTAATAATGTATGTTAATTGTTATAAAGATTTTGTCGCCATCAAACCTAAACCGCGTGTGTGCCTTTTCGACGTTTTTGTCTTCTATTCATTCTTCAATATTTATCATTATCATATTCATATGGTTTCTCGATTAACACCTTTACTTTTCTAACTTGTCTTTTTTTTAGGTTTTTTTTTTTTCCTTCACAAACAATTCCACTCGAATTCTCGAAACATGGTTGAATATCTAATGTAGGCACATCTCTAAATTGAAATTTAAACTTTGATTTGATCTGTCATGTATGAGTTGATAGGTGTATGTTTATAAGTTGGAGTTAAAAACAACAAAAATGAAATATCAATACATTTTTTTATGTCATAATGATGGTTACATTCAATCGAGTTCGGATATGATTTATTGGATTACTAATATCAAAGAAGTATCCTTGGATTTTAGTAAAAGATTAGTCTCTTCCATTAAAATTAATCTCATTAATTCATTTTTTAATTTTTTAAATAGGATCTAAAACAGTTGATTGAGTAGGGTGTGTAAATATTATAAACTCTAATAATATCTATTCCTAAAAATTAAAAAAAAAGGATTATTATTTGTTTTTAGGGTCAAATTAACCTTTAAAAAAAAGCTAAAGCAAAGAATCTAGTAACTTCAGAAAAAGCGTGGGCATATGGGGAACAAGACAAGAAGCCACGTGTGTGAACATGTGCCATTGTCCAACCAGTTGAAAATTTCAAGAGATTAGATGTATGTAGACGTGAGTAAGATTAATTAATGAATGTTTTTTAGTCATTTCCTCAAAATTTGAATTTTTATATACTTATAAGAAATGATCGGAAAATTATACTATCACATACTATTATGCTAATCGATTCAATAACATTTAACATCTACAGTCTTTATTTAACCAAAATTAAATTGTTAATGTCTATACTTACAATATGATGTAAGTATAACTATACTATAATAATAGTCCGATCATTTATTGTCATATTGTTTTGAAGGATATACCAAATTTCTCATATCATTTAAGATTTTTTAAATTGTAATAAAAATTGTGACATGCTTCTATATATGCGCAGACAACTAGAGGCAAGATAAGGTTTTAGTTTTAGAATATTATTACATATTTATTCTCTAAAACCTGTATCAACAACCGTTACATTTCTGTTTCTTAAATTGAATGTTTTAAAAGAGAAACGACAAGAACAAATGAGTACTACAAAGTATGGTGACCCTACATCAATTAAGTATCCCAACAAATTGAATAATTATTAGACTACTAAAAACCATATATGTGTGACCATTTCTGTTCTAGTAAAGGTGTTAAACTGAGACAGTTAATATTGCTTTATCACATAATAATACTAATAAATTTTGCTTTTACGGTACTCTTTCTCAATTCAAACATGGTTGCTTTGGTTTAATTAGTTGAATAATTAATCCAGTTCATCCAAACTGAGTTTTATAACACTTATTAACCTATTAATTGTTTTTGTTTAACTTCCTATTTACTTGCATTCTATGGTCTTTTATTTTTTTAAATAATAATGTGATATCTAAAATGCATTACTCATTAGAATGATTAAAAAAATAACATTTTATGAAATAATTAGTGTGTATCTCTTTTGGAAATGTACCACAGCTGGTGTTAACGACATTTTCACTTTTCAGTGGTCGATGGAAGATACAGGAACACCTCTTTCTTTGTAACGGAATGAATTAAAGTCAATGATATGTGTTAAAAGCAATAAATGTTACTTAAAGTCGATTTAGCATAATAATGTATGATAAAAGTTTTCTCAAATGGAAGATGTATACACTTCTACGTAGCATAATTTTAGCATGGTGAAACTTGCTCATGATAACTTTCAAAGGAGTACTTTATTTATATATCTGTTTATTCAAATTTCATACCCTTTGATTCGATGGAATTTAAATATAGTTTTTTTTTTTCATTTTAAAAATTAGAAATTTAAATCTGGCTGTTTTTATTTTGTTATTTTTTTTTTCTAACCTTCCCAAATCAAAAAGTTGTGGAGACGCAACTACTAAATATCAAATTATCAACTATCTACCTCAGGATTAAAAGAATAGTTGGGAGATTAGGAAATCGTGATGATTGTAATCACGATTTATTAATGTATCGTGACAAAAACATAAGCATGGGTCTCTCATAGTCTAATTGGTTAAACGTTACATCAAACATTAACAACATTGTTGGACCCTCAATGTTGGGTTTTTGAACCCCCCCTATTTCATTGGATTTGACAGGAAATGCAGACCGGGATTTTAAGATTTTTTTATTGAAAAATAATTGTAACTTTATTGGCTTTATTCTTTTTGGTGCTATGGCTTTATTCTTCCACTAGTAGTATTGTTTAAAATTAGTAAGAAAAGTGATTTTTTTTTTTATATATGATTAAAGTGAGATAATTTTATTCTTTTAATTTTATGATAATATTTCAATATACATAAGTGATAAAAAAATAATTATATACAATATTAATTAAATAGTGTTAGTTATTTAATAAAACTAAAGAAAAACAGTGATGTATACTTTTTTGCATTCTTTGCTATTTGATTATAACAAAACGATGATAGTAAGCACCCTTGCCATTTGACTATATATCTATGAACTTATGATGTATATGTAATGTGACCTCTTTCTTACACAGGCCTACAAGTATTCCGAATATTTTAAGATACTAATTTGCATACTATAACTTCTGTGTAAAAGTTGTCAAACTAAATTTCTTCCTATAATAAATGGATCCAACCATACATAAAAGGAAGAATGAATATGAATAATATACTTTTGCCTTTAACTTCTATGTAGTTCACTTTCCTTACGACCAATGACTATTATGTTCAGTTAAGCATTTCCACGAGTCTGATTTCAGAAAGAAAATTGAAATTATTACAAATAAGCGAAGAAGAAAAATTTTAAGCCTTGGCATTTTGTAGACCCTTGAATTCCTTCTACCATTGAAAGATAACATGAATGGCAATAATCTTGAAATATTTCATTGCTACAATGTTTAAAGTCATAGACAGTAGTAACCATTCTATAATGGTTGTTTCAACTACATAGATATAAGCATTGACATACATTAGTTAGTCTAGAGTTCCTAATATTGAATACCAAATAATCACTGCAATTTGAGTGTTGGGTATACAAGCAACAATGTCTTCATTGAAATCCCCTGTACTCTCGAGTCCCTACTACTGTGTGAAGTTTTACAAACAAAAGAACCAATGGTCTTCTACTGGTATTGTCCACTCACCAAGGCCTTCCTATTCTTCCAAGCCTCCGGGCCAACTCTATATCCTTTTTCACTGAAGCACCAAACAATAAAACCAAATAGAAGATATATTTGTGAGGTTATTGAAAGAGAAGACAAAAATATTCACAATGGAAAAACATAAACCAATCAATGAACAGCAAGAATGATCTTTGAATAATTATCCATCTCAGATAGCAATGCTCAACTATTCTGTTCATTTAAATATTTAGCAACTGAAATTCATCGAGAACAGTATGGCACCAGAAGGCAACACAGATAGCATTATAGCAATGCTCAACTATTCTGATCTTGACTTAAAAATGACTTTTTTTTCTATTACGGAAAAATGTTGATCACTGTCTTTAATTGCTTTCTGGCTTCTGCAACCCTTTACATGACCAGAGGTAACAAACAGTCCACAATGAACATTTATCACTTTCTGAATTCAACAGATGTAGCATTCTTTATAAATGGTCACACTAATTAAAAGGATGTGAGCGAGTCAATGCACATGGCAAGTCAGAACTCCAAGTGCATTTGTCAATTAAATTTAAAACAATGCATGCTTTACAAAAATATACAAATTTTCCCAACCACTACACTACCATGATTTTTTTTCGTCTAGCATATACTGCATTCCCCAAAGCAAATTCCATCTTACAGATTACAGACTGTAGAATATCCTTTTGAAAGCAATTAATAAAGTAATAAAATAATTCATTTTTCTATAACAAAGAAAAAACAAATACATTCATCACCAATAAAAGCAGCATAAAATTTATGGAAGATAAATTCATGGATGATTTGATGATCAGTGAAAGGTAAATCTAGTAAGGAATTGAAAGAATTATATCAACTTACTAAGAGTAATACGTCTTGCATGAATTGCACAGAGCATTCCATCTTCAAACAAGTGAACCAGATATTCCTCAGCTGCCTGCAGTATGGTTATATAAAAATCCAAAAGAATGGTCATGTTTTTATAAGAATTATGGTTATAAATTACACAACAGGTGAAAATGAAAAAATGATTCTAAAGCAATGACAACCATTTTCAAAACAATCACAAAAAGCAGCAGCACTATTGACAAGGACTTGGTACAGGGCATCCACAAAAAAAAAAAAAAAAAATCAGAATGTAGCAACTGGTGAGACATGATAAAGGGGTAGATGATGATCAACAGTCTATTTGAATGGGGAGTATTTTTTAGAGGGGAAGAGTAATGCAGAGGTCAGGAATAGTGCTCCCTGCTTTAAGAGTCAAAAATTTATGGAAGAGAAGGAAATGAGAGGAACCACTTGTCCTTAAACTCTACTTTTTCCCCTCCAACATGGGAGTTGATAAAGGGGAATAAATTTTATTTTAAAATTTTCATTTACAATTTTACCTTGTAAACTGAGTTACTTAAAATATTATTGGAAATTTACACTAATAACCCTTTGCCTTCCCCTTTCCTCCCTCATCAATAATAATCCAAACATAGGGATGGCAAATCCTTTTCATTACGTAGTCTAATTAGATTTTATAATACCCCCTTCCATTCTAAACATAGCTAAGTTGTTGAAAAAGTATTCTGAAATTGAATACATAACCATGCAAAACATATAAATAAAATAAACAGACCAAAAAAGTGGACGATAGTAAGTATGAAAATTTAAATAGTTCAATCAGGAACAAATTGGAACAAGGTCTGGAAGAAGTTATTATGTTAAAACAAATTCACTTTGACAGAGATTTTTCTTTTATTAAAAACAACCTTTGCACTATAATTAGATGAATTGCAAATTTGCAGCAAGCAAGCACCCTAGTGATAGCTCAAATGAGCATGGAAAAAGTTGTGTACCTCCTGAAGTGCTACCACAGCTTCAGGTGTCCAGCGAGACACCTCCGTAGAGAATTGGTTTGTAATCTGTTTGACCTATAGCCAAAAGTAAAAACATTACCAAAACAGCAAGAACAAACTTCTCACAAGATTTAATTCCATACAGAGCATGTTCTTCAAGCACATTCATCAGTGAATAAGTGGTAAAAGTAAGAAAAATATTCCTCTAAAAAAATAAACGAAACAGCAACCAACTATGGTGCTCATTTTTACACCTAAATCAACATCAGTTAGTGTTAGATTGAGAGAAGCTGCAAGTGAAGAACGAAAAGCACAAAACTTAGATGCAACTCCTTAGAATTTTTTGAAGCTGTTCTCCAATTAGAATTGACATTTCATCTTGGTAACCTACACTAGCATTTAATGCACAATATCACTATGAATATCACACTGAGGTGAAACTTCAATTCTAATTGAAGAACAACGCCAAAAGTACTGCAAAAACAGGATTTTTTAAACTTTAATTGCAGTACAGATATTTATAGCTGTGGGGAATACTTGATGAAGGAGAGAACTAATTTTGCTAACTATCCAGAAAATATAACCATTATCTACTAACTCAAATGCCTAATTTTAACTAGTGTGTGTTTACATATCTGCTCCACCTAACGTAACAGCAATCCAACACCTCTCTTACTTTTATGCTTTGGCAATGGAATGTGTAAAACTACCATTCAACACCAATCAAACAGTATTCCAAACACACCCCTAATCATTAGTAAATAATAAAAGATAGATAGACAGCCATAAAAAACAATTCGGTGTAAAATTGGCAAAGTTCATAGCAAAATCTAAGCAACATCAATGTAGCATACCCGAAATTAACATTACATCATTATCATTCCAAGTACAAGCAAACACACAAAATCGGGTAATTTTTCACTTGAGAGCAAAATGTTGATGGCTGCAGAAAAACTCACACATCTGATAAAGGGGGCAGCTGGGATAAGAAGGTTGCACGTCTTCTGAAAATGCCGAATCTCACGAAGCGCCACAGCACCTGGCTTATTACGCCTTTTCTTCCTTCCCTCAGTCCCCGGCGCTGTTTTTTTTTTTTTGTTAACAAGTAATGATAACAAAGCATTAAAACACAACAATTAAGCACTACAACATAAAAACAAAACTCAGAATGCGGCTTTTAGCGAAATGACATACCCTGCAGCTCCTCTTGCTGAGCTCTCCTTGTCTCTCTAGTTGCAGGCTTCACAGATTCAAATTCAGAGAACAAAGGTCAAATTAGGGATTTCGCAAATCAAAACACGCAGAGAAAAATATAGAGAGAGACAGTGAGTTACCGGTTGTGGCTGCGTTGATGTAGATGCGTGTGGTGCTTTCTTTTTACCTGCGAATCCGCATAGTAGTGAAGAAAATCAGGGTTTCGTTGGTGAAGTGAAAAAAAATAAAAATGAAAGTAAAATGCTGAATTTTCAGACATACTGGATTTGCGAGAAGCTGGTGTGTGCTTCACTCTCGTCATGGAATTCAACGAACAACACGAAACAAACTTCACTCTTCGGATTTGGTTTTCGGTTTCGCTTTTTGCATTTTTTTTGTTTTCTCCTTTCTGCTCTTGGTTTCAGATTCGGTACTTTCACTATTTTTTGTGAATTTTCAAAATGGAGCGGTTTGCCTCCATTTTCTTCATTTCCCAAACTACCCCTGTCTTCAATATTACTACATTGTTACCGTTATCCCACTGACGGAATTCGTTTGCAAAATGTTTAATTTTGGTAAATTATTTAAGAAAACTAATAGAGTAAACTAATTAAAATTAAAAATCATATGAACCTTAAGATAACTATTATAAAAAATAATTATTTTTAGTTTAGAGGATAAGTAGAATTACAATATTTACATTAGTATTGTATTTTAATTAAATATTTGTGTTAAATGATTCTAGACAGCGAAAATTAAGAAAATTAAAAAAGTTGTAGATATAAGAGCCAAAATAGAATATTTTTAAATTATAAGACTAAAAAAAATGTTTCAACTACAGTAATTAAAAGAATAATTAAACCTATAGTTCTTTCTCTATTGTCCTCAAGAAAATTTGTCCAACACTAAACCTTCCAACAAGAGCAAAGAAACAAAACATTTTACGCTTTCATTCAAGTTCAGATTGTCATGATTATTAACTATTTGACTTTAATAATAGTTGCTTTAAAAATATACCTAAACTGGTTTTTAATTGATTAAAAGTGTGAAAAGTATTTAAACTAAATCCATCATATGTTGATATTTTCCGGGGGCTAAACAAGTCTTCACAATTGCAAAGTCAAATTGTGTTGATGAATCATTACAAAGCAGAATTGTAGTACATAAACCTTATTTGCTTACTCCAAAACTGAAAGATTGAATGTTATACTAAAAATCTCAAAACAACTACAATGTTAACTTAAGTTGACACCTACCTCTACAACACATGCATCAATTACAAAAAAGTGTACCGAGTAGCACAAGTGGAAGGATAATAATCACAACAAACTTAAAAATTATACAACTTATTGTCACGGATCTTATCTGCAAATTAAGATGCATGACTTTCTGATAGGATTATAGATTGTAGTATTGTAGTACACCTCTTGATACATGCTGGATATTTGATTTTGCCTTCTATGGAATTCTGTTCAAGATTAAAAGAAGTGAAGAAGGTCTATGGCTGTGAAGGGGTTGGAGATGCTGGTGGCTTCAAATCTGGATACTGCAATTCAAGAAAATAAAAATAAAAATGAAAAGCAGAGTTGTATCAGGAGCATGCATTCTAAACAGAGAATATAGTCTTCATAAATTAACTTGCCATTTATTCCTAAACAAAAATTTGAAAACTTTGTGAAATATGATTTTTCCTCTCACATGCTTCACAAACTTCATTCAATATTTCACCCTTTTCTTGGGTAGAGAGACCTCCCAAATGAGGTTTATTTATAGGCTTAATACTCATTTATTCACCAAGTTATAATTAATCTAGAAGGGGACCACATGAAGAAAAGAGAGAAAAAAAAAAAAAAAATCTAAAGTATTGTCCAGCCAACACGTGGCAACAGTTGGACAGACAATTTTTATAATACTATTGATTACAAAATGAAGTGTCACATTTAGTAATGACAATGCAATTATTTGTCTTGCAATCTAATAAAGAGAGTCTATTTCATGGAATCATAACCACACCAGAAGAAAAAATGAGGAGTACTAGTAACACACCCTGAAACAATGCTTCTATCATACTCTAATATAGGTTAAACGTACTTGAAACTATGAAATCACAAGTGAGGCTTGTTAAATAAGAAGTGAAACTTACAAAATTTAGTGATTTCTAATAAATTTCAACCAAGTAGTTTAAAAGAGTGTTAAAAAATATGTCATTAGCATTTCTCATAGAAGAATATATATGGAAAGAAAAGCTCCAAGAAAATTGGCCACCACCACAAGCATAACTAATCACCACAGAAAGTGAAAAAAATTCATAGAGCAAGGAAATTGAGACATTACAGATGGATATGGTGAAAGTGGCCTTGGTTGTGCAGGAATTGATTCTGCCTTGATTTCAGTTTTGGGCACTGAGTTTACTTCAGGAGCCGCTGCATCCACTTTGGGCTTGGGAGTAGCTACTGCTGCCTGTACAGTGCTATCAGCTGCTGTAGCAACCTCTGAACTAGTGTCTGCTGCTGGAGCAGGAAGAGACTTATTACTGGTAGAGACTGGTAGAAGAGCCTTTCCAATATCCTATTGCTCCCAGCAATTTCATTCAAAGAGAACAAGGTCAGACCAAGAGGGATAGAAAAGTTCACAAATCATACAAGGTAAATTTTCAGAAACAGATATGCCATTTATATGCTCCAAAATGCATCACATCATAATTACAGCTAATTTATTTGGATACAGATAAAGAAAAATATTAAGTACCTTTATTTCGTCAACAAGTTCTTGAGGGGCAACCTTGGTGTTCAAGAACTCATCAAGTTGTTGCACGGTTTGCTTTCGGTCCTGCCATCAAATAAATTGAAATTGATATAAGGAAAACAAATAATTATGTGAGCTTGAGATTTTACCCATATAAATGACAGTAAACCAGAATGAAGGGCATGATGACCAATGAGGCTGTCACTGGTTTAATTGTCATGCAATAGTCAGCCTCAATTGTCAACAAATGCCATAATGTACAAATTCCTGAGTGTGCAACTATTGGAGTAATAGAATATTCAAACATCTATCCCATTTTCATCACTAAAACTCCAAATTGCACTGCTAACAAAACTATAAAGTAACAATAATTCAATAACAATTTGGGAGAATCACATCAAATGCAGTTGGGAGAACCCAAGGCCGTATAAACCTCACACTAGAATCACATACTTCCAATATGGGACTCAAGTCCCATAATCCGAACATCTTCAATGCCCACACAGGCTAGATATGGTTGTGCACTTACCCTTTGACTAGTCCTAAGCAATGCTAGTTTGTAGCTGAGAGATATGGTGGAAAACTCTTACACCAATTGATAAGAACCTTTGGAGAATCACACTGCAAAAGTTAGCTGTTACAGTTGGAGATCCCAAGCCCTTGTAAACCCCACTAGAATCCCATGCTTCGAATGTGGGACTCAAGTATCATACCTTGCAATTAGATTCTAACACCATTGCATCTGGGATCACAATTTGACAGGTTGAAATTGTTGGAATGAATGCAAAAACCCTCAGTCATTCTTCTTTCACCGATAGAGGGAGACTGGTTTCTCAACCTCAAATATACCTTGTGCTCTTGCTCTTTCTCTCTCTCTCTCTCTCTCTTATGTGTTGTTACAACACTGAACATATTCTTCATTCCTTGAAGAGAAACATCTGATGTTTGATGTTTGATGTTGATATAATGTCTCAATAAACTCAACAGAAGGGCATATTGTAAAATTAAAGCACAGATATGCAACAAAAGGATGGTTGCCTACTAGAGGCAGAGAAGAATCATTAAAGAAATTGATGACAATAAACAACAAAAATGGAAAAACCATGCAACTTGCTTTGAAAAACATGCCTACCTCAGCAAACAAAAGTTTCTTGGTTGCAAACTGAATGAGCGCAGCCGATCCTAAAACTTGGAGGATTGATTCTATCTACAAACAGAAAAAAAACATTATGCACAAGTAATTTATGTCAGTGAAGTCACATCATAATGGATTATTGCTTTTTCAGAAAGGGAAATAAATTGTTAAGTAATAACTCATCAGATCAACCTCAGAAAATGCAAATAGACTAAGTCCACCAGCAGCTGCAGCAATCCCAAGAGTAACTGCCACGCCATCAGAGGTATCCTGCAACAAACCTCCATTAATTAGAATGACTTAGAAATGCTCAAACAAGATAAGGAACAAAACCTGTTTATGTTAAAAGCAAGCATGTATAAATGGATCAATCACCAGATTCTTGAAAAACAATATCTCATTTTCATATTTAACTTTTTTCTGATGAGCAAGTCCAGTTAATAATAATTCATTCTACATTTTTTCTGATTGGTCAGTTTCCTTTCTTGCTAGTAAAAAATATCAATTTGAGAGAGCAAACATTTAAATCTTGAAAAAACGAAAATGTTGACTATTTTACAATCTGAAAACCAATAGTAGTAGTTTGCACATGCATCAGCATTGAAATAAGAAATGCAATTAGATAAATCCCAGATGCTTACTCCTATTGCTTCAGATATAGCATCTGTCAGACTGTCCAAACTCAATGTTTTCCTTGGTGCTATCCAAGGAAGACCACTACTCTGCAGAATTCCATTCCGTGTCAGTATACTAATCAATAGGGGGAAAAAGTTGGTATTTTAAATGCAAATATTATATATATGATTAGAAAAATGGGAAGGTAGAGGAAATACCTTCCATCCTCGCGATCCTTCTGCACCATCCTTAATTGCATAAGCTGCTTTAAATCCATTAATGGTAACCAACTCTGCAACCAGTTCAGAGTTCCCATCAAATCTGGCTTCCATCACAAGGTCACTCAATCAGATTCAAGAATATTCTCTTGCAAAGACATCAAATATTCATGATAAAATAACACAACAACCTTTGAATGCTAATGAGAACTCTTCGATTTTCCCCTCAGCATTAATAGCAAAAATGAGATGACTTAATCTTAGATTTTAGGCCCAACTCATCATCCTCACAAAACTGAGTTTGAATGTTAAAGAGAATTCTTCAATTTTCCCCTCACCATTAATAGCAAAATTGAGATGACTTAATAGCAAAAGTGTGATGACTTAATCTTAGATTTTAGGCCTAACTCATCATCCTCACAAAACTGAGTTTGAATGTTAAAGATAATTCTTCAATTTTCCCTTCACCACTAATATCAAAATTGAAATTTTGGGCCTAACTCATCCTCACAAAATTAACATGCAAGATTATCTACACTCTATAGTCAATGAGGCATATGAGTTTTTCCCAATTCTCAACATGGATTACAATAATAAATAGAGAAAAAAACTAGAAATGAAATTGTTGTGTACCACTCTTACTTGTCCAGAATAAACAATGTGGTATTCTCTGGTTCCTTAAACTTCAACGCAAGCTTCTTCAAGAAACCTGGCTTATCATCACCCTTATAAGGTATAGACACTGCTTTCTTCCTGAGACCTCCAACATCTGGGGACCCCCCTTGCCTAATCTCCACCAGTGCCCTTATATCAAGCAACTGAGCATTCCCATCAGCCCCAAGTTTTGCATACGCATTCTTAGCAGACTCAACACCCCATGCCTTAGGCTTCTTAAAAAACTGAGACAAAACCAACGGCAGTGCCAAAATAGCTACTCCACCAGCAACAATTGCAGGGCTCTCAGTTGCAAAGCCAGTGACACTATCCACAAAGGCATTCACATCAAAGTCCCCAGCATCTGGGAGGCTCAAAGGTTGTCCCAGTGCTTCCTCGTACGTCAAAGCAGTGGCAGTGGCAGCTCCACCACTTACAACCGAAGCCGCCAGAATTATCCCCCCATTCAAAGTTTTTGATACGCAACTCTGCAGCAAAGTTTGTTTCTTGTTGTTGAAGGTGGAAAAGTTTGAGACTTTGCATGCAGAAACCGAAGGGTGTATAGTTCTTGTTGCTGTTCTATCAGACAGCACAGATAGAGGGGTCAAACCAGCACCATTGAGAGCCTCCATAGTGTATATCACAGAATCTGTGGTACTGAGGCACTCAGAGAGATTTCAGAGTAGTGCTGCTACCATGAGAGGTGCAAGCTCAAAGGGTTGTTTTGATGATGGTGCTGTTTTTTTTTTTGTTTTGTTTCCTTGTGGCGTTGTGATGTATCTGGTTTGAGTGGAAACTCTTGAGAGAGAGAAGAAGCAAAAGGGTAAGAAGCTTGTGTTGGTAGGTGAAGTGCAATTCGATGGAGGTGCTGACGTGGTGAGGGATATAGGAACATGGCCAATGGTTGCATGACACGTGGAGAATGAAGATGAGACTCTTCAGCTGATGAGGATTGTGTTGATAGTTGATACTTCATCGTCTTCAATTGTGTGGCTCAGAAACGTCCCAGAGATGCTCATGAAGACATGAACTACTGTCACTGTTTGTAGGAGTACTACTCTAGAGAGTGTAGTACAATTTTCTAACTTCAATCTAATAGCTTCTTAAAAGAAATTTTTAGATAGTACTATGCTTTAGTTAGTTTTAACTTTTAATTTAACTATTTATTTTTGTTATATAGTTGATATATTTGTTTCATTTATTTACACTCTTATTTTTTGTTTGATATACTTTTATAGAAAGAGAAAAGATGAAATTTTACTCCATAGTTATTGATAAAGTTATTCTTTTTACTGTTTTTTTTTATATATTATTTTTATTGATTTAACTATTAAATATTTTAACATTAAACATCTACACCACATGTTAGACAAATCAATTACCAAAGAAATGTTAGATAAATTTTACCATTATAGTTATATAATCTTATTATTAATATTTACTCATAATTTCAAAAATTATATTATACATTGAGATTAATTTATTTAATGAAGGATTCAGTAGTTTTAATTTATTTATTTTAAATAAAAATTTAATATACGTAATGGTTGAATTTTTTAAGTAATTTGCTTGCTCCTAAATACATATTTTTTTAAAAAAGTATATATAAAAATATATATTAATTATGAGACTGCTTAATTTTGTTCCTCTAAATGGTTGGATTCATTTTTTTTTTTTAACAACTCAACGCAACCTAGCCTTAATTTGGTTGAATTGGATTAGATAATCGAGTTAAATAATTTTAAAATGAGAAGAATAAAATAAAAATCAAAGCATAGAAGCTACAAGGACTTCAATGTGTCCTTTCTAACGTCATCATCGTAGCTGTTAAGGACACCGTCTAATGTTACGTGATCTTCAGACAGCTCGCTGTTTTGTAGTAATTGTTATGCACGACTTGTGTTGTGTTGTGATTCTAATAAAAAAATTACTCTGCCGACAAAAAAAATACTAAAAAAATCTCTCCCTATATGATCAGACTAAAAACCATTGAAATAAATATATATAGTAGGAACCTGTATGAACATTAATTATCTTCTTGTACAAAATCACAACTAGTACATCAATCTCACTTATAACAACAGTTTTCTCCCTTAACAAAATTTCCCAGGAACAAGGAATCAAATTGCTTATTAGTAGTGTCATAAAATACATTAAAGAAGCCCATAATTAATGACATGTACAAACACTGAAAGTGTAAAGTGTCAACCTTTTTGTAACACAACACGGATCCTATGCGATCCAAGCATGAAATCCACAGAAACCACAGTGTTTGTGATTCAGAAACAATAAGAAACAAACCCCACAATATAAAAACCAATAAGAAGAAATATAACTTGTGTGTGTGTGTATACAAAAGATACTATATATGGGATCAGGAAGCAGTGTAGATGTGTACTCCAATAGCCATCAAGAGGATGCATACAAGAGCAAAGTAGAGGATGGAATGAACCAATATGGAAACTCCACTTGTTTGAAAGTTGCCAAACTCTACCATCTTGCTTTTACCAGGTATCTGGATGAGCAAGCCTGGAGTCAAGAGAATGAAGAGCACCACAGACACAAAAACTGGCCCCCAATCACCCATGATGAATATGATCTGATCTTACCCCGTTCAATGCTTGGTTTTTAATTGGTGTGGTTGGAATGAGTGTAGTACTAGTACTGTGCACATGGGACTTGGAAAAATAAATAAGGGTAGAATTAGAAAGGGACAAGAAATTGATGACTAGGAAGGCAGAATCAACTGAATCTCATTCAAATTTTACAACTCATACCCGCACACATGCCACCAACAGTTGGCATGTTTATACATCATGTAAGAAAGAATCCTGTTGAATATATCCTTTAGATCTTTTTTTTTTTAACTTGAATATTTTTCTTAGTCAAATATATTGAAATTTATTTAAGAGACTAATCACTCCTAACATACAACAACAAATTCATAATTTTTAAATTGTAGGAATAAAACTTTTATATATACATTATAGCATTAGTATATATTGCCTATAAAGGTCATAAGAATTGGAATCAAATGAGGTTACTCAAAACCAGACAATATAGATGTGACTTAGTTGATAATACTTGTTGAATTTATAAGGAGAATTTTGTTGAGAAAGATAAAAAGTTTTAAGTATCAGTAACTGCATATCTAATCAATCTAACTATAAACATAACGTGCATAAAATTGTGTTAATTCAACTTTAAACCAAAGAGCGACGCTCTTACTGTTAGGGATAACCGATGTCTCACTGGAGAACCAAATTAAGGCAGTTCATGACTCAAGACTCAAGATAGTCCCACCTTTAAGGGCACAGAAGGCCAGTGTCAGCCCATTTAATGGCCCAAAAGTAAGCATTTTGGGGAGGGCCCAAAACAGAAGGCTATCTGATATGGATAAACCTTATCAACAAAAAAAATCTTGCATTTACTCAGCTGTTAGATTCTGATTCTTTTTTTGCAGCTCAAGCTAGAGCTCTCTCAGTATATAACTGTCTCTTCCATTTCATCACTCTACTGATATAACATTCCCATGACATTTTGTATTTCCTTTCAGTACCATAGCTTCATGGATAACCTAGCAGCACCTTTTCATCATCTTAATCCTTCTTTTCTTCAGAACCCACAAACCCACATGCAACCCAGAAGCCATTCACCCTCTTCTGTTTCTCTTGGAATGTCAGAAACTCAACTGGTTTCTTCTCCTCAATTTTCCTCACCAAATTTTTCTCCATTCTTTCACCCTTTGGGTGGGTTAAGGACTCTGGATTCTGTGAGGAAATTGCATGCCCAGATGATCAAAATGCCAAAAAAAGGAAACTTGGTTACGATGGATGGAAGTATGATGAGAAACTACTTGGAATTTGGAGACTTTGAGTCAGCAACAAAGGTATTCTTTGTGGGTTTTGCAAGGAATTACCTTCTATGGAACTCTTTTCTTGAGGAGTTTGCAAGTTTTGGAGGTGACTCACATGAGATTCTGGAGGTCTTCAAGGAGTTGCATGATAAAGGAGTGAAATTTGACAGTAAAGCTCTCACTGTTGTTCTGAAAATTTGTTTGGCTTTAATGGAGTTGTGCCTTGGGATGGAAGTTCATGCTTGTTTGGTTAAGAGAGGCTTCCATGTTGATGTACACTTGAGTTGTGCATTGATCAATCTCTATGAGAAGTGTTTGGGAATAGATAGGGCAAATCAAGTTTTTGATGAGACTCCACTACAAGAAGATTTCTTGTGGAATACAATTGTTATGGCAAACTTGAGGAGTGAGAGGTGGGAGGATGCCTTGGAACTGTTCGGTCGAATGCAATCAGCTTCTGCCGAAGCCACTGATGGCACCATTGTCAAGCTGCTGCAAGCATGTGGAAAATTGAGAGCTCTCAATGAAGGGAAGCAAATTCATGGGTATGTTATAAGATTTGGAAAAGTGTCTAATACTTCAATTTGCAACTCTGTAGTAAGCATGTATTCTAGGAACAATAGACTTGAACAAGCTAAAGCAGCTTTTGCTTCAATTGAGGATCACAACTTGGCATCATGGAACTCAATAATTGCAAGTTATGCAGCCAATGGCAATGTGAGTGGTGCCTGGGATATCTTCCAAGAAATGGAATCTTACGGCATCAAACCAGACATTATAACTTGGAATTCTCTTATGTCTGGCCATCTTCTTCAGGGGTCATATGAAAATGTTCTCACCAATTTCCGGAGCCTGCAAAGTGACGGCTTCATGCCAGATTCATGTTCAATAACTAGTGCTCTACAAGCAGTTATTGAATTGGGTTGCTTTAATTTAGGGAAAGAAATCCATGGTTACATAATGAGAAGTAAGCTTGAGTATGATGTCTATGTTTGTACTTCTTTGGTGGATATGTATATTAAGAATGATTGCTTAGATAAAGCTGAAGTAGTGTTCCATCATACAAAGAACAAAAATATTTGTGCCTGGAATTCATTGATATCTGGTTACACCTACAAGGGCTTGTTTGACAATGCTGAAAAACTACTCCACCAGATGAAGGAGGAAGGAATAAAACCTGATTTGGTGACATGGAATAGTTTCGTTTCAGGTTATTCGATGTGTGGCCGCAATGAGGAAGCAATGGCTTTGATCAATCGGATCAAGAGTTTGGGATTAACTCCTAATGTGGTGTCCTGGACTGCTATTATATCAGGCTGTTGTCAAAATGAGAACTACATGGATGCCCTGCAGTTTTTCAGCCAAATGCAAGAAGAAAATGTAAAACCTAACTCAACTACCATTTGCACCCTTATTCGGGCATGTGCGGGCCCATCACTGTTAAAGAAAGGTGAAGAGATACACTGCTTCAGTATGAGGCATGGGTTTGTGGATGAAATATATATAGCCACAGCACTCATTGACATGTATAGTAAGGGAGGAAAACTAAAAGTAGCCCATGAGGTTTTCAGGAATATTAAGGAGAAAACACTACCATGTTGGAATTGCATGATGATGGGATATGCTATTTATGGCCATGGGGAAGAGGTATTTGCTCTATTCGACAGCATGCGCAAAATTGGTATCCGACCTGATGCTATAACCTTCACAGCTCTTCTATCTGGCTGCAAGAATTCAGGTTTAGTTATGGAAGGGTGGAAGTACTTTGACAGCATGAAGACAGATTACAATATTACTCCAACAATTGAGCACTACTCCTGCATGGTAGATCTTCTTGGAAAAGCTGGTTTTCTTGATGAAGCTTTGGATTTCATCCACGCCATGCCACAAAAGGCAGATGCTAGTATTTGGGGTGCAGTTCTTGCAGCCTGCAGACTTCACAAAGACATCAAGATAGCAGAGATTGCAGCAAGGAATCTTTTCAGGTTGGAACCATATAATTCTGCTAACTATGTGCTGATGATGAACATATATTCCACTTTTGACAGATGGGGGGACGCGGAGCGCCTTAGAGAGTCAATGACTGCCATGGGAGTGAAAATCTCAAATGTTTGGAGTTGGATACAAGTTAAGAAGACTATTCATGTGTTCTCCACAGAAGGGAAATCACATCCAGAAGAAGGAGAAATATATTTTGAGTTGTATCAATTAATCTCTGAGATAAAAAAGTTGGGGTATGTACCTGATAAAAGTTGTGTACATCAGAACATTGATGACAGTGAGAAGGAGAAGATTTTGCTCAGTCACACAGAGAAGTTGGCTATGGCGTATGGACTGATGAAAACTAAAGGAGGAACACCAATCAGGGTAGTGAAGAACACAAGAATTTGTCATGACTGTCACACAGCAGCAAAGTACATTTCCTTGGCTCGAAACCGCGAGATTTTCCTCAGAGATGGTAGCCGTTTTCACCATTTCATGAATGGAGAATGCTCCTGCAATGATCGTTGGTAATAAGATTACATAGCCAAAAAAGCCTGAACCATTTTCTTCTCTGGCTATTGTGCTCTTGTATATCAACAGAGGGAGTGTGTTCATGATTTCATGAAGGGAACTTTGTGCTAATTTAAGAAATGACCAAGTTGCTTGGGGAATCATTGAATAGTGAATACCCTTTTTGCAAGTGGCAATCTTCACCTGAAATAGTTTACCCTTTTTGCAAGCCACAGTATGAAGGAGTTAGAAAAGATACATTACACGCTATCTGAAGAAAAATATCATGCAGCAAGTGCTTGTACTTCCAAGTTTCACCATTGACAAGAGTGGCATATGTTAGCTAGCAATCCAGTTTGACAAAAAAAAAAAAATATAGTATCTCATAGCAATTTTGTCTATAGTTATTACATTTCGTCTCTCTTCTTCTCCACCTTTCACATAAGTTCAATGTCAGAAACACTATTCTATTAGCGTGCAGATGTAAATAATACAGTATATATATGCAATGCAGTGCAGGCAAATTTCAGAGCAGATATATAAATAAGATAAAAGCTTATTATGACAAATTATTCAGACTCACACTCAAGTTAGCACGTGATGTACACGGTAACACGGGAACTTAAAATTGAGTGCAGAATCGAGTTTGAGTTGCTTATATATATATATATAAAAAAAAAAAAAAAAAACAAGGAGAGAAAATAAGACACACAAAAAGGAAATGAGCACTTGATCACACTTTATGGATTGAGAGGAAAAAATTTAATGAAATTGCATGTGCTTGTTAAGGTTAATGCAAATCATGGATTGTCACTGGTTTGAATGTTTCCACTGTCACTGGTTTGTTTCCGTCTACGGAATCAACACATAAACAGATATTCGTTTTGTTACTCTGTTTTTTTTTTTTTTTTTTTTTTTTTTTTTGTCTTTGTAGTTTGGAATACATGTGGGATACTAGGATGTACCAATAAAGGAAGAAAAAAAATATCACACCATGATTCAGTCAATTGAATAGTTGAAGTACCATGATGAAATAAATATAACACACAATAGATTAAGGAAAAAAAACTAATGATAGAAGGAAATGTGATTAGACTCTTGAAAAAAAGAAAATGAAGGATTAATCACAGACAGAACATCAATGATAGAGTGTTGATATGCCAAAATGTTAACTAAAACGTCAAATCCACAGGTTATGTTTCTGTTTTTTTTTTTTGACAGCTGTTATGTTTCTGTTTTTATATATTATAAATTAGCACAAAGTTCCCTTACAAAAAAGATAAATTAGAATAGATCGAACTAGCAGTTAACCATGGTCCAATGAAGTTCCCTCGCAATATAATCACACATCACATAACCAATAGTTTATTACAGCCCCCTATATTCCATAAGTGCTTATGACATTGACAACTATACTTCCAACACCTAAGCCAGTTAAGCCACATCAATTTTGCAAAATCTACTCTAAGCACTGTTACTTCACCGACATAAACATTGAGCATTAATATACCTTCTTAAATATCTCCACTCCCTCCCTACTTGAACTCACAAAACTTCTAGAGTATTGATTTTTTGTGTTGTTACCTCAACGTCAAGGTTCACGCACAACACTTACAAACGTGATTCGGTTAAACTTCTGTGTATTTAATGCAATCTTATCACATGTATAGGCACCATGAAAGTGACATTCATGAAGAATCAAACATGAGAAAAAAAAAAGTACCAAGAAAACTTCACTGCCTTGCAAATTTAATCCTTCTGATAGGCACAACTCTCCACACTTTACTTTTCAGATAAGATTGAGTTTTAGACTAGGGAAGCCACCAGGATTGAAGGATTCGCCTATTGCTTTAAACCCTTTTTTTTTCTTATGAGTAGCATTTTTTATCTTCCCAATAAAGCGACCAAAAATGTAAGTTGAATTTGAAAGCACTTGCAATACTTGGAACAAGAAACGGTATATGTTTTGAAGTTCCCTCAAAGTAAGGTGCATGAAGAAACAGTATTTTTGAAGTTCCTCAAAATAAGGTTGCATGAAGAATATGAAGTTCCACAGAGCAAGGTTGCATGATGCCAACCATTTGATTGAGTGTTCTGAAGAACATAGTCCTAAACAAGGAGAATATTGGAATAGATAACTTACAAAAGCTACACTACTTGTAAGAAAATAACAAGGCAGTATCCACTATTTGGAGTTTCCTTGTGCCAGCACATAACTCTAGCAGAGGTTGCTACTAAACATGAAACATGAAAAACTGAAGAAACTGTCTTTTTGGTCCAACAGAAATATTTACAAATAACTATAGTAACACACCACCATCCATAAAATCCAGGAAGAATATAGCAAGGTAAAAAGTTCCCCCCTCCCAATCCCTGTGTTTTCATGAGGCACTGAATCTCATCTTACAAAAATTGAAGAAGAGAAGCTTAGCTGCTCAAAAGAGTGATTACTGATTACACAGCTAAAAATGCATGAAGGATGGTAAGGGGAGTGTATCCATGATACAGATGAAAAAAGGTTCCAAAACTTCTTGGGAACATTGAAGGAATACTCCAACCAATGTCCACACCTGAACTAGGATCAGAGAGCAGTGGATCACATATAATTTTTGTATGAACCCAACTTCATTCTCCCCTAAACATGCTTAATGGTTGATTGGATCGGTTCGGCCTTGCACGGCCATCCTCTCTGAGACGTCGGCTAAAGAGCTTAGGTTACACCTGATCAAGGCCTCCACAAAGTAGCAAGTTTCATCCCTGGTGTTCCCATCAGGCACATCCACCACAAATGATTCGATCACCATTGTACCGGGTCTCCCGTCAATGACCTCTGGATGGACAGTGATTATGGAAGAATAGTTCTGCAAATCCCACATAACATAACATGATTGAGTATTACAGCTTGTGATAGATCTAGCAAATGCATCTCTTAGTCACAACATAACAGCATAGGGAATGAATTAACAAACTTTTAACAGTTAGCATACTCTTAAGTGCACATCTTCCAAATTCAAACAAATATGGCATTTCATTTCATCTTGGTAAGTGGTAACCCTTGCTTTCATCTCAATGATTCAAATTGGCCACAACAATTACCAAGATGAAATGTTGATTTAGATTAAAGGACATTACCAAGAATGTTTCCAGTTAATAACTCAACACTCACATTTTATATACACAATATTATGATCTTGTAGAAAAGAACAATATTTGGTTTTCAGAGTCTAATAAATAATAGGAAAAGAAAACGAATAAGGAAGAAAAAAGGATCATACCCTGAGCCTATGGTCACCTCCAACAATTCTGATTCCAAGAATGTGCTCTTCATCATCAAGTTGTTCCAGCCTCTCAGTACTTGTTGTCGCTGGAAGACCAGATTTAACATTCACCTCTCTAACGCTTCCAATGCCGAGGTCCCCTTGCATGATACACCTGCTAACAAATGGTTTATATTTCTGTGGTTGATCAAATCTTCTCACAAGCGACCACACCTGAAAAAGGTAAATAAACACCAATCACATCAATCAATCAACCATTTCTTGCTCTACTGGTACAAAATCCACCCAATAACAAAACATGCCATCACATGTACTTATTTCTTCAATTTCATAGACACTGAACCCCAATTGAAAGTCCCAGAAAAAGAACAAAATTGGAAGACAATTTTGTAGAAGTTAAGAATGTTGCATATTCTGCAAGAAACAAATAATTAAAGAGCCATTATAGAGTAGAGAAACTCAAATGAGTGAAGAACTCGCATCAGTGCTAAGCAAAATGTATTGCATCCAAAAGGATTGTGAAACGTAAAACTTGACAAATAAATCCACACACACTCACAAAAACAAAACAAAAAAAAACAACAACATCATCACGGCTGAAATTGCGGCCGAAACCGCATCAGCATCAAGGTTTTGTAGTCATCACTGCAATTGCTGATGTCAGCACAACTGCATCGTGACTGCAATTGCAACAACCGATACCAGTGTCAGTTTTTGGAGTCTGTGCAACTGCCTCACGACTCCAATTTAAAATCTTGCACAAACATAAAGCTGCATCTCATAAACTGGAAAATCGAACTTTTGTAAAACTTAGACAAATCGAAACACAAAACAAATCAATTATGTGACTATATTTTTATGATAGGAAAAACTCAAACAAAATCTCCTATTAAAATGAAGATTACCCTTCCCAAAGACTGATTTCATAACCAAAACACAAGATTTAAAAAATAAAACTGCAATTTCGGCTGCAACGTCATTGTTTTTGGAGTCACTGCAACCGTGTCAAACTGAAATTGCGGCTCAAGGTTTTTAGAATCACTGCAACTGCATCGCGACTGCAATTGTCGCTGTCACTGCGATAGCCGATCAACTGCAATTGCGATTGATCGGCAGATGCAGTGACCGCAATTGCATCGCGACCGCAATTGTGACAGCATCGGCCATATTTGTTCACAATTTCCTATAATAGCAAGGATGGTGACTACATGAGCTGAAAAATCCAACTTTTGCAACACCTGACCGTATAAAAAATCTAGAATAACCAATTAACCACCCTCAACAAAGAGAAGAAAAAAATGCCAACAGTAACACACCCAGATAATTATACAACATTGAAAACTCAAAGAACACACCCCCAAAACAAGCAAAATCTCACAGATCTTCAAAGAACAAAAAAAAAAAAAAAAAAACTCCCACCCCAGCACACAAATCAGACCCACCAACCAACCAGACACACACAATTCAGAAGAAAAACAAAAAAAAAATGATATTGGTCAAAAAAGTTAAGATGGAAGAACAAACTAACAAGGTGAACAGGAGCTCTTATGTGTTTAACAAGTGCAGAGGTGCACTGGTTTTCCCTCGGTTCATGTTTGTGATGCCTCCTTATGTACTGTGTCTCAATAGCACCATAAGCTTCACCACCGTTCATCTCTCTCTCTCTCTCTCTAACTTCTCTTGAAGGTTGTTGTTTCTGTTTCTCTCTCGCTCACTCACACACACCCTTTTGTTTTGGCTATAACATACGGCAGAGGCAACAAGTGGAGAGAGGGATAAGCTTAAGCTTAAGCTTAAGGCTGAACAGAGAGAGAAAAAAGAGTAGTTGGTGTAAAAAAGTGTCAACCTTAGCTTAACTTAGCTTGGCAGTACATCAAAAATCCATGAATCCACCGACAATGTTTATATTTTATTGTTTTTTGTTCAACTATGCTTAGCACACATCAATATCATCAACATTAAGCATATTATCATGAGTGGGTCTTATTATTTTATCTATCTCATCTTCTCAAATGACCTTTCCCTTTGCCCCATTATTGCATTTGCCTCTTTAAATAAGTTTCAGACAAAACGGATCCGTGTTCACACTGTGCACACATGACACAACTTGGTATAATCGATACATAATCTTCATATTAATTATTATTTAAGTACTTGGATAAAAATTTCATTTTTATATTTGTTACTGTTGTAAAAATCAAACCTTTGATGTTTGAACATATATCAGTATTTTAAGAAATAAGTTTTTAGCTGCCGACCGAATACGTGTTTGAATTGGCTTTCAAAACACGGTAAACGATAAATACTAATTTCGGATTAACTATGAAAGGACAACCTGAATTCATCCAAAAAACAATAAATTAATGTTTTTTTGTGAATTTTAGAATAATTTAACATGGAGTGAACTTTGTTTTGGTATTTATTTTTTTGTTGTTAGGAAAAAGAAAGTGCAAGCACAATAAATTAAGGTCTTTTTTGGAGTCACAGCCAATCCCTGCTGTCCATTTAGGAAAAGCAAATGCACTCGGTTAAAGTCAAAGTATAGATTGGGATTGACTTAACCTTCTTCAAATAGTTTAAAAAAAAACTCTATAATCAAGGTTCATTACAATTACCTATTATTATCCTAAAAATGCTTTGTTTTTCACATTCTTTCTTGTAAACATTTAGTCAAACATTTCTTGTAAATGTCCTTGAAATCGATTTTCAGTTTGTTTGTCTTATCATTATTATCGTTAGAAATACTACTTGGATTGCAATTGAATTTGTGGTTCTTCTCTTAGTAGTGAGAGATAAAGAAGAGAAAAAGTAAAGTGAGAATCAAAAGTTGAAAACTTGCATATAAGTGGAGGAGAAGAGATCCTTTCAAGTTGAAAGGAAAATAAATAAAACTTGAGATTCTCATGTCTCATTATTTTTTTAAAAAAAAACCTCCACTTTCGAATAGATATATATTATATTAATAAAATTTTAAAAAGTATAAGATCTCATCTAATAATAATGTCACTATATAAAAAGGATTCATTTTTTTTAGTGGAGTGAAAAAAGACAAATGAGAAAAAAAAATGAAGAAAAAGGTTTAGTGGAGATTTTGAAAAAAAATAATGAAATGGAATGGAATGACTATATGTATAAAATCATTAACATAACTCTTTTTGTTAATTATATCGTCGGTTAACAAAAAGAATTGACGTTAAAATTAAATAATAGTTATGTTCCAATACCCAAAAAAAAAATAGTTATGTTAAATTAATAAGAGAATAAAAAAAATTAAAAACAAATAGGGATTGAAGTAACGAATACAGGATACAAAAAATTATTTAAACCTTTTTTAAAATAAACGAAAGAAGAATCAATTAGTTATTCTTTACACATTTCAAACGACCATAAACTATCATTTTAGTAACAATAATAATAGATTTATTTTCTTCCATGTGTTTTAGTGAAAATAAATTTATTTTTATAGACCTGTTACTTTTTATTAAAATTGAAAGTGATATAGTGCTTAAATGTTGAACACTTTTAGTTAAAACAAACAAATTATTTATCATACAATCATGTCGGGTCACTTATTTTAAGACAGTTTTTCATAGTTGTTGATTTTATTTTTTATTTTTGTAATGTATAATTTTAATATTTCTCCACATTAAGTATTTGATGTCGTCAAAAATATATTTTGAAATTGTTTACCTAACCATGTTAAAAAATAAATAAATTAAAATGCAGAAAATTAAACTAATTTTCTGTACTTGATCACAATTAAAAATAATTAACAATATCCTATTAGTGTTCTATATTTTCATTAAGTTTTGAAATTAAAATAATTCAAAGGCATCCTATACATCAAATCAGATTTTGACATGTAACTAATTATTGCAATTGGGGTGTCCACTGTATATCCACTTGTGGGTGCCATAAATGCATTTCTATAATAAAAAAGTATAATTTGAAAATTCATCTTTTACTTTTTAAGAAAAAGGCATGAACAAAAAAAGTGCCCTATTTTAATGAGATTCATTCATATTATTTGTAATTTTTCACAATGGTTTTGTCACCATCCATCCAAGGTCACTGATTTTATTTTATTTTTAGTGCAATAACACTATTTAATTTTCACGCATGTTTCTTCAAGGTATATCCTGCAGCATCTAATTTCTTTCCTAAAACATGTGTGGGTGAGATGTGCCCTTTAAGAAAAAGACAAAGCTGAACCAATCAATCTTTTTCAAGGCATCTGATAGAAGGTTTTAGAAGGAAAAAGATATCAAAGATAAAAAAAAAAAAAAATCATTTCCAATTAAGTAATTAAAAGACTTTATTCACAAAGTTTCATGATAAATTTTTTTTTTTATCAGTGTATAAATTCTCTTGCTAATGATCAAATATTAATGGGCATTCTTATTTTATTATAACCATCAAATTTCAGTGGCGCGTGCGTGGAACAGTTGCATGAGAAACAAACAAAATGACATTTCGTAAATTATATTATAAAAACCAGAGACCAAGTCATTGTTTTTTCTTTCTTTTTTTTTTTGACAAAAGACCAAGTCATTGATCGATATCATCATATTAACAAGCAAATAACAAGATCACATATCACTAAAATAACTGAGTTGAAAAATCATACAATTTTAAAAAGTATACAAGTTAAGAAAAAATCTTTAATTCGTGTCAAATATCCGTGACCAAAAGTTCACATACACTTTTAATTTTTAATTCGTGTCAAAACATTTAATTTGTCTCAAAATAAATTGTTTTTTTAATATTTAAAAAAAAACATAAAATGACCCTAAAATTATGTCATTTTTTTAATAAAAATGTCAACATAGCAACAGATTTTTCTTTTCTTGTTGCAACACAATGCTTTAATTTGAAAAATGAAGTGCCATCATGTTATTTTGTGTTCAAATCAAATTAAAACAAATACTTTATTATTTTGTGATAAATTATGTCAACACTCAACAAATTAGTGGTAGTTTTCAACAATATTTCGTTGGAAAATCTTCTTTATCTGTATCCCCTTTCCCATCACCACCATGCTTAATTATCTCAAAAACTCTATCTTTCTCCCAAATCCCAAAAAATCTTAAACTGAAAAAGCATTTGACTCAAATCCTATACCTTCCAACATTATTACTTTGTGCTATGAAGATATATCCAATTCAATGTTAGGGGAAAAAAAAGGACCCATTCGGATAATAAAAGGAAAAAAGGAACATTGGTGACCGTTGAATTAGAACGTAACGTATCCCCTTTTTCACATATAACCCGTTTTGGCTATATTCTAGCCTGCATATTAATTATTAAATGGTGTTCATCTATAAATAGTAGTCCCTTTTTTCATCGGTTGAAAAGAAAAAGGAAGAAGATAACTTCCAATGATATTTTATACAATCTTCTCTGTTATTTTACTCCAAAAGGCACAAAACCCTTCCCATAAAATGTTACGTTTCGATCGTGTAGAGGACGAGAAGCCACCAAGATCTTGCATGTAGTGTTTTATAAAGCCATGTATAAATTATGATCATCACAAATTGAATTTTAATTTCCCTCATAATTTATTTTTTTTAAGAGAAACCACGTTTATATCTCATTACATATAAATATATCCCCTTAATTTTTAAACACGTCAAAATCATTACACATGTACTCTTTAAATTTTTTAATATATTATAAACATACCTCTATATTTTAAAAAAGAAAATAAAGACATTTTTGAGAAAAAAAATATTATAAAAATCATATATTAATCATATGATATAAAAAGTTAATAGAATTAACTCCATTAATAATAAAAAGGGAATCACAAGTGTAATGAAAAATTATAAAATTTTGTAAAGGAATAAAAAAATAAGAAAATATACGTATAATTGAAACCAATCTTTTAAACATGTGACTATAATTTACTTTTTTTTTTATTAATAACCATCAAAATTAATGATAATTCAATTCAAATGAAGTAATTTTTCATATTTAATTAAAGTACTTATCAAAGATGGATCTCGTTGATAAGTTTTCATCTGAGTAATTCCTGGTAACTAAACATATCTAAACTTTTAATCGATAAAAAAAAAAACTAAAAAATAATGATTAAATTAGAAATAAATATCATTTATGAGTTGAATTTATGGAATCCACCGACCAAGGCTTGGAAATTATTTCTTTTATTCTTCCCATCCATTTTGCTAAAATGAAATGACCTTTTTGATAAGTCACTTGGGAGACAACTTTTGTCCAACCCCGTGCCTATTGGAACAAGTGGATACAACACGACAAATTTGCTATAAAAAAAAAATAAAAAATATATATATATATATATACACGGAATTTATACTCACTTTGATATCGTACCCAACCCAACTGTTTCTCTCAATTTTAAAAAACCATGTTAAGGATTGGATGTCAAAGTTGCTGCTACTAGCTGTGATTCTATATTCCAAGTTAGAATCGAAATCGATCTTATCACACTTATTTCTACGTCTCAAATTTACAGCTCTTACATCTTCTGGTATAGATAAGGGTTGATTAGGGATGGTACGAGTAACATACTATAATAACCGTTTTTGATATTTGTATTTAAAAAAAATATTTATATTTGGTTCCATATTTGTATGGATAGTAATTTTAATCCTCATCTTCATACTTTTTGAGTGTATCTATACCCGCATCCGCAGCCTGTATTTTTCATATATATAAAATTATAAATTATAAAAAAAAACTCATAATATTAAAATCAAACAAATATTGATTTATCAAAACTTAGATTATAAATAAATAACATTACAAAAATAATCATCCAACATAAAGATTATAAATATTCTAATCTAAAAAAAACTCTAATTAAACGGAAAAAAAAATATATTTTTAAAATTAATTAGTTTATAATTATATATTAAAAATTAAAAATAAAATATAAATAGATATAATATTTTAACATCATCATTCAAATCAATTTCTTCATACTTTGTAAATGTTTATCTCCATAATTTTTATATTACTTTGAACCACTGATATAAATAGAAATTAAAACACGATAGAATATCAAAATTAGTATATAAAAAGAATAATTAAAATAAAAAATAGATAATTATACAATTTTAATTGAATAATTTATATAATAAAAATTACAATTATATTAATTAATATATATATATATATATAAAAGGTGCGGGTGGGTACTATAGTATTCGTATCCGCATTCATTCTCGTAAGATTTTGTGGATAAATATCCACCCCATCCCTATTTTTATTGTGCGGGTTATTATCTTATCTGCGTATATATATTTTTGTAGGTGTTCGTAGGATCTAGGATTATATTGTCATCCTAGGATAGATTAATTTTCTTTCACAAGTAATATTATTATTAGATTTGAATAAGGCCACGTTTGATAAAAATAAGTGTAAGTACTAAAAAGAATACTTTTTTTCTTTTTTCTTATAGAAGAATATTTAATAATCATGCACGACCGTGTAAAGTTTTAATTTTATTTGTTGTTTTTATTGTTTAACCCGTAGGCCGGTTATTTAATTTAACCACGAGCTATGTGGGGACGAATGCAAATCAAGAAAATAAAGATCATTTATTTTGCGGACCGATCTAGCTAACTCATTAAAAATGCGGAGAAATGCAAACGATTTTTAAGACACGGATTGATCTATTTACCTAACTGTAATTGCTACCATTATTCTTAGGCAATAGGATATATACAGGTCAACAATAAAAATAAACTTTAATCAACACAGTTATATATATATATATATATATATATATATATATATATATACACTTTACTATCCATTCATGCAATTCTTTATAAACTTGTTAGTTTTGGTATTAAAATAATTTTATTCATATTTGTTTAATTTGTTAAAAAATTGAAAAATAAAATTCTGAGTAAAATATGGGTAGAGACGTGGGTTTGGATAATAATTTTTTTTTTAAATATACATTTAAATAATGGTCTTTTATATTGATCTATTTAATGAAATTTTTTATCTTCTAAGTAAAATATTTTGTATAAACTATAATCATATACTTTAAGCGAGATTCGTTCATAGATCGGGTAAATTGTGAGGATTTCTATAATCTCTGAATTAAGAAAAAAATAATAAAGGTGAAATAAAACCTTATACCTTCTAAATTACCCACTATCATCCTATATTTACATGACCTACGGAATTTCAAGGGATATAGAATAGAATAGAATATAGTATATAATATATTTTCCATGCAAATTAGTGCATCGTATATATGATAGTATATATGGATTTTCTTCCTCTTTCTAATTTCCCCTCCCTATTTCGAGATGCTATACAAGTGCACTGTATGCAAAGCATTAACTTTAGCTTTCAAAGGAATCAGTCCTATCACCCTATGGATCAAGAGTCACGTGGAGCTGCCTTAATTATTCTTTCTTTCTTCTGATCAGCACATATATAGACACCAACCTCTACAGTAGAGTAAAACTAAAGTGCAAGGGTACCATATATAGATTCTTTTTATGGCAGTGGCACCAAGTGGAAATAGTAGTATTTTGCATCTAGCTGGACTAGGTATATAGCTAGGTCCAATAATAATGTGTGGTTAGTGTAGCTTGTTCTTAGGGTTCCAAAGCTAGAGGGAGAGGACCATGTTGTCTTTGTCTGAGTGGGTTGTAAGATATTTGAGTTATGTTCAATGTTTCCAATCCCATTTCATCTCCTGAGGAACCATTTCTCTTTCAAACTAGTGGAACGAAATCACAACAAAGTGTTCCACTATTAATAATTTTTAATTTATGATAAGTTAATTAAATTTTATAAAATTATTTTAAAAATTATATAAATAGATAATTATAATTATTTAATAATATAAAATGTTGTTACACGATGAATGTATTATTCTTTTTTTTTTTTTTTCAATTCCAGGATGTTAAAAGTGATAAAGTCAATTGTAGCATTTGAGGCAATATTTTAAGGTAGTCACTAAAGATAGGTATAAATGGTGGGTCCTAAACCTAACATGAGCTCCTAAAGGACGGCTAGGAAATAGGAATCCCCCTCCCCGTCCCTATGCTATGGATGGAGCCTTAAGATTAACTTAATATAACACCAATTAAGGATAATGAATATGTTTTGGTGTATGTAATTTGGTTTGAAATCTGAGATAATTGTACACGTTTCAATGCAAATTCAATACATAAAATAAAATATAAAAATTATGATATGTTGATAAAATTATTTTTATCTCAAATATATATTTAAACATATGCGGTAATGACATTATGGAATATTGACTATTTATTAAATTTTATTGATTTAATATTTTTACTGTAAAATAGAAATTTAAAAATTAATGGTAAAATAATAAAAAAAATAATATATATATATATATATATATATATATTTTGGACGTTTTAAGTAAGAACAACTTCTAAACGAGAATAAACAATAATAACCTTTAATTAAAATTAAAAATAATAAACACATCAGATTAAAATCTCAATTTTAAATGCATCATAGATCTTATCTCTCTTTCAATTAGTTTTTTTTTTTCTCCATTTATTTTCCAACAACACATAGGCAAAACACTACCTCATCACCATAATCATCGTCTCGTTACCACCACCACCATCAACATGGTTACTATTGTCGTTCTTGTAACCGCCAAGGCCACCGTTGCCACCACCATCATAGTCATTGTCTCCGTTGTTGCCGTCACTATCACTGTTGACGGAGGTGGTGATGATGACAATAACAGAGACGACAACGGTAACCTTAACGATGGTGATCATGTTGATGGTGGTGGCGGTGGTCATAATAATGACAGTAACTCTTAACGGCCATTATGATCACCACCGTCACCGTCATCATCATAGTCGTCGTTCCCTGTTATAGATTTTCAAAAAAAATTGTAACAAATTTTTCCAGTGAAAAAAAAAAACTAAAATGGAAAAGAGTTTGGAAATTTCTTTTTCTTGTTTAAGTCTCATTGTGAATTGATCTCTTAATAATGTGTCTAACTCTTTCTTATGCACCTCTATCTTTTCCTTTTTGTATTTTGTACCACTCACTCTTTTACATTGGTGTTTCTCTCCTCTCCTTCTCCCTTTTCCTTACTCCTCCATGTAGCTTCCTAAATTCATATTTAAGCTTTTTATCAATGGCAATATTGTAACCTATGCGAAACAAATTTTGGGTGGCTCTGCATGAGTGGCATTAAACTTTGTCATGTTTTTGTTTAGTGTTTAAATGATCTTTACTTGTAAACAATAATTTTTGCATAAAAATTATTCAAGTAAACTACAACTTAGGTAAACCTGCAAGTGGCGTCCATTATCTAAGAGGCACTCTATACCATAAGCAAATAACTGAAAATGAGAAACAACCGTTACTTATTTATGCGTTTTAGTTTTAAAACACTTGTTTTGAAAAAAAAAATCAAAACTTAATATACTTTAATTTTAAACTGGCCAGATTTTGTAATTCTGTCCTTTTCTAATTATTTTTATTAATTGATTATATATATTTTAATTTATTATTTTTATATTAAAACATCCATGGACAAAAAATTAAAAGGAAATATTTGATTATTTATTTTTCTTGCTTCGCATCGATCACATGAACTGAATACTCACAACATTATTATGATTATATGCTATAGAACTATATTCACACATTTAATTATTATGGAATTAAGTTAATTTTTTTTCTCTTGTTTAAATGTTAATAAATATTAGAAAACATTTAATAATTTTTTATTAATAATAAAGTAAATCAAAATAAAATTATTATCCATCACTATCAATATCTTTATCACATAAGAGTAAAAAATTAAAGCCAGAATAAGAAGTTATAAATTAACATATTTTAAAAAAAATGTACTTAAAGTAATATATTAAATTCATTGCATAATATTAAAAATTATTTTCCAAGTTCTTTTAATAAAATAATAAAATTTTCAATTAATAAAAAAACAAAGAAAACTAATTAAAATAACATACTCATACCTTTCCGTAAATCACATGTTTGTATAAGAAGAAAATATTGTGTGTAGACAAATGAAGAGGGTATCGTTAATGGTCCACATTCAACTACATTTTATCCACAACTCCAACTTTCAACCATAGAGATTAATTGATTTGCTATCATTTTCAAACTTTATTTTTTGGTTAATAATTTGGCACAACCTTTGTGGATGTTAGGTGTGCATGTAACCAACAGAAATTCAGATTTAACCTAATTGTACACATAATGAAACTATGATGTTTCCACTCAATTAATGTTCCCGAAAAAGATTCAATAAATAATTCAATCTTGCATAAGTTACATGATTTTATTATAGTATGTAAAAATATTAAACTATGAACTGCCAAGTGTTCCAACAAAGCACAACATAAATCCATTACTATCCATTCATGCTTAGAAAAAGCATATGACAATTTATCGATCTAAGAAGTTTCTGACGTAATTCCATTGTGCAGTTCAGTTCTATTGTTTGCGACAAAATAATGTTATTGGTACGACATTTATGCCACTAGCCTACACCAATGTGGAAAAATTTGATTGGATCACACATACAAAGCTTGAAGAGATGAATTTCAGTTTCTAGAAGGAATAGATAGAAGAGCAAGAAGAGAGTGTTTCTTTTATATTCAAGCAGAATTATTACTATTTGTACCTTTCCTAGACAGATTTTTCTTGTTTGATGTTTTGTATTTAATGTTTATGAAAATTAAGTGAAAAATAGTTTAATATTGGTGGCTGCAAATCACAATTTATTATTTTAATAATTTTATAAAACTTAATTAACTTATCATAAATATTTATTTATTAACACATTAATTTTAAAGATCTACATCTTATCTTATTTAATAACTTTTTTTATATTTTATAATTAAAAAATAAAGTATCTTAAGAAAAGCGTGTTGCTAACATTATTTTACGTTGGAATGAAAATGACATATATAATATTACACCAATGCTTATTATGTTTTATTTATATCATATTATATTATTTATTATAATTATTTTTCTTCTCTAATTGTTAACTAATAAATATATCTTTTCATTCAAAAAATAAAATAAAAATAATATATAAATATATTTATATTAGTCTTTACTGTTTAAAGTTTTTATTTTTTCGTTTTTGTAAATATTTTTTCTTTTAATTATTATAAATTATGTTTTTATTTTTTTATTTTTGTGCTTAAAACTATTTAGATAACCTAAAGGTATCTAGTTGAATTGATTGATCCATATGGATGGGTTTCTTTAATACCAAATTCAATTCTTGCTAATGAGAAAAAAAAAATTAACCTAAAACTAAATATAAAACAAATATTTTACAAGTAAAATAAAACGTAAAAATATGAGACTAAAAATATATTTAAGTAAAAAAAAATCCTATTAATTTCACTTAAAGACAAGACGTTACAGCTACCAAAAGTAACAGGCGAATAAAAAGGGGAAACATTTTTCACTATTTTTTTTTTCACAAAATCTGGTTTTAATAGAATGGTTTCTTCTGGGGCAGGGCCAAACTGGACTGAAAGAAAGTATGTCCTGAAATCAAAATAGGAAATTTACGAAGAAAACAAATTTTGTGTAATGTCCTTATTGTATCTACCAAAGATATTCTAATGATCAAACTAGAAGTTTTTTTTTTGTTGAACTGATTAAACTAGAAGTGTTTATGTATAAATGCTTGTGTATTTTAGAAGGTTGTATTGTACTGATAACTGAAAACCATTATATATATAGTATATATTAAAGGATATTTGATTCTTTTATTCGTTGATATAACAAGAAATTTAGTACAATCAAGCACAAAACACTAATAAAAAGTTATGTGAAACATGTAAATTGATCAGGTTATACATTGAGCAGTGACTAAGTGACTTCATACTCCAACTTTACTTTTCGGATTTTTTAAGTTTTAATTGGATTCGTTCTCTATATCTTAGCAAGAGTATAAAATAAAATACTGAAAAGGATAGCAATGCATGCAGCCAAACTCATGCATGTGAGTGTATAATGCAATTCAAATTGGCTCTGCCAAATTCCCCTATCAACCTTTTTGGATTAACATCACAGCTAGGTTTTATATATCCTCGGCAAATAAGGTATAATTTGTAGTGTAGTGAGATGAGATAACCAAATAAAGTTACTTTTCTACCATAGACCTATTAGAGAAAAAAGAGGAGTTGTAAGTAACACTTAAAAGGGTGAGAAGAGACCAACAATTTTTCAACAAATTTGGATAGGGACCCTTTTGCAGAAACAAGTGTTTGGTAAGAACTCAAATCCTTATCTTATATAACTGCAAAAGATAGTTGGACCACTTCCTATTTTATGCTTTAATTGCATAAAGTTAATCAATAGTATTTACAAAGATATTTATTTAATTTAAGGCATGTAAACAATGTATATAGTCACATCAAATGTAAGAAGTTCAAAGGTGTTTCCTTTTGATAGGTTCATTTTGCAAAATTCGTAGTCAAATTATATCATAGGTCTCATGATAGCGTTCAGGAAATTTGGTTCTTCTTTTGAACTCTTTAGGGTACATACTTAGCTATCGAGGGTAATTCTTGTGGGAGATTCCAAGCGTGCTGTGAGCTTGTTGTTTTCTCTTATTGCCATTTGAAATTTTTTTTCTTCCACTAGTACAACCTCACTACTTTAGAGGGTATATTATTATTTTGGTAAATGGTTATTTAACTAGCTTTCGGTTGGATTTATCCAAAGTAATAGGTGCTTGTATAAGAGAGATATTGTTTGCCTTTTACAAGAAATATGAGTCAACAGAAAAAAAAAAGTTAGAAGTAACCAAATGTTTGACTGAAGATAATGTATTGACTGGAAAGCTTATATATAAAATCTTTAAGATAAATGAGTATGGAACTCATCAACAATCATGGTATACGATTTGATTTGAAATTGAAAATGAAAATGCTAGGGTATGTAAATATAAATTCTTTAAAGGTTCTGAATTTTAAACGTATTTTTTTCGCCTGATTCTCAAACATACACATATAGAAGAAGAAAACTAAAATTAGTTTTTGCTTAATGTTCAAAAGTGATAAACATAATTGGAGTTTCTATGGTCCTAAAATGTGGAACCATTGAGGGCTGTCGGTTGGTACATATCTCCCCACAAAAATGTGAGACTTATCTTTAGATTAGGATAATAGTAATAATAAAACACTATGCATAAAGTTTTTCTTTTAGTAATAATTAACCTTAAAATTTGATTTCTTAAATTGCAATTAGAATTTAGAAATACCATTTGATAAAGGGTCTTTGGGGAAACATATTGATATACTCATGGCATTGCATTCTTTCTTTTTGCTCATTCTTCCACCAATTCCAAAGATATTAGAATTTTCTTCGTTATTATTGACCGTAGTATTTTTCTTAAAGACAGTTTTGATTTGAAGTGAAGTGGTGATCGAGTGGTAAGTAACCAGGACCATCGTCCTTACGAGTTTAGCTAGGTTAACCATGTTTCCCCGGCTGTTACAATTTACAATCTTCTATGTTATGTTATCATGAGTAAAATATAGAATTAGGTGAAATATATGATATAACATGGGAGGTTGAATGATCAAGTTCTTCACTGCCTTAAGATTAAGTGGACACTGGACACAAAAACAAACGATTTTGTAATACGTAGGCCCAATTTTTTCATACCAAAGATGTGGGCCTCCAATAGACCCAAGGTATTCCTAGTCCAAGTAGTTAAATGGTGCTGCAAATTAAAATAGAAGGCCAACGCTGGGTAGGGCCCATTAAATACTCCATCGTATCCTAATGGGTAAAATTTCATGTAGCTCCCAAAAATTGCTTCTTGCACCGTCCATCCATTATGGAAAGCCCATTCTAAACCACCTGGAATGGGCTTTCCATAATGCATGGGAGGTGTAGGAATAGCTATTCAAAATATAAGTTTCATCTTCTTTCAAATAGTTATTTTGAAATAGGATAGCACCTTCAACATCCAACCTTCATTTGCAACACTCCCACTTTGCAGTATTTGTTCCACAGTTTGGTCTGACTCTCCATCACGACAATATCTAGTCACGTGAATTGTCACACCACCACAAAACACTAGCCCCACCATCACGAGACCAACCACCGTTACCGCATAGTCACACCACTATCGAAGATCCTCGATTGCTCCACCAAGTTTCGTGCCTTCAAGGAGCATGCCTATTGTGTCTACTCCCTTCTCAAGAACCCTCGCCATGTCGACATCTTCACCTTTGCCTTTGACAAATGTGGCCTCCAAGTCTAGGATGTCTACAAGCCCAACTCCACGATGGTCCTCCTTGCCCATGACTTTGAGATCCTCGCTTGCGATTGGAATGGGCCTCACCAGAAAAAGAGCTGAACATGGGTGCCTGGGAGGCGATGCAACACATGAATTGATAGGGAAGAGGAGATGTTAGGGATAGGGGTATTGTGGATCTTTTGAGGCTTGTGGGTGCATGAAGCAAAATGGAAGGTGCTGGAAGCGAAACCCGTGATAGGATCTTGCTATGCAAATGGTTGGCCTCGAGGCCCAACAATACAACCTTTTTTTTTTCAAGTACGTGAAAATGTGCTAGGAGAAATTTGTATGGATGTCAGAATGTCATGCTCTTGTAGTCACTCAACTCAATGTCTATTGAATCAAAGTTAGTTAATGCCCTACGTAATGGTTTTAATCCTCATTGTTTTTTCTCTAAACGTGGTCCCTCAAACCATGTCTTGGCTTTGCCATTGACAAACACACACACACAACAAAGGCTGTTTTTTTTGTCCTTACCTTGATGTAGGAGTTGCTTGCTCTGATAGGTAAACTAATTTAACTACGAAATGTTTGAAACATCTTTAAGTAGGTTCTCGTTGAAAACAGGAAACAATTCAAATACGTTTTCTTACAAAATAATAATCATTATCAACATATTCAAACTCTAGTCTCAAAAACCAAACTTAACACAAATTAAAGCTTAGAGTTATGATGATCTATGTGTTACAAAGACAAGTGCTGTGAAGGATATAAGCCATGGCCTATTCTGCAGTTCCCACATGTCTAACTTCCTCTGCAGCATTGGACCTCACAAAAGATAATAAAGTTCTTCTCCACTCACTCTCCAACAAAGGCTTATCATGCAAACATTCAACAATCATAAGATCTTATTCCACTAGCAATCTTCTGTGTTGCTCCTTTATGCAACCAAAGCATAAAAGCAAGCACTCCATAATAGTTTTTCCACTTCAACTTTCAGTTTCCATTCTTCCAAATCCACTTCGCTCCTTCTTATTTGACTCAAAAGCGAGCAGGGAAACGAACATGGGGCAGAAGGGTATCAATAATATTAAGGAAAGCATGGTGGAAAGCAGTGAAGAATTGATGGTGATAAATAGGGCTCATTGGGTTCAGAGATTGACGGGAATTAAGAGAAACTGGAGAAGAAAACTACCTAAAGAGAGCATGGAAACAGATATAACATGCAAACACAATACCAATAGTGAGTGTGATGGTGATGAAGATGACAGTGCTTGTGTGGCAGGTTATGAAGAAGAAGGAGAAGTAAAAGAGGAAGATGGACAAGAAATGACATGTGATCGTGACTCACTCTCAAAACTTCTGGTCCCGGTTCCTTGGTCTGATACCAAACTATTTTCTAAGTTGGTTTTCCTGTGCAGCATGGCTTATGTGATACCACAAATCAAGGTATGCGAAGAAGGGTTAGATACTTTATCAACTATATATTTGTCTTAAGGTTCATTTGATTTCTATTTTCAAAAACTGGTTTTAGTTTTTAAAATGCAACTAAATAAGGTTGCTAATGTAGCTAGTAGAGGGCATTACAAGGCACAAAATAGAGCGTGTACTTGAAGGAGAAGTTGAACAAGATGAAAACAAAAGAAGATGAGAAAACATCTATCAGTTATTTCTGTTTTTTTGTTTTTAAAAAACCAATCTTCGAAACAATTTTCAAAACTTTATATATTTTGGATGAGAAATTGATTATTGAGTAGTGTGGAATTGTTTTATATTAACAAAATTTAAAACAGTAAGTGAGATCAAACAGACCATTAGTAATGGGGTTTTGGATTATTTTTTTCCCTCTCCTTTCCTTTCTCCATATATAATGATCTAAAACAGAGACACACAAGTAACCCTGCTAGTTAATTTGTAGGTTAAGGACTTGAGGAGAAACTATGGTCTTGAATTCGTAACATCATCTTTGGAAAAGAAAGGTGAATTAACTAAGATAAAAGCAAAACTTGATGAGGACTCCATTTGTGTGCCTATGGATGCATCAGTAGCCTCTCAAGATGGCTCAGAGAAAGAGAAAGGTGATCATGATGATAATGAACAGAAGCATCAAATCAAGCTTGTCTATGATGTCACTGCCTCGGCTGCTTCTTATGTCCAATCACGCGCTAAGGAACTTCTGTCTCTTGCTTCTTCTAAGTCAAAGCAGCATAGAGGAAATGAGGATTTCAATGGAAGAGAAGACTCACCACATGAGGAGGCTGATGAAACTCCACAGGTTAACAAGTCAAAGTATGGAGTTAATGCTGCAGCATTAACAAAGACTGTTGTGGCTGCAGCGGGAACAGCAATGGACCTTCAGTCACTTCGTTCCTCATCTTGTGAATGGTTTGTTTGTGATGATCCCGACACACACACTCGATGCTTTGCCATTCAGGTAAAGCTACCCCACACAATGTCACAAACCAACAATCTCAAGACTTTGCTTGAAGACACATGAATGGTTTTATGTTACACCAATGATCAAGGTTTTAAATTGCAGTCTCAGTTTTGTCACGTTTTTTAATATTGTTGGAAATTGCAGACAAATGTGGCCGATGCAGCCATAATTGCAGTCTCAGACTGTTCTTTAAATTAAACCCTTGCTAAGGTGTAGACACATTACTGGTTTTATATTGCACCTCTAACATGAAGTGCCATCAAATTGCATATGTGATTAACACATTCACTTTAGGTGTTTACTGAGTCCTATAACATATCGATAAGCCTCTAACATTCAATTTGTTTTATGTTTCAGGGATCTTATTCCGTGGTATCTTGGCAAGCAAACCTCAAATTTGAGCCTACTACATTTGAGGTAACAATCACTCTTATGTTAAAGAGAGACCTTCATTCACTGTGCACATTTAAGTTTCAAATGTTTGATAACTTTAGTAAGAAAATTACCGAAAGTCCTCGATATCTATTATTTTATAGGGCACAGAAGTACTTGTCCACAGTGGAATATATGAAGCTGCCAAGGGAATATATGACCAATTCATGCCAGAAATAATGGAGCATTTGAAGAGATATGGGGATAGTGCAAAGCTTCAATTCACAGGCCACTCCCTAGGGGGTAGTCTCTCAATTCTGATCTCTTTGATACTACTCACTAGGAAGGTTGTAAGTCCCTCAACTCTTCTGCCAGTAGTGACTTTTGGTTCTCCATTTGTATTATGTGGAGGCAAAAATTTACTCAATGAGCTTGGCCTTGATGAAAGCCACATTCACTGTGTAATGATGCATAGAGATATTGTTCCCAGGATCTTCTCATGCAGTTTCCCTAACCATGTTATATCTGTCCTTAAGCGCTTCAATGGCTCATTTGTGTCACATCCTTGTCTCATGAAGAATGTAAGCATCATTAATGTGTCACTTCTTCTATAACTCTCATCACAAACTTTTATAAACTATTTTCTCTTTTCTTAATTATTTGTTTTGCAGAAGCTATTGTACTCACCATTGGGTAAAATATTAATTCTCCAACCGGATGAGAAAACTTCTCCTCCACATCCTTTACTCCCATTAGGAAGTGGCTTCTATTCTGTAGACAGTAGCAGATGTGAATACTTTCCAAATGTTCTCAGAAACTTCTTCAATCAACCACACCCCATTGAAACATTAAGCAATCCAACAGCATATGGCTCAGATGGCACAGTTTTGAGAGATCATGACTGTAGCAACTATCTTAAAGCACTCAATGGAGTTTTTGGACAACATTCAAAGATTGTTGTCAGGACAGGGAGATCAAAGCAGACACGAAAAATATCTAAGAAAAAGATGAGAAAATAATGTTGTTGTCAATTTTTTTTTTTCTGTTTATAATAGAAAAAATGTTAAAAATTCCTTCTATTCATAAGAAAAGAAAATGGTATAGGAAAAATTGTTTGGAACTCACCTCTCCAAAAAGAAAAAAAAAATTGTTTGGAACTCCCTTTTTTCTCTAGAAAATGTTAATCTCACGTCATCCTGATACATCTTTTGAGTGAATTGTACAAACTTTAAGAGTTTTAATATTTATTTTAATCTTTTTAAAAGAAAGAAAAGGATGAAAATTTCAACTTTGAAAAAATTAAAATAGATGAAAGAAAGAAAGAATTTATTATTTGCTTGACACGACAATGCTGACTCTGATGTATTTCTCCACGTGATGAAAAGGTTAAAATGTTAAATCATATTATTCTTTAAAAAATATTTGTGTTGATTAATTTAATAAAAATAATAAAATTAAAAATGAAATAAGAATTTTATTTTAAAACATTCATTCTGATTAAAATTACAAATGATGTTTGAATCTTATAAATGAAAAATAAAATAAAATAGGTCTTTGTCTCCTTAAACTGTTGCACAACTTGAATTATGTGGAGCCTAATATAGCTTTTCCAATATTATTGGGTGTTAGGTAAAAAAAAATGGTAAAAACTTCGGGTGAGATTCACAATTCCTATATAAATGCCCTCCTTGATACTTCCAATTTCCCTTCCTTCTGTAGATGTTGATTTTGATCAAACTGTTCAACTGAGTTTTCTACGAGAAGAGGGACAACTTTTCCTCCTCTAATTGTGTTAGTTATAAAAAAATTGTTTTTAGCCAATCTAATAGCTTATTTTTTCACATGTAAATGAATAGTTATAATGTGTGTAATATGTGAATTTTTTTAAAATTATTTTTCAACTCTTTCCAAAAGAATAAAGATGTTTGCAAACACCAATGTTAATATATATCTTAGGAGAGAAAAATATAAGAGAAATAAATATAGGTATGATAAATAATATGATTTAATAGAAATTGAGATAGACAGAAAAAATAGTGTCTAGTATGTGTTTTATAATGTTTTAAAAAAGGTGTACTAAAATAGAAAATATGAGTTGTTATAAATGAAGACAAAAACCAATCTAATCACTTAAAGAAAAAAAAATCTAATTGCGTGTTTGATTTCACACTTAAATATGATTCTTTGAATATGATTTTAAGAAGTTAATCTATATAATGTATTTGATTGTAAATCTATAATGTGATTTCTGCATCATATGATAACTTTCACAGACTATTCAACATGAATATAAGTTTGAGATTTTTTTTTATATACTTTTAAATACGTTAACAATTTCTACATTATGATTCTTTATTTTCAAAGAATTTTAAAACGCATTGTAAATGTATAAATTAATAATAATCAGCGTTGATGGTCATAAACTAAAAATAAATTATATAATTATAAAAAGGTAACATAATTTTGTGACTTATTGATATGCTTTCAAACATGTTAAAAATTTCTTCTTTCTAAACATATTTTTTTTTGTTTTTAAAGAGTTTTTGAATACGCTATAAGTTAATAATAATCAAAATCAAAATCGATTCTATCGATCTAAGGAATACTGGATCATAAAAAATGACACGATCAAAGTTTTCACATCCGAACATGATTCTTTTGTTCTTATAAGTTAATAATGATCAAAAAGATCAAAATTGAATCTCATGAACTAATCATAAAAAAGAGAGTAGATTAGGTAATTGTAAACCAGAAAATGATCCACAAAGTGTGCAGCCCAAAAACAACATGGGAAGGAGTCCACATTTCATAGAAAGATGATGGGCTAGGCTTTGCTCAAACGGGTCTGGTATGGTGATCTGATCTCAACGATAAAAAGGAATGGTGCAAATTAATGAAATTATGGAGTGAATATTTTACCAATTGCATTCCTTTTACCCTTTTTCTCTGTGCTTTTTTTCTTGTCTATCTCACAAGATTCTATTATCAACCATCACAACAGGCTCAGTTTTGTTTTGCCAATAATTTTTTTGCATTACCAAAACAAAAAGAAAACCCCCTTCCCTTAAATGCACATATTCACAACACACTCTCCTCTCAACGCCGAACCCCTTTTGTAGCCTACTTCTTCAATCCCTAATATTCATTCATATTTCACACACAACAAACACCCCTCGTTTTGCACCCTTTTCTCTATCTGCACCAAGACCCGTTTTTGATCGCACCCCAACTCCTCTCTTCCCTAATATTTGATTCCCACCATCTCCTCTACGCATTTCTGCGTTTGCCCACTACGCTATTGATTAGTCCCCACACTTCAACTGTGTGTTGGGATTCACCCTTTTCTATTAGGGTTTTAATCATCTGAACTCTTCTCTTATTACAACGAAGCAGCACTTTTATTCTTTGATTCATTTCATTTCGGTGTCTTGCAAAATCTGGTTTTTTCTAACTTTTGGGGATTCGTTTTGTACTTGGCGGGGTTCCCTGAAATTGTGTCTTTTCCATCTGTTTGTTATTTTTGGGTATTACCCAGAATTGGTTTAGTGGAATTTCCCAGTTTTTGCTCTTTTTTAAATTTTTAATTTTTTGAACAGCATAAAGGGAATAAAGTCCTGGTTTGTTTTTTGTACAAGGGAAAAAAATTCCCTTCAAAGTTTTAGGGTGAACACTGAGATAATAGCTACTTCTGCAAGCTTTATTTTGTGTTTTTGTGAGTTTGAGTATTGGTTGTTGGGGTTATCTAGAAGAAGCTGTGCTGGTGGTGGTGTCTTGGTTTGGGTTGGTAGGTTTAGTTGTGAGTTTTGAAACATAGGCTTGCATGGGAGAACATGAAGGGTGGGCACAGCCACCAAGTGGGCTATTGCCAAATGGTTTGTTGCCCAATGAAGCTGCCTCCGTGATACAGGTGCTTGACTCAGAGCGGTGGTTGAAAGCTGAGCAAAGGACTGCAGAGCTGATAGCTTGCATTCAGCCTAATCTGCCCTCTGAGGAGCGCCGGAATGCGGTTGCCGACTATGTCCAACGGTTGATCATGAAATGCTTCCCTTGCGAGGTTGGTGTTTTCTGGAGATTGTGTTTTGTCTGTTGCATAATAGCTTATGATTAGTTGTGAGTCATGCATTGTTTTAGCTATAACTATGCTGTGATATTTTGATTGTTGAAGGTTGCTGTGACCAATTATGATATCATTATTGCATGGTGTTGCAAGTCTTTAAACTGAGTGATGATAGGTCAGAAATCCCAATTTGTAGTTAGAAGGTGCACATATAATTTGTTTGTAGTGGGGAACATTAAATTGTGGTTTTGGTAGTGAAATTATGTTCTCCGTAGTAGGGAATAATTCTGCCATTTGTATTGGGTATAATGGCATTTTAGTTTCATCCAGAAGATCGTCAATAATATTCTTGATGTTAACTTGCAGTTGTACTTACACATTATTATACAAATGATTGTTTACAATTACAGGTGTTCACCTTTGGGTCGGTACCCCTTAAAACTTATTTGCCTGATGGAGATATTGACTTAACTGCATTCAGTAAGAATCAAAATCTGAAGGATTCATGGGCACATCAAGTTCGTGACATGCTAGAGAATGAGGAGAAGAATGAGAATGCAGAGTTTCATGTCAAGGAGGTTCAGTACATTCAGGCTGAAGTAGGTTCTCTAATAACAGAGAGTCTTTAAAATTGTTAAACTCTGACTGTCACTCTGTGCTTATAATGTTGATTAACCATCTAGTTTGTTAATATTATTAGTTGCTTTCTCAATTTGGTTGTGATCTTTGTGTCATGCTTAACAGCTTAAGTTTGGATTTTTCTGAGATTTATTTTGAAGTCTTGTGCTACTCTGCATTCACATTCTCCAAGGACAAAACCTTTGTGTTAACTTTCATATACTTAATGATATCCACCTACTAGTACACATCACTAGAGCACTAGTTTATGTGAGTGTGAGGGGGATTTTTTAAGTGGTTGTGAGATTGTTACAGAAGCTTGAGGTCATAGGTCACTATGCCTGGTTATGGTTATGAATATGAAAATGGTAGATTATGCACATTAACTAATTCTATGATCGCCATAAATACAAGGTTTAAGGCATATTGCTTACTTTTAAGTGGTTTTGCGATATTGTTTCAGAAGCTTAAGGTCATAGTATGCGTATAAGAGGTTAACCTGCTTAAGATCATGAAGTGGTTGTACAGCATGTAACACAACTTTTATCTTGTATTTGTTGGTGGAAGAACAAATACTAGTTAAACAATTGCTAGCTTAAGAAACACATATTTTTGTGCTATTATTTGCTGAATTCCTTTTTTATACTTTAAATTTTTTGGTATTGTTAGGCATTTTTAAATACTTCAAAGCTTAATTCAAAATGATGATATGTACTAGTAATTTTTGCTAATTGTCTAGCTTGATTATATTTTCGAAGAAATATTTTTTTGTGTGCCTTCTATTGGGATTGTAGAGGTATTGTTTTACATTGTTTCCCTTTATATTTGCAGGTGAAAATTATAAAATGTCTTGTTGAGAATATTGTAGTAGACATTTCATTTAACCAGCTTGGAGGGTTGTGCACCCTTTGTTTTCTTGAGGAGGTAATTTGGTGCATCCCAGAAGCCTCACAATATATCATTTGAAAATGTGACATTGATACTATTTTCCCTTGAATTTACAAGAATTTGAGTTTGTTGCTGTAAGTTGATACTATTTTTTTCTTGGATTTACAAGAATTTGAGTTTGTTGCTGTAGGTTGATAATCTGATTAACCAAAATCATTTATTCAAGCGTAGCATTATCCTGATAAAAGCTTGGTGTTACTATGAGAGCCGTGTACTTGGTGCCCACCATGGACTTATCTCAACATATGCCTTAGAAACCTTGGTTCTTTACATTTTTCATGTTTTCAACAATTCTTTTGCTGGACCACTAGAGGTAGCAGAAATTACGTGGCTTTCTTTTATTTTAGTGTTTTGATGATTGATTTGACATGGTATTGTTTTTGCTTACGTAGGTATTGTATCGGTTTTTGGAGTTTTTTAGTAAGTTTGACTGGGATAATTTCTGTGTAAGTCTATGGGGTCCAGTACCTACTAGTTCACTCCCAGATGTGACAGGTAGTTACATTCTAATTATAGACTCCTTTGTCTGTCTATATTGGTTTAGGTCCGTCTTGTGTATTGATTGTTTTTCTCCTAACATTATCCAAAGCTGAACCTCCTAGAAAAGATGGTGGAGATTTACTGCTCAGCAAGTTATTTCTCGATGCCTGTAGCTCAGTTTATGCTGTTTTCCCTGGTGGCCAAGAAAATCAGGGGCAACCCTTTGTTTCCAAGCATTTCAATGTTATTGATCCTTTGCGTGTCAACAATAACCTTGGCCGTAGTGTCAGCAAAGGTGTGTTGATCTCTTAAAATTTGGATTTGGCTCATTTTATATGTCTGTTAATATTTTTCAGATTATAATTTGGACCTAGTTCATTTTGTATGGATCTGTTCCTGCTGCAAGTTTTTAATGCTACAATATATTCAATATGAACTTTATAAAGTTGGAAGTTTTTAAGAAAAGACACATGGGACAATGGACTGTAGTTGCCATCTATGGATAAACATGAATGTCTTTCCTTATGTAGTGTAGTCTACTTACCTTTTTGTTTTTCCTATCATATTTAGGCTATAGATTTCTAGTGAAAAATGCATAAAACTCAAGCAGACAATTATACATGTCTCATAATTTTATGATGACGAAGTTTCCCTACATGATCATGGTAGTTTACTTTCAACTATATGCCTTTGGAAAGTCACTCATGGGTTCTTTATTCCCATAGATGGTTAGAAATCTGGACATGATATATAGAAGCTTGGTGCTGTATTTGTTTGTAGCTTCCAGTAAATTTTGTACACATTTTAGATTTTAGAATTGAACCAAAAGAACCTTTAGTGTGTTTATCTGATCATAACCAACGGTGAGAGTATGAAAATTTTATGCATCCTGTGGAAGTTAAACTTGATATATATTTGTTTGTTATTAGTTCCCCTTAACTATTTCTTATACATTTGTCTTTTTTGCTAACTTTGCATTTATGATACATGCAAACCAGGTAATTTCTTTAGGATACGCAGTGCCTTTGCATTTGGAGCAAAAAGGCTCGCTAGATTACTTGATTGTCCACAGGAGGATTTGTTTTCTGAGGTCAACCAGTTCTTTTTTAACACTTGGGAGAGACATGGAAGTGGGGAAAGGCCTGATGTTCCAAGCATCGACTTACGGCGTTTGAGTTTATCCAGTCATGACAAATTACAGAGGTCTGAGAATCTCCAGAACAATAACCATAAAATTGATATTGCCTCCAATCATGAATCTAATGAAAGGGAACATGTTTCACAAAGTGTTCTATCTCAGTATAGTAATTTATCATCTGAAAAGACAGCTAGAAGTGTTGTTTCACATTCTCAGAAACAAAAGAGTTATGGAAGCCAAAATAATTCAAGGACCTTTGATCAAGTCCAGAGAGAAACTAGTTCTAATCTAGGTTCTCACGTCGATAAAAGTCAGAGAAATGTTAAAGCTGATAACCTAGTGAGTGATGTTCAGGGAAGGTTTCTATTTGCCAGGACACGTTCTAGCCCTGAGCTGACTGATTCATATGGTGATGTTTCAACCCAAGGAAGGCCTACAAAAGCAACAGAAAGTAGTAAAGGCCAGAGTTCCTTTGCAAAGTTGGAGAATAGTCGTAGGAAGAATGTTGACCCTGATGTAGCTGTAAGAATTGAGGAGTCATCTGCTAGGCACATCTCATCTCGTCAAGTTCTTGAAAGTGCTGCTGATTCAAACAGTAATCATGATGAATCCAGCTCAGGTGTCATGGGTGAAGAGTCTGCATCTATTGTGGGTGCAGGTGGAATGCAGATGATGCATCAGGAAGAGCAGGACCTTTTGAATATGATGGCATCTCCCACAGCTCAGGGTTTCAGTGGTCAGACTCATGTCCCAATGAATATTGCACCGGGTCACCTACCATTTCACTTTCCACCTTCCATTCTTGCATCAATGGGATATGCTCAGAGAAATATGAGTAACATTCCCTTTATTGAGGCTCCTTGGGGTACAAATATGCAATTTCCTCAAGGTTTCATGCCACCATTGACTCCATATTTCCCTGGCTTAGGAATGACCTCAAATCCTCAAGATTTACTTGAAACTAGCAATGGGAATTTCAGTTCTGTTGAGATGAACATAGCAGAAGCAGATAATGATTACTGGCATGAACAGGAAAGGGGTTCTGCTAGCGAGGTTGAGGTTGATAATGGAAATTTTGAAATGCTTCCAGAGGATAGACAACAGTCTACTTCAGGTAGTTATAACTCTGCCCCAATGTCTCGGGTAGGAAGCTCTAACAGCAACAGTTCTGCCAGGGTTCAGCAGAAGTTTACTAAAGAAAACCGAGGTTCAACAAGGGAAGAGCATATTGATAATTTTCATTATCAAGATGGCCGAAGAAATGAGGTTTATTTTGATGATAGAACAGCAAATTCTGAGTTGTCCAGTGCACCTCCCTCGAGCTCCTTTAGGAGTAGGACCTCTTCTGAAAGCTCTTGGGATGGATCATCAGCCAAATCCTCAAAATCAACTAGGGAGAGAAGGGGGAGGAAAAATACTAACTCAATGACATCTCCTGTTTATGCGAAGGGTAAGAATGTTTCAGAAATTTCATCTAATCGAGTAGATGATGAAAATAGAGAGTGGACTACTTTGTCGACCATGGCATCTGATTTATCAGAAAGAAGCAATCGGCCCACATCTGGTACTTCCATGCATGTTCCAAGAAATCAAACTGGTTTTGAAACTGCCCAGACAAGTGGATCAGATTCTCCATCACCCATTGCGCCGGTGCTTTTGGGTCCTGGTTCTCGCCAAAGAGCATCTAGTGATAATTCTGGGGTTGTTCCATTTACGTTCTATCCTACAGGGCCACCTGTTCCCTTTGTTACAATGCTTCCTTTTTATAATTTTCCACCTGAGTCTTCTGAAACTTCAACAAGCAACTTCAATTTGGAAGAAGGGGCAGATAACAGTGATTCAAGTCCAAATTTTGATTCATCTGAGGGATATGAACACCATGAGGTGTCAAGCCCGTCCAATTCTATGACAAGGATGGCTATTGAGTCATCAGAGCACAAGCCTGACATTCTTAATAGTGACTTTGTTAGCCACTGGCAAAATTTGCAATATGGCCGATTTTGTCAAAACTCACGTCAACCGCCTTCAGTGACATATCCTTCACCTGTTATGGTGCCTCCTGCTTATTTACAGGGGCGATATCCTTGGGATGGCCCTGGAAGACCTGTTTCTGGTAACATGCATATTTTCAGTCAGCTTATGAGCTATGGGTCACGCCTGGTTCCTGTCGCTGCTCCTCCTCTCCAATCGGTTTCTAATAGACCTGCCAATATTTACCAACGTTATGTAGATGATATGCCTCGATATCGAAGTGGGACTGGAACCTACCTGCCAAATCCGGTATGATAAATTCTAAGGAACTTGGTACTTTTTCTGCAGTTTTTTTTTTTAATTTCTGAGGTGTGCATACCAAAATAAATAAATGTTTCCATTTCAAAATCTATAGTCAGTCTACTTTTTGGTTTTGCTGTTTTCTTTATACTATTTTACCTTCAATTTATTTCAGAAGGTTCCTGTTCGGGATCGGCATTCCACAAATACCAGAAGGGGAAATTACAATTATGATAGAAGTGATCATCATGGTGATAGAGAAGGAAATTGGAATACAAACTCGAAATTGCGAGGAACTGGACGTGGCCATAATCGCAACCAAACAGAGAAGTCCAACTCAAAGCCAGAGCAGTTGTCTACTAGCGAGAGCCGTGCCGAGAGACCATGGGGTTCACATAGGCATGACCCCTTCATTCCTCACCAGAATGGTCCAGTCCGCTCAAATTCCTCGCAGAGTAATCCTCCCAATGTAGCTTATGGAATGTACCCTATACCGGCCATGAACCCAAATGCGGTCTCGTCAAATGGACCAACAATGCCATCTGTTGTAATGTTTTATCCTTATGATCATAATACTGGCTATGGTTCACCAGCAGAGCCACTTGAGTTTGGGACTTTGGGACCAATGGGGTTCTCGAGTGTCAATGAACTGTCACAGGCAAATGAGGGAAGTCAATCTAGTGGAGCACATGAAGAGCAAAGGTTTCGTGGTGGTCATGCTCAACGATCTTCCCCAGATCAACCCTCCTCCCCTCATGTCTCAAGGTAGTTCTTAATCTATCTCTGAATTCATGAAGCAAGTTGCTTTGTTGACTTTTACAATAATTACCTTCAGGATGCATTTGGTAGAAGGGAAAAATTTTCATCCTTGGAGGAATCATGATTCTTAGAAATGACTAAAAATCTGTTTGGTTGGTCATAAGTATTGAGAATATTTATATATATTTCTTAGGAATTAAAGGTTTTCATGTTTATTTTTAATAGAACTTTCTCATAAATTTTATTACTTTACCACATTAAATGATATTATAATAAGAGTAACATGATATTTTTATCACAGCAAATTTTTTTTTCCTACTTGTGAAAGTTTGAATCCTACTTTCCCCATGATCATTATTAACTTGGATTGTTTCATTGTCTTAATTTTATTGTTTTCAACAGGGGTCCCTGATTCTACTGTCAGGTCAGTGGCCCGGAGATGTTCCTCCTTTATCATTCCAGGACAGGTAGGGTGTGTAACCGGGGATTACTATCTGTCCATTTCATGGCATTATTGCTCTTTAAAAGAAGGATGTAGGTCCCTTGTTTGTTTGTGCCCAGGATCTTGCATGTACACTTACAGGTGATTAACCAACTTTGGTTATGTTTGTCCATCCAAGACCATGTTTGTTTAAGGATAATGAAAGCAATGGTGACAAAGAGGATGCTGGACCAAAAGAAAGAAAAGGGATGGATGGATGGCTTGGTGATTTGATTTTTATTGAAAGTTTTAGACACATTTGTAACCCAACCAAAGTAGAAAACTAAACTGGCCTAGGTTCAGAATTTAGAAATTTTACTACCATGTTATAGATTTGTCAGCTTCTTTTATACAATGTTGTTGTTGGTTACTTATTTTAGAACATGCAGCAGATCTTTGTTGAACTTTTGAACATTTTATTAGCAATAAAATTGTCATGAAATACTACTATTTGATGTCAATTGTGTTTGTCTTCCTTAATCTATAAAACGATAGAATGGGGTTACTTGAGTCCGTTGAGTTATAACTAGAGCATCTATGTTTCTCCAATTTGAGGAATCTCCATCACAAAAAATTTCAAGAACTGTGTTAGCTAGTAGAGTTGGAGTTTGAGGTGTTCCAAACACGTCTATTTAAAAAATAAGGAGCATTTACAGTTTTATCATAACTTTGTTTCTGTCAAGTAGCAATCATACTGAAGTTGAGGATTTTTGGTCTATTTATATGTTAAAATGAAAACAAATCATTTTTATATGATTTATTATTTTAGTTATTAAACTTTTAAAAATTTCTGTTTAGTATAACAAAGTGGTAAAAATTTCCTGCAAAACTTTAATCCATTGGGAAGAAATATGAACCAAGCAATTAAAATAAATGTGAGTGGAGTTGGGTTTGACCAGGATAACTTAGTTAAATTTGAACAATGATTAAGCAAAAATACGAAGGAAAAAAATATTTTGAATTGTTGATTCATTGCTATAGATGGCTTAGAAGTTCAAATCAATAGTTTATTAATTATCTAATGGATTTCTCCATTCTAATAATCACAGTACAGTCAAATAATGAGCCAAATTTATAGCTCAATAGTTGTTAATAAATCAAGGTACGAGCTGATGATTGAATTCACATTGATTTCAAGCAACTTTGGTGGTGGCCTTTAATGAAATAGACATTAATTAATCTTTAAATCTTTAGATAAGTAATTAAATAGAACAATTTAAAAATATAAGTTAAATCATGGAAGTGAATATTTCATTTTAGTTTGAACAAGCAATATCGTGAATTAAATAACAAATGCAACCAGCAAGAAGATAAACAAAAAATGGACGACGTATATATAATTGAAATTTTGATGTCTCGAGTCTTACAATTAGTTATAAGGGATCATTTTAACTAGAAAACAATACATATTTTTGATTTGACAGAAAATGAATTGAAAGAATAACCTATTTAGCACGTAAACCAGGGATATTCTTAAGGCCCATCTTTCCAAGGACTAGCTTAGGTATAGCTGGAGGGTTATCAAGGCCCATGGTTCGACTAAACTCGTTTGCAAGCTCCACTAGCCTATACTTGTCACGCCCCACTTTCTTGTTCGAATTGTAGTAACCAAGCCATGCCTGATATGCTGCTTCTTTATTCTTCATCTCCACTTTGGATAGAGCTTTTTCCACCTAAGAACACCAATGAATAATGTTTGTTGGTATACCATCCAAAGCATCAGATGAACAAAAACAAAGTCTTTTACATACCTTTTTCTTAGTATCAGGATCAACTGAAGGTACCACAGAAGCTTTCTCAATAGGCAAATCTTTTACAGTAGATAAAAAGAAGTCTTCCCAAGGAGCCAGTAGCAGTATGCCCTGCCCTTCTTTCCCTCTTCGCCCTGTTCTACCGAGTCGGTGTATATACTGTTCTCTATCTGCTGGCAAACCAACCTGTCCATTTCACAAATGAAGGAACACAGGAAACAAAATATAATTACTTTTGATCAAATGATAGCTTATTTGTTTTAACTTCTCTCCAATGTTCTGTATGTATTACCTGTATAACAAGAGTGACATCTGGATAATCAACTCCACGTGCAGATACATCTGAAGTAACCAGGATGAGACCCTTTGACTTCCGAAATTCCTCAGAGACTCTGGTTCTATAACTCTGAGGCTTTCTTGAATGGATTTCTCTCACATTCAAGTTCAATTCACCAAGAAGATCAGCAACAAGTCTAGTGACCATAGCCGTTGTGCAGAAAACAAGAACCTGATAAACCAATAGAAAAAATATGTGATATGTGATAGTAAAAATAAAACCTTTTTTTGTCAAATCACGATTTTAGAATTTAACAAGCAATAGACTAATCCAAAATATGATTTTCTTGTTTGTTAATCATGTTATATGTCTTCAAGTGATAGGAAAAAAAGAGAAACAGTCAATGCAGCTGGTTACAGATTAGAAAGCATACCTTGTAATCAACATCATCTGCAATGTGGTCCTTCAGAAGAACATATAGGAAAGAGAAATGCTTGTCTAATGGGGCAACTAAATGCGTCTGCTGGACCTGAAATGATTCAAAGTCTCATAAATAAATATCATAAAAAGGCAGAATATGCTGGTACATGCGAATGCTTATTCATCACACATGCATATACACATGCAAGTATCTTGTTAATTATTTATCATGAAATTATAAACAATTACCTGTGAATGTGTCTCCTCAGTTCCCTCTTGGACTGTATTGATAAATTCATGATCCCTTCTCAAAGCAACATGACAGACTTGACGAACCTTGGACAGAATAATAATAACAAAATAAGCTTGGTACTTCTATCTTTTCTAAACAAGAAACAAACAACCATACACTAATAAAAGTAAAAGGAAAAAATATATATATATATAAAGACAACATACCTCTTCAGGAACAGTGGCAGAAAACATAAGAGTTTGTCTTTGTTTAGGGACTGCAGCAATTATCTTCTCAATGTCTTTGCGAAATCCCATGTCTAGTAAATGATCAGCTTCATCGAGCACCAAGACCTTCACACCCATCAGCCTGGTTGCAAAACCAGCAGTATTCTCCGTATGATCTCTAAGTCTTCCAGGAGTAGCAACAAGGATCTGTACAGTATGCAAATTAACAATGTGTGTGAACAGAACAAGTAGCTTAAGCAGAACTCAATAATCAACCAACAAAGTGTGATCTTCATAGATTTTTTTTTGCTAGAACACGTTTACACCAGCAAACATAAGATGATAAAAATAAGTTTTAATTTAAGATGTTTAGTTGAAAAAGAAAAGAAAAAGACAAAAAATCCTACAAGTTTTTATAGCTGCAACATAAATGTCTAAATATGAAGAATCATAATGTTCAGCAGCTTTATTCCAAGGCTGTAGGGATATTTTCATTTATTTGATTATCAGTCTTATGGAGGTGTTACATTAACAAATAACTACATAAAATAAAACTTTGGTGGCAATGAGAAAAGAATTTACCTGGCAAGGGTTTGCTTGCATTCGTTTCTGTTCTAAAGCAAGTCTTGTCCCTCCAATTACAACTTGAACACCAATGGTAGGATGATACTTCAGCAGTTTAGTGGCCTCTGCAGCAGCTTGACTTGCAAGCTCTCGAGTTGGGCATATGACAAGAACAGCAATTGGTGGCCGCCTATGATCACGATCACTTGGAGGTGACTTTACCACAGCTTCAATTGATGGAAGCTGAATAAAAACACTTAAAAAATAAGTAGAGTAAAAAATACTACTATTCATCTGTTAATACAGGTGCAATGAAACAATAAAATCAGTTTCCAGCTCAACAATCTGTGCTATTATGTTGAAGCTTAAGTAGACCTTTTGACCCTTCTTTTGTTAAACATTCTTAATTCTTAATCTATATTTTAAAATCATTCAAGGTATTTGCTGATCAACATAGAACTTTCTTTAATACTCCGACTCCCACTGCAGACTAGCTAAACAACAACAACAAAAGCTAAGCAGAATACAGAAACAGAAATGTCACATCGTCATGATAAAACATCCAACTCTGATTTTGAAGCCCAAAAAATTAAGCAGAGTGATCCAATCAAGTAGTTAGCTTATTTCAAAGGTAGCCTAAGTATCAGCTGTACCTTACATTAATTGTAGCCCATAAAGGAATATGAAGAAACATTTCAATGATAAAGAGGCTATTAACCACGATTTCAGTCTGGCAAACACAAATTAAGAGACTTACCAAAAAGGCTACTGTTTTTCCAGTGCCTGTCTTGGCCTTTGCAAGGACATCCTTACCTGAAAATGTTAATTGGAATAAGTGTTACCATAATTAATAAACTCAAGACATGAAAACAATGTCAACCAAAGCTGGAATAAATAGCTTTTTTGTTTAATATTATTAATTAGGGATAGCCCAATATTTTGAATACTGATTCTTGACATAGTATGATAGTAGCATCCAAAATTATAACCAAAAGATGACAGGGTATGATGGAATCAGATGACATCTCTTACAAACAGACAGAACATAACCAAAAAACAAAAGAAGACATTATTGGAATACTAACCTTTGAGAATTACTGGAAGAGTAGCCTCCTGCACAACGGTCATTTTTTCATATCCAGCATCCTTGACTCCTTTTAGTGACAGCGGGGAGATTGAACATTGGTCGAATCTGCCGCATCACATCTCAAAAATCAGGCATTCATTCATAATACAACAGTATCATAACATACTAAAGCATAGATAGTAAGATTCAAGTATATGTCAGAGCCACGTAATGTAAACAAACAGCACAAATGTACAAGCAAAAGGCTCACCTTTCTCTCTATGTTAATTACATTCCTATCCTCCTCCGTAAATACAAGACAAGTGGCTTTTAACATGTGCCCACCATGAGAATATGCACAACCAATTTCCAAATTCATGCATGGAAAGCATGGAACAACAACTCAGTGAGTAAAGTTGCATAATCTCATCCATTGATCAAATAGATACACAAAGAAGGCATTATCCATTCAATCTCAAAATAAACAAAAATGCACTGAACATATAAAACACACTCTCATTCCTTTCTTTCGGTTTGTTCCACTTTTCAAAGGCTTGCAATTCTGAGAAGTGGCAAAACAGGCTACATAGCCCAATGTGGGTTATAGGGTATAACAAGCTACTCCCCAGTTAGCCAAAGTACATTATCATCATGCAATAACCACCAATGACTATACTCAATACAATCAGATAGGCAAGGTAACAAACGAATTATTCAAGATATGATGAACAGTTGAACACACCTGGTTTCACTTAAATAAGAATCAGATCCTCCGCTGGTGGAGGAAGGTCTCGGAGTTGGTTCAATGGTCCTCTGGTTCAAACCATTTTGTTGACCAAACAATGCGGTTCTACTCTTGTTCAATATCTCCTCCTCCTCACTCCCTTCATCCTCTTCCTCATCTTCATCTTCATCCTCAATTTCATCCTCATCCTCATCTTCATCTTCACTAAGAAAAGCTCCAAATCCACCACCCTTCAACTTTCTTCCATCAATCACCTCATCATCATCATCACTACTCATCGGTTGAAACTTTCTCCTGGCACTGCCACTCTGTCCCCCCCTCCTCAAATCCTCTCCGCTCCTCTTCCCCAGCGTGGAAGCTCCGTTGTTATTCCTCGATGCCCGGAATTCACGCTCGCCATCGTCGCTGCTATACCGGCCGGAATCAGCAAAACGCCCGCCTCGACCGGTCTGGACTCCGCTGCCCCTGCCCCTGCCCCTGCCCCGACCCCGGCCCGAGCTGAATTCATTCCCCCGACCCCGGCTGGACCGCATTTCACCCCCCCGGCCCCGGCCGGAGCTGAATTCATTCCCCCTACCATTCCGGAATTCACTGTCTCTGCCCCGACCGGAACTGAATTCATTCCCTCGACCAGTCCGGAATTCACTTCCCCGACCCTGACCCCGGCCAGACCGCATTTCACTGCCCCGGCCCCGGCCGCGGCCGGAGCTGAACTCATTCCCCCGGGCGGGACGCATATTGTCGGAGCTCAAGTCGTCGACCCAGTTGCTGAGGTCAGCCTCGTCGTCGACGAGGCTCTTGAAGGGGCGAACGGAAACCCTGTCCCGGGAGTGGGCACGAGCGGTGGAGAAGGCGCGGGGCTTAAACGGAGCGTTACGGAGGAACTTGGAGGGAGGGAAAAAGAAGGGTCGAGAGAGAAGAGGGAGAGTACGGGGCTTCATGGGAAGGAGGGGATGGAGAAGACGTAGTTGGGATAACAGCTTTGTAGGCATTGCAGTAGCAGCAGCAGCAGAAGAAGAAAAAAGATAGTGTGTGGGTTCAGCTTCAACCCGGGTTTTGTGGAGACTGGAGTGAGCAACCAAGCTACTAGGGTTTAAGCATTAAAGATAAGATTTTTTTTTATAAAAAAATAAAATTTGCAGAATTTCTTAATAATAAAAAAAAAAAGAATAATAGTTCATAGTTCATAGTTCATAGTTTTAGTTTTAGTTTTTTTTAGGTATAATATTTTTAGTAATTAATATATTTTTATTAAAATTAAAAAAAACATTAAAAAAATATAAGCATAGTTGAAATGTCTAGAGTGTGTATCTTAAGTAATAAGGGTAGGTTGAAAAAAGTAATAAGGGTAGAAATTCACACTCAAATAAAATTGGCTTCTTGTAACTATTTTTAAGAAAAAATAATTTAGACAAATATATAAAAAAAAATATAAAATTACTTATTTTAATTAAAATAATCATTTGTTAATAAATAAATTTAAACAAACATACTCTTAATCAATTCCAATTAAAAATATAAGGCAATAAATCATTTTCATTAATTATAATGGATTATTTCAATTACACATTCGATCAAATTCATCAATTTAATTGTATATAATCATGAAAATCACAGATATAATAATAGCATCGAATGAGTTGCCTATTTTTAAAAAAAAAATATTATGTAAATTTAAGTGAAATTGCATATTCACAAAAATAAGATAAGTATTCCCTGAATTAACTTTATTAGGATAGATACTTTAAGAGAATAATTGTATTTTTTTTCGTTATTTATTTTTTTCCTCTCATCTCATTCATAACAAATAACTTAATAATATTAATTTAATTTAATTTTTTATTTATTTCTCTTAAGCAAACAATTCATATACTATTTTATTTTTACAATACTTTTAGTTTTTCAAAATTTTATTTTTATCTATTTTATATCTCTTTATTTCAAATAAAACATCACTTATACGATTTTAACTTTATTTCAAAACTATAACCATCGCCACAATTTTGTTGTTGACCAGTATCCTTATCCTTGCCACCATTGCTAATACAATGGTAAAGAACATTCTTCACCACAATACTTTCATGGTCATTGTTATCACAATTAATATTACAAAAAATAGTCATTATTTTCAACACAACTATTATTTCATTGTCATTTTTATACCACAAGTAATTTTACATTTAAATACTACACTTTATATTACTATTAACTCAATTATCTTTTTTTAAAGAGATTAACTCGGTTATCTATCCCTAAATGAATCCTTAATTAAGAAAATATATCTTAAAATAGAAGAGTAGATAAAGCAAAAATAAATTTGTGAAAATAGATCACTTATGAATGAGTTGTACTTTATAAAAATCTAAACAACTAGCATGTTTAGAATAATTTTCTGTCAGTATCATCTTGTTGTCTCTGCCCTATCCAAAAAATAAGGCTAATTTGTGAAATTTAAAACCAGCAAATTAGCCCAAAATTCATCCACCTTGAGGTTTATTTAGTTTTCTGTAACAGCAGCTGGTTCTTCTTCCATTTTGCTAAACGAATCAAGAAAGTCAGCACTGCAGCAGGGTCACGCAAGGAATATGAAGCCTCGGTCTCCTTTGCAATTGAAGAAACAACAATGGAAAAACCACGTCCAATGTGTCTTATTACCTACATGCATTTCATCCACACAAAACCCTCAATTAATTACTTGCTTGCACCTTATTATGTCTTGATTATGTATGTACAAATGTTTATACATTTGACTGCATTAAAATCTATATCTACAATTAGTAAATACTATCAAATATTGTTCAAATTAATCAAGCTTCTAAATTCAAATTTTAGTAATTTTATCTGTTGGATTTGCTTCTTCACATTCTGCAATTTAGTTTCCTTTGAAACTGTAGAAGATCTATATGATCAAAAGAATTTAATTAAAAATATTCTTTTACATTCTCATCCAATTAGAGACCGTGTATGCTAAGATTGTTTCGTAATAATTAAATAAATACTTTGAATCAATCCATAATACAAGAATCTTTACATTAACAGTGCATGAAAATGAAGCATCTGTTTTAACAAACCGTACCTTAAAAGCATCTTCATCTGTTCTATCATCCCCAAGGTACATTGGAAGAACATTGCTGAAGTTGTCATAGCCAAGAGTGTCAAGCAAATAAGTAAGAGCACGACCTTTGTCCCATTTTACATTTGGACGTATCTCCATAACCTAATCAAGGACATAACATAAGGTCAAGTTTAAGAATCCAACATTTTTGTATTCATCATTAGCAGTTTCATATTTTGGTACCTTTCTTCCTTCTGATATATGAAAATTGGGGTAAGCTTTCATAATAGTCTCCACCGTTTCTTTGAGAACACCAACATCCTATAATTTTTTGAAGCAACATAATTTCATAAGCTATTTCTACATTAGATTTGTCAATCTAGCGCGTATCTTATAGTACCTCTTCATTTTTCACACGCCGGTAGTGTACAGTGGCACAGAACATATTATCCTCAATCATAGAGCCCTTTATTCTTGTTGTGTTTTCTTTCAAAATCTTAATTATCTGCAAGATATAAATTAAACATTCATGTAGAGTCAATTCTATCTCTTCACATCGATATAAGAGAGAAAATCAAGGCACAATTTGAATAACCTCTTGGATTGTTGGCAAAAATTCTTTTGCAGGATGAAAGTGAACAACATGATTACCCTACAAAGGTAAACACAGTATGAGACATGAGTGACGAAATCAAGTTGTCACAAGCATAATTTAATCATCCATACCAATAATTGTAATGTGGGTTTTGTCCAAACAATAATAGGCACAACACAACTACTATTGCACAGTAAAAAGCCAAATTTATATAATAAACCTTTTCATCAACACCCTTTATCTGATGCTTCTGATCTTCATATTTTGAAGAGCCTAATGGTGTTGATATGTCCATACCATGGCTTCCAGCATAGTAAACATTCCTTAACTTCACAAATTCATATACCTACATCCATGTCAAAAGGAAAAATTAAAGGCACTGAAAATACAAGGCTGAAAACAAAAGAAAAACAATACATCCTCAAAAAAAAAAAGGATGATGTCTCATGTCTACAAAGTGCATTATTCTGTTTGAGTGAGTTGATCATTACCTTATCCTTGCGCCTTCCACTAACAATGGCAGTGGGAAAACAATGAGCAACTTCACGAACAGCGGCACGCATCTGCAAATTGACAAATAAGTTTTGAGAAAATGAAAGCAAAAGAAAACAACCAAAAAACTACAGAACTTAATTATTAGGAATCATATATAAAGTCACCACCAATATATGTTGTGGTGCTGATTAATTGTTCTATGCAATTAAAGCACTTACAACATCACTCATGTAAGCCTTATCAGGGTCATCTACAATTGGTGAGAGTGTTCCATCATAGTCTAAGAACACAACAATCTGTTTCCCTTCAGCAATGCTCATCACTTCCTCAAAATTTTCCAAGGCAGAAGGATGCTTTCCCTTTAAGCCACATATAATTAGTAATAGTAATTAAGAAAAAGAACCAATTAAGCAAATAGTCCATTCAGATAAATCATGACACACTAAAGCATAATTGCTTGAAATCTTGCAGATAGACCACATGTATAAGTTACATATAGCATGTTTGTTTTGTGGTTGAAAAACCTCCAAACCAATGTTCAAATGAAAGTTACAAATCCTGACTTCTCACACAACAGCGATGTGGAACGCATGCCAGTTGCATCCAACCACAAAACAAACATAGCTATAATATGCAATCATAAAGTATATATTAAGTAAATTTCTATTGGATATGCAAGTTTTGAGCTTACTAGCCAGGAAGCATAAGGACATAGTTCTCCATTCTCATCCGGCTTTTCAATTGAGATTGGTATCATGTTTGAGTGTGCTGATGGTTGTGATAAGTATCCCATCTGAGATATCTGAGATGGTTCAAAATGGAATCATGCAGAACATGAACCTTTGCTACCTGCATTCAAGTGTTTGTGGGAGAATTAATGATGGAAATAATGTCTTGCTTTTAATATACTATCCAAGCAATAAGTTAGTCATTAAATTTGGATGATTTAAACGTTCATGGGATTAATTAAAGTAGAGGATAATTAACCTGAGTCTGAATAAGCACAAAATAGTTAAAAAAAGGGAAAAATTAAAAACTAAACAAAATGATACAGAACAAGTATATACAGTTTGTGTTAGTTGACCGTTAAAAGAAGAATGTAGAAAGTTCACAAGGCTTTTGTTTTTTTAAAAGGCTGCCTTTGGCTTTGAACTTTGAACTTCGAACTTTCTTATTGTTCACGAAGTGCATTTGTGCAAAGAAAGTGCAAAACCACGTGACGCCCTTATCTTTTCAGAAGAAAAAGTTCCTTATCTGGAAACTCAAGCAGTCACATTCTGAATTAGTTTCTGCAAAGATTCAATGAATTAAAAAAAAAAACATGTTCTATTTGTGGCTACAAATTCACTGTGTCAAAGTTGAGGGATAAAAGTAGCCAATTAAGATTTGTATAAGGAATCACAAAAGATATAGGAAAATAGGTAAGAAATGCAGTGACTCACAGAGATCAATAGATCATATCATATATTATATATAAAGAGGAAGAGAAGTTGTGCTTAATTTATAGTGAGTAATGTTTTCAATCATGCATGATTCACATGGACCAGTTTGCCACTGTCCTCTAACCATTGATCTTGGAATGGGAAAAAAAAAGAATCCCGTATCTGTCATGTAATTGACATATATATTTAAACAAAACTTCAACTTAGTATATTCAAGAAAAATGTAAAGCCATTTATATATATATATATATATATATATAGTTATATACACACATGTGAATTGTACACATTTGAATTATTATATCCTTATGAAATTTGCTTAATCTTCCACCAACCAACTGAAGATTTAAATATTTGTCCATTTTTTTTTATCATAGACTTTATAATGTATAAGAAATTTCGCCATCGAATACCATTTCTAATTATAATTCACCCAACTTTCTCATGACATAACTTATATATAATGTCAATTAATTAATATTCATTTATTTCTTGAACTCTTTATTTCTCTTATTTTTCTTTATAAAAAAAATCAAATCCATTTTACATTTCTGAAGCGTCACATAAGATTGACATTTCAAATATGAATATTGGGAGCACAATCCTAATAATATAAGCCTTGAATAGTTTCTTGTATTAAGGTTCTGTTTGATTTTTCTGAGATAATTAATTCTATTTAATTTAATTTTTAGGTTGCAAAAAAAACAAAACAAAAAGGTTTTACATGTATTTAATATAAGAATATGTATTCTTTCGAGATTAATTTTCATGTTTTCATATTATAGATATTTTTTATATTGTTCATTAATTAAAAATAATGTTAGAAATAAATTTTAAAATAATTATTATAAAGTAATCATAAATTTCTGATTGGGTTGATTGTGTAAATCTTTTTATACTATGAAATACATGCACTTCATGTTCTTAAAATGCTAATTATATAAAATAATTAGAATTTTACATCATTAACCTTTCTTTTGTTTATTTTTTTCCTAAAGCATGATGTCCATGATATTTGTAAATGTCAACGATCAGCATACAGCCATACACCTACTAACCCGAATAAGAATTTATAGTTAAATATCAATTTATTTAATATTTATCAAATGAAATGAATATTCTTAAATTATCAGTATGCACTATATATGCACTCTTAAAACTAAGGAATATTCATAATTATCATACCAAACTTTAATGAGTTGCTTTAACTAGCATTAATAATCCTGCATTTAAATAGCTATAAACAATCTGCTGAAACAATCAATAGAGATATCAAACGCAGCGACGTTGCATTAAATGTCTTCTTAAAAAACTCTTTGGTTTCACATTATACATTAAAGTCATTGAAAGATGTTTTGATTTCACATTCACTGACCAACCATATTTTAAGGGAGAATATTAATCATATGAATACAAATTTCATTCACATGTCCCTCAAAGAAGATGCTTTGATTTCACAATAATATTTACTAAAGGGAATTATTAAGAGAATAATTTGGGCAAAAAATAATTATACACTATCAATCATAAAATTTATGGTAGTTTAGTTAATTTTTTATAAAATTATTTTAAAGTTATATAAATAATAAATTATAACTTAACGATAATATAAACTTATTTTAATGTATCACATTAAACTTATTTATTAATGATTGTAATATAAACTTTCTTAGTGTATATGTTATGTGATTGTTCAACAAATTAAATTTTCTCTCGTTAACTTAAAGCACCTAATCATGATTCATTTTTTTTTTATTATCAGCAAATTAAGGAAATAATACCAATCATGATTCATTTGTTTTGGTTTCTGTCAATTCATAATTCATAGTACAGTACTACATAGCAATACAATATTAGCTTTTACTTTAATTTTTGGGAGTGGGATCTGCCATGATATATCTCTATATAGTCTTATATCTTTTGGCACGAGTCTAACTTTTATTTGGACATTTGATGGTGTTTTTAGTAAAATGTGAACTCCCTATAATGCAGGGGAATGTTTACACACATAAAGCTCAATTGCTACAATAGTGAGGAGTGGCTAGCATTTCTCAGTGTAGTAATATAGCTAACTTTTGATTAAAAACAAAAATTGAAAGCTATGACTTTTTTTTCGGGCTCTAAATTTTTTCATGCTTTATTTTCTTCTCTATCTCTCTTCTTTGAGAAATTATTGTATATATTCTCAAACTAATAAATAACTAATAATGTTCTCAACTAATCTCTATTTACTACATATAGTCAAGTTTTAATAATTATTTCATTCTAATAAATTAAAAAGCTATTTACATGAAAAGATTAATCAAACCCATAAATATGTTAGTCTGGAGCTAAAGTAACTTTTTCTCTCTCTTTCTTACTACATAAACAATCACATATACTATTTGAGTGATCATAAAATTATAAGTTGACTCAATGATTTAAGGATGAAAAATAAAAAAGATTGTGAACTCAAATTCATCAAATTAACAAACTAACAACTAGCTTGTTAAAAAAAATTTAAAGAGTTTAATGCTGTAATAATTTATAATACTTTCATTGCATTATCTTTAAACTCTTTTTAATTTTAAACATTCCATCAATATATTTTATAATGATATCACTTTCTATTACAATTAACTTACTATACCTTTTCTTTTTTACTTACTTTTTTCCTTATTTCTCTCTTCTTATCTTAGGTGTATAAATTCCAAAGGATATATATGATCATTATCTTAGGTGATATAATTAGATAGGACGAGAAAGATAGAAAAAAAATAAAAATATTTAACAGGTGTATATTAAAATAGAGTATTCAAAAATCAAAACTCTTCCTAATAACTATGAATTTTTAGTAACAAAACATGAAGAAACCAACAAACTCAGTTAAATGAAAGAGACATGAACAAAATGAGTGGTGGAAAACAACCATGCGGTGACTTTAATTAGCAATATAGCATATATAATAATAGTATGTATGTTTTATATATTATATGTGATAATTGCTTCATCCAAAAGAATAACATAAACATATCATAAGTAAACTTGACAGGAACAAATTAAGAATTGAGGAAACTTACAGTGATCAGAAGAGTGTCGCAGAAAACTCAGCTAGGAATGAAAGAGTTGTGCTCGAAGAAAAACATGAATGGACGAGTCTTAGAGAATAAACTACTTGTAAGCATACAAAGATATATCAAAATTAAAGTGAGAAAGAGAGAGGGATAGGAGAGAAGAAAGAGGGGTATATATATATAGGGTGCATAACGTATGTAGCGGAACCTGATTAATGAGTCACGACTTGCATATTGTGTGTTTTGTTTTGTGGGGCAGTTCCCTTTTTTATGTTTTTGCAGTTCATAATAAAATGGGGTCCTCTACTTTCTCATTCTTTCCTTTTCATTTGAATTCAATTCACATAATGCTTAGTCAGTCAACAAATTATTGGGTTTCTTTTAGCATTTAAGGATGTAAATGAAGTATAGTTTTATTAAGAAGGAAACTACTTATTATGACAAAAATGTAAAAGTGTATATACTTTTTTGTCTCAGTTAATCAAAATAAGCACTTTTATATCATCCACACATCAATAAATAAATCGTTTTTGGAAAGATAATGAATTTTGTCCCCATAAACAAATTTTTAGATTCAAATGTGAATAAAAAAAATGCGATAAAAAAAAATAACAACACAAATTTTCGATCAGATGAAAATTAGTCATCACTACTAAATGTTTCCTTTGATCCTTATTATAGGACACTTTATATATCAATTACACAAATTAATAAGAATAATTAATGTAGTTGTTTTTAATGATTTTTTTAATATTGTATCAATTATACTACTTAATAAGAGCAAGGAAAAAATACAATAAATACTTCTCGGAAATTCTAAAATACATCAACATTTTTTTTTTTAAAACAATGTCTTATAATAAGAAGGACCAGATGAGAATAATTTGTATCAATAGCATATAATAAATAAATAAAAAATACCATCCACCTAATGAAACTAATTCAGGAGTAGTACAATTTAACTAAAATGCATTGATACATTTTTCATTCATTTAAATATTGTCATCACGTATATATATGTATTAAAAAAATGTACAAAAAATCATTGTCATATATAATAAGTTATTAAATTTTATAATAATTACTATAAAAATTATACCTAAAATGATATCTCATTGATTGACATGTGAAAATTAAACTCTTAACTACTATTGTAACAAGTCAGGAAAGTGTTTTTTTTATGGAACAATATATTTACTTTAAAGGTCATCTAACCTAAAATCATATTGTATTGATCGACATAAAAAAAAAAAAAAAAACTCTTATTAATTTATAATAACAAGTATGTATGGAAAGTGATTTTTTATGGAAGTTGTACCTACATTAAAAATTATACTTAAAATGGTATCATTAATTGACATGAAAATTAAACTCTTAGTTAGCATAACAGGTAAGGAAAGTGACTTTTTATGAAAGTTATAATTATTTTAAAAACCATATATATACCTAAAAAAATATCTCGTTGATTGACATGAAAATTCAACTCTTAATTATTATAACGATTAAGGAAAGTGATTTTAATGGAAGTTACTGTCACAAAAGGGCAGTTATTAAGTATTTAATCAGTACATTAATTGTATATAGCATGTATAGTTGATGATATTGTGCAAGTTGCAAAAATGCAAATTTGTTAATACTTGGGGTTACTTACTGAAATGAAATGAATCCTTGTGCCTGTCAGTGTCTGGACATTTGACAAAAGAATCAATATTCAATATTCAATTATAAGGTTTTGCAGGTTTTGTTAGAGAGATCAATATACCGGGTAATAACCTTACATGCATTATTTTATTTTATTTTACGAAATGTTACTTTTTTTTTTAATTCATAAAATTGTATAACATAACCCAATTAGGAATGAAAGAGTTCCACGTATACAGATACATACGTCAATCAATAATGATCAACTTCATCACAATTCACAAATAACATAAAAAATAAATTTAGAAAAAATTGCATGAATTGAAGTTAATGAAGTTTTGTTTTCTAATATATCGCATGCTTCTTTTCACGTTAAAATATTTTTATCAATATTTCTTTCTAAAATTATGTTTAAATACTCTCTTCTTCTTTTTTTTATATATATAAAAGCATCAATTAAATTAGTTTAAAATAAAAATTGATTAAACTTTTAAACAAAAGATCCATTAAGTTTTGTACCAGAAACCTTCGGTGAAATAAAAGTATACAATTAAGAATTACTTTAGCATCCAAGTCTTAAATGTTAAGTATAAGTTCACTAAAGTGTTTGTTCTTTGATTTAAAAAAATGAAATAACAAGAGTACTGATGGGCAAAAAAGAAAGGTGCAACAAAACAAAATAAAATAAAAGCAAACCTCACTGAGTGAAACAAAAGCACGGGGCTTTTCTAATAATCCGACAATAGGTGTTCGTGAAAAGGTTAATTGAATGATCATATTGTGCCTCACTTCACTTGCATGTCTAGATCATCCAATCAAAGTCCACTATAGTGCTCATCAGTGGAGATGCTGTTTTTCAATTTTTAATTCTGAACCTTCATGGTGTCCATTGTGTAGCATGAATAATTATCAGAGCAAAGTTATATGTGGTGCTAATGCTCTTTAATTAGCTCTTTGCTTGCTACAATGATCTTATATTATATGCAAGAGTGTTTATCATGGTATGAAAGAGAGATGGTAGATTTGATCGATTTTTGTACTAACAAATTAACAATTAATGTTTGTCAAATAAAAAAAAAAAATTTTTTTTTTATCAAGACTATCACCGGATAGACATCTCAACCTAAAACCGATGTTGTCTAGCTATAACCAAAAACCCTAGAAAATTTCAATGTCTTAAAATATTAGAGTAATAACATTAAGGTTTTAGAAAGTCATGCCTTCAGACTTGTGTGTCTCACCAAATACTCAATCCATATAGTAGTCAAAATTAAGGGGATTGAAGAGAACTAGATTGTGTAAGTTTGGTTATTTAAAAATAGCCAAAATAACAAATGGTACTTAATTAACTTAAAATCAAAATATATATATTATTCCCTAAATATTATTATTATTGATGGTATCCATTTATTTACGAATGAAAAGGTTGTCACTCTTTAGGTGGGCTTCGTGTAGAAATGGGTACTTCCAAAGGCACAATTGGACTCAAATCACTGTATATTGCAGCAAAGTAATACTTGCGAAGAATTACTCATCTATAGATATTTCCTATGTATAGATATTTTTTACACCTACATTGTGCTCGGTTTAAATATACAGAAATGCTAACCGCACTATCTCTTACGGTCTATTTTAAATATTATTTCTTTGATGGATTAAAATTTAATTAAAATTATTAATTTTGATAAATTTTACATATCTATTCTTTCATCATTTAGCTTCTATCTATCAAAATTATTATTTTTTAATAAATTTTAACAAATAGAAAATGACAGAAAGAGAGAGTAATAGAGTTCATTGAGGAAATGAAGTTATAAACTAAGGAGTAGGTACGCTGATGAAGCAGTTTTTTAACACCGACGCATTTGTTTAATTGTTTGACTGCAAAATAAAGCAAGAATATTAATGAAGCAATTAATATTATCGAGTCAGGTCATTACAGACAGTATACATAATAAAATTAGTTACGGGTAGCTTCACTATCAAAAATGCCCTAACCACTTACCCCAAAATAATCCTTAAAAGTTAAAATCCCTCCCTCACTTCTAGTTTTATTTATTTATTTGTAACCTAACATGACCATGCAATAAGGTTCAAGAGTACCTATGATAATGTGTTAATTAGAATAACTATATACGCCAAAGTACATGTCCTTTTTACTTTTTAGTACATGCACTATCATGCATGATTCTAACACTCACTAATATAGCCTATTGGGTATCAAAGTGGACATTAGAATATTTTCCAAACATACTGCTCCTCTTTACCAAAGTGATGCAATAATTTAACTCATCGTATCTAGAACACAATAATATAAGGGGCCCTTTTTGCCTCAATACCTTGAATAGAGAGTCCTCAAGATTATAGAATATACACTTTTAAGACCACAAAGGATTAATAAACTAAACAGCTCTATATAAGACCACCCAATTTCTAGAAATATAATAATATGTTGCCAGGTGGTGCAACTCTTTTGCATGGACTGAATATTCATACAAAGTTTCTTTTTGGGCTTAATTAATTAATTAATTGTGTTGATGATATGAAATAAAAATTAAAAATTCATTGTGTTGCATGTGGCTGTGGTCAGTGGCACCTGATGGGTATTAAGTGAACAGACTCCACACACTCCCTCATTCTCTCAATGTGTTATTTATTTAGAACTTTTTGAAGCTTTAATAATTAAGTATTTTAATGACTATATATGTTGCAGTCAAGTATATAGTTTTGATTTATTTATGTTGGGATGCAGTTTGAGTGCATTGAGCAGTTCCATGCATGGCATATAGAGTAATTATAGATTTGTTGTTTAAAATCGATGAGACTTATTTAAGGTCATGAAGGTGCACGTAAGCGTAACTAATTTGTTGAACTGGCTATATATAATTGACTAACAAAACTCACAACAACAGCAATTCAACTGATAATAAATTAATTATATACTAATCATTTTTACATACAAGTCATAATGTTTTCAGTTGATTGATTCATATATATAACAGATTGTCATGATTATTATTTGTTAGTGCTTTAGTTTGGGTCCTTCCGATCCATGGCTGCTTTATAAGGCGCAAAAGTGTTCATTTTTCTTGAAATGTGGGCATCGTATAGTTCAATTTCAAGGTGATGCCCAAAATGTGTATAGGCCCTTTGTTGATGGGACTACGGACACAAATATAATTGGAAATATGAAGTATGCGTGTGTGGTGGGTTCAAATTAAGATCCAAACAGGTTAGACCTGTCCAAATATGGCAAAACTCCATCGGAAACATTGATATGCTTATAGAGAAAAATTGTTTAGTAATGTGATGTATATTTTTTTCAAAATAATAATTAACTATGTTTAATTATCTGATTTATCTTGTCTCATACAGGACTTTCAATGATGTCCTCATGATTTTTTTTGGGTTGCAATGTATCATTATTTCTATCCATCACTGATATCCGTAAAAAATTAAATAAAAAAACTTGATTAATAATTTTTAGTAGCATTTTTTGTTATCCTTTTTAACTTTTTTTTTATATGGTTTGAATTCAATATCTTGTTTAAGAATTCAAATTTCATTGTACCAACAAAATTTTGATAATTCATGACTATTCCAAATATTATAAATTCATCACATTAATTAAAAAAAACATGATTTAAAAAGATTGCGGTGATTTCTCATCATTTGTTGTTAAAAAATTAAACTTTTGTTTGTACTATAAAACGTTGGACACGTTAAAAACTAAAATGAAAGAGGGAGAAATTCACCAATCAGCAGTCCTTAGGGTTGTGGGCAGAAGTTGTCCTTACTCCTTAGGGTTTCCAAGTGGCTACAAAAGGCTTTCTCACCAACAAAGGACGCAGACACGATGAAGAAAGGTGACAGAAGTTGATACATTGTGGTCCTCCCAATAATTTCCCTAATAAGTTTAAACTATAACTTCGGTTCCCCCTTTCTTCTCCAAAACTAAATGGCCACCACCACGTACCACTCACTCAAACTTATATATGAATGGTTCGTGTGCCATGTGCGCGCACCTACCTAAAGTTAAGTTTCATTTCATGTGTCTAATATTGTGTTGTCCCAGCTCTAGCTCTTAAGGGCTAGCTATATATGTATATATCACCACCAACCCCAACGTTGCTGCCTGTCACGTTAATAGCATTAAATTTCCTGAATATGACTAACTCGATTTATTCATCTTTTCTTTTTTGTTGGGGAGCCTAGCTATTTTGTGTTGAAACAATTAATTTTTTTTTTTTTAATAATTAGCACGTGCCTTCAACTTTCATATTTGCCATTTGAGGAGTTGTGGATATATATACCAGAAATTGCCAGGCCCTATACCTATGAAACAGTTCAAGATGATTAATTAATCTATCACTTGCCACATTTATTAGGCTGCTCCACATATTCTGCATAATATCTCAGTACATATGTTACGCAATATGCATTCATAATATTCCATAGGCTACTCATAAAGACTTTTTAAACACTAGTACAAAAAAAAAAAAAAAAAAAAAACTCCTTTGACATCGGTTGTAAAAGGCCTTTCACATCGACAGATAACCGATGTGGATAGAGAGGGTCCTACTTCAAATTCTACATCGGTGTCAGTTTTTTAAATGTGTAAAGGGAGAACTTTATCGATCGTTCATAATAGTTTTATCCAATTTAAATGGGATTATTTTTCACGGAAGATTTATGTTAGTATTGTCGCAGCTTGTGGCCTATATATATTAGCTGCTTCCACACCGGAAAGACCTAGAATTCTAGCAATATGGTACAGTAGATAATTTTGATATTATTATGACACAGAACTTGATTTAATTCATGAACCACTTTTACTTTTACGTTTGATTAATTGAGCAAAGACTAATAATTAATAAGATTTATCTCTATGTGCTTCAGAATGAGCTGTTATGCTTATCCACTAGAAGCTAAAAAACCCCAATAATTCTAACAGCATACTATTTTGTTTTCAACGTTCATTTTTTTTACTTAAGATTACGTGATGTTTAAGATTACAAAGCTGCAATGGCACCATTACGCGTACATCCACACTTCTCCAAAATAATTACGGATTTTTTCTTTATAAAGGAAATGCTTATAATTACTCTTTGAATTTAAGTGGCTCAAAATTGGTTGGTGATTGAGGTTGGTATTTAGGTGGTGGCTGGTGCCATGGTTTTGCGAATAGATACACTTTTAAACAGCAGATACGAATATGATAGTGATATCTATCACGGGAAAGTAGTGAACATAATTTAGTCAAGCGTTTATGTATTATAATTGAAGAGTACATGTTCATAATTTCAAGCCTCGAGACATATTGATATATAAAATGTATGAACAGAAGAACAAAATGTAATTAAACAACCAAAAGCCATAAATTAATGTATACATTTTTTTTTTACTTTATAAAGTGAAAATGTAGTTTGTTACATTCCCTTGTAATAGTAAAAGAATAAAACTTAATTACAGTATATCTTATATGAAAAAAATGATGATGTGTTTCACGTAAACTATTTTATATCGTTATTTAATTATAATTTTTTATTTATAATAAAATAATTAATTAAATTATTTTAAAAGTTATTATAATGATAAATTATTATTAATGGATGAGATAAAATAATTTTATATTGACGGTGTATAATATTTTATTCATATCTTTTTTTTATATATATATATTTTTTGTTCTAAAGTTATATTAAAATTATATAATAAAAGAAAGATGATGCCACCTGAAGATACAACCCGACCAATTCCTGCAATCCACACAGACAAAGAATTATATTAACGTAATATGTTTGGTCAAATTTTTAAATACAATTGAAAAACTCAAACAACGACAAGTAAATTTTTAAATACAATTGAAAAACTCAAACAACGACAAGTACCACGACAACGACATCATCAAAACATATCATCGAGTTATTCAACCTTTTCATATATATTTTTCAAAATATAGATACAAATCAGCAAGTTACTTTAACTTAAACTTTTTTTTTTTGAAACGATACTTTAACTTAAACTTATCTTGGCATTAATTACACAACTTTCTCAAGCTTATAATTTTAAAAAAAATAGTGAAAAATCGAGATATTTCATATAGCTCAAATTAATACGTTTTATTTAATATGATATTTTTGCACCACAAATTATTTTAAACTATACATAATGCAATGTTTTACTAATTTTATTTTCTGGTTTTTTAAATTCTATTACTTAATCACACATAATATTTAATTCATGTATTTTTTTTATATAAAAAAAGGAATATATATATCATCGAGTCAAATTGTTTTTGACTTTGCCATTGATTGTTGAGGTCATGATTGGGTCAAGTCTAAATTAACTTAACCAAATTGAAACATTTAATTAATTTAAACTTAGATCATAACATATCTAAAGTCTCACTATATGACTGGCTATATGAGTTAATGCTTAGGTCAATTTTTATTTATGAATACTTAAATTTAAAATCGCAAAACGATAGTTTTTTTTTACTTTTTTTTAGCTAGTCTTTTCTCTTCGGTTAATATACTGTGCTTTTAACGTAGCAATTTGACTGGCGAACCAAGTCTTGTAAGTTGTAACAACCAATTCTCTCTCTCTCTCTCTCTCTTTTTTTTTTTACAAGCGAGTTATGAATAAAAAAAATATATAGAATAAAGTACTGTGAGAAAAAAAAAATAAAGAATAAAGTAATAAACGAATATGCTATATATTCGCAATGACGGTTGAATGAGCACCGACAAAACAATTGTTTAGCATCTTAGACTTCAGAATTTGCCTCTTGCCTTCAAATCTCAATAATCTCGACCTGTATCTATCGTGCCTTCAAGCAGGTCCAAGAAAATAATCAAGTTATCAATTATTCAAGATTACAAAATATTCATGAATAATAATAACTTATTATTATGAAACAAACAAAAATCAATTAGAACCTTAATTTATATGATTGTGTTATTCATAAGAGTGGCAATGCAGCAAAGTTTGAAAAGTTTAGTAGGTCTGCCACTATAAAGCCTCTTTTAGCAAATTACTGTTCCAAATGAAAATTACTACTAATTTAGTGTAATTTATATAAAAAAAAATAGTTATTAAATAAGTGTATTGATTAAGTGGTGTAGAGTTGTGTGTCTGTTCCGCGGTGCTGCTCCTCTGCATGCGTTTGTGTTGGGCTGTGGGTGACACTGAGTGCTGGGTTTGTTCCCATGCGCACCTTCATGTCTTTTAATGCAACTTCGTCATGTTTTATTGTATAAATAAATAAATTGATTTTTAATATTATAATGATTATTTTTGAAGTAACAATCAAGTATATCGAAAAAGATTTAAAAAATAGACTAGTTAATTGTCCAAGTTATAAAAAATAATCATTTGAAACTTGTTTGAATGAGATAGGCACAAGAAGTAAGTGTAAGTAGAAAACGAAAGGCGCCAAAACGAGAAGATGACAACCTTAGCGGGAATTTTGAAAGTCGTTCGTTGTTTAATTGACCACATAAACCGATACTATTAACGGTCACGCGTTCACCACGATCCTCCGCTAAATATCTGCCACGTGTTCACCTGTCAGCCAGAATGTCCCGGTATGGGACAACCCTCCCTTTCATCGATTGGTGTGTGCATGCAAACAAAACTCTCTCTTACGTGCCTCTCTCTCATTGCTCTGCTTTTCGGTTTTTACTATTTTATCATTTAATTAATAATAACAATTTGTTTTTTTTCGCCTTTTTATTTTATTAAATAATAATTAAGTTCAATTAATTATTATTAATTAGTGAACACAGCAAATTACTAAAACCATAGCGGCTCGCGAGCCACGAGCCACCACCAAAAAGCCAAGAGATGAAGGAAAGGGAATTCTCAATCATCAATCATCACCGCTAACGTAACAAACCAAAGTTAACAATGAAATATTAAAACAAAGTATCTAAAACTAATTTTCAAAACGTATTAAAAGTAAGTGTGGAGTTCATTTCAAAATACCGTCAACCAATTATAAATTATTATTAGTATGATTTTTAAATAATTATTATAAAAATATATAACTTTTTTTTGGTACAAATCGGAAAGAAATGGAGTGATTTGAAGACTACTTGTAAGAATAACGTGTGAAACATATTTTCCAAAAAAAAAATTATTAAAAGTATTTAATTAAAAAAGTTAGAGATTTATTTTGAAGTTATTATGTATTTTAATTTATAATATAAAAATATATTTATGTAATTATTGAATATAAAATTGAAGCCATAAATCAAGCTATTTACCACCTTATTACCTAAAATGAGGTACATTGAGTTAACAAAACTTTAAGCTACAATCTAGTTGTTATAACCAATTTAACATTTAAAATTTATGAGAAAAAAGGATAGTATTTGAAAAGTATAACATAATTTTATAAAGTCAAACAATCATTATTTTTTATTTATATAATTTTTAATAATGTAATTTTATAAAAATTAATTAATTTATATAAAAATAGAAAAAGAGAATTATAAATATCTTACAGTATGAGATTATATTATACTTTCTCAAAATTTTATAGAATTACCAAAATGAAATGCGTTATGGAGGTTGAATGTGCAGGTGGGTATGGAGTATGGACCACGCGCAAGGAGTGGGGGCACTAATTGGGAATGGGAAATGAATATAATAGCGTATGACATTGATGACCATGAATTGAATTGAACACGAACAATCAACAACTTGGAACTCTTCATTTAGGGCTTTTGTCATTTTCCACAGATCTTCTTATTAGCCCACCACGCCACTCAATCATTCAATGTCGTTCGTGGCTTCACTTGCCAATGTCATGCCTTACCTTTCTATTGCACTTCATTTCATTCCCTTTTTTTATTCATCCACCCAGGCCAAATACAAAAGTCTTGAAAGGGGGAACACACACTGTTACTTTGTGCAGAGGAAGCCCATGCCCCAGTAATTGGTTCAATCATTTTGCAATGTTACTGGCTACCTAGCTAGCCTCTCATTCTAGCATCTCTTTTAAAACAATATACTATTATTATTATCTTTTTATCAACAAATATTAGTAATTAATATTATTAATTTTGGTTATTAAGAGGGAATAGAATCCACTATCTCTTATTCTTTTCTTTCACTTTTCACCACTGGATCATCTTTATATCTTCAATATACTATTATTATTTGTTTTTTGTGAAAAGATAATCTATCCATTAATAAAAGATGTATCTATAAAAAAAAAAAATTATGGGTGAAGTTTTATTATATGTTTCAATTTTTTAATTTATACAAAATAATATATAATTATTTGGACTTGATGGTTATGAAATTAAAACAATTCTTAAAATTGTTTATAAAGTGTCCAAGATAGTATAACTAATTTTGATTGAACTAATGTTGACATTGACTTACATGACTAATGTGCTTTCATGTGGACTATGGTTTAAAATCTTATGAACATAGTGAAAAACTGTAACAAAGTCAATACATTGTGAGCAAGTAGTGAATACATGTAAAAGAAAATACTTTAACGCTTAAAGTTGATAAGAATTTCATCAAGATCACAGTATGTAACAAATACGTGCCTACTACAGTGACATAAGATATATTTAGTGTCTCCGTTGTGCTAAATTGTATGGCTTAAGACCCTTCAAGGACAATATATTACATTGCTTTAATGCAATGACAAATATTTCTACTCTGGGCCAATGTATGATTTATTGTCCCCAAAATTATGTCTAATTGTGTTTAGGTGTTTGACATTGGTCAAAACTTTTATAGAATATGTGAACAATGCATGACTTTTCAAAACACAGTGAGAAATTGAGATTGTGGGTATATGAACAATGGCATTTAGATGTAGCGGATGTAGATAGAGTAATAGAATAATATGAACAAAAACAATTAATAAGAGGTAGGAAGATTCATATGCAAAGCAAGTGAATACGAACACTACAATTTGAGATCTTCACGTTTCATCACTACAATTCGTAGATGATGTATTGTTTATGGGAACATCAAATGCTCAGAATATGCTGACTTTAAAGCTCCTACTAAGATTATTTGAAATGGTGCATGAATTAAAGGTTATTTTCATAAGATTAAGGTGGTTGGTGTGTCTGTTTCTGATGTGTGGATTCATAGATCTGCCTTTGTTCTTAATGGCTAGGTTATGGCTATACCCTTTATCTTATAGATTGTGAGACTTGGAATCCGATGGTGAAAAAACTGAAACAAAACTTAGCATCGTGGAGACATAAGCATCTATCTATTGGGGGTAGTGTGTTTTGTGAAATATGTACTCTTGCTCTCCCATTATTCTACTTGAGATTTTCCATAATTCCTGCAAAGGTGATCAAGATAAATAGATAATATATTAACAATAACTTTTATTGATTGCCAATATAAACATTTTTAACTAACAATGAGTTATTGTTGGGGGGGCTAAAGAGTTTCAATGTGTTAATACTTTTTGTTGATTAAAACATTTTTTTTTTGTAATATTTTATCGATACGAGTATTTATTAATTTTATCTATAATTTTTTATTTATATAATCTGAAAGATTCAAAATCAATAAATAACTGTGATTGTTTTTTTAAAGTGAACATTAATTTAAAACGAGACAAAATGGTCTTTCTCTTTCATTTGTTGTACTACTTCAAAGAGCATTGAGACCGAAGCCGATAAAAGAGCCGTCTAAGCCGTATGAGAGAACTGGAACACTTTTATATTTTTCATTTTCACTCTTTGTTATTTTTCTCTGCAAAAAATTAAAAGAAAATCCAAACCGCATGAGTCAAGAGAAGTCACTGTCCCAAATTGTTACTAGAATATATATTTTTCAAAATTTGATATATTTTATTTCTTTCTTATTCCTAATTTTCCCACACGCTATCTCTTTCACTTTCACTTCAACCTTTTGCACAGAACAACTCTCTCTCTTTCTCTCTCACATACTCACACTGTAATTTTCTTCGAGCACCCTCATTGTCACTCAGACTTGTGTCCCTAATGTAAATATCATTTTCCACCCTTTTCAAAATATCTCCTTAAACCTCAAATGCTATTATTATTCACTCTTCACTTCTTCATTCCTTCAACTTCAACCTCAATCTCAACCCCCCACTGACCAGTTTCGCTTAGTTTCCCCAAATTTTTATTCTTTTTCCCTTTCCACGAGTTGATGCATCTTTTTCAAGTTAATTAAGCTTGAATTAGCTGATGGGGTTCTCTTAATTCGTCGATAAAAAACAACAGTGCTCTGCTTTTTTCTCGTGTTTTTTGGTTGCAGATTCAGGAACTGGCGGTGAGGTAATATATTTGCTAGATCTTCATTTCCCCTTTTCTTGCTTCGTGGGGTGTTTCTTTTTCGGGGCATTGGAGCTTCTATGTTGTCTTGTGGCTCAAAAAGTTTATTCCTTTGAAGGAGTTATTTGCTTGATGAATCTGTGTGCTGCTTCCACTTCAGTTCTCAATTTCTTATTCACAATCGAGATCTGGATTGTTTCAAATTTGTTTAACTATCCCTTTCATTTTTTGGATTTGAAAAAAAAGTTTTTTTTTTTTTTTTTTTTTGGAATTCTACCATTTGAATTAATTGTGTATACTCGGAATTCATTGGTGGTAGGCATTGTTTTACCGACTGCAAATTTTCTGTAAGTATTACATGATTGCATTCCTTCCTCCCATCTTGTCGTGGTTGTTAAAATTAAGATGTTAATTATTGCCTAGTCTTATGGTGAATCATAACCGACTTTAATTTTTAACTTTTCTTGCTGAAGAAATTTAAAATTCATCTTAAAAGCTGTGGATGGCTGCACATCTGATTTATTCTTTCAAAAGGAATGTTGAAACTACTAAGTTGACCGAAGAAAAAAGGCTAAGGCAATTGTGGTGTTTTACAGCATCTCAAACTTGCTGTACTAATTTGCTTATGTCTACTTTAGTGTAGTAATAAATGTAGTTGTCATCTTTCCTTTTGGAGAAACTTTTACTTTTAAAATGTACAATTAATGGACCTTTCCTTTTTTTTTTTTTTTGAAGTTTTTGTAACAGTACAGGCATTTGATAGTTACATTTTCTTTACCATATGAAGTTCTCTCTGATGTAGAAGATACTATTTCTCATATTTGTTTAAGGGTATTTTGATTTGGATTTCTTTGTAGATGGTTTTTGTTGACGTAAAAGAACCATATGCTTATTTAAGTGGTATGGTTTACCATTCTTTCAATACTCTTGTTTTATATGAAGATTTCTTCAACTTGGGGTGTCATTGACATAAATGCAAACAATCTTGAATTCGAATGCAGTTAGTGATTGCTTAAATCCCTGAAAGACATGCAGTCAACCTTCTTTCTGCTGAAATGAAGAACTTGCAGGTTCTATTATATGCTTTTTATCTTGGTAGTTAGTACATAGTTTGCAATATCCACTATCACAATGGTTAATTTTATGGATCTAATGCACTTTGCCGTATTGGCTCTCAACATTGAGATTATATATGCATGACACGGTTCCTTTTAAAATATAGTTATAACAAACCACTTTTATGCATGCTGTGCTGTTTGCTTTGAAAAAGACCAATTTACCCTTAGGAAATACATAATTCAATCAGTATATGCATATATTTACCCTGTATTAGCTGAATCTTTAACATCAAAGATAAAAACATCATTGCGGTTTGTTATATTTTCTTTCACCCAACTATCAAAGTTGAAGCATTGAAAATGAAAAGTTCTAGCTTACAAGCTTTAGTAAATAGTTTTAACAAAATTTGTTATAAGTAGTATTTTGTATGTCACCAATTCTTGATAGAGTTTATCTGTAAGTTTCCTCAATTCCTCCTATATAATATTTTTGTAGTTTGGGTGTTTTTCACTTGGTTTGATTGAAGGTAGAATGATTTTGTTTGCGTGTATGACATTAATTTGGTTGTTTTGAGGGAAAACCCTGATATGATGTGCACTTGTAGACCAACAAGGGGTTGACATGATGAGAGAAAAGGAAAGCTAGTTAACAAAAGGAATTTTAATGTAATACATGGAGATGATGGTTTCTGTTTTTAAAATTTGAAGAAATGGAGGTTTTTGCATAGTGGTTTGTTATCTGTCACTGGTGTGGCCAGCAATAACTTTTGAATAAGTTAATGGGTGACAGAATCCCTCTGAATCTAATTGTCATATAATAGGAATCTACGTGGATAAGTTTGGAGTGAAGGTCTATTATTTTATTAAAGGCAGTGATATAATTTTTTTCTCAAAATTGACTGGTGGAGGTTAATGAGTCCATGTCATTTCCATGTCTAATGTGTACATATTTAAAGCTCTAAAAAATGAATGAGCTTTGGGCCTGTTGTATTCAGTGAATAAATAATATTTTTTGGCTTTCTACTCTCACAGTGATGCAAACTCTGCCCAATCTTCTTGATTTCCTTCTTGGCACTTGTAGCTTCTTGCATATATTATATATTATAACTAAACAAAGCTAATCTTTTATGGATTTGCAGAGCTCGGAAGAATTACAGTCATCAACTCAAGCTTCTCATGAACCCAAGAGTGAACAACCAAACAATCACACAACTGAAGCTCCTGTTACAGACACAGGCTCAGCATCTGCTACAAGTAATGACAGCAAAAAAGTTTCACGGCAGGATATTGAGTTTGTAAGGATATATATATGTTATGGATTTGACTAGTTTTTTTGTTATTGTCTACTTGTCCACTCAACCTATATTGTGTGAACTATGATAGCTAATCTTTTTTTTTTCCTTTTTGATTAAATATTTAAACTTCTGTAGGTCCAGAATTTAATAGAAAGATGCCTACAGTTATATATGAATAAAGATGAAGTGGTTAAAACACTACTGACTCGAGCAAAGATAGATCCTGGATTCACAACTCTTGGTAGGCATCTTAAGGTCTTTGTCATGCCATTTATGTATTGCATCGTAAATTGTAATTAATAATAATCTATTGTATATGCTGTTCATACTTCATAGAAAACCTTTGTATCTTTGTTGATGATTTTCCATGTTTTATTTAATCAAATTGGTTATCTGGTCCTTGTTGTATGTTTGATTACATGGAGATAGTCATAAATTGATAGTTAGGGCATTTTTGTTTTAGAAAAAAATGGCATTATTTAGTGGATGCAAACTCATGTCCCATTTCTTTCAATGACTTGTAATTGATCCTTTCTAATTCAGTATGGCAGAAGTTGGAAGAAGAGAATGCCGATTTCTTCAGGGCCTACTATATAAGGCTAAAATTGAAAAAGCAAATACTTTTATTCAATCATTTACTTGAGCATCAGTATCATCTGATGAAGTGTCCAATGCCTGCAAAGGTTCCATTGGCTCCAATACAGAATGGAATCCATCCAATGCCTGGTAAATTCTTGCCCTCTCATCAGTGTGCATATGTCTGTGTGTTTGAATCCAAAATATCTTCATGTCTTTGCAATTGCTGTGTACATTTCAGTCATATGGATTGGTTTATTAATAGATGCATAAGTTCACTTCTTCGCTTATCTTTTTCTCGTTTCCCTGCATTATCTTTAACACCATTTGTTTGCAGTGCAGTCAACAACCTACCTATGGGATACCCAGTGCTACAGCAGCCTCCCATGCCGGCAACAGGTCAACCTCATATTGACTCCATGGGTTGTGGTATATCAAGTTGTCATGTAGTTAATGGAGTCCCGGCCCCAGGCAACTTTCACCCCATTCGGATGAATTCTGGGAATGAGTGAGAACTTGCCCAAACTTTGCACAATTTGTTTGTTATTCATATAGGGAACCAATATCACACAATTCACATTTCACATCAATAAACTGTTTACTTGTATGACTGATCATGTTTTCTAACTGTTTTTTAAATGATCCATGGTCATGTTGGTAGGCATTTTCATTTTTATGATATATTCTACCATGCTATATTCAGTAAATGAAAATGTCGATGTAACTGTGTCCCCTTTGTGTGTTTCTGCATTATCCACATTTTATGCCCAGATTGTTGTAGCGGTTATGCACATAAATATTAGTTAAATTAATTTGATGTGGAGGACCTTGCTCCTTTTAATTTAGAAGTAACTTGCTTTGCTTTTGTCTTTGTTGGAAGTATGGTGATGGACCACAGCGCTCCCGATATGGCTCCTGTTATTCCACCAAATGGTACAATGTCATCTGTCTCAGAAATGCCAGTAAGTCCGACATCAGTAGCATCCAGTGGTCATTTCCCCTTCACTGCCTCAGAAATATCAGGAATGGGTGCAGATGCATCAGCTCTTGATACAGCGTTTACATCTGATGTGGCTAGTTCAGTAGGACTACAGCTTGCACCAGATGGTGGCAATGGAATTTCTAGATCGCTGGATCAAATTCAATGGAATTTTAGCCTATCTGATCTAACGGCAGATTTGCCAAATTTGGGAGGTAATTTCTGTTTGACTCCCTCATTCACTTTAATATTTATATATGCAGTTAAAGTTAGTCAGATGTCATCAGGGAGTTTGAGATGTACAACATATGTTGAGTTTGTGATCTGTTATGTCATTCATCTGCCCAAAGTAATCTGAGTGTTTGAGAAGATAAAGATGAATCAGTCGGAATCAGTTATAACCAAAAAGAAGCAGGAAGCATTTACTACCAATATTGGATTTCAAGTAAAATTAGACTTTTGTGTTGGTCTTTTTGTTTCCTTATCTGTGAATAACCGCTATTATATTTTATGTAGTTAATAGTTTTCATTAGATATCTGATGTAGGTATTAATGTCTAGAGGGCTATTGGTTTCAAACTTCCAAGTTAATGGCATAATTATTTTAGAAATGACTAAACACAGTCAACGTTAATACTCAAGATTTTGTACACATTCAACCATTGTTGGTATCTTCCTGCTTTTACTGTCTTGAGTTCTTTGCAGATCTAGGAGCTCTGGGAAACTATCCTGGTTCACCATTTTTGCCATCTGATTCAGACATTTTGCTAGAATCTCCTGATCAACAGGATATAGGTAATGTCAAATACACACATATGTCTAATTTTTAAATGTCCTACATTTTAAAATTATTGCTGAATAATAGTTTTTAGATTGAAGTTCTAGTGTTGATTTAACAAAGATACCTTTGTTTTAATTTCAGTGGATGACTTCTTTGTTAATTCTGAGCCCCCATGCTCTCAATCAGATGAGGAGAAATCTTGAGGTGAGGCGAGTTGCATGTTGTTTCTTCACATTAATTGTTAGGTTAGGGAAAATTAGGATTAATAAATGTCATCTAGCTTACATGGCATACAGGTTTACTGTTACCTTAAGTGTAGGCAACCTGATTTATATATCATCAGGATGAAGAAGATAGAATGTCAAATGTCAATTGTTCCTCCTTGTAGTAGCAAACTAGCAATCTTTTGCATTCTTTTAAAAAATCTGTTATCAGAGGATGAGTTGGGACAGTGTTTAGGATGTTGTAATTCATTTGATGCATTTGGATTATATATAATATATTGTTTGGATCCTTGTCAGTCCAAAGGTTGGTGTGATATGATGATATCTACTTCACATTGTTTCAAAGCAATATTTTAATTCCTTGACACTCCAATGGTGTCAAATTAATTCTTGTAGCATGGTTCACATTGTTTCATAACAAGATTATTACCATTTCATCTAGTAACAGCTTGGTTTAATGTCCTTTTTAGCTTTTACTAGTACTTCAATTAGAAATGAGTGTAGTCTTTGATTGTTGCTTTAAAATCACTAGAATATCCTTCAACATAATTAAAAACGAGTCATTTTTCTCTTGGAACAATTTGATCTTCTCTTAAGATAATTACTAAGATATCCTTCAATATGGTTACTCTTCATCTCACTATTTTTTTTTTTCAAAAATTTAATAATTAAAATTGACTACTCATTACAACTATTAAATTTATCATATTCATGATAATGCTTTATTAGCTAAATGTCTAATTTTTTTTTTCTTGTATATATAGAACCAAGTTCTATTATTCCTTCCGGTTTTTATTATAAGGTCTAAGTTAAAAAATGTAGTCGGGTCCTTTATATAATGTTTAATCTAATCTAACTATTATTAATATTAGTTCTAGAGTAACGTGATAGTAGAAAAATATAACTCTTCAATGTTTGTTAGTTTTGTTTATAAGGATAATTTTGAAAAAAAAAATAATTTAAGAGAAATTTAATACTTTCAATTAATTTTTTTTAATATATGTGAATTAATGAAATGAACCTTATAATAAATAATGTTTTACATACAATTAAGCGATATTTTATTTTGTAAACGTCCGAACTATCTTGTCGTTCCCCTTATAAACAAAATGAGGATGGTATGTTGCACCAACTTTCATTAAAGTTGTTAATTAGATTGCAACCCTAACAATGGCCCCATTTAAACAGCCTATGCCCTATGGTATTGAATTGGTGGTTAGCAGGACGAATCCAGAAGTTAAGGTTAGGCGGCAAGAATTTTTTTTTTTTACAGAAAAATTAAGGATAATTTTTTAAAAAAAAGCAATATAAAATTTATAAAAAAATATAAAAAAATGGGTACAAAATTTATCAATTTTTAAAAATATTAGGAAATAAAATGATGTGATGTAAGGATAATATGATAAAGTAAAATTTATAAGATTTAAAAAAATTAAAATTAAAAATATTAAATTAATTTGTTAAGAGTAAAACATACTAAAAATAAAATAAAATAAAATAAATATATAATTAAGTCAAATATTTATTATGTATAAATAAAGTTAAGATATTATCTATTAATGAAAAAAATTAAATAAATATTAACTTAAAAATTTATTTTTTTAATAATTTATATATATAAAAGGGAAGGGGAGTAGCGGGGACTGTCCCCCTAAAATCCGTCCTTGGTTGTTAGGCTCATCCTATCCCTTTAAAGGGATTTATATATCGTGGTTTTGTGACAGGTAGTTTTACAAATTATTTAATTAAATTCAATGTGTTAGTTTTTTTTTCCAATAAAATGAAGACTTAAATAAGTTTTGGTTTCTATAAAATACATTTTTTTTTTTTTACTTTAGCTTCTTATAAAATTTTTACTATATTTTTAGTCCATATAATATATATATTTTTATTTTAAGTCTTTACTAATAATGTAACATCATCTTAACCATTAGTTAAATGATAACGTAATACCATCTTAACATATATCAATGATTGAGATGATGCCATGTCATCGGTAAGAATCTAAAATAAAATAAATAAATATTATAGGGACCCAAAACATAGTAAAGATTTTATAGGGATCCAAAGTAAAAAAAAAAAGAAGGTATTTTATAGGAACTAAAAACTTATTTAAGCCTAAAATGAAATATTACATTTTTAACTACCAAAAAATTAATAATAATAATGTTATATGGACCAATTTTTTTTAAGTTCATATTAATAAATTATTATATTTAATTAAATTACAAAAAGATCAAACAAGAGATTAGAAAAAAAATGATATGCATGAAAATCACTAAGGTTTTAAAGTTTTTTCAAGGATTTGGGTTAGGTATCAATGATTTAAGATTTTATTTATAATTTATGATTTGAGATTTAGAGTTTAGGATATTATAGTTAAGGATTCAAGGTTAAGAGTTGAGGATTTAGGGTTTCTAAAATCCTAAATCCTAAACTAGAAGTCATGAAATCCCAAATCTTAAATCATAAAACCTAAATACTAAATAATAAATCCTTAAATTATAAATCATGAAACCATAAACAATACAACGTGAAACCATGAAATCTTAAAACATGAACCCCAAACCCTACACACTAAATCTTAAAACATTAACACATAAACACTAACCCATGAAATCATAAACATTAAAACTTTAAAAACTAAAATATGAAACCGTAAACATTGAAACTCATATCCCTAAAACCTTAAACCCCAAAACTTGAACCATAAAATCATGAATCATAAAACTCTAAACCATGTATGATAGATATATATACCATCAACCTAAAACCCAAAAATCATAACCTTTAAACCTTAAACAAGAGTTATCTATTGAAAAATTAAAATTATGGAAAACAAGAGTAATGTGTTTAAAATTTGAAAAAAAAACTAATTTTTTTTTAAAAATATGAAAAGATAAGGGTAATGTCTTAAAATTTTTGAAAAAAAATTAAAATTCTTAAAAATATAGAAAAACAAGAAAAATGTCTTGAAAATTTGAATAAGATTAATGTTTTGGAAACTTTGAAAAAAAAAAGAAATTTTAAAAATATGAGAAAATAAGAGTAATATCTTGAAAATTTTTAAAATATGAAAAAACAAGAGTATTGTCATGAAAATTTACAAAATATAAAAAAAAATAAAAGTAATGTATTGAAATATTTAGGGTTTCATAAATGAAACCACAAATATCTAAGATTTTGTTAATGAAACTCAAAATATTTAAGGTTTATTAATGAAACCCTAAAAATTTGGGTTTCGTAAAAGAAACCTAAGATTTTGTGTTTCGTTGATGAAACGCTAAATATTAAGAGTTTCATAAATGAAATCCTAATAATTGAAACCTTAAATATTTAGGGTTTCGTAAATGTAACCCTATTGATTTAGGATTTTGTTAATGAAACCCTAAACATTGGAGTTTCATAAAAGAAATCCTAAAGATATAGGGTTTTTAAAATGAACCTTAATAAATATAACCCAAAATATTTAAGATTTCGTCAATGCTTAGGGTTTAGTGAATCACAAAATATTAAAGGTTAGTGAAATGCTAAATATTAAAGGTTTCATATAAAACCCTATTAATTGAAACCTTAAATATTTAGGGCTTCTTAAATCAAACCTTAAAGATTTATTATTTTGTAAATGAAACCTTAAAGATTTAAGGTTTTGTAAATGAAACCCTAAAGATTTAAATCTTAATGATTTAGGGTTTCATAAAGGAAATCGTAATAAATTAACCTTAAATATTTATGATTTTGTAAATGAACATTAAATATTTAGGGTTTTGTAAATGAAACTAAAATCATTAGGGCTTCGTAAATGAAAACCTAAAGATTTTGGGTTTCGTTAAACAAACACTAAATATTAAGGGTTTCATGAAACCCTAAAGATTTAAGATTTCGTAAATGCAACCTTAATAAATGAAACCCTAAAGATTTAAGGTTTCTTAAATTGAACCTTAAAGATTTATCATTTTGAAAATAAAATCCTAAAAATTTAAGGTTTCATAAATGAAACCATAAAGATTAGGGGTTTCATTAATCAATCCATAAAGATTAAAGATTTCGTCATTGACACACTAAATATTTAGTATTTTTTTTTAATGAAATTCTAAATATTAATGTTTGATAAATGAAACCTTAATAATTGAAAACCTAACAATTTAGTGTTTCATAAACAAAACCCTAAATATTTAGGGTTTTGTAATTTTTACTCTAAAGACTTAGTGTTTCGTCAATGAAACTCTAAATGATTTTGGATTTTGTAAATGAAACCCAAAATATTTAGGGTTTCGTTAATAAAACACTAAATATTAAGGGTTTCATAAATGAAATTGTAATAATTGAAATCCTAACAATTTAGGGTTTCATAAATCTAACCCTAATAAATAAACCTTAAAGAATTATGATTTTGTAAATGAAACCCTAAAGATTTAGCGCTTTGTAAATGAAACCATAAATTTATAGGGTTTCATTTATTGAAGTTTCATTTACGAAACCCTAAATTTTTATTACTACATTTATGAAACACTAAATCTTTAATGTGTGATTGTGAAATCCAAAATCTTTAAGGTTTTAGAAATGAAACCCTAAATCTTTAGAGTTTCATTTATTGAGGTTTCATAAATAAAGCCCTAAATCTTTATTGTTTCATTTATGAAACCATAAAAAGTTAGTCTTTCTTTTACAAAACTTTAAATATTTAGGGTCTCATATTATTATTTCATTTCATTTACGAAGCCCTAAATCTTTATTATTTCACACATGAAATCTTAAATCTTTAGGTTTTCATTTATAAAACACTAAATCTTAAATGTATCATAAGTATTTTAAATGAAAGAGCAATGTCTTAAAAATGAAACCCTAAGAGTAATGACTTGAAAATTTTAAAGCTTTAGAAAACATGAGTAATAAGTTAAAAATTTGAATAAAAAACATTAAACTTCAAAATATATGAAAAAAACAAGAATAATGTCTTGATAATTATATTTCTTTAAATATAAAAAAAAGTAATGTTGTGATTTTTTTTAAAATGAAAATTTTAAAATATATAAACAAAAAAGAATAATGTCTTGAAAATTTTAAAATATGAAAAAAATAAGGTTAATGTCTTAAAAATTTAAAAATAATGAAAACAACCAAAATATTTTCTTGAAAATATGAAAAAAAGAAAATTTTAAAACTTGAGAAAACAAGACTAATGTGTTGAAAATTTCAAAAAAGAAATTAAACTTTAAAAAATATAAAAAAACAAGAGTAATGTCTTGAAAATTTAAAGAAAAATAAACATTTTAAAAAATATAAAAAAAGAAGAAAATTTCCTTTAATATTTTTTTAAAATTTGAAAAAAACAATAGAGATGTTATCAAAATTTTATTAAAAAAATTAAAAAACAAAAATAATGTCTCAAAAATTTGAAAAAAAATGTGAATTTTAAAAAGATTAAAGTAGTGTCGTGAAATTTGAAAACAAATAAAATAATTTAAAATATGAAGAAAAAAAAACATGAGTAATGTTTTGAAAATTTCAAAGAAAAATAAAATATAATAAAGATTTAGGTTTCGTAAAAGAAACCCTAAAGATTTAAGGTTTTATAAATGAAACGTTAAATATTTAAGATTTCATAAATGAAGCCCTAGAGATTTAGGGCTTCATAAAAGTAACCCTAATAAATGAAAGCCTAAAAATTTATGGTTTCTTAAATCGAATCCTAAAGATTTAGTATTTCGTAAATAAAATACTATATATTTAGGGTTTCATAAATGAAATCATAAATATTAAGGGGTTAATTAATCATTCCATAAAGATTTATAGTTTCGTGATGGAAACCTTAAAGATTTATTGTTTTGTTAATAAAACTATAAATAATAAAAGATTCATAAATGAAACACTAATAATTAAAACCTTAATAATTTAGGATTTTATAAATGAAATCTTAAAGATTTAGGGTTTCGTAATTTTTACTTTAAATATTAAAGGTTTCATAAGTGAAACCCTATATATTTAGGGTTTTGTTAATGAAACACTAAATATTAAGAATTTCATAAATGAAACCCTAATAATTGAAACTTTGAAAATGTAGAGTTTCATAAAGGAAACACTATTAAATGAAACCTAAAAGATTTTAGGTTTTGTAAATGAAACCTAAAAGATTTTAGGTTTTGTAAATGAAACCCTTAAGATTTAGGATTTCGTAAATGAAACCTTAATTATTTAGGTTTTGTTAATGAAACATTAAAGATTAAGGTTTTTGCTAATGAAATACTAAATATTGAGGGTTTCATAAATGAAACCCTAATAATTAAAACCTTAACGATTTAGGATTTCATTTATGAAACCCAAATAAATAAACCTTAAAGAATTAAGGTTTTGTAAATGAAACCTTAAATATTTAGCATTTCATATATTGAGGTTTTATTTATGAAACCTTAAATCTTTAGTATTTCATTTATGAAATCCTTAATTGATAGAGTGTATTTTAGCATAGTCTAGAGTTGCATTTAGCATAGTCTAGACATGTTTTATACCTCATTTTGACCATTTTAGCTAAGCTTTGTGAGATTGAGTTGTCTTGAGCCCAAGTGTCAAAAATTACTATTTGTCACGTTTTAGTAATGCTTTTGACACTGTCCCTTGTGCAGCCCATCACATTTGACACAGGTCTCCGATTTTGATGATTCTTGTCTTGTTCTAAATTTAAGGAGGATATCTACAATTTCTTGTCTCACAAGGATTGGATAATTCAGACGTTTAAGGGGTCAAATTTGGTATTTAATGTTACAGTCTTGCACTTGTAATAATTCTGCGTTTTAGTTTGTAACTAGGGACTATTTGGTAATTGTAATTGGTCAAAGTATCTTTTATTTAGTTGGTTCAGACTTTGGGGGGGGGGGGCATTGTTTTGGCTCTTTATTTTAAGCTTTTCAAGACAACAATTTTATACAACACAACACTACTCATTCAAGAAAAATCACACTTTTACTCTCTTCTCTCTTCTCTTCTCTTCTCTTCTTTTCCCTTTCTCCATCAAAAATTTCGTGCATCCTCTTGCAGCCACGATGAGGATCTTCATGGAGGGCTAAATTCCCTTTACAACCCAAGAATCATGTGCTTGTGGGTAAATATGAGTCTCTCTATTCTCAATTTTGAATTTTGCTCATGAAAATCCTTTTCCCCCTTATTCTAATTTTCAATTTCCTTGTTTAATGTATGATAATAATTAGATGAGGGAATTAGAATCTGAATTTGGGTCAATTACAATCGATTGATTGTGATTTAATACAATACGTGCTTGAATTTGAGAAAACTAGGAATGTGACAGTAATCTGAATTTTTCTAAATGAATGTAAGGTAATTGCTTTAAATTTTGTATTGTTGGGAATTTCATAAGTATGAAATTGACTTATCCTTGTTGGAACTGTGATTATTTCTCCATAAGCATAGGTTCTTGAGTTGCATCTCTTTGATTCTGTTTTCGTTTATTGTTTTGAAAGTTGTTTTGTTGCTTTAATTTCTGAAAATCATACAAAATCTCCTCTATTTTGAATTGAATGCAAGGTGTTTGATGAATTGTATCTTTGAGAAAATGTCCTGAGTTAGCCCTATGTTGCAAAATTTATTGGGGAACTTAGTTGTTTTTGACAGCATGTTCGACGTGCTCCGTCATTAATTTTTATGGATTGATTAACGAAACACTTAATATTTATTATTTCATATATAAAATCCTAAATCTTTAGGATTTTAACTACGGATTGCTAATCATTTTGGGTTCGATTCAATAAATCTTAACTTTAAAGATTTAGGATTTCGTATTTTAAACCTTGGACATTTAGTGTCTCATTATTCAAACCTTAAATATTTAGGGTTTCACAAATGAAACCCTATAAATTTAGGGTTATTGAAACATTAAATATAAAAGGCTTTCATATAAACAATAATAATTGAAATAATGATGATTTAGGGTTTCATAAATGAAACCTTACTAAATAAAACAAAAAGAATTACGGTTTGTAAATGAAACCATAAAGAATTGGGGTTTCAATGGAAATTGAATAAATGAAACCCTAAATATTTGGTATTTCTTAAATAAACTTTAAACGTATAGCGTTTCGTAAATAAAACCATAATGGCTTAGTGTTTCATTATTGAAACCTTAAAGATTTATGGTTTCATAAATTAAACCCTAAAGATTTAGGGTTTCGTTAATAAAATACTAAAGATTAATGGTTTCGTTAATGAAACACTATATATTAAGTGCTTTATAAATGAAACCTTAATAATTGAAACCCTAACGATTTAGGGTTTCATCTAATCCTAATAAATAAACAATTAAGATTTAGAGTTTTATAAATGAAATCCTAAAAATTTAGTATTTCATTTATTAAGGTTTTATTTATGAAACTCAAAACATGTAGTTTTTCATTTATGAAACCCTAAATCTTTATGAATTGATTAATGAAACCCTTAATATTTATGATTTAATTTATAAAATCCTAAATCCCCAGGATTTTATTTACAAGATGCTAATTCTTTGGTGTTCAATTTAAGAAATATTAAATCTTTAGGCTTTCATTTATGAATGTTAAATTTACAAAATCCTAAATCTTTAGGATTTTATTTAAGATACCCTTAATATTTAGCTTTTCATTTACGAAACTTTAAATATTTAGGGTTTCATTTACGAAACTTTAAATCTTTAGGGTTTCATTTACAAACCTTAAATATTTATGATTTATCTATTAGGGTTTTCTTTATGAAACCCTAAATCATTAGGATTTCAATTATTAAGGTTTCCTTAACAAAACCCCCAAATCTTTAGGGTTTCATTTACAAAACCCTAAATCTTTAAGGTTTCATTAATGAAACCCTAAATCTTTGGGGTTTCATTTACGGAACATTATATATTTAGGTTGTTATTTTAGAAACCCTTAATCTTTAGAGTTTCAATTATTAGGATTTTATTAAAACCCTAAATGAAACTTTAAATCTTTAAGGTTTCATTTACAAAACACAAATTCTTTTGGGATTGATTCAGTAAGGTTTCATTTATGAAACCTTATATTGTCAATGATTCAATTATTAGGGTTTCATATGAAACTCTCAATATTTAGCATTTCACTAACCATAAATCTCTAGGGTTTCATTTATAAAACCTTAAATCTCTAGAGTTTCATTTACAAAACCCTAAGCATTAATGAAACCCCATATCCTTAGGATTTCATTTATAAAACCATTACTCTCTAGGGTTATTTTTTTTTATGAAACCTTAAATCACTAGGATTTCAATTATTTTTCTTTCATTTATGAAACATTGAATATTTAGGGTTTTTTAAATGAAACCCTAAAGATTTAGTGTTCTGTAAATGAAACCCTAAAGATTTAATATTTCATTTATTGAGGTTTCATTTATGAAACCCTAAATTTGTAATTTTTCACTGATGAAACCATAAATCTTTATGAATTGATTAATGAAACCTTTAATCTTTATGATTTCATTTATAAATTCTTAAATTTCTAGGATTTTATTTATGAAATGCTAAATCTTTAGGGTTTGATTTAAGGAATATTAAATCTTTAGGGTTTCATTTATGAATGTTTCATTTACGAAACCCCAAATCTTTAGAATTTCATCTATGATACCCTTAATATTTAGCATTTCAATAACGAAACCTTAAATATTTAGAGTTTTATTTACAAAACCCTAAATCTTTAGTGTTTCATTTACAAAACCTAAAATCCTTAAGGTTTCATTTATGAAACTTTAAATCTTTATGGTTTCATTTACAAACCTTAAATATTTAGGATTTATTTATTAGGATTTCCTTTATGAAACATTGAATCATTAGGATTTCAATTATTAAGGTTTTCATAACAAAACCCTAAATCTTTAAGGTTTCATTTACGAAACCCTATATCTTTAAGGTTTCATTAATGAAATCGTAAATTTGTGGGGTTTCATTTACGGAACGTTAAATCTTCAGGGTGTTATTTTAGAAACCCTAAATCTTTAGAGTTTCATTTATTAAGGATTTATTGAAACCCTAAACCTTAAATCGCAAGGATTTCAATTATTTGTCTTTCATTTATAAAACTCTGAAGATTTAAGGTTTCTTAAATCAAACCCTAAAGATTTAGCGTTCTATAATGAAACTTTAAAGATTTAGTATTTCATTTATTGAGTTTTCATTTATGAAATCCTAAATCTATAGTTTTTCATTTATGAAACCCTAAATCTTTATGAATTGATTAACGAAACCATTAATCTTTATGATTTCATTTATAAAACCCTAAATCTCTAGGATTTTATTTATGAAATGGTAAATCTTTAATGTTCGATTTAAGAAATATTAAATCTTTAGAGTTTCATGTATGAATTTCACATTTACGAAACCTTAAGTATTGAGAGTTTCATTTACGAAACCCTAAATCTTTAAAGTTTTACTTATGGATTTCATGTACAAAACGTCAAATATTTAGGGTTTCATTTATGAAACTCTAAATCTTTACGGTTTCATTTACAAACCTTAAATATTTACGGTTTATTTATTAAGGTTTCTTTAATGAAACCCTCAATCATTAGGATTTCAATTAGTAAGGTTTCATTACCAAAACCCTTAAATCTTTAGGATTTCATTTATTAAACCCTAAATCTTTAGGGTTTCATTTACGAAACCCTAAATCTTTTAGGTTTCATTAATGAAACCCTAAATCTTTAAGGTTTCATTAATGAAATCCTAAATCTTAGGGGTTTCATTTACAAAACGTTATATCTTAAGGGTGTTATTTTAAAAACCCTCAATCTTTAAAGTTTAATTTATTAGGGTTTTATTGAAACTCTAAATCTTTAAGGTTTCATTTACAAAACATGAGTTCCTTTGGGTTTGATTTAGTAGGGTTTCATTTATGAAACCTTATATCGTCAATGATTCAATTATTAGGGTTTCATATGAAACCCTTTAATATTTAGCATTTCACTAACCTTAAATATGTAGGGTTTTATTTATAAAACCTTGAATCTTTAAATTTTTATTTATAAAACCCTACGAATTAATGAAACCCTAAATTAGGGTTTCATTAACAAAACCCATAATATTTAAGGTTATTTTTTAGGAAACCTTAAATCGTTAGTATTTCAATTATTTGTCTTTCATTTATGAAACTCTAAAGATTTAGGGTTTCTTAAATCAAACCCTAAAGATTTAAAGTTTTATAAATGAAACCTGAAAGGTTTAGGGAGTCATTATTGAAACCCTTAAGATTTATGGTTTGGTAAATGAAACTTTAAAGATTTAGGGTTTTGTTAAAGAAACACTAAAGATTAATGGTTTCGTTAATGAAACACAAAATATTAAGGGTTTCATTAATGAAACAGAAAATATTAATGACTTCATTAATGAAACCCTAATTGATAAGGGTTTCATAAATGATACCTTAATATTTGAAATCCTAATGATATAGGGTTTCATAAAGGAAACCTTTATAAAAAATCATAATGATATCGGGTTTTGTAAATAAATTCTTAATGATATAGAGTTTTGTAAATAAAATCATAAAGAGTTGGGGTTTTGTAAATGGAACCTTAAAGATTTAGGGTTTCGTAAATGAAACCATAAATATTTAGGGTTTCGTAAAGGAAACCATAAATATTTAGATTTTCAAAAACAAAACCGTAAAGCTTTATTGTTTTGTTAATCAAACCCTAAAGATTTAGGGTTTCACAAATAAAACCTTATAGATATAGGGTTAGCAAAACCTTAAATATTAAGGGTTTTATATAAATCCTAATAATTGAAATATTGACGATGTAGGGTTTCATTTTTATGAAACCCTAGTAAATAAAATCAAAAGAATTAGGGCTTTAAATGAAACTATAATGATTTAGGGTTGCAATGAAAACTTAATAAATTAAACCCTAAATATTTAGTGTTTCTTAAATCAAATCCTAAAGGTTTAGAGTTTTGTAAATGAAACCCTAAAGGTTTAGGGAGTTATTATTGAAACCCTTAAGATTTATGGTTTCGTAAATAAAACCTTAAAGATTTAGGGTTTTGTTAAAGAAATACTAAAGATTAATGGTTTCGTTAATGAAACACAAAATATTAAGGGTTTCATAAATGAAACATTAACAATTGAAACCTTGATGATTTATTGTTTCATTTAACCCTAATAAAGAAACCTTAAAGATTTAGAGTTTTATAAATGAAACCCTAAAGATTTATGATTTTGTTAATAAAACCTTAAATATTTAGGGTTTAATAAATTAAAACCTAATAATTGAAACTTTAACGATATAAGGTTTCATAAATGAAACCCTACCAAATGAAACCAACATAATTTTGAGCTTGGTAAATGATACCCTAAATAATTAAGGTTTCGTAAATGAAACTCAAAAGATATATGGTTTCTTAAATGAAACCCTAAATATTTAGAGTTTTATTATTGAAACCCTAAATATTTAAGGGTCATTAATGAAACCTTAAATATATATGGTTTTATAAATGAAACTTTTAATACTTAGGGTTTTGTAAATAACACCATAACGATTTATGTCTTCGTGCATGAACTATTAAATATTAAGGGTTTTGTAAATGTAACCCTAATATATTAAAGCTTAAAGATTTAAGGTTTCTTAAATTGAACCCTGAAGATTTAGGGTTTCATTAATAAATGTAACCATAAATATTAAGGGTTTTGTTAATCAATCCATAAAATTTTAGGGTTTTGTAATGGAACCCAAATATTTAGTGTTTTGTTAACAAAACTAAATAATAAAAGTTTGATAAATGAAACCCTAATAATTAAAACCCTAACAATTTAGGGTTTTATAAATGAAATCCTAAAGATATAGGGTTTTATAATTTTTACTCTAAGTATTAAGTGAAACCTTAAAGATTTAGGGTTTCGTTAATGAAACATTAAATATTAAGAATTTCATAAATGAAACCTTGATAATTGAAACTTTGATGATTTAGAGTTTCACAAATGAAACGCTACTAAATTAAACCTTAAAGATTTAAGGTTTTGTAAATGAAACTCTAAATATTCAAGGTTTCGTAAATGAAAACTTAAATATTAAAGGTTTTGTAAATGAAACACTAAAGATTAAGGGTTTTGTTAATGAAATACTAAATATTAAGGGTTTGATAAATGAAACCTTAACAATTGAAACCTTAACGATTTATGGTTTCATTTATGAAACCATAATAAATAAACCTTAAAAAATTAGGGTTTTGTAAATGAAACTCTTAATATTTAGCATTTAGTATATCATTTACGAAACCTTTAATCTTTATGGATTGATTAACAAAACCCTTAATATTTATGATTTCATTTATAAAACCCTAAATCTTTAGGATTTTAATTATAAAATGCTAATTATTTGGCATGCAATTTAAGATATCTTAACCCTAAAGATTTAACGGATTTTTAACCTTAGAGATTTTATGTTTCATTATTCAAACCTTAAAGATTTAAGGTTTCACACATGAAATCCTAAAGTTTAAGGTTTTGTAAATGTAACCTTAATATATTTAAACCTAAAGATTTAAGGTTTCTTAAATTAAACCCAAAAGATTTCGGGTTAAATATTAAGGGTTTCATTAATCAATCCATAAAGATTTTGGGTTTTGTAATGGAAGCCCAAAAGATTTAGTGTTTTGTTAATAAAACTCTTAATAAAAAAAAAAGTGTCATAAATGAAACCTTAACGATTTAGAGTTTTATAAATGAAATTTCAAAGATTTTGGATTTCGTAATTTTTATTATAAATATTAAGGGTTACATAAATGAAATCTTAAATATTTAGGATTTTATTAATGAAACACTAAATATTAATAGTTTCATAAATGAAACCCTCATAATTGAAACTCTAACAATTTAGGGGTTCATGAATGAAATCCTACGATATGAAACCAAAAAGATTTTGGATTTTGTAAATGAAACCCTAAAGATTTATGGTTTCATATATGAAACTCTAAAGATTTAGGGTTTTGTTTATGAAACACTAAATATTAAGGATTTCATAAATTTAACTCTAATAATTGTAATCCTAATGATTTAGGGTTTCATAAATGAAACTCCAATAAATAAACACTAAAGATTTTGGATTTGATAAATGAAACCCTAAAGATTTAGTGTTTCATTTATTAGGGTTTCATTTATGAAACCTTAAATATTTATGGTTCATTATAAAATCCTAAATCTTCAGGGTTTCATTATTTTCAAAACCTTAAATCTTTATTATTTCATTAACAAAACCCTAAATTATTAGTGTTTCTTTTACGAAACCCAAAATATTTAAGGTTTTATTTATTAGGGTTTCATTTACGAAACTCTAAATCTTTAGTATTTTATTCATGAAACCCTAAATTTTTAGGGTTTCATTTATTAAACCCTAAATCTTTAATATAGCATTATGAAACCTTAAATTCTTAGGATTTTAGAAATGAAACCCTAAATCTTTAAAGTTTCAAACCTTAAATATTTAACATTTGATTAATGAAACCCTAAATCTTTACAATTTTATTTATTATAGTTTCATTTATGAAACCCTAAATATTTAGGCTTTGTTTTATGAAACCCCATTCTTTAAGGTTTATTTTATGAAACCTTAATCTTTAGGATTTTATTAATGAAACCTTAATGGTGTGGGTTTTCAATTACAAAACCTTATATCTTTTGAATTTCCTTTACGAAACCCTAAACTGTCAGAGTTTCATTTACAAAATCATTAATCTTTAAGGTTTCATTTATGAACCTTAAATATCTAGGGTTTCATTAATAGAACCCTAAATGTCTAGGGTATCATTTACGAAACTCTAAATCTCCAAGGTTTCATTTATCCACCCCTAAATCTTTAAGGTTTCATTTATAGAACCCTAAACTCTAAACCATGAATGAAATCATAAATCCTAAGTTAGAGTTTCAAAAATGAAACCCTAATTCCTAAAATATGAATTGAAACCTAAAATCTTAAACTATGAAACCTAAAACCCTAAACCATATGTCATGAAACCCCAAATCTTAAACCCTGAAACCCTAAATCTTAAACAATAAAACTTTAAATCCTAAATCTTATATTATAAAATCCTAAACTATGTAACACGAAATCTTGAAATCTTAAAGCATGAACCCTAAATCCCAAACACTAAATTTTAAAACATTTGTGCATAAACAATAAAACCCTAAACTTTAAATAATTAAATCATAAATCCTAAAATCATAAACCATAAACGCTTAACATCAACCCTTAACCATGAAAATGACACTAAACCTTAAACCCTAAAAGCTTAAAACAATGAACCTAAAACACTAAATCATGAAAGCATAAACACTGAAACTCATATCCTTAAAACTCTTATAAATAAATTATTATATTTTAATTAAATTATAAAAGGATTAAAGAAGAGACAAGAAGAAAATCATATGTGCAAAAATCATTAAGGTTTTAATCACTAACTTAGGGTTTAGTATCAATGATTTAAGATTTTATTTATGGTTTATGATTTATGATGTAGAGTTGAGGATTTAGGATTCCTGAAACCCTAAATCCTAAACCATAAGCCATGAAATCCTAAATATTAAACCATGAAACTTTAATCCTAAACAATGAAACCTTAAATTCAAAATCATAAAACCATGAACCATGCAACGTGAAACCATGAAATCTTAAAGCATGAATCATAGACCCTAAACGCTAAAACCTAAAATATTAACACCTAGACCATAAAACCTTAAGCTTTAAATCATGAAACCTTAAATTCTAAAACCATAAACCATAAACCTTAAACGCCAAACCTTAACCATGAAAATGATGATAAACCTTAAACTGTAAAAGCTTAAAACAATAAATCCGAAACACTAGACCATGAAATTATAAACATTGAAACCTTAAAACCTAAAACATGAAATCATAAACACTAAAATTCATATCCCTAAAACTTTAAACCCCAAACCTTGAACCATAAAACTCTAAACCATGCATGATAAATACACCATCAACCTAAAACTCGAAAACCATAACCTATAAACCCTAAATTCTAAACCCTAAACAAGAGTAATTTCTTGAAAATTTGAAAATATGAAAAACAAGATAAATGTCTTTAAAATTTGAAGAGAAACTAAAAAATTTAAACAAGGGTAATATCTTTAAATATTTTTTAACAATGTAAACATTAAAAAACATGAAAAAAAAAACAAGAGGAATGTTTTGAAAATTTGAAAAAAAAAATTAAAACACAAGAGTAATGTCTTGAACCTTGAAAAAAAATGTAAAATCAGAGTGTTGTCTTGAAAAATTGAAAAAAAATTATAAAATGAAAAATAAGAGTAATATTTTGAAATTTTGAAAAAACAAAGTAATTTTTATAAATATATATATATATATATATATATATATATATAAAACAAGAGAAATGTCTTGAAAATTTTGAAAAAAATATAAATTTTAAAAATATGAAAAAAAAAACTAGAGTATTGTCTTGAAATTTGAAAAAAAATAAAATAAAATTAACATATGAAGAAAAAATGGAAAATGTCTTGAATTTTTTTTAAAAGAATGAAAATTAAAAAGAAACGTGAGTAATTTCTTGGAAATTTGATTTTTTTTTTCAAAATATAAGAAATTACAAGTGTAATGTCTTGCTTTTTTCTTTTTTTTTTTAATATGAATATTTTTTTAAAAATGAAAAAGAGATATTTGTTGAAAATTAGAAGAAAAAAAATAAAAATTTTAAAAATATGGAAAACAAGATGAATGTTTTTAAAATATAAAAAACTAAGAGTAGTGTCTTGAAAATTTGAAAAAAAAATTAAAATATAAAAATCAAGAGTAATGTCGTTAAAATTTAAAAAAAATAAAATTTTTGAAAAAATTAAAAAAAATAAGATTAATGTCTTAATTTTTTTTAAAATGAAAATTTTTCATATTATGAAAAAATAAGTGTCTTGAAAATTTGAAAATAAAAAAGATTAATGAAACTTTAAAAAAAAGTATTGTCTTGGAATTTTTTTAATAATATATAAAAAAAAAACAAGAGTAATGTCTTAAAGTATTTTTAAAAAGAAAAATAAAACTTTGAAAGTTTTGAAAAATAATGAGTATTGTCTTAAAAATTTAAAAAGCCCTAAACATGAATATTGAACTATAAAATCCTAAATTATAAATTGTACATGGATAAATCATTAACCAAAAACCCTGAATCATCAATCCAAAATGATGAATTATACTTATATCTTAAAACAATAAATCATAAAACTCAAACTTAAATCTTAAACTCTAAAATGATAAAATATGAAATCTTAAAATCAAAAACCCATTAATGCCGACGTTTGATTTACTTCTATAGAAAATATCACTTACTTTTCTAACATCTAGTTATATTAAATTTAAAAATAATTGATAAATATATTAAAAAATATAATAATATAAATACTTAATTACATTTTTAATCATTCAAGTTTGTAATTTTGATCCCTTCAATTTTTTTGACATTTTTTTGTCAATTTTAATTGTCTAACGCACTTTTTTTTTTTTTTAATAAAAATACTAAAATTGCACAAATTCAAAACTTGAAGGACCAAATATCACAAAATAATTTAAGGAAAACCAAAATCCCAAAAATTACAAACTTGTAAGAAAAAAATACAATTAGGTTCACGACTAGTATATATTCTAAAGTGAGGGTAAATCTTCTAGCTAGCTCATAGTGAGATCCTTTATCCTGACCTCGAACAGACTAAGGCTTAGTTTGCCTGTGAGGAGGAAAAATGTAAGAATAGAAAAGAATAGGTGCTAAGAGAAATAGAGTAGAAATTAAGGTTACAATTTATAACTTTTTATATTATACCTAAGTGTATACTTAGTAATTTGTAAGAATAGATGAGAAGAGAAATAGGTGTTAAATTTTTTACAAGTATATAGTTGTTGAAATATAAATCAATAGCTAGCCGAATTGCATCAATTCATATATTACGTAGTGTAGAGAAACTAACATTACGTATAATCAAGTTTGAATCCGTTTCTGTATAAACAGAAAAGGAATTCACAGGAAACACGTTGGAAGCGCATAATGGTGAACGAATTGTTTTTTCTTTCTTTATTTCTGTGTATCTTTTTCCTTCTTTCTTTTCGTGTCTTCTCCTTTTTCATGTTCAATATCTTGTTATATCGTAACACCTCATGAGTCATGCCATTGCATCAAAACAAGTCATAGAGTGAGAAAAAGTTCGTAAGCAGACAAATATTGATGAAAATTAATGCTAATAAATATCTAAGCTAATTTACTCTATTCTTATCCATTAAGACACTAATAAAGTGGTAGAAGATTTTTATATATGCCTCAACATGATTTTTCAAGAGTGCATGGAAAACAGCTCGAACTTACGTGGTGCTTCTCTCTGCTTTGTGATGGGCCATGCCATGCATCCCAGTACATAATAATGATCATGACTCAATGTAAAACAAAACAATTAATCACACAATGATCATCAATCTTGCTTTTGAGTTTCATTTATTGGGAAGGGATGAGTTTCAAAATCCTTGCACATAATGAAAATAACTAACTAAACATATGGTGTGTGGTCTAGTTGATCAACATGATACACAAGTCATTCAGATACAAGTCTAAACTGATTATATATAGTAAGTTAATTATTGACTTCTACACTAATATCAAGTCATACATAACATGATTTTCTTATTTAGTTAGTTTAATTGTTTGCACTGACAGTTATAGAAATTAAACTCTAAACTCTTGTATTGTTTTCATCTTTCTTTATTGTAAAAAGAAGTTGCAAAAGCATTGCAGAAACATTATACCATTTCGTAGGTTCGTATTTAGTAGTGTATATGATATGATTTGCATGTACTTGACTCTATCAGTCCTTTTTTTTGTCTTCTTACATCTTAAGTCATATCAGTGCTGTTCCCGCTTTATTTCACTCTTTTCTTTTTCTTTCTCTATCACTATCAAACACGTAAGTGCGTGACCAATGACCATGAAAACTCTTTCTCTCTGAAGGCTTATTAATGTAACATTTCTTGCTTTGTTTAGTTTGAATTTCTCTGCTTCCTGCTTTGGTTCCTGGGGTAAGTAAGCAAAGGAAATAGAGAAGAGACTTTACACTTACATAGCTAATAAGGTTGATGTTTCTTTAATCTTCAACTCTTGCCAATTACTATTACCTTTCTGAACCACAACACACCCTTCCAAGTGTCTTTAACTTTGTTGGAAACAAAACACAGCCATTTTGTTTGGCCTTTGTCTTTGAAGCTTTGTTTTTTTGTTTTTATCTTCAGAAGAGAGTTTGTGATGAGTTTGGCTCATATATATAGTTTCTTCCTCGGACTTCCGAAGATGAGAAAAGTTTGAAGTTAGATGTTTTTGGATTGAACAAGTTTTGATATCTTTTCTATATCCATGTGCTAGATGCTGTTATTCATTTGTTTCATATTAGCCTTTTGCTATTTGTTCATTGATCCAGTATTCCTATAATTCATTCTTTCATTATATATATTTTTAAAATTCTAGTCAATTAGGGTGTTGAGTACTTCACTTTGTTGTTTGGAAATTCACTTCATTGACTTGATGAATTAAATAATAGTATTTGAGTAGTTGATGGTTTCTTGTTAGTGTTGTAATTTTGAATCTGTAACTTATAGAAAGTTAACAACAAAAAGTAAAAGGCAAATGATTTTGTAGCCTAGCAGAAAGTACTGAATCTTGGGGAGGCATTTTGAGTCTGGAATTCAAATAATGGGTTCTTGATAGCAAAAAAGTTAATTGTTGACCTTTTTTCCTTAGTTACATGTGTACTAATTTAGTTATTGAATTACAAGTTTTTAATTTGAAGTTGGATTTTGCAGGTCTGAATCTTTGATGTTACAAGTAAAGTGTTTTTTCTATAAAGCATAAATATTCTCACTGCATTCGGAAGTAGCTTAATCATGACTGCAAAGGGACAGAAATTTGTGAGGTTTGTTTGCCAAAGTCTAGTTTTGTATATTTCTGCAATTTTTTTATTTAATTATTTTTGGTACATTCTCTGTTTTCACTTTTACACTCTCTTTGCACACTTTTAGAATCATATATTCAGCCTCTGCATATTTATGCTGCCTCAGTTATTCATTTTCCTTTTGTACCAGACAAGAAAAGTTATTCGTTTTGCTCATTCAGATTTTTTTTTTTACATTTTATTGATTTCACTAAAAACAAAATAATGGTATTTACTTAATTTAAAAGTTGTTTCTCTAATGTATGACAAATTGAAACTATACTGAAGAACCAATAATTCGAATATGACCATGTCACCAAGATTACTTTTGGGGTGCTCGGTGGTGAGTGTTCATCAGTCACCATTAGACCAACCGTATATCTCTGATTCTTGCTTCAAGATACTTAACCGAGTTTTAAAATTCTGTCCAGGTTTAAGGATTGGAAGTCACTTTCATCTTCAAGTATTGAGCACGATGTTTCTACTAGTGCCGGATTTAACAAAAGAAAACTTCAATCAAGCGTAAGTTCTATCAGTGATGGATCAATAACAAAATTGTCTTGTAGGAGCCATGTTCTTCATCCACAGGGGTCAACACTTCAGAAGTGGAACAAAATTTTTGTAATCACAAGTGTGATGGCAATCTCTGTGGACCCTCTTTTCTTTTACATCCCAGTGATTGATGACAAGAAAAAATGCCTTGACTTGGATGGCACACTCAAGATTACTGCCAGTGTTCTCCGCACATTCTTTGATCTTTTCTATATTCTTCACATCATCTTTCAGTTTCGAACTGGGTTTATTGCACCTTCCTCTCGTGTATTTGGAAGGGGTGAGCTAGTTGTTGATCCTTGGGCCATAGTAATGAGATACTTAAGCTCTTACTTCATCATTGACATTCTATCAATTATTCCACTTCCTCAGGTATTTCCCTCTTCTATATTCATTCTCAACTCAGAAGGCAAAGTGTTAGCTAATATATCATTAACTGTCATTGAAGTGCTAGATATATCAGTTTGAAACATCAATTGTTGTAACCTCAGAAACTTAAAAAAATATGTTAGAATTTAATTAAAATACACCGACAGTGTAACTGTTTTTTTACATTATCATCCCTCAACATATCATCGTCTATGGCAAGTTTGTTGACTTTAATAAGAATGATTTTTGATTTGTTGACACTGTCAGATAATTAAACTCAATATGTAATTAAGCCACTGGAATGATTTAGTGCCTTGTGAAAAAAATGAGAGAATTATACATATACTCCTTTTGGTATTTTCCTATGACAGGTACCATCGTATCCAAAATGAATGCAACTTGAGTAATAATTTAAAGTTCAATTTGATGTGAATGACATAATTTGATGTTGTATTAACACCTTTAATGTATTTTTAGATGGTCATTTTAGCTATGATCCCATTCCCAAAATGCGCAGTTCCTTATGTGGGAAAGGATTTGTTGAAGTATACCATAATAGCTCAATACGTTCCAAGACTTTTGCGGATTTACCCGTTATTCAAAGAAGTAACAAGCACTTCTGGCATATTGACTGAGACAGCATGGGCTGGAGCTGCTTACAATCTTTTTCTCTACATGCTAGCAAGTCATGTGAGTTGATTTTGTCACTTACATTATTCAAAACCAACTATGTTCGTAGTTGTCATATATGCTATGTTTTATGAACACAAACTACATATGGCATGTATATACTAGGTGGTTGGAGCTTTCTGGTATCTGTTTTCTGTAGAATCAAGGTTGCGGTGCTGGCGCAGACAGTTGAAGAATGTTATGTTCTTTCATGAATCCTTCCTTAGCTGTGGAGGACGTGGCAATCCTACTGTTCTATCACATCTCAATTCTTCTTGCCCTTTTAAAGATCCACAAGAGAGTGAAGACTTGGAAACTTTCAATTTTGGAATGTTTATAGAAGCTCTAAAGTATCGCGTGGTGGAAAACACTACAGATTTTCATCACAAGTTCTTCTACTGCTTTTGGTGGGGTTTGCGCAGTGTAAGGTTAGTAAATAATCTTCTCTACACTTGACTCCAAATGCAACATTCACATTTTATCCTTTGATAATCTTTATAGCATATTATCAAGGAAATCGTAATACAACCTAAAGATGAGGGCTAAAACCATAGACTAGTTATCATGCCCAAACTATCAAAAACCAACCTTGGCCAAAACCATCAAAAAAGTAATTTTGTTCTGTCCTTTTTTGCAGTTCTGTTGGGCAAGGTCTCCAGACAAGTACTTATGTTGGGGAGATAATCTTTGCTATCTTCATTGCTGTCTTTGGATTGGTTTTATTTGCATCACTTATTGGAAACATGCAGGTAACTCTTGGCTTTAACTATGAGATGAGATCATAGAAATGATAGTGATCCTGTATATATTGATGTTATTTACTTATTACTCATTAACTACATCTCCTCCCTTCTCATAGATACAGTGTAACTCATGACATGAGTCTTCATTTATTGAATTGATGGGGTTGTGTACTTGTGTGTTGATTATTGTTGCAGAAATATCTACAATCTACCACTGTCAGAGTTGAAGAGATGAGAATCAAAAGGAGGGATGCAGAACTGTGGATGTCCCACCGTATGCTACCTGATATCCTGAAGGAAAGAATTAGACGGTATGAACAATACAAATGGCAAGAAAATAGGGGTGTTGAGGAGGAGACATTAATTCACAACCTCCCTAAAGATCTCAGAAGGGACATAAAGCGTCATCTTTGCTTAGATCTACTTAGAAAAGTACGTACATATCATCCATAACCATCTCTCCATTCATTTTGGACAAAACTTATGAACAATTTCTTAGGTGTTTTTTTCAATCATAATTGGAGTTCCTTAAATACCTTTTTATGCATATCTTCCATCGGAATTGGAGTTTCACTTCGATAAGCTATGCCACCTTTAGCAAGTTCTTATTTATGCGAATTATCTCTGAAATTCCAATTCTGATTAGAGATATATACAAGAACTACTTAAGGAACTGTATCTAAGTTTTGTTGTTTTCTTTTTCCTCCTACTTGTATGTGTAATAAGCATTTGACCTTATTATTGCTCTAGGTGCCAATGTTTGATAACATGCATAGTCAGTTGTTGGATGCACTGTGTGATAGACTGAAGCCAGTCCTTTACACAGAGAGAAGTTACATAGTTCGTGAAGGGGATCCAGTTGATGAAATGCTATTCATCATGCGTGGAAAACTTGCTACTGCCACAACAAATGGTGGAAGAACTGGTTTCTTCAACTCCTTTGAGATAAAGCCTGGTGACTTCTGTGGAGAAGAGCTTCTAACATGGGCCTTGGATCCCAACTCCTCCACAAATCTACCTATTTCAACCAGAACAGTGGAAACTATATCAGAAGTAGAAGCCTTTGCTCTCATGCCTGATGACTTGAAGTCTGTTGCTTCGCAATTTCGACGGCTTATAAACAGCAAACAGCTTCAGCACACTTTCAGGCAAGGCCTCACATGTGTTTCACCCTTCTTCTCCTTGACATAATGCATCACTATATATATTCAAGAAATGTCATATCTTCTATTAATTCTCCTAAAACTTTGACAGCATTACACAAAAAATGTAAAAGTCTGCTATAATCCAGTCATAATAATCTGTTGTTTTTTATCATAATTATTTTAAAAAATTCATGTCAAGGATGATTTCTCATTAGCATACGATTTAACCAATAAGAAATCTTTCGTTGATAGGACTCTTAAGATAGTTATTGTATTATTATAAAAATCAACATACTTATCATGTCAATGAGATTAGATAGAAAATTCTTTGCATTGTTAGTACATAGACGGTGTTTACTCTCTATATTTCATAAACATAAAGAAGTATTTAGAATTGTTCTTACATTTATTTATGTTCAGGTTCTACTCCTTGCAATGGAAGACATGGGGTGCATGTTTCATACAAGCAGCTTGGCGCAGATACAAGAAAAAGAAGGCAGAGAGGTTGGCACGTGAAGCAGAAGAAAGGATACAAGTTTTGGAAAATGAGGAAGGGTCCTCACCTAGCTTTGCTGCCACAGTATATGCATCAAGGTTTGCATCAAGTGCATTGCGCCACTTGCGAAGTGGTAAACGCACCAGAGTGCCACAGACACAGAGATTGCTACCCCTCATGCCTCAGAAACCAGCTGAGCCAGATTTCACTGCTCAGAAAAACTAGGGGTGTTGTGTGTTGTGGACTCTGGTTTTTAACAAAATTTTTTGCAACTTTCATTAATAGGTCATATGTGCATATGTAGAACAACAATGTGTAAAATATTAATAGGTGTGTTTAATCATACTTTTTGTCAACTAGCCGCGCCATATTGTTAGTTTCCAAAAGTGTATCAATATCAATAGATTCTCCTAAGATTGAATTTGAAGGTGTTGTCAAATGGCTCAGTCCATCTATTGTAAAAGAAGCATGCATGTTTCTTTGGCTTTCCTCGATACTGTAATATTCACCGAGAAAAATCATTTTTTTTTTATATCAATCAATGTCTATTCTTAAAAATAAGAGTAATATAATATATTTAAAAATATATAAATTTTTGAATATATACCTAGTCTATAAACTTTAAAGCTTTCCAAGTAAACCTTAAATAAATCATAAATTCTAAAATCCTAAATTATGAGTAAAAGATTATCAACTTCAAATCCTAAATTTTAAAACATTAAAACAATGAAAAAAATCATAAATCTTAAATGTCCAACTTGAAATCATAAATTATGAAATTAAATTCATAAAAGGAAAATTATAAATAGTAATTAGTAAACCTTCTATCTTAAATTCAAGCACTGAAGTTTGAACTTCCAATCCTAAAACATATATATCATAAATGAATACCAAATCTTTTACATTTTTTTATAATATAAAATTTTAAAAATTATTATCCAAATTTTTAAGATGATAAAATTTAATATATTATTTTACGTAATTTGATATTTATAATTAGCTTATGAGTTTTTTTTGGTGAACAAATTAGCTTATGAGTTAGTCATATAAAGTTTATAAGTTAAATAAACAGCATGTAGTAAGACATTCAACAACAAAAAAAAGCATGTAGTAAGACATTACAATCGAAGCCATCTAGTATATCGGACGGTCTCAAATACTTTACCACGGTGCATGATATTCGGTCCTTCTCTAGAGTCAAAAACCAAACCAAATAAACTAAAATCGAATACATGTTGGGTCTAATTTGTTGAAGGATGCTGAAGCTCTGAACTTGATGTTGACGATGATCATCACTGCGTTCATCACTGCCGCACTTTTTGGACTTTGCATTGCTCCGATCAACGGCAGGCGGCGGAGGAAGAGAGCCGTCGGGTTCTTCCATCCGTACACCAACGACGGCGGCGGCGGAGAGAGGGTGCTTTGGTGCGCCGTCAGAGGCATCCAAGAGGAAAGCCCCGACCTTGACTGCTATGTCTACACCGGAGATCACGACGCCACCTCTCAATCGCTGATGGCTCGAGCCATCGATCGCTTCGGTGTCACACTCCTCTCTCCTCCAAAGGTACCTTCTTTTCCTCATTCTCTTATCTGGGTCCTTCTTCTTTTCTCTTATGGTGCTATAAAATCTAATTGATTTGTTTAAAAAGCTTATTAGCCTCTGTATTTTGATATTGTCTAACTTAATTCTCAGGTGGTTCATTTGTACAAGAGAAAGTGGATCGAAGAAACTACTTATCCGCACTTCACAATGATTGGTCAAAGTCTGGGTTCTGTGTATCTTGCTTGGGAGGCTTTGTGCAAGTTTACACCTATATATTACTTCGACACGAGTGGACATGCTTTTACATATCCACTTGCTCGGTTGTTTGGATGCAAAGTTATTTGCTACACACATTATCCTACTATCAGTTCAGACATGCTAGCTCGTGTTCGTCAGCGCAGCTTCATGTATAATAATGATGCCTTGATTACAAAAAGGTTTGATTTCTAAATATTGGATTTTGTATATATTTTTTGAGGGTGAGGGTAGAAGGGAATTGATATATTTTTTTAATAGTAAGTATTTTGGTATAGAAATTAGTAAAGTTGAAGTCTTTATATCTGTAAGTTCACCTTTTGCATACTTCCCCTTACCCTTCAATGCATACAGTATACACACTTGTATGCTACAATAGTATGCACTAAATTCAAACTTTTATTTTACCTCTTTCATATTTTAGGGAATCTAACAGTTATTTTCTTGCAGTGTTTGGCTTTCAAGGTGCAAAATGGTCTATTATACAGTATTCAGCTGGTTGTATGGGTTTGTAGGATCTTGTGCACACCTAGCTATGGTCAATTCGTCTTGGACTAAATCCCATATTGAAAATATTTGGAGAGTTCCTGACCGGATTAAGCGAGTCTATCCTCCTTGTGATACTTCAGGACTCCAGGTTTGCAATTTGTTCTTTATTGTCCTATAATCATTGTTGTGTTGTCAAGTTCCTCTTTTCCATATTTGTCTCAGTCGGATGGATAACTTTCCTGTATTGCATGTTACTTTGTGGCATTGAATCTCTTGCAGTCTGTTTCTTCTATGTTTCCCTTCATGTAGTATGTTTATTTACCATATGTTCAAAACTTGAATTTAGTGTCAGCACTTAATATGAGGATGATACTGTGTGTGTATGTGATTGTGTTACCTAGTTTGGTAATCACCAATGGATTCTAACAGGTAAGCAATATGGGCAGGTACTTCCCTTGGAACGATCAACAGAAATTCCTGTAATAATATCTGTTGCACAATTTCGACCGGAGAAGGTGGGCATACTCCTATCAACTCTTGTGAACAAGAGGTATAACCTTTTTATGTGGCTCATTTGAGCCTTTGTTGATTAAACTGGTTTGACCTTTTTTTTTTTAAATGTAGGCACACACTCTCCAACTTGAGGTTTTTTCAGCTGCCATTAAGAGATTAGATCCTAGCTTGCCAAAACCTAAGTTCCAAATTGTGGGTAGCTGTAGAAATAAATCAGATGAAGACAGACTTCAAATGTTAAAAGAGAAAGCAATTGAGCTGAATGTGAATGAACACGTGGAATTTCATAAGAATGTAACATACAGGTTAGTACCAGTAGATTTCCTGCCTTTTGCCCTCCTTCTAGTGATCATAAGAAACACTTTCTCTGCAGAATAAAACATTTTAAAAAGTTATGCCTGTAGAATGCATACCTTTTATTTCTTAGTTAATAGCATATGGTAGTTATCAGTCCAGCTAGCATTGAGTGCTAACTCGACATTGATTATTTGGTCTTATTTGTTATTATACTTTGATAATCAATAGGATTATGTACTGATTAATTAAAGAAACTTGAAGTGTTTCAAATTTCTAGTCTTAAATGATTTGCTTGCCCTCAAGCTTATGTACATTAGGTTAGCTACTATTGATTAGTTTAGGTATAAGCATGTACTTTCTTGAACTTTTTATGGTTGGGCATGGCTCCTGTAAAGTGCATTACTTTTTTCAATCATAAAGATCTATAGCCAAGTTGATAGGACTGCAAGGAGTCAAGGACTCTCCTTGGTTAATGACTAATAAGTCTTTCAGTAAAAACAGTTAATCACTTTTATCATATGAATTCATTTTTGAAGTTGTCAATCATTTTAGAACCTTAATTTGAAATGCTGTTCTACTAATAATATATTTGATGATTGCCTTAAACCTACAGAGATTTGGTGGGACTTTTAGGGGGTGCTGTTGCCGGCATTCATTCGATGACAGATGAGCATTTTGGCATTAGTGTTGTAGAATACATGGCTGCCGGTGTCATCCCAATTGGTGGGTTTGATGTGCAATTTCACCTTTTGATAAACATGCCTTTTTTCTTCTGTCATCTCCCCATGGCTGCTCTTACATGCATTAATTATTCTTGCTATGTTTTTTTTTAATTTTCAGCTCATAACTCTGCTGGCCCAAAAATGGACATTGTATTAGATGAAGACGGACAGCAAACAGGATTTCTTGCCTGCACTGTTGAAGAATATGCAGACGCCGTGGTGACAATTGTAACGATATCAGAGACGGAGCGACTTAAGATAGCTGCAGCTGCAAGGCAACGGGCAAGGAGGTTTTCAGAGCAGAGGTTTTATGATGACTTCAAAGCTGCAGTGCGTCCTATCCTGTGCCATATTTCTAGGTGATTAGCATGATTGTATTGTAACTTAAGAATGTAGACGAAGAATTTTGTTACGGGATAGTTATAATTCTGTTTTCATTACGTTTCTTAGTTGATGTTATCTCCATACCCCTTACCAAATAGTAAATGGATTATCTTGTACAGGGTAATGTCTTTGAAAAATTATAAAAATACGGGAAAAAAAACGATTTTATCCACACACAAAAATTGAAACTTATGTTAAAAATTAGAACCCAAACCGCCGTTCACTACAAGGTTTTTTTTCTTCATCGCATACCCCCAAGTATTTCTATCAGATTTGCGCTCTATTGCAAATTGCCCCTAACTTTGATTCTATACTCTGCTAATGTTGCTTTTAATGTTTTTCACCTCATTTGTTGTGGGTATGGACAAAACTTTGAGGATGTAAGAAAAAAAAACTGAAACACATCCATGAAAAAAAAATTAGTTAAGAGGATTTAATTTTGATAAACATCTATTTGACATATTTTGACATGAAATCTAATAGTTTTTTTTTTCTTTATTTATAGAATCGAGATTAAAGTTCTGATTTGAAGCCATATATCATAATTTTTTTTTTTATCTTTCTCATTTTTAATTAGTTCAACTCTATTCATTATTTTCGTCTTGATAAATACATTCAATTTTTTTTTATTATATAATATCTGTTATTCACAATAACATTATAATAACAGTTTTTATATGAAAAATCTTCCTTAAACTTTAATGATAATTCTTTAAAGAACTGTCTACAACACATAAAAATTAGTATGAAAAAGTCTAAAAAAAACTTTTATTAAAGATGATTTATGGTTAATTTTTTTGCACCAATTTCTCCACTAAAGTTTCAATATTCAAAACAGAAATCATGTTTATAGAATACTCTCCGCACTGAAATATGTATATAAAAAAAAAATCAATATACGTTGAATTGAATTAGAATATAATAAAATTTTAACTCATTTTTCTCTTAATAATATTATACCAAAAATACTTTTCATTTAATTTATCTTTTATTTTTCAATTAGTTATTATTATTTCCTGGTATAAATTCCTACGTATGTATGGAAATGAATTGTTTTTGGAAAAAAAAAATTGTCAATAAAATAAAATATATATGTATTAATATATGGTAGTAAAAGTACCTAACATAACTATAGAATCAAATTAAAATTTTTTTTTTTTTATAAAAGCACCCACCAATATGTAATAGAGAGAAGTTATGGCATATTTAAAGCCAACTAAACTAATAAATATGGCCTAACTTTTTTCGGTAAAAAATAATTCTAGTATTCAACTAAATATTAACATATAAATAGGAGAAGAAGAGTAGTTCGTAAATCAGGATCATGTCTAAGTAAATTAAAATCTAAGACAAAATTTATAAAAAAAAAATAGTAAAATATAATTTTAAATTTTAAATTAATCTTCTAATTTTTTGAGTTATAGAAACATTTATTAATGTTTTATAATCCAATTATTCTTTAAGTTTTAAAATGAAAATAGCACCATAAAAATTTTAAACAAAAATATTATAAAATAATTAAGAGAAAATAATGAAATAAGAGAACAAAAAATGAGAGAAATATATATAATGTATAATTTATATATAGTGAAAAAAAATTAATTGTTCATTTTTTTTATTTCAATAACTAATCAATTTTTACAAGAAAAATGGGAAATTAATCAAAAGAAAATATTTTAAAAATTGTAGATTTTCAAAATAATATTTTTTTTCAATAATTGTATTATTTATAAAAAGAACTCATTTATTTACAAAATACCATTAAAAAGTTAATGACCAAATGATAATTGTTCAAGACATAAATTTAGTACTTTTGAATTTAGAAAAATTGGATCTCATTAGTCATAATTGAAAATCATTTCAATTTATAATCCTATCAATTTAGTCTATTAACGTGGATATGACTATGTGTATACAGTTAATATATAAGATATTAGTAATTTTTTTTTTTTTTAGTAATAGGCCTAAGACAAAGGTCTCAATTGTAGGCATGACAATTGAACGTGAAAATATCTTCATCTCCACCTTAATTTTGATGGGGAAAATCCAAATTGATTAGATACGAGTGTAGATTTTTTTCGCTTAAGAAAATCGGAGATAGAATTCTGGTTAGGAATTGTGATATCCGTCACGCACCAGTACTCACACCCGTCTTCGTTGTTAATATAATAAATTACATAAATATTTTAGAGTAATCTATGACATAAATCATAAGTTTAAAAATTTATATTAAACATTAATTTAATTATATTTATTATAAAATAATATTTTTAACTCATTGTATAATAATTTTATATATAAAAAAATTGTTAAATAATATTTCTATTGATAAAATAAATGAAACAATATGATTTATTATAAGAAATAAAAGTGTACTATACAAGGGTGTCACACGTAACATTTGAGACGATAATGTAAATTATTTTATTATTTAGGACTACTGATGTGTGTGGATGGAGGACGGGGTGAGGTTGAAAACCCGATCCCAAATTTTTTTTATCCTTTTCATAATTTATTTAGGGGTTAATTAATCAATAGACGTGACAGTGACATGAAGAGGAGAAGGCGAGGGAGAGTTACGGCAAACTGGGCACGTGGTGTTTATTCGAAGCCACTCGTCAATGCAATCAGCATGGAAGCAGTGTTTGCATTCAGGAATCAATCTTATGGTCTCTTTGCTACTGTACTCCGACAAGCATATGCAACAACACGATCCGTTGTTGGGTCCAGGAACTCGTCGACTCTCTCCAAGCACCACCTTCTCGTAAGACTCGATCGTCGACTCGTCCAGACCGGTGGTTACGATTGGCGGCGCCGGCGATATTGTGGCTGGTGCGGACCTCGCTGCGGCAATGGCGCTGTTGCGAATGTGGGCTAGTCTGTCCTTGTAGCACACGCAGCATGCCATCACTATTGCGAACACCGCTGCTGGTCCGGCGATGCATAGTGTTATTATTCTAAACACTTGGACTCCACCCCGTGCTGTACCTGAAAATTGAAAATTAAAAATTAAAATGAAAATTTGATGACATTATTATAATTATTTAGAAAAAAATAAATAAATATTTTCTCAAACTAAATATAATAAATCCTTAAAGAATGTTTTTCAAACTCAAATAGGAAACGTTTCTGGTTTTTCAAACTAGTAATAAAAGGTAAAATAAATTTGCAGCTAACGAGCGCCCTCTATTGTAATTTGCACGTCACCTGCTATTGGGTTTTAAGAATTCATGGATTATTGTTTCAGGTACTTGGTTTACGGTTTTAAAAATTCAGGAAGTAAAGTGAAATAATTTAAATATAGTTGTTTTAATTTAAATATAGTACCGAGTAATTGAATAGTAAAAAGGATTGGCATACCAAACATTTACCTTATAGGGGAAGATAACGCTGATCACCTTGTTTTGTATTAATTTTTAATTTAATGCCAACATGCAAATCAAATCATGAAGTTAACTACTATAAAGTATAAACAAGACAAAAATTCCGCAGTTATCGTGGATATCAACGTAAAACCATTGACCAATATTTTTCTAATAATACCCAGTAACTTCGTGTGGCCACCTCTGATAGACAACTCCTGTGATAATAGTATCACTTAAGTTATTATCAGTTTTTCTTCTTTCTTGTTTTTTCTTAGTTCGTTATACATGTTAGGTTATTTAGACTTTAGAGTTTCTGATTACATATTGAAGATTTGGTAGAGAATATCTTTACCTGTTTGGTAATTACCAGAGAAACACAAGAGTTGACCGTTGCTATTTGGATCAAATCTACACAATTGCTGTCGCGATTCACAATATCTGCAGTCAGGTATATCCCATGCTAATCGAAGATCTTCACTAAGCTCATCTTTGAAATTCTCCTCATCATACTGCTGCTCTGGCCTTGCTTCAACTGGGACTGAAAGCCTTGAGCTAACATAACAAGACTCAGGTAATGGATTCGTCAAGCTTAGTGTAGGGATAGCAGATACAAAATTTGTGGAATTACTGAGGCAGTCGATGGGAATGAATTGTGACCCTGCGTTCTGAAATGGACAGCTTAGGAAGGTGTAGTTACGAGTAAAAGTTGGGTTAAAAGGAGAACCTGAGACATTGAGGCTCAGAAGACGTTTCGGGAGGCAATCATCAGGGTCGTAGACTTGTATCTTTTGTGTGAGGTAGTTGATATTGCGCACATAGAATGCACCAGAGTAAGGGAGTTTTAGCACTGTTTTGCTATTATTCGTACAAGTTAAGTTGAAACCAGGATAGCCACAATAAGGATTTTGATCACCTTGTAGTAGAAAGGGGAAACGAATAAGGATACTATTGTTGCCACATATAGAAAATTGGCAATCATCTGAGGCAGCATATATGACAGAAAAGACGAAGAAGGGAAAAAGAAATTCCAAGATGCCCATTTTTTTCAGATGTACAAGTCTATGGTTGGAAGGGATCGGACCAAGTTATAAGAAGGGGAAACCGTATTTTAATCTTAAAGTCTAATCAATTTTAAAAGCAATGTTGAAAGTCATATTGCAATTAACAAATAGAGATATATAGAAGGTATGACTTCAAGAACATTATAATATAATTCTCGTTCTTGTCATATCAGCCTTTGAGGGGAAGAATATTCAAAATCCTCAGTTCCTCACCAATGAGCATCAAGTACTATACGGCTTTCATTAGTTTGATTCCAGCACACTGCACAAATCATTCAATTTCACGGAATAAGATGCATCAAGATCTATAGAATACTTTCTATACTTCCATACAAAAAAAAAAATGCTTGGTCATCACCAATTTGCAACTTTTCATTCGGAAATACTACTTGTCGTTGTCTTTGAATGTTTAAACCAGAGCTACATGTGGGAAATTAATGGACTATAGAATAATTGTTTTCGGATCCAAGAGGGTAGTCTTGTATAATACTGCCAAGAAGACATTTTAAAAGCTAGGTCAGAACTACCCAACCCCTGCCCCTCTCAAGGACAGGTTAGAGATGAGTCACAGGAGCTGTTGAGAGATTCGAATAGAAACAATTTCTCCATTGGTTCCTGCCCTCATAGCCTGGTATTTCACATGGAGACCTGCATGTATTGAAAAAAGAAGAAGGAAAAGCTTAGAAAAATCAATTGGGACTCACTGAACTAAAGAACTTCATATGGCTAGTGAGGTTTCTAAGGACAAAATAAGAAATATGGGATTCAAGTTTGCTGAGATTCTTTCAACTTTCAAGTAATTGATACAGTAACAGAACACGAAAGCTGTAAAGAAAATCTTCTTACCTTCATTCTCTTGTAAGTTAGTGTTCACAGCTACGGCATGGAAAGCAATCATGGCCTTGGGTTGCCAGTCATTTGCTCTCCCAATCCACGACTTGTAATCAAATACAGCTGCCATTTAATTTGGAAATCAAAACAGATTGTTTGTGTTAAATCCATGATTTAACTGTCTTCTATAAAAATAGTAGGCAACGAAAACGATTATCTATGAATTCACTCTACGCTAGAGTTAAATCGCCTATCTGTAATTGAAACTACTCAAAGCACCATTTTTCAAATAGTTGTGTTTCTATTGTGCTATACAGAAGGTAACCTATTTATACACTGACATTAGATCGGTGGTTTATTCTCAAGAAAATATTTGACTGAGATACCGAGTAAGTTGACTCGAAGTATCAAGATTTACCCGAAGTTGAAGAATCCTCTAGGTGTTTCATGTCAAAAATGGCGCCAGCAGCCCCATCTGCTCGTTTTTTGATATCATGAGATCCTACAACCTGGTAATCCCAGTTCCCATTTTGGAAGCCGTCACAGAGGAATAGATCTATGTGCCTCGCATCTAAAGTCTGCATTGTTCCTATATAAGTAGGAGAAACCTGTCAATTTAAGTTTAATCTAGCTTCACTAAAAAAGGCAAATCCTTGCGGTGCAACACAGTGACCAGTGATGTATATCCACGGCAGTGTTATTTGTCTTGTCCAAAATAGAAGGCAATCGCAGTGCAAAGGGATTAGGGATTAGGGATATGCAGGGCTCTTCGGATTGTATTCAAATTACCATCGCAAGTATTGAGGTCACAAACCGGGCATCTTACAAGCTGCAGGTCTGAAAAATTAATCATATTAAACAAATGAAGTTAATTGAACACAACTGAGATAATATGTTGACATAATTCGTTTCAAGGATAATCCTGGTGTAAAAGGTTAGAAGTTAACTTGGGAATTACCAGCTATCCAGATTCCAGTTTTAACATTGTCTAGCACGCAACAACCTTGGGACCGCAACATCTTTTCCATGGTATCTCCTTTCCGTATCTTCCCCGGAAGATTCATTCTCTCCGCCAGAACGGCTACAGAAGAATCAAAAGAAAAGGCGCCAATACGCATCCAATCTGATGTACATAAATATAAAAAAAAAAAAAAAAAACGTTAAAAAATTACAACATCTATATCTTTCTCAATCTACGACGTTAAAGCTGTACATATTGTAACACATTTTCAGTTAAGTGGACTTTGTTTTAGTTCAACAATATATGCAGTATAAGAATGACTCAATCAGTGGTTGGATAAATTTAGTATCAACATCACATGATATGACTATGCCTAATTGCCCACCACTTCCATAGATTCGCTTTTAGTTAGTTAGAATATGACAGTGTTCACCATCCAGTTAAGAAAATTGAAAGCTCCATTTTCTTTGTTTAGAAAGATAATTCTCTGTTAAATAATTTTTTCAATAAGCATTTACAACTACAACAGAAAAAAAAAAATAATAAGTAAAATAAATTAGAATAAATTACACTAGCATCTTCAGAGTTAATTTATAATTACCAATGTGTTTCTCTTGTTGACGGAACATGTAGGAGTGACTTCCATCTGAAATTTCATTTCAAAATAGAAGTTAATCGGTAGCGCGCGCATGGCATTATTGATTGAACAAACATTGAAGAAGGGTGAGGTCTTACCAAAGGCTGAGGTGTACAGCTTGCACCACCTAAATGCCACGCGTTCCGGGGGTGGGACCTGAAGATCGCGCAGACACACGAACTTCCATATACAGTCATCCATGATAGCACGCTGGAACCATCGGCTCGTGGCTGCCAGCATCACCAGAGATTTTCCATCCAGAAACTTCGCAATCTCTGTCCAAATGTCCTCTTCGAACCTTCTCATTCAGCATTCACAATTACATGTTGTTCAGACAAATATAGAAATAATAATAATTCACCAAAGCACTACAAATAGAAAATAGATAAATAGATAAATAAACAGAGATTCCACCAATTAATTAAGCTTTCTAATAGGATTTTTTTTTAGATAAGCTTTATAGAAGATAGAATCTACAGAAAACGACGATTTAAATCTTTTCAATATATTCGAATTAGAAATGAAAAAACGATTCCACGTATTAAAGCTACACAGAGCTACGATCTGAATAGTTTTAACATTTTTTTATTTAAGAAGTACGTAGAAACCGAACACAATTCAGAAGACAGATAAGAGTTTGAAGAGTGATTAAGCTGCTTTGCAGTTTAAATTCGAAAATGCGCGTCTCAATTTTATGCAGGTAGCTCAGGAACTCATGGAACTGGAAACGATCTAAACGCTCAGGATCTGATGAAGCTTTCTCGTTTCCTCTTAAGTAAAAAATGTCACAAAACATAATTACACGATTTAAAATCAAACTCGTTATCGAGAGTCATATTCGAAGTTCATCCGCAAGCAGAAATTCTGTAATATCGCATTCAAAAGCATCTTGCGAAAATAAAATATAATAATAAACAAACACGGAGATCTCCAACAAAACGAATAAATAGATCACACATCAGTTCATCTACGAGTCTCAGAACTAGCAAGCGCAGATTCCGCTTATTCGTTCAAGCGTAAACACACATATCAGAGAGAAATTAACTGAATCACACAGAGCACAGTTCGAAAACCAGATCCAGATGAAAATCCGAACGGAGTTCAAATCCGTGACTAATAAATGATAATTGCATACTAGCATACGGCCGCGTTTAATTAAAAGCAGCATTCATATATAACGAGCAAAGTGCTTGAAATTTAAATCAGTTTTGCAACGAGATTTTCAGAAAGAGAAAGAGAGAAAACCAGGAGAAAGTGGAATGAGCAGAGAGAAACGGAGGACGAGGAGAGTTGCAAGAGCAAATGGCTTTGCTCCGGCGGATCCGCTTTTCCGGCGGAATCTCGCCGGCGGAGGAAGAAGCGTTTTGGAGGCGTTTTCCCATGCTGCCTCTAGAATCTGAGATTAGCTTCTTCGTTTTTTGTTTTCTATTTGAAACTCTGAAGCTGAAGAGGGGAAACAACAACCCACTCTCAACTCTGAAACGCAGCACAACGGTTCTCGTGAGTTGAATTCCCTCCTTTTATAGGCGCGCCAAAAGCTCTCATTTCAAACAAAATAATAATAATAAAAAATAACAAGAAAGTAAAAGTTGAGTTGAATTCCCTCCTTTTATAGATATTTTCATTTTTCATTTTTGCAGCTAAACAGCTAGAAATAATAAGTATTTATTAGAGCAACTTTCCATGCACAGCATAATTTTAGCTTGCAAATCACATGTCCGAAAGTATATTATTGGTGTTAAAAGTTGAGTAATTAAGGAATAAACATGTCAACATGGACATGAACGTCACATCAATTTCAACTTAAATGAATTGGTGATTTGCTCAAACAAATCATTTATAACATGTATCTAAAATTTTATTAACGGGTAGATAAAAATATCTGAGGGGAAGAGTAAAAGAACTCAAATAAAATTGATGAAACAACTTACCTAAATTTTGTTTTCCACACTTGTAAAGTTGCATTCTCAATTATTAAAAAAGCTAGAATTCATATTGTTGAACGTAATGAAAAATATAGAGTGCATTAAATGAAGTATTTAATAAATTACCTGAATATATAGAGTACTTCATTTTAACCATAACTTGCCTAAAAATGGTTATAATTCATGTTATTAATCTTAATAAAAAAAAATCATTATACTCAAATATTTTTTATGATGAATTATTTATAATAAATTATAAATTCTTAAAAATTATATTTTAAACTATTAATTTTTCTCTTATTTATACAAATCTCAACAACGTCCAGATAGTAGTATATCTAGTATTTTTTAGAAAAGACTATCAGTGAATTAATGTCTTAATTCATTGATCCCATTAAATAGCACATTTGTCAATAATCAATATTTTACAACAATCAAACTTGAGATCTGATAGAAACTCTCCATACTCACAACAATTTTCAACGGCAATTGCTCGTGAGACTAATTAACGAAAAAAAAAAAAAGATGCAGCAGATAAGGGTTTAACATATGTGTGCTCCTCTCTATACACCTTTTTCCTTCAAGTAAATTGCCTCTAAATGTCATAATTTGAAGAACATCCTTGCAAGTTACGAAAATGCCTCCAGCTCATTTGCTCAGAAGTTTTCTGTTATTTTATAATAACATAAGGATATACAAATTATACTAAGCTAGTAAAAATTAAAAAATTGGCTCAATGGACAAATGTTTACTGTGGTTTGGTATCTGCAATTGCTCAAAGGGCAAAAAAATGCTAAACCTAATTCATAAATCTCCTACAATTGGGAGCTTTGCAAAGGCATGGAACTTTTAGATCGTCCCGCTCATCTGGATCAAACAAGTAATCATACCTGTGCATATCAGAGAAAAATAATAATTCATGTCATGTCAGGCTAATCAAATTTTCATGCCTATTGCACGATATATACAACTTGCATGTGTGAGCATCCAATAAAAAATATGCAAACATTAACAAACCATACGTTAGTTCTTCACCAGCAGAAACATTGGTCTTGGCAATAAGAACAATCCGGCTCCCCTGATCACCCAGACTCATAATCCTTGCATAGCAGTTTGGCATGCACTGAAGTAAGTCAGGGTTGAACATCAGTATCTTATATAAAACCACATGGTGCACGATTGTGTTTGAATTTTATAATTTTCAAACAATATTGATAATCTAACCACTACATTTAGTATTGGAGCAACTCTGGTACATGTCATAAAATTAAAATATAAATAAAGAAAAACAGACAAGGTTACAGCAAAGTCCACTTATAACTTACAGAATGGTTGATTAGACGTGCTATATTGCCACTGTTTGTTGCATCAACTACCACTTCCTCACTGATCTTGAATAGCTGCACAATGTATTTTATTTAGTGTTAAGATTAGCAGTAAATGTTAACAGCATCATGAACCTGTCAAAACAGGCTTTTGAACTATCAAATATGCTTCACCATGTTAACCTAGAAAAAAAAGATTGGAAGTATATACAGATATTAAAAACTATCTTAAACAAGATACTCACATAGCAATCTTTGCCTTCTAAACGGTATTTTTCTTCCCTTAGATCAGCAACACTACGCCTTACATGCACACCACGATACTCAACAACCTGCAAACAAACATAACAAGCATGAACTTAATGTCTTCAGAAGAAACTGCAGTAAGGTATTTACCTTACATTTGAGTGACTCCTAAATTAATGAAGTTACCATCTCTCCTTCTTGTATATCTCTACGGGCAAAGAGACCCCATCCATGAATGCCTGATTTTCCAAAGCAAACTCTAAATTTTTCCATTTCCTGCAAAACCAAAATATTATAATTGAACTTAAATTTTAAAAGAGAGAGAGAGATGATTTAAATTTAAGAAAAAAAAAAATAGATAAACAAATGAAGATATGATTTACCCGTAAATGGTGAAGACGTTCCTTGAAAGAAGTGAATACTTTAGATTCGTCAGCATCCTATCACAAAGCAGGATTATAAGTTAACAAATTGGCCTTTTTTTTTCCAACATACTACAATCATAACTCGGCAAGAAGTTTATTTTAAAAGCAAAAGGTCTATCATGTTAGTCTCAAAGGTTACCTTAAAGTGGTTCAACTGAGTTATTGCACCTAAAGAATGAAGGCTGGATCCCCTCAGTAAGTGAATTATTGGCACGTCAGCCCTCTGAAGACATGGGAGAAAATGTGGTGTAAGTGACCAAATTGAAAATAATAAATAATGCAAGTAATTAGCAAGTTTATATTAGCAGTGAGCATTAATTAAGGAATAACATTGGGTTTAATAAAAATACCAGAAGTGGTTGACTAAAAATAAAATGAAGCATAAAAGACTAAAAGACAAGAGTTAATATACTAGTATGCTCATGCCAGTATGTTTAGAATCATTACCTTATTAGGAGACCTTCGGTACACACGACACCTGGCAGCAGACAGTGGCTCAACTAGGTCATTTTCAGTGGCTGAAGATTCATTAAGCTCTATACTCTTTGATGAAATTAACCTTGATCCCCTTAAGCATCCCTTCTGATTTTGAAGAGAAGTTCTGGGAGAGAAAATCCCCAGGGGGGTGTGTACGACCAGTACAGAATCTGGATTCGGGACCCTAAAATGGAATTAACTTATGAAACCATTTTATTAAAAAAAAAAGCAGGAAATAGCATTAGATATAATCACAACACTAGAGCTCAAACCTGTGAATTGCACAATATATTAACTTTTTTGTTATTTGAGTCCCATTCTTCTCCATGGAATGCAACTGTAAATTTAAACAATATCAACATATTTCCCCAGCTCTTGAAATTCACATATAACTAAATTCAAACGGCCATAGAAATAATTTATTTAGGATGAAAATATAAAGAATGCCTCTGCCCTCCACAAGAAAGGCATAAAGGGTTATGAAAAAACAAATCTAGAAAAAATAACAATTTCAGATCAACATATTTACACTTAAAAGACGGACAAAACTAACCTCCATTGTATATCCTGCCCTTGATGCACACATCACATGAAAATAAGTAGCACACTTGCAACAAGTTATACAGGAACCATGGCTCTGTTTACAGATCACACAAGTCTGCAGTCATAGGGACAAGAACCATACACAAGTTCATGAGTACAGCCCAACAAAATATAAAAGTAAAACAAAAAAAAAAAAGGAAAACCAAGTGATTATATAACAATCACACCACTATCTTAAGGAACAATTTGGGGGGAAAAATCAAAATTGAAGATGCAAGATTATATAGTGCATGTTTTGGATTATTGGTGTGAACTTTAACTTTTTTTAAGGAAAGAGTAATTTGGAAGAATGAAAATTCTGTTTTGAGAATAGTCATCCAAAAGTAATTTGAGCATAAGTATATAGAGTTTAATAAAATAAATTCAGGTGCATTTTGGTTTCCCAGTCAAATAAAATTTATAATCAATCAGGATTCATTTGAGGCAATATATAGCTGAAACCAACTGTTTAAAAAACAAGATCACCATTTAGCCAGCTTTTTACCTTCACAAAGGAATTAGGAGGAATTTTAAGGATTCCCATGGCAGGTTCCATGGCCTCATGGTTTTGGAAAACAACTTGTGGTCGAAACCAAGCACATGTTACATGAACCCACAACATTTCAACATCAGTTGGCTTTAGAGCACCACCTGTAAAGAAGCATGTTTTCCCAATATAGTAAAAGTATATTAGCACTTGATCATAACATTGACCATTAAGATAAAATATATGGAGGAAAAAACAAGGCTTGTGGTAATGGAAAATTCATAATGTTAGGATTCTTACATCAGGCTTAGAGTTATTAAAGGATTTCTTAACAAAGTGAAAATGGACAAATAGATTAACATTAGAGATTGATGATCCACCAAAGAAAAACAACTTTTAATATTAGAAAAAAGGTCAATTAAATATATGAATGAAAAAAACCTCCTTTAAAGAGTGCTGAATCGGTGAAACCACAATTTACAACTTTCAAAAGAATTTAACATCATAAGATATAGACATAAGAAAAAATAGAGTTCTGAGTGCCAAAATACTAAATGTATGTGACTTGCCTTTTACTGGGCAGAGGCAACACTCTCTCTCAACATCAGGAGTTTCACATACTCTACAAACCCAAGAAGTAAAATCCTGAACATTCTTTGCCCCATAGCATTCTTGGTGGACTGCTATTTGGCATCTGCACAATGAACAAGTGAACATATATTAATCTATATTACTACCTTTAAATCCTCATAAATTTGAAATAAAATACTAAACAATCCCAAAATTCTACAACACAAGGGAAAAGATCATGAAAAATAATGAAAAGACCTGTTACAAATAATAATTTTGTTATCTTCCCAATCTTCAACCCATCTGCAAACAGCACATCTTTCTGTTGTCCATTTTGCATTAACAGGCTCATACTTCTCTGTGGCAATAAGGTAAAAGTACAATAAATTTGTTATTAAAGATATATTCAAAAGAAAGCATGTATCTGCTATGTGCCATAAGACCTGGTCAATTAGAAACAATGGAAGGCTTCAGTATGTAAAAGTTTACATGAATGAATGCACATTTACCTTGCAAAAAGGCCAGTACCTGCTGTTGATCTAACTGCTGGGGTATTCCATCCAGTGGAATGTTTTCTGCCATCTGAAGTAATTTATGTCAAGTAAAAATGAGAAATAAGTACAATACAGTAACAAAAAAAGGACACAATAGTAGACACACAAAAACACAGCGTATTCAAACTCAGAATGGGGAGATGTATGGAAATAAATTTTATGAAGGTAGTAATCAAGAAATCCATGTGATAGAAACTCATACTATGACTGTTATTAAAAACTACCCAACAGAGTCCACCACAAATACTTGGCATCCCTCTAATATGGCAACAAATATTACATACCCATTTTTCCAGTGGTAACATTGTACTTTGAACTTTCACACTATGTTTCCATTTCTTCGCTCTGCAACCTGTATGTTTTTCCCATTCGCTAAGTGTCTGCTTTCTTGAACCACAAGAGCCACACTTGCACATGACTCTGAAAGAAAAGACAATCACAAGCTAGTCAATGGAATTCTTCAGGGAAGAAATCAAGTGCATTCACCTAAGGTTCTTTTATTTTTCTCAAACTGTTTTTTTTTTGTTTGGAACTTAGTGTCAGGGTGATAAACAAAACTATTGAAGTTAACTTCATTTCTGCGATAATACTCTATAAATGCTAACATAATAGTCAACTACAAAATCATAAACAAAATATATGCATATGCATTAGCTAGAGGAAAAAAAGAGAGTATAAAAAAACAAACTTCCTTCAGAGAATCCTAGGGGCAAAAGAAAAGGAAAAAGTAGATAAATGGAGAGAGATCATCTCCACGAACATGAATTCAGGACCCTATGGGGGGTGTATAAATTTTTTTCCTTCCATCATATATAAGAAGTCAAGATAAGTAAATCAGATTATCTCCCATAATATCCAAGAAGTGCTGAAGGCTTACAGATGAAGCTTTGGGATGTAAAAGCCTTCCATGCCATTGCACACCACCAATACTTTCTCAGGTATCATAGATTTTTGGCTATTCTCTATTGATCTGTCTCAAAAAATATCACATAATTAGACTCGGAATAAAATTAAATTCTGTAAAATAGAAGAAAAAGTAAGCAACTGACAATTACTACATACTCGATATTTGACTTGAATGTTTGTGATTCTGGTAATTTACAATTGATCTTTCCGTTGCAGTCTGGACAATAGTAATCTGTATTTTCCAGATCCTGTAACCGCAAATCAGACATTTATCTTCAGCCACTGAGAGAAATTTTAAAATAATAAAAATAAATAAATAGTGCCATCATATTTAAGCATGATACAGCACCTTGAAAAGTTTGCTGGATATTTTATCACACTCAGCATGCACCCACACATTACAACCATCACAACACACCTGATACAAAGGGTTCAGTCCCAAAAGATGTCACAATTTGGTCAAATGAAACAAATTAAAATTAAAAAAATAAAAATAAATAAACTACATTGACAAAACAGACAATCTCACCCAATTCCCACCATCTGAATGATGCCAGATCCTTTTGCAAATGCCACAATATTGTTTTGATTTTCGTAACTGTAAGAACATAAAAAAGAAAATTCAAATACCTGCTATAAAATTTACTGAAAATTTTATAGGCATTATAAATGACTGATTCATAACCTTAGAACAATATTTGCAATAAAATTGGGGTGCACAATTTGAATCCTTAATTTTCTTCATGTTTTTGCATGGAAACATCAGACCACAGCCAGCGCAATAACTTGTATCCTGCACAATATATCCACTGGATAAAAATATACAAATTGGCTCTCCTAGTTATTAATCCTTTTTAATTTAGTTTTTCAACCATGAAAAACTATACTTGCAAATGTGATAGATTGCAAAAGCATGATTTAAATTTTAAACCTATGATGATAACTCAATTGGGCTTTTTTGGCTCCACTCTTTTTTTTTTTTTAAAACAGTAGCTTTATAATATAGGTATAAGAAATTTAATAAAAAAATTACTAAAGCTTTGTCAATGTTAGTTTACTTTGTCAGCCATCCTAGGTTCTTTCTATTTTTTCTAGTTCCTAGTTCCACAAATAAGCTGTCCTTCCTCCACAAATAAACAGTCATATCATACGCACTCATCCATGATTCCTCCACAAATAAATGTTGACTACCGCAGCCTTTGTCAATGATAACTAAACATGACTAAAACTCTTTCCTATGTATACCAAAGTTTATAAAAGCTCTCATCCAGCGGTAAAGCATAAAATGTAAAAATTAATCTCACCTGATCCTGGCCGCAGCATTCCTCATCAACATAAGAACCAGTGGCCTCTGGAAGTTCATCCAGCTGAACTTCTACATCAGTTACTTCCTCTCTTCCCAAATGTGATTCCAGAACACCATCTTCTGCTAGCATTGCCTCCTCCAGTGCCATGCGGAAGTCACTCGGCTTGCTCTTGTACAATCGGGTCTGCCCCTGAAACCTGAACAAATATCAACTTTCATCAATTAAACATTGAACCTTCTTACAGAAAAAACCACAGCACACCCAAAGATCATTCAACCACACACCTATCCAAGAACTCCGAGAAGGGGAACACCATTCCCTGCTTCACCCACGCGTAGTCCTGCACATATCATTCTTTGAGACCTCAACACTAAAACCCAGAACCAAAATCTCACCAAATCCATGACACCATAAACAACACTTACCCTTTGAGTTCCATTCTTCGAATAACCGAAAAACATCACGCAAAGCGCACCGGGAACACAACAGCTGAGTACCGACTCTGGAGCCTCCAAAACAGGATCAATCACCACAGCAGGCCAAGCCGGGTACCTCTTCCCACACTTTGCCCAAACGATATCCCCCAAAGCAAAATCCTCCGGCTTGTAAATCTCTCTCCTCTTCTCACCAATGGGCTTTTGGTCCACATCCTCAAAACTAATCCCAGAAGTGTTACTCTCAGCCTTAACAACAGTCCTTCTCTCAACACTAGACGAATAACAAACACTATCACTCTTCTCCACTTTCACACCAATGCCACCCCTTCCATCCTCCACAAAACTCTTAACATTATCCTCAAAGCTCGAGTCTCCATCCGCAGCGTCAAGGACCGAGTCACTGAACCTCGACGGAAGCTTCTGGGCGCGGCCACGCGAGGACCGCATCAGCGGAGGCCGACGCGCCTCCTTCGCCACTTTCCGGTTAAAAGGAACGGAATTTGAATTGGACTGAACCTCACCACCGGCACCACCACCCCAATACGATCCTTCGCTGCTCCAAGAGCCAGAACCGCTGCTGAAATATTCAGCATCCCCTGGCACTCCCAGCGAGTAAAAACCGTTCACCCTACGCTTCTTCTGAATCGCATTCTCGGAATCCTCAATCTTACATCGCTTCAGGTTCGGCGTTTCGGTTTTCATCGTCCGCTTCACTATCATAATGCTGCAACCATCCACATCGACGATTCCGCGCACCACGAAACCCTAATTTTAAACCTATGATAACACCGTTGCCAAAATTCGCGGAATTTGAGCCCAAACCTCACGAGGCCTGGTAAAATTCGCAATATATCCTGTTATTGCCACGAGTATTGAATTTTGCAACGCGAGTGAGTGATTTTTTTTCTTTTAAGAAAACCTGAATCGAACAATGAAGCCGCAAGGGAACGAAGGAACGAAGGTATGAGTGGGTTTTGTATTTTTTTTTTTAACCTTTTGATAACTCAGGGGAAACGGAAAGGATGTTGAATTGAACGGTGAATGGAACGTTGGATTGGATCTCTGAAACGATTAGCGAGAAGGCGGAACGAGAAATCCCAGGAAAACGCAGTGTGAGGAATTTCCCGAGAAAGGAGCAATTTGAATTGGCAGAGAGAAAAGAAGAAAGAAGCAGAAGAAGCTTATGTTGTGTTGTTGTGTGACACAGGGAACGCCCCGTCCAAGACACATAAACAAAACAAGTGTGCTGTGGAATTTTTAATTTATATAGTACTATTTTTTGAAGATGAGAAAAAAAAAATAGAAGGCGAATTATTAGTTATTATATGGACGATAGTAAATAATTTTTCAAACAAGGTTCTACTATTAAATATTGTTATGTTTGAAATTTTTGTAGAAGTTATTCAATTTTTAATACGGTTTATTATATTGTAAAAAACATAAAATAAAATACAAAGGACACGTTCAGCCAATCAGCCATCAGTATTTTAAATTTAAATTTATTTAATTTTTGTTCCTGAGAATACGGAATGCTTGGGATTTTATGATGTGAATTTGAGGAATGCGCGCCAATCAATAATTTTTATTTATTTATTTATAGGTAGCATGAATTTATATGTGCTACTTTAATTATGACGTGCATGAGCATGACAAGAATGGCACTCAAAAAGTATTTACAATTAAATATTAATTAACGTAACTAGGGTTGGGCCGAAGAGAGGAGCGAGTTGGGGCTTAATGGGCCAATGCCCTAGTTTGGGTTCGGGGCATACCCGAATCCGGAAGTAACCCGAGTTCTGCTCCTGCATCTCTATATGACTACCCTGGTTTTCATCTTGTTTCCGCAAATCCTTTTCCCCTAACTCCAATTCATTCATTTGCTTCTTCTTCTTCGGCGTGGAAATGATGGGAATAATAGTAAAAGGTTTGAGCGGGAACAACGCGCGTTGGTACGGCGGCGACGGTGGTTTGAAGTGAGTTTAGGGTAAAGCGAAGAAGGCCCCTGTTCCTTGCGTAGTAATTGCATGGCGACACTCGCAACTTCTTCTACAACAATGAACAAAGGGGTTGTATGAAAAGGCGTGGGTTGCTTTCTAGTATGGATTCACAACCTAGACTTCTCCCCATATTTTTATCGCTTCATTCCACTGTTCTGCCACCAATGTTGTTCCTGCGTTGATTACAACCTTCACACTGATCCACGCCTTCAATCACTTCCACCGTTGTTCGTTCGTCTGCCACTGCTTTCGTTTATTTCAAATATACTCTTTTTTTTTTTGTTCCGTCTTTTATAATCTCTTAAATTGCAATTTCTATGTGCTGGGTTAGAATCCATGGTCTTCCAATGGAGTATTGGCGGCCTCTTATTTTATTCTCAATTGCTCGCGGGGTGGGTGAACCCATCTCTATTGATGGTGCCACTGCAGCAATATCTTTCGGCCATTTCGCAAGGGTTCTTGTTGATCTTGACCTTAAGCAACCACTGGCTGAGCAAATCCTGGTGGAAATGGAGGGTTTTGCTTCTTTTTTTTTGTTGAACTCACTTATGAAAATTACCTGATTACTGCAGTTCTTGCAAAATAATTGGGCATTCTGATGTTAATTGCAGGCACACCAAGGAACATCGACCTCCTAGCTCTAAAGCTCGGTATGTGGCCAAAACCAATCCCCAGAAGGGGGTGCAAAGAAGGATGATACTCAGGCGGATACAGGGAAGCAGCATGATGCACACAATGGAGAACAAGAATTTGATCAGGAAGACCAGAATTCTAAGCATCAGGACATGGGTCCGGGTGAAACTGAGAAGCACAATGAGGCTCACTCACCTGTTAACCAGGATCAGGAAGACCAGAATTCTCAGCACCAGGACATGGGCCAGGATGAAACTGAAAAGACAAATGAGGCTCATTCAACTGCTAACCAGGATCAGGATTCCAGTGATGAGGAATTTCCAGATTCCCCCTAATCCCCTTAAGGGGTTTTCTGATGGCAGGAATGACCTGCATCATACCCCTGGTTTCTTTCAGGGTCAGAGGTCTGAAGCAGCTAACCAGGAACATCACTCTGATGAGGCACTGGCGAATGTGGATCAGGAACAACAGAGTCCAATACTGTTTGGCACTGTTAACCCTGGCTTACAGCATGCTGATTCAAGGTCAAAATCTGGGAAGCCTGCTAGCACAGAGAAGCCTATCTTCCCTCAGGCCTCAGTGTTCAGGAGACTGTGGACATTCCTCAGAAGGCAGCTGAGGATATGCAACAACTCAATAAGTTTTGGGCTTCTGAGGAAGAGAACTCAGATACTGAATCTCTCAGTATGGTCCAGCAAGGTAGAGCATTGGAATCTGAATTCCAAGAGGTGATTTCTAAGTTCAGAAAGAAAAAACAGAAGAAATTAAGCCATGAAAGGTATAATTTCAGAAAAAAAAATAAGCCCCTTTAATTGTCTTATTTTGTTGCTGTACCACAATTGGAGTTCCCTGCTTTCTTTGTGAAATTGTGGTGTTTTTGTAAGTTGTCAAATGCTGTGAGCTCAGTTTATTAGCTTAACTATCCCTTGTGGTGGTCATGTGAGAACTTTTGGAGTCTCAGATCATTGTAGCACTGGCTTTATGTTATGTGCAATACTACACTCCTTCACTGTTTCAATTACATCAGCTGTAATAACAAGAATTCAGTCATGGGTTAGCTTGGCTTGGATAATAATGCAGCCTTGTTGATACAGCTTGTATGCTGTCTGGTGGCTGCAGCATAACAGCGGAGTCACTCGCAGTTATGCGCAACTAGAATAGTTTGTTTAGTTCTTGTAAATCAGATTCATGTTCTGATACTTGTAAATCAATTTTGGTTTGATTGATGTTGTATTTCTGAATGGGTCCCCCATTGTAATCTCTCCTTTCTGAATGGCTTCTGGACTGAAATTTCAATAAAAAAAAAATTCTATGCTTTAGTCCTCAAATTCTCAAAATTGTTTTTTTAGTCCTTCGTAGCTGATTATGCACAATTTGAAGTTTTTTTTTAAATGCATTTCGTGATTCTCAGGACTTGAAAATGCAATTTTTAATTTGGGTGGTGGACATTATCGAAATAAAATACTTATCTACCTATTTTGATTTGTCTGCGGAAAAATAAATGCTTTTGACATATTAATTCTATTGAAATTTTGCTTTTGTTGTTGGATGGTGCTCTACCAAAATTGTTGTTGGCTTGTCTGAACTCATTCATACAAAAGTGAGGTGCTTGCAAAATATGTAGTGGCGTTTCTGTCCATAATATGCAACAATTTACAAATTTATGTAGAGTAGACACTAGAAGATTGGTGTGATACTCTTTTTAAACACTTTATCATTGTTTATTTTTGTTGGTTAATAAGTGCATGGCACAGGTGATGAGAGAAGCATATGGGAATTAATGACGTTCTCTGTGGTCTGAGAATGCGTTTCAAAACAAAGCTTTCTAAAGCCTCTCGCCAATGGGAATATTGAACACAGCTGCGAAGTCTACCTCCACCGAGTGTCATTATTTCATGTCTTAGCATTCATATATTTGACTTGTAAAAAAATGAGGATTCATATATTTGAAATGGAATTATATCTTTTGATTATTTTTTAATTTCACAAAAACTAAATATTATATGGAGGAGATTATTTTGGCAATCAAGTATATGGACTGGTACTGAATAAACCCCAATAATTATACACATAATATAATAGTAATAGACTAGGCTCTAATGTAGAATTTGACCACATTTATTTCGGAGTATTGCAATCAATAGCTAGCTATAGAAGGAGACATGTTTAGCAAGTACTAACTTGGTAGTATTACAGAGTAACAATATAAAAAATGTTATGGATGATGTATTTGGAGATTCGTACAAGTGTACACTACTTTACTACAACCTTGGCCATTGCAAAAAATTATTTTGAACACTACACAACTATTCAATATGCACTATTCAGTATGCATTTTAAGTGAGAACAGCTTCTAAATAAGAACAAATAATAATAACTATTGAATTAAAATTAAAAATAATAAATGTATCATATTAAAACCTTAATTTTAAGTTAGTTTTTTTTTTTGTATTTTTTTCTAACAGCACATAGACAAAACACTACCCTCGTCACCATGACCATCGCCTCATCACCACCAACATGGTTATTATCGTCGTTTTTACAACCATCAAGGCCATTATAGTTATCACGGCCACCGTTGTCGTCCCCGTTATTGTCGCCACCACCACCATCGACAGCGGTGGTGGTGGCGACAACAACGCGACGACAGTGGCCCTAATGGTAGCAAGAACAGCGGTAGTAACCATGTTGTTGGTGGTAGTGATAGTGGTAGTGATGGTGGTGGCGGTGACGACAGCGACGGGGCAATGGTCATAGTGATGAAGGTGGTGTTTTGCCTATGTACTGTTGAGAAAAAATGTAAAGAAAAAAAAAAACTAATTGAAAGAGAAAGAGAAGGATAGGATAGGATCTCACAATAATTTGAGGTTTTAATTTGTTGTTTGTTATTTTTAATTTTAATTAAATGATTATTATTGTTTATTCTCATTTAAAAGTTGTTCTTGGTCCATTTTATATATATATATATATATATATATATATAATTAAATTAGTTAGCCATAGTGAGCTATTGAGTGGACTGACCCGCAAAATGAATTAGACCAACTTTTTAACCATTTTTATTTTTTATTTTTAAGGTTCATTGATTAGCCTTAGCCTATAAGATTTGTGGGCTTTTTGGGTCTGTAGCCTATGTGGGCCAAGGAAAAGCCGAATTGACAACTTCAATTTATTTATAGGGTAATTTGAGATGAATGAGAGTTTGGTGTGAAATGTATATTCAAAAAAGTGAAGAGGAATATTAAAAATATAAATTTAGAAAATGACAAAAGTAAGAATTTTAAATTATTATTTTTTAATTAGAATTAAAATTTCACTTAGATAATATAATATACGTAATAAGAGATTCTATTTTGTCGTGTAATGGTAATATATCTAAGGTTTTTTTCTAAAGAAATTGATGATTTGGTTTGGATTGATTTGATTTTATTATCTTAGTAATATTATTTGAAATCCAATGATTGTTTAACTAAAAAATATTTTTTTTATTTTTGTTATTATCAATTTACATTTTTTTTATATTGGGTTGGGATTAATTGACACCAAGGTGTCAAATTAAATTTTGACACTAAATCGCAATCATTCATTTTAATTAAATCTAATATATTTTATTAACTCATTAAAATTAAAATTAAAACATCATTTAATAATAATATCTCTAAAAGTTTATTTAACATATAATCAAAATATTTAATTTATTATGTTTTAAATATTAGAAAATCATTATCATCATAATTGTCATCACCATCATTATGATTATTCTCACCACTACCAATTAGTTACCACTAAGAGTGCCTCCATGACTATCGACATTGTCACCAACATAATCATCATCTTGTTGTTTATCATTGTTATTTACTGACAATAATAATGAAATATTTAAAATATTCATGATACAAATCTTTTAAATCTTTTGTAAATTTTATAAATATTTTATGGTTAAATGAAGTTTTAATTTAAATTTAAAATGATTTTAATAATTATATTTTTATTAAGAATAATTATTTAAGTTAACGGTTGGTTAAGATGTAATGACAAAGTTTAGTTTTACACGTTAAAGTGGGTAATAAACTTTTTTTCTTTTTCTTTTTGAAGTGGGGATAAAAAACTAATTAAACCCTAGTTTAGAGAAATGTCATTGCAGCTTAACAATGCAGCCATAAGAACCAACTCTGCCCAAACATTATGCAACCTTAAACCCAATGTCCCTCATCACTCGCTTTACCCGCCAAAATTCCTCAAGCGCCTCGCTCCTCACGCGCCACCTCTGCTCCGCCGCATCCAAACTCCACGCCAGTTACACTTTCAAACCACCGTCTTCTCTCACTCCTGAATCCCAATGCCCCAACTCCCCTCCCACCAGGCCCAACCAGAAAAAGCCCAAGCCCAGGTACCGGCCCCCCTCCTCCCTCGACCGGACAGGCCGGAAGCCAGTCCGGTCCAACGACCTGCCATTCGATTTCCGGTTCAGCTACACGGAGAGCAGCGCCAAGGTGCGGCCAATCGGGCTCAGGGAGCCCAAGTACTCGCCTTTTGGGCCGGGGCGGGTTGATAGAAAGTGGACCGGAGTGTGCGCACCGGCGGTGGACCCCACAGTGGAGAGCTTGGAGGGGTCGGAGGACCCTAAGTTGGAGGAGGAGAGAAAGAAGAAGAGAGAGATGATTCAAGGAAAACCACTTACGAATGAAGAGAGAAAGGCACTGGTTTCGCAATTTGAGAGAAGCAAAACTAATAGGCATGTCAATCTCGGTATGAAAATTGAAACTTTTTAAATTACCTTTTTTTTTTATGTGTAATGTGTCTGTTTTAAATTTTTAGAATTGGAATTTGGAACTGTGAAAAATATTGTGTTAAGTTGAAAACATTAGGGACTAATGTTTAATTAGAAGTTTGAAAGGCTGTGCACGCATTCCAATGACAAAATGAAAGTAAAAGCAAGGATAATGATACTTTGACAAAAGTACTTTTGTCTCTGTAACTGATTAGTGATTACCAAACATGAAGTGATGGACTTTGATTGTTTTGGTTGCAGGGAGGGATGGTTTAACTCACAACATGCTGAATGTTATTCATAACCATTGGAAATTTTCTGAAGCAGTTAGAATCAAATGCATGGGTGTTCCAACTATGGACATGAAAAATATTTGTACCCAGCTTGAGGTTAGTTTGTGCCTTTTCTCACTTTTTCACTTTTTCACTTCTTCTCATGTAACAACCTTGTTGCCTACTAAAGTAAATTTTTTTATTATGATCCATTTTGAAACATGTTGACTCTTATGATAGTTGATTTGTAGGTTGGATTGTGTGTGATTCTTATGTCTAAACTTGTCTGCTAACGCATGGTAACTGTTAAATAACTAGAACAGACAACATTATAGAAAAATAGGCAGTAAACCGTGTGTCTGAATACACCACGGAGCATAGTTTATATAGGCTTATTTGCATTTATTACACAATATATTGTTTCCTCTAAATGAGATATTGTTGCCTATAAACTATAATTATGAATAAAATCAGAATATTAATTCTGATTTTCAACATTCCCCTCAAGTTGGAGCATATAAATCATATGCACCAAGCTTGTTACATATATAGTTAACCCGTGGACCCCTCAAAGCTTTGGTGAACACATCTCTAAGTGATCACTAGAGTTAACAAATCTAGTGATGATATCTCCCGATTCAATCTTCTCTCTAACAAAATGACACCCACTTCAATGTGTTTGGTCCTTTCATGAAACACTTGGGTTAGATGCAATATGTAGAGCTGCTCGATTATCACAAATCGAGTCATTTTGGCATCCTCTTCAAACTTGAGCTCTTTAATAAGTTGCTTTAACCAGCACAAGTTCACAAGTTGTCATGACCCATAGCTCTATATTCCGCCTCAAAGACTAGACCTTGCTACTACACTTTGCTTCTTGCTCTTCCAGGATATAAGATTTCCACCAATCATTATACAATATCCTCAAGTAGATCGTCTGTCACTAGGAGAACCAAATTGATCTGCATCCGAATATCCAACAATTTGGACATGTCCTTTGTCATTATAGACAAGTCCTCTTCCAGGAGCACCTTTGATGTATTTGAAAATCCGCATAACCGCCTCCCAATGATCTTGACACGGAGAATTCAAGAACCGACTCACCACACTAACAAAACAAAAAGCAATGTCGGGACGAGTGAGTGACAGTAAGGTAATTTAGTTTCCCAACTAACCTTCGATATCTTCCCGGGTCCGCAAAAGGAACCCCCGGTTTAGGTAGTAGTTTGACACCTGGGGTCCATAGGAGTGTCCATTGGCTTAGCATTCATTAGGCCAATTTCCTCAAGGATGTCAAGAGCATACTTCCTTTGAGAGATCACCACACCATCCTTGGATTGGGCCACTTCAATACCTAAGAAATATCGAAGTTTTCCAAGGTCCTTAGTTTGGAATTGGCGAGAGAGGTATTGCTTTAGTTGGGCTATGCCATGCTCATCACCTCCAAAGTGATAACAATGTCATCCACATACACAACGAGGTAGATACATCCTCGTGGTGAATGGCGATAAAAGACCGAATGGTCACCACCATCTGCGAATCAAGCCAAATCATTGTTGTACAACAAAGATGTAAATCTGCCAAACCATGCTCTCGAGACTGTTTGAGTCCATAAAGGGATCTCCGAAGTCGACAAACCATGGTAGATGATTCCCCCGAGCAACAAAGCAAGGTGGTTGCTCCATGTAGACTTCTTCCTCAAGATCTCCATGTAGAAAAGCATTTTTTATATCAAGTTGGAAAAGGGCCCAGTGGCGAATGGTCAGCAGAAAAGTAATAGCCGGACAGATGTCATTTTTGCCACAGGGGAGAATGTGTCAAGATAATCCTGGCCAAACACCCGAGTGTAGCCCTTTGCCACTAATCGGAGCTTTGAATCGATCAATCTTGCCAGTGGGTCCAACTTTAAGGAGTACTGACCACCGACACCCGACGACGGACTTCCCAAGAGGAAGAGGCACCAAATCCCAAGTACCACCGCTTTGTAGGGCACACATCTCGTCAATCATTGCCTGTCTCCCATTCTCAGGGGGATAAAGCTTCACCCGGAGAGTTAGGAATAGACACGAAGACAAAGACGAAAGACAAGTATAAAGTAAGGGAGAAAGACGGTGATAACTCAACGTAACATAGTGAGGGGATGGGTTACGGGTTGTACGTGTACCTTTTCTAAGAGCAATGGGTAGGCCGGGGGTCGACGAAGGACTCGGATCCGGAAAGAGATTGGAGCTAGAGGTGGGTCGATCATGGTCGCATCCTCAATCGGAGCCTCAACTATAGGGATAGGCACTTGAGCGACCTGGGGCCGTGGTCGTCTATGATATGTCCGAATAGGTTGTGGTTGGAGAGAATGTACTGGTGATAGTTCTTCTAAGACAATGGGAAGAGGAGCAAGAGAAGGACTTTCCGGTGGGAGAGAATGATAAGAGTCAAAAGGAGCGGAAGCAGCACTCAAAGTAGGGCACGACTCAAAGAAAGACACATCACGAGAGATGAAATAACGTTTAAGGGTAGGGGAAAAACATCTATACCCTTTCTCGGGATCGATGGTAGCCAAGGAAAACACACTTGATAGACCGAAATGATAATTTGTCAAGCCTCGGCGAAAGGTTATGAACAAAACATGTGGAACCAAAGACACGGGGAGACACGGGATGAAGTGGTGTATGGGGAAACAAAACCGAAAGTAAGGGTTTGGCCTTCAAGAACAGAGAGGATGGCATACGATTGATAAGATAACAAGTCAGAAGAACAAAGATCGCCCAAAAAGTGAGAAGGGACATTGCCATGAAGGAGAAGTGGTCCTAGTGGTTTCAACAAGGTGCCGATTTTTACGTTCGGCAACCCCATTTTCTTTGAGGCGTATGAGCACAAGAAGTTTGGTGAAGGATACCTTTCGATGCCATAAACCTGTTGGAATGGGTTGGATAAGTATTCACGGGCATTGTCACTTCTACAAAGGGTTCGAATAGGAACACCGAATTGAGTTTGAATTTCAAGATAGAATTTTTCAAATAGGGAAAATAATTCAGATCTATTTTTCATTAAGAATAACCATGTGCAACGACTAAAATCATCAATGAATGTAACAAAATATTTAAAACCGTAAGAGGTAAGGACCGAGACGGACCCCAAACATCGAATGGATTAAAGCAAAGGGGGCGCAGCACCGTTTATTCATACGGTCGGGAAAAAAATTGACGCGTGTGTTTTCCTAACCGACACGACTCACAATTTAAAACAGACAATTTGGACAAACTAGGGACCAACTTTTGAAGGATCGGAAGGTCGGATGACCCAACCGAGCATGGATGGTAAGGGGAGAGGATGCGGCGTAACATGCCTGGTGATGGGGTAGAGAGGTAGTACGGACCATGAGACTCACATCCAAAGTGCCAATCATCTTTCCGTGACTCTCGGTCCTGCAAGATAACAAGATCCTTAGTGAATGTGATCAAACAATCATGTGATTGGGTCAAACGGTGAGCAGATGCAAGGTTAAAGGGACAATCGGGTACAAATAAAACAGACTTGACAGTTAAAGTGGGTAGGGGATGGGTGGTGCCAATTCCTTGTGATTGTGTTTGGGAACCATTGGCGAGAGGTAATAATAGGTAGAAAACCAGAGGTAGAAATAGAAGAGAAAAGAGAGCGATTACCGGAGATGTGATCGGAGGCACCGAGTCAAGCACCCAAGGCCCATAGAAGGAGACCGTGAGAGACAAACAAAAGAATTACCAGTTGTGCTACAAGAAGCGGTGGTACCCGAGTTCCGACGACTTCCAAACCATTGGAGAAAATCCTCATACATCGCGAGGGTGGGTGGGGCGATCGGTGGTTGAAGAAGTGGTGGGCGATGAGGAATTGGTCACATTAGCGGCATGAGGGGCCTACCAATTATTTGCCAAAGAACGATCAACAATGTGACCATCCTTATGACAATGAGTGCACGTATACTTATTCTTTGATTTGGAATTTCCATGCCGAGGACTCGCCATCATGGGAGGCAAAGGCGGAAGAGTCACCCACCGGGGCGTAAGATGAGACATTGGTCCGCTTAGGTGGGACTCGAAGAAGGCGTAAGAAGCACTAGTCATAGTGGGCACTTATAGGGGACCCCAAAATCTGGTCACGAGTGGCGGAATACTCCGGAGGCAAGCCATAAAGGGCAAAGGACATAAAGAAGGTACTTTGCGGTTTGCAAGTTCCTTCTTAGCTTCTTCGAGTTTGGTGGCGGCGGGAGGAAAAAGTTCATTGAAATCATGGAGGCGGCATGAACTCTTCCAAGGTAGCGGAGACATTGGGCCATCAAATTTGCGAGGAGCAACGAGGGTCATTAGTTCTTGGCAAACTCCATGAGGCGTTGAGCATCATTAGTGTAAAGGGCTCGAGCTTCTGACCAAACCGATTCGCACGTGGCATGTGGTCGAAAAATCGGTTTGATAGAAGGATGAAGAGTAGACTTGATGACGCTACACAACTGCGCATCAATTTTCTCCCACTTAGGACGATCGGCCACCACCACGTAATCAATAGTGGTTGTAAGGTGATCTTTGTATCCCCGACCACTAATCCAAAGGAGAATGCCGGAAGCCCATGTGGAGTAGTTTGAACCATCCAACTTCTCCGTAGCAGGGGTAAAGTTCGAAAGTAGAGGGGGTTCTGGCCTAGGCATTTCAGTTTCAGCAGACATGATGCAAGGGAGCAAGGGAACAGTGTAAAAAAAAACGAAACCCTAGAGAGAGAGGGAAGCAAATCTCGTCAGATGAAGATGGCACAGGGAGGGGTAGGTTCGCACAGAGAGACGACGCCGCGTTCAAGTCGCCGCGGAAGGGATCTCCACGCGCCGTCACGCGAGACGCACACACCGAAAAATGGTGTTTGGCACACGCTGCATGACGCGCGTGTGGGCGCGTCGGAGTCTTGGTGGAGATTCCGTCAACGGCGGAGGACAGCGAGGGGCCACGCGATTCTGATGGCGATGAAATTCGCCGGAGTATGTTGCCGGAAATTTTCCTCGCACGGCGGTCGGCGGCCGGCATCGCGAGGGTTTCAGCACAAAAAATAGAGACAGCAGCAGCAGGGTTACAAAGCAATACGAAAATCCAACAAAATTGCGTCGGAGGACAGTGGGTCCTCCAAAAAAAACGGTTTTAGGTACTACCCAACCTGGCTCTAGATACCATGTTAAATAACTAGAACAGACAACATTATAGAAAAATAGGCAGTAAACCGTGTGTCTGAATACACCACGGAGCATAGTTTATATAGGCTTATTTGCATTTATTACACAATATATTGTTTCCTCTAAATGAGATATTGTTGCCTATAAACTATAATTATGAATAAAATCAGAATATTAATTCTGATTTTCAACAGTAACCAATTCCGGTGTTCTTGTTGCAGGACAAATTATTTGGGAAGGTCATTTTCAGACATGGGGGTACACTTATATTATACAGAGGCAGGAATTATATTCCGAAAAAGAGGCCTGTAGTTCCTGTCATGTTATGGAAGCCCCATGAACCTGTATATCCCAGACTGATTAAGACAACAATTGATGGCTTAAGTATTAAGGAAACAAAAGAAATGCGGAAGAGGGGCCTAGCTGTACCTGCTTTAACAAAACTTGGTATGTGCGATGTATTTTCTTATTTTAGATGCCAGTATGTTTTTGCAAGCATTGTTGACTCTGAAGTGAATTGCAGCCAAAAATGGTTATTATGCTTTTTTGGTACCCATGGTCAGAGATGCTTTCCTCTCCTGTGAATTGGTTCGGATAGACTGTGAAGGGCTTGAGCGGAAAGATTACAAGAAAATAGGCTGCAAACTCAGGGTAAAGACAATTCTCTTTAGCTTCGTTGATTAAGTTGTTGTGGTAACCAGCTTTACAATGCTATCTTTGCCATGTAATTTTCTTGTGTTGCATAACTATAATGAAGAATGCCCTTTTCAGCTTGGATGATTAGGTACACCTCAATAGAAGTTTTAAATTTGAGTCTGTTTAATGTAGAATCACTTTGGTTTTGAAGTGTCGATAGGGATATATTTTAGAATCCTGTTGGGCCAATTAGTTTATTTTTTAGGGGAGCATGGAAATCCTACTACCCTAAATCAATCTTATGATCTATAAATATTTAAAAGTTTACTTTGAAAAACTACCCTCAATCAATCTTATGATCTATATTTAAAAATTTACTTTGAAAAACTACCGAAGTAGATTGGATTGTGTGTTACTTGGTGATAATGGTTATCTATCAGTTTTTAAGTCAAATCAAAGGAGTAAAGTGTAATTTTTTTTTATAATTATGTAACTTGAAGGTAAATAACAATAATAGTGGTAATGGTAATACAATAATATTGGCACTCTGCTCTACCTTCCAAACATTATATAGAGAATACATGATTTCTGATTTTCAAGTTTTGTTCCCCTGGGTTTGGTGATTTAAGTTGCTCCTTATCAATTATCTCGTGTGTTAATGCAGGACATGGTCCCCTGTATTCTGGTGACTTTCGAGAATGAACAAATTGTGGTTTGGAGGGGGAACGATTACAAGCCCCCGAATGATGGATACTTTCTTAAAGATCGAGAATCGTTTGACGACAATGATGACTTGTGTGCAGGAAAAGAGCAACAGGCTATGTAACACTGTAACACTGCAATCAGGTGTGATAATTAAGTGAAATCTTTGTGCAAATTGCGGCAATGAATCAGAAGTTCCCTAGAGATGGGATTGTTTGTGTTCTGTGTAAATAAAGTCAATGAGGGAATTTGAGATAGTTTACCGCCACGGTTGATGCCTCTATTTGGATATAACAAGATATATCTAAACTGTTCTTTTTTCCATGATTCATTTTAGGCCTTAAAAGTTGTAAGGAAAAATCTGAAGATATAGGATTAGTTTCTAACCATATAATGGCTATTTATACTGCAGCACTGCAGATATTTCATGATGTGAGAGAATCTTGGTACCATTACCAAATTTTCAGTTTGATATGAAGAGCTAAATGTACAAATGAGTAATTTTTTTTCTTACAGTTCATGTTTGGATTATTTTAGTTTTAGAATTTTCTTATTTCAAAACCTGTTTTAGTAAGGTTTTGTTTACAAGTTATTTTTTAACAAAGAGTGAAGGCTACTGCTGAATCATATGAAACGAAAATTGATAAAAACTACTTAAAGTCATCCAACCATGATTTTTCATTACTTTTTTTTATCTAATATTTAACCAGGGAAATACTAGCACATGATGTTGTCACGATTATTAATTTAATATTTAACCAACCAGGACGAACATAAAACTCATGATAATCATGTTCCCCTATTAATGCAATTGATGTTTTATTAACAACCACCCTTAGGTAAGGAATGCTTAAAAGGTTTAAAAAAACAAAAGGATAACAGATGGAATGAGATTGAAGAAACTCAGTATTATAGTGATAATAATTGCACTTTTATATTGAGAAGAAAATGTCCGTAGTAATGTTAAGGGGAGTTTTACCTTTGTAACTTGGATGCAACTTCCTTAACATGTTCAAACTACTAGGGTCATAGTTAGAGGAATTGCTGTAATTTATTTCTTTTTTCACGTGATATTTAATAAATCTAGCGTCCATAATTAAAGCATTTACAACTAAATAACACGTGGAATTAGAATTTTTTTACTTCATAACTTCAGTAATAATAGTAATAATTAGGATGTCAATTTGATTACCTAACTCATTTGCAGGTCAAGATAAATTGGGTCATTAATTTGTGGTACGAAATAGTAGTTATGAAAAAAAAAAATCAACATTTCTATTAGCCTGTAGCCTTGCACGTCCAAATTTCTTAGTAGGGGCAGTGTTGCATTGATTTGATTTGATTAATAAAGATTGAGGATTGTATGAGGAGTTCTGTGGCTTTGGACTTTCTATGTCTCCTAAGGATTTCTCCTCATAAGGTGCATCATCATAGTATTAGTCTTCCACTAAAATAATCATTGGTCAAAAACATATTTGAGTCTGATGGGAGTTACTGTCCACATTGAAATGTATGACTCGAAAGAGACATGATATGATTGGTGTCATGGGGTTGCCAGTTGGTTCATTGCATTCTTCTGCAACCATGTTATGCTTATCTTTTCCTAGGTTGTTGTATTTTGCCTGACCGTTAGGTTTCTTCCCTTGGTACTTTAGTTGACTGATCAATGTATGACAGATTCCTCTTAGTGCCCGACATGAGTGGAGACTAGCAATTCAATTTCATTGTAAAAAAAAAAAAAAAAAGCTTCAACCACTATTGGCTGGTGATGAAGGATATGTGTTCTTAGTATTCTTCTAAGAATTATTGAATGGACAGTTTTACCTTTTTTTTGTTACTCTGATTTTTTTTGTTCGAAGAAAGTTTAGATTATTTAAGTTTTGAGAACTTCAACGTGTTTGAAAAAACGTCCAACTAAATGAATTTATGCGTCAAAAAATATTTACAAACATATATATTGATTACCCATTAATAACGAAATTCCAACTATTTGATATGTTAAAATGTTGTGCTAAACGGGGTTTCCACCTTAGAAGAAATCTGTAAAAGGTGGTAGACAGAAAGAGCCTACCTGACATATAAGGAGACAAGGAGTGGGTTAATTTGGTTGATCATGAAAGGCTACATACATCAATTATTTTGCATTTGGAGAGTAATGGGTTGGTTAGCCAATCGTTTAGGACCCTTCAAACTCCTACTAGAGTCGTTGGTAAAAAAACATTGATTTGATTGGCTTTGTTTGGTTTGGCCAATCTCTACTTAGCATTCCCAAATGTTTGATACACTTTGCACCAATAACACAACACAATTAACTACCCAAAGGCACGTGGAAGACACCAACTAATAACTAGATAGAGTGAAGTAGTAGCTTCAAAAAGAGACATATTTTAATCTATAATACTCTATTTTTTGTGCAATAGAATGAAAAATGTTATCCCATAATGTAATGCCGCCCCACACAATTAACCTAGTGGAGTTTATAAGAATGTCTACCCTGTCTGTAGTAGTGGCCACTGTCCTATAGCTGTCTCTTGCCAAAAGAGCATTAAAATAACTCATAATAAAGGTGCAAATTTGTGTCCACGTGTTAAAATTTTGATGGGTTGGAGAAATAGAAAAATTTAATTGTCCTAAGAAGTAGGAGTACCTTGATCTTAATTTATTTAAGCACTTTAATTTTGGTTGACGGATAGTGGGTTCGTTTATATTCATTTAACTAATTAAGCTTATGACGCGTTCAATAACTTTAGTTGTTATATTATGTCTAAGTCTCTCTAAAGTATCATTATTCATCAGGGACATTTTAATTGTGTAATTTAAGAAAATATTTTAAATCCTATTGAATTTGCATGAAATATACTCCTGTAACAAAAACACTAATATTCCATCGTGATTTAAGCATAGTATAGATTTATAGATTAGATTGTGTTAATTCTTCTTGATTTGTTAAGCCTTGATTGTATTTTTTATTAATATAGATTGTGTTTTTTCTTCTTGATTAGATTGTGTTAACCCTCAAGTGCAATGAAAACTTGGTTTGTATGGTTTCTGAGGGTTAAGCTTTGATCTGAGTTTAAAAAAATCCTAATTTTTTTTTATTAGGAGGAATTGAATTCAATATTAAAGATTTTATGTATATTCAAAATTTAAAGTCTAAATTGTACATTTTATTTAGGTTTTGCACTGGGAGGATTGTGAACGTGAATCATATTTTGATTATTTTCATTTTGAACTTCTAAAATGAAATTTAAGTTAATTCCATTAGTATAATTTTGTAAGGGTTAAATTCATATCAAACCATGATTGAATCATCAAAATTTAAAGTTTAAGGATAGTTCATCGGAAAGATTCGAGTCATATCAATCAATAGTTTAACACTTTAATATGAATAACAAACTATAATGAATTAGGTTGAACTATTCAAAATTATTTTGTGCTTCTAAAATAAGGATGAGATTCAAACTTATGAAAGTCAAATTTATATGATTTTTTTTTTCTAACCCATATTAGGGTCTGATATTTTTCTTTTTATATATAATTAGAACATGTAGGCTTTTTTTATTTTTTTATTTTTAATAGACCTGATGGAAAATAAAAGACATACAAAAAGCGCAGAAAATGTAAACCAATGGAAAAATATGTATTTCTCTTTTGTAACTACGGAAAAACACAAAAATGGATAGAAAGCCACCTATACAAGCAACATTGTCGTGGAAGAAAGTAACACTCAGAGAAAAACGTTTGCATATTTATTGAAACTGAATATATATAATTTTATTTTAAAAAAATTAGGTGAATTAATTAGTAACTTCAAACTCACAATGTTTATAGATTACCTAATAACGAAGTCTTTTTGACAACAGACAATTTTTATATAATAAAACATGAAAAATTATCCATAATTACTAAATCGATAATCTTGATTTGCATTGAAATATATAATAATAATAATAATTGCATGAACTAATGCTACATGACGTATTATCCCGAAAACCCCATGGGACTTATCAACTCTGTTTTACAAAACTCCAAAATACAATACAAAAGGATCAGACTGAAAAGTAGAACCCGCAATTGGTTTTCTTTTTAGGATCAATAAATATATATTAATCGATTATTGCGAAAACTATGCACCAAGTAAATTGTGAAATAAAAATATGATTTCGAAAATAGAAAAAAATAAAGTAAAAAAGAAAGCGAAAGCTTGTCATTACATTTCTTCATCCATGAAATTCGGAAGTTTATTATACTAAATGTTTTGTTTTTCCTAATCAATTAACTGTAGTTGAAATTGATCGACGAAGTTATTGGCCTCTTAATAATTAAGACTATCTAAATTTTTTCTTTAAAAAACACGTTTTTATTTATTTATTTATGTTCCTAATTAATTACCAAAATGATTTACATAATATATATATATATATATATATATATATATATGGTTAATCAAAATAAGCAAGGAAGATAATTACGACTTAGCAATCTTTTTTTGTCTTAAACGAAATGTTCCAATATTTTTAAGTGTGAACTTAATTCTCCTTTTGATGTCAGATAGTGACTCTAGTCACAAACTCACAAAGTGTACTGCTTAATCTTAATTGATTAACCTTTCCTGTACATTAACCAAGGAAAAAGGAAATAAAGAAGAAAGTCATGAAACTTCTAATTGGGAAGTGCTAAAAGTAAATGCACAAAGAAGAAAAAGAAAACCAACAATTTCAATTAAATTTCCTCATAATCCCCATGGTTCATACTTCATACACTCGAATAACTATAGGAACAATATTCTATTTTTTCCCTTTAATTTATGTATTTTCTTACAGATATGTTTGTTTCGATTTTTATTATCGATTCTGTTGTTGTTATTGGCGGGACTCCAACAAAAGAATAACCAAAGCTAGCATGGTATTTGCAAAGTTTTGATTTTCCATAGGTTATAATAAATTATTTTTATTTTAGGGATAAAATAATTTCCTTAGTTTAGGTCAAGTAAGATAGAGTGGACTTTGAAAAGTTTTCAATGAAATATTTATCTATTAAAATGCCTGTCAAACCATTTCTCTTTTTGTATTTTCACTATATATTATTTACATTTTTTTTTTTACTTTAGACTTTAACTAGGGAATAAATAAAATTAATCATTGTTGTGCTTGTGTTCCTAAACATTTAGAAGAATTTGAAACAGCCAAACATTGTTGTGCTTGGGCATTCTAAGTACATTCTATCCCTAGAATGGGTGGACTTTTCATTAAAAAAAAATGTGGCATATTTTCAATCCAATCCTGTGCACTAAGAGCAAAATTCCTCTCGTTTCACTTCATAATTTATGGTGAATTTTTTTTTAAAATAAAATATGTTTTTAATGCAAATTTTATCTTATCACATACTAATATTAGTTTATTTGAATATGATTTGAATTTGAATTTCTTAAACAAAGTTTAAACTTGAAATCAAAAGTTATTTTAATGAATGAACTTTGAAATCAAATGTTGTTTACAAGATAAAGTAGAGTAGGAGAAAAAAAATCTACTTAAAAGTTAAAAATAAAGAAGTGTTAGACCCTTACTTTTATAGATTCTTTTTGTATTTGGTGTAAGATTATTAAAAATCATCAATTAAAATTGATAATTTTTAATAAATCTAAACAATTACAAAAAGAATATAGGAAGGAAAATGTTGATAGAGTGTATCTAGCTTTCTTATTAAAAATAACTCTAGAATTACCGTCAAATGAATGTTTCATATTTATAACATGTTAAAAAGAAATGAAAATGTTAGCAAAATATCTATGCTTGTCCAAAGTTGTGAATTGAAATTTACAACGCAAATTAGGTTTCCTTCCCCGTGTAGACTGTGGACCGTATCCATGCTGCGGTCCCCTCTTCATCTTCACCAAACGCCGCAGCTTAGATTATTCACCAAAAAGAAAAAGATTATTCACTGAATAAATTTTAATAAAAAAAGTTTATAGAAAAACAATTAAAAGGAAAATATACTAAGACACAAAGTGCTAATGGACGACTGAGATTACTTAAATAAGATTCTAAGTTCAAATTTTTGGAAAAGAAAAAAACATAGTTGAAAACGAAAAATCCATTAAAAGAAATATGTTTCGACAAATTCTAGGAATATTTTGTGTAAATAACATATTAAAAAATATATATAATCAATAATTAAGTTAGCAAGGTGCCATAAAATGCCAAATTATTATTCTGATTTCTGACCGTTGAATCTCAGCCCTTCCTTCCTTATCATACAAAACCTCCCTCCCATCTATATCTCTGTTTTCCTCTGCCATTTTCCTACCTCTATCATTTTTCCTCCTTCTACTGGATGAGAGCTCCAACTCAAACCAACAACAACCCTTCTCTTATTATTATTATTATTATTATGTTATGCACACTTTCACTTCATTCTCCTCTTTCCTCTGAACTCTAAACTTAACACTGAACCCTCTTTCTCTGCATAATTCTCCGTTTTTCTTCACTTTCTATTTCATAATATATAAACCCAACAATGCATTAAGTATTGCCTTTTTCTTTCACTCTTATCGAATCATCCAACTCCTATAGAACATATATTGCATTATTGGTAATTCTTTTGGATTGTATTCAATTGAAAACTTACTATATATGCAGCACAATATTTCTTTGCATGTGTTGCTGTAATTTTAATAATCTATTGTATGAATTGAATAGCCTAACTTGTGCTTCTGTGTGTACTTGGTGCCAGAACTTTGATTGTTTCCAATTCCAAAGGACTTGAAAAAAATGGCACCAAGAAACAGTCGCGGAAAGCCCAAGGGAGAGAAGAAAAAGAAGGAAGAAAAGGGTAATGAATTTCTATATCTCAATGATTCTCCCAAGCTCTCTCATTCACCTTATCCAAAACCTCAAGTGCATAAATTGATTTTAGTTTATAAAAGAAACTCAATTTGTTTCACCTTCTTATCTTATCTGAAAGTGTTTATGGAGAAAGCTATCCTATAAGTTGATTTTTAACTTATCGGATAAGCTTAGGCCATTTTATCTTCCTAATTTTTTCTCCTTCTATAAGTGGTTATAGAAAGTTTAGTCTTATATAAGAATGATTCTTTAGTTTTTATAGAAACTCTTTTGTTCAACTTAGTTGAAGATTGAAGTGCATAAATTGATTTTAACTTTTATGAGAAATTTATTTTATTTTATCTTCTTATTTTATAAGGGAGCGTCTGGTAAGAGATAAGTTTTTTTGTTTTTTATCCAATTAATTTTAACCTTTATCTTATAAGCTTTAATTCATTTTATCTTCTTAATTACTTTTCCTCTTCTAGGTAAACACTTTCTTAGAACTTTTTTTTCAAATATGATAGGTTTAACTTGAATGTTTTCCTCTCTTCTTCTTCTGATTCTGCAGTTCTTCCGGTTGTCATTGATATCACTGTGAAGCTTCTCGATGAAACTCATGTTCTCAAGGTTTGTTTTGTTTATTTTGGGAGAAAGATTGAAAAAAAAAGACTTAATTTACTAGCCTTGTCATGTCTGCTTATTGTTTTGTGCATTGACTAGTTAGTTTTTAGCAACAAACTTTGTCTGCATTTTGTTATGATGATATGATGATTCTCAAAACTACCAATCTTTTACTAGATTGTTCCAGTTAGTGCTATAATTATAAGATTGAATATTAGTGCAAAGTGCCAACCATTAATTAGTTCACTTTTCCATTGGAAAAATCTTATTAGCTGTCTTTAACTACTGTTCCAACTTGACATCATTTACTCAGTTGTGGGGGCTTAACAACCACCAAAAGTCCTGTTTCTGAAACATGTGCTTCATGTTAATGCTTTGGTTTATTTCTGTGTCTCACACATGGATATGTGTGTACTTGTTGCGTAATGCCCATGAATATTGAATACTAGTAGTAGTAGTAATGTGTGGCTTCAAAATGTCAATTTTTCCCTGTATAAACATTTTGACAAGTATACATAACAACAAACAAACCCAACTTGGAAATCTAACCCTCTTAATTACGTGTACCTTGTATTTAATAAAACTTTACTATAACTTTGAAGTTAGGACTTTATTAATATAAATTTTAATGTTTATTTATTTTTATTTATTTTTGGATTTTGAAGCAGGGAATATCAACGGACAGAATTATAGATGTTCGTCGGCTTTTATCAGTGAACACGGAGACGTGTTATGTCACCAATTTTTCCTTTGCGCATGAGGTAAATTGTATTACCACTCAATAATTAATAATTAATTAATAATAAAAAAAAACAAGCTTTCAACAATTTTTTGTACCCATTTGGAAACTATAGTTACGTGGTTTCTTTACGCACATTGAATCCTAGTAGTGCAATACACGTTCCGGTGTATAAATGTCAAAATGTTAGATTTCTCTTTGACAAGTTTGGACACAGATACCCAATAGAAAGCATACATCATCATCTCTATAAACATGTACGAACAAAAATGAAAAATCTATATATTTGATATTTGGTTTTGATAATATTGGTGACGAATTCAGTCCAAAAATCAACAAATGAATATCGACCTCATAAAAGTATGAATGATAATTTTTTTTTTCTTTCAAAAGTATAAAACAAATAATGAATTATGCATAGATAATTTTAGAAAATGGTAGGATTTTATACAACCAAATTTAAATAAGGATTTGTGGGGTTTATAATTTTATCATAGAAGGATTAAAATACAACCCATAGTTATCTACCCTGTAAAATTTGTTGAAATTGAATCGAAACGAATTATCAATTTTTCAAACATTAATTGGTGCAACTAGGATGTCATGAGATCGAATGACATCATAAACATAATTCATGTAAAAATAATAAAAGAAAATATTTTTTTCTCAATGAAAAATTCATCACTTAATCAATATTTAATTAACTCAAGTAATTTATCAGTCAATTAAATTTTCAAATTAATCATAATTAGTAGATAAAGTTTAATTAAAATTAAAATATATTAATTATAATATAATTAAAAATTATATTTAAAATAATTTCTAAATAAAAATTAAATTCTTAAATATCCGTTAAAACACACATTTTTCTAAATATTTAATTGTTATCCAACAACTACTAAAAATTATGATACAAATTATTCTTTAAATTTATATTTTCATAACTAAACTCTTTTTTTCCTACCCATACAGGTAAGGGGACCACATCTGAAGGACACGGTGGACGTGTCCGCACTGAAACCCTGCGTCCTCAATTTAATTGAAGGTATATTATTATGAGATTAATCTTTCTGCACAATGATGCACTTTTTATAAATCAATAATAATTCACTTATTTTAATAATTTTTTAAATAATTTTATAAAAGTAAATTAATTATCTTTCTATAAATTGATGAGGTATTATTTTTCTCTATTATTATTATTATTTTTTTTTTTATTCAACAAAAAATAAAAATAATATTATCTCTTCATCATCCATGTGCAGAGGATTACGATGAAGAACAAGCGGTGGCGCACGTGCGAAGACTCCTTGACATAGTCGCATGCACCACGAGCTTTGGTCCATCGTCTCCGGCACCACCGAAGAATGATTCCGTGTCCAAGTCTGGTAAGTCCGAAGTGCCGCTGGAGAAGCAATCTGCAAAAGATGAGGCAGCGATCGCGGCAGCTACAGCAGACATGGACGGCGAGATAAGTCACTCGTGCCCAAATCTAGAGAACTTCTACGAGTTTTTCTCTCTCTCACACCTCACTGCACCTATCCAATGTACACTACTAAGTTCTCAGTTCTCATGACTCTCTTTCAAACTTTTCTTCGTGTAATTAATTGCATTTGTGTGTGAATCGATGCATGCAGATGTGAAGAGAGGTTCGAGGCGGCGCGTGGAGGAAATATTGGAGGAGGATTATCTGTTCTCGCTGGACGTGAGCATTTTGTTTGAATTTTGTGGTGCAGCGCTTGGGAAAGGGAAATTGATGAGTGTGTTTTTGTCCATGCAGGTGAAGGTGTGTAACGGTAAAGTAGTGCATGTTGAAGCATGCAGGAAGGGCTTTTATAGTGTTGGGAAGCAGCGGATATTGTGCCATAATCTGGTTGATTTGTTGAGACAGCTTAGCAGAGCTTTCGATAATGTAGGTTCACTTCTTTCTTTTTCTTTTTTTTACTGTTTTAATTATTTTGTGCTTAAACTATAGTAAATACTATATAATTTGATGTTTGAAAATTTAATTACACTTTTAATGTTTGTTAGTTACATTTCTGACATTTTTATTTTCTATCTAAAAATTTAAAAGTTTATAATTAATTGTGATATGAAATAATTTTAAAAGTGAAAATTTAATTAAATTTGAATGAGATAGAACGTGAAATTGGGATATAAGGAAGATAAAACAATTTAATTTATGAAAAAATTGAGTATAAAATAAAAAATTTTGAAGGTCTTAAAAATAAAGAGACTTAATTGAATAAAAAAAAATTAATGTCCTGGAGAGAAATAGAGTAAATGGTAATAAAATGCATAAGTGGAAATAAGTGGGAAAAAAAACATAAAATATAGTACTACTGATGTGCTATATGTTCAGTGTGATTTACTTTAGTCATAACTTGCTAAAATTTGCTTTTTTACTCTTAATTTCAGGCTTTCGATGATCTCTTGAAGGCATTTTCAGAACGTAACAAGGTACTCTATGGGAAATCTTTTTCATTCACTGTACAAAATATGCTATAACTAACCAAAAGAACCATAAAACATACATGTTTGACTTCTACTGGTCCATGGATGTAATTCGCTGTCATCAACATTGTATTAATTTGTGCTCTCTGCACCCCATTTTTTTGTCTTCAGTTTGGGAATCTCCCATATGGCTTCAGAGCCAACACGTGGCTTGTTCCTCCTGTTGCAGCACAACCACCCTCATCTTTTCCTCCTCTTCCCGTGGAGGATGAAACATGGGGAGGGAATGGTGGTGGTCTTGGAAGAGACGGAAAGTATGATTTGATTCCTTGGGCCAATGAGTTTTCATTTATTGCATCCATGCCCTGCAAGACACCAGAAGAAAGACAAGTTCGTGATAGAAAAGCATTTCTTCTGCACAGCCTGTTTGTTGATGTTGCCATTTTCAGAGCAATAAGGGCAGTCAAACATGTTATGGAAGAGCCCAATTTTGGCTGCTCGGTTGTAGAAAATAATATTATTTACACTGAGAGAGTAGGTGACTTGAGTATCAACGTTTTGAAAGATGGTTCTGTCGCAAGCTGTAAGATTGATACTAAAATTGATGGAGTTGAAGCTACCGGAGTAAATCAAAAGGATCTACTAGAACGAAATCTACTGAAAGGAATCACTGCTGATGAAAATACTGCTGCCCATGTATGATATTTTTGTTTAGATAAGATTGGTTAAATAGGTCATTTAGGACTGCTTCTTTTGCTTTCATGGAAGTGACAAATGCTTCACATTTTATGTGCAGGATATTACCACTTTAGGTGTCATTAATGTAAGATATTGTGGTTATGTGGTCGTTGTGAAAGTTGAGGGTGGAGTTAACGAAAATATTGACTCTCCATCTCAACAAAATATTGAATTGTTTGATCAGCCAGAAGGTGGTGCCAACGCACTCAATATTAACAGGTTCCTGAACCCTTCCACGTTACACACTTTCACTAGTTCACAACACTGCATATTATTCATATCATCTTGTTGTGCTCTCTCCTGCCCTCTCATTCGTCCTTGTATAGTATTGCTTTTTTTATTAGCTTGATCTACAACATAAATGAGAATATTGTTTTTGAACAAAATCTCGCCATAGTTTTGAAATTGTTTCTAGCTTTTGATCAATTATGTTTTGGTTCCAGCTTCCAATTCATTTTTTTAATTTTGAATATGTCTAGATGTTCTTTTTTACTTTATAACTTGTGTTCAGCTTCATTTGGTTGATAAATTGATTAAATTCTTACTCATCACATGACGTTACGTCATTGTGTCTTGCAGTCTGAGATTACTTCTTCACAACACAACTCCATCTGAAAACAATAAACCAGTGACTCAGATACAAACGTTCGAGAGTGAAGAGCTTGGGGCTTCCCATGCTTCTGTGGAGAAGCTGATTAAAGAAAGTCTTGCTAAGCTTGAGAAAGAAGAACCAGGTATTGACTATTTTGTAAGATGGGAACTTGGAGCTTGCTGGATACAACATTTGCAAGACCAAAATAATACAGAAAAAGATAAGAAACCATCTTTGGAGAAGGCTAAGAATGAAATGAAGGTCGAGGGTCTCGGGAAACCTCTTAAAGCCCTAAAGAATTACAAAAAGAAATCTGATTCAAGCAGTACTAATTCTGCCTCTGAATATTCAAAATTTAATCTGGAGGCTGAAAGCCCTCCATTGGCCTCAATTGAATCCCAACATGAAACTACTGAAGCCGAGAATGAGCTTGTTCTGAAAAGAATGATATCTGAGGAAGCTTTTACCCAATTAAAAGAATCAGGAACTGGACTTCACTGCAAGGTAAGTCTTTTAAGTGTAATTAAGTATTTTCAAGTTTTATAACAAGTGAAAGTGGCTGAACCAAATCATCTCTTGTTATTAACAGTCTATCCATGATTTGATTGACTTATCACGAAAATATTACACAGATGTTGCTCTCCCAAAATTGGTAAGTATAGAATTCTATTTGGTTGATTGTGTGTAAGGCTTTTGGTTAATATGAGTCTGGTGATCTTCATTGTAATCTTAATTATGGAATACAGGTGGCAGATTTTGGCTCATTAGAACTCTCACCAGTTGATGGACGCACTCTAACTGATTTTATGCATACTAGGGGTCTACGAATGCGTTCTCTCGGACATGTTGTCAGTGCTCTAAACTTACTCATTTTATTCAGCTGTAAACATCTTTTATAGGAAGCCATTTTTTCTGTTCTGACTGTCCTCTTTGTTGAATTCTTTGTTCCTTTCCCAAACTTCCACAGTTGGAATTCATGAAATTCAATTGTTAGTATTTCGTCAGTATCTCTATCATAGTAGTATAACTAGCTCTGAAACATGACTTTTGAGACAATATATGTTGGTCAGTGATTTTTAACAAATTAGATCACTCTCTTTCTATTCACATTGAAGTTTCTGCTTTTGCCCTTCAAGTCTGCCACAAATCTTTTTAGAAGGTTGTGAGAGGGATTTTGTGTCTTAGATTTAGAATCATTTCTGTAATATTTTTCATGTCTGATACTTGCCTTTTAATTTTCGTTACAGGTCAAGCTTTCAGTAAAGCTTTCACATGTGCAATCGCTTTGTATTCATGAGATGATAGTTCGAGCTTTTAAGCACATCCTGCGGGCAGTAATTTCTTCTGTTGACAAGGAGAAAATGGCTTCATCAATTGCTGGTGCATTGAATTTGCTGCTCGGTATTCCTGAAAATAGAGAATCAGATAAATCACGTGAAGTTCACCCCTTGGTGTGGAAATGGCTAGAGTTGTTCTTGAAGAAGCGATTTGATTGGGATCTTAATAGGTTGAGTTATAAAGATGTGAGGAAATTTGCAATTTTACGTGGCTTGTGTCACAAGGTAATGGAGTCTAGAAGTAGTCAAAGTTGCTGTTGTATCTTGCTCTGGCATTATAGATTGTGTTGTTATAGAGTCATTCATTTGTATATTTCCTAATTCCTATTTTCTAGGAATTTACTACGCTAAATTTTATGAACTGGTTCTGCTTGAAGTCACTGTTCACATTTATGGAAGTATGCGTTTCAGTTTAACCTTCTGTGAAGCTGAAGTGGCCTCAAATAGTTACATGGTTTAAAATTTTACATACTCATGCTACCTAGGTGACCTTGTCTTCTCAGTTCTCATGTGAAGTGGTTCATATGACTAGTCTTAAATTCAGCAAACTCCTTTCTTTCTCTCTCTCTTCAACTACAATAAATGTCATATTGAAAATTTTTGTGAACTTGTAATATGTTTTGTCCTTGTTTTTCTTATTAGAAAATATTTATATTTGCTTGTACAATATGTATTTGACATTATTCCCAATATATTTGCATAAGGGTACATATAGATACACAAGACTGATCTACTTATGTCAGTATATTGGGTTTGTTATGATGATCATTTGACTCTGAGTAGTTGATCATTGACAGTTTGCTTCTTATAATCACTTTCTGTGTTAGGTGGGAATTGAGCTTGTTCCAAGGGATTTTGATATGGATTCTCCAACTCCCTTCCACAAATCTGATATTGTCAGCCTGGTCCCTGTTCACAAGGTAACAAACAAGACATGCTAATTATAGGTTTTCTCGCATATTTCTTTGAAATTGATTGAATAGATCCAATCTTTATACGTAATGCTTATGCTGATCTTTGCAGCAAGCAGCATGCTCATCTGCAGATGGAAGACAGCTCCTAGAGTCATCCAAAACTGCTTTAGACAAGGGAAAGCTTGAGGATGCAGTTACCTATGGCACAAAGGTATCTGCATGCAGAACCCTTCGTTTGGAAATCTTCAAACTGTTGACAAGGTTTTTCAACAGTTAAATACCTTTCATTTTGGCATTGTTGTGTGATATCTGCTATAAATCGTTGGTGACAGGCTCTTGCTAAGCTGGTAGCAGTTTGTGGTCCCTACCATCGGATGACAGCGGGAGCATACAGCCTCCTTGCTGTAGTTTTATATCATACTGGAGACTTCAATCAGGTCATTTTCTTCTTATTTATGTTTTGGTATTGGTGGACATTGTTTCATCATAAGCCAATGTCCACATAATTATACTCATCAATAAAAAAAATTGATATTCTGTTGACATTTTATCAAATGAAAGATAATCCAATTAAAAGTAGAGGAGTGAAGTCCAAAGCAAACTTCTGCTGAAATCTTTAAAAATTATCTGGCTTAAAATGGATTCATTGAAAATTTGGTTTTTAATAGTGCCTAATGGTCAATGGCATTATTCAGTCCATGTAACTGATACCATCTAGTGGGATAAGGCCTGTTTGTTATTGTTTTATGCAACCGGCATTTTAATTAAATATCTCAACCATTGTTTATTTGCTCCTATGCCAAAATATCCAATCTCCTTGATTTAGTAAAGTTTCAGAATTTTATTTCAATTAATAAAGTTGTTTACTTAAATGGCAGGCTACAATTTATCAACAAAAAGCTCTGGATATCAATGAGAGAGAGTTAGGTCTGGATCATCCTGATACGATGAAGAGCTATGGGGATCTTGCTGTTTTCTATTACAGACTTCAACACACAGAGCTGGCTCTGAAGTATGTTTTGCTCTTGTGAAATATAGTGATGTATAATCTTTTGTGGGTTTAATTTGGTTTTTGAATTAACATAATACTTGCTTAATTTTTTAATTTGAAAATGAAGAATTTATCAAGAGAGAAAACAAAGTTTACATATTTGTGTTCTATGTGATGGGATAATCTAGGTTTTCTTTTTTCTCCTTAACGGAAATTTATGTATTGACCACCACAATTAGTGTAAATATAGGTTTTAAATATTAATCAGTTAATTTTAGTTTTTCTTCTGACTTAGCCTTTTATTACTTGGATCTACAATCAGGTATGTGAAACGTGCTTTATATCTTCTGCATCTAACATGTGGCCCATCTCATCCAAACACTGCTGCTACTTACATTAATGTGGCTATGATGGAAGAAGGTCTGGGAAATGTACATGTTGCTCTCAGATATCTTCACAAAGCATTAAAATGCAACCAAAGATTACTTGGCGCAGATCATATTCAGGTTTTATTTTATTCGTTTTATTTTTTTATTTTGCCAATTATGAAGTTTGTTTATTTTATATGATTCTTTATTGTATATAAATTCTCTTTTGAAAGTTTCATAACAAGGAATTGTCAACAGTGGGATCCATATGAATTAGTGTACTGCAACTTTGGCATAATAAATAAATAGTGAGGTTAGATGGTAGATAACTTAAAAAATTTGTTAGCTAGTTGGATAAAAAATGTTGATTTTGCTTTAATATTAAAGGATGATATTTTCAGTATTTTTTATAATTATTGTAATGATTTGAATTCGTAAAAATCTCAGAATCAGATCCTAAAGAAGTTACTTAAACAATAAGAACCTATGGGATTGTATTATTTGTTTAATGAAACTTCTCATCTGTGTTATAACACTTACATTTTTCCGGGATGTTGATCCTCTGCAGACAGCTGCAAGTTATCATGCAATAGCAATAGCACTCTCATTGATGGAAGCATACCCATTGAGTGTGCAGCATGAGCAAACAACTTTGCAAATTCTACGGGCAAAACTTGGCCCCGATGACTTGCGCACACAGGTATACTGTCACATTTAAGTATGTTCTCTGCTGAAAACACTCATTGGGGTTTTGAATATAAGGCAATGATAAACATAATTGAACACAACTTTGTAATTATAAGTAATATAGTTGCTAGATTGAAGTTTCACATGATGTTGTAGAACAGTGTTTGAATGATTTGTAACATCGTTATGGTCATAAATAACGGAGCTGTGTTCTTAATGGTCTCAATTTCCCTTTTTCTTAAAAAAGTGAATGAGGAATTCTAACTGTTTGCATAATCTATAGTTTTTTTTTTTTTTTTATAAATTTGACAGGACGCTGCGGCTTGGCTCGAGTATTTTGAGTCCAAGGCTTTTGAACAGCAAGAAGCTGCTCGAAATGGTACTCGAAAACCTGATGCATCAATAGCTAGCAAAGGCCATCTAAGGTATTATAACTGTTTGTACATGTTGAGATATCGTATCATACATTTACAGATACCTTTTGTAACGATTTTCTTTTATTTTCATTGAATTTGTCAGTGTGTCAGATTTGCTTGATTACATTACTCCTAATCATGCTACTAAAGGGAGAGATGCAACAGCAAAGAGAAGAAGCCAGATAACAAAGGTATGCTGCTGAGTTACTGGTCTTGATAAGTTCAACTCATAGGTTGAGTCTTCTGAGATCTAGGGGAAACAGTTATAAAAGAGTTGTCTGATTATTGATTACCATTGCCAACAGTCAGCTTAATATGTCATTATGTCTTTTGATATAGCTACAAGGGTTTGACCTGGGCATTTTCATGATTTTCTTGTGCTGCCTATTGCATACATCCACATCTTCTTTGATATACATACACACACATATAAAATTAATATTTTAATATTTGGCAGGTGAGAGCAACATCCTATCAGAACATTGGCATGTCAAGTTCTGACGAGTCTTCAAAAGAAATTATGAAAGAGGCTTCAGATGAAGAGGTACAATTACAAATACATGTACCAGTAAGTAGTGCAGATTCTGAGCAAGAAAGCAACTCTGGACCTGATTTGGAACATACTATTTCAAAACAAATATCAGATGAAAAGCCACAAATTTATGATGAAATCTTGTCTGAAGCACATGCTGAAGGTGAGGATGGATGGCAACCAGTTCAAAGACCAAGATCAGCTGGCTCAAATGGTCGGAGACTAAAGCAGAGACGTGCAACACTTGGCAAAGTTTCTAGTCATCAAAAGAATGTGGAAGTTGGCTCAGAATCTCCTTTTACAAGGAGTGCCAATCCGAATAGTAGGTACTATTTTGTGAAGAAGCGGACAATTTCCCATGGGGGTTATACAGATGATCGTACTGTAAATATCACCCAAGGCTCTAAATTTGGAAGGAAAGTAGTCAAAGCTGTTACGTACAGGGTCAAGTCCGTGCCCTCAACTTCCAAGACTTCTGCAAATGAAACGTTAGAAAATGGTGAGAAGCTGTTGAGTTCTCTTTCAGCACCTGATCCAATTGATGTTAATCCAGTTAAGAATTCTATAGTTAGTCTTGGAAAGTCTCCTTCATACAAGGAAGTGGCCTTAGCTCCTCCAGGGACAATCTCCAAGTTTCAGGTCTATAATCCTCAAAGTGAGATTTCTGTTAGCTGTGAACATGATGGTGGCAAGCATGAAGAGGAAGATATTGAAGCTAATAGAAATGCTAATGTTATTTCAACCCCGACAGAGGTGAATGATATGGTTAAAGAGAACAATAATGATTCTTTATCAGATTCTGTAGATGATTCGCTGGATGATACTGAAATTGCTACTACTGAAGGGAAAGAGGAAACTCAGTTGATTGTTGCTGCGCAAGATAATCGTTTGAGTGCTGAGGGGCAATCAGGAGAAGTTGAGGCTGAAGTAGCAGTTGATAACAGCATATTGATTCATCCAGTAGATGATCATGTTGATTCTTACAAACAAGAGCTGGATGCAAGTAAGTCATCTGCCAGTGTAGAACCTAGTGATAATACAAATCCCATTTCCCAGGGTGGTGAGGATTTAAGGGCCAATGTATCACCATCAAGTCAGAGTCATGCCGGGGGCATCCCGTATAAGAAATTGTCTGCATCTGCAGCTCCATTCAACCCATCACCTGCCACTACACGTGCTGCACCAGTTGCCATGAATATGACTCTTCCTCCTGGTCCTAGTGCAGTTCCTGTAATTGGTCCCTGGCCAGTAAACATGAATGTTCATCCTGGACCTACTGTGCTACCCGCAGTTGCCCCGATGTGCTCCTCTCCCCACCATGCATATCCATCACCTCCAACAACACCAAACATGATGCAACCATTGCCATATATGTATCCTCCTTATACTCAACCTCAATCAATACCACCTAGCAACTTTCCAGTCACTAGTAGTGCCTTTCATCCTAACCATTTTACATGGCAATGTAATTTGAACCCTACAATATTAAAGTTTGGTCCCAATGCTGTTTGGCCAGGTTGTCATCCTGTGGAATTTTCTCTTCCGGTACCTATTGCTGAACCAATCCCTGATCCCATTTCAGAGTCACAAATTCTGTATCATGGTTCTGAAAGTCCAAGTTCAGCTTCAGTTCTTCCTGAGGACATTGATAATGTAAGCGATTCCAATAAAGTGGTAGAAACTTTAGCATCAGAGATAAGTGAAGATGAAGCAGTGAGAGCTGGTTCAGAAAGTATTGAAGAAAATGGTACTATGAATTTTCACGGGACTGAAAATACTGAAAATGCTGGAAACGAGCAAAATCAAAACATTGGTTCAAATGGCAACTCTAGCAGCAGTGAAACAAAAATGGATGGTGAGAAAACCTTCAGCATTTTGATTCGGGGAAGAAGAAATCGAAAGCAGACTCTGAGAATGCCAATAAGTTTGCTCACTCGACCTAATGGCTCACAGTCATTTAAGGTTAATTATAACCGTGTGGTTAGAGGAAGTCATGCTCCCAAGTCTATCAATTTGTCTTCTAGTAAAGATTGCACAGCTACTGCATAATCCACAGTTCTTCGTTGTTACTAATGAAATGTAGCAGAATTATTCTGGATAAAGAAGATCTCATAATTTTGCATATGAGAGACGTGGTATTTGGATCATTTCTGGAATTGAATTACAAAATGCCCTGTTGTCTCAGCTTCAGTTTTATAGCTGCACTATCTTCTGGGAGGTTTCCGGTAGGTCTCCACTTTCATATCTTTATGTCTGCTAAAAATTAACTTTATATATTTTAAATTTGAAGAAAGGAAACTATGAATCTTTTTGACCATGCAAAACAGATTTGACTGACTAATTATTCAATTTCATGAAATATTGCAGATATCTGTCTCTGTTTAAGATCGAAGATTGGAGGCTTTTCTTCATCAATATAAGGTATTCATTCATCTCATTGGCAAAAATTAGAGCTGTTTTATTGATTCCTTTTCCCAAGAAATCACAGTTTTATGTTTCTGGAATGCACTGAAACCCACTTTTTTTGGGCTTAAATATGAAGTTTCCTATGTAACAGCATTCGTGCTAATTATCTTGCTCAGTCTGCAGGTTCATCGCAGTCAGCTTCGGGGTTTCTGGGGCACCTTCAAGGTGAGAATTTTGGGTCTCTATCGTAGTTAGACATTTTTGATATAATGAATTACGAGACTGATGGACCGTTCTAATTATTGTTTTTTTGTTACAACATTATCATTGGTTTTGATAATTAATTTTGTTCAATTGTATATACTTTCTTAATCTATTAATTAATATGTTGTTAGGTAATAGTGGTTCTTTCTTGTTGATTGAGTTGGTATTGAACTCTTACAACTGCAATAATGTGAAGGAACTTAATTTGAAAGCCTTAAATAAGTTTTGGGTACTATTACTTTTGGTCTCTATAAAAAAATTTAGATGTTTTGGGTCCATGCTGTTATCTTTCCTCCGTTTTATGATGACTTGTCCATGTGCACGTAAGCATATCCCACATTGTAATTTTTGGGTCCCTATTAGTTCAAAATGGTCATTTGAATCACACCTTTAAAAGCAATTGACTTTTCAATGAAAGAAACCTATCGCAAATGAAACCTGCCACAAACGGAATGTCACACGAAGACTATCATCCACATAGCAATGACCTTGACTGACTTTTACCCTCTACACAGCGACAATCCTAACCCTCCACGAAAATAATGTAAAACCTTAGTCTTTTCTTCTTTCGAGTTCACAACAGATTCAGAGCAAAAAGAAATTTCACTTTGTGGAAAAGGTTTTTAAATTAAATTCAAACGACGTCATTTTAAACCAATAGAAACAAAAAATTGTCACATGAAATATACTTACATGGCACATTAACGGATAGATCATCACAGAAAATAAAAGAAAAGTAATCACAGAGATCTAAAACAAAAAAAAATTATATGGATTCAACCAATTTTTTTCAAAGGGACTTAAAACTTATTTAAGTCTCGTATTAACAAAGATGATTATCTTTTAAATACATAAAGTCAAAGGTTAATCTCTATTTAATTTAGTGTGCTTGTTGTCAGTATCTTAATTCTCAAGGTAACTACCATAATTTTATTTATACGGTGGGTATAGATGCTTCGTTGTGAGTATATATGTCAAATTCCAGAGAGAATCACTACGGGCTACCGTTTACTCATTTTTGGGAATATAAATGACTTGAAGAAGGTGAATGAATGTAATCTTTTGTCACTCAACAAAGAACAAAGTATGATTCTTAAATTCCAATACATCATATATCTCCAGAAATAAAAATAAAGCTACAAAATTACAAAATGTAGCTGTAAATTGAAGCTCAAATGAATCGTAATTTACATTACAGAAACCCGATGAAGAGAAGGCAATAAAAAAGAATTCAATCTCGTGAAGGCCAAGCAGGGATTGTCCAACATGGCAAACTTCTAGCTGATTATTACTATATACGCATTTTCCACTTATATGTACACAGCAGGAAAGCACACCCATAAATGGCATCAAGGAGCATGCCAAAAAGAATTCAAATGATTGAACAATTGACAACGCTTGTGTGGAAGTGCAAAACAAGCAGCAATCACATTCCCCCTGCTTCATCAAAGTCGTATAAGATACTTTATAGATAGAACTAACTAAAAACATTTTGCTTTTCAGCACCATTTTCCCTAAACAGATGATATAATAAAACTATGTAAAGGAAAGAAAGTGGTTGATTACTTGGAAATGTAGCTCCTCCTCCAACAGGAGGATCCAATTGGAAGTTAGGTGGTAGAGAACGCATCTCTGATCTTTTGAAATAAGCCAATACTTCAAGAACAATAGCTGCAACAACCATAATACCAAAGGCGAATCCATAGCCTATCTTCCAATCACTTCCTGCCCCCGCAGCTTGCATCCCCAACACTATGTTAATGGCTGCAAATACAAGTGCCAACCTTCCAAACCAACTGTGGTACCAATTCCAAATTTTTCGAATCTTCGAATCCTTGTTTGGTCTCAAGAAGAGTGCCAATATCTGAACTTTTCTTTCAAGTTAGTTCAAATTGTATGCATTAAAGTGATAGGTAAAAGACTCAACATATTAGCTTCCTCTTTGGATAAACTTTTCGAGTACTTATTGGAGAAGAAAAATAGAATTAAGCTCAAATTAGTTTATCATAAGTTAATTTGTAGAAATTATTTCATTGTAATATGGGTGAGTGACGAACCTGAAGAATAGCTAGTGCTAGGGCAAAGATGCCTATGCCTCTGTGAGCTGGTATATGGGCATGCAATTTGGAATAGAGTTGTAATCCAAGAATTACTGTACAAAGCCCAAATGTGAATCCTACAAACTGAATGATTGCATGAAGATAGAACCATAAGGGATCCTTGTGCCTGAAATATCTAGCAATAATTGCCCCTACAGGAAGGATCAGACCCCACCCTATTATAGCCAAAATTCCATGGTTCGTCCTCATCTGAATCAATTCACTGGATACAGCAGATACATGACCCGTGGAACCTGTCAAAGTATAGTTGATCAAGTTTCTGCACTCAAAAAGTTATATACATCATAAAATTCCATGTTTCATCGTCATGCAGTAATATATGAAAAAGACAAGTGTGTAAATTTTTTTGTTGGATTAAAATATGGACTAATTCAAGTTTAGATCCTTCAAGTAAATATAATTTCACACTGTCAATACATCACCATTAAACTTTTTTGGAATTGGAAACAACTTTCACTATGTGCAACAAATTCATTATAGAGAAATGGTATTAGACCTGCAGAGAAATCAAACACAATAGCTACATTGCCTTCATGCTTGGAGAGGTGGTTGTTATGTGGATATTTACTACCAAAAGCCAACAAAATAGGTTGTTTCTGAAATGGGGTTGTCATCTTCAACTGAAAAGCCAAATGAATTTGAGCTCCATTGGAAGCCACAGCAGCAGGGATATTGTTGAGGGGGAGTTCACCTTTGTCTATTATGACTTCTGATGACTTCCTACCCCTTAGGTAAAATTGCTTGATTTTTGCATGACCATGTTTACCAATCCATCCCACCATTGCACTTGAACCAACCATCATGCCATCTCTAGAAAATCCAATTCCTACCCACCCTATAGTGTAGGGAGCAGATAATATGATTGTTGTGGTATCACCATTCTGGATGTACTGCAATAAAACATCACTACTAAACTAATTAGATTGTAAAGGGACAACCTAGTCTATGTTTGGATAACAGTTGAAAAAAGAACACAACCAGCTTTAAAAAAAAAAAGCTTCCCTAGCATAGCTTTTGGATTCTTGTCTTGGAACGTGTGATTTCTCTATTGGCATTAGATTCAACTAGTTTTCAAACACACCCTAGTCAATCACAAATCAAAAACTCACATACCCCAATGCTAGAGGCTCTTCGCTCTGCGAGAGTATGGGGGAGGGTAGTTGTAATGCGTGTTTGGATGAACATTAGCAAAATTGATTTTGGATTCAAGTCCATGACCAACTGGTCATTAAGGCGCAACTTTACTGTTGCGCCAGGACTCCTTCCATTAACAAATTAACAAAACAAAAAAAGTTCTAGCTAGATTCTAGATTTGGTTTGGTTGTCTGATAAAACAACAGCTGATAATGTACAAAAAAAATGTACTTGCATATCAAATGAGGCCAACCTGAACTAGATCAAAGTGAACTAAACTAGTTTTCAACACAATCAAGAGAGAAAAACTAGAACCCCCACAAGACAACAACAAAATGAACTGAACTTACCCTCAATTCATAGGTGTGCCACACAGGTGTGCATATCATTTGGGAAATATTCTGGTACGGTGGAGGGAGGAAACTTTGATAATTTGTGTTCTTGCAACTGTTTTCTGCTGCAACACTTCCATCCTCCAATGCTGTGATTTTGAAATCTAATACAAGAGTCAGAACACATAGCCTGAAAAAAGAAGACCATGTCTGAGTCCAAGATCTACTATTTGCCATTCATAGACTTGGTTAAGTGAGAGATCCAACCAAGGCTTTGGAGCAAAGGGTGGTTACAAAATTCACTAACAAGAGAGGAAATGTGACTAGGAAGAGAACAAAACAAAGACTTGAGAGAGATATGAAGTCTCTTTAGTTTTAAGATTAAAGTTTGGTAGTTGTTGTGGGGTTTAGTGGTTGGTACTGAGAGCTAATCATCACTCTCTTATATTCTTCAGAACTCACTCAATAATTATATGAAGCATTATCATTTCACTACCTCAATACTTTTTTCTTCCTGTTAATTTAATACATCATTTCCATATTTATTCATTCTCCAATGTTACACGTTTCAATCACAAGAATGGAACATAAAAAAGCTGCAATAATTTGCCTTATAAAGGAACTAGATCTGCTTGTGTTCTGTTCTGCCCAATAGTAAGTAAGTATTCTAGCAAGTTGAACTGGACAAAGTACGGCATAAATAAAAAGTGGTCTAATCTAATTCACCAAAGTAATAAAATAAAATAAAATGTTATTGACTTAATTAATGCTTTTTTTAATTGGGGTTTCTCTGTATTAAATTAATTTTGGCGCATATGCTGATTTGTTTGCAGCCACTGCCAGACAAGATGAGTGGCCAATATTCAATAATGTTACCCGTCAATATTCTTCAATTATTTTTTGTCGTTTTTCTTTTTTTAAACAACGAATTATGCCATGTGGTGTCGGTAATTCATTTCATTCGTTTTTTTTAATGGGAGGAAGAAGGAAAACTATGAACATGATGAAACAGTTTTCTTTCTTCTTTTTTTTATTGGTGCATCAAAAAACAGTTCAAATAATAAACTTACTAAAATATTTATATGAGAAGAAAATAAAATGAATTAAGTTTTTTGGATTAGTTAAAATAATTAAAAAAAACTTAGTTGTCTAACTTTCCAAAAAAAAAACTTCTCTTTTAAGCACCTATAAACTTATTGAGCTCCTCATGCTTGTCTTAAAAATGTATTAACAAATATCTAAAAATCTTGGCTGTTATCTACAATTTTTATATAATTAATTAATTTCAAATTGTAGGTGAATAGACACATGTGCCCCTTACTACACACCTGCCTAATTTATAAGTGAATAAGAAAAAAATTATTTATTTTACCCACACACAAGCACCCGTTAAACTATCCAAATCCAATTTATAACAGAGTTTACCCACAGATATTTCCGGATACAGGTTTTTTTCACCATACCTCATTTGAATGCATGTGAAAAAAATATATGGGAAACGGTTGGAAGGTAAATGAGTAAATCTTGGAATGCAACATACAAATTCACCAATAATCATCATTTAAGTATTGATGTTTAGAAATTAAAGATTATTGATTCAGAATTTAGATACTAAGTAATATATGCCATCCTATATTTTTCAGCTATACAATACGAGACATGCTCTATAATATAGTTCCTGACTAAGGCTAATGCACTTCTTAGGCTCGGTATATTATTTCCTAGCAGCATGTCAAATACTCACGTTTCATAATTTTTATTTATTTTTTATTTGGTCAGAGATCACTAGCGTTTCTGAACTTCACTGGATCAAAGACTAATATTATTAATTATACATAACCGTTATTGGTTTAATAAAAATTTTACACATAACGAAAATCAAATATAGGACTTTCTACTAAATAGAATGATCCCTCTCTCAATCCACATGCAAACACATGAGGACCTTATACCACTGTGTCAATGCATCAATCGAATTATGAGTTTAGGATGACTCATGATACCAATCAACTTGAGGTATCCTGTATATATGTTCCTCACCACTTTCCTCATCAAATTTGGCAATCCATGAGCTCTTTCTCCTTTTTTTGCTATAATCTTCTTTAACTCCAAATCTCTTATTAGTGTCATCATCACTCTTGCAAATCCTAGTAACTTCAGTGCCACTCCCTAGAGGATGATGCTTTAAAGATCTTACTTCTAATTTCTCATCCTTTCCTCTTAGACACCATCTTATTCCTTTTTTGTCACCATCACCATCACCATCCATATTTTTTGCCACCACTATTGATCTTTTGAGGTTAACATCTACCAAGTTGAGCAACCTCGCATAGTTCTCATCCTTGCAATCAACAAGAAAGAAATCAATGTTCTCATAGAATGGTAGAAGCTTTGAGGGATCTTCAGTTCTAAATTCTACTTGGTCTTTAAGCCCCGAGTTTTGTATAACTTCTTTTGATTCATCATCAAGAACAGGTAGAATACACACCATTCTGCCACCATTTTGTCTTGCAGCAGCTGCAAGAGCTATTGTGGTTAGGGATACATGAGATGTCACTTCCACTATAAGTTTTGCTTTCATTCCTGCTGCTAATGCTGATACAAATTCATTGCTCCCAGGATTTTGAACTCTACAAGTGCCGTATTGTCTTTTGTGATTATTGCACTGTAATTTAAGAACAATGAAACATAACACTTGTAAATACCTTGGTATACGTGCCACAAATTAGAGAATGTTATAGACATTGTATAAAATTTCACATGGCTCTTGTTATGTGAAGGTGTCAATAAAGTTTCTTTGCAGCTTGATTACAAGAATTTGCTGATTGAAAATTTTAAAGGTTTCGTAGATCAAACTATGTAAGGCCAAAGAAAAATGAAGGTCAATTCATTCCACAAAATTAAGGACTAATCTTTACATCAAATTCCTGCATATATATGATTAAAATAAAAAAGACGAACCCTGTTTATTAATTGGTTCATGCTTTGTGAGTTTGTGGAACTTCTACATCATATTATTGATTGATCTACATACATCTGAGTACAATTGGTTTGTTAGAAATATTAGTCAGTTGTTATTAGGTTGTTAGAAAATTTGTTAGCTCTGATAATCTCTGTGTATAGATCAAATCAATCAATTCAATGAGTGACTTTGGCCACATCAAATGTGTGATACGTACATTTCTTCTCACTTTTTCTGAGAACAATATAATTTTTATAAACAGTTACAATAAAAGCAAATAATCCATGACCCTTAATAGATAATTGACTCAAGCCCTATCAGATACCGGGAAAAAAAGAAGCCATATACAACAACATACTAGTAAAGGATGTGACATACCATTATAATTAAGGGGCTATTTTACACAATTTTGTGATTAAAAAATAAGGGGGAAAATGTGAAGCACATACAACAGAATTTTATATCACACCCTTGAATTGATTCATGATATATATACCCAGATAAATAAAATGAAAGAGACAAAGGTGAATATTATATATACCAGTTGAAGGGTGTCAAGGTATGCTTTTGAAGCAGATTTTGGTGACCATTCCATCTCGAAAACCAAGCAATTATATTATTAACACAATGTAATATCCCAGAAAAAAGTGTATATATATGCAGAAAAGAAATTTATTCTGCAAGTTCAACTTATGAAGTTATTTATTTGAGGTAATAAGGATCTAAGAAACTGAAGGCAAACGAGCTGATGAGATCGAAGAAGCAAATTAAACTCGTTTGCTTGTATTGGTTTATTTGGTTTTGGTTTTGTTTTTGTTTTGCATTATTTTGTAAAATTATTACAAACTAGTTGTGTGGAACTAACTATTTATATGGCAAATTAAGATAAAAGAAATGTGTGCGCTGTATTGAGGTTTTTTACGTGGTCAAACCGCGTGGGTCCGTGGCCATACAATACGTACAACATAAGAGGCTAGCTATGTTTCTGTTACGTTGCGACTTTCATGCATTATAATTAATTATTATACTAAATTTGTGAATATTCATCGTTCTCAAGTAACCAAACGATTTACAAAAATATTAATATAACTCCTTCAACCAAACTAATCATCAAACATTTGGAGAGGGAAAAGATATTCTAAAAAAAATATAGAAATTATATTATTAATAATATGTAACTCTATGAAACTAATATCGAAAGGGGATGTAGCTCATATGGTAGAGCGCTCGCTTCGCATGCGAGAGGCACGGGGTTCGATTCCCCGCATCTCCATTTTTCTATCATTTATGACCAACTTTTTGTTTGGTGATTATTAACTGAATAACTTAGCTGCTATATTTGTTACCTAACTACTAGATGGAGACTTGAAATAGATGATTCAATTGTATAAATATTACTCACTTTATGTCCTTTACTCAATTATCTCGTGGTAATTCTTTTATTGGTGAGAGTGAGGTGAGTTTCTCTCCCCTCATTTATTTAGGAGGAGTTCTTTAGGAATAGATATGATCTTCTTTTTTTGTTATAGGTTCAAATGATTACATATGGGGTTCTTGTCCCCATGATTTGTTATTTTCTTTTTAGATTTTTATACAGTGGAGTGTTTGGTTTTGGCTACTTTATGTGGTAATACCAATCTAGTTAGGATTACACTCTGCAATAGGCATAGCACATCTTTCGATTGCATGAAGAAAATAACATATGAAAAATAACATGAAGAAAAACTAGTAATTTTTATATCTTTGTTAATTCTTTATTACATATCCAATCGCATCTTCCTTCTAAAAAAAAAAACAAGAAAAATTGCATATGAAAAATGTATTAGTTTATCATTAACGTGGTAGAAACAAATCAATAGAATTGAATTGAATTACATCAGCACAAACAAGGAAGCTTGAGCATAATAAGATCATAATAGAATGACTTCACTGTTCCGTGTATAAGAAAAAAAAAACTATACTCCTTATCAAAATGTATAAAGAATCGGATAACAACTAAGAAAAATGCACCCCCCTCCAAAAAGAATTCAAAATCCGAGGTGCTTTCTATGATTCTATCTATCCCATGCAACTGCCTCAATCTCTGTTTGTGCACTTCTATATAGCTCTAGCCTCTTAGCAATGGTGGTGCGGCGCTGCATGACTGCAGGGTCTTCATTCAGCAGTGAAGCTAGTTGTTTTCCCTGCAAAAACAAAACATAAATCATGCAAAAAACTAAGCTTAGATCAGAGCATTCTCATCTTCAATGAAACAAAACTCACCTCCTTTTTTCCCAATTCTGTAAAGAAATGATCCAGTAAGCTGCGCTTAGCCTCACGCACTTGACAATACACTACGGACTTGGGAATTGTATGCCTCAGTGTCCCACATACCATGTTCACATAGGACAACACAGTGGTAGCTGTTTATAATATGTTTGGTTATGTAGTACTCATGTAATGTAATGTAATATATGTTGATGTTGAATACAATAGCTAGCTAGGAATAAAATATCAAAAGAACATGTTCCTACTCAAATTCCAGTAGCTTACCAATTCGACGAAGATAAGCATCGTTATATCTGTCGAATAGTGAATGAGTTGGATTTCCACCTTTCTCTGCGTCTTGGGGAAGTTTGCGGAAAAATTCAACAGTCAAATAGCCATACTCCATGTCCACCAAAAGCAAAGTTGCTTTCTTACTCTCTTCTTTCATCCTCTCCAATGATTCAACAGCTGCACTTCCCAGTTCTGCCCTCAAGGTGGGATACTGCTTTAATTCCTACATTCAACACAAAACTGCAACCATTGAGATTTCAGACACTAATGGAAAAAATATACTATACCAACTTTAAAATTGCGCTAAATTAATAAAAATCATCTGCAAGCTTAACATGTTGAGAACTATATATGCATAAAAGATATTAAATAAGCAATCTGCAACTTGCCAGTGTCTCACTCATAGATTTGTGAATCATATCCTTCAAAATTCCATGAACCTGAAAACATTATAAAGTAGGTATTAAATGCATAATTCAACATGGAGAAAGAAAGAAGTCAGCTACAATTTTCTAATATAACACCTCATAGCAGCGTATGTAGTATATTTGTATGAAAAGATATACCGTATCAACAGCTGCTTCAGCAGGGCCCCTAATTGATACTAAGCATGATTCAATAAGACGGCGATATCCTTGCTCAGGAGCAATGAGATGAGGCTGATATCCATCTGCTTCAGTTATTAGTTTCCGCACATTGTCCATTGATAAATGCTTGTCAAACTGCAGCCGTTTTATAGATGCTGGAAATTGATTTTCAAATACTTGGTATATTTTCTCACCACCTGGCCGTCTGTAGAGACATTCATTCAATCATTTCCAAGGTCAAATTGGATCTGTCTGATATCAGATTTATATGTATTTCATTATATGTACCAAAAGACATGGAGAAAAAAGGACATACATGCCATCAAGATGGTCTTTAAATATCTGATCGAAAGTTCGACAGATTTCCATTATCATGTACAACTTCCCCTGCAAATGGAGAAAGAACACTAATCACTCATGCATTTGTAAATGCAAATGGTAGAAGGGATAACCTACTCATGAAGTGGCTTACTCCAGTATCAGCAGCAATAGGTTTCCCAATACGGTTCATTTCTGTCTCCAAGTCAGTGATAGTCTTGTTAATGAGTGATTGTAGGCCTGGGATCCGAGACTTGATGACAGATTCCAAATGCTGAAAATTTAAACATATATTTAACAAAACATAAAAAAAAAATAAGGACAGTAATCAACTCAGCAATTTGGAAACAATCCATTGAATTTCAATTTTCAAGTAATACCTCCTACTAGGATCACAATTCAGCATACCTTAGATAGCACCTTTCCAAGATGCACAGAGCCCATTCTGGAAGTAAGATGTCTATATTCGGGGGTATTAGCAAAATACTCGGTCTCTCTTTTCCGAGCAGCAATCATATCAACTTGTTTATTGATATCAGCTTGGGAGCGGTTCACAACACCAATCCATGGGAAATTTAGCTTGTATGATTTCCCTTCAAGGATCTACAAAGGGGAAAAAAGGATCCAGAAATTTAGCTTATATGATATCCAGGTATCCAACATAAAGGAAACAATGCTTTTTTAATCACCAAATGACGACTACCTATGTGACTTTTCTACCACATAATTGTAATCCTACTTTTATACTGTAAACTTAGTTTTCTGAAACTACAAAGTAACTCTTCCCGTGCTGAATTCTTGGTCAAAGGACAGCATGAAGAAAAGACTTTTCCCAAGGCAAACCTTGCATTGTAGCCTACCATTTCTGTATGGAGAGGGGCAAGAGAATGCTTACCTCAACTGCATCAGTACCCTTGTCCATAAGATCAATCTTTGTCAAAACTCCGAATGTCCTATCCCCTGAAAATTTAAACAAGTTTCATAAACAAGCAATTTTCAGCCACATAGTAATCTAATCATCGAATTAGTTGCTTGTAAGAATATTGAGTTGTCTAGTTATGTAGAAGTCAAATAACATTGAGTAATCGACAAATCAAGAAGCACGAAAGTGAGAACAAAAAAGTTGAAAATTCTGATGCTCAGTAAAGAAGTCAACCGTAGAAACTTAAAGAAACCAAGCTATTGTATCTCTCAAAACACAACTTGATATATTTCTTAACAAAAACTGCATAGAATCTGAGTCACATAATTTAGTACTCAAAGAAGTTGAACTTTTTCCTATTCTAATGACAACCATTAAATGTCAAGGAAATTTGAACCTGACATTGTGTACAGATATGAAAATTTATTGATCTAAGATGCCCAACACAAGAGACAAATCAGTCTACTACATACTGTGCTTTGCAGCAAATGTCGCGATACAAACCTTCTAGGTTTTGTATTTTCAAACATCTTCATTCCTTACTTTCAGCTTCAGCTATTTTATTAAATTACTTAATACGGCTAACTTCAAATAACACATTCCTACCGAAAAGTGTCTTGTCACAAAAATCTATGTTCAGCATCTTACCTTTAGGATCAACTTCACGGGAAATCTTAATTGCATCTGAGGTAGCAAGGTCTTGATTGGCAGGAGATATTGCCAAAATGATGCAATTAGGCTGTAACAGGTGATAAGTTTCAGTAGTACTTTCAATGACATGCTCACTGGAGCTCATACATCTAAATAAGTAAATTATGGAGAAGCATTTAACTATTATTAGAGTAAGGGAGCTCAATACAGACCTTTAAAGATTGCATATAAATTCTCTCACCTCATAACAAATAAATGTTCCCATAAGCATCAAAACCTTTCTTGTATGCATGCACGTATTCATCATTTATTTACCTTCTCAATAAAGGCCCGAACCATGTTTTCAATGTCTTGCACAATGCTCTCTGGTTGACCATCTGCAATATCCAGGGCAACATTATGCCATCACACTCCTGATTTATAATGTAATGGTGCTCGGAAATTTAATTTTAACTTTGATTGACAGGCAAAAAAAGAAATCTTAGAAACTCACCAACAGCGACTTTAGTAAGCCCCGGAAGATCAACTAGTGTCAGATTGACAACTGCCAAGTCAACAAATTCAATGCATGAAATGGGTCCAAAAATAAGCAAAGATAAATTGATGCACGATAATGAAATGCTAAAGTAGAACATAATTGTCATGGTATGGTTTGTATTCTATTCTGCAAGCAAACAATAATTGATAAAAATATAGCAACAGCAGCCAACATGATGTTAATAGGAAACAGAGAATCAATTGATTAGTTTAAACTTAAAAGTAATTGAATTATGAATGTTCTTCATTCTCACAACCTTGATGATAAATAAAATAATATTTTTATTGCTAATATTTGTATCTCACCATGAGGGGAGTAGATACTCAGATGAATTGGCACAGATGAAATACCCCTGGCGCGACCTGTTTCTCTATCAGTCTCATCAGCTATCTCCTGCCTAACAGAAGCTACAGAACAGGGCAAAATTAGTAAGAAAAAAATACTAGGAACACTCTTTTAAATATACAGTTACACACAATAAGAGAGAGTGTGTTAAAAAGTATGTTGTTACTTGTTAGCACTCTTCAATTAGTAACTATGGGAGAAACAGAAACATAAAGATCATAACATAGCATAAAATAAGAAAACTAGTTCATGCAGAAGTCATTATATGTAACCTTCATTTTAAAAAAACTAGTTCATGTATATTGATGTTAAGTGCAATCAATATACATTTAAAACATATATGTCTGTGAAAATGTGTTATGCAACAGAATACCAAAATCAGTAAATTTCTTCCTTGGAAGGTGCATAAACTCAGCGTATTCTCTCCCTTCGTCAATCTTATGAAGTTGCAAAACAAGAGGACGCCGAGTAACAATCCCTGCATAAAGCATTGGTTCAATTATCCAGAAACTCATCAAAGGTATACATGTCTAAGTAAAGTACATATACTATAACATAACAGACTCAATAATTACCAGATCCACGAGGCAAAAAGTCCTTCCCAACAACACTTTCTAACACTGAAGATTTTCCTGAGCTCTGCAAATTAATTCAATCCTTAAAAGATCAATCATAGAAAAATGACGATGAATGCGATATGGATCGCTGAGATTTTTTTTTTTTTTGAATGACCTGTCCTCCGACGACGGCGATGGAGGGAAGAGCGTCCCAGAGAGTAGGCATTGCGCCTTCCTCGCCGTGATCGCCGAGAGCGGTGCATGCTTGCTGGATTTTGTTCACCAACTGTATCAGATTCTCCATTGTAGGAGAAGACTGAATTAACTCGGAGCTTCTGAGTCAGAGATTGGTATGATTCAAGCGCCAAACGAAGAAGAAACAGTTGAAGCAAGCAACTTTCCAAATGTTAGTTTTGAAATATTCCTCAACTAATTTCTGTTATGTGTCTATTCTCCATTTTGCCCCCGCCTTTCGCTCTAGTAACTAACCAAGTGGATTTCATTTTTTTTTTTTCAATTAACAAACTAACTTAGCTTCTTTTTGCATGTTATTCGTTTAATTTGTTTCACTGTTAGTATAGTAGCACAGAGGTAAATTACTCTCTCCTATGATCTTTAATTTACTGTTAACTGCATATCAATGTAGGCGTAGCTCTTGCTTAAGGAATGAGTCGACGACAATGGTCAGTGATAAGTTGATAACAATAAACATAGGAAAACCTTAGTATGAGTCTGATAAACAATTGGATATTGAACTAGGAGCATGATTTAACCCTTTTGGATACCAATGTAACTGTAATCCAACTTTTTTGCACAACTAATGCCTTTGTAGATATGCATCATGTGGCAGAAGTGCAATGACTACACTAGCTTTTTCGTCAACTTCTAGAAAAAATTAGAAATTGTGTATGTTGGTTAATCCTTCATAAATGCCCCAAAAAGCAGAGTGATATTTAAACATAGTAAATAAAATTTAAAAATGAAGTAAACCTACTATGCTTTGTTCATTACTCACTCCTCTTAAGGTTACAAATACAGAGTTGAATAACAATAGAACCTGTATTTAATTCAAACCATGCTTAATTGGCAAGGTACATTTATATAATTTTGAGATCTGGTTTTTCGAATTTCAATATACCATTTGGAAGTAGAACCCCCAGAATAATTTATAATTAGGGAGTACATCACTAGTATAATTAGTTAAAATAATATAATTCTTGAATTTTGAATTATTTCTAAAATGAAAGCGTAGAAGTAACTTAGAGGAGAGAAGTCTGTTTAGAAAAATATTTATCTGATGATGTGGTTAAAGAAATTATGGACTATATTTATTTTTGTATCAGACTCACTCTAAAATCATCATAGTCCAAAAAAAATTTATATAAGGATATCATTTTTTCTTTGACAGACATTTGTAGAAGCAAACTCAAAAGTTGACAGAAGAATTGACCTAGAAAAATGAAAAGAATACCTGGAATCCATCATACTGAAAAAAATGACTCTACTTTATCTAATGTATGTTTTAAATTGTATGCATGAATTATCCTTTCCTTGTAAGATGAAGTTCTTGATAATATGTCTCTTTATTTCTTTCGGTTAAATGTTTTTCCAGTTTTATTATGCTTATGAGTTTTTGTATAATATAATTAGCATACACACAATTCAGATGTCTTTTTTAACTAAATTGGAGCTTGCTATTCACATGTAAATTAAGGTTACCTTTGTGTGAACTTATTTTTAATTTATAAGTTATTTTTAAATTTTAAAAATGAGAACTTAAAAAAATAAATAAATAAATAAATAAATATTTATTAATATTTATTTATTTTTTAACTTAAAAATTTCTTAAAATTAAAATATAATAAGATGGATAGATCTTAGATTCAACTTTCCTGCTAACAAAAATTAACAAATTAATCATTAATATTTTTTAATAAAAAAATATTAATTATTTTATATAATAAAATAAAATATTTATAAAATAAAATAAAATATTATAGAAAAAATTATTTATATAAAATTATTTTAAGGATAATAAAACTTTTAATAGTAACGTAATATTATATAATGTTTTAAATAGTTGATTAATAATTTTATTAATTGGAATATTATTTTTTATTTTATTAAAATTAACAATATTTTTTTTATAACGAAATAAGTTGAATAAAATTATAAAAAATAATTTATTATTTATATATATATATATATATATATATATATATATATATATATATATATATATATTTTGTAAGTTGGTCTTGAAATTTAAAGAAAGAACATGAAAATATAAGTTTCATATAAATAGTTTTAGGTAACTTACTATAAAATTCTTTATTTTAATTTTTTTTCATTAAAAATAAATAATTTTCATTTTAAAGAATTTTTATTAATTAGTATTTTACTTAACTTTTACTTAAAAATAACTTATAAATTAAAAATAAATTTTTTAAGCCAAACGGAACTAATAATAATAGATTCATTTCACATGAGAATAACTGACTAGTTCTTAACTTCAAATTCATCATTGTATTTTGCATTGGCCGTGTCAATATGATGGAACTTTTTGCATCCTTTTCTTTTTAAAGTGATTTTTTAAATAAAAAAACAAATTAAAAATTACATATGCAAAATAGTTTCAGAATTTTAATTTTAAACTAAAAAAAAATGATGAGTCATTTCTAACGGAAAATAACAGTCAAGTTACTCTTAAAATAATAATGCAGTCTAATTTGTAGTTGTATTACTTAATGTATGATTTTATATTGAAGAATTAATTAATTTTGGGTTTACAATTAATTATAATTGTTTATTGCAGCAAAGTCCAAAAGCTGAAGGCTGAAGAAGAATTCTTGTATACAAATAACATATATTATGTGGGTGGGCATGAGGTGGCAGTATGTTTTGGAGTTGTATCAAGAAAAAGAAAAAAAAAAGTGATCTAATTCAAATCGATGTAAGTTGGACTGAATCAAATTTTTTTATATAAAAAAATAAACTAACTAGGTTCATGTACTCTTGTGACCGTTAACGACAGAGGCGTAGTGACATGACACACGTAACATTATGAACTGTAAAAAAGACACAATGTCACTGTCATTCGCATCATTGCTAACGTTAATAAAATGCCTTTATGTTATGCCGCTCCATTTCCATACTCAAGAGTAAGAGAGAGAGAGCGCACTCGTTGTGTAACGTAGCGGCTTCTCCGAAGGTACCACGAAATAATCACTATTTTAGTATGCGAAACAAAAGGGCAAAAAGACACACAAAACAAAAATGAAATGAAAGTAACTCTGCACCTAGAGATACGTATACGTGTACGGTAATACAGTATAAACCCTTTGTATTTTGATGTTTCCTACGGCAAAAGCTTTCTACGGTATACTAGTATTGCTACAGGAGGTGGCTACGCGCGTCTGTCTTGTTCTCCAATACTTTTTTCTTTCTTCTTCTTCTTCTTCTCTCTCTCTTCCTTTCGGTCAGAGTCAACAATAACATAACAACCCTTCCCTACTTTCCTGATTGAAAACTCTTCCCACAACTCAAATTAAGACAACCCATCACTTCGTTTACCATTGTTGGTGCCAAAGTTTCGAGCTTTCTGCTTCCCCAGGGTAAGAATCTGCTTTCTCTTTCGAGTTTACAGCGATTGATTCTGGCCCTTCTGTGATTTTATCCAAATCAGATAACTTTTCTCTACTGGGTGGTGAATTCTAGGTTTTGGTGGGGGGATGATGGGAAATTAGGGCCTGGGTCTGGAATTTTTCATCATTTCTATCGGTAAACTGTTCCCTTTTTGTGCATATTCTGTTAAAGTTTCGTTTTTTTTTAGCTTGTTTGGTCGTCTGGGTTGGTCATCTAACACCCAGGCAGCTGTAATTGTACAAATCCTATGGCTGCGTTGTGAAAATTTGTAGAAATTAGGGTGGTTCTGGCTTAGGTCAAAGCCTCAAGCTTTTCATTGTTTTTTCATTCCCTTGATCAAACATTGAAAATGTCGTCTGCTGGTGTTACCATTCTTAGCCCCGTTCCAAGGGAGCTACTGTTGTCCCCAAATGGATACTATACCCCATGGCACTTGTCATTGGTTCCTGATTTTTTCATATATCTGTCCCATTCTGGATCTTTGACTCCAATGCGAGTTCTTCCCTGCGATACCATTGAGTCTGTGAAACTCAAAATCCAGAAGTCTGAGGGGCTTCCTTCATTGACAAACAAACAAAAGTTGGTTTGTGATGGCCGGGAGCTAGCACGGAGCAATTCCCTGCTGAAGGACTATGGGGTTACCGAAGGAAATGTTTTGCATTTGGTGATTCGGCTGTCGGATCTCCAGACTATCAGTGTCAGAACTTCTTCCGGGAAGGAGTTTACTTTTCAGGTGGAGAGGTCCAGAGATGTTGGGTATGTTAAGCAACAGATTGCGAAAAAGGAGAAGCGATTTGCTGATCCTGAACAGCAGGAAGTTGTGTGTAATGGGGAGCTGCTTGAGGATCAGAGGGTTATTGATAATATCTGCAGTAAATATAATGATGCAGTGATTCACCTTCTTGTTAGGGTGAAGTATGTGGAAGTTAAGACAGGACAAGATGAGTTGTCCATTGTCACAAAGGAATTGAGTGATACAAAGGATTATGATGTTAGTGAAAATAACAGTAGGAGAAAGTATGATGTTAGTAAAGAAGATACAGGAAGGGAGTATGGAGTCGTTGAGCCAATTGTGCCAAGGAAGGCTCTTGAAAGGGATCTTCTTCTGGAGCCAGTTATTGTTAATAAGAAAATTGAGTTAGCTTCAGGGATTTGGAATATGATAAACTCTACATATGAAGGGCTAGACAGTGGAAATTATCCAATCAGATCTGCAGAGGGTACAGGGGGAGCTTACTTTATGCTTGATTCAACTGGGCAAAGGTATATATCTGTCTTTAAGCCCATTGATGAAGAGCCAATGGCTATGAATAACCCTAGAGGTTTACCTTTCTCGGTAGATGGTGAAGGCTTGAAGAAGGGTACGAGAGTTGGTCAGGGAGCATTCAGAGAAGTTGCAGCTTATATTTTGGATCATCCAATGAGTGGCCGCCGATCACTATTTGGTTATGAGAAGGGTTTTGCCGGGGTTCCCCCGACTGTTATGGTTAAGTGCTTGCATAAAGGATTTAACCATCCTGGGGACTTGACTGCTAAGATTGGCTCCTTGCAAATGTTCATGGAGAATAATGGAAGCTGCGAGGATATGGGCCCTGGGGCTTTCCCAGTGAAGGAAGTGCATAAAATTTCGGTACTGGACATGCGACTCGCAAATGCTGATAGACATGCTGGGAATATTTTGATTGGCAAACAGGAGGAAAATGACCAGGCTGTTTTGATTCCAATTGATCATGGATACTGCTTGCCCACAAGTGTAAGCACCTTATTTTTGTTGTTCAGTTGTTTTCTTTATTTTTATTGATAAATTGTTCTCTTTTTAATGCATGTGCTGGTGCTTATTGTTCTCTTGGTGTGAAATGTTTAAACTTTGGTTTTCTCCTGAAGCGGTTTGGGGTGGGAAATGTTTTATTTACAGATTGCAGATTTCTGCAGCTCCTGACCAAATACAATATTCTATTGAGTTTCATTTATAACTTACAAAGGTGGTTTATTGGCTGGGGTAACTTTTTAGAATGCTTTTAATGTTTTTCTTTCCCTTTTGGGGGGTGAAATACATGTCAACGAGGACATGCCTTTTCAGGTGTCACTCTTCTCACCAGTATGTTCTTTACACAAGTTATTTTGGATTGATTGTGATATTTTGAGAAGTGGCAAACCTAATCATCCTTAAACATTATTTTCTTGGACGATTTCTCTTGCTTGGTTGGAGGGGAAGGGGTTTAGTGATATTTTGTATAGCTTTTCCCTTGAATCTTGTTTAAACTTCAAACCAGTCTCATTTGACGTGTTTTTGTCATTCCAACAGTTTGAAGATTGTACCTTTGAATGGCTTTATTGGCCTCAGGCTCGCCAGCCATACTCCCCAGAGATCATTGAGTATATAAAGTCACTGGATGCTGATAAAGATATTGCCCTTCTGAAGTATCATGGATGGGTTCTGCCAGTTGAATGTGCCCGCACTCTTCAAATCTCAACCATGCTTCTGAAAAAAGGAGTGGAGAGAGGGATGACCCCCTTTGCCATTGGAAGCCTTATGTGCCGAGAATCCTTGAACAAGGAGTCCGTGATTGAGGGAATTGTAAAGGCAGCTCTGGATTCTGTTCTTCCTGGCACCAGTGAAGCCACATTTCTTGATGCTGTTTCTGAAATCATGGACCAGCACCTTGATGAGATCACTGGTTCCATCTCTTAATTGAAGTTAACTTCTTTCTTAGTTGTTGGTATATAGATGTTTGTATAATCGTGTTCCAGTACATAATTTATAGCTCAAATGTTGTTTTTACATTATTTCACAGTAATGACTTCCTACCTAGGTCTTGACTTTTAGTATTTTCAAGCATTTCTCAAATTCTTTCATTATGTTACATTTACCTCTCGTGTTCTTGTTGAATTCAGTAATGTAGACAAATCATTTATCATTTGAATCATAGCTTGTTGTTTTAAGTGTTAATACTACTACCGAATGTGACGCTTTGTAGAAGCGAAATGAGGCACATGTGGGAAGTTGAGAAGAAATTATTATTAGTTGAAGACTATACCAAATTTTATAAATTGAAAATTTTAATTACGTATCATGTAAAGATTAACTGGGATCAAAGACACGATGGTTTTGGACCACATATAATATTTTTTTGGAAATTGAGTGATGTTAAATTGTGTTTGGGTTCAACCAGAGTCATTTTTACTATTTTACTTCTCACTCTAACTAATCTTAGCCTCTGTCCCAAAGGTTGTTGGGCAAATAAAAAACTTAACCTTCAGCCTTCAGGAGCATATTACGAATTATTCAAACTTCTACAATAGAACTGTGCAGAATAATTAACACTTTTTTTTAGAAAAAATGCTTTCTGAAACATTAATTTTCTATGGTGTGCTTATTCGTGTTCACGTCAAGGATAACAGGTGATATATATAATATAATACTGTAAGGTTGGTAGTGGCGTCGTGGCAGTGACAATGCAATGCAATCTTGACTTTCCCTTTAACTTCCAGCAAGAGAAACGAAATCTTCAAAGTTCAAACTATGCATAATAGCCCCCAACTTTCAAGTTACAGCACGTGATTGTGAGATAAAATTCCACCTACACCACAACGAAATTTCTATGCATGTACATGAGTATAAAAAAATTGTTCCCAATATGTTGCAATTTTAGGTGAGTAAATGTTAAATGTCTTTAATACTAAAGCATTTAACTAAACAAATAAATACATTTTAATATATTAAAAGGTTTAATTTCTATGCATTAAACATTTACTTAACTAAGCATACACAGTAATTTTTAATTAGATGATGGTGTAAGAGCTCTGACATGGACTATTTCATCTAAAAGAAAACATTTAATATTTTTTTCGTTTAATTCGGTTTAAATAGGACATGAAACTATTTGGATAAACTAGATTCAATCTAGTTTGAGATAATGCATAACTGTAAATTATGTGGCTTTCAGAACAGGAATGTTATTCTACACGAATACTGAACCGCCACATCGTTGAGCAAATGTGACGGAATCATTTAAAGGCTAATCAGTATTTCTGCTTTCAAAAAGGATCCGTAGCCAGACTGATATATTGAAAGAGATTAATTATAAAGAATAAATAATACATACACAAAATTGTGTTAAGGACTTTGATGTGGTCATTCAATTATAATATAATAATAAATTTGTAAATTTTTATAATTAACTAAAGCTATATTAAAAATGGTTTCTGATTAGTTACTAACAGAGTAAAATTACACTTGCATGCTTATTAAACTCTTGTAACAAGGGTTTCTTTTTTACATATCAATACAAACATCTTTAGGGCCATGGAAGTGATTACTTTTTCTATACTTGAAGAAAAATTCACTCTCTGTAGTTGCCTACGTGGAGCTCTAATACAATAAGTTGATAACTATACGTTCCTCAATTATATACAAACAACTGTGAATTGGGTAAGAAAAACAAATACAAAAACTAGAAGTTTGAAGGAGGATACAACATGCTACCATGCAGACATGACATCATTTTCTTCAACCTTACAAACCTCTTTGTGACATATGTTCTCTCCATCTCCTCGTGAGTCTAGAAAAATCTGGTCAACATATGTTATGGAAGCAAGAAAAATCCCTTGCTTTGTGAAAAAGTATTTATTGATGCCCTCGTGTTCAATGTTTTGGGTAGAGGGCTTTTCACTGTCTTCAACTGGGTCACATTGTTGAGTTTGAACTTTGAAAGCCATCATGGCATCATCCCTTTTTGGGTTTTCTTCAACTTCCGCTTTAACCTTCAGACACAAATGAAATAAGTAAATATAGTATACACAGTGATGAAAAACTAACAATTCTAAACTTGTGTATTCCATACTGATACTACTGCTGAGTTATGAAACTACAAAGCAAATTATTACCTCTTGACAGAGCGGTCACTAAAACCAAATACACCTTTCATTAATGTGTTTATATCCACAGAACGTTCCTTCATCATCATATCATGATACATTTTGCTGCCAATTTCTGTAATCTGTTCCTCCACTTCTTCTAGTGGTTGGTCTATATTGAGCTGAAGTTCACCTTTCTTGATGACCGTTACGCCAAACCCGTTTGCTTTTGCTTCTCGAAAAGCATCCTATGACATGTAATAAAAGTTCAGAAAACATTCATATAATTACCCCCAAAGACAAGAACAACAAAGCCTCATCTCAATAAGTAAGGTCAGCTACATAGATCACACAACGTCATTCGACTCAGTGAAAAACCAGAGCTTTAGGAATAATTACTCCCAAAGAGGAATAAGAAATTTTCATTAAGATAATGTCCAAGCAAAATCCCCCCATCCCCTCCCACAAAAAATTCAAAGGGCATCGTTGCACAATAATATCACTTGTGACACATGACAATTAACCAAAAGCATAAAGAGAACTAAAGCTATCTCTGTCAAACTTCTACAATAATTTGTGGAACAAATACATTATTGCATTAAAATAATCTATGGAACCAAACCAATAATATTGGTGAGAGCACACAAATACCTTTGGAGGACGTGCAACAACAAAGGCATGGCCATTTCCCAGCATTTCCATATGAGCCTGAATTATGTAACAAAGATTTTTGCAGTCACCAGGATCTTGGAAAGCAATCACATGATATGGCTTAGGTTCCAATTCAAGATCTGTAGCCATCTCCAATGAATAAAGTCCTACTTTCTGCTCTCCATCCTCAACTGTGTACAATTCAATGCACTAACAGAAAAGAAACAAATTAACTTGGTATCAATGGGCAGAAAACAAAGCAAACCAATAATAACAATCAGAGAGGAAAATCTGAAAAGCAGAGGTGGATAAGTAGCTTTGATCTACAAGACTTATCATTAACGCTGATATTTCTTCCCTAATTTCATTTGTGCCAGTGAACTAGTGGAAACTGGAAAACGAGAACAATATATATACACATACCAGTAAGTGTGAAAGATCTAACCACCATAAGTAATCTTCCTCTTTGTCGTCTGCATATTCACGATATTTGCTAACCACTGCCTGCGGTCCAAACAACTCCATCTCTCTTTTAATCTTGTTGAGTTTCTTCTCCATGAAACTCTTATTCTTATCAGGTAATTTGTCCATTAGTTCAGCTGCTTCCTCTATTTCTTTTTCAGTAATCCATCGATCCAAATCCTTCCCCATATCCTTCATTGTGGACTTTATTTCTGGGTCTGTCTCATCATTGTAACAGTCCAAAAAACCTTGGGACCATTTCTTTGTGTGCTGCCAATATTCCTTCCCTGATTTTTTGCCAGCTTTAACAGAGCCATCACTTCCTTCAATAATAGTTTTTGGATTTTTCGACTTCTTAACAGGTGCTGTAGAGCCATCAACCTTTCTTTGTAAAGAGGAATCAGCTGATGTTATAGCAAAGCCACTCTCATCCTTCTTCACTGGGTTCATATTTCTGGTGGAACTTGTCTGTCTTTCATCGAGGAATTCATTTAGAAACTCAGGAATTTTCTCCACAGGAGGCCCTTTCCAGCGTGGTATGATTTTCTCCGGTGGGTCATATATACTAATGCCATCTAGAGGAATTAAACACAACTATTAGCATCATGTTTAAATTTATTCAGAAGAAAATGCTAGCTAATATATTTTAAGAATTTCCAGGAACATATTAATCCTTCAAAAGAAGTTGCTGAAATCATTTCAAGAAATTAAAACTTGATCAAATACTGTATATTATATCATATAATTTTAGAAACAGGTAATTACCTGCTCCATAATCAAGATTTTCAATATTTGAATGGAGCCACTCATGTATGTCAGAAAGTTTTTTATTCTCTTTCTCCACTTTTTTCTCAAGACCTCTGAAAAATGTGTCCTTATCTTCATCATTCATCAAATAAAATGGGTACCGTCCAGACAACTCATTCTCACGGACTCGAAAGACAATATCTCTAAGATGATCATCCTGCATCCAGTCAAGTTCTCCACCATCTTCAACACCTCCAAGTGATTCCATCTCAGTGGGTATATCTAAAGGTTGATTGACTTTCTCTTTTGCAGCCATGTAGTTATTTCTAAATCCTGCTCTAATTTGCTTAACTATGGGCTCAACTTCATGAAAGTTTTTCTCCAGCCAGTTTTCTGTCTTTCCAGACATACTTGTCTCTGTACTAACGCCATTAACTTCACCATCTAAAGTGGTGCCTGACTTTTGATGGTTTCCTATTCTAGGTTCAATGCCAGTGTCTTTGAGATAGTCATCCTTTGTTGTGCCAAATTCCTTATTCTTCTGATCAGAATCTTCACTAGGATTTGTGGCAGACTTAGAATCTGATAATCCATTTAAAGCATCATTCCTAATTTGCTCAACTCCGAGGAGGTTTTTGTCCAGCCAAGTTTCTGGCATTACAGGTAGCCTTGTCTCTGTAGCAATTCCATTAATTTCATTGTCTAAAGTGGTGTTAGACTTTTGAAGGTTTCCTAGGCCAGGTTCAACACCAGAGTCTTTCAAGTAGTCATCCTTTGTTGGGCTAAATTCCTTATCCTTCTGATCAGAATCTTCACTGGGATCTGTGGCAGGCTTAGAATCTGATAATCCATCCAAAGCATCACTTCTAATTTGCTCAATTATGGGCTCAACTTTGTGGAGCTTTTTCTCCAGCCAATTTTCCGGCTTTACAGGTAGCCTTGTCTCTGTACTAATGCCACTGACTTCATGGCCTAAAGTGGTCTCATCCTTTTGAAGCTCTTCCAATCCAGGTTCCATACCAGAATCTTTGAGGGATTCATTCTTTCTCTGGCTAACTTCCTTATCCTTCTGATCAGAATCATCACTAGAATTTATGAGAGGCTTAGAATCCAATATACCATTTAATGTGCCACTTTTAAACACAATTGTATTCTTCTCCAAATTCTGGTACTTCTGGCCATTAAAATCAATAACACTTGACTTCAACTCAGCAATATTTTCTTTCACGAGTTCAATTTTAGATTCTGTGCTAGTGCCAGGATCTTGTTTGTCATGTTTTTTTGAAAGATAATCCCTAGCTTCCTTAACAGAGCGTATGATCCTAGGTTTCTTCTTCACTGAACTTTCATTTGTCATAGGTGAGCCATTAATAGGAGTAACCTTCAGGTGCGCATCACTTTCAGCAAATTCTATTTCTTGTTTCTTGATTTCCCTATCACCAGGAACTATGGCATCCAACGCATATAAATTGCCTTTATCTGCAGGAACTTCCTCATGCAGGACTGAATTATCAATGCTCTCTGGGACATCAACAGAAGATGATTCCATAATGGCATTACTATCTGTGGTTTCCTTTGCCACTTCATTTTGATGATTAATTAAACCATCATCTTGTTCACTATTGTTTTTTAAGACATCATTATCATCGGATGATTTCTCAATCGCAGGTTCATCCATTTCCATAAAATTGTTACCTACAACACTGTCACTTCCCTCAATTTTCCGTGCCCGCCTAGCCATTTCTCTCATTTCTTGAACTTTATAATCCATCTCTGTGGATCTAGTTTTCATTTTATCAGATAAATCATGTACTACCAATTTATCAGAAGAACCCTTAACTTTCAGAATACTATTCCGAAGTTTTTCCTTATCTAACTTAGGCTTTTTAATGTCCACCACCGGTGTCTCCAAAGGTTCAACAACAACTTCAACAGCACCCTTCACCATCTTCTCCTTCTCCTCTCTTGCCTTTATCTTCCTCCTCATCATTTCCTTCTCCATTGCTGTATGCTCCACCTCCTTATCTCCTTCTCCAAAAGCAAATAATAACTTCTTCACCACCCACACAACAACCAACACATACAACACTTTCCTCCCAACCCCTGAAAGCCTCGGAAGCAATCTCGGCTTCGCAACAAAACCTTGGACACCCTTAACAAAACCACCCTCCTCCCTACCTTGAACCACAAACTTGGCCACAGAACTATTCCTAGCAATCACATTAACCCCACTCTCCATCTCCCTAGCTATGTTCCTAGCATTCAAAATCTTACTTCTCACTTCAGGGAAATCCTCAGCCACATCTCTCCGAACCTTGCTTCTTTTCAGAATCTGGTCTTCATCAACAACCACCCTCTTAACACCTCCAAGGGAGTCTTCATAGACAGTGAATATAGGACCAGCTCCTACACCCCAATACTCAACATCTCTCTTGTACTGGTCAACCCAATTCTCCAACTTATTCCACAAAACAGACTCACGCAAAAGCTTAGACTTTGGTTTTTCAGCTTCAACCACATTGTCAACAACAGAAACCCCCTGAACACCTACACCACTCTCCTCAACGCCATTACCAGAAACAGAAAAAGGGTCGGTGGGAATCTGATTAGGGTTTACCTTGTGATCACGGAGGAGCTTCTTCCTCAGGGAGTTGCGGCGGTTGGTGGGTCGGCCGGAGTGCGCCCAAGTTTGAAACTTTATGGTGGCGGAGCGTGATAAGTAGAATGAAAATGGGATTCTGCGAAATGGGGATGTGGGTTTGATATTGTTTGAGGTGAATTTTGAAGTGAGGGTTTTTGGGTGGCAGAAAGTGGGGATTGAAATGTCGAGAATTTCCATGGATGAAAAACAAAGCTACACAGAATGAAGTGGAAAGGGCATGGTTTAGTTTAATGTATGGATGGAGTGTGAGAAATGGAAACTTGTGTTTAGCTGAGCTGAGATTGCAGTTAAACCCCCAAAAACCCAAACAAGACGATAACGTCCTGCACCGAACCAGCACATGTCGTCGTTTTTGTTGTCATGTGACAAGTGCTTAGTGCAATTTTTTAAATACTTTTTATTGTTTTGGGTTTCGAAGTGGAATGCATTAAAAGACCAGAAGGTCAAAAGCCCAATAAACAGTGGAAACAGGCCCAACAAGATCAATGGAGCCAGGCACCAGGTCCAGGCGTGCTTCATCCAAGATAGAGGTTCCTCTAATGATGTCATTAGTTGTTAGTAAATATAGGTATTATAGGAAAAAAATAATCTATAAATTAAAATAAAGTTTGATAATCACTAATTCACTCAACGAATTTGATTCCATTTTATCCTCTCTAGTCAAATTGAGAATCTATTGAATCCTACATCAACAGAATCTAGATATTCAAGTGTTGGATTCCTGGAAGAAAAACGGGTTAGAAATTAGAATTAGATAGTTATTCAAGAATAACATCATTAGAATGTCACCATTTCCATTTTAGCTTTGTTTCTTTGACGACTAGTGAAATGCTATTCAAGATAAAAAAAAAAAATTGTAGTAAAAAAAGGGAAAATATAAAGCTAAAAGATCTGAAGCTTACAGCTGCAACCAAAATGGACAGAGAAGAAATAGTTAATTAATTTTTGAACGAGTAATTATTAAATAAAATGATGATCAAAGATCCAGCAAAATTACAACACAATCTTTCACTTTGATAAGGATTTACTGACTGGCTACTGCATCTGCACTGATATAGTACGAAAATAAGTTTCTTGCAAAGTGTAATTTTGAGGTTATTTAGCACTAAGTATGCAGCAATTTAGGGATTTGATTTGAATTACATTACAATTGTTTTGTTCTCTTGCTCATAGAGTCGAAAGAATAGCAATATTTATGGACAAAACTCAAAAGAGAGAATGCAGGTGCTGGCCTTCAATAATTACAATCCAAGAGTTTTGTCTGACATGCTCCATAGGTCTATATTCACATGTATGATGAAGTTGCGGGGACATTTCTTCTCCAAACATTTAATTAAGAAATTTGGACGATTCTTCATCTTTGTCTGCTTTCTATACGTTCAATCATTCAATAGCATTGTGTATTTAAATATGATTTTACAATAACTCAAGTTTTTACTTTTTGACAAGAAACTCAAGATCTGTAATACACTGTTTGGGTTTTTTTAATACTAGTGTAGAGTGCGTAAGACCAATCACGGTCATTGACCAACCTTTTTTATATATTGTCATGTTCCCGTCTCGTACGTTCAATTCACCAAAAGTTTTTTGACGCGTTTATAAATCCCCTGCTTTTGTATTTTGCATATAATAAGAAAATTGTGTATTTCTATATAGTACCTAGTAGATGCATGCATATAGATGACCAACAGAATATGACATTTTATCACAATATATTCATAATTACAATTTCTAATCGTTATTGTGTATCTAATAAAAGAAAAAGAGAAGATGAAACTGTGTAAAATTTCAAGCTAGGGAAGGCATATTAGTGCGAAATTTATATAAAAAAGAGGGGGAAAAAAAGAAGAAAACTCACTGTTTTGGTCACTACTCCTGCAGTGTCTTGGTGCTTTCTCCACTATACATAGGTAGAATCCAAAGACATGGAAAAGAGAATTGCTTTGCTCTTTCCTAAGCTATCTCCTTTCTACTAACCATTTCACAATTTGTCTGCTATGCATCATGCATGTGATGATTACTAGTGCTCATATGGGCATGCATGTTTCAAGTTCCAACTAGTTTTTTTCCATTTTTGGTTAAGATCAAATGTAATACATTTTATACATGCAACTACTGTCTTATAATTTAATAAAAATCTCAATTTATATTTGTTATTATTCATCACCTTATTCTCAAAATAGAGTTTATTCCGGATGCATTAATTAATTAATCAAAAGATGAACACCGTGATTGGCGATTCACGGTCCACCTTGACATTGACATCACTTGATTCGTTTCTTAAATATTCAATCAATTATTATCTTTGACACTTTACCCCCACTACATTAGTAAGATCTCAGACTCTTTCTATTAGTAAGATGCTCACATAATTTAATTAATTCCCCCATTTTAACTAGTAATTGCCCCTTACTGTACGAAGTAGCATTTCATTAGATAATACGATAAAAACAACAAGATTAAGATATTAATCTTCCTTCTCTAATCTCTTCTAATTTCGCATAAATAAATAAAATAAAAAAAGCCAATAACTAAAGAAAAAAGAAAAAGGGAATGGAGTTGTTTGTTCCCATTCCATCCATTAATCACGCGCAGCCTTTCGGGGCAAACCCGACCTGAGAACCCGCCAAGTCAAAAACAACCCGAAAGCCTTGCTGCTGAATGTTTCCAATAATAGACAACCCACTCATCGTTCCGGCGAACGCAAAGCAGAAGCTCCCATCATTATCCACCGGAATGAGATAATTCGACGCCGGAAGGGACACGTCAGCACCTCGAAAATGCAACACCACGGTCGGAACCTTAACCTCCGACAGCCCCGAAAGATCAAAACACGTGTCGAAAAGCGACAAGTCGGGCGCGCGCTTCAAGTGCGAAGCCCCGACCCGAAACGCGTCTCTGAGAGCCACATAGGCAGGGCGCGTGAGTCGCGTCACGGAAGTCCCCGAGTCAATAATCACCCCGCCGTTCCCGGTCGAGTCGAGCCGAAAGAGCGAAGCCGAAATTCCTCGAACCGGCGCGCCGCCAACGCTAATCCCGAGAAGCTCAACATAGTAAAAGGTATCGAGTTTGGGGTTTTTGACTATAGGAGTGAACCGGGCGGTTCGAGAGACAGCCGAGTCGCCAAAGACAAGCGAAGACGGTTTAGTAGAAGCGGTTCGGTCCGCTAAGCAATAAGAGAATTTGTTGTTGAACAGTGTTCCAGCCTGGGTAGGAAACGACAAGCCGCCGCGACCGAGGCCCAACAAACCTGCGGCGCCCACGAAGAGTCCCTCGTTGTCGTGGCCGCAGCCGAGGGCCACGCGCGGGACTGCAGCGCGTCGGAACGTGAGGGTTTCGGTGGAGAAGTCTCCGAAGGTGAAGGAGCCGTCGCCGTAGGAAACCTGGTACTGGCAAAGGTTGTTTTTTGTGGTGCAGCCGGGGGTGTCGAGACGGCGGCAGAAGGGGGAGGCGCAGGGGATTCCAGCGAAGGTTTTGGATTTGGTTGGGTCGAAGATTTGGTCGGATTGTGAGTAACATTTGGTGCATGGCTTGCATTGGAGCCAAATGACATCGCTTCCAGTGTCGAGGACCATGTAGAGGTACTTCGGAGGGGTTCCCACGCCCAGGCGTGTGAAGTACTCGCCGCTGCCCTGTTCCAGCCCCGATATTATAGAGCTGCTGAATCCCGACCCGGGGTTGGCGGGTCGGGTTTTGTTCGGGTCTGCGCCGGCGAGGAAGGTGAGGGTTTTGACCCTTGAGGCGTCACGTTGGAGTCTTAGCTGGAAGAGTTGGGATGGGTTTTTGTTGAGGGAGAGTGCGTCGATGTGGTGGAGATGGACGGAGATAGAAGACGGGTCGGGTTCTGGGTCGGATCCTGAGGCGGTGGAATCGGGCCATGAGAGTGTGGGTGGGTTGGGGAGGGTGCGGAGGAGGAGGGTTTGGGTTTGGAATTGGGTGGAAGTGGCGGAGATGCAGAGGAAGAGGGTTAACAAGGAAGAGAAAAATGGGTACTTTAGTTTCCCTTCCATTTTTTGGAGTGAGTGAAGTGAGAGTGGGAAATGGGACAAGTGTTCTTACAAGGTGGGGAAGGAATTATATAATCTACGGTCAGGTTTTTGTAAAGTGTTCCCACTAGGTATTTCTGAGAAGTGTTGTTCATGTCTTCATGAGAATGGAGATCGATCTTCTGAACACGTGTGCGCATTTGTTTGTTTTTTTATAATTAGTAACTTTTTTTCCCTGTAAAACGTCTTAATACGTGCTAAATTACACCTTAGAATAAACAATTTTTTCCACACTCAGCTGCAGTATTTAATTGGCGTGGGCCGCGTTTGCTTCCAATTGGACTGTCTTCTTGTCCTTAAAAGATGTACCAATGTGAATGTTTTGAACATTTTACATATTAATCTAAGCCTGATGGAAGACATCGTGTGAACGAAGGTATGTGGAATATATAATATCCTAAGACCAACCTTGTGAGTCCTAGGAGAAAAATTGCATTAGTTTCTGCAGAACTTACTCATTAAAGTGAAATGTTAGTTAATGCAATCATGCTTTTTTTGAGTTAAGTCACCTCTTCCTTGATGTGTAAGCAAAAAACCCATAAACTTTATGTAATTCTTGGTGAGAATATTATTGATGAAGAGGCACTCTCTAAGATTATTGACAAGAGAATGCAATCTCAGTAATTGGTGAGTGATAACACAAATCAGCCAATTCAATATTCGATATAGTTTAACTTACATAGTAGTAGTAGTTTTTAACTTTTTTATGCCAAAAGGATTTTTGGTCATGCGCTTGCACTGGATAGAAAGATACGTTAAAATAATAAATAAGAAAGAGAATAGCGCAAAGATTCGATCATCATACTTTTTTTGGTATTTTGGCACTGCACAATCATTCACCATTTCAGGCCAAGCAAGCATGGGTTGTACTTCACAACTTTGGCAGCAGGGGACTTCAAAGCCTGTGAGTATACAACTTTAGTATTTGTTAGACCATTATGAAATAACACTTATTAAACTCTATAATTAAGTGCATGCAATTCATGATAGTATTTGAATTAATGTTTAAATATGTTAAACCATGCATGAGAGAAAAAGATTCACGAGGTTGAACATGCCTGAAAAAAGTACGACAGAAAGTAGTAAAAGAAACACACTCTGGTTCATTAGTTATTTTAAGCAAAATGAGTTGAAGAAGCGTGCAATCGTTCTGCTTCCTACACAGTCTGTGAAGAAGCATCGTGAATTCGTGATGATAGTGAAGTAGTAGTAGTAGTGTGCACTTTATACAGAGGTTCAGACATTGAAAATGAAATTAACCATTATATTGGCCAACGACAAAAAAGCACGTTTATATAGACGCCTTAGTACGGCATAAAATTAAATCATCAATATAGTACGTTTTATTAGAGAAACTGCCTTATATCCAAAACCAAAATTCATCCTCATTTTTACCCCATGCCTTACTGCCTCTGTTTTATACAGAGAAAAAAAAACTTACTTTTAAAGAATTCGTGCTACTAATAACTTTTGTAATAACTTGTCACACCTTCTTAGTTATGTCGAATTTGATTTTCTATCTCATGCCATATATATTTCTCCTTTTATATATTTTTCGGGATACTTTTATCTCTCAACTAATATAATCATCAAATTTAATTCACCAAACTCCTTCAATCCAATCTTTTCTATATTAATGAGAAAATTTCTTAAAAGTTATTTTCGAACAAATGAGAGATTTTAGAATTAAGTTTTTCTCCGAGGTTAGTGTTTTTGAGATCTTTTAACCATTTTAGTTTTAAGGCACTTTTGGGCCTCACTAGCCCATCATATAATCATTCTTGGACTTGGAGTCTGATTCCACTTGACATGGCATGACAAGGTTTAAATGTTAATATGCCGAGAGAGGTGTCTCCAACACAAAAATAATGAAGCTACTACCTCAATTAGTTATCCGTGGTCTGTGATATGATATCGGACATGTTTAAAATTATAATAAGTTATTATTAGATAATTAATTATTTTATAAATAAATAAATAAAAACTTATTTTAAATAAAAATTTTTTAACAAACATTAAAAATATAAATAATTATTTATTTTATTAAAATAAATAATTATTTTATCAAATAAGTTTAAATAAATCAATCAATTATATAAAAAGACACGAAGAGACAGTTACTCTATTGTAATCAGTTTTAGATTTGGAAAAAGCCACTTTTTATTTTTGTGGATCATCCGCAACAAAACCATGCAGCAACAGATGGCCTTAAATCTTCAAGTTCAAGGCATATAACAATAAATTACCCATTTATTTATTCTCTTCCCATGCAACTCATCATTGATTATTGCTATTTATTTACCTATATCAAACAAAACCCTTAGAAGACATTAAAAGCGGACATTGAATGAGTTATTTATCATAGGTTCTGTTGGTTGCAAATAGAGTTACAAAGTTGTGAGTGAGGCAAGTGAAGTTATGGATGGAGAGGGAGAGGGTAGGTAAATAAAATAAAACATAACAACGATAGGCCCTTAAATGTTGTGGGGATCACAAACATATGGAGCACCAGATCGTGTTGCAGAACGTGGGTGACACGTTTCTCTGGCTCAATAAAAGGATCCATGGTGGGGATTTTCTTCAAGAATGGGGACATTCAAGATTGTGCCTCAACTAATCATTGCAATTCCAATTCACCTTATCCTGCTTGGAGCCATGACTCTTCTTCATTCCATCCACCATGTCTCATTTTGTCACACTATATATATGCATATACGAGACATGGAAGTTAACTAGTTATCCCAACATCATAAATTATCTCAATTCTATTCATAGTAACACTTATTAATAATACTATATTATTAGTGCGTATCCCTTTGTTGCTATTTTCTGTTAGTTTGCACAAAACATTCTTCCCATTAGGTTTGGGCCAGATAGAACAGTAAAAAAAAATACTAGCATATACAGTACCCTAAAATTTGTATGTGTGGGTTAAATCAATTAGTGTCTATCAAAGGAGTTTAAACCAGTTGGTTAAAAAGTGTGAGTTGTTAGACAAATGCCTAAACCAAATAAATTAAACACAAGTAAAAGGTGATCTGTATGGAATAAGCTTAATTATCAGCATTGATGGGTCAATTCCTTCAATGATACCGATTTTGAATATTGGCGCTTGATTTTGTTCATTGGATTTAAACATAATAATAATGTGGATAACCATTTCAACATCACACACCAAAATAAAAAGGTCACATCTACATACAGTTTTGCTTGGCCACCACACCACATGGCATTATTCATAGTACTTGACCCTTTTGTTGCATCTGACGAACGAATCCCCACATCTCACCCTTGCAATGGACTTTCACTACCTCCTAAGGCCAAGTAAGTGTCTTTTCATTTTTTATTTTTTTTTAAGAAATATCCAAATATGTGTCTTGATCATCTAGATAGAATAGAATATGGATCTTACAATACGAAGGAATAGAGGATTTTCACCAAAGGAAAGTAAAAGGGTACTTATTGGACAGGAAAAGCTGAAAACTTGAATCTATATATGTTGTGCTTTTTCATCACCTAATATTGATCACGTTTTGTCAGTTTTTACGGTACATGAAAACCACGTTTGGCCGCACTTGTTCCCGGGACCAATTCTATTTCCCTTTTTATTTATTTTTTTGGCCTTCTGCCCCCTATAATGTCCCAAAAATACTTTAATCATAAAGTCTAAACTGTAACACCACCTAAAAATTGTACTAATTTATAAATCATAGGAAATTTTCTTTTCTTGACTAAGCAAAACTAACAATCCGCAGCGCCAGCTCTAGAAATAACCGTTTTCAATGGAGAAAATAAAACTATTAAAAACTCTATCGTATTCTCTTTCCATTTTCGTTTATTTTTATATCTGTCTTACTTCCGAAAACGTTCTTGCCACGAAGTTGGAGATTATTATCCATACAAAAAAGCTTTCCTGATTCAAGTTCAATATGCGATAACATCAAAACATGCATTGAAAAACCATATCATTATTATAATACTATACAGGAATTGTGCTGTTGAGCACTAATAATTTTTACAATGATTGTAGCTTTACAATTTTTTAGAAGTCGCATTCAGGTTAAGACTTTGAAGGTAGTAGCATTATTCCATGCTCAAACTCTACCCAGTAATAATTGTTATTTGTCACTGACCCAAGAGAAAAATATGATAAACAATGTAAAAATGTAAAATAAAAAATACAAACATTGGTGGGCGATCTATATCATTCAACCATAGGGAAGGAATCATACGCAAAAGAACTTCATGTAAAATTGACACGACCTTGTTGGTGTTTCACTCGGCATCAACGTACGACATCTTATGTCAGATATATAAATAAATAAATAAATAACTTTAGTCAATAGTCACACACACACTTTCTTTCTTTCTTTCACTTTGCTTTTTTTTATTTTTCCCTTTCCAAAGTCCTTACCTTTCATTCTCCTTCATAAGCAAACACATGCACCACATGACATCCTTGTCATCGCAAAACTCATTGAATGAAAAGAACTTGGCACGTGAACTATTAATTAATATATGAAAATTGAAAATATCAAATGGGACACGAGTCACACGATGCTACACAGTGAAGGACCACGGAAAAAAAGAATAAATATATTTTATGAGGACTTTGCACGATGGTACTCACCTCTATGTATTTAATGTTGTCTGCATAATTAGACGTGTATTTTCATTTTATTTTGTTTGTTGCCTAAGCAATGTTTGGCTTTGGCCTCCTTTTTCAGTTTCGTTTACTTTTTTCTTTTGCATGAGATACCTCAAACTCAAACTCAAACTCAAACTCAAACTCGTTATGGAAATAACAAAGTAACCTAGAAAACCCATTCACAGTACTGTGGCTGATCAGATAAAATAAAAACCAAGGATCTAAACTATTCAAAAGTTTGTTGGCCCCTTTGTTTCCATTCATTTTCATACTTCTGAAAAAGCAACACAAACCATTCCCAGAAAGAAAAAATGATGACCAGGTTCAATAGATTTCATTAAATTGCCCATGTGTGTGTATTAAAAATAAGAGCTCACATTCCTATTTAAGGAAACTCTTCATTACACCAGCTGATGCATTTCTGTAAAGAAACATGCATTTCCAGTAGGAAAATCAAAGATGAATACACTGATTGATTGTCATCTAATCATAAATAGTAAGATAGTTAGCTTTAGTAATAAATACATTGATTAACAATATAAAAATCTTTACGCTTGCGACAATCCATAAAAATTAAACTAACTATTGGTGAGCTAGGAAAGAAGTATCCTGACATTAACAAAGAATGTATTCTATATACGAAAGGATTACAAATAATTTAAAAAAAAAAAAAAAAAAAAGGAGAGGATATCCCTAGAAATGAGACAATGATAAAATCAGCAGACAATTAACCAAGATTTTGCTGCACAAAACTAGGTCGAATACACGAAACAAGCAAAGAAAAACAAAAGAGAGAAATTCTATGAGGCTATGGGCCTATGACCACGGTAAAATGGTTATAAACTAAACCAAATAATTGACATTGCAGGAATAATACTTATGATAAACTGTGTATATTATAGACAAACATAAATTGGCTGGTCTAGAGGGTTAATAAAAGCTATTATTCTACTTCTCTAGTTCTCACTGCTTTAGTTTTAGATTCTCCATGGTATAACAAAATTTCTGAAGAAGAAACAGATATTTGGCTCTTATATATATAATGTATTCTGCCTATGGACTATGTTAACTGCAATTCTCCAGATCATAATGTCTGTATGGTGTTGGATTCTTTGGAAAACAATGCAATCAACTTATCCTTTGTCAGCTGATCAGGTCCTTGGGACTTAACTGCAAATGTATGGAAAACGGTATCATTTGCAGCAGTAAGTTTTGATTCAACAACACCAATTTCCGCCTCTTTGAAGGTTTGAATGACTTTTGAAACGGGGTGAACATCAATAGGACAGCTCACCTTCACAATGACCCCGTCTCGGGCAGCTTGAACATCCACGTCAGGAGCTCCATTCTGATGATTCTCTACTCTTGCATTGGCCTCCAATACTGGTCCATCCATAGAGGAGCTTCCAATCTCTCTCTCAGACTCCATGGTCTTGAGTTTTGCTTGAAGCTCATTGATGTAAGCAATAGCATCTCCCAACAGCGATGCCTTGTCCATCTTAGAGATATTTGGAACAACAGCTCGCAGGGCATAGAACCGCTGGTTCAGCTTCTCCCGCCTTTGCCTCTCTGCCTCCACATGATTGAGGGGTTCCTCCCTTCCATTAGCCGGCTTCCTACCCCGCTTCCTCGGCCTCCTGTCATCGGCAACACTCACCCTCTCCTCCTTGCATGATGCCTCAACATCAGAAATCTCAGACTCAGCAATGACTGATCTCCCAGAAGCCCGCGAAGTGGCCCCTGAGAAATCAATTTGCATCTGCACCGGCCGTTGCTGCTGAAAGTTGTTATGCACAAAATCATGCCTCACGCCATTGGCCAGATCAGGCACATTGCCAGCGCTGGCCAACCTAGGGGCAAGAATTTCAGGAGGTCCAAGCTGCCTCACAACTCGACCAGTCCCCAAACTAGAACCATGAACACCATTCGGAAAGCCAATACTATTCCCATTGGGATGAACTCCCCATGGCCTCGGCGTCGGGGTCGGCCTCTCCTCCATTTTCCTCACAGCAAGTTTCTCCCTGAATTGAGTCACAGAATTCAAATCCTGCCCAAAAATCTTCGGAACTCCAACTCCCTCGACTCTACCATTACTATTGTTGTTGTTAGCATTATTCTTATTCTTATCCCCAATTGCCATTCCAGAAAAAAGAACATTTGCTGTCTCACTCCCATTCCCATCTCTCTTTTGACTCAGCAATTCCAATGGTGCAATTGGCTTATTAATCCTTGGGGGGACTAGTGATGAAGCCTGTGCAGAAAACACAGATTTGACAGCCTGCAACAACTCAAGACTCTCACCAACCATCCTCACAGAACCCATCTCCACAACCCCTAAATCAGTAGGCACTAAAACAACAGTCTGAATTCCAGCAGATTTGGACAAGAAAGACCGCACACAGTAATCAAAACCAGATTTCAAGACATCAGAAAACCACAAATGCTTCCCAGAGGCAAAACACTTACCTGGACCACCGAGTCCACCGGGAAAAGAGAAGTACATGGAAGCAAGAAAGAACATCTCCGTGTCAGTCACACGGTCCAACCCAAAAGCATAGTTGTCCTCATCAGAACCCCCAAAAGTCATGTGAAGCTTCTGCAACACCCTCTTCCTCATCCTCTGAACCTTCTCATCATCAAAAACAACACTTTTCACTCCTCCACCACCCTCTTCTCCCTCCCTCGGTTCCCTGCAACACCCATCTCCCCACCCCAGAACCCAATCCCCATACTTGGACTGCGAAATTTGCCAGAAGATCGCGTAGTTCCAACTAAAGTTCGACGCGTTGGGTCGCTCCACGAGATCCGAGAGCTTGGTCTGCAGATTCTCGCCACTCCCAAACGCCATTAACAGATTCTCGTTCGAAACCGAATTTGCCATCAAGTAATCAAACGCCCCACGACCCAGAACCTCCACCACCGTTGCTTTCTCTTCCTCATTCCACACCCTTCCTAACCCCACCTCAATCTTCATCCTCAAACCCAAACCCTCGACAAAATCTCAACTTTCACAATACCCAAATCCAGAAAATCTCATATCCCGCCGAATTACAACTCGGGATTCCGGAAAATCACCGAAACCTGAAAAGGGGCCAAAAGGATAACAACTGAACACGAACAATGAACGTTACACGAGCAAACCAAATGTTTAAGTAATCAAAAGGGTGTATGTGTCTCCGATGAAAAACGTGTTCATGTATCAGTTTCACCCAAATAATAAAAAATAAAAAAAAAGATAAAGAAAAGGGTTTTTCGGTTTCTTCGTCACACCAAAGTGGCGGTGTTAGAACGAAACGGAAACAAAGAAAAAGGCTTTCGAGGGTTTGAGATTTGAGAGAGAGAATAGTGTGTGAATGAACAATGGACAATGAACAAAAGAACAATGCCGCTTACGTTCTCTAACTCCGAACTTACTCCTTTTTTTCCTTTGTTGTAACTTGTAACTGCAAAGTGCGAATGAAACCAACTATGGTTAAGATTTGACTAGGGTTACTTGGTTGGAAGTTGAGAGATAGTGCTTTGGGTTGTTTGCTTCTATCCATCTCATCATCTACTAGTCTTGTACTCAAGCCTGCAAAACATTAAAATAAATAAAATATTAAATGAGAGAAACAAACCAAACCAGTGGTGTTTGTATTACTTTAGTGTGGAGTAAGTAGATAAGGACAAGTTAACCTTCGAGTTTAAGGGATTATTATTATTATTATGAAATTCGTGATACTCGTGCTGAACAGTGTGACACGCAATAACTCACATGTGACTCACAGTTATGAATCTCTGAGTGGCTGAATTTCGTGTTAAAGATGGAATTGGTTGGTTTGGTTGTCTCTTACTACTACTACTACCAAAAACATAGTAGCAGGAGTGAGGTGTGAGGTTATTTCGTTTTGCTAAATAAAAACATCAAAACAAGGAACAAATATTATATCCATAAACTGGGTTTTTAAAAACTGGCAAAAAAAAAAAAACAAGGCATATCCAACTTCTCTGCAAATTTCTTTTGTCTTTTATTACTACCTTTTTTCCAAAGTAAAATTATAGTATGTGTGTCATAAGATTCAGGGAAAATGACTTGACGGCTCAGCTAGATCTTCCCCTGGATTTTGTCTTTGTAAAATGTTGGGAGATTCACATGCAAATTAATTTTAAATTAAATTACATTTCCTTGTAGTAACATTGTTCTTCTCAATCACTTATCAATGGCAGAAAATATTTCATGGAAATAAATATATTTTTACTTAATGATCGCTTTATCAAATATATGAAGAATCAATAAAAACATCATGTGAGGAAATATAACATACTAGATCCAAGTATTGATAAAACTAGATATGCATGTAGTAGTAGTACTTTGTTTATGATAAATTAATAGTATTTTATTTATTACTACTATTTACTATACTGTGGTTTCGCATGAATACACGTTTACTAATTGAGTAATACTACTATTATGTATAGTATTCTTGTAATATTTTTTTAATATTTTGTAAAATAATAATAAACAAAATATTGAATATTTTATAATCATAAGAGCATTTACAAAGCGTTAGAAAAATAGATTCAAATATTATATCAAAATTCATTTCAATGTTAAAATTGTTAGAAGAAGTGTTTAAGTTGATTTTATAGATTTCAAAAAAAAAAATATTTATGAATCTTACAATATTCAAAATTTATGTTATTTATGACATAATTTTGTTAAATAATAATTAATTAAAAAAAGTTAAACAACATTTTTTTACATAAACAACATTATTTAAACTTAAACAGCTAATTAACTGTATCTTATTTAAATTTTTATATTTTTCCTGCTCTATGCCAGATACAGTATTTGTTGAGACATTTATTTTTCGTGGGTAGTTTTCATGAATTCGTACGTATCTGAAGTTAATTTGAGCGGAAGGATCATGGTCCTTCACGCATCCCTCACATGCTATTACTATCGTACGGCACAATCACGAGGGTTATCTAACCGCAAGAAAATTAAAGGGGAAGAAAAAAATATCATAATTAATTAAAATCAAAAGAAAATGTTTATTTAATTTGGTGCTGAAATTTATATGATAAGTATCATTAGATGAAAACGATAGGTGATTGAGTAATTTTTTGGGATGGTGGTTTAAGTTTATAATATATAAATTGATTCTTCAAAAAAAAAAAGTTTGTAATTCGAATTGTTTACCTAAGTTTTTTTTTAGTAATGTTATATGTTGGAGTTAAATTGAGTTGATGGGATCATTATCCTTCTTCACGCATCCTTCTGTTTAATTCACATGCTTTGTTACTATCGTACGGTACAAAGACAAGGGTAATCTAATCAAAGTTAAAGGGAAGAAAACACAATCAAGCTCTCTTAATCATTGATTTGTGGAATCATGACGTTGAAAGTTATCCAAAAAAGGATTCCTGGGAACCAAACACATTTTGATTTGTTTGAGGTTTGAGGCTTAACTACTTTGCAAAAGATAAAAAGCACTTCTAGCCCTCGAGCTTTGGTGCAACATTGTGGATTTATGGCGGACCTAGTTGTAATTGGAGTGAAACATAAGGCAAAAAAACAAAAAGATTTAATAGAAACATTTTAGTTAAAATCTATGCTAAGAATATTTTTTTTAATACATTATTTTTAATTAGTTAAAATTTATTAAAAATTAAAAAATAAATATTAATAAACATTAAATATGATATAAAATTTGCAAAAATGTTATTATTTCTAATCAATTTTAACTAACAAGATAAAGTACATTTTGTTATTCAAAGAAATAAATACAAAAGGAGCATACTCCAAGTTAAATAATTGTTCATCGATTTTTTTATATTATTCTCATAAATGAATTGAAATCATTTTCTAATATGAAATGTGATTAAAAAGTACCAAATCTCTTAGTAGTTATTAGTTTTTTTTATGTGTTTTGTTTATAAATGTATGTTAAATAAAATTTCAATTCATTATGACGTATCAAACATGTAACGAATGTACAGTGATAGTGATGTGCAAACTTAAACTAATTGTTTTTATAACAAGAAAAGAAACATATAAAAAAACTCAAATTATAATAAAGAAATTAAAACTAAATAATTTAAGTTTATTCATTAAATTATTTCTTCGAACGCGCGTGACATAGGGCGCTGCTGGCTGTGACTGTGGCACACTGGAGCGGGTGATGGTCACGCGTATTTGTGTGTGAAACAAACAAACACGTTTTCGCACATCACACTCACACGGCTTCCACGTTTGGGTTCCACGTGTCGCGTCCTGGGTTCACTGAAACCAAGGGACGAGGAGAGAAGTACGTGAAGTTCACGTGACTAACTAACTCTATCTAATATCTAATATCATCTGCAACCTATTATTACTTTGAGTTTTGGGTGCTTTAAGTTTTATATAAATTTAAATTATTTATTTAAAAATTTAATGATAAGATGATTTAGAAAATTATTTAATTTAATTTTATAAATCTTATATTATTTAAAAAAAAATATTATTTATAATAATAATTTTTAAATAACGATTAATTATATAAGTAACGATACACTTAAATTAAACAATTTATTTATTACTTTCATTAAAAACACTTAAAAATTTATTCACTCATCGTTTTTGCCATTTTATGCCTACATTTTTTATGTATGAAATGAAACATTGAATACATTTATTTTTATTAATAATAATTAATTATTGAATATTTACATAACATCTTCGTACCGTAACGTAATTAAGATGCTATCGTACCCTGTCATATAATTAAATTAATGAAACATTTCGTTTCAATCCAGGTCCTAGATCATGTGTTTCACCTGCGCAAAATTACTTTATAACTTATTAATTAATGACATGAAAGAGATCTCTACCATTCATTACCATTGATCTAGTAAAAAAAGTTGGAAAAAAAGAAAAGAAAAGAAAAACAATGCATGGCAATTGGCATGTTTTTTATTTAGCTTGTGATGCACGATTGAGCCAACATTTGCCGTAAATGAAATGATTTTTTTCTTAGTCTAAAATCCTTCATTTATTTATTTATTTTTCCCGTGGAAGAGTGGAAGTAAACGATTGAGTTGCTTGGAATTCATCAAACTAGCTTTTGATCATTCGATGTGTAGGGGTGCTACAGAACAGGAAACATTAGTAAAAGATACTAGTGTATTTTTCTTTCTTTCTTTCTAATGTGGAAGTTGCAATAATTTGTGGGCTTTATCATTATCAATGTGAAAGTTTTACAATTGTTCTGTGCAAACAAGTCAACATCAACGCGGTTTCTTATTCGTTGGTTTAAATTTCAACCTCGAAACACTACGTTGTGGATCAATATTATTCCGTCACTGTCATTACATGAGAACACATAATGAAAACGTAATTAATTATTTAAAAACAAAGAGGGTTGATTATATTAATCTCAAACATTCTTGTTTCTCGAGAGTCTGGTTCACACTTCAAGCACGGGTTACAGTAGTGTTAAGTATTATTTGATGATCTCTTTTCAAAATCCTTGCTCAGTTATACTTATATCTAAGCAACGTTCTTTTCAGCTTGGGGTTTAAGATTAGCAGCGTCATTGATGCATAATAAAACATCAAATTATTGACAGCGTGGTACGAATAGTCTTTCACCAACTTGGTCTTGTTCACATGTCTTTCAAATTAAAAGTGGCAATGTAATTGTGGATTTCTTTTTGTTTCGTTTCTTTTATCTTTATTTTTTTATTTTTGGGGTAAAGTGGATTTGAGTTGTATAAATATAAATAATATTCACGAAGCATCCATATCAAGACTTGGGTTCCTAAAAGTTATTGGGCTCTTGTTGGGTATTCCTGAGAGATAGTAACGCGGTTGTCCATTGGACCTAAAAACAACATATGTCCACTGTTGATTTTTTTTTTTATGAAAGTCCACGTTGGGCTTTGGTGGTGTTGAAATGACTAAATGATAATCTTGAACACTTTCTCCCTATTCACTAAAGGTTTGATCGTTTTTGCGTTAAAAGAGAGTAAAAAAACGAGTGAAATGAAGAATAAATAATGCTTGATCTACATTTTTACATTCTATTTTAATTCAAGATTTCCATCTCATTTCCCTTTTATTCTTTTTTTTTTCACCCAACCGAATAGACCCTAACAGTACAATTGAACATGAGAAGAAGTAGGAGAAAAAATATGTAAAAAGTAAGTATATTTTAAGTTATTTGGATGAAGACAAAAATATTTTTTGTTTAGTAGGATAGAAAAGTAAGAAAAAAGAAAATGAATAAGTAATACCCTTCATTTATTATCTTTATACTTCTAATTTTCAATCACAATCTTAGTTTTTTGTTTTTTTTTTTAAATTTCAGACGTAAGATTGAAATTATGTCTGGTATGCAGACATAATTAACTTGACAACACACTTATCTTACCTATTTTTGCAAAATAATAAATCTTTGGCCTTTGTAGTAAGTTTTAAAAAGAAAAAAATATAAATGGGCTAGTTGAGCCCAATACAGGAAAACTGCCCTAATAAATGAAGGAAACACTGTACAAAATAAAATACATTCTGGGCCAAAAGCTCAAATAATAAATAATTAAATTACAATAAAAAATAAAAAAAAGTGAAAAGTCTTCATCCTCGTGCGAACGCTACATACTATAATCATTGTCGCTACACGAAATACATTTACTTTAATCCATGTCTGAGTAGTCAAGTCTTCTTGTTGATATAGTCTAGTCGGGGATCAAACATGTCACATATAAAAAACACTCCAACGTTCAAATAAGATTTGGACGGTCTTCATAAACATAAACAGTGATGTCTCTTTACTGAATTACCATAATCAACAGCAATTCTGGGAAGGCAAGCAAAAATCACTCTGCTGTTCAGTTTCACTCCATCAATAACTTGTTAGGCACCGAGTTTTGACACGCAAAAGATGCATATAAAAGGCTCCAATTTGCTTTCTAGATCTCTTTTTGGCTTTAGGAATGGTAAAATTTGAGATGTATAATTATATTCCAAAATTGTTGCAAATTTTAGCTTCATAAAATATTGAGAAAAATAAAGCACTGAATCACTTAGGGTGAAAAATTATTTTATTCTTATTGTCAAAATCAGTTAATTTTATAAAATTATTTTAAAAAATTATTAAAATAATGAGTCATGATTAATTGACGGTATAAAATTATAATGTATAAATATTAAATTTTAAAATAGTTGAGTAGAAATTAAAACTTTTCTTCAAAGTATTTAATGCAGCAATATATGCGGCCAGAACCCAATTATTTATTTTAATGTAATATTATAAAGTTTTATATAAAATAGCCATTATCAGGTGTGATTTAATTTTGTCCTTATATATGCGTGTGTATATTTAAGACAAGGTCCCTTTTAGCTGGTTATGCCGTAGATTACAAATTGAACAAGTAGTAGCAAAATAAATCTTTGTAGGGCATCCTAGTGATGAGTGAAAGGACTTGTACACAATACACTTGTGAGCATTTGAATCACAGAATGTGAGGTTTTTTAATTTGTTCTATTCTATTGTAGGAAACCTGAAAACCTATTCCGGGGCAAGTACCAATAATCAAAGACTTGTCTCACCATTAAACCATTAGGGCCAATGCTTAGTTGGGAATATGGTCCATTCCTTCTCTGCTTTTAATTAAATGCTCATTTTTCAACACCTCAAGGACAGTTATAATTCAAGCTGTTTATTTGTTCTGATACATTAATAAAATATAACTTAGTTTTTAGTTCTTAATAACCCGACAACCATTAATAAAATTTTTGTTCTATTTTATTATAAAACATTTAATCACTAAAAATAATACTCTATTTTTTTTTTCTTTTTATGATGTCTCCATTCACTCTCTTCCATTTTCCGTGGCCAGTCTAAAAACATATATTTAATATTATTAGCAAAGTAGTATGTTATGCGAAAATCAAGTTATTTGGCTTATTTATTTAAGTTTATTTGATTAAATAATCAAGTATTTTAATAAAATAAATAATTATCTATATTTTTAATATGTTTATCTGAATTATTTCTATTTAAGATAAATTATTTATTTTTTTAAAATAAATTTTATTTATAAAATAATCATTATTTAATAATAATTTGTTTTATAAATATTTATTATAATTTTAAAAAAAATATTCTGCTGATACGTTACTTAGTTTTAGTTTTGTTGATGATTATGACGCATGCTTTATGAGTTGTTGGGCACTCCTGTTAGAATCAAATGATATCCTAGACCTAGAATCCTAGGCACCGTAGGTCTATATACAATAGGTGCTGGACCATGTTGTGTTAAGCGTTGGGGAGTTTGTTGAGTCATTCATGAAACTAGTACCCCTACTTGTCTTACTAACTAATAAGTCAAAATAGTCAACAGATTTATATATGACACAAAATAGATATTAGTTGAGTTAATTAGCTTTAACACATATTTCTACCTGTAAATACTTAATATAAAGAGTATTTTTTTTCTTTTGTATTTGAAGATATTTTTTCCCATAATTATTAGAATATTTTTTCACAATAATTTTCCTCCAAATTTTAGCGTCTGTTTTGCATTTTTCAACACGTTGTAGCCCCCATCTAGAAATAAAGCACAAAGGATAAACACAAATTTTCTGCCAGATAAATAACATTCACAAGAAATTAATTATTGAATTGATTTAACCATATAACTATTTATCGTTTAGCTAAATCAATTATTTAACTGATTTAACTACTTACAAATAATAATTGAAGGAAATAATACGATTGATCATTTGGCCGAAGGCAACTATCGTAAATTTTGTTCCTTGTCTTTTTTCATGTGTGGTTTTATATTATTTTTGGTTCATGATCCTTGCCTATATATATATATATATATATATATATATATGAAATCTTCTTTTGCCCACAGTTTCAACTTCAAATATTATTTACTTTAAAATATTTGGCAATTTAATTAGTTATTGTCAGTTAGAAGTTTTAAAATGAAATTAGTAAAGTTTACGTGAGCAAGATCCCCAATTAGAAAGTATAGTTATATTTTCTTCTTTATATAGTACTATAGTATGTTTAGTTTTATATAGTCAATGCATTTTATCGTTTAAAGTGGAAATTTGCTTGAGCGGGGGAGGGATGGATCATGGATCTAACATGATTTTCCTTGCATTAAATCAATGATAAGGTTCATTTTGGAAAAAAGAAAAGAAAAGCTATCAAGGTTCATAAAAAAAAATGATAGCAATACGGAAAATGACAATGATTGATGAATACAATCAAACTTATAGTACAATATCAATCAATCAGTTAAGCCATGCCCTAAAGTTAATAACTCGTTTTTATTTTTTCATCATTCTCACGTTAGAATTGGTAAACAATTTCCCAAACTGTAGGGTTGTTTTTTCAGATCTCATAGTGATATGCTTGGCATTTCATTAAAAATCAAGATATATTTCGTTATTGGACCTAACATTACAAAATTTAAGTTTTTATGTTTTGTATAAAATTTATACAAAAGAATTCACACAAACTCTTATAATTGTAATTTTAATCTCTAATTTTTCAAATTTATAATTTTGTTCTACATTATTAAGTGTAACATTTTGTTTCTCTAGTTTTAAAATTAACAATTTTGATTCTTAATTTTTATAAATTATAGACTTAATTAATAATTTTTATCATCAATTTTTTAAATTAGAGACACCAAATATTAAAATTAAAAATTAATGAATCAAAATTATGTATTTAAGAACTAGAAAAATTATAATTATAATTAAATCTAAATTGTATTATGAATTAATAAATGGTTGATTGGAGTAGTAATCCAAAAACATTTTGAATAAAAATGAGTAAAATGAGAGAATCCTACTCATTAAAGATGATTAAACAATTTTTTAACAAAAGTTAATCATCCAACAAAATCAATAAATACTATGATAAAATAATGTGATAAAAATAATTATATCTTACTGTATTAATAATTTAATATTTAGAAAAAAAAAAAAAAAAAAAACTAGGCTAGGCTCATTAGTACTCTATTATATAAAGCTTTGCGTACTAGTTGTCTGTCATGAGTCATGAGTAAGGTAATGATAAAATATATAATGCTTAGATGTTTCGGCATCATCTCATCTACTTATAATACAGTCTGTATTATATGTCACCTTGCTTTTGTAAATATTATTCATTTAAAAATGACAAACTCACTTTCATGTGAGTGGGTTTTATATGTCGGGTTAGGAATATTTTGAAACTAAAAATATCTTATAAGGAGGATTGATTAAGCCTATGTTACTATGTATATTCAAAGCCTGATCGAATTAATCCTGCAAACTTACATCATGTAAAAATATATCACATATCATGGTTGATAAAATAAGTCCTCCAATTCAGTAAATTCTCAAAAAGAATATTTGTAATACATGCATGGCTTTTGTTTGTTAAGCTACACTGCACACAGATCGAGGTCTTGAACTTTTGGTAGCTATATAGAGTATAGACTAGGGTCCTTGCATGCGCACATTTGTGAGATCCGAACTGAGACATATACAGGGGCTTCATCTGTTTGTGGGGGTGATAAGTAGTTTTTTTTTTTTTTAAGGTGTTTATTGTTATATTTTTAATTGAATTTAATTATTTTTTAATTGATAAACTTTACTTTATGTTTTAAGTGTGTATGAATTTGAAAATTAAGAAAATGAGCAAAAATAGGTTACAACGAGAGATTAGATGCTCATTCTTTAACACAGTTGTGTTAACATTTAACATTATTTTTTAATTGATAAACTTTACTTTATGTTTTAAGTGTGTATGAATTTGAAAATTAAGAAAATGAGCAAAAAGAAGTTACAACGAGAGATTAGATGCTCACTCTTTAACACAGTCGTGTTAACATTTAACACGACCGTGATAATCCTGTAGCACGGCCCAACACCACGAGCATGTTAGTTGAAGTTTCGCAATTCTATGATCATCACGGCCGTGTTAATCCTAATTCCAGTCAATTATTCCATAGCACGACAGTGTTGAATTGTAGCACGACCGTGCTAAACTTTTCTTTTATAAATAAAAACTTGTAACAGTCAAACTTTACACTCTTTTTCTATGTTTCTCAAGGTGTAACTGTTATTGGACATAAAAAATCATCGTTTTCTCATGTAAATCTCTCTTCCTTTTTATTTGCTTATAATTTATAATATATATAATGTTCTCCTTCTAATAATGAGTAGCTAACTTCTAAATTAGAGATTGTGAAGTACTTAATAATTGATGAACCTGAATTTGAATCCCTAATTCATTCTGTTAATTAAACTATTGTGTGTTCCTTAATGCTTGTTTAAGGAATGACATCTTAAACTTGATTTAAATGGTTTATTGCTTATGATCATTAATGATAAACCGTAGATTTATGTTTTAGTTGAGTTTAGGAATTTTGTAAGATCATTCTCAATTTTTATTCTTCTGACTAATTGATTGTTCTTAATGTTTTTCTAAAGTGAAAAACCTCCTATGATCAATTGAGGTTGCATTTTAGGAATAGGGACAATTCTCTTTATCATAGTAATTATTTAATTAAAATCAAGTTAGTGATTTAAATTGGGGGTTCAAAGGAATCAAATTATTAATAAAATCACAATCCTAGTTTCTCATTATTTCACTTTTATCTCAATTAGTTAATATTCTACTTTATGTATAAATTGAAAATTATAAAAAAAAAATTATTTAAATTTTAAACTTCTAAAAAAAAAAATCACCGTCAATATTTAGACTTAATTCCATTGTTACTACTGCGTAAGATATACTTACCTTCGAGTTTAAATTTACGTATCATGGGTTTTTTTGGAGCAAAATAATTATAAGAGTTTTTTTTTAATTGGTGGTAAGTATTTATCTTTATGGATAATTATTTTTAATGATTTTTTTAATTGGGATTGTTAACGTCCATTTTAGTTGGAGATGTTAGCCATCAACATTAAAATATTTTGAACTAAAATATTCATTATGTTTTTTATTTTTATGTATTAAATAAAAATATTTTAATTAAGTATTAAATTATTTTAATATTCTTAAAAAATATATTTTAAATAAAAAATAAAGAATATTTTAATCTAAAATATTTTGATATTGATTATTAATGTCCTATTATCTACATTAATCATCCATTTCTTAATTATATTTTTTTTTATCAACAAAACTTAAATTTAAAATCTTTTTAAAAGAATCCAACCAGACTCTTCTTGGACCAACAATTTAGTAGGGTTTCTATAAAATAAAATATTACAAAAGGTTTTTTCTCATTTGGATCCACTATAATAATTGAGGTACAGTTGAAGGGACACAACTAAGTGTGCCCACAGTTCTAAAACCATATATGACGAATTTTTTTTTATGTCTTTTAATTACCTAATAAGCGGTCGTGCTGAACCCATGGATGCAGATTTTTTTATTTTTTTTGGTTGTGTATATCTGGCACACAGATAGTCACAGAAAAATATTCACTGCGAAAATCAAAATTTCTTGTTAAAATAATTTGAGTTTGGATATAAGTAATTATCCATAAAAATTTATTGATGTGATCAGTGAAGATATATGAGTATACGTACTTCATTACCCACATATTCATATTTACTATTTAATATATTAATATTTAAAATATAAAAACTAATATTACACTATAAATGCCACTTTAGCTGTGTAGTACAAATCTTAATTTTCACGATGTTTAAATTGAAAATCTTAATAAAGAAAAAAAACTAATCTAGACGAGTATTATGATACGTGCCAACCCAAATCTATATTAATAGAAAAATATACAATCTCTCTACTTTTTTTATTCATTATTTTTCTTTTTAATTCATTATTAATACAAACACTACTGCAACATCATATTTAAGGTGAAACATATGTGTGGCTCAAATTTGGTTGTTGAAAATGTTAGTTGACAGTCTTTTTTTAAACTAGGAGTCGAGTTTTAGACCAGCCAAATTTTCATGGGACTTGACAATTTTTTCTTATATTAACTACGATTTTTCTATCTTACATTTGTTAAGTACATATAAGTTATATTGAAAACTACAAAAAATATTTCTTATGTTGAAAACGTTTTGTTTTTGTTTCTTTAACTTATGTAACTAATATACATGATAGAAAAACATAATCTTCACCAAGAGCTTAATATGTAGCTATCTACAAGTAGATTAAAGCATAATGACAAACATAATGATATTGATTGGAGTGAAAAATAATATATATATATATATATATATATATATATATATATATAAATAGAAAGAAAGAAAGAGATAAGACGGTTCATGGGATCCATAAAATAGCGATCGTTTTCAAATTCTCTATCTCAATGCTCAAAAGCTAATTGGCCAACTAGATGACATTTGGCAAGAACAATGACACATGGGCTTTTTGTTTGTCTATATCAAACCCATCATCCTTCACCAACAAAAAGTCCATCCCACCCACCAAAAAGCCCATCAAAAAATATTGAAGAACAAAAAGGGAACAACTGTGAACAACACGCACTCACTCACCCTAATCCCGTGAGATAAAAGAAAAGTTAAGTAGTGAGTGGCACTTTGGTCATTCTCGTGCCACCATCGTGTTTGTGTTGTTTGTGTTTGTGTCCACTCTTGAACAAACCCTTGGAGACAGTGGTGATAAATTTAGTGGGGTTCACCACGCGCCGTTTGCAAGTGTGGGTCTCACGGTCCGGTTCACTATCATATAACGGGTCCAATTTGTTTCCCCCTCGTTTTGAAACTCACGTTTCTTTGTCAATACAACTTGCAACCTGCTTGTTAAAATGTCTATATCAATGGAGAGGATTGTTTTTTTCTCTTTTGGTTTTTGCTTTCCCAATTTTTTTCACCCCTATAGTTCTTCAATTGATTTTTTTTTCAACGTTTGACTAGAAGAAAAATTAAAAAAAAAAGTGACAATTAATTCCAAATCGCTTTTCATGATTGTGCTATGAGTTTTTTTAATTAATTTGCTTGTCTTTTGTTTAGGTTAAGATAATCGAACCTCGCTTTAATTTGGAAAGGGTCATGTAGCTTCGGGCTCAAGCTAGATGAGTTATTGGGTGTTAATTTCAAACTTTAAAGGTGTCTTCTCCAAAATTGCCACCCGTGAGTTCGATGTTGTATTTTTTTAAGGTTGGTTTGATAGTCTACGTTCACTATAAAAAGAGGAAAAAGAAAAGTAGCTACCGAATGTGGATAGATTTTGGCCATGATTATGGATAAAAATGATACTACTTCAATTGGGGCCAAGAATCTCCTCTATAAACCAATTTTGCAACTCCATAACTACACGTTACACTATGCTTTCTGACAAATCATCATTTGACAATAATTACTAGTATTGGACAAGTTAACACACCCAGTGAAGTAAGAGTGTAATAATTTGATTTTTATCATCTATACAATAAAATTAAAAGCTAAAATTTTGTCGAAATATATTGTATAATCTAGTACTCTTGTATATATACTTCTTATAAAATACTCTTGTATATTTAATACTTCTCATATAATTAACTTCTTATACGACTAATTAACCCATCGAGAAGATATGCATTAGCAAAATTAAATGATACAATATAGTCAAAATTAGTTGTAACAATAAACAATCATATCATTATTTGTGTTAATTAATTGGAGGATCTAAATTATATGTAGGTGTGTTTTAATATTACTAAAAGTATTTCAAAATTAACCTAAATTCTAATACTCAAATATGAATTAAAGCTGTGTTTAGAGAAATCGTTTAATTATGTATTCATTAGTGGTAGTGGTGCGCGTGTGATGATGGGTGTGAATGTGAAGGACCAATGCTCTCTCTTTATTTAATTGCATGCTGGTCCTTTACGTAGAAAAATAGAACGAGTAACTTTAGCCCGTAGGGACATTTTCGTAATTGACCCCCGCTCGCCATTTTTACAAACTAAAAAAGCCCGTTTATAAATGCACAAGATAATAGCAGAGACAAGAGCCGTTACTGATATGTATGTACATTAAAAACTCCGAATAATGGAGCAAGAGCCTCAACACAGTAGCGTCCCCGACGACGCCGCCACGAGCTCAGGCGACAAGCCCACCACCCCTCGCAACGGCGGCACCCGCCACCCGCTCTTCCGCGGCGTCCGCAAACGCCGCTGGGGCAAATGGGTCTCCGAAATCCGGGAGCCAAGGAAAAAGTCACGCATATGGCTCGGCTCCTTCCCGGCGCCGGAGATGGCGGCCAAGGCCTACGACGTCGCCGCCTACTGCCTCAAAGGCCGCAAGGCGCAGCTCAACTTCCCCGACGAGGTCCACCGCCTTCCGCCGCTCCCCTCCGCCTGCACCGCCCGCGACATCCAGGCCGCCGCCGCCAAGGCCGCCCACATGATGATGGTCCAGGCCGCAGCCGACTCGCCGGAGAAGAGCAGCAGCATTACTTCCGACGGAGACGGCGATGGCAACGACGACTTCTGGGGCGAAATTGAGCTGCCGGAGCTCCTCCACGGGAAGTGGTGGACCTCCGACCGTGAAGTCATGCCGTGGCCGGAGGCTGCCGAGCTTCCGCCCCAGCAGCCGTTCACCACGGCATGCTTGTAGTTTGTAATAACCAAATAATGCTCTCTTCTCATGCTGTTAGCTAGCTGCTGCTCCGGCTTGGTTGGTATATTAATATTATTGCTCATATAATTAAGTAACTCCCTCTCTGTGTGTTCTCTTCACAATAATTAATAATTTTAATTGTGATTAGTGTTAGCACTAACAATAACACTTTCACTAACTATTTTTGCTACTAATTTATTTAGCAGCACATTAATGTTCCGTGGATGCATAAACCATTCTTGAACAAAAGTACTGAATTGAGTTGCTAAAATTAATTTAATTTGTAGTTCTTACATAAAAAAAATCTACAAGTACTTGTACAAGAAATCGGAAGAAAAGTGATTTTTTTTTTTTATAAACTAAAATTAATTTATGCATGAATTAAGTCATAAAAATATCTATCACATTAGCTTTAAATAACTTATTTTTAATTTATAAAAAAATTATTCATTTATTCATGCTTTTTTTTATTTTAAAAGTACTCACGAAGAGATTTATTGAAACACGATTTAACTTCTATAAAAGTTCTTTTCATCTAATTTCTCCCAAAACTTCTGAAGTTCATATTGGTTTTATCATATATACAAGAAAAAATCAATTTATTTTCCCTTTTTTTTTTCCTTCATATAATTACTTATAGAAATTTTATCCAAACAAAATCTTAATATATGTATTTTTGTTATAATAATGGGTCCATGCCAGATATGTTTTAATTTATAGGTAGTATATATGTGGCTGAATTTGCTAATAGTTTTTTTTCCCAATTAATTCATACTATGATAATGATATTAGAACAGCATTTTCTCTCTTTTTTTTAGTTTTTTTTTTTCTATATACAGTACAAGATAATGAATTATTGATCAAGGGAGGGAAAAAAATGTAGAGATATGACAAGATAAAGAATTATAGATAGGGATTCGAGTATATATACTTCTTAGTTGTTTATTCGCTGTTCTCAAATACTTAGGTACTCTTGATTTTTTTTCTTCTCCCATGTGTTGTTGTTTTATCTTTGAAGTATTCACACACACAAAAAAGTTTTATGTTTGAAGTTGGAGGGCATTTCATGATTCTCTAGCTATCTTTCACTTTATTTTATTCTCGTGGAAAAAAGTGCATTTTGCTTTGTGGAGAATGACGAAGATGGTAAATGATTACGAGCGTATCTCCATATTTATCTTCGAACTGGGAGATAAGTAAATGCTTTGTCTCAATTTGTCGAAGTAACAGTGTACGACGAGTGGTCTCTTTCGGATTGAGACTTGATGAGAGTACTGTGTTTAATTAATGTTTAAACGTCTAATTTTTCACTAATTGTTTCAACAAAACTCTCTTCTCACCAAGCTCTTGATCATCGCGTGCAAGTTAATGTAATTCAGCAAATTGTTTAAATTCATGTATCTATTGCAAGAGTTTTTTTTTTCTTCCCAAGTTGATTCACCCTCTTGCTTTGTTTCTTTTCATGGACGTGTTTTGTTTCGTTCATTCTTATACGTATTTGTTTACATTAAACCATGTTTAGGAATTTGGGTTTGAGAAGTCAAAGATTATTTTAAGGTGCTAAATCGATTCTTAGGGAAATTCTAGAGGGTTGTGCCTACCATTCTTCTGCTCCCATTGCATGCATGACCTACTTTGACTCTGTTTCTACCTAGCTATATTAATCAACTTCTTAATGTCATTAATTTCCCGGATCATATAATTTTTTTATTTTATTTTTATCTCAATCTCATCGACCACATTTAATTTATATGTTTGACTTATACTTAAAACCTTCCGGTAATAATGTGCAAGTATAAAGTTGTGAGATAATCAGATAACAGATAAAATCCTTAAACATGTATAATGTAATTTGTTTTAATCATGTTCACGAAAAAAAAAAAAAACTTTGAAAAAAAAAAAAACCCTTGGACCTTAGTACACACAAAGACATAGCACTAAATCCAGATTAAAGTTTTCTCAATATTGAGTGTATTTAGAAAAACAACTATATTTTAACTTTTGAGAAAAAAAATCATTTTTTAAATTTATTTTTAATATATAAAAACACACACCCCAACAAAAAAAGTAGTCAAAACCCAATTAAGCAAAGCCGATCATGGGATATTGTATAGAAAGAAGAAAATTCGAATACTAGGTATATATATATTATATATGGTAATCTTCATGGAATTGCTAGCTAATCTAGCTAATACTGAATGATTAGCTCCACTAAAGTCAAATTTAGCACGTCATTAGCTATTTTGTTATAGTCATTTCGTGCAGCAATGCAATTGCAATGAATTTGGTGGCATAACGTTGTCCAATTAAGAATCAACCATTCGGCTTGAAAGCTGTTTCCGTTTTTTATCAGGCCTGTAATATTTATATTCACGTAACCAACATATGGCGCAAATTAACACTTTCATGGAAAATTAACAACGATTGGGTTTTCGTCATTTTCTATTTGTATTCTTCAGGAAAAATGTGACAAGAAATTGACCTATCACTTGCAGTTTTCATACCTTTATTTGTTTTTAATTCAATACAAGGAAACTGGATCTATGTAACACTCAACCATGATGTTTCGGTTTTTAGAATATAATATCGTGATCGTGAATGTTGTTATTGTCTCTGACTTTCTGCAATCCCCATTCACAAGATTAACGGGGCAAGATTTTTCGTTGGGAAGCACTGTGAATCAAAACTTCGAGGATCTAAGCAAAATAAGATTCAATATACTATAAAATAAGAGAAAATAGGTGATATATTAACTACCAAAATTCCATCGGTAACTACGGGATTAACTATCAAATTAGCTAACTGTTGTGTAACCCGTCGACAACATATTAAAACTAAACTCAAAACTATCCCTCCATAAATATAATTAGTACTATATTTTTTGAAATATAATGTTTTTTCTTTTAAATAAATTTTTTGATAAATTATTTAAACGTTTTATCTCATTCAGTATTAAACATGGCTTGTTAACCATATAGTATGACATTGACTCCTTTTCTTTTTATATTTTTGTGTTAATATTTAAGGAGCCTGGTGTTATAATAATTGTTAAAATATTAATTTCGGCAAACAAAATATTAACTATACACGTTATATTCACCCTCATTGTTCAAGTTTGAAAGAATTGAAGTGACAACGAGTTACGAAGAAAGGAGGAGGAAAGAGGTGTAAAAAAAACCCTCGCATGTTAAAATTACATTTTAAATTGTTCTAACAGCATCATTTAAGGAATACTTCAAGGGAAGTTAATTATTCAAGTGGAAATTTATTTAATAGCAAATAGTAAAGGTTGAAAGGGAAAGACAAAGACAATAATAATAAGCAATAGAATCACGCTGTTTGGGCAAAAATGACCCTGCAAGCATTTAAAACATGGCAACAAGAGCCAAAACGGTGTGAAAATGTAGAATGACTAGGCCAATTTTTCGTAGCAATTTTTTTTGTGAGTACTTTTGGTGATTAGTGGATGCTAATATTTATGGAGGGATCATCTCAAGACACTCTTAAATGAGTTGCTACTCAACTACTAATTTTTTTTTTCTATATACTAGTATTAAATATCTGATCACTTGCTGCTATAAAAAAAATAAATCTGATCACTTGCTTATGATCCGAGCCTATCACTACTCAAGTTAACTATTTGTTGGATTTTTTTCATTTAAAAATGAACTCACACTCCTTTATTTCAGAGACATTTAAATTATATTATTTTAGAGTACTATCTTTCTTTGGAAGTAAAATATAAATTAGTGTCTTGGTCTGTCATCTGTGCATTGTAAAAGTTAATGAGTGGGGAATGTATTTTAAAACCTAAAATGAATGCTTTAAGTATTTTTTTTAAGAAGGAAAATAAAATGCAGCTTTTCATTTAAGAAAAATATTTAAAAATTATAATTAATTTTTTGAATCATAAATGATTCCTCTATTGCAAAATGCAAACTTATATATGTCTTGAGAAACTAAAAGCTTCATTTGAATTGGTGATATATATATATATATATATATATATATATATATATATAGCTGAACAAAGTTCATTAGCTTATATGATTATACTTAATTGATATCATTTGTTGGTTTGTAGAGTACGTAGTTTGGGCCAGGGTAGAGAGAGAGGGACCAAGCTTAATAATAATATTTGATTGTGAGGTATTCGAAGATTCTCTGAAGAAATCGTTAGTGCCAAACGATCCACGTCTTTGGGAAAGAAGCAAACAAAGTAATGTTCGTCGGGCTTGAGAAGGACCACAGTGTTAACTTGTCCTATAAGTTTATTTATTTAAAGGGCATGCATGATATAGATATATTGTGATTATTATTGTATATTGCTGAAGGTTCTACTACAACCTCACGCACTTGTCAATCTTTATATATGCCCCGTGAATGCATTTTAACCCCCTTTCCCCACTCACGTACCTTTCAAGGTCAACGTTGCCACTATATATTGTGTATGCATGTGCTTGAATAAATAGTGATCATGGGTAAAATGCATGTATCTTAATATTTAGGTCTTAGTTCTTATATATATTTTCAAAACATTGATTTTAGTTCTTGCTTTTTCAATTGCTGAGCACTGTCAATCTATAAGATTTTACATTGTAATTAAGCAGTTATATTGTTTACATATTTATAATGGTGAATTTTGTCTCCCCTTATGAAACTTATAAGCTATGTTTGGATAAAAGTTGAAATGGTAATTTTGCGAATTTTAATGTACAATTCTAAATTCTAATACAAAAAATGAAGAAGCTGATCGGATCTTTTGATTGCAGCATTCACAAATCGAAAATTGAGATAACTATAACACATTTTAGCTATAAATAATACACAGCCACCTCTAAAGAAGCAAAGCTCTCTCACACAAGAGTGACAGGTAGACTTGTATATATAACCGTTAGCACATTTAGTTTTGAGTTTGGAAAGTCCAAACTATGGTTAGGGCAAATATTAACTTCTGTACTTTTTAAGCTTAATTTCTTATAAATTAAAAACAATTGATTTGAGGATTCCAACCACACTATTAATTAGCATGAGAAGAGATTTCTCTTCAACCACAAACCCAGTACTGTCCTTGTCCATTTCAACCATATATATCTTCTCAAATAGTAGTTCCGTTACATCAAACTTCAACAACAAATCCCCACTCATGTGTCAATTAAATGAGATGTACCAGTTTCATCATTAATACTAATTAATTAGCTCAACTTGGTGTTAATGAGCAATTGAGATTAGTATAACATACCAAACATTGCGGCCATTAGAACGTAACTTTTATAGCAGAAAGTATACGTGCAACCTTAGGGATCGGAGACACTACAGTGTCAGGCACCTAATTAAATATCTATTGGATTAAGAAACATCATTCAGAAAAGGGAGAAAAAGAAATTAAAGATGTGGGGTGAGTGAGTGATTCGGTATAAAAGATAAAGAGCTAGCTACATATTGCATTGCATGTGTTATGGTGGTGACTTTATGCTATTTTATTTATTTGTTTAGAATTACTATTCTAGCCCCTAATGTGTACTCACCAACGACAAGTTTCAGTCTACAAAAAGAATCATACAAGTCTTTTTAATTTTGTCTCCTTGCCCTTTAAGCTGGGCCTCTCAAATAGTGATAAACAGATAAGTCTAATATCCCAGCACATTCACAAGGTCCAAAATCGATATACTGTGGCCTTATCTCTGTTAAATTTGGTTGCATGTTAATTTTCTGCCTTGGTGTGAAAGAATAATTAATAATAGAACACTGTTATGTTGCAATTATTGCCCTCTAGGGGTCCTCACTCTTCACTTCTATGTAAATGTATTTTTCGTACTTGACTTTTGGAACAGACACTCATCTTAATTATTGAATCCTTGGAGGAAAATAAAATCAGACTCTTTTAATCTTCTACGGAACTGATATGCTATATAGATTGTAACACATCTTACAAAAGATATGATACATTGGTTCTAGCTAATTAATCTTGATCGAATGAGAAAATGTCTGAAAACTGAAAACTAATTATATGGGAAATTGTCAAAGAGTTTAACAATTTTTTACTGAACCTAGGCTATCCTGCCAGATGGAAGGAGTGACATTTACTGATAAATTTCTTTCTTTCTTTCTTTACATACGGATTTGAAATTGAACCTTTTATCTGTAAGTTTAAACTTTATGAGACACTATGTTAGTAGAGTCTTGACATATTCGATCTACAATTAAATAATGATATGATAAATTAAAATACTATTAAGATATTTAGGAGTAATTAAAATGGTCAAGTACTTAATTTATGCATCCAAATGATTAAAGAAAATGTAATGAAGTGCTGCTGCTCCTAGAACAGTTCCACTTTCTAGAGTAAAAACAGACAAGAATGGTAAAAACATGAGCAATATAAAACGGGAATGTTCTAATTAGACTGAAACGGATAAAACTGAGAGCACTAGAAGAGCGGTTTGTGGGGTTGAGACAAAAGAAACAGAAAAAATCTGAGCAAAGTGGTTTATTGGAATTGTGACAGAAACACATACAATAACAAGAGCAGAATGGTAAAAAAACCGAGCATTTTCCACTGCTTCTGGAACTGATGAGTGATATTTTGTTTATCAAGGAAAGAAAAGTGTCGAAAAACATGTTGTTTTTGTGTGGGAAAATGTGGTAGAATTCACTGTCAAGGAGGTTTGGAAGTGAACGAAGGGGACACAGTAGTAGGAACAAGTGGGTGGTGTATCAGACAAGCACAACTTAAGTGGTGTTTGTTTGGTACATGTACAACCTTTTGAGTCCTTAACTTTGACAACAAAAAGGTAGGGACACCTATAATATTATAATTTCCACACGTGAGAAGGTATTCGTTGGATTTTAGAACCCTTATGTGGAGTGCAATCAAAAGGGGTCGATGTCATATTGAAGGTTAAACATGGCATGTGATTGTGCTTCAAACTGATTGATGTTTGTTTTTCTTTTTATTGGTTTATTATGGACACTAGCCTGGCACATTCATATTTGTATTAGATGCTAAAGATGCTTCCTCCTCCAATGTCTTTACATAAATGGTAATTAATTCCCCTTTAGATCTTATTTCATAAAATTGAGAATAGGGTGCTGGATTTCATTCCTTTACTATAAGCAAGAGTTCAAATTTATGCTCTGTGCTTTATCAGTTTTTCTTGTACCATTTTATTTGCTACTATAGTTATATGCAATGGTGTTCAATGTTACTGATAAAAACCATCAATCTAAAACAACTTGGTAAAAAAAAAAAAACTAAGCTCACTGCAAAAATTTCATGCTTTTGATAGGTTCTCTAAGTCAAGAGGAAATTTAACTTTCCAAACTTACATAAACATGGATTTCAAGCAGCACAAATCAATTCTTTGGGACTGTCTCCTTTACAATATTGATCTGACCAGGATAACATCAAACTTAGGATCTTTATCAGATTTTTTTTTTTAGTTTTACCATGTCCTTGGAAGTAGGAATACAACAAATATACACATTGATAGATTGTAAAGATTTATAAGCTTTTTCAATACACTCATTACTAATGACAAACAGCACTAAGTGCAACATCTAGAGCCCCATTGTATTGGGCATGGCCAAAGTATCCTTGCACCATCAACTTTGGGCTAATCTAAATATCATTCAATGTGAAGTAGTTAGCATAATATTATGAAAAAAATTATAGATATATTTTTTTAAGGACTCATTTATAGCATCATATATACATACCACATCAAAGGGAACATACATGGTGATGAAGGACTACAAAAGGATGAGGACCATAGCTTGGGAGGAGTTGTACTAGATCAAGGTTGAGGAAGCTACAAGAAGACATTAATATGAAGATGAATTCACTTGTGGAGAAGGGTAAGAGAGGAGACTTGAGGATAAAAAAATTGGGCCAGTGCAACTTCTAGATTAGGATAGCTTGAGTTTTTGGACCTTTGCTGTTGGGCTCTTTGTGAACATAGGCGTTTCCTTTTATTAAGACTTGGAGATTTGTTACATTCGCACACTTTTTTGTTAAGTACACTCCAATTTATTGTATTTTATTTTTATTATCGCATAAACTCGTTATACCCTTAATTTTAACATTCCAAAAATATTTTCTGGAATACAATTTTTGTATTTTGTAAGTACTGGAATGTTAAAAAATAATTGTGATTTGGAATGTATCTTCCAGAATGGTAAGAAAGCATGAAAAAAATGAATCAGATGATGATGAAAATGGGGATCAAAGAAAAATGGAAATACATCTTTCTATTTCCTTTTTCCTCCATTTCATAATTTTTTTAAAAATAAACAAGATAAAATATGATACATTTAACAGAGAGAGACATTTATTTGTTCAAAAGCTTAGTAAGAGAAGGAATAGAGATAAAAGAAAATGTAGATGATTCAAATCCAAAAAAAAATGATTATTAAAAATATATATTAAATGTCTTTAAAATTGACAAAATAATTCATCAACGACCAATTAATTAATCGATAATATTTTGACAAATTAACTTCGTCAAATAATTAGTCCATCGATCATATATGTTTAATGATATTAGTCTCATTCGTTGGTTTCCCTATCATTTAAATGATGTTTTTTTTTAGGGGATTTAAATAAGATGTTTTATGTAAGCACAAACATTTGAAATTAACCGATGAAACTCATTGTTTTTTTTGGCATATTGAAAAGCTCAATTTTAATTTTTATATTTGAGAATCTGACTCGGTCCACACGCCAAAATGAATATGAGCAATCTAGAAAATGAGTAAAATGAAAAATCAGTGAACAAATTAGTAAAAAACAAGTATTGAACACGATTAATGTTCAAAATAAAGTTAAATAATACTAGTAATACACACCATCGCGGGACTCATTAAAAAAGCACTTAAACCTTCAAAATCAAAATCCCTCCATTTTCTCTTTGTTATTGTTCGTTTTCGTTACCAAAACCATAAACCCTAGCAGGCAAGCGCCACCAGCAGCATGGAGTGGAACCCTCAGACCCTCCAATTCCTCTCGGAATGCTTCCTCCAGACGCTCTCCCCCTCGCCGGAGCCACGCCGCCGCGCGGAGTCCTCCCTTGCCGAGGCCGCGGAGCGCCCCAACTACGCCCTCGCCGTCCTCCGCCTCGTCGCTGAGCCCTCCATCGACGAGCAGATCCGCCAGGCCGCCGCCGTGAATTTCAAGAACCACCTCCGGCTCCGCTGGGCCTCCGACGACTCCCCCGTCTCCGACCCCGAGAAGGAGCAGATCAAAACCCTAATCGTCCCTCTCATGCTCTCCGCTTCCCCCAAAATCCAATCACAGCTCAGCGAAGCCCTCGCACTCATCGGCCACCACGATTTCCCCAAATCATGGCCCACGCTCCTCCCCGAACTCATCGCCAACCTCCACAAAGCCTCCCAGTCCTCCGATTACGCCTCCATTAACGGTATTCTCGGCACCGCTAACTCTATTTTCAAAAAGTTTAGGTTTCAGTATAAAACAAACGACCTATTACTCGACCTCAAGTACTGTCTCGACAATTTCGCCGCTCCTTTGTTGGAGATTTTCCTCAAAACGGCGTCGTTGATTGATGCCGGTGCCGCGAACCTGAGGCCGCTGTTTGAATCTCAGAGGCTGTGCTGTAGGATTTTTTACTCTCTCAATTTCCAGGAGCTGCCTGAGTTTTTCGAGGATCATATGAATGAGTGGATGGGTGAGTTTAGGAAGTATCTTACTACTAGCTACCCTGCTCTTGAGAGCAGTGGTGCTGACGGTGTTGCGCTTGTTGATGAGCTTAGAGCTGCGGTTTGTGAGAATATTAACCTCTACATGGAGAAGAATGAGGAGGAGTTTCAGGGGTTCTTGAATGAGTTTGCCCTTGCTGTGTGGACTTTGCTTGGGAATGTGTCCCAGTCGTTGAGCCGGGACCGGCTTGCAATTACTGCAATTAAGTTTTTGACCACGGTTAGTACTAGTGTGCACCATACTTTGTTTGCCAGTGATGGGGTGATACCGCAGATTTGCCAGTGTATTGTGATACCGAATGTGAGGTTGAGGGAGGACGATGAGGAGCTTTTTGAGATGAATTATATTGAGTTTATCAGGAGGGATATGGAAGGGAGTGATCTTGATACTAGGAGGAGGATTGCTTGTGAGTTGCTCAAGGGTATTGCGACACATTATGGGGATGCTGTGAAAAGCATTGTTTCTGCGCAGATACAGAGTTTGTTGGGTTTGTATGCTGCGAACCCTGGGGCAAATTGGAAGGACAAGGATTGTGCTATTTACTTGGTGGTTTCTCTTGCAACCAAGAAGGCTGGGGCTAGTGTTGTCTCCACGGAACTTGTTGATGTTCAGAGCTTTTTTGAGTCTGTGATTGTCCCCGAGCTGCAAAGTGCAGATGTGAATGGGTATCCTATGCTCAAGGCAGGTGCACTCAAATTTTTTACTATGTTCCGGACACAAATATCAAAACATGTAGCTTTGAAGTTTTTTCCAGATTTGGTTCGTTTTATTGCTGCAGAGTCGAATGTCGTTCATTCTTATGCTGCAAGCTGTATTGAAAAACTCCTGTTGGTGAAGGATGAGGGGGGTGGAGCACGTTATACTTCAGCAGATATCAATCCAATTTTCCCGGTGCTGATGAACAATCTCTTCAGTGCCTTTAAGCTCCCAGAGTCTGAAGAGAATCAATATGTAATGAAATGTATTATGAGGGTTCTTGCTGTTGCAGATATATCTATTGATGTTGCGCGAATCTGCGTTGAAGGGTTGGGCTCTCTTCTTGCTGAAGTTTGCAGAAATCCAAAAAATCCCATATTCAATCACTATCTCTTTGAGTCAGTAGCCATACTTGTGAGGCGAGCTTGTGAGAGGGACTCATCTCTTGTATCTGTTTTTGAATCAAGTCTTTTTCCTAGGCTTGAAATAATATTGACCAATGATGTGACTGAGTTTTTACCATACACTTTTCAGTTGCTTGCTCAGCTTGTTGAGTTAAACAGGCCACCCATCCCACCAATCTACATGCAGATATTTGAGCTTCTATTGTCACCTGAAACATGGAAAAGAGCCTCAAATGTTCCTGCACTTGTGCGTCTGCTCCAGGCCTTCCTTCAAAAGGCACCGAATGAGATCACTCAAGGGGATAGGCTGACCAAAGTGCTTGGCATATTTGACACACTAATCCAAGCTTCAAGCACATCCGAACAAGGATTTTATGTGCTTAACACTGTCATTGAAAGTCTTGAATATAATGCTATTAAACCGTATATTTCTCACATTTGGGCTGCTCTTTTCAGAGAGCTCCAGAAAAGGCGGACAGTAAAGCTCATCAAGTCTCTCTTGATATTTATGTCTCTCTTTGTGATTAAGCATGGTTCTGCAAATGTTGTTGAAACTATGAACAGTGTCCAGCCTGATATTTTTGTTGTGATTTTGAATCAGTTCTGGATTCCTAATCTTAAGCTGATTACAGGAGCTATAGAGCTCAAATTGAGTGCAGTTGCTTCAACCAGACTCATCTGTGAGTCTCCATTTCTTTTGGATCCTGCGGCTTTGGTGTCCTGGGGCAAGATGGTGGACAGCATAGTCACACTCCTATCTCGGCCAGAAGAGGATAGAGTTCAGGAGGAAACTGACATGCCAGATATAACAGAAAATGCAGGTTATAGCACCACCTTTGTTCTTCTTTACAATGCTGGAAAGAAAGAAGAAGATCCACTTAAAGATATAAGAGATCCCAAGGAGTTTTTTGTGGCGTCATTGTCCCGTCTTTCTGCACTTTCCCCTGGGAGGTACCCTAAGGTCATCAGTGAAAATGTTGATCCTGCTAATCAAGCAGCATTGCTTCAGCTTTGCAACACATATAATCTTTCAATAGTTTGAGTAAGTTATTTTCTCCTTTGATGTTTGTTATTATTCTGTATTCATCCAATTCCTTTTGGACTAAATTCCAATCTAGTTCTATGTATATGCTTGAGTGCTTGACCCTTTTTAGAGTGGAATTTGCTTCTTTGTTAATGTTGTAATTTTTATCCGCTTTCATTGGTATCAAACATAGGAAGACAGTTTGTACAATTTTTTTTTATCATCAATATATTTGTTATGCTGCCTTCTGAGGGATTGAAATTTGCAAGAATGGGGTATATAGTAACTAACTCTGAAAGCCATCTATGGTTCGGTTGGCTAGGTGGAGTGGAACATAATGCTTTGTTTGGATAAGGAATGAAATAGAGGAAAGAAATAGGAAGCATAGAAATAGAGTGAAAAATATATGTTGTTTGGATGAATAGAAATTGGAAGGAAAGAGCTAAAGTGGAATTGTTTGTAGTTTTTTTTCTGCTTGTTTGGAGCATTGGATGAGTGGAAACAACACTGGAAAGAAAGAAATAAGTTATATAAAAAAATATTTTTATACTAATTAAAAAAATGTAAGTTTATGTTATGTTTTTTCGTAGTATAATTTTTTTATTTAAATATTTTTTATATTATAAAATTTAAAGAAAAAATGAAAAAGAGAGAGATCATGCCCCTCCCATTTCATTCCAATTTAGAAGAAAGTATTTTCTTGTAGGTCTCCGATGGAAATACCTTCTCTCCTTATTTATACTTTCAAACAAATTGTGAAAATTTAGCATTTCTATCCTATGTCCCTCCTTATTTATACCCAAACAGTCAAGGGTAATTACCATGCTGCTGTAAAAATTCTGTTACTTGATTGGAGATTTAACAAAAAACACTTGTGGAAAACTTTTAATTGATGTCAGAGTAAAAGATTGGAATGTGAAATTGAAAACAGAAACATTTTCTCAAATCAGTTTCTTAGCTTGAGGAGTATTCTGTTGATTCCAGAATGACAGGAAATATGTTTTCTCTGGTGCTGTGTGTGCAGCTGTCTTGTGTTTTTGTGTAATTTTGTTATACCTTTTCACCCAATTTAGATAAACTTATCCACAAACTCTTTCAGAAAAGTAAATAGGAAGGCAATTGAATTGAACTTTTCTCATACGTTAAGATCAATTTATATGAAAGAACTTGTTGAAAAGGTATAGTATAACTTAACAAAAAAAACCATTTTACTATTTTATTTCCCTTATCTTTCTTTGTTGATGAGTTTATCTAAATTAGGCCTTGTTTGAGTCAAACGAGTGATTTGTCTGATTAAGGTATTCATTCATGATTACTTCTCAGGATTGAATGCTGGAATAGATTGAAGAATTACTGTCCGGGTCCTCAGCCTTCTGCAACATTTTTATGAGCTAGCTAAAGGTACTTGTTGCTGCTGCATTGAAACAAAGAGAGGTTTTGGCGGCTATTATTATGATCATCATCCATTTTTGTCAGTGCCATGAATGCTGGACTGAATTTCATGTTTGAATACTGTAAGCATGTGTTTTGAAGTGCGATTTGGTCTGTTGGGGATGTTAGTGTAAATTTTTTCATGCTGTTTCAGCATGCCTGTGAGCAAATTGTAATGCATATCTGCGGTGACGTGTCATTTCTGTAAACTTGCATATTAAATTAAACTAAACTAAAATCACTCTTAAAAAGTTGTTACATCTTATAATTGTCATTGAGATGTAAATTCTTGTATTTCATCTGAGTTTATGTGCTCTCTCTTAAAAAGTTAAAACTCACGGAACCTTGTGTCTATTTATTTACATTTACATCACATGGGTTCGTTCACAAAATGTTCCACATGCGGAAGAAATCATGTGATGTGTAGGTCCTATTTAACAAATGGGCTTAACTTTTTCTCTAAACTTATTACATTTGGTACACTACCCATTTTTTGTCTGAAATTAAATCGTTACGTTTTAAACTTATTACAATTTTTGTAGTATTTTGTATGATACAGTCCTTTCATTTACATCCCTGTATTTAAAATCTTCCAAATCCATATTTTCTATTCGAAATCTCGACAAGAAGCACACTGACTCATTTTAAATTTTATCTTGCTAGATACTCTTCATTCTAAATGTCTAAATTAATCCAAAATAGTAATTAAAAAAACTTGGAAATTTCACTTTCTTTGAAACCCTTATTTCATTTTCTTTTTTAAAATTCCATCAAACTTCTACTGAAATTTTATTTTTCAATCTTTCAAACTATTTAACTTTTCTAATTTATCCTAAATTTTTAATCTATGGTGTATTATAAAAGAAAGTTTTGTTACCTCAAAAAATGTCATGCTATTATCATATTTTTTTCATCAATTGTTGTTTATTTTTAAAATCATAGAGTATTCCCTTAATTATTTTTAATATAGTAAGTTAGATCATTAAAATAAATATATATTTAGATTCAATTAATCAATATAATCAAATCATTAAATCTTAAAATTTTAATTTTATATAACATTGTAATCCATTATTAAGTTTTATAATTTTTTTTATATTGAGTGTATATATATTTTTTCTTCTAAATTTAAATATTTTTATTTTATTTTAAATTCATATATTTTTTAAAAATATTTAATTAAATTATTGGAGACCATAAAAGCCGTTAGAATAAAATTATAGGTGTGAATATCACTGCTTTTAGTGTTTTGTTCATGATTTCAAGATTTAATTAATGTCCATGATTTTAAGTTTTATTTATAGTTTATGTTTAAGGTTTATGATGTGATGTTTTATGATTCATGGTTAAAGGTTCAATGGTTAGGGTTGGGGCTTATTGTTTATAATTTTTGGTTTATAGTTTGGTATCAAAGGTTTGGTTTTAGAGTTTCATGATTTAAGTTTTAGGGGTTAATGATTCATTGTTTTGGTCCATTGTTTAAGGTTTTTGATTTAAGCATTGAGGTTTATGTTTTAGGGTTTATGACTTATTGTTTATGGTTTTAGGTATATGGTTTAGAGTGTAATGTTCATTATTTATAGTTTATTGTTTAAGGTTTAGATTGTTAGGTTTATAAGGTTTAAGATTCATGGTTTATGGTTTGATGTTCAAGGTTTTAGATTCTATCATGTATGGTTTAGGGTTTTAATGTTTAACATGTATGATTCTGGTTATAGTTTTTTGGGTTTCACTGTTTATGGATTAGAGTTTCATGGTTTAAAGTTTAAGCTTTTAGTGTTTAGGGATTCATGATTTAGTGTTTATGATTTATGGATCATTGTTTAAGGATTCATAGTTTAGGGTTTAATGTGTTTTTTGTTCATGATTTAAGGTTCAATGTCCATGGCTTATGGTCTAAGGTCCAAGTTTTATGATTTATGATTCAAGGTTTAATGATTTAGGCTTTAGGGTTTATAAGTTATGGTTTATGGTTTCAGATTTATGGTTCAAGGCTTATGGTTCATAATTCATGGCTTAGGGTTTAGAGATGTAAGGTATATTGTTCACATTTTTAGGGTTTAGAGTTTATTATTCATGATTTAAGGTTTTATGATTTCAATTTCCATGGTTCAATGTTTAAGGCTTCTATGTTTAGGGTTTGTTGTTTATGGTTTAATGTCTAGGATTTAAGGTTTATCTTCCAGGGTTTAAGTTTTTGGGTTACATGGTTCAAGGTTCATTGTTTTAGGGTTTATAGTTTTATAGTTTAGTGTTGTAGAGTTTAAGGTTTGGGGATTATGCTTTAAGATTATATGGTTTCATGAATCCTAAATCGTAAATCTTCAAACCATAAACCTTAAGAATGAACCTTAAATTATAAACTATAAACTCCAACCCTTATTTATGTACCAAAAACAATAAATCATGAAATCATAAGCATTGAAACTTGGGATCCAAAAATCCTAAAACATTAAACATTGAACTTTGAATCCTAAAAATCTAAGCATGATAAGCCTTTAACCATAAACAATATAATCTTAAAATCTACACCATAAAACATAAACATTAAAGCCTAAACCCTAAATTATAAACCTAAAATGTTTCAATCATAACATATAAACCAAAAATCATAGATCGTGAAACCATAAACATTAAATTATAAATAATAAATCATGGACCTGATACCTTGAATCTTGAATCATGGACCATGGACCAAAAATACTGAACCATAAACCCTAAAACACTTAGACAGTGAACCCTGGACATTGGACATTGAAACCATAAACCCTGCAAATTCATAACCATAAATCCTAACTTATAAATGCTGACAATTGTCTTACTTCTACTAACATACACTTATATTAATTTAATTATCTTAAACAAAATAATTTAAATCATTAGAATGGTATATATTCTTATTCAATTAATCAATAATTATTAAAATTTGATAGAACTATTTTTTTTATAATGTGTATATATTTTTTTTTGTCAAAATTTATCAATTTTTCTTTTAAGTTTAAGTTCATATAAAAAAAATTATTATATTGAAAAATACCTTGAAAATAAGGAAAAAAAAATATAACAACACAATGGTAATATTTTGAAATTTTGAAAAAATTGAATTTTTTTTAAAAATATGAAAGAAAAACAGTAATGTCTTGAAAATTTTAAAAATATGAAAATTAAAAACAAAATTAATGTCTAGAAAATTTAAAATAACATAAAAATTAACAAAACATTAAAACACAAGAGGAATGTGTCGAAAATAAATAAAAATTGAAAATTTTAAACAATATGAAAAAACAAGATCAATGTCTTGAAAATATGATTTTTTTAAATATGAAAAAACAATAGTAATATCTTGAAAGTTTTTAAAAATATGAAAAAAAAAGAAGAGTAATGTCTTGAAAATTTTAAAAATTACGAAAACCAAGGGTATTGTTTAGAAAATTTGAAATTAAATGAAAATTATAAAAATATTAACAGACAAGAGGAATGTGTTGAAAATAAAAAATAAAATAAAATAAAATTTAAACAATATAAAAAAAAACTTGAGTAATGTTTTTAAAATTTGAAAATAAAAAACAATTTTTTTGAAAATGTAAAAAAATAAGAGGAATGTCTTAAAACTTTGCAAAAACTATTAAAAATATGAAAAAAAAACAAGAATAATGTCTTGAAAATTTATAAAATATGTAAATTATAAAAATATGAAAATCAAAAGTAATGTCTTGAAAAGTTTTAAAATATGAAAAAATTAGAGTAATTTCTTAAATTTTTTAAAAAAGAAATGAATATTTTTAAAAAATTGAAAAAACAACAAAAATGTCTTGATATTTTGAAAAAAAAAATATTAAAAAAACAAGGAAAATGTATTGAAATATGAAAAAATAATAATAATTAGTTGAAAATTTAAATATTTTAGGTTTCCTTTTTTTTTTTTATAAATCCTTAAAATATAAAGTTTCAATTATGAAACCCTAAATATGCTTTAGGTTTTCATAAACGAAAACCTAAATATTTTTATTGGGTTCAATAAAACTTTAAATATATTTTAGAATGTCAATGAATGTACGTTTACATGGAAAGCAAACCGGTTGAACTAAATCTTTAACATATCCATCATTATCATCTCACACTCAAGCACGCCAACTATTCAATTATCGTCCTAAATCAACATTATCGTTTTATTAGTTATATTTAATGTTTAGTTTATTTCTTTATGTTACTTATGTTCTACAATATAAACGAATTCTAAAACCAAATTAGTGTTTAAGAATTGATTACTTTAGTAATAGTCAATACAAACAATTCCTTGTGGAATCGATACTGGAATCTTCCCTTTTATACTACTTGTGCGATATTTGGTACGTTTGTCAAAATATTTCATCACTTATATTATATCATAATACATATTTAAGGTTTTAATATTGAAACCTTAAATATTTTATTTCTTTCATAATCGAAACTCTAAATATGTTTTAGGGATTCATTCATTTATCCCTAAATAAATTTTAGGATTTCATCGATGAAATCCTATATTTGTTTAAGGGTTTCATTATTGAATTTCTAAATATTTTTAGGGTTTTAATGAAACCTTAAATATATTTTATGATTTCATTAATGAAATCTTAAATATTTGAGGTTTCATTTATAAAATCCTCAATGTTTTTAAGCTTTCACCGATAAAACCCTAAAAATGAACTAGTGTCACATAAATATTTTTTAGTTTTTATAAATCAAACCCAAAACATGTTTTAGGGTTTCATTTCTTTAACCCTAAATATATTTTAGGGTTTTATCAATAAAACCTTAAATTTATTTTACGGTTTCATTATTGAATTTGTAAATATATTTTAGAGTTTCAATGAAACCTTAAATATACTTTAGGGTTTCGTTAATGAAATCTTAAATATTTGGGATTTCATTTATAAAACCTTAAAAATTAAATTTTAATTTACAAATCCCAAATAAATGTAAATTTTAATATATAAGGAATGTCTTATAAAATTGGAAGTTTTGAAAATATTAAAAAAACAAGAGGAATGTGTTAAAACTTGAAAATAATGAAAATAATTTAAAATTATAAAATAAAATAATGTCTTGAAAATTTTAAAAAATATCAAAAAATAAGAGTTATGTGTTTAAAATTTGAAAACCTATAAAAAAAATTTAAAATAATTAAAAAAACAACAACAATGTCATGAGAAAAAAAAACTTTAATTTCAAAATTAAAAATTTATAAATATAAAAGAAAACGAGTAATGTGTTCGAAATTAGAGCACATGAAAATTTGAAAATATTAGAAAAAGAAAATAATGTTTTGAAACAAAAAAAAATATAAAAGAAAAAGAGTAATGTTTTACAAATTTTGAAAATGTTAGAAAAACAAAAAGAATGTGTTGAAAATTTGATAAAAAAAATAATTTAAACAATATTAAAAAACATAAGGAATGTCTTGAAAATTTTCAAAATATTAAAACAAAAAGAGGATTGTCCTGATCTTTTTTTTAAAAAATGATTTTTTTAAAAATATGAGCAAAAAAAATTAATGACTAGAAATTTTGAAAAAAATTAAAAAATATGAAATGACAAGGGTAATGTCTTGATAAACGTTTTAAAACATGAAAATTTTAAAGAATATGAAAATTAAAAGTAATGGCTTAAATTTTTAAATATTTTTCAATAATATTAAAAAATAAGAGGAATGTATTCAAAATTGAAAAACAAAGGTTATGTCTTGAAAATTTGAAAAAATATGAAATTTTTTAAAAAAATTGACAAAACAAGAGTAATGACTTGAAAAATTGAAAAAAAATTATAAACTATGAGAAAAAGAAAAAAAATAATTTATAAACTATGAAAAAAAGAGAAATATCTCGAAAATTTGAAAAAATAAGACAATTATAAAAAAAAAAATGTAAAAGAACACTAATGTTTTGAAAAATTTTAAAATATTTTTTTTAAATGAATGAAAAATCAAGAAAAATGTCTTGAATTTTGAAATATAGTGAAAAGGCAAGATTAATGTCTTGAAAATTTGAAAAAATAATAAATATCTTGAAAATTTTTAAAATATAAAAAAAAAAAGAATATCTTGAAAATTTAGAATTGTTTTTTGATAGTACAGAAAAACAAAAGTAATGACTTCTAAATTTGAAAATAGTGTGAAATTGAAAAAAATATATTAATGTCATGAAAATTTGAAAAATATGAATTTTGAAATATATTTAATAGCAATTGGAATGTCTCGAAAGATTGTAATAATATGTAGAATAAAAAATGAAAAATGTCTTGAAAATTTTAACAAATATGAAAAAACAAAAACAAGAATAATTTATTTAAAATTTAAAATAAAATGAAGTTTTTAAAAATATTAAAAATTGAGAGGAACGTCTTTAAAATATGATTTTTTTTCTAATTTCCAAAAATAAAGAAGAAAAAAGTAATGTCTCGAAAAGTTTAAAATAATGAAAATTTTTAAAAATATGAACACACAAAAGGAATGTGTTGAAAATTGGAAGAAAAATGAAAATATAAAAAATAAGATGAATTTCTTGAAAATTTAAAAAACAATAAAGATTTGAGAAATATAAAAAAAAAAGGTTATTGTCTTGAAATTTTGAAAAAAAAATTAAAAATGAGAAAACAACATAAATGCTTTGAAAATTTGAAAAATATGAAAATTAGGACTATTGTGTTAAAAATTTGAAAAACAATTACACTTTTAAAAATATTAAAAAATAATTGGAATGTCTTGAAATTTTTTAAACAATTAAAAAAAATAGTGGAATGTCTTGAAAATTTTGATTTTTTTTTAATATGAAAAAAACACAAGTATTATCTTGAATATTTGAAAAAAATATGAAATTTTTAAAAATATTTAAAAACAATTGAAAATTGTTGGAAGTTCAAAAAAATGAGAATTTTAAAATTTTAAAAAATACAAATAATGTCTTGAAAATTTTTAAAATATGAAAAAAAAAAAAGTGTGTAATGTCTTATGAATTTGTAATAAAATTAATATATTGAAAATATGAAAACGTAAGAAGAATATCTTTTAAATATGAAAAAAAAATTATAATTTTAAAAAATACGAAAAATGAGCAATGTCTTGAAAATAAATTTAAAAATGAAAATTTTAAAAATATGAACCAACAAAAGTAATATCTTGAAAATTTGATTAAAAAAATATGAAAATTTTTAAAATATTTAAAAACAAGTACAATATCTTGAAAATTTGAAAAAAAAAATATTTTAAAAAATATGAAAAATCAAGAGAAGTGTCTTGAAAGTTTTTTTTAAAAATATAAAATAAAAAACAAAGACTAATATCTTGAAAATTTTAAGCAAATGAAAATTTTGAAAATATATATAAAAAAAATGGATATCTTGAAATTTAAAAAAAAAATGAAAATTTTAAAAATATAAAAGCAAGTGGAATATTTTGAAAAAAATGATTTTTTTAAATTATGTAAAAATAAGAGTGTTGTCTTGAAAATATAAAAAATAAGAATAGTATCTTAAAAATATGAAAAAAAAATTAAAAATATTAAAAAGCAATAGAAATGACTTGAAAATATGAAATAAAAATGAAAAGTTTAAAAAATATGAAAAAGTATAGTAATGTCTTTAAAATTCGAAAAATATAAAAACAAAAGAGTATTGTCTTGAATAATTTAAAAAATATGAAAAAAAAAAGATTAATATCTTGAAAATTTGAAAAAAAAAATGAAAATTTAAAAAATATTATAAAATTATGAGGAATGTCATGAAAGTATGGAAAATTTTTTTTTTTTACAAAATATGAAAAAAAAAATTAATGTCTTGAAAATTTGAAAAATAAAAATTTTTAAAATATTAAGAAAACAAGAATAATTCCTTGAAATTTTGAAAAAATAAAATAAAAATTAATGTATTGAAAATTTTAAAAATAGAAAATTTTAAAAAATAAAAACATGAAAAAACAAGATTAATGTCTTTAAAATTTTTAAAAAATTGAAAAATAAACGGAATGACTTGAAATTTTGAAAAAAACAAGAATGATTTCCTAAAATTTTGAAAAATATTCAAAAAAAAAAAAAGAATGTCTTGAAATTTTTTTAAAAAAAATTGAAAATTTTTAAAATATAAACAACAAGTGAATATTTGAAAAAATGATTTTTTTTTAAAATATGAAAAAACAATAGTATTGTTTTGAAAATTTGAAAAATATAAAAAAAACAAGAAAAATGTCTTAAAAAATATTAAAAAGCAAGAGAAATACTTGAAAACATGAAATAAAAATGAAAAGTTTAAAAAATATGAAAAATATAATGAGGTCTTTAAAATTCAAAAAATAGAAAAACTCAAGAGTTTTGTCTTGAATAATTTTAATAAAATGAGAATTTTAAAAATATTATAAAGTATGAGGAATGTCTTGAAATTATGAAAAAAAATTGGAAAATTTTCAAAATATGAAAAAAAATGTATAATGTTTTGGAAATTTGAAAAACCAAGAAAATATTAAAAAACATAAATAATGTCTTGAAAATTAAAAAAAAAATGAAAAACAATAATAATGTATTGAAATTTTTTTAAAATATAAAATATAAAAAAATAAAAACATGAAAAAACAAAACTAATATCTTGAGAATTTTTTTGAAAAAAATGAAACTTTTAAAAATATTAAAGAATAAAAGGAATGACCTGAAAATTTGAAAAAACAATAATAATTTCTTGAATTTTTGAAAAATATACAAATTTAAAGATAAGACTTAGGGTGCAGACGTGCAGTGGGCTTTTTGGCCATTCTCTTCCAATTGGAGTTCGTTGGGCTGGGACGACGCATTGACAGAACTAAATACTAACGCTTCAATTATTTCGTAGACTATGCATGAAATCGATCTATATTGAAGAATTAATAATTGCAAAAGATAAAAAAAAGAAAAAGGGGGGGACTATTTTATGAGCACTGTAGATGCACATCCGAATTCTAATTAAAAAATCAAACTAAATTAAATAATTATCTAAGATAAGAAAAAATTAAAATTATCATAGATCAAAATAACAAATTATGATTAACATGGATGTACATTGTAATTTAAACACTTTAACCTTATTGTACAAAAAAGACAACGATATATTTAAAATTTTAAATAGACATCATCATCCTAATATAAAAAATTTATTTGTTTTTACCAAAACAAAATTGACATCTATCTATATCTCTGTCTGGATAATAACTTGCTTATTCATATAATTTGAACTCTTTCCTCTTATTGTACGTACAGAAGGACAATTATTATTTTAAATAGACACTATCTTCCCCATTTATCTATATCTATAATACTAAAGTTCTTCTACTATCACATGACATTTTTAAAATTTTTAAAATTCTTTCAAATTAATTATTTCATATTAAATATCCATTTATTTCGTGTATATGTATATATATCTTCACCTTAATAACCTTTTCATGTTACAATAAAATAAAATAAATTTTGAAAGGCAATAAACATAAAAGTTCAAGAAACATATACACAAGATAAATAAAATTTTAATAAAAACATAAAATTCTATTCATGAAGTGAATTAACAGATCGATTTTTTTTTTTTTTTACTTACAACAATTGCACGATTTAAATTTAAATCTAAAAATATCTAATTGGTACGAGACAAGTAATTTTATTCCCTAACTTTTATGTTAAAAAAAAATTAACAATAATGTCTATTTGAAAAGCAAACCCACGTTTAAGCATCTAATTCTCTGGAAAAGTCAATGACGTTTCAAGTCTTATTCAATATAAAATCCACATTCTTACTCAAAAGACGACAATATTCAAACATCCTCTTCTTTCAGCTGAAAATATAATAAAATGTGTGGTTTAGTAAGTTATATGAAGAGGAAGTGAAAAAGGAAGAGAGATGGTCCCACACATTCATTCTTAAGATTAGTAAGCCATGGTGCTAAGTGCTAACCCACCCATTCACGGAGGAGGAGTGCTCATATTTACCCAATTGTCCATGATGATAGTCCTCGAGTTTAAGTTTCATTAGTATCTAGTTATATATTAAATATTTAAAAGAAGAGTTTTTTTTCTTTATAATAATCTTATTTGACTTAAATAAAATTATTTTCAATAGAAGATGCAGGTTGTTTATACCAAAAAAATTTGTCCATGATTGTCTTCACATGAAAATTCCAACATCAAACGCTAGATTAACCAAACCTCAATTACCTCAGAAAATAACATTAGTAGTAAAACTGACCAATGTTAAAAAGAAAGAAAGTGATAAACCAAAATAAAAAGTGACCAAACCTGAGAATTAATGTGCATATGTCGTGCTTCATCATGTGTGATGTGTACGGTTCGGGGGAAGCAAAGGAACACAAACTGAATTGGTCTACACATGGGGGTGTGCATTCAAATCACTTGCCCCACCAAAACTGTATCTATGTCCCAAGCAAGCATTGTGTGGAAAATAGGAAGATTAGGTCAACTCTCTCTCTTTCCATTTGAGCCATAGACAGACACAAGAGAGAAGAAAAATAAAGGGACTATTTTCACAGCCCAATCCAAATTAATGGTCGGAAGATCAAATTGAGAAGATTCCCCCAAGATACTAGCTTTATGCCAAAATTAAAAAAATTAATTATGGGAGAATAGAATCACTTAGGTCAGGTCAAGTCATGAGGACAAAATTAGCAATATTCAAAAAATTGTTACCAAATGATTCAATCGCTAATCTTTGATTAATGGAAGGATCTGATCCCTAATCTAAATGGAATCTACAGATCAGCTGAATGGAATTATATATGATATGGTTAATGTAGCTTTTGCTATTTATTGATTTGGTAACCCTATTTATATTTATACATTAGTTTACCATATTAAAAGTGTCAAAAGAAAAACACACGTTATTAAAATAAATAAATATATATATAAAAGCGTAGCCCTTAAGACTTAAGAGGGGGCAAAAATCATTCTATATCTTAAATGAAAAATAAATTGCACAATTGTTGGCAATAATGGCCATTCCTAATGGCGGTGTCCTAATAATAATTAATGTGAAGAGTTTACATATGATTAAACTCCACTTGGTTATGTCATTGCGCCGAAGGCACAATATTAGTGAAAGAGTGGAAGAAGAAGGTTTGGTTTGGCCAATGCCACTACAATTTCCCCACAGTAGAAGTACCCCAATGTTATTGGTCTGTCATCCTACCCAAGTTTTTGTCCTTATGTTATTATTGTGTCAAACATTAATGTGGAACCACGATTTAATCATAGAGAGAAAAGGATTTTCATTTCATGAGTGCACATTTGATGAAAATGTCAAAATGCATTATACCCACAAGAGGGTCATCACTATGCATGCATATTCAAGAATATTGTTCTTTGAGGCATCACACGAAGTTTAATTAGGCTAAAATAACATGTTTCAGTGTTGTTATTAATCAAAGTATATTAATAATAATTAGTTGTATGTTTAAAGAAAGAAATGTACATGATTAATTTATGACAGTAAACTTCTCGTTTTGTAACAAGCGCGAAAAATTATAATGAATTAATTTAGGAATATTGTTATTAAGTTTGGATTGATCCGAGTAAACTTGTTGGATCAAGATTCGGACACCTAATCGGGGTCCAAATTATTGATTGGACCGAAAATACATTTGACTTGGTTTGAATCGGTGATTCAGTGTCTCAGCGGGTCATGTGAATTTTTTTTTTTTTACATTTAAATAAAATTATTTATATGAGATAAATCAATTTATATTTTACATTTGTTGTTTAGATTTTTTTATCTTAAAATTAAAAATAATAAAATTGTTATCACATTCCTTTTAACTTATTTTCCTTAACTTATATAGTTATTTACAAATAAAACTTATATTTATTTTATCTCAAGCATAGTACACTTATTAATTTAAAAATTATTATTTTTTATATGAGGAATAATGAGATAAATGAAAAAAATATATTATCTTAAATAAAATAAATTTTATTAAATCTTCTAATTTCAATGAATTTGCTATTTATATTAATATAGTACATTTTAAATGATCTATTTCTCAGTATAGGTTAAATTTTGAAAATGTATGTATTTTAAAAAATTTAATAAATCATAATTATATTTTTAAATTTGTTGAATTTTGTTAAATATTAAACATTCAAGTGTATAAATTTATATATTATAATTTTTTTTTTAGTATATGTCAAGTTCTGTGAGTCAATTAGTGACTCGTTGAATCGACTCCTGACTCAATGACCTAATATTTTGACTAAGTCAATGACTAGTTCAAATCTGATAACATGATCCAACTGACTTAGGTTAAAACTTTTATATATATATATATATATATATATATATAAATTTTGTAGTATTTTTTAAATAAATGAGGAAAAGTATTATTCAAATAAAATAATTAACTGTGTTAGATTTTTTTAACTAGCTTTTACATTTTAAATCATTATCAGACTACAAAAACAGAATCTAAATTCGATCTCACGGTGTTAAATGATTTACAAAGGTTTACAAACATTCCCATAGGGTCCCGTTGCTGAGTCGAGTAAAACTGGACAAGATAATATAGAAGGTGTCTCATTCAACTTTTTTTTTTTTTTAAATGTTATTTATTCTTACACTTAAGTTCATTTATCTCCCCTTTACACTTGTTATTGTTTGAAAAAAATATTGAAAGCAACAACACTTTTGATCTTCTTCTCTCTACTTTTTTTATTCTCTAAAAATGAAATATATAAAAAAGAACGTATAAGGAGGCAAGTATAAGGTATTATTTTCTATTTAATACAATAAAAAAATTAAAGGACTAATTAAATCCCTATTAATAAAAACTACTACGTACCGTAGAATTTGAAAATAAAATGTTAAGACATAATTGTGGAATCAGAATAGGTGGTAATTAACTTTATTGTATCCTAAATCCCACACACAGTGCAAGCCTATGTAAATTAAATAGCCATACATACATAGAAGATGTCTTGGTTGCCAGTGTATCCCACAAAGTCAAATAACCATTGACCTAGCTAGCCAAAGATGGTTTCTCTACTATTTATAACTTTCTACATGAGAGACTATGCATGACACAATTGAAAAGATAAAAAAAAAAAAAAATTAAAAAATGTAAAATTGTTTCACCGTTGACACATTATTAACATGTGATACAATGAAATAATTTTTATATAAATATAGATGACATGTCACTTACATGTGACATAACAAAACAATTTTTATATAGATATAGATAAGTCTTTAATTGAACACATTTGTTATACTAATCACACTTCTCAAGCCATTTTATTAATTTATGTTTGATTGAACTCTACAAGTTAAATAATAGGTCAAGTGATTATATGAGTTTGTGTGTTTGTGTTGATTGAGGTTCTTAGATTTGGCCTACCTAGCTAGAACATAACAAGTAACTGTGTTGGGGACTTTTAATTGCTCTCCCGATAGCTATGAGTGTTACATTAATTAAACCCAAAATTAAACTCATTATTAAAAAACTAATCAACTTTGGTGAGGACTTTTAATTCTTTCCCCCTGGGTCAAATGCGAATGCACAAATCACACGCGTGCAGTTGCATTTACGTGCCAATACACATCAGAAAAAAGTAATGTATCTTTTAATTATTTTACCATTATAAAAACAATGAAGAGTCCAATCTCGAATATGAATTTTCTCATTGATTCTCTAATCTATTTTGATCAATAGTTGACCATATATATCGCATAGATGTATATGCATGTTTCTATATTTACGTGTCTTTATGCCAAGCTATGATGACAACTGTAGCACAAACATGCGAACCATGCTTATAATAATATTAATAAGGACAATCTCCTTATGAGTTGATAACTTTTTTTATTGGTAAATATATTCTTCCATTTTCATATACTGGTACGTAAGATATGATACCTAGTTTAAAATTAAGAAAGAATTGAAAAGGGTTTATTATAAAATTAACTGAAGTATTTATATGAACTGCTGTAGTGTGAAAGGGTAATATTGATATTGGTGAATGCAAGTTAAGCATATATGGCATCTACTTTGCGTAAAGTTTGAAGATTATTAACTAGCAGAACATATATTCCAATGAGATAAAAGGTGCTACCAAGTAGCTAGCGGAAGAGTTAAGAGGATTCAATAATAATTTTTTATTAATACTTTGTTGTGCACGTACGATCCCTTTGACGGTTGCATGATCGTTTTTATTACTAATGCATATTTGACTAATGGTCTAATGCTTGTTTTTTCCCTTGATATAGACCGTATAAGTATATATCTTTTTATCTCATAGAGACATAGACAGTGATTTGCTTTTCAAAAAAACAAAAACAGTGAATGATTTTTTTCCTTGGTAAATCAAATTGCAGATGCTGAACGATTTAACCGACTCCCAAAAGAATCTCCAATAATAAGTTGAAGCTACACCCAAAAGATGCATCTATAGTAAAAAACTAAAACGATGACATTTTATTTTGCATAGGTATAAATATCCAAATTTTGTTCAATGACTAATTTATGTTGGGATTGAGTACATTATCATTATCATTTAGATTTACGATTTACGATTTGTTAGAAGTTTTTTAGTAAATTAATGTATATAAAAGATCAATTTTTTCTTTATTCATAAACATTTTGAATGACAATTTTAATATCAAAATTTTCAATAGAACTTATATAATTACGATTTAAAACTTCAAAGTACTAAATTGATCATCATTTTTTAAAGAGCAAATATATAGAGTATTAATTACACATAACTCTATAATCTATATGATTAAATTGAGAGTTTTTCTAAACCAATACTATCATGGAAACAATACAAAATTGTTTGGAAAATAAGAAATTGTTATTTATTTAATTATAAGACTTAAGTTTTTTCTTTCTGCAAACTACACACATCTATATTTCTCATTTTAATGTTACAACGATGTTTTTTTCTCTCTCCCTTCCCTCCGTGTCTTCTTCTAATTGTAACTCTGGGACCACTGCAGCAAATAAACGGGACTGACTGGTAAAGTTATGCTGTAGATAATCAATTGCTTTTTCAACTCTGATTTTTTTTTTTTTTAAACTCTCATAGTCTTGTCTACATCTTTGTGTCTACTTTTTCCACATTCCAATGTTTATTTCTCATCTATTTTTTTCCGTAATAGGTAAGTCTTGATTGAATAAGGAGAGGAAGTAAGAAAAATATATAAAAAAAAAATAACCAACAAGAGAATATGCATATGATTTTATCACTTTTCTACCCCCAACCTAATTTTTTATCCTATGTTTGGATTAAAAAAAAAACACGCATAACAATATTTTTTTTATTAGAAAAGAATAGGAAATAAAAAAAAAAGGAGAAAAGTTGATTTACATTTAGACAAAATATAATTTTTTTTCCTCTCGATACAAATTTTATAATTTTCTTTCCTTCATTTCAAACGGAAACGGAGGGTTAGACAAAGTTGAGATTAAAAACTTTGTCACAAGTCACGCATTCTGTTTTTCCTGTTATAACTTATAAGCGAATATTTTATTTTATTTTATTGAATTTCTATTATCTTTTCACTTTTTCCGTCACCTTTTCAAACAATTCAACAAGTATCGAATGCCTGAAATAAATCAACTGATTTTCCGTTACGGTCACGTTCGCGTTCCCCGTAGCGTCGTCAGTTTGTTCTAATGAATGATAACGCCAATTGGATGCTCAAAACTGCTGTAACATTCTCGTGATACGTCAAAGCCAATATTAAAATTATAAAAAATGTTAAAATAATTTGATAAAATCTAAAAAAAATGAAAATGCAATTAAAAGAAATAGTCATGAATTGCAAAGAGTGTGAATTATAATAAGACGGTGGCTTATTAAACTGGACACGATCATGAGGAAGATGCGATGCGACTGACTAATAATGGTGTTCGATGACACATGAGACATAGGACAATGTCAGAGGTGCCTTAAGTTTGGTACTATACATTTCTTATGTGATGGTGGATCTCGACCACCAGGGATAAAATCAATATAGGATTTCCTTCTTCTTCTTTTTTAATTTTTTTTAATCTGAATTTCTTTTGTCTAACTTGTGTTTTTACTTTTTAGATAGAAAAATTATCAGGGTATACTTTTTTTTCGAGGTGTATGAATAAAAAAAAAAGCATAAATACTAGTAAATTTGGAAAATTGACAAAAAATAGATAAAAGCAAGATATAAAAGAAATGAAGTATATGTTAATAATAATCATCCTTTTACATTACAAAATAAGTTGGGTCCATTTTGTAAGTTTGAAAATCTTGAACTTGAATCCCAGGTCAACATTTTAATAAGTTGATTATTCAATAGTTCATGCTGGTCCTATGTTCTAATCTTATTTTCTCCCAACGTAAAAAAAAAAAAAAAAACTTTTTTTTCTTCTATACATGTGAACGAGATATAATTCAAACCAAGTTATTTGTTTTTCTTTTCTTTTCTTTTTAAGCTTGATTGGGATGGTCAAGCACTCAAACCTATGAATTTATCTGAGCACCTAACTAACCATACCTTGATTTCAAATACTTGTAATGGTGGATTTTATATTTGCATGAGATTATGTGTCCTAATTGCGTTATTAACTCTGTATTCATGTATGTCTGAACTACGTTAGTTTCTTAGTTTTTTCTTTTTAATGAAAAATGTGAACGGTAGTTTTCTTTCCCGTTAATTAAGTTTTGCAACTTTTGTCCCAACATGGTAAATCTTAGTAGTTGATAAAATTTTCTCATGCTCCAATAAACATTGTAAATACTCACGAGGATGGTGGAAGTCAAAATTGTATAAATCAGTTGAGATGTGTCAGTGGCTCAGAGAAAAATGTCTTCTAGCTTCCTATAATTACATATACGAAAAAAAAATTACTAAAAAATGTCTATCTTATTTTAGGTGAATTGGTGAAAATAAAAAATGAAAAAAATAAATACATGATAAGTACTATAATAAAAAATAAAAATAAGATAGAAAAAATGAATATATATTTATAATAAACCTTTTACTTATTTTTAATGTTTCAAGGAAAAATGGACGTTTTACTAGCATTCAATGTAATTCTTCTTCTCAAACCATTCCTCACATGAAAGAAGCATTGAAAGTTCATAAAATCAAATGAAATATGTAATGTATGTTAAATATAGTATTTTTTTTCTCTCGTGAAATGAATTTTGTCGTGGCACAAGTGGATAGTATCATTTTATGAAAATGAAAACCTTACAATCTGGAATGGATCGATGCTTTTTTCTAAATAGTGATGATGGTGGATGCATGTGTCACCATTTCACGGATCACTTTGGATGGATGTATCGGGAGAAGGCAAATACGTCCCAAGCTTCCTACATTCATACACTTATCGTCAAACAATTTGTTTTTACTAACATTGATCATTCGACGTCAATGTACATTTTTAAATTATGGTTTTCAAAAACATGGAAAGTAACAGACGGTAAATAAAAGAAACATCTCGCTTGACCGATTCTAATGGAAATCTATTAATAATTAATACTAATTATTAATAATTGTGTGAGTAATAAAGTTATTATTAATTAATTAATTAATCTGTAATTCTATTAATTATAATTATTAGTAGTTTATAATCTAACATAAACCAAAAATCATTTTATAAAGCTAGAGAGATTAAATGTTATAAATAAAATTAAAACATAAAAAAATTATGAATTTGAAAAAATAAAACGATCAAAAGTATGAATGGTGTTTTTTTTTTTTTAATCGACAAAGTATGAATCGTGTTTAATATTTGTTTCCTTAATTTTTCTAACAAAGGAAATGCATTTCCGATTGCCCATTCAGATTCTATCGACAAATGATCTACAGTGCCTTTAAGAAAATAGAGTCAAAGTTCAATCAAATTCTTTTTGTAATATGTTTTTTTTTTTTTTATGTTTTTAATCGCTGAAAAATTGAAATGTATCATTATTTACTTTTGGAGTTAGGTTTTGGAAAAAAATCATATTTTAGCCTAATAGAATTATGATTCAGCTTAATTATTACCTGTACTCAGACACGGATCCAGGAATCTAGGTAGAGAGGGGCTAGAATTTTTTTTACAAAAAATTGACAATAAAAATTTTTTAAAAAAAATATTTAATATAAAATTTATTAAAAAAAACAAAAAATAAATATAAAATTTGACAATTTTTTTAAAAATTGAGAATAAAATCTACAATCATGTGATGTAAAAGTAAAATAATAAAGTAAAATTTATAAGATTTTAAAAAATTGTAAATAAAAAGTGAATTAATTTATTAAAAGTAAAACTTACCAAAAATAAATAAAAATATAATGAAACCAAATATTTATTAAATATAAAATTAAGATCTATTAATAAAAAAAATTATTAACTTAAAAATTTATTTATTTTATTTTATATATATATATATATATATATAAAGGGAAAGGGGGAGGGGGGGCTGAAGCCCCTACTTCCCCCCCCCCCCCCAATCAGTCCCTGCCTGTACTATCGAGAATCTGAATATTAACTACAGTTAGAAAGCATTTTTTACTTAATTATTACTCCGTGAGTTAATTTCACATATTTCTTTAAGAAGATATTCTGTGGTCAAAATAGAAAAACTTTTTTTTTATAAAAAAAAATAAATGTAAATTTTAAATATTTTAAAATAACTGTCGTCCTAGCACGAGCAAGTGGTGTTTTGTGCTGTTAGTTTTACAATTTTTGTTGTTGAAAGTAATTGATTTTACAATTTATAATAACATTTGTTTACTACTATTATTTTGATAAAGAAACAAACATATGCTATTTAATATTGAATATTAAATGAATGAAACATTAAATAGCAGAGTTTAATAATAGTAATAAAAAAAGTGTGTTTAAATAGTGGCCAATGAGAATAAGTTGCAGTAGGCTAAGCTGAATCTATAGACTAGAGTCTACAGAACTAGTAGAAGTGTAAAGGGAAATGAGTGCTTAACTTCTCAAACTGAGAGAGAGAGAGAGAGAGAGAGAGAGCACTGAAGAAGTGAAGAGTGCATTGTGATATGAGGAAGCAACAACGTTGGCAAGCAAGTTGGTAACGTGGATTGAGGTGGTCTTTTGAGGGAAACCATCAACGACAACGACAGCATCAAAAGGAAGAGAAAGACCCAGAACGGGAACGGCTTTCAGAAACTCACAAGCTTTTCAAAAAGAGCTTCAAAGTGAAGGAAAAAAAGTGCCCCCTTTGATTCTTGCTTACCACAACGCCAAGACAGACAAAAAAAGCAAGCAAGAGGTGGAGGAGGCACCACCACACCGCAACATGTTTTCTGTAACCAAAACTTGAAGCAGCTCATTCCATGTAACAACATAATAATTCGGGGGAGCTGTTGTTGTTGGTGGTTACAGAAGAGAAAGAGAAAGAGAAAGAGAAAAAAAAGAGTACTTTGTAGTTTGTAATTATCATTACTACTACTATTACTACTACTACTACTACTACACACATTCAACTGTCATGTCTGGTTGGTGAAGGAGTTTTCTGTTGTGTTGGCTTTGTCTTTGGCGTTGAATGGCACATCTGGAGCGTAATCTGGGGGGCCCTGGGAGTGGAACTTCTCAACCGGTAAAAGGTCAATCAATCAATGGGTTTGGTGTGGTTGGAATTTCGTGTTGGATTACCTTGTTTGGTCACTGAGAAAGTTGACACATTAAAGGGAAATGCTTGTGTTTATTTAGCAATTGCTCATGTTTTTTGTTTTTGTTGTTTTTAATAATGAAATTTGAGAGGTGAGTGAATGACCCTTTTCCCTTGTGAGGAGAAAAGTTGTTAACTTTCTCAGACCATGCAGGGGCATCGAGCTTGTGTTCTTGTTTGTTCTCACTTGGTTTTGGTTTTTGTTTTGTGGCAGGTTTGAAGGATGATGATCTGTATAGAGAGCTATGGAAGCTGTGTGCTGGGCCGTTGGTGGATGTTCCTCGTACTGGGGACAGAGTTTTCTACTTCCCTCAGGGTCACATGGAACAAGTGTGTATGCTGCTTCTTCTTTTCTTTGTTTTTGTGTTTTGATTTTGTTGCCGTTTTTGGGTTTGTGGTTGTTTTCTTTCCTTGTTGTACTTGCATACGAAACTTTAAGGCCTTCTGGTTTTTTTTTTCTTTTTTGCTTTTGTTTGTGCAGTTGCAAGCATCTACGGATCAGGAATTGAACCAGGAAATTCCCCATTTCAATCTCCCGGCCAAGATTTTTTGCCGTGTTGTGAACATTCAGTTGTTGGTACTGTTGTTTTGTTCCTCTTTGCTGTTGTTTTTCCTTGTTCCTTTTGTGGTTGAAGTGATGGTTCACGTATAGTTATGGTGGAATCTTGTTAATTTTTTTTGTAGGCGGAACAAGACACTGATGAGGTTTATGCTTGCATCGCTTTGCTTCCGGAATCAGATGTGAGAATATATGTGTCTCCTATCCTTTTATGGTCTAGTCTTGTCCATCTGTTTTGTTATTGAGTCACATTTTCTGAATAGAGTTTCCCCTCATTATTGCTCTCTGTCTGTCTCATTCTGCTTTATGATTTGAAACAAAAAGAGAGCCTCATGCCAAAGTAATAGATTTTAAGTTGAAAAACTGTTTTGAAATAATCTATTTTGTGTGTGTATGTGGTTTATACAGCAAACCGAGCCTACAAATCCTGATCCAAATGTTTCTGAGGCCCCAAAACAGAAGTTTCACTCATTTTGCAAGATATTAACTGCCTCTGATACTAGCACACATGGAGGATTTTCGGTTTTGCGGAAGCATGCTACTGAGTGCTTGCCTCCATTGGTATTTAGCTCTGAGTTTCCTTTAGCTGAAACTAAATGAGTGAATGTAAATGTTTAATAATTAAATTTAAAAAGAAGAAATGAAATTTTCCTGAATTTTAAATACTTTTAAATTTATTGTAGGACATGACACAAGCAACCCCAACTCAGGAGTTGGCAGCAAAAGATCTTCATGGATTTGAGTGGAAGTTTAAGCACATATATAGAGGTAATTTGGTTTTGACTTTTGATATGAGGAGCCTTTCTAAGTTGCATGTTCAAACTTCAAATTCTGGAATGAATGAATATTTTGATATGCAAATGAGGAATGTCAGCCTTGCTTATCCCTCTCACTAATATGATAAGGTCAACCAAGGAGGCACTTGCTTACAACTGGATGGAGTACATTTGTTGCATCCAAAAGATTGGTTGCTGGGGATGCTTTTGTGTTTCTAAGGTATTGAAATTTGAATTTTGATAACTTGTTTGTATAATTTCCTGTTTTTCATTTTGGGCCTGTCACTGAGGTTGATTGTTACAGGGGAGAGCATGGGCAATTGAATGTTGGTGTTAGACGTTTAGCACGGCAGCAGAGTCCTATGCCTTCATCTGTGATATCAAGCCAGAGCATGCATCTGGGAGTGCTTGCCACTGCTTCCCATGCTGTCATGACTCGTACAATGTTTTTAGTTTATTACAAACCAAGGTTTGTAATAAAAATTAATTTAGTTAATTGGTATTGTATATAGTCCAACAATTTGTGTAACTTAGCCCTTAAACATGTCTTTGGATCCATTTAGGACTAGCCAGTTTATTGTTGGTTTGAACAAGTATCTGGAGGCAGTGAACAATAAATTTTCACTTGGCATGAGATTCAAGATGAGATTTGAGGGAGATGACTCACCTGAGAGAAGGTATTCATGTAAATAGTTATTATGGTCAGAATGTTACCTTCCTTGGCAGTTGTGTATTTAATTACCGTGCAATTATTTGGTCAGGTTTTCTGGTACTATTGTTGGGGTTGGAGACGTGTCTGCAGGGTGGTCAAATTCTCAGTGGCGCTCATTGAAGGTTGAACTTTATTCTAAACCCTTTTACTCTTTTAAAAATTACTATTCTATGCACCCATTTGAGCAAATGTATTTATGATTTTTTTACCACTTAGGTTCAATGGGATGAAGCAGCAACAATTCCAAGGCCTGATAGAGTTTCTTGTTGGGAGGTAGAGCCTTTTGTAGCTTCTACTGCTTTGAATGTCACACAAGCAGCAGTGAAGGGCAAAAGGTCTAGGCCTGTTGATGTTTCATCTTCTGGTAAGAGACTTGTCCTATATTAATCTTTAACGAGAGTCCTCCTTCATTGTATTGTGTGATGACATTAACTGGACATAGTTTTTTTGTCTTGATATTTTCAATTCAGCTGCCTCTGGTTTCTGGTATCATGGTTCTTCCAATGAGCTTAGTCAATTAGGTACTGCTGCCACTGCTGAGGTCCAAAGCAAGGAAAATCAGGTTGTTGGATGTTCTATGAGGCAGAAAGACATTATTAATTGCAATCCTATTAATGCTAAATCTAGCATCAGCTCTAGGGTCAGAATGGAAGGAGTATGGCCATCTTCACCACACTTGAATGTCACTCCAAACCTTTTTTCTGATCCCAATAACAACAACAATGGCGTTTCGGTGGCACGATCACCGATCTCTGGTGGTTATCCTAATGTTCAATCTAGATCAAGTGATGGCCCCACATGTGACCGTGGTGTGGAAGATGGGAAAAAGTCTGAGAATTCTCTTGATTGCTGGTTATTTGGAGTTAATTTGACTAACAATTGTTGTAGCAGCAATGTTATTACCATTCCTTCAAGTGTTGTTGTTACTCCTAGTGGTCCCAAAGAATCTATTCCTGCAGCTGCATGTGAAACTGAGAGGATTCAGAGTCCTAACTATTCACTGTCCAACAAGGGGCAGAAGCAAATTATTTCTGAGGCATCACCAAATGAGTGGCAGAACAAGCAGGCCACTGTACCATCCATGAGGACTCGGACTAAGGTACATTACATTGTCATGTCAGCCTTGTGTGAACAAGTGAAATAATCATCTTAAGATTCCTTTCATATTTAGGACCAAAGTCAAATTAATGTAAAAAAAAAAAAAAAAGGCTAGGAAATTTCACTTTCATTTTTTTAATTAATGAAGTTGTAATTAATGGTTGAGGGATGCTAACTTTAATAATATTGTTTGAGAAGGTGCAAATGCAAGGTGTTGCTGTTGGTCGTGCATTTGACTTGACCACGTTGAGTGGCTATGATGATCTCATAGATGAACTTGAGAAATTGTTTGATATCAGAGGAGAGCTGTGTTCACAAGACAAATGGGCTGTTACTTTCACAGATGATGAAAATGACATGATGCTTGTGGGTGATGATCCATGGCCGTGAGTACCATGAACTTCGTTGGCAACTCCACTTTCAATTTCTTATTTCATTGGACCACAAATTAAGTTTAATTTTCATGAAGTATAAATTTTTTTATGCCATCAATTAATTAGAAATCGTAATAAATGTGACTTTTAAACTTATCATATATGTCTGTGATGTAGAGAGTTCTGCAACATGGTGAAGAGGATTTTCATTTGTTCAAGGGAGGACTTGAAGAAGATGAAATGCAGCAAGCTACCTGCTTCTTCATCAGAAGTTGAAGAGACTCTATTGAGTCCAGATTCACAGAATAGGGATGAGACTCAACAGTCTCACATGCCTTTGCTAGCAACTTAGCTTTTTAACCTTTTTTTGGGGTTTGGGAAGGGAAAGATATCTTAATCTGATGGCATAGGTTGCTTAATTTTAAGGAACTTTCACAGCAACTGCAGATTAGTGGAACTAGTTTAAGTGGACTTATTATATTATAATATTATGAAAACAATAGGTAGTGCAGTTGGATTTTAGGTACTTATATTTGTGAATACCCTTTTCTTTTCTTTTTTTAATCCAACAGTGCCATCAGCATGTAAACAAGTATGATTTTCCCATCTCTAATGGATTGTTTGTCTTTGATGTGTCGGTTTGTTCTACATATATTTGTTATCATGTTTTGCTAAGTTTATTAGTTTTGAGTTATGAGTGCTAATAAAATAAAACGAAAATTATTTGGCTGATATTGACCATTTTATTTTAATGGTAGTTAGTCTGACGGGAATTAAGTGATGTTTTGACTATAAAGTGCTAGGAATTAAATAAATCATTTTTTCTTGTGAAATGTTAATATTTAAAAAAAAAAAGTGGTTTATAAGTCATCAAATCATGCAAGTTGTTGAATTGGGTACTGGTTTTTCTATAAACTGTACTTTAATTTTGTGGTTTAAGGTAATGGAAGGGGATGTGGAATTTGAATATAAACAGTGAAACATTGTTCATGTGCGTTTCAGGCAGAGGGTCCTTTTGTAAGACAGATGTTGACATGACATGACAGGAGCAGACAATTTTAGGTGTCTTTGAGATACTAAACTTTAAAACAATGATTGACCTTAGTATCAAAATGCACCTTGGATGGCTGCAAATATATTTTGGTGTGGTTTTTTTATTAGCATAATTAAATAATTAAATAAAACCGTGTGATGTCCATGCTTGCTACTGGCTGTGGGGTTTCGTGGTTGTTTTGCATTGCTCTTGTTCAGATTTTGGGTCTCTCTGTTCTGTATTGCAGTATTGCTTATGATATGGCAACACATGGTTATTTTGTTAGATTCAGTTGGTGGAATAAAAATGAAAATAAAAAAAAATAAAATTGACAAACCATTTTAAGTTGAGTAGTGCTAGTTGTGCATATCACTTTGCATTCAATAAACATTTATTATAACTAGTTGCATTAGAATTTTGTTACATATTTAGTTTAATTTTATCACTTAATATTATATATGAGAGAAATGGGATAGCAAAATAATGGCCAATCAACATTTTCCATTTAAATCTAGGACATTGCTATAAGCTTTGACTTTTTCTCTATTCTCACTTTGTTTTGGGGAGTGTTTCATCTATTCTTTTACCTCTCTTTTTTTGTTATTATAGGTACGCAACATCTATCAATTTTCATACCCTCTTTGTTTAAAAAGAAGCTGAAAAAAACAAAATTTAAAAGCACTTATAAATTATTGTTTTTTTTTTTTAAGTAAACAAAAGTAAAATAAAAAATAAAAAAAATTCTATAGAACACATATTACATACCAATGGTGGAATGGTGAGTCTCAGTCCAATATTGTTTGCTGGAATGAGAGGGTTTGATGTTTGTTTTACCTTTGTAATAAATTGCCCAAAAAGTGGAAACAAAGGTCGCTTCCAACAAGATTCTTTGTTCTTACCCATAAACATTAACAATAAAGAAAATTTCCAAAACAACTAAACAAGCAAAGAAAGCACACACTGAAACCAAGCTCACCATTGTGTAGTAGTAAAAGGAAGTGATTAAGTGCAATAATTAGAAAGTAACTATCTCTAGATGTATTTCCCTTTATTGTCTTGTTTTCCAAATTTGTTTTTAATTAGGCTTTAGGAGGCCCACTACCACTATCACTACACCACTTATTCTCTTGCACATTTTGTATTGCATTGGCCTATTGTCACAGTTATTTTCTTCATATATAGTGTCCATTACCACTACTGCGTACTTGTGTGATAAAAGTTAATGGCTTCGATATGTGTAATTTGTTTTGCTTGTTTTTCTATATATATATACACACACATCGATAAGCAAATAAAATAAAATGGTGTCCAAAAGCGATGCATGTACGATTCAGTAGCAGATCTAATAATAGACTGCCATCTTTTCTCATTTCATCGTACCATCATTACATTATTGAATCGCATTCTTTGCTGGTGCTTTGCACATGCATATGAAAAATGTTTTTGATTTTTTTTTTGAAAAAAATACATATTAAAGCAATCAAAACAAAAAAATAATTATTTATTATATTATTTTTAAATATGAAATCATGATTTTTTTATGACGTGCGCAACACCGATATTGACAACCATAATATGAAATAGTAGTGATGATGATGCACATGTCGTTCTTTTATTATATCATTTGTGTGCATGAATGGTGATAACGACGATGTGCGCATCACCCTCTCTTCTACACACGAACATTGGTAGTGATTATGTGTGCGGATATATGATGGAGACTCACTGCAAACATTGAGGACAAACGTGGAGCGGAGGTGGTAGAGTGGGAGTGTTATAGAAGGTTGGGGGTTGGGGTGGGGGTGCTACCCAATTCCAAAATAGCTATTTTGAAATGATCATCCCAAATTACTTATCCTATTTTTGAATAGTTACTTTGAAATAGAATAAGTATTCGAGAAATATATTTTGGAATAGCTACTCGGAACATGAAATTTACAATGCGGAATAGCTATTATGGAATATGATAAGTAATTTGGAATGAACATTCCCTAATGAATATATGGCTGTGTGATGGGTAATTTTGTCTGTTGTTGGAAGCAAATGGGAGGTGCCGAAAGTAAATGTTTCATGTGAGTCTCTAGATACCAATGAAGCCTATAAGAGTCCATGCTTCGTTCATGTCACTCAATTTTCCATCACAATTTGTGTCCAATATGGCTTGGTCCAACACCTGTCTTATGTTTGTGTTGGAGAAACGGTTAAGGTCCAAATCATTTGATTGATGTGTCACGTGATGGACCAAGGAATCGTTAAATAATGGAGCCAAGGTATGCATTTCGAGTACAGAATAAATGAATTTTCTTTATAAATAACGCTACTCACACATATATTTATACAAATTATTTTATGTTTTTGTCACTATACGGTTTCAACTAACACAAGAGAAATGCTTGTTTAGTCGAGACCAAGAAAGGAGTGTTGCACCTAAATTAAAATATCTAAATATAAATCACTATACTCTAAAATCAATTTTGCAAATTTATTTTCTTCAGAAATTAGTTTTGTAATCGATTATCTAATAGTTCAATTTCTATACCAAATACATTTTCACACTTAAATCACGTCCAAATATTCTCTTTTCCTAAAGTCTTAGCCTCTCCCACGCAAGCAATTCAACAAATGCTCGAGTTTCTAGGTTGACACCAACAAACTGATTTGATTTGTTAATCAAAACCACTTGGCGACTTTTGCAAAAGGTAATCCCATGAAATGGTGAAATAATTACGCAGTAGTAAAAAAGAATTTTGAAGTGAAGGACTATTTTCATTTTTTCTTCATTATCCGGCTCCAGCAAGCGTTAACGTGTGAAGAAATTAAAGTCCCCACTCCTCTATGCACATTATTTTCACAAAGTACAAGTAGTGATGAATGAAATGAGACCCCATTTGATTTTGAGAGCTTAATTTGCCTCAGAGAAAGACCAATATGACCGAAAGAGCCAACCTTTTCGGCTGAAGAAGAGAGCTTCCCTTCAACATTTCCACACAATATTGCAATCTTGTCTTTTCTTCTTTTATGTCACCAAAACAAAAAAAAGAAGCAAAAGCTTAGTCAAAAGCCAACACTTTTAGTTCCAACACACAAAGGGTGTGTGTGAGCTGTGTGTTGTAGACTTGTAGTGTGTGAGAGACAGAGACAGAGAGAGAGAGAGAGAGAGTGTGTGTGTAGTTCTGATGGGTGGTTGTGAAGTAGATGAGTGCAAGATTCCAAGGCTACCCTTGTTGAACCCTCCAACAATGCATTCTCCAGAGAGATCAGGGATGAAAACTCCACCACTTTTCACCTCTGCTTCAGTCCCTTTTGGTTGGGAAGAGGAGCCAGGGAAGCCAAGGCCTTGTACTGCTATTGTGACCTTCTCAAACCCCACTCCAAAGTGCTTGGAACTGCCTCCAAGGTTGCTACTTGATTCTCAACTCAACAACAACAACAACATCAGCAGCAACAAACTTTCCTCACCCACCACTGTTTTGGAGGGACCCTACCCTTGTGTGGTTACCAGTACCAGCAACACTTACAACTCACCATCTTTCAGAATGAGTGAGGACTTGTATGGCTCTTTTGGTTCTGAAAGAGGGCAACTTGGGACCATGGTTCTGAACCAACAAGGTGTGGGGATCAAGGAGAAGGAGAAAGGGTGGTTTGGTTCTTGGAGGGAAAAGACCTTGAAAAGAGAGGGTAGTGGGGGTAGTCATGTATTTCCATCTTCTCTTGAAAAGGATCCTGATTCTGTTGGCACTCACAAGAAGGAGAGGAGTATGAGAAAAAGGAACCGCCCTGGGAGCTTTACTAACCCATTCCATGCCAAGTCTAGTAGTGTCTGGGTAAGTTTTTATTTTTAGCTTTTAATTAACACAGTTTATATGCCTTGTTTCCTCTGTTTTAATTGTGCTTAGAGATTCTTCTCAGTGCTTTAAATTTTACTTTACTAAACTAAAACTTGTGTTATAATAATGTATAAAGCATGTAGCTTTGTAGCAATTTATTACCTGGGCTGGTGTGGTTTTGAAGTCAAGCTTCCCTGCATGGCTATTTGGACAGGATGCTGTAGTAGATACTGGAGATTCATAATGATTAGGTTAGGGGAATAGGATTGTACGAATATAAAGGGAAACTCTATATAAGATTCCTTTTGGCTCGTATTAAAGGATTTACTTTAGGATAGTTCTCTAATCTTTTTGTGTGTTATCATTGATCTACAATATGCATTTGGAATATTTCTTGAAACTTTACATAATGTGTTTCAAATACTTTAGGTCTTTAAAGATAGAAGTATTAGTGTGAAATTTCAAGAAATCATAAAGGTGTTAGTCTAATTTGTTCTTCTAATAACAAATAAAACAGGAATCTGAAAATTGAGGGTACTCACTACTCACTCCACTTGAGCAGAGTTGTAATTTGGGGTGGAGGGGTGTAGTGTACCATAAAAGGGGTTGATTTGTGTCATAAAATTGTCTGTGTTTTTTTAGTGTAAGATTCTATCGAAAAAGTTAACATGGTCCCTAATGTTACACGGGTTTTGATTTTTGCAGACAACGATGTATGAGGGGTTGAAGCGGGTGGTTCCATTGAGGGGTAAAAAACTGAAGAAATATGGGTGTTGGCCTTAGGCTTTTTGGGACCTTTCTTTGGTACCATCATGGACATGAAACATGCTTAGGTCAAAATCGATTACCTTGGATGCTCACTGCCCCATATGTGCGGCTTTTACTCAATTTATTTATCTTTCTCTTGTATTTATGAAAAAAATCAGAGTCACAGGTAGCACTCATAACTTGTTTCATCTGTTGCTATACTACACCACTGTAACACTTTGGATTTTGGTTCGTTCGTTCGTTCGTTGTTGCTGCTCAAACTTTATGTTACAGTATTATTATTATTATTGTCATAGGATAAGATAAGATGTACAAATTTTCAAACCTTCATTATATGGTATCTTAAAGGAATCTGGCAGGTGTGTGTCTATCGAATTCTAATCATGCTTGCTCATAGCCGTTGAGGACGGTGCCACCCTTATTCATTCATTGCCTCAAAATACAAATAAATTAATAAGAAATGAAAACTCTTATATAAAATTAGAATTATGTTTTAGAATTTCGATTTAATTTCCAATTCTAATAGATTTGGAATTGGTTCAAAATAAAAAATGTTATGTTTGACTTATTCGAGGAATTAGATAAGTCCGTTGGATGGATTGAGTTTGAAAACAACTTATCTAATAGGGAGGAAATGACGGTAGCAGCTACAGAATTGAGGAATTGATATTTTTTAATGAGTTCGCGAGGAATAATATAAAATTTAAAACTAATGAGACAAATTTCAACTTCTGACATCAATTCTATGCTCAATTCTAAGTACGAAACCGACACACATAATTTTCCTTAGTTTCTTTATTGCCCTATTCAAAATTTATTTCAATTATTTGGGAAAAAAAAGTTGAGTAATTTTACACTTGGAGACCATGTAAATGTTCTTTTTCAAGAATCAAAACAACACAAATTATTTCATTTTAGGACTAAATTGTATACAGTATCTTTTAACATAAGTTAATTTGAGACCTTTTGGGGGAGCCTGAAGTAGGTTCAGGCTTCCAAATTTGTACAGCATTTATTAATTTTGGCTTTTTATGAAAACGAGTTTTGTCCTAATAGAATTTAAAAAGAATGGACCATGAAATCAATTGTCAATTCATGCTCGAGGAAATATTGTCACCAAGCACAAGTTATTTCAGCAAACAGATAAGCTGCATTCATTATTCTCCACATCTAGAAGCAAGATGTAATACTAACATACTTTTAATACCTATTATTTTTGTTGACTGTATTATTGACTTTGTGAAAACAAACCAATTTATTACTAGGGTCATATGTTATTCATTGCATACCTAAAACACTTGACACACAGATTAAGCCGTTATACTCAAATTCAACAACCTAGCCATCAGTCCAAGACTAATTCAGAGTTTTCTACTCTCAAAATGAATTCAATTAAAATACATTGATGTTTGAGTTTAAAACTAATGCACTTCTTGTAAAAAAAATAAAAATTAATACAGTTAACAATTTAACACTATTAATTAATTACCATCATTTATTTATAATAAATAATGTAAATATAAATAATATAAATACAGTTAACAATTTAACACTGTTAATTAATTACAATTATTCATTTATAATAAATAATATAAATCATAATTATAATTGACTGTATAAAATTATTTTATATTAAATATATTATCATTAAATTTTTCATGTTCTAAAGACACCTGTTAAAATATTAAAAGCATATATTTGAAAAGACTTGCCCTGATTTAGATCTAGCCTAACGCTACAATGCAGAATGTACATTCTCCTATCTTTGGTCTAGAACAATTTCCTTGGCCCATAGAGGATGTTTGAAAAGATTAAAAGAAATACAGATATTTGTGTACATAACTATTATTAGTATATATTTCAGAAATACAATGCAGAATGTACATTACGGGACTAACAAAACTACAACACATTTGAAAACACAAATTCCGCTTCATTCTCTAATTTAACCAATTTCCTCCTATGTTTACCAATCTTCATTCAAAGCAAGACTTCTCCAAATCCTACAAAACTATGAACAAGGTAACATGCAACCAACAGTCCAACCCAAGAGCAAGCCAGCTCCAACAAGACTCAGTCCTAAAGCAAATGCAACAGCATATGTTGTCATGTCACTGCTGCTAAGCATTTCTTGTTTGGCATTGCCAAATTTCATTTTTCTCTTGCATGGGAAGAGAGTAGAGATTGGTTGATCCTTATTCTTCTTAACACAAGTGTTAAGAGCTTCCAGCTGCAACAGTTGAAACCATTGCTTATAGGCAAAAAGTTGTGAAGCTTGTATAAGAAAGAGTGCAATGATGTGCTCTTTTTCAGCACAAGCATGTTTTGCTGCCTCCTCTGCTTCCCTCGCACGTGTTTGGGAATGACATAATGCTTTCATAAGTTGAGCTTTGCTGGGGTTTCCCTCAAAAACTTGTTCTGTGACACTGACACCCCCATGGATGGTGGGATGATAACTGCAACAAAATTGCAAGTCCATGCAAATTGATTTGAAAACCAAATCACATGCCCCAAATGAACCTCATAGAATCTACATAATTTAAACCAGTTCTATTCACTCAACCACTTTAAACAAAAAAATTAAGAGCAACTTACACTGACATCCTTTGAGATTTCGCCAACTTTTCACCGATACCCCTCTCATTTTTACTCTTATACTTACTCTCCTTAATTGTTTGAAATACATTATAATGACACCTTTTTTATCCAAGAAACATATTACAGCATGCACCCCAATAAGAGAGTTGTTGTAAACATTAAAAATGTTTAAAAAATATGGACTATGGAGTCATGATCAATCTCAAAAAACTTCAGGAGATGTTAGTGTGTAATTTGCTTAAAGATTATAAATGTAGCATCATGAGACCCTAGGAAAAACAATGAGATGAGCCAATTTACCACAATATACACAGTTTCCCAATTTGTAACTTGTTTGATTAAAAATATTTTGGCAGTAAATTATAGCCACATAAGGTGCTAGTGCAACCAAGTGAACCAACAAATGTGAAGAGGAGAATACCTTGAATATTTGTCACAATCAAAATTTGAATATCCTTTATTGGTTGAAGGCCCCAGCTTCCTATGCATTAATTCTGATTCTAAACTTCTCTTTGCTTGAACATTGAAATTGGAAAAGGCACTGGATTTGGCTTCCCTGATATCACTGATATCAGCACATGGTTGTCCTCTGAGATACTTCTGTGGAGGAGGAAGATCACAGTTTTCAATATGGTTGAGTGATTTGCGCGAAACAAAGCAAGCTAACCCATTTCTATCTGTAGTTCTCCACCATAGATAATCAGAATAATCAGAATCAAAGGAGAAATCATATCCATTAGTGTCCACTGTCTCATGTTTAGAAGTCATATCCATTAGTTGAGGACATGATTTAGAATTTTTACTATAAGCCTCTTGCATTTCTTCCATGGAACAAATATAGTCATGGTTCTCATCACCAAAGTAATTATTAGCATCTCCTTTACATGTTTTATTTTCATAACTAACTTTCAAATTTTCAACTTCATCCTCTAATAATGCTTTTAACCGTTCATATGTTAAGCCTTTTTGGAAGCCATAGTTAGGTTGCAATTGCAGCCACCATCTTGTGTCAGTTGTCACATTGGGAAATGAAGAGTTATGGGTGAAATTAACAGCAGCATGATCAAATTCATCAGAAGCACTGGATGCTCCAGCATCAACCAATTTTGAAGTTGCACATGAAGATTGACAACAAGCCAACTTAGGGGATCTTTTTGCATCTTCTTGGATAAAGCAACGGTTAACAGCTCTCTGCCACACAGCCCTCACTTCTGCTGTGGCCATCACTTCACCTTTTCTTCATAATTTCTGAGCAAAACAAAAATATTGGCAGTTAAACATCCAAAATCAAATAAAGGCATACATGCATTATGTGTGATGAGTTCCATAAACATACACTAAGAATCTAGAAGTTTTTAGACTATCCAGTATCCACCAATAACAAAGCAAAAGTAGTTATTATAAAGATTAACAAACTTATCATATGATTGAATGAGGGGACAAGTACTATTCAATCGAGATGATAACAAAATAAAACATTGAGATGAAGAAGATTGGAACTAGTACTCCTCACATCCGTATGAAAAGAAATAGAAACAGATAGTAGTTTTACTGCATAATGCATACATCCAATGTAATGAAAATTAAAAAAACAAAAAAGGTTCTCAATTTTCACAGGAGCCATTACAGAACTCACCAGATCATACACGATTTTCAAATGGGACAGGGAGCACATAAAATTTATAGAAATTGCAAAATCTCTTGAGGGGTGGTAGTATACTGAACACTTTGAGGCTTGGAAATGAAGATTGAGTGGATGAATGTGAAAGGAAGTTAGAGTTTGGAAAAAGAAGAAGAAGAGACAATCAGAGAGACTTAGAAGCAATGAAGAAGAAGATGGTAGTTTTTTTTTTTTTTTTATGAGAGGTGATGATGACTTTCGTGACAGCTTACGTTGTTTTTTGGTTATCATTCTATGTTGTCGGTTTCCACAAGCAGGAACAACCGCAGTGGTATCAGACGGGTATTACGGCGTCGTTTTGGCAAATCTTTTCTCACTTTCGCGGTCTTTGTTAGTTGGTAGGGTCCACTGGGACAAAAATATTCTACCAGGGTCGGTGGTGGTTTCAGGTTCTTTTAGGATCAAAACCAACATCGTAAGCTGGGAACAATTTCAACCCGACACGTGGCACATGGACAAGATTTGACGGCTGATCGTTTTATCCACCAAATTCTCAAAAGATAAAGAAAGTGTTCTTTTAGAGTTTGAGATTTTTTTTCATGATGTGTAGAAATTGAACACATTATTATATATGATATTTATAATAAACAGGCACTTGTTTAACTAAAATTTGTTTATAATTTAAAATTTAAGATTTTATAATCCTAAATTATGAAATCTAAAATTTAAAATCTTAAATCATCATACTATAAATTTGAAAATCTTAAAATACTAACCTATCATAATCTAAATCATAAATCAAAAATATTAAATCATAAATTATAAAACCTGAAAATAATAAATTCTAAACATTGAAACTTAAACTTAAACTTTAAAATTTAAAATATGAATCCTAAATTATAAAATCATAAATATTAATAAAATCCTAAATAAAAAAATATTGAATTCCAAAATGAACTTTAAATCATAAAATTATGAATCATAAATCTTACATGATAAATTCTTAACCTTAAATATAATGATCATGAAACATTAAACTATAAACCTTAAATACACTAAATCATATACACTAAACCTAAATCATAAATCAATATCATATAAATCTTAAATCATAAATTATCAAACTCTAAATCATAAAACAATAAACCCTAAACACTAATTCCTAAAACATTAACAATTAAATCTTAAATTCTTGAAATCTTATATCTCAATTCCAAATCTTAAATCATTAAAATCTTAAACTCTATATCCTAAATCATGATTACATAAATATATATAAAAAAAAATCATCAGCAACAATAATTGAGGGATCTAGCCTTTAATTTAAAAATAGTAAAACAAATAGCATTTATTGAATTAAGAATTAACAAAAATTAAAACACCTTATAATTTTAAAGACTAACTTAAATATTTACTCAAAAAAAAATCCTTCACTTAGGGATTGATAAGACATCATCATCATCATGTCACAAACTTACGTGTTGTATCAACTTACGTGTTGTATCAACACAAAGTTCATAACCAGGGGCTTACCCATAGTTTTATTGAGGTTGGGGTTAGTATTTACAATTTACAATGGGTTTTGGAGCATGATTGTGATCCACGTTTCACTTTTTGGTTGCCAAGTGAAGAAAATATGACTAGTCATTATTCAAGGTTGGTAGGTGAATCTTACAGCGGCTTAATTACTGTAAGCTAACATTTCTTTAAATAATTTTTTTTCTATTTTTTTTTTAGAGTCCGTTAAGATTTTTTTATAAGCATTCTTAAAAAAATATTAGTAAATAAAATCATTTTCACATATCTTCGATTTTTTCTTTTATAAACTAATAAACGCCTCTTTGTAAGAGTGTAGCTGTTGTTTTATTTTTCTGAATGATAGAAAAAAATAAACGTCTCTTAATAAAATTTATCCATCAAAATAAAAAAATGGGTGGAATTATGCTGCAACTTTTTTTTTCCTTTGTATGTGTCGATACCAAGGTTTAAATTCAAGATTATGTACAAACTCAAGGTCCAAGCTTTTGCCTCCCAAGAAGTTATGAACAGTAGTATATTATAACCATTCTCAAGTTATAATTAATATCATTGACACAATTTCTTAATATATACATGCTGCAATGTATGAATACAAATGTAAAAAAAAAAAAAAAAACCACTAGAGAATCTAGTAGACAATAGCCCAAACAGGAACTTTCGCCGTATGTGTATACACTATACTCACATGCCTCATCAAATTCAAACAGGTAATGTACACCAAGAACAAAGACTAGTTTTCTCTCAAAAATGTTGCCAGCCTTAAGAGGTATTCATAACTTAATACAATTATATGCTGGCCACTGACTAAAGTTTTGTTCCATGCAGAAAGAATGACTCGAATCAAAATGAACCTATGCAATCTGTTCAAAGAAGCAATGAGGTTCACTAGCATGAGATGCTTATGTTCTGGGATGTATGGCTTGCCCAAGTTGCAGTTTTTTTTGGATATCTGAACATACCAATGAAGAATCCTTTTTCTCAAAATAGATGGCGGCTTCAGCAATGTCACATTTCTTATTTTAAGCTGTTGATGAAGCCAGTAATGCAGAAAATGATAACAACCTGTGACTGATGACGACCACTGTCATGAAGCATTTGCAGCATAGTAGAGTTTGTCATCAACACAAAGGATCTCAGAAGTGTCATAGCTCAATTCCATGGCCATGCAGTTGATTATCCAGACGTACCAGCTTTACAGTTCCATCCCCACCGCATGTAAGAAAACCATGGGGAACAACTTGTATATCCGTAACAGCAGCCTGTGACAGGTTATGATAACACTTTTAGTGTGTGAACTCTTTTGTCTTTGATGGACTATACATATTTGTTTAAATTTTAGAATAACACCGTTGGCACAATTCATTTAGCTAGAGACTATTTTTTTTGTTAAGTAAAGGCCATTTAGCTAGACAGCAAGCCCTAGCACAACAGTAAAGTTGTGCCTTTGTGATCCGTTGGTCATGGGTTTGAATCCGGAATCAACCTCTTTGCACATGTTAGGATAGGGGCTGTGTACAATGACCCTTTTCAGCACCTTCGCATAGTGAGGAGCCTCATGACACCGGTGTACGCTAGTTTTTCTTTTTAAAGGTCATTGAGTTTGACACAACTACAACACCCCACAACATCAGCTCTAAAGCAGCTATGATTTTCACAGCCAGCAGGCACTGGTGACGGTGGGTGTCTGTTATGTCTAAAATAGGTGAATTTGGTGTTAAACACATCAAGAAACATAAGAGTTTAATATAAAATAATGAAAATTTTACCCGAACAACACCACCAAATCCCCGAGAGCTTGGCTGCAGAAAGGTGTGCTTTTCATGTATCTTTGGCCAGTGGTGTATTAACTTTGTGCTCTGGGAATCCCAGAGTTTGACATCTCCATCTGTGCTTCCAGTTAAAAAGAAGGTGGTATTTGGGATGGTAACTACTTTTGTGACACTCCCTACGATCATAAAATTTAAGCAAAACTCATTAGAAAAAAGAATAAACTATCACTAGAAGTGCAAATAAACTCTCTTCACCTGAGTGAGCCTTTGGAATGTACCAAAGCATCCCATCTACATTTTGATCCTTATCACGAGTCAAAGATAAGACAGAGCCTTTCCCAATGTTATCAGCATGCCTATGCCTTTTAGCCTTTCCAGTAGCGATATAGCGGAAGTCATGAAGACCAACATCACCACCTTTACCACCAGTCACAATAAGGGGGGATACAGAACCACTTCCCACATGATTATCAAAAACAGACACGGTGTGTGCACCACCTTGAAAAAAATATTAGGTAAGGTTGGTAATGTGATAAGACATGGCCAATCTTCATAAATGAAAGAGACAGAACATAAACCCTTTTTTTTTTGGAAATGGGCGGGGCCAAAGGCCTAAAGGGACATAAACCCTTTTTTAGAGGGGGGATGACATAAACCTTAGAACATAATTCACCCTTCACAGAAAAATATACAAAAGCAAAAGGTCAGTATACATGTTCAAATCTAAACTATGGGCCATAGGTCATCCAAACCTTCGCTTGAGGAACATTTCAGCACTGGAAGTATCAGGTTTTACGGACAAGATGCAAACCCCCAATCCAACCCTGAATAGATTTTTTATTTTATTTTATTTTAAAAGTTTAATTAGGCAATAATTTGCAACTCAATCCCAATTTCAATAAATTTGATATGGATACATGTCAATGATTCAATTATATTACGTATTGTTTTGTTAGATATAAAACCATTCACGTGCTTTTACCCAATAGCTTAAACTTTTGGCATAATTGATTCATGATATAGTATTAAATCTTCAATATGATGACCTAGTGGTCTAGACACTAGAGTTTGATACTTGTGGCCTCTGTCTTCTAAATAGTGGTTGTTGAAAATCATAATTATTAGTCTGATTCTATTCATAATTACAGTTTATAGGAACATAATCTTTGATTTAGAGGAAACCGAATATCCTCTATTTATATACCATTAATGTAATTAACCTATCTAAATATGCACCCCGCTGTGTACTCTGACACATGGTTTACATTCAATTATCCCTATGTTTCTCCTATTTTAATAGAGGTTAAAATTTAACACAAGGCTGGGTGGGTTAGACATAGTCCATATCTAATATAGTATTAGAGCCCATCCAGTCTTGATGTGAGGTCACTCACACATGTCTAGTCCAGTAAACTTCATGCTTCAAATGTCTGCAATACTTATAAGACTTGGCCAATCCTCCCCCTTAAAGCTAGCTTTTGGGAGTGAGTTAAATCTGTTTATAATACATAACATGTATAAACATTCATTAATAAACCTAATTTAGAGACAGACCTTCATGACATAAAATGGAAGCTTGAGAAGTAGTGGGTGGAGCTAAAGTATCCCATATGACCACATTAACACCATTAGAGCTATATCCAGCCACAGCTATTACCGATCCACTAGAGGAAAAATATGTGACGTCCCTGAAATGAAGCATAAAATAGATTTGCATTTAAACAAGAGCAAAATGACATCTTTGTTAAGAAGAAAAATAACAAATAAACATGCCAACAAAATACAAAACTCAAACTTGTTAAACCCCATCATAAACACAAGTCAAATGGTTAATACATCCCTCCTGATTATGGATGCAGTTTTAGTTGGCTATTCATTTGTGGGTGGTCAACATAACTAGCAGCACACAACATAGGGTAACAAATGGGGTAAAAAAGTGACCCCCCATCCCCACACAAAAAAAAAGGAAAGCAAATTTAAAAAGACAATTTCTTTTTGTACTGTACCACAAATCAGAGAATGTAAAATAAGTGTCTTTAAAAGGTTATAATAATTGGTTGATGCATATTCTGAACCAACAGTTATCTCCCAGAACAGCCTAAAGTCAAGGGTGACAAAAATTGCATTTGAGAGAATGAATAATTGTATTATATTTACATACATACTGTAGACTTCTATATACATGAATTATGCAATCAATCCCTAAGGTTTATGGATTAGAATGAGCTATCTAAGGAAACTAAGAAAGAATCAAGGGATACAATGAAATCTGAATGATATCTTTAATATCTGCTGAAGTGCCAATATCTATCAATATCTCAACAATTGCAACTAAAAGTTGAGAAAGAGAAAGTACATACGATGCATGACCATTAAAGCAAAGAGATGATTCTGTTGGACAAACATTGCTCCTTCCTCCAACCTCCAGCTGCCACGTGCAGACAGTTCCATCTAATGCAGCACTGGCAAATCGGTGTCCAAAGTGGTCAAACTGTAAGGCTGAAATTGATGCAAGGGCATAAGGTGGAGGGACATTGGCAGCAGGCAGCACCCCATATGTAGCAGTAGCTTTGGCTTTATTGAACTGTGTTGATAATGCTCCTTATTAGCCATAAGCTTGAAATATTGACCATAATGCAATTAATTGACTAAATAACTGCACTAATCCAGATACTACATACAAAATATCTTTTGGTTTTTGGGGGGTGGGGGTACAATAACGGCACAGGAATTTGAACCTATAACCTCTTGCAAAATAGTCTACATAGGCTGATAGATCTTCAGCTTTAAACTCAAATAATTGAACAAGGGTGTCATATGCAAAATAACCAAATATAACAAATCATTGGTTCAAATGCCACTCTCCTCTCAAGTGACAAGAATTGCATGTGCAATTGTGCATGAAGCTTGGACAGTAAAACTAGCGAACTTAAGAGAAACAATTGAGAAAGTTAGCCACCTAAAAAAGAAGAAACCATAGATAGGGTGGAAAAAGCTGTCTCTATATTTATTTATACAAATACAAGCACGTAAGTCAATGCATCTATCATGTATGATTGTATGCATAGTAACTTGAAATTTCCTTACCTCCCACAAGTAAATATGTGTATTGCTAGAACCAACCAAGAAGAAAGGTCTCATTGGATGACTAGACAAAGCCCTGGTACTTATGTTCTCCAAAGTGGCAGGTGGATCGACAAAATCTTCAAAATCTTGTTGAATTTCCCAACCTAATCCAGAGGCACCAATACCAGTATAACCTAGCATTCCTAATACTCCACCACCTGTCAAGTCATTGCTGGGCCAAGCTGAAGAGTCCACACCAATAGTCGCTCCACCCAGCCCAAGGTGTGCCCCTTTCTTGCTCCCAAGGCCAATACCAGGAGAAACACATGTTGGAGCAGGGGTGGATTCTGAACCTGCCCATCCATTCTGAGGCCAATCAGCTGTGGCCCACAAAAGATCATCTGATTTACCACTAAAAGGAATCTCATCTTCCAGATGAAAGAACATTATACCCTGAATTAGATAAACAGAAACAAAGACATTTATATATTTTTTTGTATATTTAGAGGATGATTGAGTTTTTTAAAGAATCAGTTTAAATGCAATGATTTTTTCCTAAAATAATTCAGGATTATCAAGTACTTCTCTTCGGCTCCACCCATGACAAAAAACTCAACACAGAGCCCTAAGCCTAAGGAACAAAAAAGGCTAGAGAAAAAGATTGAACTGAAACCATACCAAAAGACCACATGTGCAAACAAATTATACAATCTTTTCTACATAAAACATAAAGGCATGCCAATGAAAAATCAACATCCAAGCATCCAAAACTTCAGAATAACATTGATTGAGACAGACCTTCCTGTTGCCAGCAACTGCAGCTTCCCATTGATCAGTAGAGTTTATACACAATGCCTGCTCAAATATAGCAACAATGTCATTCTTATAAATGTGGAGTGTGGACATGTGGAAATGATTAAACAGAAGGGGAAATCACCTCCAAAAGTTCTCCATTTCTCTTGTACATTTCTCTGGGACTCTGGAAAACTGCAACATTAGTACAAGTTATATCTTTCTGGTTTGATCTTGCAGAAGCATCACCACTTAGAGATGTTCCTTTAACAGGAGTTCCAACTTCATGAATAGAAGATCTAGTGCTAAGTTTATATCCATCACCACATGTATCATCCATTTTATGCAGTCCTGTCATAATTATAGACAAGTCATTCCATCCTTTAGTATTCTTATGATCCAAATCACTTGGCCAATTGAGTTTTTCCTGTGCAAAGCAATCAGATATCAATTTGGGATCTGCACAGTGATCCCATAATAACTGATGAACTGAATAGTTATCTTTCCTGTTCCCCAGTTCCAAAATGTCCAGGTTTTGGTTATGACTAAAATCTGATTTTTGTTTTAACCATTGAAGAGTCATTACATTCAAATCATTCTCTACTTTCTGCCACAGAAATTCTGCATGTTGTTTAACATGATAAGAAGAAATGTGAGTGACTGTTGTCATCAGTAGATCACATAGGCTAAACGAGACTAACCGAATCTTCTCTGCCAAGCCGAAGCTTTCAGAATCCATATTTATGAGATAAGACTCCCCATAAGTATCTTGTCCGTGGAAAGGACCAGATAAATTACCATCTTCAAGTTTGGCAAGAACTGGAGTCAAATTAGATATCATAAATCTAGACATATGCTGCCACAAGCAGGTCCCTAAAATCTTCCATCTTTCATCATCAGGAATTGAATGCTTTATATCAGCAACTAGTTTATCTTCTGCATCTTTGGATAGTTGAAGGTTTTGTATATTAGACATGAAAGAAGTTTGAGCCAACAACTGTCCAATTTTTGGGATAAGCTTCTTCAGATTCACCATGTCAACGTCATAAGGATTGCAGCCATTAGATTGTGCAACCGAGAATGGTTCCACCATATACAAAAGTGCTTCTGAATTTTTTTGAAGCCAAGCTAATGAAAAATATAAATAATACTCATACAAATCCAGGATATCAAGATGTGTTTTGACAAGATCTTTGCAAATAGAACTCAACTGGATCCTCAAAATTGCTCTTAAAAACCACAATGAAATCAAAACACCTTCAAAACGGTATTGCAAAGCATCAATAAACTTGGGTTTACCATCAATAGATGAATTTTGTTGAGAATGTTCCATACTGCAGGCACAAAAAAATCTTGAATAGAAAAAGGAGACTTCTTTTGCAGTCTTAAACAGGGGTTTGATTTGAGAGTAATATAAATTGAAATCATCAAATATATTACTCTTCTTTTGAGACAGTTCTCCTTGAGTGCATCCATCTGTCATATCATATCCAATGTACAATGATCCATGATGGCAAAGTAAGAGTAAAATCTGCAGAAAAGGGAAATTAGAGAGTGATCACAGAAGTATATTGCTGAATGGTAACACACACATACAAAAGGGGGGGAAGCTGGAATACAAAAGCATACCATACTGATTAGACAGTGGGGAGCCAATAAAAACCTCTGTTCAAATAGAGCAAGCCCTGTGTATAACTTTTGTTTAAAACTTTCAACTGATTTATCATATGTCATCATGTACTCATCAGAATCAGAAGCTTCTCTATTATATTCTGCAAAAGTGTCAGGCCAGCTTGGATGCTCTTTCATCAACTTTGATAAGTAGCAAAGTGCCAAATTCAATTTAATATGGAACTCCAGATGCACAGATACGTTAGCAGACAACCAGTTAGAGCATTTTCTTGGCAAAGGCTTAAGAGTACTGGACAGCACATCATGACTGTCAACTAATTCACTCTCTTGATCTGCAGTCCCAGGCATGCTCAATGAAGACGAGAAATACTCCAGCGCCTCAAGCTTGAAACAAGAAAACAATATGAATAATTACTGACCAGTAACATAGGTAGAGTACACAAACAAATATGTCACATTGGCATTGTGCTGACACATGTCCAATATCTCTGCTAGGATCATAGAATTCTTTTCATTAATATGGCCGGGTACTTGGATGGGCGTAAAAATCATCACCACAATATCTTCCTAGATTGACAACATGTGGACACGGTTACATGAAAAGGCTTAAGAAACATACTGCAAAAAGAATTTCTTAAGGAAAGGATAATCCAAAAAGATGCTAACTTCTCCATCTTCAATAGCAGAAAATCATTTGCCACACCTACAGATAAGGCTATTTAAGGAGTAAGTATTCCTCACATGAAGACAGAAGTGGCCTTGTTCACACTTCACACTACACAGTTTTCGATTTTTCATAGCAACCAGCACAAGATAAACAGAGATTAAGACATGTTATTCAGTAAATAGTTGAAGTTTTGACAATACTAGAATTCATTAAATATGTTGTAGTTCAAGCAAACTTGTTTTTATGTACATATACAAAACTTGAATAACTTATAATTGATTAATTGCATAATACGTCAAATAAACTTACAGGATTACCACATCTTTTTAGGGCAGCAACTGTCATCAAAGTTGCCCATCTTAAAAGAGATGCAGAATTTTGCTCCCCTACAGCATTCCGCATGCTATTCTTTGTTGCTAACATTTGGCAATAAAACCCAACAGTAGGGTCCAGAAAAGAACCACAATTGGACATGACAGTGGACTCCTGAGGCACTGGGTTTACTGAAAACTCTAGCATTCTATAAAAAGATTGGTAGTAATTACCCATTTCCCACTGCAAATCAAGGACAACTAGTTAGAATTAGGATCACATATGAAGCAAGCCACTACAAGCAAAAGATAACAAAATGTCACGATGGATAAATTGAATTATCAAAGTATTTTGGGCACCTTGGGCACAAAAAATAGATCAGGCCAACCTGACCAAAGGTAATCAGACTGGCCCAATTTCAGCCCCAGCCCTTCTCTAGGCTGAGTAAGGAAAATATTAATTAGATCAGAGGCCAGCCCAATTTCAGCCCTGCTCCTTCTTGGGGCCGTGAAAGAAAAATATGCATATCATGATAATGAGAAACACAAGTGAATGCTGTCAGTAGATCACATAAGCTAAACAAGACCAATCTAATCACCCCTGGTAAGTTCATGCTATCAGAATCCATATTCATTAGTATAGACTCCCTACTCCCTATAAGCAATGCATGAATCTAGAAAGAACCAAATTCAAATAATGTCATCTAGACATATGCTGCCACAATCAGGTCCATAAAATCTTAAATCTTTCACTTTTTGTCACCAGGAAAGGAACTAAATGATTTATACCTTTAACATGTTTATCTTCTGCACATTTGGACACTAAGGTTTTGTATCTTATTAATAAAAGAATTCAACAAAAATCTAGCATTTTAAAAAGATTTGTAGTGATCACTTGTTTCACAGAGCAAATTAAGGAGTTATTTATACATGGTATAAGAACATGTACCAAGCAAGCCTTAAAAGCAGAGTATAGCAGAAAGCCTTTAGGGATAAATGAATGTAAGTATTTTGGGTACCTCCAGAAGGCTTGCAAGCCAGTAGTCTCCTTTATCAATTGCAGACGGAAGTATGTACTTTGTAATTAGGTGATGCTCCAATGGTCCACTATGGCCCTCAACAAGACGGCAAATGACTAGGGCAAGCTGTTCATCCCCAAGATTCTTAGCACAAATATTTATGGCAGAAGAATGATCACCTCCAAGCATAAAGAAAGCAATTGCTAATTCCAGCTGATGCTTTCCAAGTAAGACATAAGCATTTTTTAAAGCAGCAGCTTTATTTTTCTCATCCTGTAATAAAATTATAATGGTTGGATCAATACTTAATACCATAAATATGAAAAAACATATGCATGTAGAACAAGGAGTTCAATGCTTATACAACCACATTCAAAGAGTAATTAAAAATTACAATCTACATGACTATCAGTCTAATGTAAGTCACTAAGTCCTTTATTGACATTGAACAAGGAGGCATTATAAAAAAACACCGTTCTTGCAGATTTGTAAGATAATTTACCTGAAAATTTCGAGAAAGAAATCCCACTAGAGGCTTATCCCTATCATCCTTACTGATTTTGAAAAGGCCAGCCAAAACTTGCACTCTATTCAGTGCAATATACAGCAATGCACAATCCTTTGGATTTTTGTTCTTCAAATACTGAGCTCTTGCCAATTTCTCCATCTAGAGAAAGAGGAACAAAGTATTAAACTGTTTGAATTGGAAAAGAGTAATAAACAATGAGATATTTTGAGTTCTGACAGTAATAACCAACAGATGACAAAAACATAAACAACAAATAAATCAATAATTAGTAAAATAGATGCCTTCCTGCCACATTCTAATTTGTCAAAGCTGACGGGAAATTTCACTTTTTCTTGCAACATCATGGCACCATGCAATCAGCAGATATTGAGAGTAAAAGAAATGAACATGAGAGGCGGGATTTTCACCCTAATAAACAGCATTTTAAAGCATCACAACGGTTGATACTTTATAGACACCACAACTACTTCCTAGGGTCTTAACTCCCAACAAAGTGTACAAATGTAAAAGAATACTAAAATATTCTCTATCAAAGTACATAACAAAAGTATGTAATTCTTAATATCTGGTTCAACAGAAACAAATATGTTCCCAATATTTTCTACTTTTTAGGAGGAAAACAAAAAAATTCAAATTGAATTTGTCAAAGAACTCTATAACGAAGGTAGCATAAAGATTTTGAAATCAAGTAAGGAATACATGAAACGGAACTGTTTAAATTAGCAGGCGAACTAAATTACCAAGCAATTATACACTAGAAAGAAATAAACTGCTGTCAGTGATGCATTGAAGTATAACTATTCGATGTTTTCTTTCAAAATTTGATCTCAGATAAAAGTACTATAACACCAGTAAGAAATGTAAATTCTTATGAGATATAACAGCTCACAAGCCAGAAACTTAAGGTTTCAATTTCCAAGATATTTTTTCATGTTTCTTAGCCCATATAGAACATGGAGAAGAAAGGAAAATAGGAGAGGACTAAGCATTACCCTTGCACGCAATTGAGGTATATTTGAAAACCAAAAGCCCATACCCAAAGCACGCATTTCTTGCCACGATGGTTCATTGGGTATGACAGAACCAAATAAATTATCTAGGCAATCAGAGTGATAAGCCCATACAAACAACCTTGAGTTAACGAGCAACTCTTCAAAAGATGCAGCTCTGGCAAACTTTCGGAGAAAAAGCAGTTGCTGAAACCTTAGTGCGACCCAAAACCTACAAAGAAAAGCTTAGAAATCACATCACTCATGTAACAACTACCAAAAAGCAACCATATACACATCAGATCCCACCACCATTGGCACTTGTTGTTTAGATATATAATTCATCACCACCGGCATTTGTTATCATCAGCAATGACACTCCATAAGTTTGCAGTTCCACAACCATTTATTAAAAGAATTTTGACATGTGAACAATATCATTAATAGGTTATTGAATCTCCATGATAAGAATAATAGAATATTAACAGAATGGATAGTTCATGAAGGAACAGAGGATACATAGACAACAAGATAAATTAGATGATTCCAAAAGCATGACATATCGAAGGAGAGATAATTTCTGAAAACTCTTGACAATATATAATAAATTAAAAAAAAACTCCAACTCCTAATAGAAAAACAGAAACTAACACTATTTGGTCAACCCTTTTTTTCTTCTTACATTTCTTTTAGCATGAATATTATATCAGCCTTTCTCATGACATAAGTTAAGAATGGCAAACACTTAATTTAGCCAACACACCCTTTAAATAGTTAAGAATCTGCCCAGACCTAAATACAGTCCCTAAAGTAAGTTCCATGTGCCAGCATATTAGTTCCATGATAGCTCATGACCTTATAATTTAATAATTCTCATGTAAATGCAATGAGCATACTTTTAACAAAGTGATCATACTAAAAGTTGTCTTGAAACAAGGTGACCTCAGGTGCTTTGCCATTGATTTTCAAATGCAACAACAATAATACAAAGAAATATCAAATAAACAAAATATAAATGTTTCAAAATGTAAGCTGGGGTAGCTTGCCAATTGCATGTCTCTTGTATACATTCATTTGCCACCTGTGTGCAATGAAGCCAAGTTGATAATATTTCAAGAGAGTTCAAGTTCTATAGCAGAGATTCAGAGGAAAGTCTTCCAAATTTTGTATTTTGTTCTCTACTCCCAAATTTTCATCAAGGATTTTAGTGATATAATATCTTCTAATTTGTCATTTATCCTGGTCCGTAGCAGGTTATCCTTTTTGTTTACATTGAGTTTAATTGGTAAAAACTTCATCAATATCTTCCAATAATTTTTACTTATGATTTATCAAACGGGAAAAAAAAAATAGATAAAAGGAAATGTAACAGGAAACCATAAAAATATTAATAAGTTCATGAATACCTGCGCCCAGGTTCATCAAGACTCTGATATGCAGAAGATGAGTGTGCATTACTAACTTCACTAAGCAGATCTATAATTGCAAGAATCTGCGTCTTCTCTATGTCGATCAAAAATGGTAAATCAGGAAATTTCTCAAGAGATTCAATAAAGCCATTAAGCTCAGATTTTGATGAGGATGAAATGTTTTCATTTTCAACACTGGAATCTGAATGATATGGAAACTGGAACAAGCTACTTTGAGCCTGTGAAATTGATGTGATTGATGCGGCATCCCCACCCCACTGGAATCCCTTAGGTTGGGAACCTTTTGATATACAACCTTCTAGATAATATGACAATACAATATTTGGAAGGCCAGTTCTTTTGGAGATGTGTCTCTTTCTAGGATCATAATTAGTCAGGCATTCAACAAGATGCCTCACAGCTACATAAGCACGTTTCCAGTTTCCTGAAAACATTAAAGATAACAATAAAAAAAAAGATGAAAAACATGCTATCATCCTCATTACATGCTTGAGTAAATTAGTTGGTCACCATCACCATTACCTGAGCTTATATTAGTAAGTAGTACATCAGGGTGATAAGTAGGCAATGATCCATTAATTATCTCAGCTACTTCTAAGATGCTCCATAAACCAACCTTGGTAAGAAGCTCAGATTTTAATTGTTCCTTGGCCAGAAACAAGCTACTGGAGTTGTCCTTCATATTAATTTTGATGGACTGCACAGAATCAAAATCTGCATGACTGTCTCCAAGTGAATGTTCTCTGAAAGCACCAATGTCATGTTCAGTAAAAACTGAAGAAAGTATATCTTTATATATTTCATCCTCGCAATTATAGGCCTTAGGCTTTGAATCACAAGGACGAAATTTACTCCCTTGCTTTTTATCCTCATGGAACAACCAATGACTAAATATACTAAAGTAATTTCCATGAATCACCACTGTTGCAGCTCTGGGTCCCCATAAGAAATCATAAATTGGAATGGAAGTGTGAGCATATGCAATGCAAACCCATATATTCATTTTTGGAAAATTTACAGTGTTTGACAAAGTTGTACCAACACAACGCTTAGGAGCATACACATGCAATTCATTTTGCAAACAAACTCCAAGAAATAACTCCCCAGTTCCTAAAGTTAACCACTTTAGAGCAATAACACCAATTTCAGTCTTTAGTTTATCCTCCAAAATAAAAGTCCCAGCACTGATTAGTGGTACAGCATCCCATATATGGATGGTATTGATAGCATTTGAATTGCTTTCGTAGCAGAACGTAGCAATCTTCTCACCACAATCAGCTAAACATATACCCTTGATGGGACCATCATGTGCAACAAATGAACCCACAAGCTCCCATGGCAAGTGCTGGTTCAATGAGTTGCCAGGTTTACTTTTCCAGAGTTTCAAGATGCCATCTGAGGAGCCTGTGGCCATGATATATGCATGATAACTACTACACAGATCATCTGCAAGGCCAAACTCTTGTTGCCTATGGCTTAGAGTGCCTGAATCAGCCACCGCAAAACTAGTAACCAGATCATTGGAACTTGGAAACTCACATGAACATGGATTTACAGTAATGCAATATTTTTTATTAGCAAATGTACTTTCAAATGCCCAAACACTGCAGCTATCAATGCTTTTAACATCAAAATTGCATTCACAATAGTTTGTTGACATGTCAAATGAGTGCAAATTTACTTCCCATGATAAGGCCCGAAATCTCCCCATCCATATTGCCAATAGCATAAGCTTATTATTACGGAAAGTTTTGTCACAAGTGGGGTTTAAGGGAATTGTAAAGATATCAAAAGGGCCATCCTCATAAGGACCATGACCACTGAAAGGAATAGTGCATAAGTAGTGACATTCTATGTTGTCTTCTTCAGTTCGACAAATGTTGACAATGAAGCAATCAATCCCCCGGGTATGCCCCATAAAAAAAACCAGTTTATCATCAAGTATTGAAGGTGCCCATGTCAAGCTTGTGTACAAGGAACATGAGTCGTGAGTTGCAAGCTTTCCGCATAGTTCCATAGTAGGAACCATAGTTGGACATCCCAAAATGCAGTTTGAAATGTTAGTAAGTGACCAAAAAAGAAGCAGTCCATTAGAATCCAGAGAAGCAGCAAATTGGACTTCACATGTATAAGGATGAATTGAAAGCTTTAAGATTTTCCCACTATGACCATCTAAATTTAAAACCCCACCAGTCAAATGGGAGGAGATGTTATCAGCATTACCATTACCAGTAGAGTTCTCCACAACATCATGTACTGTTTGAAAACGGAAATTTGACCAAACTAAGGAATTACAAGGCAATAGCTGAAGTGGAGAGCATATAATCGGTGGACCAGACAGGCAACTTCTCAGTATAATGACCTTATGAAGAAATAATGAATTTTTAAAATCAGATGAGTTAAACTTGTAAACATTTGCTATGTTGTGGTTCTGGAGTTCATGTCTCTTCCATAGTGTAACTCGGGGGAATCTCAGTGGGGAAACATCATCAAGACAGTGGACAGCCCAAAAGCTAAGCAACATTCCAGGACCAAACCCAACAAGCCAATCACAATTTCTAACATCATGCTCAAATCCTTCTTTGGAAAAAAATTGTTTGGCCTCTTCACCAGTTCTAAATATTCCCTCAAATTCTGTCCCCCATCTCAGAAATATATCTGAACCAAGAGTTCCATTTAAGGACTGATTAATCTCAATAACAGCAACAACACAAAAGGAGCATCCCGCGTTCTTCTGATCATTGATGTCCTTCCCAGCTCTCCTGACCTTTCCACTATCAATTTCACTCCATAACCTTGCAGTCCCATCTAAGCTGCATGTCAACAGTACATGCCTTACTGAACACTTACCATATCTGTTTGATAGTTTTCCTCTTGATGGTCTCCATTGAATCATTACGACAGGTAGAGGATGAAGTAGCTTGACTTTTGAATATTCAGATAATCCGTTGCTTTGACATACTAACACACATTTGCTTTCCTCATTGGTCAAGGTCCCTTCAATGTGTTCTTTACTAGGATGTGCTGCAGTTGCTGAAGGCCCCTCAATAGACCAAGTTGCACAAACAAGAGCTTGGGGTTGATCTGCTTTAAACTTCCAAGCAACTTCCCAACATTTGTCACTCTTTTTCCAGAAAACCACGTCCGTTCCAACAGAAATGATTCCATCTCCTGATCCCGTCCATCTGATGTTTACCACTTTCGTATGTTGTACAAGCACTGCATTCTGGCTCCAACAAAAAGAACCTGAATATGAGTGACAAGATCGTGTTTTTAATATACACAACTAACGAAAGAGATGACTTATCATCCTATTGTAAAAAAATAAAATCTTTTTTTTTCTCTGTAATATTAAAAGCAGGAAAGAAAGAAGTTAGTGGATCAGTTCAGAAAATTTAAAACTCAGAAAGTACTTACAAGAGAAAGTAAAACAAAATTGAGCTTCTCATTAGTTAAATCAACTTATTACGCACTTCAGCTTTTGGAGAGTTAAAAGAGAGAAGCTTTCTATAAAAGTTAAGTGCATAAGCTGATTTTAAGCTTAGAAGAAGCTCAATTCATTTGAACTTGTTCTCTCTTTTTTCCATCGCATTTTGAAATTGAATGCTCTTGATTGAAGGAAGCTAATAAAAAGAGATTGAAACTCGGAGGTACCTTTAGCGGTGGCGGAGTCGTGGCGGAAAATCCAGATGCAGTTATCGGCGGCGGCGGCGAGGTCGGCGTGGGAGGGAGTGAGGGGGGACCAGGCGACGGCGGAGATGGGATCGGAGGAGAGCTGGAAGGATTGGCGGAAGAGGGGGCCGATGCGGGATTGGTGAGGGGAGAGAGGAGAAGGGAAGTGGGAGATTGTGAGAAGCGAAGAAGCGGCGTAGGCGATCCATGAGTAGCCGGAGAAGCGTGGGAGGAAATCCACGGTGGATTCCGAGAAGGTGGGGGCGGGTGGGACCGTGTCGGATCTCAGAAGACGGAGGGGAAGGTGATCGATGGGGGTCATCTTCATTTTCATATTCGTATCTGATTCCGACTCTCCCATTGTTCCTCTCTTCCGTCACAGAAGAAGAGCATGCATCTGTGTCTTTTGTCACTTGCCTTTCCTACTATTACTCTTATTTACTTTTTTTTGAGTTTTTTTTCCAAGGTAAGAAAAATCGGACCGGACCGGCCGGTCGGATTGGGAGCCGGAAGTCAGGCCGATTCAGTTCGAGAGTTGAATCGGTTATGTTGTTGAACCGTTTTGGATTGGGTTGGGCTGGCCGATTTTCCAATTCAACCATTAATCCGTTGAATTGGTTGAGTCAAAATAAAAAAAAAAAATTCAAGCTGAGAACCAACGCTGTTTTGCATTCCTAAAGGAGACTCTCGTGCTCAAATCCAGATTGCGAACTCCGAACTCCCCCGTCGCTCCCACTTTGCCCTCTTGCTTGCCCTCGCTCACCCTTGCCCTTGCCTTTGACGCTACTCGCATTGCGAACTCCGAACTCCCCCCACCGCTCCCACTCGTCGCCCTCGCGCTCATCCTCGCCCTTGACGCTGCTCGCTCTTGCGCTCACCCTCGACGTCGCTCGCGTGTGACTCTGCTCGTGACGTCGTTTGCCCTCAACACTACTCACTTGCGACCCTCGCCTTCAACGCCGTCTGTGCCCTCGATGCTACTCACTCTCGTCGTGCTTGTGCTTGCCCTCGCGACGTCGCTTGCCCTTGACGCCGTTTGTGCCTTCTATTCTAGTCCGCCGTCACTTGTCCTCTGTGCTTTGCCGCGCTTCCTCTACGACTCCACAACCCTTTTGCCTCTACCACGTCTTAGGTAATGTATCTCTATCACGCCCTTTATCAACTTTGATTGATGTTTAGTGTGTTTAATGTATTCTATTGTTCTCTGATCTTGATTTAATGTATTCTATTATTCTATTTGTGGTTCTTTGTGAGTCTGGCTGATTCGTGAGTCTAGTTGATTTAACTGATTTGTGAGTCTATTATTCTGGAAGTCTGGTGTTCTCTGTTTAATATATATGAGATTATAAGTAGTTATTGTTATCTTGTTTGTTATTGTTATAGAGAATTATAAATGACATCTAATGAAGCACCATCTTCTCAAGAAGCCTCAACTCAAAATTCAAGGCTTAACATTATAGTAAAAACTAATATAGCCTGGGGATATTGTAAGTTGATTGAAGAGGGTAAGAAAAGTGTTATAATGTGTATCTATTGTGATAAAATTGTTAGGGAAGGAGAAATTTATAAGTTCAAGGGTCACTTAGAGGTCAAGTTGAAATGTGTAAAAAGGTGCCCTGCAGATGTTCATCATTTAATGAAACAAAATATTGATGAAACTAAGAACAAGAAAAGAAGAATTGAAGAAGAATATGATGATAGTTTTCCATCTAATGAAAATGTAAAGGAAGTGCCAATAGAAGTGGAACAAAGTCAGCAAACCATATCAACTCAAAAAGTGAAAACAAGTGGTCGCATTGGGAATTATTTTCAACCTAGAACCACTCTTGGAGCTCAACCTACTTTGAAGAGTGTGTTGCAAAGTAAAGAAATGATAAGAAAGTGTGACCTTGTTGTCGCTAAATGGTTTCTTGATGCATCTGTTCCATTTAATGCTGTTAATTCAACATATTTTCAACCTATGATTGATGCTCTTTGTAGCATGGGTCCAAGATACAAGGCTCCAAGTATGTACAGTCTTCGTGGTCCTTTGTTAAACAATTGAGTTGATGATGTGAAGAAACTTGTGGAGGAATATCGATGTATTTGGAAGAAAACTGGTTGTACTCTTATGGCGGATGGGTGGACTAATAGAAAAAGGAAAACTTTTATTAATTTTTTGGTTTATTGTCTTAAAAGAACTATTTTTCTAAAATCTGTTGATGCATCTAATGCTTGTAGAAATTCTGAGTTATTGTATGAGCTTTTCAAGGAAGTTGTGTTGTATGTTGGTCCTGAAAATATAGTTCACATAGTTACAAATATTGCTTCAAATTATGTTGCTGCTGGTAGGAAATTAGAAAATGAGTTTCCTAAATTGTTTTGGTCTCCTTGTGCGGCACAGCATAAATTTAATGTTGCAAGACATGGGAAAATTGAATGAAGTAAGTGTGGTTGTGTCACATGCCACAAACATTACTAAATATATTTATAATCATTGTTATGCTTTGTATTTGATGAGGAAGCATACAGGTGGGAGAGAAATACTCCGTCCCTGTTCCAACTCACTTTGCCACTAATTTCATTACATTGCAAAGTATATTGGCTCAAAAAGATGCATTAAGAAGTATGGTAACATCTAGAAAATGGACAAGTTCAGCTTATGCCAAAGCTTTCAAGGCAAAACAATTTGTGGAAGAAGTCTTAAATTTACCTTCTGGAGTAGATGTGCTGATATAGTGAAATTGACTGAGTCACTTGTCCGTGTGTTGCGTATGGTTGGTACTGAAGATAAACCTGCTATGAGATTTCTTTACCGAGCAATGTATAAATGTAGAGAAGAGATGGTGAGAAGGTTTCAAAGAAATAAATCAAAAGTGGAGCCTTTTTTGAAAATCTTAGATTGTCGTTAGGATTCTCAACTTCATAAAAATCTCCATGCTGCGGTTATTGGTTAAATCCGACTTGTCGATTTAATGATGAAGAATTTGAGAAACATATGTATACAACAATTGGTCTTTTAGATGTCATTGAAAAATTTGCTCATAATGATAATGAATTGCGAAGCAAACTAACTAGTGAGAAGAGAATTTACAGCAATGTTGAGTTAGATTTTGGAAGGCAAACTGCTTTGCATGAATAAAATACAATCATGCCAGGTAACTTTCATAACTTGTAATCCTTATTCCTTAATATTTATTTGTAACTTTTTGTATTATTAAGTTATTTCATCACATGCAATATTTTAAATCAATGGTGGGCATCTTATGGATGTGATGTACCCAATTTACAAAAATTGGCTATTCATGTTTTAAGTCAAACTTGTAGTGCTTTGGGTTGTAAACAAAATTGGAGTGCATTTGAGCACATTCATTCAAAAACAAGAAATAGATTGGAGCATCAGAAACTTAATGATTTAGTTTTTGTTTGTTACAACTTAAGGTTACAAAATATGTATTATTAATTATATTTTATTTTTGTTGTTTATCTTTTTAAATTTAAATACTTATGCTTAAATATTTGTACAGGAAAAAGAGAGAACTCAACTATGATCCTATTAATTTGGAAACAATTGTTGACTATGTTGATTGGGTAATGGTGGATTCACCACCATTCTTAACCAACGAGGAGGTGGATGCATTACGTAAAGACCTTGCAAATATGACTATCCAACTAATTTCAAGTGATATTGATATATTTTAATTACACCATAGATTAAATTATTTCATATTTGTTATCACCATGTGCTAATTATAACTTAACAACTATTTTTATGTCATAGGTCCTTTAAATTTGGATGATGATGAGGTTGATGATGCACTAAGCAATATCATGGAAAATAGGAATTTAAATGAAAGCAATGTTGAGGATGCTGCTATGGAAGATTCTGAGTTCTTAAATGAAAGAATTCATGAAATAGTTTATACTCCTTAACCATAGAAAAAAATGGACGAACTTGTTATGAACTTATGTTTGTTAAAAACTTATGTTTGGAATTAGTTTATTTATGATTTGTAAGTTTTATTATATGACTTTGATGTTTGAGTTTGAATGTATTTGAACTTTATGTTACGAGATTTTGTGAAATTATTTAAAAATTGAAACAAATATAAAAATTGTATTTTTTTTTAATATAGACCGATTCATGTGGTTCAACCAGTGACCTACTGGTTCGACCATTAAACCATTGATCCAGTACCTCGACCGGTTCGATCACTAATTCAATTTTTAAAACCTGACCTTTTTCATGCATCTCTTTGATTTTTTTTTCGAGGGGTTCTTTGATTATTATTTTTTAATTTAGTTTTATAAATAAATAATATAGAGGTATATAATTTTATAATTTTTAATAAATTCCAACTAATAATTTTTTTTTTTTTACCAATTAAAAGAAGTTTTGTTAAAATGACTAGCTTAAGAGTAGTGTATACAGTATGGTAAAGCACTAAAAATAATTTGATATAAAAAGCAATTATAACTCTTTTGTTATGTTTTGATATTTCTTCTTTGAATTTCCTATTTTAAACATTTTTTAGTTTTTATAAATATTGAAAAGATTGTTTTTAATCTATTTATCTCAAATCATTGATTTTTAAGTTTTCTTAACTATCGCCTTTAATTGACAATGTGACAAATGAACAAGTATATCATCAATTAACTACCTACCACATATCATCAACAAAAACTAAGAATTGAAGCCAACTTTATTTTTATGACAAACTAAAATTTGATTTTTAACATAAATAATCCTGAAAATTAATTTATTCTTTTATTATTTCAAAACTCTTTTTAAGGAATTATTATTATATATACTACTACATCTTCAAACCCCAAAAGAAGAATTAAGGAATTAAAAATAGATATAAACGTAAATAAAATAAAATTTGACTTAGCAACGAGCCTTCCTGAGTGGAAAGGCTTCCAAAAATTGACGGGAAAGTCTTAACCAAAGTAAGGCAAGACTAAACCGCCTTAGAATGTGTTCGAAGTAACAGGCGTTGGCACGACTCGTCGTCTCTAAACGATCATTGGCGAATCGCCTTTCACCCCCTGACAGGACAGGTTAAATTTCAATCCTCTTGCTTTGGTTTATTTATAGTCAGCTCCTCTCTCTTCATGTTCATACAACATCCGATGTGGGACTCGTAACCAATAATACTAAGCATAGTTTTTCAGCTGTTGCTCTGATTTATTTATAATCAGCTCCCCAGTCTTCAGTTTATAAAACCTCCAATGTGGGACATGGCAACTTTATCTTGTTCCCATTCCAATAATAATCCAAATTAAGTTTAGTTGTTAAACAAAGTTGTCTTTATTAAACCTCCAATGTACCAACTTATCTTTATTGTAGTAATTAAACAAAGTTAAAAAAATATATATGAATAGGCCTTTTGTCTTCAATTATCCCTAATCATTTAAGGCATGAGCAATTGAAATATGTTAGTATGATAAACCAAAAAAATAATTTGCATTAGCAAAGGGTTATTAACGTAGGATCCAATGTTAAATGTTAATAGTCTTGTCGAGAAAAGTATATGAATAATAAAATCGGCAACAATAAAAACAAAATTGAATATATATATATATATATATATATATATATATATATATATATATATATATATAACTTTTAATTACATGACTTTCATTCACAGAATTCCCAAAATATTAATCACAAGGCACTCATTTCCTTTCTTCTCTTTCTCCTTTTTTTAATCAAAATTAAATTAGGTAACCAAAACTGATGTGAAACTATCATTACTCTTGAAATATGAGGGTACTTTTCCATTAAAATAGAAAAAGAACAAGACTTCTTTTAAGTTCTCAAACCAAAAGCAGCCCATCTTTTTTTTCCTTCCTTCTTCATCTTCAAGGAATTGGAATCTATAAGGTTTTCAAGTGATTTTTTCCCCTTTCTATTCCGAACTCTTCCTGCTTCTTTCAAAAGCTCAAATAGTCGCTTCTTTTCATCATCAACATCTGGATTTGCAGTTCCAAGTTTTTCTTCTCTCATCTTTAGTATGTATTCTAATATCTCAATGGCATCTTCAACTCTGCACACAATAACGTTATAAAAGAGCGTCATCCACCAAGACACAATCATCATATCTTCATGCCAATAAATTCAATACTTCATGGATCACAAAAAGTCCTATACTGGTTCGTTCCTCTAAGCACAAAATCATGTGCATAATCATCAAACTTCATTTTCAAGCCAAATTATGAAGAAGGAACCACTCCTTTCTCATGACATGCCATGAAAGAATTGTCTCCAGCACATTGAGTAATAATGATGAAATGTGGAGCAACAAGATGATAGTCTAAGTATTTGCAAGAAAGTAAAAACCAAACAAAGCCACAAGTTAGCAAGGGACAGTATAATGATATAAAGAAACAAAAAGATGTTTTACCTTCCCAAGGCATCATAAGTTGCTGCAAGATTGCTATACACCCCAAGAGTGTCAGAATGATATGTACCACACTCTCTCTCCAATATCTCTCTTGCTTCTTCAAAGTGTTTGGCAGCATCCCCTATTTTATACAGTTGCACACATGCCAGCCCCATCTGGTTCAATACAACTCCAAAAAAGACAGACTTCTTCTCCCCACTTGCTCTCAGCTTGGTGATAGCATTCTCAAAAGACTTCCAAGCATCTATATACTTCCCAACCATGTAGAACATCACCCCCATTTGAGCTTCTATTCCTGCCACTGTTCTATATTGTCCAGGGATATCCTCCAACAACTTCGCTGCCTTCTGCAACAGCTTCAGCGCCTCCTCGGGCTCATCTAGAGCTTCATAGATGGCAGAGATTTCAGTCAAACCACTCGCAATCTCCCCAGCGGTTGTTCCAGCCAGAGGCTTACTGTATATTCTTAAGGCATTTTCGCAATATGATTTTGACTCTCTTAATTTTCCTGTCCTGTAGTAAAGGTCAGCGAGGCGAATGTACACTAATGCCACACAACTGTGGCTTTCACCTTTGGTGGATTTGAACACTGTTAGTGCCTTCTGATAGGCGAAAACAGCCTCATCAAAACGACAGAGTGACAAGTAAATGTCTCCAATGCTAACATCAATAGCTGCAACCTCATTATCTTGTGCATTGGCGATCATTGACATGCTAGCTAAGACAAGGTGCTCAAGTGCTGGTTCATAGTCTCCCTTTGCCTCACATATAAGGGCCATTAGACGTCTGTCGGCTGCTTCAGTAAGGGAAGCAGGAGAGCAATGCTCCCTGTGAATTTCAAGGGTCTTTTTACAGAAGTTCTCTGCCTGGTCAAATTGCATGGCTTGAACATGAGCTTCAGCTAGGTACCTGCCCTTCATGGAAAGCAATTAATTAGGGAAATTTTCAGCACCATATCACATTAGTGTCCTAACTCCTAATCATATTAACCAGACATGATATTGACAATATATTAACATAAAAAATAGCAAGCAAATTAAATGCATTGTCAATTTCTCTGCTCTCTTATGTCCATCACACGACAGAAAGAACACACTATTTCTTCCAAAAGTTTCACCAAGAAAATAGATAATATGACAAGGGTTTCACCTAAAGAAGACACTGTACTTTAAACTGGAGACTCTAACAAGTGGCCTAATTTAAGATGCTATAAACTGAGTTCTAAGTAAAATCATCACAACATTGAGTTATTCATATTAAAACTCACTTTCTTAATTGAAATCATTATTCTCAGCAGCGCAGTCCAATTTATTTCATCCCAATGGAGTAAGAAAAGAAGATAAAACAGTTTGCATTCTAAGTTCAAACATTCTCCTTGGTTATACTTCCTTTTGTGATTTTAAAGCTATTCATTCACTTTATTAACCAGTTGCTCAGAAGATGGCTACTAACTACCCAACAATTAATGTCTCATAAAAAATCTCTAGTTTTTTTTTTCTTCCAAAATAAATGCTTTAAATAAAAAACTTAAACAATTGAGAGATGTTTACTGTTTTATGGTCCTAACTCAAGAAATGTAGGTCATCTAGAGTGACATTACATGTAGTGGAACACACAAGCTTGGTGCAAGTGTCTATTTTCTTTGTTTTTCTTTTTAAAACTATTTTCTGAAAATAGAAATGAAACATCTATAAGTAATAGTTTAGGATAGTGCTTTAGATTCTGAAACCGACATGCCCAAATTCACAGCAGATTCCAAAGCCATTGCGTGGCCAACAACTACATGCTTATCAATACCGGGTCCAGCACACACATCAGTGATTGATATTATAAAATATAAATTATACAAAATTGGCAGTGATGCATGTGCTCATTGCAAATGTGATGGGCATAGGATAGAGCCTATAAATCATTTATTTCTATCTAATATTTTAATAGGTAAAATCAAACACACCGCCTTTTTTTCCAATGTCAAGGCCCCATTTATTCGTACAAATATTTGGCAGTAAACTCTAATGTTTTTCTCTAAGAATTTTGACAGCAGAAAGACAGACACATTGATGATGATTGCATTAGTTCTTCTTAGAAATAAATTTAAATCAACATATTTTAAAAAACTCATCGTTTATTTTTATTGAAGAAAGTTTTTAAAAGATAAACAATTGTTTATATAAAAAGTAATTTACACTAAATATAACTTAGTATAAGTATATCAAAATAACTTCAAATACATAATTGTTAATCAATTAACAAATAACATGTAGCTGTAGAGTACCAAACCAAAAAGAAAAGGGCCTATAGCCATTTTATCAACAAACTTAAAGAATCAATTGACAAAGTCAACAACCATTGTATCTTCTTTATTTTTCCATTCATTAATCATTAATATTAAAAGATTTTTGTTAACACATTAATATTAAAAGATGGCATTATCTTATGTCGTACGGAAAATTATTACATTTATTATATTATATTAGGTCAAGCACGAGGTGTTCATTAGTACAATGACATGTGGACCATGGGCTAGAGTAATAGCTATCAGATGATGATGAATAATGGATAAGGTGATAGTTACTTTACCTACAAGTCTCAGCAACTCTCGGGTCGGATTCACCCAACACATCAATTTGGATCTTCAAACCCGACTCGTAACACTTAATGGACCTATCCAACTGACCAATCATGGAATAAGTGTCCCCAAGTTGCATGTACCCGGAAAACTGGGCCATGTCATGACCCGACCCGTTTTCACTATCACTATCCAGCAACAAAATGGATCTTTCCAAGGCCTCAATCGCCTCGTCCAACCGCCCCAAACTACTGTAGATCGCAGCAACCACGTGGAGACACGTGGCAAGTTCCAGGCCCGGGCCCGCACACCGCTCGAATGACTTGGAGGCCCGAATGGCCAAGTCCAGGGCCTTTACCGGGCTTTCACCTGAAGCTATTGTTTCTCGGGCCATCTTTAGAAGGAATGGGCCCAGATCCGGGTTGTCTAAGGAGGAGTCTTCGACTATTAGTGTCTTCTTCACCGTGGGCATCGGCGGCGGCGGTGGGTTCCAGCCGTCGTTCTGCGGCGGAGTGCGGAGGAAAACGCCGAAGGACTGCATTTGAGGTGGCATGGCCGAAAATTTGAATGCCCCAAATTCAAAATTGAAACTTTTGTGGCTAATTTGAATGCCCAGTGTTTAATTTGTGGTTTTTGGGTTCTGGGGTGAGATGAAACAATGAAAGTTTAATTATTTCTATTTAGGGATTTGGAAAAGAGAAAGGGGAATTGTTAGGATTGTTGTGTAATTTGGGATGAAATAAATAGAGAGAGAAAGGGGAATGGAATGGATAAAAAAGTTAAGGGTAGTAGTGGTGGAAGGTTGCTTGGAAGAGACGCGTGATGATGGGGGAATTGGGATACTTTAATTTGAGGACAAGCTTCACCAGGAAAAAAGGGAAGAACAGAGAAATAAAGTCCATGATTGCAGAGTGGTTGAACACACAGTGAGAGAAGCTTATAAGTTATAATTCCTTTGGTTATCTATGGCTACTAACACGGCAATGGATTCTATTGCAACAAAGCAGTTGTGCAGCAAGCAGTGTGATCACTCATTCACTTGCGTTTGGTGCCTCTTTGTGTCGTTAGGAAGCAATATTTTAAATCTGTAGCGAATCATTCTAGTATATACTATATAGTACTGTATTATTTTTAAGTATGTATAATTTTAAAAAAAAATATATTAAACTTAATTTAAAAATAACAAAAAATATTACTTAAGATGGTGGATAAAGATTTTTTTTTTTTTAACTTACTATAATAAAGTATAAAGTAGGTAAAATGTACGTTTTAAATAAGAGAGGACAAAAAGTATTAAGAATGTTGTTTAGTTAAAAAACTAAAAGCCTTACCCTCTAAGTTTTTTTTTGCAATTTATTATAATGATATAGGAATATATATGATATTATAGGGTTAATTTATATTAAAACAAAAATCATTTAACAAAATGCGTGACTTCATAATTAAAAGATAAATAATTAATATACTTCGTTAAAATAATTTATTTAAAAAGTATTATTAATTTATTATGTATATTGAGATGATTTTAGAAACTTCAAATCCAAATTATAATTAAACTTTATATATAATATATTATTAATTTATTTTTTCATGTATTTTTTATTTAAATTATTTTAAAAATACAGCAATGCTTAGAATTTTGAGAAAATATTTGCATCAATTTATTTAGAATTATAATAAATATTTATAAAATAAGTAATTATCATATAATTAATTATTTTATAAATAAAAATTTTATTTATATTTTTAAATAAATAAAAAATAATTTATTTTAAATTTATATAAATATACTCAAAACACGTATAATTATTTATTTTATTAAAATAAATTATTATTTTTTAAAATAAATTTAAACAAATTAGATATTATATCTATCATTGATAATAATATAATATTTTATTAATGCTGCGTGCGTGGACTGCTAAGAAGAAGTCATAAAGAGGGAAGGAAGAGTGTATTATTCTTGGAGTCTTCATCTCTGAAAATATCTATCTATCTTTCTCTGCACAAACAAAAACACAGTTTAATTCGGAATCAACCAAAATGGACAACGTCAACACTAACAACAACAAAAACTGTGGATTCAAGTCGTGCGACAAACTGGACCGAGTGGCCAACTGGGTCGGCGCCAACGTTGCCTCTGCTTTCTTTGCATCCTTGGAGCGGTGCTCTTGCATCAACCTCAGCATCAAAGACAACGACGACGACGACGACGGAAACAATAACAACAACGATGATCGCCCTCTCTTCCTCTCTCCCTCCAATTCCAACGTTCACTCTTGATTATTTCTATGCTTCCTCTGTTCACCTTTTAAAAAAAAAATCTCTTTTCTGTTAGGTTTTGTGTATAATCATGGATCCTGAATATATGCAATCGTGGTTTCATCTATGTTTTATTCTAGATGCATCTTCATAGGTTTACACTTTCCTCTTTAATTTTTGGAATTTAATTAGAATATAAGGATGGTGTACAGTTTTTTTATAACCTAATAAAATAGATCAGTTTCCAAAGTAACAAAGTATAATCTTTTTAGCAAGAATTGGAGATTATGCTGCTTTTTGTTTAAGATGTGCATGATGATGGTGGTACTTGCAGATTAAAACTGGGAAGAGTCTCATCTTGACAGAACAATAAAGAGCAAACAAGTGAAACATCCATAGGGACAGTTTGAAATGAAACCAAACTTTGCATTTATTTACTTCTAAGTTTCTTGATAAATTCTCTGAAGTGTGTGAACACATGTGTACATTGAAGGAAGAAGAATCAATCACTTAATTGTTCCCCTGCCTCCTCCAGTAAATTAGCATAAAAACACAGTGCTTGATTATGTATAGCCTTGCATACTTCCCCTTCCAAGCTTTTCCTTTTGAAACTTGAAGTTTCCTTGGTCTTGACAGCTTAAAACTCATGCATCCCATGGTTATGTTATGTGAGACCCTTGAGGCTATTGGTAAATGGTAATAGTAGATCCCAGAGAAAGAGTGAGACAAAGTTCTCTCTATTGGGATCAATTCAGACAAGTTGAAGAATTATTTGGGGGGTGGAGGTTACGGTAGTTATAATATTTCACTATTTTGTCTCTGAGTGCAACAAAACAAGCTACTCATGAAACTGCTGCTTGTTTAAGGTTCTTAACTTCATCTTCCTTTGAAATCTCCATGGAAAAAATATTAATTTTGGCATTAAAATAGTCCTTTATATATCACCTGGCCCGGTTTTCATGTGCTTCTAGTGGTTTATTCAGATTCCACACTATTGTTTCGTGATGCTAAAGCTATATTCTTTGAGGTTTCTTCCACAACATCTATTGTTTCTTAAAAATCACGTGCTTGAGGCTGTTGTTGTAGTGAAATCTCAAACAAAATGTATAAGAAATGGTAGCAAAATAACATGAACAATATTGTTAAATGAATTTAGATTTGGGAGAGCATAATATCTCAGCTCGTCTCGTGAAAAACACATTATCAGTTAGTTGCATCCAACAAATTTAATTAATTAAATCCTCAAAAATAACAAATTAAAAAACAAATTTGATTAACCATACAATAAATTGATTTGAATTATATTAGACAATCACATATTAGATTGATAGAGAAACTTCTACTCAAACTATAACTTAGGATAACCCATAGGGTATGCATGTTTCATGTTTGCCTTTGCTTCTAATCTATAAATTGAAATTTGACCAAAATATACAACTAGCTAGAATAAATAATTTGGTTGTTTCTTCATTATATTATATACATTTGAGCATAGTTTCTAACTATTAATAGACTTATTAATAATATTATTATCATATAGAAAAAAAAAATGAAGTATACATTCATCATTTTCCTTATTTAATACCAAGATGTAAGTGGAACTCATAAACTAAAAGAAAAGCAAATGAACACATATTCAGCTGGTGCATGTACTGTGTACATTCAGAATAGTAGTGGATTTTAAGTATGCAGAGTTTGTATTAGTAGTTTTGCACAAAGCAAAGTATAAAAAGGTTGACACTCTATATAAACAACTAAGTTTGGAAATTAATGTGTATTTCAACAGCATAATCATGGCATGCATGAGACACACGCTGGCCGGAAGCGTATTTCAGAAGTGTATGAGATGAGACACAATCATCTAAATTTTGGCACCTGGGTCATCATAGTTTTTCAGCTCAATGGTGATTTTGATTTAGTATAATTACGGATGGAAATTCTTAACATATATACACCACATTCTTTGAGAGTATCGGTAGAAAGAAGAGAAAAATATACTTTTTTATTTTATTTTATATAAATGTGCAAGTAATATTTAGATGTATAAATATAATAACACATGATATGAATTGAAATATGGGCAAATTAGTTTACGTATTTTAAGAAACTTGGATCCTCCAAACTCTATCTCTTTCTATTTTTTCTTCATTTTCCCATCATTTGTTTTTTCTCTTCAGTATTTTTTTTTTATCCGTTTGTATTTTAAGTGTACTGCACCACTTAAAAAAGAAACTGCAGTAATATATTCTTTAACATGTTTTTAAATATATATTTTTTTTTATTGTTAGATCAACTACATACCTTTTTAAGTTGCAGAAACAGTAAATTTATATTTATTTATTTTTATAAAATTAGTTTATATATTTCTTTTTAAATTGCTGTAACGCAGTTTTTAGAGGACTCTTTTAAGAAATGAGGTTGTTGATTCATATCCCACATTAACACACTTTTGTCTTAATTTTTTTTTTATTTTCCTTTTGTTTGATTAGACTTTATTATTGAACTAAATTGTTTACTTTGAAAATTGATAATTGCCTTATTTTTCTATTTGTGATAGTTATTTATGGACAATTATGTAATGTTTTTTATACCTTTAGTTTTAGTTAAATAAAAGTTTAGGTTTTTAAAATTTTTCAATTTTTACTATTTTTTGTACTTGATCTTGGATTTTTATTGATGGTTGTAAGAATTTTGTTGAAACTCAAAGTAATGGAGACATTAAGATTGATAAAAAATATCAAGGATCAATTTCATAGTTTTCAAATTCATATGTACAGAGTTATAAAGTTGTTGAAATTTTCGTACAATTGTACATCTATTTTGTACAGTTATGCATAATCACTGTCTTGTTGAGTGAGAATTTCGTGGAAATAGATAGCTGTGCAGCATCGAATCCAGCAAATAGTTTTGTTCAGTGTTAACTTTCTAACTTATAAAAAAAAATTGATCTAATCTAATCATGCTGAAAGCAACGATTCTTTTTTTAGTATAGAACCATCCAAATGTTATTGCAATCAATTTCACCGAAAAAAACTACCGAACATGATCTGTGTTCGAGTTTTTTTATCATTAACCGTTATTCTGTGACATGATTGTTTTGCTGCTACCTTTTTTATATTTTGTTTGTTGGAGTGTTATTTGATGCGTCTAAGGTCTTGTTCTCCAAGTGCTGAAAAAATAGTGAAGTGTGTTGGGGTGAACTGTTATGTGTCCCTATACTTGTCCGTGTTATGCAAGTTGAGAGATCAGAATCAGAGTGTTAGTATATTTTATTGGTCTACAAAACAACTGTTCAGAAAAAACAATTTATATTATCGAGAAAAACTAATTAATAGTAACATTTAATTATATGTTGCCAATTATTGAGGTCATTAATTGGTTAACTAATTAAGTACATTTGATATGATCAGTAGTGTAGTGTTTAACTGGATGAATATGTAGTAAGTACATTTGCATGAAGAATGTATAATCAATCAATTACTTTGAAAATGAATTAATTGTTTGGAAAAGATACATACATACCATGCAATGTATTGCAGGCATGATGTACCCTGTTAAACCAAATCAAACCAGAAAGATGTTTGGAATGCTTTAGTTAAAAAACAGATATATTTATTTATAAAAATGTAGCCAAGGGATGTGAAGGCGTGCATCAACTTTGCTTATCATTGAGAAGAGAAAAGCAAAACAAAGTAACCCACCTTTTTCACCAAATACAAAGTGGAAATTAATGTTGTGTTGTCTAAATCTGTCTTTTCAGGGCGCTTTATTTTTTTCAACTCTTAAAGAGTATGGTTGCTTTGTGACTAGACTGATAATCAAAATTAATAAGAGAAATTCAAATTCAATAAGTTGATCCGATCATGCATGCAAAAAGTAAACCGTCAGTTAAATAGAGTATTTTTTTTTTTTATAAATTCCCACAAGTATCTTTCTTTGGAACACTCAGACAGTAAATGTAGACACCTCTCCAATTAGGAGGTTCACAACGTTACGTGAGACTAATTCCTTCTGCTAAACTCCATTCCGTTATCCTAAAAACGTAAAGAAAAACCAATAAAAAGACAATTTTCTAAATTGTTTTATTGGAAATTAATTTGGTTTTAGACACTAGCCAATATCATCAATTACTTCATATATTGATCCCAAATGATGGAATATGATTAGTTGTTATTGATGGCGTCTTATTGCATTATTACTTATAGCTGAATGCTGCTTTATATAGTTTGAGTTTCTACCACATTGTTTTCAATAGTAAGAAGCAACTTGATTAGAACATGTTACTCTATAATAAAAAGTAATAAAGCATTCAAATTTATGGAAAATTAGTAGAATGGAAAGGGAGGTGGCTGAAGGTGGTGGGGTTTAATATATATAGCATGTGTGCCCTCTATTCTCAATTAATGGCATGATTTATAACAGAAAATGTTTGACAGTATAGAAGAAAATAGATAAAAGGGTACGTTAAAGCCTTCCCTACCATTGTGGTCAAGTTGAATAATCACTTGCCAACACCTTATTATCACCCATTCACGCTAGAGAATCATGAAAGCTGACAAATAGAATAGATCCTGCATAAACTTTTTGAGACTTTCTGTAATAAAATAAAATCCTCCAAAGAGAGTCTCACTCTTTTAAAAGGGATTCCCTTCCATTCTACCTCTAGTCTCACTCTTGAAAATGGCCAACTTAGTCACCATGTTTTTGCTGTGGTTGAGTATGATATCTACTATCTACAACTTGAAGCTTATAGCACATGGAAGTACTAAGGGAGAATCAACAAGGTTCTATGATTTCAAGGTATCATCTACTCTTAAAGTGCACATTATCACACAGCATTTTAGTTTCCAATGCCTTTTTTTCTCTATTTGTTGATGCTCTTAGTGGTTACTGCACAGGTTCAAACTAGAAGAGCCACCAAACTTTGCAACTCCAAAGACATTGCCACAATCAATGGAATGTATCCAGGACCTGTCATTTACGCCCAAGAAGACGATAGAATCATAGTAAAAGTCACCAATATGACACCTTTCAATGTTTCAATTCACTGGTAATTACTATGACAATCTCATACTTGAAATAGTTCACTCAGTTAACCATATACTTACAGCTGACAAACTTGAATGTTAAAAATTTTAGGCATGGTATCCGGCAAAGGCTATCATGCTGGTATGATGGGGCAACCATGATTACACAATGTCCAATTCAATCAGGCCATAGTTTCACCTACAATTTTACAGTGGTGCAGCAGAAAGGCACCTTCTTCTGGCATGCTCATGTTTCTTGGTTAAGAGGAACGGTTTATGGCGCCATGATTGTTTATCCAAAGACAGGAGTACCTAATCCATTTAAGTTTCCCTACCAAGAGCACATAGTTGTACTAGGTAACTTGGTAGCTCCCTTTGGTTTTGAATCTAGAGTATTACTTAGTAATAAGAGTTCTCCATATAATGCTATTGTTTATGGCAGGGGAGTATTGGCTGCAGGATCTCCAGCGAATTGAGGATGCGACTCTAGCAAGTGGAGGACCTCCTCCTATAGCAGATGCATATACCATTAACGGTCATCCAGGACCTAACTACAACTGTTCTGTTAATGGTATTTGAGATAACAAAAGATAACTAAGTCATTGTGATAATAGTGATTCACATTTATTGGGATTGCTTACAATTGTTTATTGGTAGGATCATTATTTTTTAAGAGATGTTTACAACTAGACTAAGCTAATAGAAAAAAAAATCTAGATTAAGTGGTGGATGATGATCATCTTTCATTAACTTTCACAAGCATTGGTCTCCTAAACCACTCTATCACAGATCAATCCTGTTGTAATTTGAATTTTCTGCATGCATTCCTTTTTCTTACATACGTTTCTTTCCTTATCATTTCAGATGTCTACCAAATTGATGTGATTCCGGGGAAGACCTATTTGTTAAGACTGATTAATGCGGGTTTGAACACTGAGAACTTCTTTGCCATTGCGAATCACAATTTAACAATCGTGGAAGTTGATGCTGGATACACGAAGCCATTCACCACAGACACAGTGATGATTGGACCAGGTCAAACACTGAATGTCCTTGTCTCTGCAGATCAATCAGTAGGAAAATACTCCATGGTCGTAGCACCTTACATGTCTGGAAGGTTTGTCAAATACCAAAACCTTTCGGCTATAGCCTACTTCAACTATATAGGCACTTCATCTGATAGCTTATCTTTACCAGCTAAATTGCCTAAACTAGATGATAAACTGGCTGTTAAGACAGTCATGGATGGATTAAGGAGCCTAAATGAAGTCAATGTTTTCAAAGAAATTGACAAAAGTCTATTCATTACCATTGGATTAAATATTCAAAAGTGTCATTCAAAGAAACCAAAGGAAAACTGTCAAGCCATGAACAATGGAGTATTTGCAGCTTCAATGAACAATATAAGTTTTGTTAATCCCAATATTTCACTCCTGGAAGCATATTATAAGAAGATGAAAGGATCATATAGTGAAGATTTCCCAGATAACCCCCCAAAGTCATATGATTTCATTAATGGTGCCCCTAATAACATTCCATATGACACACAGTCATTGAATGGTACTAGAACAAAGGTCCTTGAATATGGTAGCAGGGTGCAACTCATTCTGCAGGACACAGGGATAGTCAACACTGAAAACCACCCAATGCACTTCCATGGCATGAGCTTTTATGTGGTAGGGTATGGCATAGGCAATTATAACCCTCTAACTACAAAATTCAATTTAGTAGATCCTCCATACATGAACACAATTGCAGTTCCAGCAGGTGGATGGGCCGCAATTCGCTTTGTTGCTGATAATCCAGGTAATTAGTACTGATTTCTCTCTGTCAATTGAATTATTGATTTCTTATCATGAAACTTTTATGCAGGGGTGTGGTATATGCACTGTCACATTGATATACACATGGCGTGGGGACTAGGAATGGTATTTATAGTGAACAATGGAAAAGGAGAGATGGAGTCCTTACCACATCCTCCACCAGATCTGCCACAATGTTAAGACTAATAGAACTAGCAGATGATTTTGATTTTGAGACCTTCTCATTCAAGCTTTCTTTAGCTCCATTTTTTGTTACCGTAAAATGTGGCATTGGCATTTCTTAATACTATGGATGTGTAAACAAGAAAAATGACTAGCATGTTTGATACAATTTGGAGAAATAATTGCTTATTTTTCAATAGTTCTGTAAGAAAGCTGACAAAATAAGCAATTATTTTTCTAAAATAAATTGTACCAAACATGCGCATGCGCTAGATAAATGCAAATTTCATTCTCTGTAGTTTGATTTATATATACTAATCCATCAGAACTCTGAAATAAACTAGAATATATTAAAAGTTAATGGAAATGAAAGTGATAAAAAGTGACTCCAGTTCTCTCCTAGGTTCCTTCTCTATACTAATTCCCAGTGAGGTGTTCACATTGATAAGTTTCTATACACGAGGCTATATCACATCCATTCTTACTAGGTTTATATTGAACAAGCACAACCCTTAAGGGGCAGCACGAAAACTAATCTAGTGACCATTTCAGAATGAATATCTGACTAGCATTTCCCAGTCAATCTATGAAGCCCCCATACTAAACAAAATGGAGAAGTATCAATGTCGTTTCCGTGTTAGACACCAATACAACTCCGATATATTTGGATACTTATCTAAGAAGTATCCAATTTTATTTTTATGGGAGTTAATTATGTGTCTTAGTGACTAATGTTGTCTTTCTAGCACACTTATAGGGTGATTTGCATCGTACTCTTGTTGAGGGAGATTGCAAAACTGGGAAGTCTCATTTTAACAGAATAATAAAGAATAAACAAATGTAGACTTAAGTAGTGAAACACCCTGGTAAAACAACTATATAGGGACAGTTTGAAACTAAACTTGGCATTCAGTTACATCAATTCTCTGAAGTGTGTGAACACATGTTTACACTTCATAGTAGACTATCTTGCAATGCTTGTTGAAGGGTTATTTTTTAATGGGCAAAATATATATTTTTTTTTCATAAAGTACGATAATTTTTTATTTATAATTCTTAATATTTTATGTGAAACGAAAAATACTTTAAATATCAATATCAGTCAAATAAAAAATTAAAAATTATAAAAAAAATATTAAATACTTCAAGATTAAAAACATATTTTGTCATTTTTTTTTCTTTTTTTTTTATTGAAAGATACATTGGATGGAGGAGTTCACACTGGTTTGTTACTGCAAAAAGATCATTTTGGTTATATACTAATAGTATTTGTCAAGCGCTACTCAAAATGACATGACACTGAGAGAGATATAGATCAGTCAAACTTCTCGGCGCTAGTCAGTTAAGCACCTCCCACCACAAATTTATAGTGAGAGAAGGCACTTGAATGGTGTCTCCCATTTTTTTTTTAAAATGTCTAATCAGGATGGGTCTTTGTCTGAACCAATGAAATAAATATTCTTTTGTGGGAGGCGCTTTACTAACTAGTGCCACTGATATGTGTCTCCCAATATCACGTAAGTCTAAGAAGCACTTGATAGGTTACTGCTATCCAATTTGGTAAATATGATCAAAATGGTGTTTTCTTTAAAGAAAACACCCATTTTGCCATTTTGATCTTTTTACCGTTTGTTACAGTGTTTTTTGTCTGAGTGTAACAAAACAAAGTACTCATGAAACTGCTGCTTATTTGTTGAATCTGTCCAACTTTGTCTTCTTTGAAATCTCCACAGAGAAGTATTACTTTTGACATAACAAAATAGTCCTTTATCAATTGACCTGGCTTCTATGTGCTTTCTATTGGTTTGTTCATATTTCAGACTATTATTTAGTGACAAGTGGCAGACTCAGAACTTTTTCTTAATGAAAACATTTGTTGTCTCTGACCCAGAATCCAACAAAAGTTGTGTATTCTTTACTGTTTTCTAAAAGTCACATGCTTGAGCCTTTCAATTTTCCTTAAACCAAGCTGGTGTTTAACTGAAATCTCAATCAAAATGGATAAGAAATGGTAGCAAAATAGCATGGGCAATTTTATTTTATTTTTTTGAAAAGGAATAGCATGGACAATTAATTTTGTTAAGTGTGGATTTAGATGGACATAACTTCAGTTCGTCTCATCCAAAATATGAAAATATTGTCAATTAGTTGTGTCTAACAAATTTACTTAACCATAAAAGAAATTGATTCAAATTATATTAGATCAGTTTATAATAGAAATACAAAAATATTTTCAAGGACCTAACAAATGTTTTTTTGGCTTTTCCAAAAAAAAATGTTTGTCTGACGTTTTGCCAAACGTAATACTCAACATTCGTCCTTTCCTCCAAGTAGTTTGAAAGGTTAGGTGGTGTGTTTGGATTATGGTTAAAAATCTTTGTTAGAGAAACTTCTAATCAAACTATAATTTAAGATTTCAAATTATGTTCGAATTAATTATGTGTCTTATGTCTATATTTTTTATTCTTTATTACTTTTAGAGATTTTCTGTATGCATATTTTTCTTTGCAAAGAAAGAAACACCTTCTAATCTATAAATTGAAATTTTACCAAAATATACACCTAGCAGGCATAAATAATTTGGTTGTTTCCTCGTTATATATATGGGCATATATAGTTTCTAATTAATTAATATAATTATTATTATCATATATTTATTTTCTCTTCTATTTCATTACAATTTTCTTCATATTTCTATCTTCATTTTCATCACATTATTTATATTACATATATTACTATCTCTTTTTATTTATTTATTTATTCTCTCCATATCTCTCGTCTCCATCCATACTTACATGTCCCAAAAATGAAATGTACATCATAATCATATTTTCCTTATTGAACAAGCACCTATACCTAGATGTAAATATCCATAAACTAACAGAAAAGTACTATTTAAAATGTATATGATATCATTTCAAGTGCATAGTATCATTGTGCCTCAAACTCTATATATGAACATATATTCAACTGGTTGGTTGTACGTACATTCAGAATAGTGATTTCAGAAAGTATGCAGAGTTGCATTAATAGTTTTTGTACAAAGCATGGTGTTGCCTTCTATAAAGGAGGAACAAGTGAGATTCGTACACGCGTGCGTTTAATGAAGTTATTTAAGAACTTGCTATACTTAATGAATACTACAGTACTTATACTTTTGATTAAAAAGCGAGTTTTAATATTAGATTAGATCGATGAGGCAGTGTGGGCACTGACAAACAACACGCGCTTCTTTGCAGAAGCGTGTTTGGGAAGTTAGAATGTGTACTACCATGGCATGCATGAGATAACATGAGACACAATCATCAAGTTGCTCTATCTTGGCCTTCAAATGTTTAAAGCACGTGTTGCTAATAATCCTTCTATCTAGCTTATTATTAATTACAAATAAGGGTTAAAAGTAATTTACGTTATCGAGATCATTAACTAGTTAGGCTAATTAAGCACATTTGATATGCCGACCAAAAAAAAAAAGTACATTTGATATGATCAGTAAGTAGTTTAATTAGATGAATATGTTGTACTAAGTAAGTAGCAGGAAGAATAATGTATAATTATAATCAATCAATTACTTTGAAATCTTTTTCTTTGTAAATGAATACATACCATGCAAATTGCACATGTATTGCAGGCATAATGACCAATGGAAACAAACGTACCTTGTTAAAGCAAATCAAACCAGAAAGATGTTTGGAATGCTTTAGTTTAAAAAACAGATATATATTTATTTATAAAATTGTAACCAAGGTAGAGATGTGAAGGCGTGCATCAACTTTGCTTATCATTGAGAAGAGAAAAGAAAAGCAAAGTAACCCACCTTTTTCCCCCAAATACAAAGTGAAAATCTAATGTTTTGAGTTGTCTAAATCTTGTCTTTTCAGAGTGCTTTATTTTTTCAACTCTTAAGAATCTGGGTGCTTTGTGACTAGACTGATAATCAATGGATCATTGTACAACAATTAAAAAGGAGAGATTATAAGGAATGGTTTTGATTTTAGTTGAAGAGAAAAACTAATGGAGAGGCATGAGAGGATCCATACTAAAGAAAACAATGTTCTAAACTGATTTATTGGAAATTATCAGTTAATTCTTATAGCAGATACCAAATGATGCCATCCGATTAGTTGTCAAGTTGTTATTGATGACTTATTCAATTACCAGTGATAGCAGCAGTGATAGCTGAATGCTGCTTTATAGTTTGAGTTGCTACCATATATATTGTTTTAAATAGTAAGAAGCAACTAGACTAGAACATGTTAATCTATAATAAAAAGTATATTAGAAGCATGTGTGTCCACTATTCTCTGTCAATGGTATGATTTGTAACAGAAAATGCTTGACAGTAGAAAAGATAAAAAGATAAAAAGAGAGAAGTGGGATAAAAGGGTATGTTAAAGCCTTCCCTACCATTGTGGTCATGTTGAATAATCACTTGCCAACACCTTATTATAACCCATTCACGCTAGAGGAATCATGAAAGCTGACAAATAGAATAGAACCTGCTAGCCTTTTTGAGATTTTCCTCTATAAAATAAAAATCAAGCATGGTACCTTCCATTCTACCTCAACTCTCCACTTCTATTCACTCCTCTTGAAAATGGCCAACTTAATCACCTTGTTTTTGCTGTGGTTGAGTATGATATCTAGTATCTACAACGTTAAGATTATAGCACTTGGGAGTACCAAGGTAGAATCAACAAGGTTCTATGATTTCAAGGTATAACTTACTCTTAAAGTGCAAATTATGACACAGCATTTAACTTTCCAGTGGAATGCACTTCTCTCCAATGCCTTTTTTCTCTAATTATTTATGCTCTTAATGGTTACTTCACAGGTTCAAACTAAAAGAGTTACCAAACTTTGCAACTCCAAAGACATTGTTACAATTAACGGAATGTATCCAGGACCTGTTGTTTACGCCCAAGAAGATGATAGAATCATAGTAAAAGTGACCAATATGACACCTTTCAATGTTACAATTCACTGGTAATCCCAATGAAAACCTCGTACATAAAATAGTTCACCCTCTTAACGATATTATCATAGCTGACGAACTTAAATTTTTCATTTTAGGCACGGTGTCCGGCAAAGGCTATCATGCTGGTATGATGGACCATCTTTGATTACACAATGTCCAATTCAAGCAGGCCAGAGTTTCACCTATAATTTTACAGTGGTGGAGCAGAAGGGAACCTTCTTCTGGCATGCTCATGTTTCTTGGTTAAGAGGAACGGTTCATGGTGCCATGATTGTTTATCCAAAGTCAGGAGTACCTTATCCATTTAAGTTTCCCTACCAAGAGCACATAATTATACTAGGTAACTTGGTAGCTCCCTTTGGTTTTGAATTTAGTAATAAGAGTTTTCCATATAATGCTATTGTTTATGGCAGGGGAGTATTGGCTGCAGGATCTCCAGCGAATTGAGGATGCGACTCTAGCAAGTGGAGGACCTCCTCCTATAGCAGATGCATATACCATTAACGGTCATCCAGGACCTAACTACAACTGTTCTGCTAATGGTATTTAAGATAACAAAAGATAACTAACTAAGTCATTGTGATTTGTGATAATGGTGATTCACATTAATTGGGATTGGTTTCAATTGTCTATTGGTAGGATCATTATTTGTAAAACAAATTATTCAATTGGACTAAGCTAATAGATACAAATTCTAATCTTTCACTAACACTCGTTGGCATCATGGCAATATGCACGAGGTTACATAAGCATTGGTATCCTAAACCAGTATATCATAAATCAAATATTATTGTGATTTGAATTTTCTGCATTTACGTTTCTTTCCCATCATTTCAGATGTCTACCAAATTGATGTGATTCCGGGGAAGACTTATTTGTTAAGACTGATTAATGCGGGTTTGAACACTGAGAACTTCTTTGCCATTGCTAATCACAATTTAACAATCGTGGAAGCTGATGCTGAATACACAAAGTCATTCACCACAAACACAGTAATGATTGGACCAGGTCAAACAGTGAATGTCCTTGTCTCTGCTGATCAACTAGTAGGAAAATACTCCATGGCTGTAGCACCTTACGAGTCAGGAAAGATTGTCAAATATCAAAATGTTTCGGCCATAGCCTACTTCAACTATATAGGCACTTCATCCGAAAGCTTGTCTTTACCAGCTAAGTTGCCTAAACTAGATGATGAACTGGCTGTTAAGACAGTCATGGACGGTTTAAGGAGCCTAAATCAAGTCAATGTTTTTAAAGAAATTGATAATAATCTATTCATTACCATTGGATTTAATGTTCAAAAGTGTCATTCAAAGACACCAAAGAAAAATTGCCAAGCCATGAACGATGGGGTGTTCGCAGCATCAATGAACAATATAAGTTTTGTTAATCCCAATATTTCAATCCTGGAAGCATATTATAAGCAGATAAAAGGATCATATACTGAAGATTTCCCAGACACCCCCCAAAAGTTCTATAATTTTGTTAATGGTGCCCCTAATAACAACTCATATGACACACAGTCATTGAATGGTACTAGAACAAAGGTCCTTAAATATGGTAGCAGGGTGCAACTCATTCTGCAAGACACGGGGATAGTCAACATTGAAAACCACCCAATGCACTTACATGGCATGAGCTTTTATGTGGTAGGGTATGGCACAGGCAACTATAACCCACTAACTGCACAATTCAATTTAGTGGATCCTCCTTACATGAACACAATTGGAGTTCCATCAGGTGGATGGGCAGCAATTCGCTTTGTTGCTGATAATCCAGGTACAGACCCTTGTACTGTATTTAATTTATTGACTGTTTTATTGAAACAGCAAGGAATTATTGATTTCTCTCTTTCCCTCTTTGTTGATTGAATTGTAGATTTCCTACTATCAACATAATATGAAACTTTTTTGCAGGGGTGTGGTTTATGCACTGCCACATTGATATACACAAGTCATGGGGACTAGGAATGGTATTTATAGTGAACAATGGAAAAGGAGAGTTGGAGTCCTTACCACATCCTCCACCAGATCTGCCACAATGTTAAGACTATCAGCAGATCATAACAATTAAAACTAGCAAATGATTTTGAGACCTTCCCATTCAAGTGTTCTTTAGCTTCATGTCTATTACTTCTTCTTTTTTTATTGGCAAATGATTTTGAGACCTTCCTATTCAAGTTTTCTTTAGCTTCATGTCTATTACTTCTTTTTTTATCGGCAAAGGTTAATTGTTAATTTTTTGTTAGGAAATCAAACCCATGGATCTCCCTCTTTCCTTTCTACTTTCACCACTAGACCAACCTTATTTCTTAATGTTTATCATGTTTGGTAAAGATTAAATTTGGAGAAATAATTGCATATTTTTCAAAATTTTCCATTAGCAAGCTGACAAAAATAAGTGATTATTACTCTTAAATAAATTGAACCAAACATGCACTAGATCAATGCAAAAATAATTTCTCTCTAGTTTGATTTATATCTGCTGATCCATCAGAATTCTGAAATAAACTAAAATATATTAATATTAATGGAAATGAAAGTAATAAAAAGTGACTCCAGTTCTCTCCCAGGTTGCACCTCTATACAAATTCCCAGTGAGGTGTTCACATAGATAAGTTGCTTTACACGAGGCTAAATCACATCCAATCTTACTAGGTTTATATTGAACAAGCACATTACAAAATGAATATCTAACACATTCTCAGTCATAGTCAATCCTCTCTCCTATACTGTTATAACATGCAATTTATTGTTTACAATGAAATCTGAACACTGACAGAACAGATTATGGGTTGACCCTCTCCACAATCCAGCTTTTCTTTGCTGCATCACTCACACTTGATTTGAAAGTTAGTCTCTGGTTACTCTTCAGATTCAAGTAATCAACCTGTAAATGGTTGAAACCAAAGTGAATGGGTAGATGCCGAAAGGCATATATTTATGTTAGACTATGAGAGATATCCCTACCTGATTTGGCTCCAGGATCAGTAAACAAAAAGCATCAACTGGACCTGTAGAAGGATTTAATGATGTTTCTGGCTGTGCTTGCTCATTTAGACATGGAAGTCCAGGGTTAGGCGACAAATATTGCAATCTTGATCTTGATGAACTGGCAAACCAGGATTTTTCTCTTTGCTGCATTATGAATTGACAAGATTATAGCAATTGATAGCATCTAAAATTGAAAAATATGAAAGCTTTGTTATATAATCTGCAAAAATGTATACGTTGGAATGATGTAAACCAAAACTGGCTCATTTAAGGGCATGTTCAAGGTAGTTGTGAATTTATACTTTATACATTATCATCTATCACAGTGTGTGCATTGTACTTCAGTAAAAGAAGCAAATGGCTGTAAAGAGCAGAATTGCTTTAGCTGGACTATTTTTCTTTTTTCATATCATAAGCTATGCATAAAAAATGAAAAACACATGCAACAGTTATACACAATGTTCAAACCACCCTTGATCCAGCAAATGGCAAAGGGAATAACACACAATTTCAATCATCACTGAAAATCTCCAATCAAACCTGAAGCTTTAGCAGGTCAGGATTCAAACCATCAATGATATCTACATCCCCATTTATCCGAAATTGCTCCCAGGAATCTGTGAAATACCAACATATCTAACCAAAAGAACTGAACTTAGTCTCAAAATCTATGCCCCTTAACAGCATTTAATGAAGAAAAAAGTACCTCATGGAATAATTACCTCAGCAGAGGAGCAAAGCTTGAGCTCTTCAATCTACACAATGAGTAAGACAACAGACAGACTTCTAATTAAGTAACTTTTCAATGAAAATCTCAAAATGCCAACAGCTATGTGCCCCTAAGGTTAAACTCGAATAGAATCGAATTTAAAGAAATTGTTTTTGAACCATTGAAGGTAGTTGGAATGTATGTCTAAACTCTAAATCAATCTCATAACAGAATTTACCTTCAAACGTGAACACAGTGCGACTAATTGATCCCTATGTAAAAAAAAATGGTCATAGATAACAACTATTTTTACTTACAAAAATACTCATAAGTTAATAAATTAAACAATGTAAAGAGGTTTTACAGTGACATTCAATAGTAAAATTATATTACGATAAAATTGTTGACTTTTACAATAACTGCCTTGAAATTCATACTAATGTTAGTTGATTGGTAGTGTAAAACTTTTTTTTTTTTTTACACTTAACAGTCTTACACCAATATTGCACAATCATTAAACTCATGAATTAAATAAAATGCAAAAAACTATTATGAGCCATAGTCCAATTCCCAGCAAGCATCAGTCTAATTACATAAATTAGAAAGAAAGAAAAAATGATTGAAGAAAAGAAGAACCTTGCGAGTGCGGGCATCAGTGTTAATTTGGATGTTATCAGTGTTGTCTTGGAATCCTCTGAAAACGCAGAACATCCCATGTCGTCAATTTCCCATAAATAAAACCTACAAAAGAGAGTGAAGAAGGGACAACCTGAAAACGACAGTGCGGTTCGAAGGTGTTCCGTTGGTTCCTACGGTTGCCTGTCCGAAACACAAATAAAACCGATAAATGCCAAAATTATATTATAATTAAAAAAAAAATAATAATAAGAGTGCAAACGAGCTGAAGATTGGTTCATTGACATTACAAGCTGCATGAAAGAAGAGTGCTTGAGGTGAGAGTTGGATTCCAAAGCTTTCAGAAGAAGCTGCTTCCACGCCACGCTCCCCATTTCCCGATTCCGATGCTTTCGGATAATTTTTCCCAAACTTCCACTTTTTTTTTTTTTTCTGGATCATAGATCTTCCTCGTGTGTACTCTTTTTGGTTTGCTTGTTTATGTGACGTGTAATTATTATTTTATATATATATAAAATCTATAATAATAATCATAATTGAAATAAAAGTGTTTTACACTGTATATAAAAAGTGTTTTCCTTTTTTTTTTATCATTATTTTTTACCTTTACTTTAATGGTATTAAGCTATGGTTTGTTTTTAAAATAAATTTATATTTAATTTTAATTAATTTATTTAAAATATTATAATTATCCTTATATTTAAGTAATCCAAATACTTTTAACATTCTAATGTTCGTCATGCATATAATTTTAAACGTATCACACATATATCCTTTAATGTTTAACGTATCACATATGTACCTTGAATTTTTTAATATATTACACACGCACCTCTTATATTTAAAAAAAGAAGATAAGGATATTTTTGAAAAAAAATAATAGAGTTAACTCCGTTTTCAGTAAAATAAATGTAAGTGTAATGAGGTACTAAAGATTTTTTTCATTTTCAATGAAAGAGATACAAGTGTAATAAGATAAAAAAAAAATTATGAGATTTTATATAAGGATAAAAATAAGAGGAAATACGTATGTAATTAAACCAAATCTCAAAAGATATTAGTGTAATTTATACAATGCATCACCTTCACAATTAATCTCCAAATGTTTTTGTTCCTCACACGGACCAACCTGAAATACAAGCCCACCCTGTGCTGGCCTAGATCCCGTGAGCCCAGACACCGCCAGCCCACACTTAACTTCAAGCCCACCCACCTCTCCTTCTCTTAGCCCATCCTCTCCTCCTATCTCCACACCAACGAACCAAACAGTAACTTTCCCTCCTATTCCCATCCAACAGCCCCGTATGGTCACAAGAAGCCAAATGGGCATTTTTAAGCTAGACAAGAAATATGATGATGCATATGGCTTAGCCACTTCAGTTACTCGGTCTTCATTACCTCGTAACCCGGTTGCGGCTCTTCGTGATCCAAATTGGAAAATGGTCATGGATGATGAATATAATGCTCTTATTAAAAATAAGATGTGGGAGTTGGTGCCCCGTCCACCTAATGTTAATATTATTCGGTCTATGTGGATTTTTGCTCATAAAGAAAAATCTAACGGTGTGTTTGAGAGGCATAAAGCCTTTCTTGTAGGTAATGGGAAAACTCAACAGGTTGGCATTGATTGTAGCGAAACTTTTAGTCCGGTAGTGAAATCGGCTACGATTCGCACCGTTCTTTCTCTTTCTCTTTCAAAGGCATGGCCCATTCATCAGTTGGATGTCAAAAATGTTTTTTTTCATGGTGAGCTACAAGAAACAGTTTATATGCATCAACCAACCATTGGGGTATCGTGACCGTACCCATCCGAATTATGTGTGTCATTTGCGTAAGTCATTATATGGGCTTAAACAAGCACCCCGTGCTTGGTATAAGTGGTTTGCTGATTATGTCTTGTCTCTTGGTTTCTCAAATAGCAAATGTGATAACTCATTATTTATTTATCGAAAGGGTTTGCACATGGCTTACATTTTGCTCTATGTTGATGACATTATACTTATTGCCTCTTCTCATGCTCTCCGGTTGTCTATTATGAACCTTCTAAGATCGAAATTTGCTATGAAGGACCTTGATCCTTTGAACTATTTTCTTGGCATTGTAGTGACCCGGCATAAGGGTGGTATGTTCATTTCACAGCGCAAATATGCCAAAGAAATTATTGACCGGGCCGGTATGTCTTTTTGCAAGTCATCTCCAACACCGGTTGATACCAACGCTAAGGTGGGTGCTACTTCTAGCGCACCTTATGAGGATTCTACTCTTTATAGGAGTCTTGTTGGGGCTCTACAATATCTCACTTTCACCAGGCCGGATATCTCTTGTGCGATACAACAAGTGTGCTTATATATGCACGATTCGAAGGTGGACCATATGCAAGCTCTCAAACGCGTTATCCGGTATTTACAAGGTACACTTGATCTTGGTCTTCATCTCAATTCATCTTCGATCTCATCTCTTGTTTCTTATACTGATGTTGATTGGGGTGGGTGCCCTGATACGAGACGTTCTACCCTGGGTTATGTGTGTTTTTGGGTGACAACTTGGTGTTATGGTCCTCCAAACGTCAACCTACACTCTCTCAGTCTAGTGCAGAGGCCGAGTATAGGGGTGTTGCTAATGTGATCTCTAAGTCGTGTTGGCTTCGAAATTTGTTATTGGAATTGCATTGTCCGGTTACCAAGGCCATTATTGTGTATTGTGACAATGTTAGTGCTATCTATTTGTCGAGCAACCCGGTGCAACATCAACGTACCAAATATATTGAGATGGACATACATTTTGTACGGAAAAATGTTGCACGTGGTCAGGTTCGAGTTCTTCATGTGCCTTCACGATATCAGATCGCAGACATATTTACTAAGGGTCTTCCGCGTGTATTGTTTGATGATTTTAGGAACAGTCTCAGATCCATCGTCCTCCTGCTTTGACTTAAGGGGGGGTTAAGATATATGTCAATATATTTTGTTATTGTATTTTAGCATATATTTAATTTTTTAAGCATATAATCAATTTCCTAAATATATATCTTATATTATTAGATTCTGGGTTTCTATATACTTAATAAACTAAATATATGCTAAAATACAATAACAAAATATATTCACATATATTTTAACAAAAAAAAATTATATATATTTTTTTACACCATTGAAACACCGAATTAAAATACTTTATGTAGATTTCAGTAGCACAATTTATATTCCAACTCGATGGGATGGGAAACTCTCAAAAGATTTTTGTTACAGGCAGCACTTTAATTTATTAAAACTCTCAAGAGGGCCATGATCCACGATCTTCGGGAGGCTACAGTGCTGATTTTATTCATTTGAACTCTGCAATCTGCAATCATGCATAGCATTAGCAGGGACTCGTATTCTAATATTATATATTTGTGCATGTTTTAGATCAAGCTTTATTTATTTATTTGAATGCTTCCCTTAAATAAATAATCCTTGGATCCTTTCCAATTTCCAGCACACCAACAATAATACAGCCATGACATGATATGATTGACACGGTTCGATCTGTTGCAAATCGTCGTTCAAATGCTCCAAAGTCGCATGCTTATGTTTTTTTTTATAGATCAAGCAAGTCGCATGCATATTTAGAAAACCATGCACCTTAAACTATATTTTAACTCCACATGGACGTAGACTCATTTAGCATAAATCACATTCAGACACAGTACTAGGACTACTAGTTATTAGAGCATCTTTATTGGGAATTCTTAACAGAGGATCTTTATTTGCTAATATAAGGTCTTCAAAGATTTATCATTAGAGCACAATCAAAAATCTTCAAGGTTGAAGATTGGATCTGGTGGAAGAATTCCTGAAGATATGTTATTATATAATAAAAAAATTGACTTTTAATTTATCCAAAATGAAATTAAAAACCCAAAATGAGTTCCACTAGTAGATAAAAAAAAATCATGAGTTCTTACTTCTATATAATGAAGAAATTAAGTTATCTTCACTTTAAGTTTGAAAAGAATAATTCATTTTTATATTAAAATATATTCATAATAATTATCAAATACATAGTTCGAGTAAGATTGTAAGTATGTGAGAAATAAAATAAAACGTAGTCTATGTATATAAAATAGTAAATTCAGATTATATTATTCACACATTAATTATTTATATCATGTTTATCAGTTAAAAATCAATTTTATTAAAATTAGTTTTACTAAAGTCCTTATTAGATATGCCAAAAACTGTTTATTCATAATAGCCGTTTATTTTGGGATTAGTAAAAGAATGAAATAAAATAAAATAATATTATAGTGGATGTTAAATTGTTTTGATGAAATATTGAAGCAGAATCAGATGTAGACTATCTTAATTAATTTCATTTTAATGCTTTTTAATTTCTCTCTCTAATTTCAGAATTCGGGAGAAAACAACTGTTATACTTATGGTATTATAAAAAAATCAAAAGATAATTTTATTATTTCATTGTATTTTACTTTATTTCATTATATTTTAAGGTGCATTTGGAGTAGAGTTTATTCAGAACTTATATTTACCTAATAATTTAAATATATTATCCACCAACTTTAAATGTTTTATTGTGTGGCATATACTGTCTAGCAGAATCAAATTTGGTTACATTATACGTCAATTTGTTTAATTTTCAAATGAAAATATTGTCCACAAGCACGATAAGATTGGAATTAATCTTGGTCCGTCCATGACTTTTTTTTCTTTTTAATTTAGTTATTTGTCTTAAGTATGTTGGATTCTTATTTATATTTTATACCACGTGCATGGCGGTCATTAATAACAAACTATCCCTTTAATTAGCTGAGTTGACTATCACCAACCAATTTTGTCTTGCATGGCCTAGGATTCAAATTTGAGGACTTAACGGCGTTGTTGGAATGTTAAAACAGAAAATTCAATTTTAAATCTTTTTTTTTAAAAAAAACTATATATTAATGAATTATTTAAATATGAAAATTTTAAAGATGATTAGATTTTTATAGAAAAATATTCAAGTAAAATGAAGATATTTTAAAATACCAAAAAAATGAAAATATTTTAAAAAAATATCTTGTTTTTTTTTTTAAAACTCTCTCGTCATCAAATTTTAGTAAATATTTTAATATAAATGATCAGTTAAATCGAAAATCGAGGATAGAATCGATTTAATAATTTTTTTTTAAGACATCCAAGGATTGAAACAATAAATCAATCTGATTGAATTAGTGAACCGATCTAATTGGAACAGTTGAATCAGTATTAATTTTTTTTTAATTTTTAATTTTATAAAAATACAAAAATAATATATCCAAGAAATGAACCAAGGATTTGAAAATTGATTAATAGATCAATTTACCATCAACTATCATGATTAATTATTAAACTTATAATACAATTAATACATATAATTATATTTTATATAACTTACACATATTCGTGTGGTTGTATTATATATTGATCCATGGTTTAACCAATAATTAATTAACTTAATGTATCGTTCAGGTCAATGATTCAAAACTATGATTTATTATTGTTGTTATTTTTAATGTTTGCAAATAATTGTATTCATATTTAAACGATTTTATTTGTTTCAGGGTCACTATGATATTTTCTTATTCCTATAAGCTAATTGGGTGCCTGAATACCTAGCTCACTTAGGTCACGAACGAAGACTACTCCTTCAAATTAACTTCACGTGCACAAGTCCTCTCATCCCCCTTTCTCTATTCAACCTACATTTGAGGGATGATGTAACAAAGATTGTTACATTTACTGAAAGAGACTTATAAAAATATCTAAATCAAAAGTAAGCATTTATATTATAATTTAACTTTTTTAAGTGTGTTAATCCGTTTTGATAATTGAAAAACGAAAAACAACTATGTGATTCAAAGTCAAAAGCAAATTTCAAAGCTATACACCTGATTGTCTCATTGGTTTAGTCAATATTTTCGTATGGAGGACTTTTACACACGGGTGATAAACAACTAATAAAATACTTAAATGTTTACTACTTTCTCTTTGGTTTTTATTTGTCGTTTTTAAGGAAAAAAAATATTTGCTTACATAGATTTTTTTTTTCAAGTTTGTAGTGTATTAATTAATACTACTTTTTCAACTTATTGGGTGTATTTAGAAGAGTTTATTTATGATATATTTAAATTTACGTTACGTCGAGATAATTACTGATCATATTAATATTTGGGAGGGTTTATAATTAATATGTTCATAACTCATAAGTTATATATTTTCAATAAGCTCCATAGAATATTTTCTTTGAAATAAATTTACTAGTTATTAGTGTAAATTGTTATTTTTTATTCTGACAGTACATGCAGTTAAATTCTTTCATTTATACCATGCATTTCATGCAATTAAACTCTTTTATATTTATAGTATTTTACTAAATTTCAAGTATGTCTACGTATGCCGGTACGTATGTGTATATTATTCTCTTGTGGTCTCACCTGGAAAATGTTTTATGTTCTTTCCGCAGGACAAGGCCTGATATTATACATCATGGGATCGCCTATCAAATAAGAAAGCAGTATCCGTATTTCACTTTAACACTACATGAAATCTAGTTTAATAAACTCCTATTATATTGAAAGTTGAAACTATATGTATTAATTGCAATCTTTACTTGATTAACACAGGAAAAAAAGGTTTGGAGAGAATTTTTTCCACGAATGGCAAATTAATTATTTTTAAATAAGATTCTTACTTAGTGACATAACTATATAATCATAATATAAATACATACGACATTCTTGTGTACTTACCACTTATTTAATTGAGTTTTTTTTTTTATCATTCTTATTTAATTGAGTTGAGTGTGCATGTACTTACCCAATCAGTTTACAAATTGGAGTTTAAAAAAAAAGATATATATAGCTACTTGACTATAGTTATAATTAAATAATAAAATCATACTTGAAAGAATATTGTAATTGACTATTAATTTTAATTTGACTAGACTTAAAGTAGAGAAAGCCAGTTTGAAGATATATATAGTGCGTGTGATAAAACTCAATACGTAAAGTAAAATATTTAGCCGACTAATAATTTTAATTTGTCCATGTATGCAAATAATAGTACACCGTGAAACGTATGCTTAATTTATTGTGCCGGAAGGTCAAGAATATATTTTCCATGTAGCTAGCTAGTGATGTAAATTGTACTATATTATTGGAAAGTAGCACACTCAATCGTCATGTTCAATTTGTAAATGTAATTTTTAAACATGCACCAGCTGCACCTACTTTTGTATGCATATTGAACTAGTTTTCAACCCCTCAGCTTAATTAGTCCACACTTTGCACCCGTTGGACCATCATTCAAGATGCATGATGAATGAATAACTTTAATTAAAGAGAGATTGCTGGATATATATATATTTTTTTAAATCACTAGTCAAGATGAGACTGAGTATTGTACATTTGTACGTGTAGTTTGATGTAGCCACTTAAAGTGTTCAAACATGTGTTTATTGTTGTTTAGTCCTCATAAAGAAAAGGAAAATTTGAGTTTGCTTGCTACGTAACCGACTTGTGCAAACTTGAACGTGTAATTTTATTTTCTTCTTCTTTTCAAGCCAAATATGTGAAAATGGGTTGAACTAAACTAATTTATTTAATTCATCTAAATGAGTTAGCCAGTTAGGTTAAGTTGTAAGATTAAATCAATAAATTTACATAATTCAACCCAATGCAATCCACTAATCCGGCAAATTAGGTTGAGTTTTTTTTTTTTTTTTACTTGATTAATCCATGAGTTATATATCTTTTTTAACTTTTTTTTTTTTATATATATATAAGGTTCCCTTTAACCCAACTTATTCTAAATTTATAGATTACTTTTAAGTTAAAGTTAAAAATAAAAGTTTTAAAAAATAAATAAATAATTGTTTGTTAATATTTATTTATTTATTTTTAACTTAAAAACTCCTTAATGTTAAAATATAATCAGATGAAGAAGTTTTGGGTTCGACTTTCCCTTAACAAAAATTAACAAATTAATTACTAATATTTTTTTATTAAAAAAATATTAATTATTCCAAAATTTAATTTTGGAATTTAGAAAGAAAACATGAAAATAAACTCTACATAACTAACTCTAGTTAGCTTATTATAAAAACTCCTTATTTCTAATTTTTCTTTATTTTAAAGAATTTTTACTCATTGGTATTTAGTCAAACTTTTACTTAAAAGTAATTTATAAATTAAAAATAAACTAGATAAAACCTAAGTTTTAAATTATGATATTGAGTCATAATTTTTTTGCAGGAAAGTTTTTTTTATTTTATTTTTCTATCAAAAAATATTAATGATTAATATGTTAATAAGAGAGTGTCAAATCCACTACCTTTGATTCACCTACCTTATAACTCCATCGAGCACCAATGCTTGACCCCATTGAATCAACAATCATCATAGATGGCATCACCCTTCATTCACCTCACCACCCTAGTTGAACACTAAAGAACCCTAGTCCTACAACTCGGCAATTCAAGTTGTGAACTTGGACCAACCCAAGAGAAACGTTTCAAATTAAAAGTCCTTCATAGAAACCATTAGTTATTTAAAACTTTGTTTTTACTTGAAAGTTAAAACTCACCCTTGGGATTTCTTTTTTTTCCTAAAAAAATCAAACAAACTAACTATTCTACTTTTTGTTCCAACTTGCAATAGAGTCAAGTCACTACTTAATTAGTTAATGTCAATAAACAACTTAATTAACGCAGACTTGATCATTCTTTCGACTGCTAAAATTTAAAAAAAAAAAAAAAAAAAAAAAGACTAGATCCAATCGCTTACTCATTCCAATCTCAACATCAACAAATTTTTTTACTCATTCCAATTTCATATTCTCTCAAATAATTTTCTTCCACTTGATCAGCTCTATCATGTTTTGTAACACTTGTCTTCTTACCTCTCTTTATTATATAGATTGTTGTGGAAATAATATTATTCTTTGTTATTTGTTGGAAAGCAGAGTGGGCGGGGGGAGTAATTTAAAAAAAAATTGTTTAATACTTCTGTTATATTTCAAATCCAAATGCTAAATAGCAAAAGTTTCACTAGGCTGCCAAATTGTTAAGATATTTTTTTTGTTTGTTTATGTAATATGCATGGATCTTACTTACTTTTCGTGGCCTTTGCCATTTTGGCTTTATATACATACATAGAATAAGATTATTACTTATTATTGCTCAGACTAGTCAACAAAGGTAGTTGTCACACTTTTGGCCGAAATCCATATTCAAATACAAGTTTATATATTTAACCTTTCGATTCTTACCTAATATAGAATATATGTTTGATGATTAAGTCAAAGACAACTTTTTTTTTGTTTCCATGTTTTAGTTAACTTATAATAGATTATTGTAGTTTCGATATTAATCATAATTAATTACAACAAAGTTCTTAATCATAATTAATTTAAAAAATATTAATAATATTTGTAAATTAATTGCATTAAATCGATGCTAATGATTCACATGGTATTTTTTATGTAACAAATTTAACCATTTTTCACAATTTTGGTATTTTAGTTTTTTTTTTTCTTTCATGAGATTTTGTTTTTAAAGAAAAACACTTTTCTTCAATTTTCTAAATTCCTTAAGTAATAAATCCCCATGCAGCAGCAACAACATGTATCGGGTAATACAAGCAAGATGCGAAATTAAATATTCTCCAAATCGAGATCGGGAAAGATCAGGCAAAGAATAAATAATACTTAATTGAGAATAAATAAGATTTAATTTTTTTTTAAAAAATAAGTGCTGATGAAAATTATAGTTAAATCAAGAAATAAAATTGTTAAATAAGTATAATTTTTTTAATTAAAAAATTAATTCAAAGATATTGAAATTCATATTTTCTTTTGACATCGATAGCACTATGTAGCTGCTATGGCAGTGTCGGTCCGTTAAATCTGTCAATAAACGGCTTTACATCAAGTAACTTACGTGGTTGATCAGTATCAATGTTTAAGAAAGATTTTGATTGATTGAGATACTGTTATCATATTGCAAACTCAAATGCTAAATAGCAAAAGTTTCACGACTCACGAGCGAGGTTACCAAGTTGTTCAGATGCCTTTCTTTTTGTTTGTTTATGTAACTTGCTTGGATCTTACTTATCCCATCAACTTTTCTGGTGGCCTTAACCATTTTTGGCTTTTTTTTTTTGGCGGATTTATTTATGTAGAACAAGATTCCGGAATATTACTTATAAGTGTTCATTTTTATTTCTTCAAAGACTAATCAACAAAGGTGGTTGTTAATTACACCTTTGGCCGAAATCCATTCTCATTATTTTTTTTTCTTAATTATATATTTGGTCTCTCAATTGTTAAAAAAAGTAATTGAGTCTCTAAATTATTAAATTTCTAATTGGATCTTCTATTTTTTAAAAACAATTCAATTAGATCCCTCAATTATTAAAATATTTAATTAGATCCTCTAATTTTTTTAAAATGGATTTAATTAAGTCTTTTATTTTTAGAAATTTCATTTAAGTCCTTTATTTTTAAAATATACTCAATTTGGTCTCATTTTTATTTTCAATTTTGATTTTAAATTGAACTAAATTAATCCCATTTAAAAAAAAAACAAAGGATTTAATTGAACTATTGCAAAAGTTAGAAGTACTGATTGAATCCATTTTTAAAATTTAGATGACCTAATGTAACATTTTAATAATTAAGAAACCTAATAGAACTATTTTAAAATATTTGAGGACCTAATTGAACATTTTAATAATTGAAAGATCCAATTAAACTTTTAAACTTCTAGTAACAATTGAGGGAACAAATGTATAATTAAGTCTATTTTTTTTCTTATATTATTTTTAAATTAAGATTTTTCATAGGTTAATCTCGCCTTTAATTTTTATTTTTTTTTCTTAATGTTGCTTATACGTCAATTAATATCCCTGTATATTTTTCCAGTCAAGTTTGCAGGCCCTCGTTTGAATGAAAATGTTCTTTTAATTTGACTATTCTTAATAGGCAACAGAAGCAAATATTTGATTGAAACCAAAAATGTTTGCGGTTGCAGTTCTTTTTTAACCATGTTACTTGTGGTCATTAGTAGAAAGTATCAATTTTTTTTTTTAATTTTCAAATGAGACAAAAATCATAATATGTTATGAAAAGCTTTTTTTTTTTTACTAAATTTCAGGGGAAACTTTTTCTTTGATAGAAAATGTTATGAGAAACTTGATCTCTACAAAACGAGAATTTCACTCTAGTTAGGTGAAAATATTAGTGTTGTGTTTGGTTAAATAGATTATGTGAAGAAGGATTGAAGAGAAATAAAAAACAAATTACCAAAATCATTTTTCGGAGTTGATCAATAAGATGAAATGGTGGGGTCTATTCTAAAATTTCATCCTTCCAAAAGTGGAGAGAAAGGTGAATGAACGTTTTTTTTAAATAGTTTTTTTTTTTTACTTTTTACGCAATCATATGAGAATATATTTTTTTTAACTTTCTATTTTTTTTTTCTCTTCAAAATAACTTTAAAAACCATATCATTTTTTTTTCTTTCCTTTCATCTTCTTTACTTCTATCTCCCCCTGAACTACAAATACCTAACTGAGTTATGTTTAAATGACCTATGTGGCTATGTCCTTAATTATTTAATTGAATAATTTATAAAGCATATAATTTATTTTGAAAACATTTAGCATGTCATTTAATGTATTAAATAGCCACTGTTTTAACTTTCAATTTCATTTAAAACATACTTTATTGTATTGCAATTTTCATCCATCTAGTTTCTTAAAATGACAATTTTCATCCACATTTTTAAAAGTGAACAATTGGGTCTTCCTAGTTTCAAAAACGTACAAATTTGGTCTTTCCGTCTATTTTAAAGAGTTGACTATTAGTTTTAACGTTAACTTTGTCTACTTAATATTTTTGAATTAACAATAATGACCCATATTTTTCTGAATTAATAATAATAGCCCAACACTCTTCTCATAAAATCCTAAAATTTTTCCGTTGTTGTTCCGAAGTCTCATCTCTTCTTCTCCTCCAAGACCCAATGACCCCACATTCCTTCTCCTCTTCTCTTCTCCTCACCTTCAGTGTTGGTTGCATGAGCCATCAAGATTGAATAAAAGGTGTCACGAAGGTTGCACGAGGCAAGGTCATACGTCGCGAAAGTCTCACGGAGGTTGCGTGGTGGTCGCATAGTAGTTGCACGAAGGTTGTGTAGAGGGCTTGCAGTAGTTGCTCAGAGGAGAAGAGGAGAGGAGAAGGGAAGTTAGATTGTTGGGTCTCGGAGAAGAAGAGGAGATAAGAAGGGAGTCGGGGTCGGTGATTTCAGAGGAAGAGAAAAGGATATGAAACTTCAGAATAGTGAAAGAAAAAAAATTTAAGGTTCTAGAATGAGAAGAAGAGTTTTTGGTCATTATTATTAATTCAAAAAAATATGGGTTATTATTATTAATTCAAAAAAATTAAGTAGATAAAGTTAAAAGTTAACGTTAAAACTAACAGTCAACTCTTTAAAATAGACGGAGAGACCAAATTTGTGTGTTTTTGAAACAAAAAAACCTAATTGTTCATTTTTAAAACTGAAGGATAAAAATCGTCATTTCAAAAAATTAGAAATTAAACCTAATTAAAATGCACTATATTGTTCCATTACGAATGAACATATATAATAAATTTATTAAATTTATAATACCTATAATAAAATTCATCTTAAAACAATTTATAATTTATTTACAGTATGTATATTTTTACAATAATACAAATAAAGTTTTAAATTAATAAACCATAAATTATCAAATAACTACTCTTTGCATTTGTGCAATCATGAAGGGGCATAAAAGGTAAGCACGTGAGAAGCGAGCTTCAAAAACTACTCTACAAAATAAAAGCTTTTTCATTTTCCCCGTAAGTTAAAAAGGATGAGATCTCTTTTCACATGCTTGGTGGATTTTTTCCCTCTTTTTTAAAGTTCCTCTGGGCGGAATGTGTCTTGTACCGGTGTTAGGAGTGAAAATTAATAAGAGTTTATATATAATTTTTTTTCTTAATTTATCGAAATATCTTTTATAAGGATTTGTGACATGTGTACAGATATTTTTATAGACAAAATTATAAACATCATCAAATATAAAAATGAAGAATATTTTAAGCCGATGATCTTAAAATTATTTGTACATTTATGGAATGATGGGTCTCACTCATGGTACATCGTGACTAAATAATCACACTTCACTTAAAAGTTGAGGTGAATAAAATTTATATGCAATCTCGTATCTATCTAGCCAGACTCTTTTTACAAGAAATCATAAAGTTGATCGATTACACACAATTTATTAACAATTTGCCCTAATATAATAATATACACACAATTTTATTGATACAAAATATTAGTCAGATATACTGTTTTTGCAATGCATCGTACACAAGCGACAGAATTTTTAAAGCACGAAAACCGATATGAGATTAGTTATGATTAAAGGATATAAAATTTACAAATACTAAAGTAACATGCGAGTGATTGATCAGTATATATTCTCAGCATTATTCTTTCACTCCAATTATTTATCTTTTAGGTAAAAAAAAAAAAAAAAAAAAGATTGACTGAGCTGTTGCGTGATAAATTAACTATGATTTCGAGACCGAAAAAGGCTTAAAAAATATTTACAAACTAATCTTGTTTTGTTTGCATTATCTCACTCTAACAAAGATTCAGCAAATGAATTGAGTTCAAATTGGGTATGGTCCATGTCCATGTTCAAGATCTGAAAGTATTCTTCATAGAGTTGCTGTAGCGTCCCATGATCTGTTGGAAAATAAGAGTAGCACTCAATATCCGAGGCGTTGACTAAGTCATGGTCCTCGTTCAAGAACCCAAAACCATCACTTTCTTCTCGCACATTACCACTTTCACTAACCACTTTCTTCTCCTTCTCTTCTTCTTGGCTTGTTGATCCACTTGCCGAATTGGAATTGGAATTGGATGTGTTACTATCCGTTCTTTGTAAATACATAGCCTTGACTCTAATTGGTTTTGGTAGGTAAACTTGGGTCTTTGGTGGCTCAGCATTTTCTTTCTCTTTGTTCTTCTTCTTCTGCTTGCTCTTCTTTTTGCCACCGTTCTTGTTCTTCTTTTTGTTGTCGTCATCATCACCACTACCATTGGGAGGCTCTTGTTGAGGATCCTCTAACGCGTTGTTGTTGTTGTTGTTTGTGTCTGTTGTGTCTTCTTCAGTTCCTTGATTCTTCATCTTTTTGCATAGATGGGTGTTCCAATAGTTCTTTATTTCATTGTCTGTTCTCCCTGGTAACCTTCCTGCTATGAGGGACCATCTATTTCCCAAAAGTGAATGCATTCTGATTATTAGATCATCTTCTTCTGGGGTAATGTTCCCTCTCTTTATGTCCGGTCTCAGATAGTTCATCCATCTCAATCTACAACTTTTTCCACATCTAAGAAGCCCTGAATGTTCAAAAACAGAGCCATGATCGAATTAGTATGAATTCATGGTCATGCATGCGCAGTTTTACAACGGTCTTCAATCATAGATCACTATCATAAATACTCAACAAATTAACAATACATATCAGTATAATACTGATTTATCATGAATATAAATCAAAACAAACCACACCCATGAAAGGAGAATTTGAAAGTTGAACAAGAGGCATCAAACAAACTGAGAAATGAATTAGGTAACCCTTAATTAATTACCTGCTTTTTTGGGTAGTGATTTCCATTGGCCTTCTCCATGAGCTTGGATATACTTGGTAAGCAATGCATCTTCTTTAGGAGTCCATGGACCTTTGTGCAACCCCACTTTGGAGCAACAAGGAGCTCTTCCCATTATTTATTTTTTTAATTTGGCACTCTTAGATTGAGACTCTCACTTTCAACTATGAAAGAGAAGGGTTCTCTTTCTCTCTACCTCTGTGGGAAGGTAGGAAGTACTGAAGCAGAGCATCTAAAGATGCCAACACATTGTTCCATTTATATAAGGTGGAGATGTACCAACTTTTTTATTATTATTTTAATCTGTATCATGCTATAGAAGAGGACAATTTCATAGCCAACACTGGCTGCTATTGTCTATTCACATTTCCCCGTATTTGTCTCTTTGTATTTACTTAACTATGGGTTTAATACGTGAAGTGTGTGTAAAATTATTTTATATTTATTAGTTTAATATTTTATTTATTTTTAAAATAATTTTATAAAATTAATTAATTAATTTTGAATAAAAAATTATGTTTGGTTAACAGGTATATTATTTATATTTTTTACATTGTCAATGTATAATTTTTTTTAATTAATTATTTATATGTTGAATAACCAAATGGGTTGTTGGATTGCAATAGTTGTTTTTGATAAATACTAATTTAAAGCTTTGAGTGGTGAGAAGGTACTATCTTTATTGCAAATCAACTAATAAGATCGTCTATCAATAGAAATTTAAATCTAAATCATTCATCCGTAGCAATAAAAACTAAAAAGTCAACAAGAAAAAATCAACCACTAATGGATTAACTGATTGTAATGTAAATCTTGATTTGTAATATTTATATTATTTTGAATTTTTTTAATAAAATAAATCAAGCCAAAGTTATATAAACAAATAAATAAATAGTATGATAGCGGCAATAGTGATAATAATCGGTGTACTGACTACCAAGCAATCATACTTATTGACGGCGGCCAGATCAATATTATCAATACTGACACAGACTTTTTTTACATAATTTTCATGATTTTAAAGAAAAACAAAATGGTGAAGGCTGAAGATGGTAATTTTAGGATAATTTTTAATTTTTAGAATAATAAAAAAAAAGATAATGAGAATTTTTTAGTTGCAACTATCTAAAATTAATTATTTTAAAATTTAAAGTAATGACAATGTTAAATATTTTTAACGAAAAATTTTAAAATATATTAAAATATAACTTAAAATATCAAAATAATATTTTTTAAATTTTATTTATTAAAATGTAACTAAAACATATTATAAAATATCAAAATTATACTTTTAAAATATTATTAAAAAAAACGAAAAAAACTTAAAACTTAAAGTAATAAAACATTAAAGGCTTTTATTACATTATGTATCACAAAACCATAATCCTAATAGTTTTTTTCTTTCCTTCTCCGGTCCTCTAGATTTTATGTTTCTGTGAGATCCAAAGGTTATGTGTTTATGCGTACATATTTTTCTTCTTCTTCTTCATATTACAATCAAAATAATAATACATAGAAACTAAGTGAGGGTAATTAACTAATTATATTATTAAAAAAAAGTAAGTGTAATTATAATTAAATGATAAAAATTATATAATTATAAATATGAATTAATGTGTGAACAATTTTTTTAGGTAATAAAACATATATAGGATACTGAACAAGAAAAAAGAATTAGATTAATTAACACAAAATGATAAACTTTACATTTATACCAAATCCTATACTTTCAATTTAGTTTAGGATTGTTTGGTATTGATTTTTTTTTCAATTAAATCATTCTTTTAAATGATAAAATTAGGGATATGATTTTTAGAAAAAAAAAAATAAAATATGTTTGATTGTGATTTAACTCTCCTGTGAATAATATTGGTCAATTATTATGAGAAATAGTTTTTTTATTAATAAAAAAAACTTTTTCTTGACTATAATTGCGTGAATGAGTACCGTTCTAAACATAAAACTTGTGGTTGACAATTCATTTCATCTTCATAAATTTCATCGAGATATTTTCTAACCAAGTTTTGTGATAGTCAAATATCAAAGAAAAAAATTGTTTCTATTTATGAAGATTGAAGATGAAGGCAATAAATTTTTATTATCATTTATTACTAAATTAATATTCAAAAAAAATCTTTCAAGTCGGGTAATTATTTTTATTTTATTTCGTTAAACTTAAAAAATATGTTTACAAATTATATTGTTTATAAAATATGTTTAACTCTTTAAAAAAAATGTGTTTAATTATTATTTAGTTTTCCTATAAATAATACGTTTATAATAAATTATTATGATAAAGTTTAGTCATTTTTATATAATAATATCTAAAAGTTATATTTTAACGTTATTTAAATTTCCTGTAAGTAATTAATATGTCTACAATCAATTAGTTAAGTTTTATTTTCACCTATAAAGATAAGAAAATTTTATTCGCATTAATTAACAAATTAACATTCTTAAAATTATTTTACTTCCAAAAAATATTTTTATTCTCTTTTATCAAACATAATAATTTTATTCTCATGATTTTTTTTTTTACAACCTTAAAATTATTCTCCTGTTACTTTCTTAAAAATGTTAAAACATTTCTTGTACTAAACACTAGTTAATAGTTAATTAAAATATAAATTTGGTTCCTACATCTAACATTATTTTTCACTTTAATTTTTATACCAAAAAATATATTTTAATCTCTATATGAAAAATTATTTTAATTGTATTAAACTTATTGTGTATATTTTATAATATTTTTCATTCCAAATTCTATGTGGAAAAAATTATACTTTATATTAGTTGCAATGTCAATTTTTATTTTTTTTTACATAAGTGTAAAGGTATATATCTAATCTCTTATCTTATAAAGAATCTATTGATATTCATATTTTTTTATACGCACTAACTAGTTAATATTTTAACCATCACATGTCTAAGGATGTAAGTTCAGGAATAATGTAATTAACCACTTATTGATTAAAAAAAAATTACATTTTATCCAACACCAAGCATTACTTTTTTTTTTTTTAATAACAAAATCAATAAACTACAATAGTTCTACTAACAAAAGTTATTTTTAACTTAAAAAAAAAAAATTATAGCAACACTCCCATTTATTTCAATTATACATGTATTTTTTCCTTCTTTTTTTTATCCATACATAAAATTCTTTAACTTTTAATATTCCATTACACTTGCACTCGTCCACTAAAAACGGAATTAACTTTATTAATTTTTTATGTCATGTGACTGACACGTGACTTTTATAATATATATATATATTTTTTAAAATGTCTTTATCTTTTTTTTTAAACATATGGGTGCATGTGTAATATATTAAAAAGTTTAAAGGTACATGTGATGATCTTAAAAGTTAAGGGGTATGCATTTAAAAATTAAGGATACATGTGTGATGAATTTTAAAGGTTAAGGATACATGAGATCATCGTTACCAAAGATAGGATCATTGATGGAGTTGAAAGTCGCGACGGCGGACGTGTTGTCGAGCATGAAATAGATAACCCTTGTACAAGAAAAATATCCCTCCTTTAAAAGAAGCACAAAATAGAGGAAGGAAATAGTTTTCTCCTCCATTAGAAGAATAACACGAAATAGAGAAAGATAAACAGTTTTCTCCTATTTGGAAGAGGAAGATGTTCTCTTTTTGAGTCATATAAAGAAAATTACGAGATTTTAAATAAATCAATTAAAATTAAATATAATTTCATTTAAAAAACTAATAACAACTTAACAACACCATTAAAATAGGAGTGCCATGATAAAAAAAAAAAAAAAGAAGGAGAAAATACATGTATAATTGAAGTAAATTTCAGGGATATTGTTATAATTTGTTTAAATTTATTTATTTATTAATTTATCTTTCCAGCACACACAATTAACAAAAGTGTAATTATTATGCTTAATTACACTTTGTTACTCAATTTATTTATTTTGGTTTCCATTTCTTTTTCTCACTTTGTTTTTCAAAATTAATTTTTAACAACTTTGTACTTCCGTTGACAAAATAATATAAAATAATTTTAAAATTGAGTTAAAAATCAATTCAATTTCATTTTTATTAAATATTTTAAAATTATATTTCAAAATTATTTAAAAACTAATAATCACCTCAAACAATACTTTAATTAATATAAAATTATTATAATTACTATACTATCATTGTCACCACAATCACATCTAATCTATAAATAAATAAATATTAACATAATAAACGTTTAAAACTAATGTGAATAAAAAAATCAAAAATACTAAAATTGCTAATAAATTATTTTTGGAGAACAAAATACCATTAAACCTAATTATTACTATTCTTTTAACGTTAGAGGAATCATGACCCTAATATTAACACATAACGATAAAAACAAGTTTTTTCTATTTTTTTTTCTCTCTCTCCGGCGGCATCATTTGGCTGCTCTCTCTCTCTCTCTGGCGGCGTCAGGCTGCTGTATCTCTCTGTCCTGCAGCTGTGACAATACGTGAAGAAATAGCACTCGTGAACTTTTTGGTGGATTTTATCAAATTATTATTATTATTATTACTAAAAAAACATGCGTCTTTGTTGCATTTACATTTGACACGCAATGCTGATTTTTCTTTTAACATATTTTCAGCCATTAAATTAAAAACAACTAGAAATATAAATTCTATTCAATGTATTGTTTTTTATTTATAAAACAGATTGGCATATGAAATTAAAATATATTACTTTAAGTATAATTCAAAAATTAAATTAAATTCAATATTAAAATATTTTTCATAAAATTTTGAACAAATTAGAAATGTAATAAGTAAAATTTAAATACTAAAAACTGAAAATTCATAAATAATTTTAATATATGATATTTTTTTTTTCTTAATTATACTTTTGATTTCCTTACTATATATCATCATTTTCCAAATTCGGTCCTTACAGTTTTTTCCTAGAATTTGGTTTTCTACTATTTGAATAGTACAATGTTGGTTTATATGTTAAGATGTAAAGAGGACATCTAATATTTTAAAAATATATTACGGTGATATTAGTCTGCTCATGAGAAATGTGTAGTATGATGCCATATTAGTATATTTATAAAATCTTATTAGTATTTTTTTCTTAAGTCATAAATTATAAAAAACCATGTGTTTTCAATCCATTGAGTAAAAAAATATTAATTCACCTTATATGACTGTCACGTGTTAGCGTTTAAAAGAATTTTATAAATGAATTATTTTATTATATAAATCATTCCCCATACATAAATTAAATTTTACTTGTATATATTAAGTTAAGGAATAAATTAAAATTGCATAATTAAAATTATAGAATCAAATGCTAAAAAGTAAAATAATGGAAGGTCAAATTCAAGAAATAACGAAAATAAATTGATCAAAAGTAGAGTTAAACGCATACTTTTCATTCCTTATTCACTCGGAATCAATGCCGTCGATCTAATAACAACGACAACCCATCCTTTATTAATACAACACGCAGTCTTCATTGATTCTCAAACTAATAAATACACTGTGCCGGTCATAGGGTTAGGGCACGGATGCGCTATAATTTATTTTTACAAAAGTTGAAGATAATTTTAAAAAAATATATTTAATGTAAAATTTATAATAAAAAAATAGATTAAAAAAAATTTTAATTTAAAAAAAATTAAAAATAAAATCTGCAATCATATAATATAAGATTAAAATAATAAAGTAAAATTTATAATATTTTAAAAAATTAAAAATTAAAAATATCAAATTAATTTAATAAAAATAAAACTTATAAAAAAATAATTAAATTAAATATTTATTACTAATTATATTAACTTACAATTTTTGGTTTCTCTTTTTCAAATCAAATTTTGATAGATTTATAATTGTAATATTTGGTAATTCTAGTTTTAAAAATTAAAGATTTTAATTTTTTTTTATTAATTATTAATTATAATTAATAGAGTTAAAAAAATTTAATCATCCCGTACATGAATATGTAATATTTGATGTAAGTTATACATATCTCATTTTATCTCTGCTCCTAAATTTTATAATTAAAAATTAGAAGAATCAAAATCATATATTAAAAAAAAAGTAAAAAAACTAAAATTATAATTAACCTTATATTAATTATTAATGATAAGAAATATCCCTAATTAAATCACAAGAAATGAGATAATAGGGATGCTTAGCCTTGAAGCACAGGTAGATTTCTAATAACATTCTCTTTATCACTTTCTTTTAAATATTCTTCTTTTAATTAATTAAAATTTAATCAAAATCATTAGTTTCGATTGATTTCACATATCATTTATAAATATTCTTTGTTGATTTAACTAATATTTATCAAAAAATTTAATTTTTAATAAATTTTAACTAATTACATAAATAATATAAAAAAATAGTGTCAAAGAGAGTTTACTAACCTTCCTTTTTTCACACTAATATACAAAACACCTAAGGAGATTATTTATTACAATTGGTTCATGCACTGGTAGCACAATAGTGGTTGACATGAGGAGTGTTCATAGATTAATTCAATCCAATTAAAACCGATAAAAAAAAAAACCAAAAAAAAAAAAATTCTTTTTTGAAAAATCATATTTTTTTTATTGGATGAGATTGATTTTCAAAACCCATCTAAACCGAAATTATACATATGTTTATATTATTATTCATAAAATAATAATATCTCATATTTTTATTTTTATTTATTATATATACATAAAATTATCACATTAATTCATATTTATTTATAAAAATATTTAATTAAAGATACATTTTTATTAATTATTTGAGTTAAAATGCGTAAATATAATAAATACATTTTTGATATGATATATATTTAAAAAATTATACGACTATTAGTTGTATAATGACATATAAATGTAATATTTTATATTTTAATTATTTTTTATCATGTTTATTATATATCTTGTGATTTTATTTAGTATTTTCTAAATATAAATAATAATAAAAAAATGAACCAGTCCAAATCGCTTTAAATTGAATCAAATATGATAATTTTTTTTAATTAAATTGATTGAATTATGATAAATTAAAAAACTTAAAATAATTGGATTGGATGATTTTCCCTTCAAAATCAATCAAATCCGCAGTTATGCCAGTGGGCATTGCCACTCATAAAAAGAACAACTTTATTAACACATGCTGTTCCATCCTTAAAAACGCAGTCATTTCTCTGCAGCCATATCGACCATATTCCTGCAAACCAAACAATCATCCACACACTTTTCTGGACCAAACTCACATCACACCTTGTGATTTTGGTTCAGTTCCTTCTATTGATTTTGGTTCAGTTCCTTCTATTTTTTATTTTTTTTAATAGTATAATGATAATATTTTCTTTTGCCATCCAAAAAAATAATAATGAAATTTTACCTTTCTCGACAAGAAAAAATCCCGCACACAGCCAAAAACTAAATCTCTAGCAAAATACTCGAGGAATTCAACTATTATTTACATATCAATGTGAATATACACCCTTAATTTCTTTCTTTATATATATACATAGCAAACCCCACATAAAATAGTATGAGTGTAAAACAAAACATGCATGCATGCAAAAAAAAAAAAAACAAAAAAACAAAAGCATGCAGAAGAACTTGTGAAGGTTTTTTTTTTAAATCGAACTGGTGGAGGTTGTTGAATTGCCTTGCACCTATTATCTATATGAAGTAATTAAGTAAGAGAGTATATATATTTGGAATACGTCACATTGAAATTAAGCAAAATACTACGGTCACTGCTTTGTCTAGTTAGAAAAAGAAAATACCAATTTTGAAACTTAAGCACATTTGAATATTGGAAGAAACTAAGAAAAAAAAAATGCATTTCATCAGCAAATGGACTACACACTCTGATTATGTCTGTATTTTGATATTTTCAACAACACGAGCTCTATACTTCTTTGACCATCTCTATCGGCCTACATTAATATCTTTTGAAAAATGTAAGATCAGTGTAAGAAAATCTCAATCAGTACGCACCAAGTGTTTGCCCTATGGATGGTGTTTTATAAGTTTTAATAATGCTTTTATATATATATATATATATATATATATATATATATATATACACACACACATTATCTTTCAACTATATATAGTAGTAGTAGAGTGTTGAACAAAGAAAAACAACAACTACTCTCTAATTAACAATCTGAACTTCATAATCCGCAAGCAATGAAGCAAGAAAGTGAAAATGGTAAGTAACTAACTAACTTACATACCATTAATAGAGAAATAAACTAACTAATGGTGTAAATGATCACAAATATTAATTTAACTAATTAGATCACTAAGTAACCAAATGGTAAGGTTCACTTGGTGATAGAAAGAAAAGGGAAAGAATAATAAGTGGATTCCAATCTTCTAATAACATAAATTAATAATTAATGACTAACATTTATCTATATAAAGAAAAAAAAAAACTAATCAAATGATAATGCATAAACTGCATGATTACATTAACATTGAATGACACACAATCAAAGTTCATAGTTCACATGCATCAACTTAATTAGTGCAATGATGTAAGATCCTAATAAGTTCACAAATGATGAAAATGATCCATTTACGGGAAGGTGGTGAACAAAAAAAAAAAAGTTCACATGTATGCATCAGTTATAACACAAGCTTTCACTGGGGTTGCCTGTCATATCTATGTGTTTATAGGTAAAACTAACTTATATGGCCATGATAATTACATTTACTTGAAGGGCTAATAAAACATATATTTATCTTTCATGTACATTTAATTAATAATATATTTGGTAATTTGGATAGGGTCAGTGTTTCTTTCACTCGGAAATGGTGAACTTTAAGATTGTGAATTTATGACAATATTGTTAGAGAGGGTCCTTTTCTTTTACCAAAAAAAAACATATTTTTATCTCCATGTACATTTAGTTAATAATATATTTGGTAATCTGAATACTTTCCTTTCACCCGTAAATGGTGGACTTATAAGGATCGTGAATTTATGATATTATTGTTAGAGAGGGTCCTTTTCTTTTACCAATTCAGATGTTGAATTGAATTATTGAATGGGAAACATTTTTTTTTACCATGATCGAACTTGCTTATTAACTTAATTTTTGCATACAAGCCCAGTTGAAAAAGTCATTAACTCTTATATAATAAATTTAAAATTTCATCCATAAAATTTATGTAACTGATTTGTTTGGTAGTAATAATATATGACCATAAGATACGAGAGCAAGATAAAAGTAAAATTTATATTTTCATTTTATTTTGTATGACATGTTTTATATAAAAAAAAATTTATGTAACGATGGTTTTCTTTTTAATTCATTATTTTGGAATATATTAACTTGATGAATATATAAAATAAGTATTCTTCTAGTTACATATAAATAGATTTGGAATTTCATACAAAATAAGTATTCTTCTAGTTACATATAAATAGATTTGGAATTTCTTTTTATAGCATCCTAAATATTGCTTTCTGTTTTCTCTATTAAGTTATATATTTTTTAAAATTAATTGCAATAGTTTAGAAAGGTCTTTTAACTTATTGTTTGTCCCCGTTGAATTAGAATTTCTTCCAAGTTCAGATTTACTTCTCCTATGAAGATTTTTATTTCATTAGGAATTTATAAACCTAAAGGGGAATGAGATAATAGACTACATGTAGGCTTGTAATATGTAAGTTTGTAAGTTGATTTGTACTGATTTGGATATGAACACATCATATGAAAAGTCTCACCTTGAAATAGATGTGAGTGAGAAATTATGTCACTATTTCCAAAATAAAAAGAATGAAATAAAAAAAATTATGATGAAAAAAAAAAAGTCTCTCTTAATTGGATGAAATTATTTGTTGGGTTTGGTATTTATATGATTAACTAAAAAGTCCATAAAATCCAATTAAAAAAAAAAGTTCATAAAATTTATATGATTTTGAATAACAGATGACTTTTTTCAAATTATTCAAAATCTCAATCGAATAGCACAAGATTTCGTTGCTCTCTAAATTTTTTTTTGATAATCTTGATTGAATACTATCAGATTATTTTTTATTATTTAACAATCCTGATTGAATATCCTAGACATTTTTATAAAAAAAAAAAAGTAATTAAAATCCTAAACAATCCTAATCCAATACTTCTCCTTAAAAATGAAAAAAATTGCATCAATATTGAATACAATAAAAAATTGACAATTATAAATTAAATTAATTTAAATTTTTTAAATAAAAAAAATCAAATGTCATATGTATATTTTAATATATAATTTATTGTTAATAAATTATTTTTAAAATGTTTTTTAATTTTTTAGATTTTACTGACAGTTATAAATTCGTGTAATGAACGGAATTTTTACATTTTTTTTTTCTAATCCGAGTTATGGTTAATGAATGAGTGAAGACTTTTTCTTGGTATAATTAAATAATTAACATTGCACGACTTCCAGTATTTGTTTTATATACCGTCTGTAACACTTTAGAGTTCATTTTACAACTGAGAGAAAATTGCCACATCATATGTCTGATTCTTTAAAAGAAAATCATGCTTAATAATATTTTTTCATGAACAGTTATCTTATCCAAAGTTTTTCTCTCTTTTTTTTATATAGTTATGTGTGATTATAGAATTCGTTATGTATATAAGACTAATTTTTCTTTTGTACCCGTATATATATTGTGCCTCCGTTATATAAAATTTAATTAATTAATAATGTAAAAAAATGTGTTAATTATACATATTTGACCAAGAACATAAAAAATTCAGAAAACATCAGAGTATTTGACCACATGGTTTGTATGTATGACTTTGCGCAATTGGCTGTCACTGCGTTGTTTCTTTTGACGAATCAAAATTGGTGGCTCATTTGAACTTAATTAATTATACAGTTCGCTGATTTGACTTGATTGAGTGTACTCATCAGTCGTCTCACGTACAGTTTTGTATTATATTTATATTTATATTAAAACAATTATGTTGTCACTAGGTCAGTGCACACTCTCACACTCCACTGAATATATATTTACATGTTTAGTAATGTAAAGAAAATAAATAAATAAATATGAATACTCTGATTTTCCATGTATGATGTGATAAAAAAAAAAAAAACTAATTAGATAATGTATTATTCGGATATCTAAATAAATAGTACAGTATTTCTTAGAATATATTATTGGATCACCACTTTTTTTATATTTCTTTACCAAATTAAATATTTCTTTTATATTCTTTAATTTCAATCTCTATTTTCTCTTATTATTGCATTGCATCACTCGCCATTTATTTATTACCTATTCGATGGGGTGTATATATACAGGCTGATTGGGTATATTTTTTTCTCCCTTTTTATTACACGGTTTGAAAATTTTCACTACGTACGTTTTCGTCGTCGTCGTCGTTGATCATAATATATTAATATTAATATATACTAATGTTTAAGTTGCGATTACGACGTTTGGGATTACTAATGTTTTGCTGTTTGAAGTAGGTGCCAGATGTAATCGACTTCAATTATAAATAATCTTCGATAATCTCAACATGATCAATAGTTACTTATGAAATGAGATTTTATTAGATACTATCATACTACTACGTTTTAGGTATTTGATATAGTCATAATTTAAAGAAGGAAACAATTTTGCGTGAGTGTCTCTTGGTACATTAGGTTCGATTTGTCGATGATGTCAAACATTGTGGTCCAACCGTTGAAGGCCTGCTATAATAAATTTCCACTTGATACAATAAAAAATGTCTTTCTTTCCACACACTCAGTCACACAGTGTAAGGTTTCATTTGTTTTTTTTTTAATTTAACACTTTTTTTTATATAAAAAATGATTTTAATTTGTCCACAATGATTGAGATTGTATCCAAATCAGGAATTTTATATATAGGTTGGGACGAAATAATAAACAAGGGTTCTTAATTTCTTATATATAAATATTGTAATATATAAATAAATATACATTTTATATAAAAAAAAAAGATATACACCTAACTTTATTTAAAATGGTACATTTTGATTGTATTAATCATTGTATCTCGATCATTTTTATGTTTTTCTTTTCTCGTTATTTTACTCCTGATAAAAACAAACCTTGAGCGAATAATATAATTTAACGAAAATTATAAATACATACGACATCTTTATTCAGTCTAATTTTTATGTTATCGTTTATCATTAAAAAAAAAATCATACTCATAAAAATATTTCCTCACTCCTGTAAAACAAAACACATAAATCATAAACACAAAAATCACAACATATTCTAGTATGTTTAAGATAATGAAAAATTTAAATTATTTAAATAATCAATTATCGTTATAATTGATTATAAGTATAAGAATAACTGAAAAAAATAAATAATTTAAAGATTATCATAAACTATAAATTTTTGCTTTATGAAAATAATTTATTTTTAATTTAAACTATTATATCAAACATGATTTTATTAAAAACAAATTAGATTCTATAAAACAACTTAAATTTTATATCTCCAAACATGCTCTAAATGTAAGCTAACTTGCATTCTTCTCTTTACAAGTGTTTGCATTGTGCGTGTAATATACTAATAGATGCTTGTAGTTGTAGTCCCGATCGATACCTAGGTCATCAACCAAATACAATTCACTAACTCTAACTTTATCACATTAGCAGTTGTGGTGCTGAAACTATGAGTAAAATCTATCTAAGAAAAATATTCTATTATTTTGTGGATGGTGTGGAACTATTCAGCAAATATTAATCAACATCACAAGTTAATTCTCCATATACCTAATTTATTTATTTAATTCCACAAAAACTCTAGTTGTTTTACTGAAAATAACTAATTAATTAGACTAGCAAGATGAATAAATGTAACATTAACTACCACTTGCTGATTTACACAAAGTATTCAATATCACAATAAATGTGTTAGGTCAAACTATTTGACATTGACTAATTGGTTAGTCATATTCTATATATGTTCTTACTGGGTATGCTATTACTTTCGCGGTATTTCACCTGTCGCCCCATGCAATTTCATATAGGAGTAATTGACAATACTAGCTAGAGTAGATATATTTTAGAAGTCATGTGGTTTTAATTACGACCACAACTTTAATTGGGGATAATCTAGCATGCTTATGTATATAATGTCGCCTAATTTTGGGGTACCCACTTTAAATTTTCTTTGCTTTTAGCTATAATGCCTTAATTACAAGGTCATTATTGACCTAGCACTTCCACATGGCTTGCTCGATCGGACTCGATCTTCAACCTTTTCAATTCATTGAGAAATTTAACGAACAGTTTGAGTTAGATTCAATTCAAGCTGCTGAATTCTGAATTCTCAATTCAACTCATCACCTGTAGCTATATATGACATATCGACATATATTAATATATTAATGCTGTTTTGTTTCATCATTTTATATTAAGAATTTAATATGTCAGCTCAATAAATAGAAAGTTATAGTTGTTGAGATGAGAAAAATCACCCTAAACCGGAGAGACCGTCACCATCCTAAGTGAAAAATAAGGAAGTCATGTTAAGGAAGATTTTTACGTTTTGTCAAAGAAACGTGATGATGAGGAGAATTTTCAAGTTTTACCAGAAAACTTGGATTGACGAGGGTTACAAGTTTATTCAAGAAAATTTGTTGAAGATATATGGATGAGGATTTGAATCACATTAAATAAATTTAAAAGGAGTTCATATGAATTTATAAAAAAAATGAAAAATTTATTATGAATATAAGGATGAGTTCTGAATCACACTAAATAAATTTTAAGATGGTTTACAAGTTTATATTAAAAAAAAAAATTGTAGATATAATAATTAATTCTAAATTATATTAAATAAATTTATATTATTTCCTTATTTTTTTTTAGGGCGGTGTTGTTGCCCTTTTATGTTATAATAATGAACTCTTCACCGTTTGGCGAGTCTATAGCTACTTTACTTCAGTAGTAATTGCATTACCTTAACAATCTTGACCGCCAGCTAGCACTACTACGGAATATATTATGGTATTGATTATCTTAATTTATTTTTAATTTATAAGGTATTTTAAGGAAAAGATGACCTAAATACTAATTAATAAAAATTTCTTAAAATAAAAATCACTTTAACACAGAAAAATTAAAAATAAAATTTTTTATAATAAGCTACTTATAATTATTTTCATGTTTTTTTTTTAATATTAATAAGGTCAAATTTTGAAATAATTAATATTTTTTTATCAAAAAATATTAATAATTAGTTTTTTAATTTTTGTTAGTAGTAGAAGTCGAAGTCAAAACCTCTTTATCTGATTATATTTTAATTTTAAAAAACTTCTAAGTTAAAAAAATAAATAAATATTAATAAATAATTTTTTACTTATTTTTTTAAGCTTTTATTTTTAAAATATTTTGATATAACTTATAAAATTGTGAGAAAAATGTGTTAGAGAAAATATTTAAATAATTCAGTTCGTAATTAAGTACCTATGTCTCTCCCCTGCTACCTAAAATAACAACTATTCTCTTAGTGCAAATTTGTTACCCTGAATTTGTTCTTGTTACCGCACATGTGTCATGTGTGCATGTTTTCTTCTTTTTTGTTTTTTGACAGCAAGCAAATGTGCGCATGTTTTCTTTGTAGTTCGAGTTTTGCCACTGATCTAGCACGTATTCAAGATTCCACTTCTCATTCTCACCTAAGGTCACATGCAAGCAAATATACTGACATTTCTTTTCTATTTTATTTTATTATTTCTAAACAATTGCAGAGGCATAATATTTCTTGATGGTGTATGCGTATTCGCGTGTGGTCCTATATATATATATGGTTATGGCATTGGAATCTCAATTTCCCCTGGCCTTTGTCGGTAAGATACTCTATTTTTTTTTATCCAAATCAGTGATTCAGTGTCTCTTTTGCTAGCATCCAAGAACAATTAATCAATGTTTTCGTCTTATGTAGTGTAGGTTTTTGAAGAAGGATCAAGATAGGTATATACTGCATGCAGCAGGGTGCATATTTCAAAAAAAAAAAAAAAAATAGCATTCCCACCGCTAGCAGTAAGCTAATTTTGTAATATAAGCAAACAACAATAAATATAATTTTATAATTTTAAAACGGGCAAAAAAGTAGCATTCTTCATTTGTTTAAGAACGAGAGGTTGTCTTCATCACATTCTATTAATTGCAATTAACCTTTAAATTCTCTTATTGATTAAGAACTCTGAGATGAGGCAAGATCGCCATCAAGATAGATGATGAAATGAAAGTTGTTGAGCAGTAGTGGTTTCTAATCCTATGTCAAGAATGGACCTCAAATTGCCTAAAATGGGCTACACTCTCGAAATGTGCAAGTAGTCATGTTAGGTATCTAGCCTCTTGTGCCAAACTTTGGCATAGCTACCCTATGAAAATAGCCAAATTCTTCAAATCATGAGTTGAGTACTCACCAATTTGTCAAAATAGATATTTATTTTATTTCGAACCATTTAATTTACTATATTAAATATTTTAAGCTATGCTATTGCTATTTGCTAGTACTTGGAGTTGCAGAAAACAACAGCCTCAATTTCCCTACTTAAATCCATTCTAGCTCTAGGCCCACATGACACGTGGGAGTATTTGGCCATGATAAACTTATAGGTATCCATTCCATTATTGATTATTCTGTTCTCTTCATAATTCTGTTCTGACTAAAATTCAGCAATTTTTGTCTTAAACGTACAACATTAATTATTACTCCTTCACTGTTCCTACTTCCTGCAGCATAGACAAGGATAGTTGTTCCTGTTCCCCACTCCATTGCTTAGCACACTAATTCAGCTAAACAAACATTGCAACAACAAACTATGCATTGGTCTCCCACTTCATATTTTGTTGCTTTAATTTAATTTCACTGTGAGTACCTACTGTATGTGTCATCTTTCTTTCTCCACACACAAATGTTTGCGGGATTTGCTTTCTGCACCTCCCAACTTGCTTCTCACTCCCACCTTTTAAAATATACCTAAACTATCATTCTCATATTATAATTACCCTCCCCACCCATTCTCACTTCTTCTGAAAGACCCTGTCCCACCTCCCTCCACCTACTACTCCGAGCAAAGTTCGTTGAACTTGTTTGAAGGCATGAGGAGGTTTGTGTGAAGTAGTAAGGGAGGGTGGGTGGCGAAGGGCCTCGATTGGAAGCAAAAGAGGGTGAAGGGAGAGGGTGGTTGGTGGTGACAACAATAATGGAGTTTCAAGGGGGGTGTCGACATAAAGGAGGGAATGGAGTGGGTGGTGTTTTTGTTAGGGTTAGGAGTGTTAGGGTGTGAGTGCTTAGGATTTAATGAAGGGTAATTTTGTACATACACATAAAGGTAGGGTGTAGGAAGCAAATCTCAAATGTTGCTCATTCCTAAGAGGATATTTGGGCTGATTATGTTTTCCTTGTTAATGGGCTTATAAGATTGGTGTAACTATTTTGAGTTATTTATAGTGGGTTTCACATGTACACATCATATTTATTTTACCCAATACAAACACTATTAACCCCTAAATCTTTCAATAGTGTAACTTTTTAAAAGTTCTAATAAATTTTACAAAACAAATTTTTAAAAGTTGTTTATAAAAAAAAAAAAAGAAGCAATGGTGCTTAAAGAAGCATCATGTTTCACAAACAACATAAATTTATTATCTCAGAAACAAATGTTTGACAAATATCATGCTTTCTTGATACAAATACTGACAAACAATCCATTATCTACATCATCCAAATGAAAAGATTTAGTACTTCGATTGGATATAGAGTTGGAGTATATTTCTTTCGTCACTCAAGGTTGCAAAGCCCAGAGTTTCAGCTTGCAAATACCACAAGGGTTTTTTTTGGAATAAGCCCACAAGATTTTCTAAACAGGAAGTTCACAAAGACAGTTTTTCTATTGGCACTTCTTTTCTAGACTAAGGCCCCAAAGTTCTAATATGCAATCATTGATAACGTGGTTTATTCACAAGTCATAATTAACGACAAACTATTAAATTAATTAATTAATTAAAAAAATAATTTTATTTTTTCTAGTGTCCATCTAGCATTATTTCGGCTCAGTTTAACCTCTTTTGTCGTCTTTCTCGATTATCTCACTGTTTTTTTCCGAAAAAAGAAGAAATAAAAAACATTAAAAAAACATCTTCCATCATTCCTTCTCGTTATGTTTTGGTATTATCATTGTCCTTTTTATAGTAGTGTCATATCCATGGATTAGAAGGGAACACAATCATAGCACATAAAGCAATGCTATAGCAGAGTTTAGGACACTAGTTATTAGTATTCTTGACCAAAAAGACGAAAGAATAGCACATCACTTGTTTTCTCTTCCCCGTCTTATTTTAGTATAAAGTTTATAGGCTTGACTCGTTTCAAGATCAAGGCATGATACAAATTAAAAAATTTAACAAAACCTTAAGATAGTACTTATGGATAACATAAAGAACTACTAAAAAAAAATCAAATTATTTTTTCACTTCTATTTGATTTTATTATTTGAGCTAATTATCCATTGGATAGCATAATTACGAAGAAGTACTAATATTAATTATCCATTATTATAGTCATATACTGAAAAAATTCCCTTTAAATAAAAAAAATGATAGACATTAAGATTGTTTTTATTGATATAGTCTGTCTTTTTCTTTTTTAATCCTAACATATGATATATATTAATAGAATACTTTATTTTTTATATCAACAAATTATATATTAGTATGAAGAAACATTTTTATATTAACAAATTATAAATTAGACATGGATCTCTTTAGTCAAGTTTTAAATTTGAATTCTAAGAACGAAAATCGGTACTTAAGAAAAAACACACTATAAATGGTTAGATAGATTTTTTTTTTTTTACGGATATTAGTCATTCACAAACTTCCGACTTGATTCAGTTCCAGAAAGCCTTGCAAGACCAGTACAACCAGATCCTTTTTCGCGAAGAAATGTTATAGTTCCAGAAGTCCCGTGAGAATTGGGTAAGATTTGGCAACAAGAATACCAAATTCTTTCATACTCAAACGATTATCAGAAGACGCAAGAATAACATTTCGACTTTGTTTATCGATAATATTTGGTGCACTTTGATGCATCCCTTATTAAGAAGGAAGCTCAATCGTTCTACCAAGGTCTCTTCCAATCTATCGCTAGATGTCTTCCCAATTGCTTACAGCTAGTGCATGTTCCTCGATTATAGGATCATGTCTCCCTCGGCCTAGCCGCCACCGGGTCACGTTACGGGAAGTGAAGGATGCCCTCTTTAGCATGAACCCTTACAAAGCCCCCGGGCCAGACCAGATTTCAACCTATATTTTTCGTAGAACCTTCTCGCCACATATCAAGGATGATATTACACGCATGGTAGCTGAGATCTTTGCCACAACCGTTGTCCCATCCCAAATGACTAACACTTTGATAGTTCCCATTTCTAAGTCGGAGAATCCCACGTCCATCAGGGACTTCAGACCGATCAGTGTTTGTAATGTTCTATTCAAATTGGTTTCCAAGGTCCTAGTGAATCGCCTTCGGCCACACCTAGATTCTATCATTGGTCCCCTTCAAAGTAGCTTCATCCCCAAGAGGGGAACTTGTGATAATGCCATCATCGCCCAAGAGATTGTTCATAGTATGCATAAGAAGACTGGAAAGACTGGATATGTTATGTTCAAGATTGATTTTGAAAAAGCCTATGATAGGGTTGATTGAAGCTTCTTGAGATTGACTCTGAAGGAATTTGGGTTTCCGGACCGCATAATAGATTTGGTTATGAATTGCACTACTACTACGTCCTTGTCCTTAAAATGGAATAATGAGAGATTGCCCTCTTTCTCGCCGAGACGTGGTCTTCGTCAGGGAGACTCAATGTCACCTTATCTCTTTCTGCTATGCATGGAGAAGCTAGCACTTCTCATTTAGGAGAAAGTGAGTAGTGGGGATTGACAACCAGTTACGGTCTCCAGAGGTGGCCCTAAGATATCACATTTATTTTTTGCCGATGATTGCCTGTTGTTCACTAAGGCGTTAGCAAATTAAGTGAAGTTGGTCCAGGATGTTATCCGTCTATTTTGTCTTGCTTTTGGCTTGAAAGTCAATAGTCAGAAATCTAAGTTCTTTGTCTCTAAGAATGTTCCACGTAGCAAAATCCAGCAATTCGCCACTATATTAGAGTTCCAACACACTCATAATCCAGGCAGATACTTGGGGTTCCCTCTCTTGGTAGGTAAGACCACTAAGGCGGATTTTGCCTCCCTCATAGACCATGTCAATAGCCGCATTGCAGGTTGGAAGGGCCAACTCCTTAGCCGTGTTGGCAGAGTAACTTTGGCTATGTCAGTTATATCTGCTATCCCCTCCTACTTTATGCAAAACCTATGGATCCCGGAGGGAATTTGCAATAAAATTGACTCTAGGTTAAGGTGCTTCATCTGGGGAGGGAATCACAATCATTGAGTAGATTGGTCTACGATCTCTAAAACTCGTGCCAAAGGAGGTTTGGGCATTCGTCGATGTCGCCAAGCTAACATTTCCTACTACTTGGCAAGCATGTGTGGGATCTTTTGCACTAAAGATAAGTTATGGGTTCACTTACTATATGCGAAATATATTGGCCAAAAGAATATTCTTCACCTTAAGAATTCCACAAGCAGCTCGTATGTTTGGTCCTCTATCATGAAAGCCTTATCTCATCTCAAACAAGGTTTCACGTTTAGGATTGGAGAAGGGGATTGCTCCTTTTGGTTTGATCCTTGGTTAGAGGAGGGACCATTGTATGGCATGGTAGATGAGGTCCATGAAAGGGACATGCAATTACGCGTTAAGGATGTCTATTTTGATGGTTATTGGCACTTTAACGTCCTTACTACAACCTTGCCCCAAGACATTCGGAACACCCTTCCGTACTTGTTTCTTAATCCTTCTATGCCGGATATTATTAGGTGGAGTGCATCTAGCTCGAGAAGGTATGATACCAAGTCCGCCTATGCGTGGTTGAGCCGAGAGAGCCTGCTTTTCATCTTACCTCTTGACCGAGTTAAGTCGTGGGTGTGGAAGTCCAAGCTACCTGAGAATATTAAACACTTTATTTGGCTCACCTATAGAGGGAGTCTTCCTACTAACTCTTTCCGCTTTATGTGGCATATTACTACTGATTCTTCTTGTTGCAAGTGTGGAGATGCCAATGAAACATGGATTTACATCCTTCGCGATTGTCCCTATGCATGTAAGGTGTGGCAATACATCCAGTTGCAGTATGGTCTTGATTTCTTCATTGATGATGCTGCATACTGGTTCAGAAGTAACATTCAATGAAATTTTCAGCTCTTATTCGGCATCACTTGCTGGATGATTTGGCGTGCGAGGAATGAAGTGGTTTTTAACGATATAGTTTGGCCAGATTGGTATATGCATAACCAGATAAGTTCTCTTTTACATCTAGCCAAAGGGACAAGCTCGACCAGTTCGACCAGCTCATCCTCAATAGATAGGATACTGGTTAACTGGGAACCTCCTCCGCAAAACTACATCAAGATCAATACGAACGGTAGTTCCTTTGGTAATCCTGGCTTGTCAGGTTTTGGTGGCGTTCTATGAGATTTTACAGGCAATTGGATCACGGGTTATATGGGCAATTGTGGTTTTACTTCAAATACCACCGCTGAGCTGTGTGCTATTTTCCATGGCATTAAACTTGCCCACACAAAAGGTTTTTCTAATGTTATTTGTGAGACGGATTCCACCACTTCTCTGAAATTCATTATTGAAGGGCTCGATGTTGTTCATCCTCATGCAGGTGTGGTTTCGGCCATTCGTGATTACGTACAACTACCTTGGAACATTAGCTTCAAGTATACGCTTAGGCAAGGAAATAATGTGGCAGACATTCTTGCTAAGTCAGGAGCCAAATCCTCCTCCCCGTTTATTTTATTAAATTCTTGTCCAGCTTCAGCTTCGAATTACTTAGTTGCTGATGCTTCAGCACTTTCTTTTGTAGGCCTTAGTGCCATTTTTTTTTTAATTTCTTTATTCATAAAAAAAAAATCGATAATATTTAACACCAAATATAATATCATAATACTAATCCAAAATTTATGTTCATATAAAAATGTAAAATCTTTATAGATAATTTAATTTATTAAACACACAAACCAACTTATAAGTTAATTAGTCAAATCAATTTATACATTATTAGAGTGATTTGTCAAATGCATTCAAAATTAAATAATATCAACAAAGAAAAATTTAACTGGCATATATTACATTTTTCATAATGATAGTTAACATGACACTTATTTTTCTTCTAACTAGTTATGTACATAAGCTATAAACTTGTCGAATGTGAATGTTAGCTAATTAAATTCAAATTCAACTAATCAGTTGCAAAATTGAGAAATTATACCGAAAGAAGTGTACTAAATAACATATATAAGAACTAAAAATATATGTAACCTGTATTCAGTATGTTGCAACAAGCAGTGAGCAAGGTTTGGTGGTATAATTGAAGGAAATATAAAATATAAAAAATAGGTGCCTAGTGCAGGCTGAAATCTGGGTGACTCACATTAAAAGTTGAAAACAACCATCATGTTTAGCACAGACCAATGGTCCAAGCGGACCCCAACTTTAAATATGGAATAATAGACATTCTATGGCAAATTCATCTAAAATGACGTTTGCATAAATGCAATAATTATTGGCTTATACACGCATTATGAAAACACTTGTGATCCAGAAGAAATAGTATCAATATACTTTCATATCTTATATATCATTGCTTACAATGCATGGCATGCATCAGCTGGTACCTCAGATGATTTTTATTTTTAAAATCACCATTGAATTGAAGACTTGAATGTGGTTTTGATTACTTTGAAACTTTACAGCAATATTATTGTGTAATTGCTTAAACATGCATATATATATATATATATAGCAGAAGATCTTAATTTTACAAATAATTTAAGGAATGCATGATCATGAAGAATTCAAGGAACCGAAACCTATATTTCCGAAAAGTGAGATAACTGGATAAAAATCACCCTTTAAGATTAAGAATATTAGAGTCCTTGATTGGTTTTTCTAGCCCAAAATAAAGAAAGGGTACAATTGATTAGAGAAAAAGAAGGTTTGACAATTTGAACCGCCAATAAGGGTCCGCATCGTTTGAAAAGTTGAAACCCACCACAGCACACATACTCATTATTCCAGGAAAAAAAAAACAGAAAAAGAAGATCAAAAGAAACCAATCTAGAATGAATAAACAGTACATGTACAGATGTACTAGAGCATATATATATATTTTTTATATTATATGTCAAACTAAAGTAGTTGATTTTTAATTATTTTAAAAGTCGTATTAATTTTTTTAATTGATTCTCACATAAAACTTTAAATTTTGGACTAATAAAACATAACGATTAGACTTACTTATAATTGCATTTAACATGTAATTAAAAAATAAAAAATTCTAAGTATCCACTTTATTTATGGGTAAAAGGATAAAAGAGACAGAGAAACGAAAGAAAAAATAAAGAGAAAAAAAATGTGATGTTAAAAAAATAGCTGTAATTATATATAAACATTGTATAAAGTGTGTGTGTTTTTGCGAAGTAATTGAGTTGAATGCAACTAATGTTGAAAAAAAGTTACACTCACAAAATGTTAACTTTGATGTCTTAAAAACGTATATTTAATTTATCATTAAAAATGGTTTTTAAACGGTTAACCAAAGACATATAATCCTTAAAAATTAAAGTGAGTCCTAAAGGGTAAAACATGGATGATTAGTGAAGAGATATATTGATAGTGTAGTCAAACCAGACACTTCTCTTCTCGCTTTCTCCTTTTTCCTTTGTAGCATTGATAAAGTAAGCCTACGCATAAAGCCACCCCACAAACGAACCAAAACATTCTTTCTTGCACTAAGGAGCAGTTCCAGACAAACTAAACAAGGTGAGCTCTCTCTCTCTCTCTCTCTCTCTCTCAAATCATCCTTAATTTGCTGCTTTTCTCTTTCTTTTTCTTTGAATTTCATGGCTGTATATAGCTACTGCAGTGGCCAAAGGTGGTGGTGTGGATTTTTCTCATGTCTTTTCTTTCAAGCACAATTCTTATGAGTTATTATTTATTCTGGGTTTTGGGGGTTGTTCAAAAGCTGACACAAAATATCAACTTCCACTAGATTTAAGAGTTTGTTTGTATATATCTTTGATGGATTTCATTTTCTACTTAGCTACATATATATTATAGGATAAGAAGATCTTATGGTAACTGCAAGAAGGTCCACATATATTGACATTCCATCTTCTCTCTTTTCCTTCCAAAGAAAGTTTTTTATCAAATCCAAAATAATACAAAAGCACTGCTTTTCCTTTTCCTTTTCCTTCTCTTTAATTATCTTTTTGCTCGTGTGTGATCATAAATAAAAAGATACTATTTGTTATTATTATTGATTTTTGATTCCTTTACATTTTTTTTTTTTTAAAAACTTTATAATTGTCTTAGTATGAAGCCTAGCTTCCTAACTTGCTTGATTTTGTTGTTAACTATCTTCAAAAATCTTTTATAAATACCTCTTTTTTTTTTTTTTTTTGTATGGTATGGATTCTTATCATGCTGAGCCAAACAGCATCGTGTGAAACATGTAGCCGAACCTCATACAGTGAAAAAAAGGTTCTGTTGTTGTTTTAGGGATTCTTGTCACATGAAAACTTATACTAATAATTATAGGTGTCCTCTCTCTCTCTCAGGACATTGGAGTAGTAGTAGTGATGGAGGGGAATATGGATCCCAATTCATGTGCAAGGACAGGAGATATAGAGAAGAAAGCAAGGCCACAAGAGCAACTGAACTGTCCAAGGTGCAATTCAACCAACACAAAGTTCTGTTATTACAACAACTACAGCCTCACACAGCCAAGATACTTCTGCAAGACTTGTAGAAGGTACTGGACTGAAGGAGGGTCTCTGAGAAACGTTCCAGTTGGAGGTGGTTCAAGAAAGAACAAGAAGATAATAACTAATTCAGCATCACCAAAGATTCCAGACCTAAACCCCCCAATAAACCTCTCAGCTGCTATCTCATCACAAAACCCTAAAATGATGCATGGAGGCCAAGATCTCAACCTGGCTTTCCCATCTATGGAAAAGTACCATCATCATGGCATGTCATCACCTTATGTTGATCATCAAATGCAAAACAGTGATCCTTCTTGTTCTGCTCCTCCTCCTCCTCCTCCTCCTCCAGCTGCTTCTTCTCTTTCAGCTCTTGAGCTACTTAGGTCAAGCATGGCATCTAGGGGTTTGAACCCTTATGCTCCTAATTCTTCCTTGATTATGCCAAACAACTCAATTTATCCATCAGGGTTTCCCATGCAAGAAGTTAAACCAAGCCTTGGATTTTCTTCAGTTGATGGAATGGGAAATAATAGATCATATGATCATGATCATCAGGTTCAAGAGAGGGGTGGTGGCGGCAGAGTTTTGTTCCCTTTTGTTGGAGATCATGTCAAACAGCTTTCTGCTGCAGGTGCTGCTGATCAAGTGGAACACAATAAAGAACAACAACAACAACAACAAGGGAATAACTCAACTGGATATTGGACTGGAATGATTGGTGAAGGAACATGGTAACAAAGAAAGGAAAAAAGAAAAAGGGAGGACAAAGGAAAATTATAAGAGGACATGCATTAATAACAATATGGATATGATCATTTGGCTGAAGTTGTTCAGAACTAACAATAGGACACACATGGTTAATTGTTACTTTGTTTTATTTGAGAGAACGTGAGGATTTTACTTCTTCTCATCTCGGTTGTTTTTTATTTTTATATATATATAGACCTAGAAAGAGGTGAATATTGGACCTTGTTTTTGTCCATATGGCACATTCAATTCCTGTATTCATTGAATCCTTCTATGAGAATTAATTAGCAGATCTTGTTCATTTAATTTGTACGTATGATGAGTTTTCAAATGTTTGGTTCAATAGGAGGGAGAGAGAGAGATAGAGAATTAGGTGTTCCAATTCAAGTTTGTAAGTGCATGTAACCATAATTATAAAATTGGTTGAGTTTGCTTTGTGCTCTTTCCAGCTACTCAATTTCTATCTCTGTCTCTGCAAAAATTAGTGGGTTGTCAGCTTTGTTGTCAACATTATCACATCTGAGATTCTTCCAACTATGAAAGCACTTTGGTGGAATTATTCGGAGGAATTATAGTAAAAGAAAATCTGAAAAGGAAGGACAAGGGAGTGTTCTATGATCTCAGTGTTTTAGCTGAATCAGGAATTAATTAATGTCACACCCACTTTTTAATAAAAACAAGCTAGCAAATAGTTAATTACATGTAATACACTATATATAATAGTAAGATCATATAATTAGACAAATCTTAAAAATTGGATTACCTGCCCCAACTAAATATACTACTAACCTAATTTGTCATCCCACTTGTATAGTTTAATTTAATTTGAAGACTTTAATTGATCCATGAGTGTGTACCTATGTCATCCATTCACCTGCTGTTAAATACTATAGTATTATTATTTGCAAGGAAAGGACTACGAAAATTCTTAAAAAAAGCACAACTTCGTTCGGTATTTTAGTGGGACCCACAAACATTCCCTTGGGGCAAGTGGAAACTATTTCTTCCACTGCCCAGGTCAATGGTTTGGCTTTACATGTGGACGATTCATTAGCTACTATTTTTATTTTTATTTTTATTATGTTGTGTTTTTCACTTTGAGGGAGCTCCATTGGGGGGACAAAATACCTTTCCTCATGTGTTGCCCTTCTTCTTAGTTCTTACGCCAATCTCTTAATTATTATATATATTCCTTTTCTTCTTCTTCTTTTCAGTGTATAAATTCATCTTTGAAAATCAAAATGTTTTTTTGTCCACGATTGATAACCGATCTTGAAAGTTGAAACTGATGACCTAAATAATTTATAAAAGAAACAGAGCAGTTTATGGCTTGATTATACAGTCCGTTAAATATAATTAATCAAAAAAATCGATCAAGATGTATATATTAAAAGAAACAATTAAATGACATAAAAGCATCAAAATGATTTAATGTCAACTAATAAATAAAGAGAAGTTCTAAAAAAAAAATTAAATTAAAATAATTTTACACCGAAAATATATTATTATTTTTCTCATTAAATTAACATTCATGAAGTTTTGAGAGATTGCGTGTCACTATTTTTTTTTTTTTAACGTTTACATTTGATGCTCTATATTGGGAATACATCATGTAATCTGTTTCTTGATCAGTACTATATCATGGTGTTAACATATATAGATTTCTAGTGTGATATTCTTTAAACAATTTTAAGAGTAAATAAGAGAGAGATAGGAAGAAAAATATAAATATTTCCCCAGAAATATCAGTCAATTACCCAAAATATACTATACCTTAATAAATTTAGAGATTTTCAGACCAATAGTTGTATGGGTTTTCATTTAATGAAGTGACGTACATATACAACTATTGTTTTACTATTAATTAGTAGGGAACTAAGAACTTATGCAATTGCTGTAGTTGTAGCTTCTGTGCTAGCTCATTCCTCTTTTATGTGAATTGTTTCAGAGGGAGGCTTTTGATTCAAACAATGTGCTTAGGATTATTGTTTCTAATTCAACAGGCTGAGTGGTTATGATATCACTTCAAGTTCTTCGACTCTTTGTCAATCATAACAGATTAATTGATTAAATGCATTCTTATTACACACGTGTGTCTCGTCCATAAGGGTATAAAATTATTTTTAAATGTTATATTTATAATTTTCTCTTCTTTTGTTTTATTTAAATCAAACAACTTTACTATTTTATTTTCACCAAACAACCCAATATTCTACTTTATTTTCATTCTATTTTTTGTTTCTATAATCATTTCTATTTCTCTCCAAATAACTAAATACGGGGTTAGTCCCTACACTTAAAAACTATTCATTTCAGTCCTTGTACAAGCATTTTCAATTTCGTTATTGTCATAATTTTTTTTTTTTTAATTTAACATCGTTAAAAATAGATGATGTAGTGCTGATATTGAATTGACGTGTACGTGTTGCATTGTAAAACTACTTGTTTTAATCTCTATATGATAATTTTTTTTTTTTTTTTTATATATATTAGTTCCTATCAACACCTTTCCCCTTCTTCTTTTCTCCCTTGTCTATTTCCTTCCTTTTTTTTTTTTTTCTCATAATATATTCTTTCTCATTTTATTGGAGTTACATGAAATGAATATCCAACCGTCACCTACTATCATGGAGTAGTTTGTTTAAAATCAAAAAAATATTTTTACATAAGTAATTTTTTTTATATACGATAAGATTTACTTCTTAGAAAATGTGTTTTTTTTTTAAAGAAAAACAAATTAAAAAAAAGAAGCTTATTTTATTAAAAAATATTTTTTTAACAAATAAATTTAGCCAGACTTACTCGGTCCAATAACCAATTTTCAACTTCACAACCTCAACATTCTTCAAAATAATCTAAGAAAGAAAAAGAATGAAACACTCTTAAACGTCACGTTAATACTATGTACGTTAACACTGTGCGTGTTTATTTTAGAGTTAATTTAAATGTGAATAAACTTTCATTTTAAAAATTATGAATATAACTTTTGAATTAAAGTAATTTTAAATGTATTGAAAAGTGTGAAAATGAGGTTAAAAAATTCAATTCAAACACGGTCTAAAACAACAACTAAAAAAAAATTAAAAGTATTTTTATATACAAACCAAATAAGTAATTAAACCATTTTTCACTACGTCCTTACAATATGACAAATAAATTGGTTCCTACATTAACTTTTGTCACAAAACATTCACCAAAACATCATTTGACATATTAAGTGTATTATAGAAAACCAACTGGCTTGAAATCTCGAATAAGACATCATTTTATTCTCTAAAAATAAAGAGGCGGATCAAATTAATCTTTAAAAAAGTAGGTGGATAAATTTGAATAAATGAGGGAATAAAAATGGAATATAACAATTGTCTTGCGGGTGGTATGAGACCAGCCATAGAATTTCTTCTACATAAAGTGTGTTTGTTAAGGAGTTTATAAACTCCTTTAATTAACTTATAAGCTCATTTGACCAACATAAATGTGTGTCTATATTTGGATTAAAATTTGTAAATATGAGTTTGGATTAAAAATATGTTTTAAACTTAAGTTTGATAAAAATGATTTTAGGATAACATGATTTATGTTTGGATTTTTTTTTTTTATCAAAATTATGTTGTTAACATGATACCTAAATGTCTGCCCAAACAATATCCAAACACTCTAAACTTGTTTGGTACACATTTATTTTGATAATTTATTTTTCTATAATACTCTTAATTTATTTTTATAAGTTACTCCAAGTAACTTATTTTGATACACTCAGATACTAAAATGTTATGTTTGGTAAAATTAACTTATAAGCTAGTTAAAAGATTATAAGCTAAGTTAGGAGTTGAAAATCTCGAGGTAACTGAAAGCTTATAAACTAATTATTTAATTGAAATTGTTAGGTAAGACTAGTTAATAAGTCGGTTGATATATGTCAAATGACTTAAAATGACATATTTAATATTTTTAACATTTAAATTTATTTTTAATAACATATCATTTTAAAAATTTGGATAATATTTTTGTTTTTTTCCTAGTTTCATTTTTTCATTTTTCTAATTTTCAAGACATTATTCTTGTTTTCATCATCTTTAAATTATTCAATTTTTTTTTTCAAATATTCAAATACATTATTGATGTTTTTTCATATTTTAAAAATTTATATATATATTTTTTTCAATTTTTCAACACATTCCTAGTGTTTTTTAATATGTTTAAAATTTTAAATTTTTTTCAAAATTTTAAGACATTACTCTTATTTTTTCATATTTTTCAATTATTCACTTCTTTCAAATTTTCAAGACATTCCTTTTTTTTTTTCATTATTAAAGTTTTCTTATTTTTTTTCAAAAATTTCAAGATATTCCTATTGATTTTCATATTTTAAAATTTTTTCAATTTTTACAAATTTACACCACATTATTCTTATTTTTTTCATATTATAAAAATTATCATATTTTTAAAATTTTCAAGAAATTATTCTTGTTTTTCTTTTCATATTTTTCAAATTTTCATTTTTTTTCAAATTTACAATATATTTCTTTTGTTTTTTAATATCTTTAAAAACATTCATTTTTTTTCAAATTTTTAAGATAATACACTTGTTTTTTTTTAATTTTTAATTTTTTTTAAATTTCAAGACATTTCTATTATTTTTATAATACTTTTTCAAATTTTTAATTTTTTTTTTCAAAATTTCAAGACGTTCACTTGTTTTTTCATATTTTCGACATCATCATATTATTTTTCAAAATTTCAAAACATTCACATGTTTTTTCATATTTTCGAAATTATAATATTTTTCAAATTTTTAAAACATTACTTTTTTTTTTCAAATTTTCAAGACATTCCTCTTAATTTTTGGTATGTGTAAAATCATCATTTTTTTTTCAAAATTTTCAAGATCTTCATCTTGTTTTTTCATATTTTTCAAATTTAAATACATTATTATTATTTTTTTTATCATATTTTGAAATTTCCCCTTTTTAAAAATTAACAAGACATTAATTTTTTTTTTAAATTCTTTATATTCTTCTAGTGTTATCTTATTTTTAAAATTTTCATATTTTCCAAATTTACAAGATATTATTCTTGTTTTTTCAGTATCTTTTTTTTTTAATTTTAAACTTAAAAAAAAAAATTCAAAACATTACTCTTGTTTTTTAATATTTTAATATTTTTTTTCAATTATCAAAACTTTAGTCTTCTTTTTTTCATATTTTAAAATTTTTATTAATTTTTAAAATTTTCAAAACATTTCTCTTTGTTTTTTTTAATATTTATAATGTTATTTTTAAAAATTCTTAATTCAATACCCTTGTTTGTTTTTTTTTAATCATTAAGGTTAGATTTACGAAATCATAAAACATATTTATGATTTTATTGAAATCGTAAAACATATTAAGGGATTTATTGATGAAACTCTAAATCATATTAAGAATTTCATTAATGAAATCCTAAAATGAATTTAGGGTTACATAAATGAAATCTTAATACAAATATAGGATTTCATTTATGAAATCAATAAAATATTTAAAATTTCATTTACGAAATCATAAAACAAATGTAAGATTTTAATGAAATTCTAATTTTTTAGGATTTCATAAATGAAAATCAATTTTTTTTATGGTTAATAAATGAAACCCTAAAACATATTTAGAAATTCATTATGAAACACTAAAAAAAATTTAAAGATTCATCAAGGAAATTCTTAAACATATGTAAGGTTACATAAATAAAATCTTAAATCATATTTAGGGTTTTTTTATGAAAGCTAAAATATATTTAAAGTTTTATAAATGAAACCCATATTGTTTAGCGTTTTATAAATGAAACCTCAAATATTTAGGATTTCATTAATGGAACCCTAAATCATATTTAAAGTTCCATTTATGAAAGCCTAAAACATATTTACGATTACATTGAAACCCTAAAACATATTTAAGGATTCAGTAATGAAACCTTAAATGAATCTAAAATATTTAGGGTTTCATCTATATAACTGCAAGGGTATCATTATTAAAACCCTAATTTAGGATTTTAAAATAAAACCCTAAAAATTTAAGGTTTCATTAAAAAAAATATTTAGAATTTCATTAATGAAACCCGAAAATACAATCATGGCCATTGAATGATATCCTCATATATATTTAGGGCTTACTTTATGAAATCTTAAAATTTTAGGAATTTATAAATAAAATCCTAAATATTTAAGGTTTCAATAATCATGCTTTAAATCTTATTTAGGGTTTCATTTACGAAATCGTAGAAAATATTTAAAATTTCATTGAACCCCTAAATGTATTTAGGATTTCATTGAAACTCCAAAACATATTGATGGTTTCATTAAAATACTATTTTTTAAGGATTTTATAAATCAAATCCAAAAAATATGGGATTCATTAATGAAATTCTAAATCATATTTAGGGTTTCATTTATGAAAATCCATAAACATATTTAGGGTTTCATTGAAACCTAAAACATATTTTGGGATTCGTTATTGAAACCTAAAAACATAATGAATGAAACCCAAAAAATAATGAGGATCACAAAAATGAAATCCTAATATATATTTAGAGTTTCTTTCATGAAACCATAATTTTATAGCGATTTATAAATGAAACTTAAATATTTAAGTTTTCAATAATCATACTATAAATCATATTTAGGATTTCATTTACAAAACTTTAAAACGTATTTAAGATTTCATTAAAACCCTAAAAACTATGTAGGATTTCATGGAAACCCCAAAACATATTTAAAGTTTCATTAAAACTAATTTTTTAGGATTTTATAAATGAAACCTTAAAAATTTATGGTTTAATTAATGAAATTCTAAATCATATGTTGTGTTTCATTAATGAAATCCTAAAAATCAATTAATGTCACATAAATAAAATGCTAATATATATTTAAGATTTTCTTTATGAAACCCTGATTTTTTAGTGATTTATAAATAAAATCTTAAATATTTAAGGTTTTAATAAGCATACTCTAAATTATATTTATGGTTTCATCTACTAGACCATAAAACATATTTAAGATTTCATTGAAACCATGAATTGTATTTACGTTTTCATTGAAACACCAAAACATATTTTAGGTTTCATTAAAACACAAAATTATTAGGATTTTATAAATGAAATTCTAAAAATTTAGGGTTTCATTCATGAAACCCAAAAACAAATTTAGGATTTCATTAAGGAAACCCTAAAAATCAATTAAGGTCACATAAATGAAATTCATATATATATATATATATATGGTTTTCTTTATGGAACTTTAATTTTTTAGTGATTTATAAATGAAATCCTAAATATTTAAGGTTTTAATAATCATACTTTTAAATCATATATAGGATTTTATTTACAAACCTTAAAACATATTTAAGATTTAATTAAAACCCTAAAATGTATTAATGGTTTCAATGAAACCCTAAAATATATTTAGGGTTTCATTAAAACAATAATTTTTTATAGATTTTATAAATAAAACCCTAAATTATTAGGGATTCATTAATGAAATTCTAAATCATGCTTAGGGTTTCAGTTACATATTGTATAAATGAAATCCTAAAAATTTAGCATTTCATTAATGAAATTTTAAATCATATTTAAGGTATCATTTGAAAATTAAAAACATATTTAGGGTTTCATTGAAACCCTAAAACATATTTTAGGATTCATTAATGAAACCCTAAATATTTAAAGTTTTATTAATAAAATCCAAAAACATCAATTAGGGTCATATAAATGAAATCCAAATATATATTTAAGGTTTCTATTATGAAATTCTAATTTTTAAGCGATTTATAAATGAATCCTTAAATATATAAAGTTTTGATAATCATACTTTAAATCATATTTAGGGTTTCATTGACGAAACCCTAAAACATATTTAACATTTCATTGAAACTCTAAAATGTATTTAGGATTTCATTAAAACCCCAAAACATATTTTGGGTTTCATTAAACACTAATTTTTTAAGATTTTATAAATGAAATTCTAAAAAATTTCGATTTTATTAATGAAATAATAAATCATATTTAGGTATTAATTTATGGATTTTATAACTAAAATCTTAACAATTTAGGATTCCATTAATGAAATTATATATCATATTTAAGGTTTTATTTACAAAACCTAAGAAACATATTTAGGGTTTCATTAAAACCTTAAAACATATTTTGGGATTCATTAATGAAACCTTAAATATTAGGGTTTCATTAATGAAATTCTAAAAATCAATTAATGTCACATAAATGAAATCCTAATGTATATTTAGGGTTTCCTTTATGAAACCATAATTTTTTAGCGATTTATAGATTTATAAATGAATTCCTAAATATTTATGGATTCAACAATCATACAATAAATCATATTTAAGGTTTAATTTACAAAACCTTAAAACTTATTTAAGATTTCATTGAAACCCTAAAATGTATTTAGTATTTAATTGAAACCCCTAAAACATATTTATAGTTTCATTAAAACAGTAATTATTTAGGATTTTATAAATGAAACACTAAAAAATTAGGGTTTTATTAATGAAATTCTAAATCATATTTAAGGTTTCATTTATGAAACCCAAAAATATATTTAGAGTTTCATTAAAAAAAAAATCCTAAAAATCAATTAGGGTCACATAAATGAAATCCTAATGTATATTTTAGGTTTTCTTTAGAACCCTAATATTTTAGCGATTTATAAATGAAACCTTAAATATTTAAGGTTTTAAAAATTATACTCTAAATCATATTTAAGGTTTCATTTACATATTTAGGATTTCATTAAAATCCCAAAACGTATTTGGGGATTCATTAAACCATCAATAATTTTTTTAATAATATTTAGGGTTTCATTTACAAATTTTATAAATGAACCCTAAAACTTTAAGGTGTCATTAATGATATTTTAAATTATATTTATGATTTTATTTACGAAATCCAAAAAATATATTTAGGGTTTCATTAATGAAACACTAAATAAAATTAGGGTCACATAAATGAAATCCATATATATATATATAGGGTTTCATTTACCAATCCCTGAAACATATTTAAGATTTCATTGAAACACTAAAATATATTTATGATTTCATTGAAACCCTAAAACATATTTAGAGTTTCATTAAAACATTAAATTTTTAGGATTTTATAAATGAAACCTTAAAAATTTAGGAATTCATAAATGAAGTTCTAAATCATATTTAGGGTTTCATTTATATATTTTATAAACTCAACCTTAAAAATTTAGGATTTTATTAATGAAATTATAAATGAGATTTAGTGTTTCATTTACTAATTTGACAATTAAAATCTAAAAAATTTAGGATTTTATTAATGAAATTGAAATCATATTTGTGGTTTCTTTGAAACACTAAAACATATTCTAGGATTTATTAATGAAACCCTAAATATTTAGGGTTTCATTAATGAAATCCTAAAAATCAATTAGGGTCACATAAATGAAATCCTATTAATTTTATAGCAATTTATAAATGAAACCCTAAATATTTAAGGTTTCAATAAGCATACTCTAAATCATATTTAAGGTTTCATTTAGGAAACCTTAAAATGTATTTAGGATTTTATTAAACACTAATTTTTTAGGATTTTGTAAATAAAACCCTAAAAATTTAAGGTTTGATTAATAAAATTATAAATCAAATTTAGGTTTTCATTTACAGATTTTATAAATGAAACCCTAAAAATTTAGGCTCTCATTAATAAAATTCTATATCATATTTAATTTTTTATTTATAAAACCCAAGAAACATATTTATGGTCATTGAAACCTTAAAACATATTTTGGGATTCATTAATAAATCCCCAAATATTTAGGATTTCATTAATGAAACCCAAAAACATATTGAGAGTTTCATTAATGAAATTCAAAAAATCAATTAGGGTAACATAAATAAAATCATAATATATATTAAGGGTTTTTTTATGAAAACATAAATATTTAACATTTGAATAATCATACTCTAAATCATATTTAGGATTTGATTGAAACCCCAAGACATATTTAGGGTTTCATTAAACACTAAGTTTTAGATTTTTATAAATGAAACCCTAAAAATTTAGGGTTTCGTTAAAGATATTCTAAATCATATTTATGATTTTATTTACAAAACCCAAAATATATTAAGTGTTTCATTAATGAAATCCTAAAAATCAATTAAGGTCATATAAATGAAATCCTAATATATACTTAAGGTTTCATTTATGAAATCCTAATTTTTTAGCGATTTATAAATGAAACCTTAAATATTTAAAGTTTAAAAAATTATACTCTAAAGCATATTTAAAGTTTCATTTACGAAACTCTAAAACGTATTTAAGATTTCATTAAAAACCCAAAATTTATTTAGGATTTCATTGAATCCCAAAACTTATTTAGTGTTTCATTAATAAAATTTTTTATAATATTTACAATTTCATTTACAAATTTTATAAATGAAACCCCAAAACTTTAGGATTTCATTAATGAAATTCTAAATCATATTTTGGATATTATTTACAAAACCCAAAAAAAGAATGTAGGGTTTCATTGAAACCTTAAAATACATTTTGGGATTTATTAATGAAACTCTAAATATTTAAAATTCATTAATAAAATCCTAAATAAAATTAGGATCACAAGTAAATGAAATTGATATATATTATTTAGGATGTCATTTTCCAATCCATCAAACATATTTAAGATTTCATTGAAACCCTAAAATGTATTTACGATTCACTAAAACCCTAAAACATATTTAGGATTTAATTAAAACACTAAATTTTTAGAATTTTATAAATAAAACACTAATAATTTAGTGATTCATAAATAAAATTGTAAATCATATCTAAGATTTTATTTATAGATTTTATAAAAAAAAACCTTTAAAATTTGGGTTTTATTAATAAAATTCTAAATAATATTTAGGGATTCATTGAAATTCTAAAACATATTTTTTGGAATTTATTAATGAAACCCTAAATATTTAGGATTTCAATTATATAACCCCAAAGGTGATATTAATGAAACCTTAATTTTTAATTCATTAATGAAAGTCCAAAAATTAATTAGGATCACATAAATAAATTCCTAATTTATATTTTGGGTTTTATTAATGAAATCATATTTTTTTTTATAAAAAATTATTGAAATTTTCTAGTTATTATTATTATTTTTTTAATTTATTTTCTTTTCAAGATATTATTCTTGTTTTTTCATTTTTTTAAATATTTTTTTCAAATTTTCAAAATGTTACTTATTTTTCTAATTTTTTAAATTTATTACATTTTTTTTTTTCATATTTTAATAATTATCTTTTCAAATTTTCAAGACATTAAAATTGTTTTCATATTTTTTAATTTTAAGACCATATTTTTGTTTTTCATATTTTTAAAATTTTACTATTTTTAAGACATTATTATGTAAAACATTTTAAAAATTTTACTATTTCCCATTTTTAATTTTTTTACTATTTGAGACCATAATTTTTTAAAATTAATTAAATAATTTTTAATTAAGATCTAAAATTTATCATGTAACATGACAAATTAGTCACATGCCAATAAATAATTAGATAATTTATAAACCTACACCAATATAAATAATTTACGACTTGCACCGAAGTAGTAACGGTAATAACGACTCTCCAATACGTGTAATGTAAGTATTCAATTTATGCTTAAGAGTCATGATAAAGAAGGACTTTTATTTCCAAAAGAAAAAGTTATACCAATAGAATTTAATGCTAACGCAAAGGATCATCCTTGTATATCTTAGTCCTAAGGCATCAAAATATAAGGGGAAAAAAGGCTAGAAAAGAAAGGTACATTTTAAAAGCACCGATATAATCCGATACATATACTTCTTCTTCTCTACTGTACAGAAATTACTCAACATATTTTATTTGTTTAATAATACTTTAGAAGCAGCTTAAAAAGCAGTTGGCAACAAAACATTACTTGAGTATCCTTCCAGTTCTGCCTTCTATACAAAGGTGTGACCTTTTTTTTTTTCCAAAACAAAAGGACAAGAGGCTCTTGAGCAGGTAGGTAGGTGGTAACCAAGTGTCATGGACACAGCAACATTTCACTTATCGGCATTGATTCCAAATATCCTGACCTTGTGCATGTGGGGGATCTTTGCAACAACCAGCACAATCACTGCAACAGAGTTGAAGAACAGCATTGGACTCTGATAGTCTGTTGTGTGTGAGGCTATCAAGTACCTGACAATGACCCAAAACAAACAGTAAATAACTATTAACTTTTAAAGCTCTGCCTATAATAGTAGGTAAGAAAAAAAAGAGACACTTCCATACCCATCGAAATATAGAAAATTTCTTCAAAATATCAAAGTAATGTGGTGCTTCATCTTCAAGATACAATTACAAGATTAGTTTTCTAGTTGAGGTGTTGAACAAAGCTTTATTTTGTTAAAAAAGTCATAGTTTTGAATATTAATTATTAGTTTGTTATTTAACTCTATGTTTGGCTATTATTGTTCATATATGTTCTAATATAATTTTTAAAAGTATGTAAACAATAATAACCAAACATAGTTAGACAACCTTATTATAACTACTACCAAGCCCTTCCCCACTAAGTAAGGTCAGCTACGGATTAAACAAAACCATTGTGTGATGTCAAGAACTAAATCCTCAACAAATCAATTTTTTTCTCACGGTGGTCAAACCACCTTAGGTGAGATTCTACTATATTTTCCTCCATAGATGTTAGCTCTACTTTCTCCCATCACACATTCATTCACAATCCCATCTTGTCATGATTTTCTGCTCATCCACCACAACATCCTCATCTTTGCAACATTTTATTCTACATGATCATCTTTTTGGCCTTTATCTCTTTTAAGAGGGTTTTGTTTTAACTTGTTTAAATTTCTTTTCTTTGTTTCTCTTATGTGCCTTTGTTAAGGAGGGTTTCTTATCCTCTCATTTAAACTTTTTTTTTTCACATTTTAGATTTGAATCCTCTAAAGTGATTGGAAAACCAATGATTGATAGTTTGATACTGTGATAAAATACATGCACATACATAATAAATCATGTTAAAAACTCATTTTGTTGATTTCCCATTAAAATGTAGACTTCTAAACAAACGACATAACTCCAAAATGCATGCAACTTTTAAGCTACATCACAGCTGAGTGGTATGTTCTGTTCATGTGCAGAGGGAACAAGCACACATGTTCACACATAATGAGAGAAAAGGGAGTCTAAATCAATCAATAGTGAATTACAATACCCCCACAAAAATGTTTTAAAAAATAAATCTACTAAAACAGTGGGTGCCACTTCATAACAGAGTGCATGCATGTAACCGAGAAAGTAGAGTTTCAGTTCTGATTCAAAGGTGGGGGCAAAATCCAGAATTGACACCCTAAAACAGCCCTAAATGGCAATGTTTCATAGTTGAAATAGGCTTTTTGCAACCTACTCCAATAACACTAGCTAAAGCTGTGATTTTCTGCAATTGAGTCCACTACTGTAACCACAATGGCTACTACCTCAAAGTGTGATACTATTCAATTTTTGTAGCATGCTCCAACTCGCTTCACAACACAAATCTGCAATGGTGTCACTAATTGGCACTGTTGACAACTATCAATTGGATAAGTTGTGATTCGTGGTTTCCACACATAAACACAACATTTTAATAACACACCAAGAATGACATACATTTATCCACATCAGTGATTCAGTGTAGACAATATTTTAATGAATACTGTTAACATTTATATAACAAGGGTGCACACACGTTCATAGACCCTATGACATCACCAGAAGCAGATACCATTGTGTATAAAAAAGATGGCATGCAAGTTAGAGAACTTACAGCACCAAAGGAACAACTGTGAGAAACTTCCTGTTACGAGTAAGCTGCTTTCCATTGTCTACCTGCTCCCACCAAGTCAATCTATTGTAGATCCCTTGGTCCTCTGCAAATGGAGTTCCCTTCTTCCAGTGAAAAAAGTGATATGTTACCTGATGGACACAACATAATCAATTAAGCCATGTAGAGAAGTTAAATTATTTTAAGTTTTTAACATACATTAACAATAATTTACAAACAACATATTAATTTATAACCTGATTCAATTTAAAAATAAGAAAAGAAGAAAAAAGATGTCCTGCCCATCACTTCATTAAGTAATAAATGAGCAAAAATGGATTCCCCAAGTATTATGTTAATATGTTTGATTTAGAGACATAATCCCCACCCCAAAAAACAAAGGATGAAAAAGAAATTATAGACACTCAATCCCAAATCTTACTGTTAGAAAATTATTTGATGCAAAGAAATATTAGGTTCTATGAAAAAGCACTATCAAATGAACTTATACTTTTTAGAAATGACCACACCTTAAAAGGTACCATGAAACTTGAACTAGCATACTTCTAGAGTCAAACAGAGGAAAAGCAAGATTGAAAATTTTGAATATTGCAAGCAAGCTGAAAACTGTCAGTAAAATAAAAGGAAATCTAGTTCAAGATTCACAACAATTAATTGAATCAAGAGGAAGCAAATATCAGAAGGACTCCTCTGTTCTGTGGCATTTCTGAGAATCTCATTCACCTTCTTTTAACTATATCATAAAGAGTTAGCACTCAACCTTCTCAAAAAAATCAAAATGTTCCTCTAATGATCATCCAAAATGTAGAAGTTCAACAGTTCACAAATAGCACACAAAATAAACTTATGGCCAGCAATTTGGAGCAAAGCCACATCATCATCACAATCATCGGCTGGCAAAGAGATTAAAATACACAGAGGAAACCTTAGACGTTTCCAAGTGAATTCTCTAATAGCATCAACGTCTGCCTAAACTAAGAGGCAAATAATGGTTTAGGAAGAGGCTACAACAAGTAAAGACCAAATTGTGCTTATGTATCTAGTAGAGGGAAAGTACAAAAGGAGGTGGGGCCGTGGAGAGGATACATCTGATATAGTAAATATTTATTAAAGATAGTTTAGAACATGGTGGGGCCATGGAGATGGGATTGAGAAATCAATTGCATAATATTCAAAATAATTACTTTGGCTTTACACTATCAGCAAAGTCTATTCATTAGTGAACAAACTCTCTTTTAAGAAGTAAATGCAAGTAACATATTGGTTAATACATAGATGTTTAATAAACGTGCATAATAACTCCAAAGCGTTTCTCGAGTGGCGTATCACATTCCCATCCTCATTCTTCATTCCAAATAACTAACTTCCCAGCCACGGGGGAAATAAGAACAAGATTATTGCAACATAACTAACTTGCAAGTTGCGAGCCATGAGATAACATGAACAAGATTATAGAACAGACACAACAAATTGCTCGTAACACAAACTAGGAATTGGGGCCACCCTCCATCCTTAACAAAAGAAAACTGAGGTAAAATAGTAAATCATAGGAATACTAATCACTTTCAATTCCAGATTGTGATTTTATGAGATAGCCAAGGTACCTCTGATTTTTTGTATATGCCTTATGAGTTATGATAACTCCCACCCCACCCCCTTTAAAACCATTTATTAAGCCACACATGATGAAATAGCAACTCACATACTCGACAACCACGAATGACACAATAAATTAATATCCTAAGATAAGATCACATTCAATCTCTCATCTTACGAGATTCAACACAAACAACGCAGGCATACCCTAAAAAGCCTTAAACTGCAAGGTTTCCAAAAAAAAGGGGTTACCAAATCAACAAGGCAAACAAATCTAAGAGACCCAAAACCCAATTTCAATTTTATTTTATTTTATTTTATTTAAAAGCAATAATTAAATGAAATGAATAATTTAGGGGGAGAGAGAGATACAGCAAAGTGGGCAATGTTAACGATGGTCCATGCGATGCCGGGAGAACAACCAAAGACGGAGAGAACGAGGATCCATGAAAAGAAAAGGATGAGGATGTATGTGGTCCAAACGCCAGGGTACGTGAACCACTCCGTGTTCCGATTCAGATCCGCCGGTGGCACCGCCTTCACGTACAGTTTTGCCATCAATCCGGAAGATACCCCCTTTTGAGCTTCGATGCAGCAAAAACCCCAATTTCGCGATCCCAATTCCTAGATGCTAAAGCTTCGACCTTTCAAATGCCTTCCTTCGATTACGATGATGTTGGCTGAAATTTCCTATTTCCAAAATCCAGAAACACACCCTCTTTTTTTCTCTCTCTCTCTCTGATTAAAAATATCAAAGGGTGGAATTGGATGGCGTGTGTGGAGAATTGCAAAAATTGAAAATGAGAGCTAAAATTGATATTTAGTCGCTAAATAATGATATTATGACAGTAGTAATTAAAATCGGGAGCACGCACAAAATAATAATGAAAATATCTTAGAATAAGCCCAACTTATATACACATATTCGGGGGCGCCACAGCGACGTCGTTTGGGATTTCTCTGCTTTTGTTGAGTGCTGGATGCAGTTATTTTTTGAACTCTTTTTAGGAATATTACCACACAAACACAATGGGAAAACTAATGTTAAATTCTGTCTTTTTCTTTTTCTTTTTTAACCGATTGTTTGACCAGTCATATATGCAGATTGAGAAGTGCCTGTAACATAGATTCACAAATTCAGAAACTAAAATATAAATTTATTGGATTACAAAATCGAGATATTCATTAAATAAATGATAAAACTTAAAAATTTATTATTTTTAATAAATTTTAATTTTCAACCAATTAAAAAAATGTGTTCAAAAGGATGTAATAGGGAGAGTATTGATAAGTGTTTCTTTTACAAATTTATGTTACTATTTTTCATATAATATATAATATACCATAATTGGAAATATAAAACAAAATTGGTTCATAAATCCCAATTTACAATTACCACTTTTCCAGTTCAACTATAGCAATTTCGCTGTAATTTGATTGGAAATAGAGATGAAAAGCATCCAAATGCAGCATTATTGTCATTTTATGAGGCAAACACATTGCATCAAATGCACAATTAGAATGACTAAACACCAATTGTAGATAGCAATCCGCGAGAAATAACAATTTGACACGGTTAAACAACATCCTCAACCATATCCACTAGTGATATCAATCATTAATTAGACATGCATGCCTGTCAAAAGAATTAATTAGACATGCATCACTTTATGGTAAGAAGAATGTTAAAGATAACTCTTTTAATTGCATATTTATTTCAATACCAATTATTTAGTTTCTTAATTGGGTCACATGTATATATTTATTTTTACTTTTTTCAATATAATCACCATAAAAGAAACTATTTTCTTAATCTCAATATTTTTACTTGAATTATTAATTGAATCCCACTTTAAAAATGAGCACAATCTCTCCCTTTTAAGATTGAGAACTATGTTAAAAAAGAGAAACTCCAAAAAAGAAAATTAATACTGATACAATATTGTTGCATTCCTAATACGAAAGTAGAGTGAATATTTTTCTCCTCAAATGTTGTTCCAATACTAGCTATACAGATGGTCTAAATAGTTTTTTTAAAATTATTTTTTTATATGATTAGTTGAAATTTATTAATTTACATGCATCACATCAAGAAAGAAAATAATTAAATATTATGTAAGATTTACCAAAATTTACGATATCCAAAAAAATTAATTAATCATGAAAAAATATTTTAAAAAAAAAAAGTCTATTTGTGTGAGTCATATCTTGATAGAATCAACAAGAGAGTATGTTTGAAGGTTCTTCTTGAACCATACCATTCAAAGCCAAATTCTCAACTGCCCCATTGATCACATCAAATCTAACATCAATGTAAGTTAGCCACACCAACTGTAATAGTACTAGGCATTGAAGGGGATAAGCTAGGAATCATTTCAGCAAATTGAGCCCCCAATAACACAAAAAGTTTGATCACTTCCCATCCTTTCTTGGCCACTATCTTTGGCTATACACTTCACAATTGTCATTGTCATGCACTAGTGGTACATGTGCCTCCCCTAGTTATGGAACTCAAAAAACCAGTAACTACAATATGGGGAAAGACAACGAAGGGGCGACTGGCTTAGGCCCAATGTTCATCCACTCATTATAGTAACCCTATGTATGTAGAGCCCAAGTAGAATAAATATTTCAAAATTTAGAGGTCTTGATTTATTTTGAAATGAAAACAGAGAGTATTGAGAAAATTGTTATTGTTAAACCCAAAATCAAAATGATAGAAAATCTTAAAAAATCCAGTGGCGTCGCCCGGACTCGAACCGGAGACCTTCAGTGTGTTAGACTGACGTGATAACCAACTACACCACGACACCAATATTAATAATATGAATTTCGGTTATATATAATACTAGTGTATTAGAAAATATTATATCATCAGAACCAACATAAAGTAGATAAACTACCAAATTTTGTTGCATTATTATTACAGAAAACTTGAAAAAAGGGTGCACACTATCTTTCATTTTATTATCTAATCTAATTATGATTATAATAATTGACCTCACCTTATATTTTAAATTTGTAAAATAATTCATTTAATTCTCAGTTCTTCATTATAATAATTGATTAAAAAAAAAAAACCCATCTATGATAATTTTCCCTTGCCATCATCAACTGTAAGATAAAAGTCGTTTGATTTTCATATCCACATTCATTGATTATGTTAGTTAGTTAGTTCACAACATCCCCCCATTTGACCTGAAAAGTCAAACTTCATCTTCTTCCTTAACAAAATTAAAAATTAGCACTCTGATTGACCATCCACGTGTCTGTTCACCCCTTCTCTTTCTCGTCCATTGTTTCCTCATTTTCTCTCTCTTCCCTCAGCAACCACCATTCCTCATTTCCCCCCTCTGATCATTTTCCTCAAAAGATTGGACAATGGGAGACCCATTTGGTAAATTTTGAACCTTTGCAAGGTTTTGGTACCTGGGTCGGTGTAAAAAAATGGACTTCGAGAGGAAGGTGGTGCTGGTGGGTTTCGTTCAATAATGAATTTTTGTTATGACATGGAAGGTTGGGTTTTGAATTTAGGTTCATTGCCTCCAACCATTGTCATCGAATGCCGATTCCAGCGGCGATCGGCATTCGATTCCTCCTTCGCTCAGTCCCAACCTTCCTCCATTCCAATCACAAACTAGGCCCCATCCAATAATAACTATAAATAAACAAACACAAAGGAAACAATTTGTGTTGGGTTCTGTTTGTTTCAGACACTAGAATATGAATTCTAGTACTGCCTTCACATTGCCTCTTTTAAGCAATGCGTTCAGGACTAGGGAACCTCATGATTTTGATGACGATATTGTGGAGAAAGATCCAACTGGCCGCTACATAAGGGTATTATAACTTGAATCACATAATCACCATTCTTCATTTATATGTTTTTGGATTTAATCAATGTGAGTGGATTGTGGTGTGTGTTTTATAGGGTTTGGGGGTGGTGGATGTGCTTCAATTACTTAGGTTGGTGGTGAAAATGTGTTAGCTGAGCTAGAAGCTGTGGCACATTTTGAATCAATGTTGCATTGGATTATCATGGTTGCACATATGCTGCTTTTCAAGCAATAGCTGAGCTAGAGATTGTGTATTATGTGCCAAAATGCATCAGTTTACTTTAGGGACGTTTTTGTTAGGCTTGAAAGTGTTGTTATCATTAGGGATAAAAGTTGTAAATTGCCTATTAGGTATTTGAATTTTTTTGTTTAGGTTGTTTATGTAATGAATTACTTAGATACAACTATGAAAGACAATCCCATACTAAGTTCCATTTTTATTTTACAAACCAAGTGTGTTAGTTATTATAATTTTTAATGCAGAAGTGTAAAACCTATCTCATGTCTAAGATTCAATATTACAAATAATTCTCCATATGAAAAATTTACTTTCTGTAGAGCACAGCTAGGAGACATTTATTACAATATGCTCACATCATTCAAGGGGATTTGTTACATCTTTTCAGTGATTCTATGATTCACCTGTTCTTTATATTTTTTATTTTCATTTGATTTTTTTTCTCTCTTGTTTTTGTCTCAGTACGCTGAAATCTTGGGTAGAGGTGCCTTCAAAACTGTGTACGATTCTGATGCCTAATCTCTCTTTTTTTTAATATTTTTTTTCTCATTATCTCTAGTTCATTATATTTTCTTCCTAGACTTCTAGTTTAATTTGATTCACAACTTACTTGCTAAAATTTTTCTTCAAGAAATTTTAGTCTTCAATAACATTTAAAGCATGCTATTTAATCTCTTTCTCTTTTCTTTTTCGCAGTTATAGGGGTTTTGATAAAGTTGATGGAATAGAAATTGCTTGGAACCAAATTAAGATTGATGGCCTCATGCATTCAGTAGATGATCTTGCGAAATTGTATTCAGAAGTTAATCTATTGAAGTTTTTGAATCATGACAATATCATTAAGTTCTATGATTCTTGGATTGATGATAAGAAAAATACTGTTAACATGATTACTGAACTCTTCACATCAGGAAATTTAAGACTGTAGGTTCTCTTGATTCCCCCATTTCCTTTGTGTCATTTGGTTGTAATGTGCACATATGAAATTGTTGTACACCTTCCTTTGGCTGACAGATATCGTAAGAAGCATAAATATGTTGAAATGAAAGCTGTAAAAGGTTGGGCCAGACAAATTCTTCATGGCTTAGTATATCTTCACAGTCACAGGCCACCCATTATTCATAGAGACTTGAAATGTGACAACATCTTTGTAAATGGAAACCAAGGTGAAGTTAAGATAGGGGACCTTGGTTTGGCAACTGTCATGCAACAACCAACCGCCCAAAGTGTTATTGGTAACATATTACTTTCCTTAAATATGACGTTTTTATCATATTTGTCCCATATGGCACTGAAATATGCTTTTGTTTGTCGTTTCTCTATTTTTAAAGGGACTCCTGAGTTTATGGCTCCAGAACTATATGAAGAGTCATACACTGAACTTGTTGACATCTATTCTTTTGGTATGTGCATATTGGAGATGGTTACTCTTGAGTATCCCTACAGTGAATGCAAAAATCCAGCTCAAATCTATAAGAAAGTTACCTCAGTGAGTAAATCAATTATTGGCATATCCTTGTCAGTTATAATTTCATGCTCATAATATGAAGAACAATTTAACTCATATCTATGATATATTGTGATGCATGGCATTGTAGGGCATCAAACCTGTTTCCCTTAATAAGATGAGTGATCACCAAGTTAAGGAGTTTATTGAGAAATGTTTGGTTCCAGCATCTGAGAGATTGTCAGCAGAGGAGCTTCTTAAAGATCCATTTCTACAAGTTGAGAATCCAAAGGATCCCATTCTTTATCCTTTACAACCAACTATCAGAACACAGAGATCATATTCAATCAGGTCTGGTGGTTCTCAATCTATTGACTTCGATTCTGACAACAAACAGTTTTCTATGAGTATCTGCTCTGAAAGCAACCAGGATAGTCCACATTGTCCTGTTTTTGAAGTGCAAAGGACAAATACAAACAATGAGTTTAGGTTGAAAGGGACTAAAAAAGATGATAATTCAGTATCATTGACCTTGCGTATAGCTGATACAAGTGGTGAGTGTTTGGTCTTTCCTTCACCTTCACCTTGAGTATATGGCATGCTTTCTTGTGGCTTGGATTTTGATATTTGAATGGTGTTTGCTGTGTTATTAGCAGGTCGAGTCCGGAATATACATTTTCTCTTTTACCTTGATACAGATACTGCAGTCTCTGTGGCCACAGAGATGGCTGAACATTTGGAGCTGGCAGATCATGATGTAGATTTCATAGCTGAGCTTATTGATTACTTGATAATGAAGCTTCTACCTTGGAGGAGGCCCTCCCGTGATCATTTCTCATATGGAGAATTTAGTTCTCATAGTACAAATTTAGATGGCCAAACCTTAATGGCATGGCCATGGAGTTCTGTCTTAACTAGTATTCCCTCAGAATTTGCTGTTGGTCAGGATGACTTCTCTGGGTTTGATACAACTCCCAAAGAATATTTTGGGGCAACTGAGAATAACAGCATTTCAAATAATGCTAATGATTCTACTTTTGAGGGTGAATATAATTCTTCTAGTCTGGTTAATTTGGAAGATCAATATTTAGAAGGATATACAGCTTCTGAGATGGTTGACGGAAATACTTCTATGAAAAATTGCAATTGCCTAGATTCTAATGCTAATGTAAGTTCTAAATGCTTAAGTAGTTCCATCTCTGAAGATGAGATTGGGGATGCATATTTTGAGGATTGTAAATTGGAACCAACAGAGTATTGTGTTGGGGAAGAAGGAGTCGTGGCTCTTGGAACATCTACTAATGTTGAGAGCTCAACAAGTAGTTCTAGTTTGTCATCAGAAAAGGACATTGATCATGAGCTAAAGTTTGAACTTGATGTAATTGAGGCACACTATCAGCATTGGATTGATGAACTTAATCAATTGAAGTTTGAGGCATTGGAATCTACTAGAAGGAGATGGGTGGCCAAGAAGAAATTGGTTGTTGTTTAGTGATTTTGAGCTTGTTGATTAACCTATTTTTGCCCTTGTCGAAATTGTTTCGTGTTGTAAAGTTTGTGATCTTAACAGCAATATGTATATTGGATGTGGCTCTTTTTAGTGGAAGTGAGTGTCCTTACCCTCAACCTATTTTTTTTTCATGCTTTGGAGATATCTTTCAATCTCCCATTAGCATAGTATAATGTAGGAAAACGTGTCTTAAGAAAATTTTATAGTTCTAGAAGACACATTCTGATGGAGCCTTTTTGCTATTTCAGTATATTGTAAATAATTGCAGCTTTGCGTGCCACGATTATTGCAGATCATTAGACTTCTTCCCTGCCTGAAATAAGCATTAGCAAATATAACCACATTAGTGCTTTATTCTTTGTATAAAAGAAAACCAACACTTCTTCAACTTCAATTAACCATCATATTTAATGATAACTTGAATCTAATACTCTTGATATTAACCAACTAAAATAAAATTTAAAAATAAAAAACTCCTGATTTTTAAAATTCAAGTGTGGAAACTGTGATTTATCTTTACCCTTCAAAGGAAAGTAGTAGATGAAACGGTTTGTGGTGATTATGAAAACTATGTATGAGTACCATTTGCTATCAAAACAAAATCCCTCCCTCTTTTTTCTCACACCGACACTCACTCCCACAGCTAATCTGATATTGATAAATTTAATTCTCAAACTTTAAAAAACATATAGATTTATTATTTTTCTTTAGGAATTCATCATTTTTTTTTTAAATAATGAGATTAAATTTACATATTTTTTAAAGTTTAAAAACTAAATTTATTAATATAAAAGCCCAAGACCTTTGATCGAAAATATAGTGACTAGAAATACATTTTTTTAATATAGGAAGTAAAAAATATCGATACCTAGCATTAGGCATAACTAATGCATAAACCAACAAGCATACACATCAAAAACCAAAAGGGCAGAGGTAAGTTCAACATTAGATTAATGTACAAGATGATAAAAGAAAACACATTAACACAAGGCTCCATAATATGAATCGGTGACATTTTCAGTTGAATCTCCCTTTCTATTGAATATTGATTCTAGTTTTATTTTTACTTTTACATATGTTGTATTGTATGCGTTTGTTATCTCTTGTGCTTATGCTAAAAGGAATCCCTAGCTAAATATTTGTTAAAGAATTGCATCATTTTCTTACCAAACTATTGTACTACTTTTTCTCATGCAGTCATAATCAACACCTTTTATTTAAACAATATTGTTATTATCAAAATCTGCGTTACTCAATCACCCGCTTAGACATATTATTATTCTTTTCTTCAAATTATTTATGTGTGATTGACGTCACATAATTTTGGTTAGGTACGTATCTTGCACTTCAATCAGCCTTAATGCCTTATAGAGACACAGTTTGACAAATCATAACCATTATTGGTATCACATTTCAGACATGGTAAGATAGGCAGGCTTCTCTAGTTTCTAGTGTTTGGTTTGGTCACTTTTCTATAATTGAGTATTTGACCAACCCTTTCTCCTTTTACACTTTTTTATTTATGAGTAGGAGCAAAAGTGGCAGTGCCAGGCAAATTCTTCATCAATGGAGGAGTTGATGTTGGGATCACGGGCATACTGCTGCTTTAAGTGCCAGAACCTTGTTGCTTTCCATGATGATATTGTTTCCAAAGATTTCCAGGTGAACTTTTCTCTTCCATTTTTGGCATTTTCTCCATGTTTATGCTACTTTTCTAGATTGAAATAATGGATCATCAGCATCCATTTGAACCTATCAGAATAGGATCTGTTGGTGCTAAAGATTAAGATTCATATACTCAATATTAATCATATCAAAACCTTTCAAACACTTAAATTATATTATAATCTTTCTTCAAACTTGTCCATACCATATATTTGTTGTATATGTATATATAGGGCATGGTTTATTTTTGTGTGAATTAATTTGGTGCAAAATCTGGATAAAAAGGGTGGATGATGAAGATGTTTGAAGTTCCTTTTTAACCAAGAATTTTCAAGAGTTATGTGTAACAGGCAAGCAATGGCAGAGCTTTTTTATTCTCTCACGCAATGAACATTATTTTGGGTCCTAAAGAGGATAGGCAACTTATCACTGGTCTTCACACAGTGGCTGATGTGTTTTGCTCTGATTGTGGAGAGGAACTTGGTTGGAAATATGTTAAAGCTTATGAGGAAACACAGAAGTACAAAGAAGGAAAATGTGTACTAGAGAAGTTCAAGATAGTCAAGGGCAATGCATAGTAAATAGATTTTACAGTTTTAGATCTAAGCCATCAATCAGATCTCAATTGTTCATAGATTGATTGTGAATTTCTTGCAAAGATCAGGGGGGGAAGAAATTGAATTTGTTCCAATTTCAAAACATTATTTTATAAGTTACATGATTTTTCCCCATATGTGAAAGTTAAAATGTCCTTTTTCATTTTGTACAAAAGATTCTTTTCAAGAAAATTACAAAGGTCATATTGGTCTTGGTACATGAAGTTTGGCAATTAGCAGAAGCCTCTTTGTTTCTGCACTTTTATCAGCCAAAGTGACAGACTATTTAGGAATGGATAAAACTTAGATACAATTCTATAGGTAACTTTTGGTATTGTTCTCCAATCACATTTGCAGTTTCATTTGGGCTGCGTTGGCCTTTAATGAAAATTGTTAATTGTGTGTTTCACTATGGTAAAATACCAATAGTGATAGGAGAACAACACAAAAAAAACTTCTATAGAACTGTATGTAAGTTTTGCCCTTTAAGAATTTATAGAAGTAATCTATAACTTAATTATAATTTTTATTATTTTAATCAATGTTACAATTAAGTTCATGAATAACTTGATTAATCTGTTTACCTGAATATAACCTAGTTAGACTGATTCTCTATTTTTGCATGAAGTAGAAAGTTTTTCATTGCGAGCATCATTCTTGTAAAATTGAAATTTCAACTATTAGAAAAGTTGAGACATTGTAGCTCTCAATTAAGCAGATAGATTCCCACATATAGATATTGTTGTGCCCCCACACTGATAATAAGATGTAATGTCCGAAATATGTGATATTTATACTCTGCTCTGTCATAAAATAAATTGATCTTTTATCCTTTAAAGGACAAAGTAAATTGAATATGTTTGGCACATCTTTTGCTGTTTTGGATTCTACTAGTTCAAAATTTAAGCTGTTAGAGGTTCTCAGATAATGTAACTATGGTGAGTTTTATGAAATCATATGAGATTTAAGAATTTTAACAAATTTTCTCTCTAATGGTGTAATTCTTAAAAACTTAAAATGGATCATACAATTAATTGTTTTTATATAATGAAACTGCATAAAAACTGAAAGATGGTGTTTATTTTTACACTGACAAATTGCTGTCTGCTAAAGCTTTTGCATGACAAGTCAATAGTTGAATAAGACAGAAGTTGTCAGAGTCAGTTCTTTCAACTGTTCACTTCAGACTGGTGTCAAATTGTGGGGTATGCTGAATGCAGAACTCCTGTAGAATTTATTTGAAGCAAACACACAAAACTAGATAATAGTAAGAAAACAAATAAAAGGAAAGAAAAGCATTTGATCAGTATCTCTATAATCATTTTCATCATGTATGATGAGGGAGTGATTACCATTTTAGTCCCAAAAATTACTAAAATAGCCCTAATATTGTAAAGTGTTAATCAAGGTAGTCTTATGCTACTTTCAGTTAATTATTAGTTAATGATGTAAGAGACACATTAAGTGTCACAGTAGCTTCTATGTGTCAGAGGCTAAAATGATGCTAATTGAAATTCATGACTTAGTGTGTTTGGATTAACTTTGAAAGTCTTCTACTGTACTAGAAGTGCTAGTAAGCTTGATAATTCCAATCTGATTTTATATGCTATGATTAGTTTTAGCATTCTTAAAAATTAGAATTATAATGAATATGACAAATCCAATATCTGAAAACGTTACATTATTGTTAGTTATTTGTGTGACACTGTGACTTTTAGTGGGAGAGTTTCCTAAAAAATAGAGTTGTAGTTTTTTGTGCAGGCAGTGTCTCTGGTTTGGTACTTTATGCAACAGTGAAGTTCTTATCCAAAATCGTGGCAAGATATGAAACTAATTCATCTTCACTAGACCTTTGAGTTGTAGAATATTGTTAATATGTCTATTAACTACCAAATTTAGACCATTTTGGTACAGCTCCACTTTAGACTTTGATCATTAAGTCATTAATTATTACATGTACAAAACATATTATAATGTGAACTTAAACCATAGAGCCAACTCAATCTGTTGAAGTTTTTAACAAGACAGCAAACGTCTTGGGGTTTGAAAAATACTATTAATTATGCCAACATAGATGAACATGTTCAAATAGTTTGCCAAAGTTGTTTAACACTAGTGAATAGCCTAAAACTAATCCAACAAACAATAACTAAGTTCAGCTAATAGAGCTCGGCATTTGCAAGGATCACAATATTTATCTATTGCTTTTGCACAAGAGTGGAATAATCTAATGGATTTATCATTTAAGTGACAGAGTTATTCTCAAATGAGTCAACAAACAATGTCTGAGATTCAGAAACATATCCCTTCCTTCCTGTTGTAATGTCTTGTCTACCATATATATCTTAGTTTATGTTTTAAATATCTAATGTAATTTTTAATCAAAAACCAGTGTTTTGATTCTGTTTGGCACGTTCTTACAGTTATTGTATCAATATTGTTATAATTTCTTCTGCAAATCTTTTTTATAATAGTTTATATTCACTTATTCTCTCTATAATCTCCTCTTCATCACTTTTATTTATTTACTTTTTTTCCCTCTTGCCTCTTTTCTGCCTCATAAGCAGGTTGGTTGTATCAACACAGACACGTTATATGCTGATGAAAAATCCAAATTCTAAGGGGTTCCTCTATAGAAACTCCACCTTGGACTTTGATCATTATGTCAGTATTTACATGTATAAAAAATATTATAATATTTATTACCTAAACCTGAGAGCCAACTCAATCTGTTGAAGTTATTAACAAGACAGCAAACATTTTGATGTTTGAAAATACTATTAATTATATGCCAACGTACATGAACATGTTCCTAATATAGTTTTCCGAATTTCATAATAATATTGAACATAGTACTCTAAGTCTAAAGCTGATCCAAGAGACAAGAACTAAGTTCAACTAATAGAGCTCAGCATTTGCTAGGATTGCAATATTTATCTATTGCTTTGGCAGAAGAGTATATTAATTTAAGTGACGAAGTTCTTCTTAATTGAGTCAAGAAAGACCATATTAATTTGTATGGCTTTCAGAAACATATTCTGTCCTCTCTGCTGTAATGCTTGTCTACTTAGTTTATGTTGCATGTTTTAAATACCTATAGGAAATTTTAAATCAAAGTTTTGATTTTTTTTTTTTTTTACACTTTCTTACTATTATTATTATACCAGTGAAATTATATCTTTTTTTTATATAAATACTTTATAAAAAAAATACATTTAATGTTTTTGAAGCATAAAAAACATTCACTAGCAAGTAACCAAGCTTTTGTTAAATTGCAGCAGAAAAGGCAAATGAAAATAGCAATTTTAATCTGCAATCTGACTCTGTCAAATTTGCTATTTTGACTAGCATTTCCAGCAAGCATTTGATCAAAAAACTTCGGAATGATGGCATTTTTTACTCTTATAAAATGGTGTGATACTTACCATTTACCAACGGTTAATTTTCACCGGCAGAACTTTGTCCCTCATTAAAAACATGTGATAATTGAACTTTGTCCCTCATTAAAAACATATGATAATTGTAAAGTTGTAGGTTCTAGTTAGCATCAATTAAATTAATTCTAGCCATCCATTTCTTATCTTGTTTTGTTTTTTTGTATATATGTGTTAGTAAGAAGAATATTAATACACTTTAAAGTTTTTCTCCCATAAATATTTTTTGTTGGAGATAACTATATTTTAAAGCATAGTTGGGCATTGAACATAGATATCCTCCCAATACACTTTTAAATGAAATTGAAGTGGGTTTCATTATAAATTCAAATTGTATTTCCTGTTTAATCAATCTCACTTGAAAAACAGCTCAATAATAAGTAATGTTAAAATTGTATGTAACTAGTAAAAAAAATATCTTACTGATTTCTATATTATTAATAACGATATTATGATAAAGATAAAAGGTAAATCATGACACTTTTATTTTTAATTTGAAATTTTGAGTTTTCACACATACGCCAAGTTGGCATTACTAAGGATAAAATCTGAAGCATTATTCTCATGCTTAAATTAAAGAGTACATGATACTTGCGTTGCGTTCGTCAAAATTCAGGAAAAAATATACACGAATAAATTCGGAAGTAGCCTATAACAATTAACAACTTGAGTAAGTAATATTTGAAAAACCCAACATTTCTACCTTTCTTGTTTTCTCAGAATGTCATCCCAGTCATCAATGACAACACCATTTCAATTAAGAAACTTGTTCATTTCCTTAATTGTCTTTTTTACTTCTCCAAAATCGATTTAAAATCAACTAAACTCAATTATATTGCTTAGAGTTTGTTTCTATTTCGATGACTTTTACATTTTGAAGAGATTAGTTTCCGTTTGCCGATTAAAAAAATATCATTGATTCACAATCACACACCAAAAGAACAATGATCTACCTTTAGTTGATAAAGTTGTGAAACACGTAATAAAGATATAAAAAAAAAATAATAATAATAAAGAAACCATGGTAAAACTAGATGCTGTGATATGATTTTCTATTTCAGAAAAGTAAGAAAAAAAAAAAGATATCTTGCGATTGAGAATGATGCCCCATGTGGAAAAGTTGCAATCTTGGCGTGTTCTAAGAATAAATAAATAAATAATCATAACACTTGTCATGTAATATGATGATTGATTGAGAACACGACAAAATACCAAAATTCGGCATATAAGTAGAAGAGGAAGCTTCATCGAAACCAAACCATGGAACAGTTTCTGCCAATGAAGATTACGTCTTAACTAGAATATCCTTCTGTTCCCACCAAAGGCACCTTCCTAGAAACCTTCCTAAATTGATGGATATATATTAAATTAAACTCATGAAAATATCAATGGTACAGTCATGAATTATGAATACATCTACTTCTGACAAATAACAATTCAGTCTTCTGATCTTAGATTCCCACCTCTCCAATCCAACTTAATTAAATATTATTTGAGCCAGTAACTTTTCTCTCGTGAACCTCATCACCAAGACTTCATTTTCTTTTGTGCACATAATTCATTACCTTTTTTTTTTCTTAATTAAACACTTACCTTGTTTTTTTATTCTATGTTTAGAACATGCCCTCAATGTGTATTTTGTGTACCTATGCATGAAAGTGGTGTAACTCTAACATAAAACAAATAAATAGTTAGTCTAATATTAGGACCTGATTGATTACTTTGGGCAGAAAAAAACAAATCAATGAAAAAAGCCTATCAAGAATACAATTTCCAAACATATATACGGTTGAGATCACAAATACAAGTTGGCCAATTTGACACCATGATGAAGTACCAAAACGGTAGCAAGAAGAAATTATTGTATAGTCTAGTAAGAAGATAAGATATTACTGTATGCTTCACAATCATCCATGTTTACGATTCTGACTAATTTCTGATATATTTAGTTGTATGTTATTAATCCTTTTTTATAAATTGAAAAAGTTGTTTATTCATGGCATAGAGATTGGTCGGCACTAGTTGTCCATGATTCTGGCCAAATTTCTATATGATAAGTACAACCTCAGTTCCAAAATATACCACCCTGCTGAGAAAAAAATTATTCAAAAATATATGACGTTTTAAAAAAGTTAATGTTGCATTGAGTGTTTTTTTTTTAAAGATGATCCTTAATTAATAATTATCCAGAATAATATATAATAAAAATAAAAGAATAATTAATTAGAGAGATAAATGATATATTAGTAAACTATTTAATATTTTCTAAGAAATTTAAAGTATTAGTTACATTTCTTAATACTAGTGTAAGAGCCAAAACTTCATATATTTTGAAATGGAGCAAGTAGCTAAATCTTATTAACTATTTATTCATTGTAAATTGAAAAACTTAACTACCTGTCACATCAAAGTTGGTAGAAATAAATTGAAGAAAAAAACAAAATAAATTTATTTATAAATAAAAAGTAGTTTTTTATAATTAATTTACAGAAGTCATATTTTTTAAAAAATTATGTTTCAACTTAAGAAAGAAATTCATTTTATTTTTTTTCATATTTTGTTTTTTTTACCCAAACATATCCTAAAAGGTAAAGGACTTTTTACATCTCTATAAAAGGCCATTGTCCTAACGAATTATTATTCCAATATAATATAAAGTCTTCCAAAGTCGTTTTGCTTTGCAACTTTCAGAACTAAAACAAAAGAAAAAAAAAAAGGAATGGAAAGCAAGCATAAGATGATGGAAACAGAGTTTGAGGACCTGCTGCCAGTGATGGCAGAGAAGCTCGATGTGGAGTCCTTTGTCTCCGAACTCTGCGGAGGTTTCAAGCTGTTATCAGAGCCGGAGACGGGTCTGATAACAAGCGAGAGTCTTCGGACAAACTCAGCTCTTTTGGGGATGGAAGGTATGAGCAAGGAGGATGCAGAGGCTATGGTCAGACAAGGTGATCTTGATGGAGATGGAAACCTTAATCAAACTGAATTTTGCATCCTCATGGTCAGGCTTAGCCCTGGAATCATGCAAGATGCTCAGTCTTGGCTCCAGAAGGCTATTGATCAAGAGCTTTTAAGGAAATCCTCTTCATCATCTTAAACCAATATATTCATATTCTAATCATCAATTGTAAGTTATTATCATATCATATCATATTGCTGTATTTAATTAATCTTGTCAGTTTTAAGTTGCTACAATTGATGATCAAACTCATCTTTGTTCTTTGTTCTAATGGCGGTTGGCTAAATGTATTCAAGTATCCACTAGTTTTGTCATTATACAAAAGTCAAATCCAATTAATGTTGTTTGGAGTTTCATGGATATACACTATTAGTGTCAGTTGATCAAAAATGGCTGTTGACTTCTATTCAAGAAACTTACCATGCCCATTTTACACCATTACATGTACTACTTTATCGCCTGTTTTTTCTTGCATTTTTTTCTCACTTGTCAATTCTAATATCATTTGATGGTTTCATACACAAAATATATAGATATTAATGAAATGATTAAGCCAGTCTTTTTCCTAAAAACCAAAAAGTCAATAAATTTGTAATTTAATGTTGAAGATCAATGCGGACATCAGCGTTAAAGAGCACAGAGTTGCGTTAACTTTCAGGCACAAATTCCAACTCAGATTCATTCATCATTCAATTAATAGATTACTGTTTAATACAACTTAGTTTTAATTTATAAGATATTTTTAAATTAAAATTAAAAATAAAAATTCAAAAAAATTATTTATTAATATATTTTTTTTTAATTTAAAATTTTTTTTAAGTTAAAATATAATTAAATAAAAAAAGTATTGAATTGAACTCTATTTATTAATAAAAATTAACAAATTAATCATTAATATTTTAAAATTATTAATTATTTTAAAATATGAAAAGAACGTAAAAATAAATTTCGTATGAGTAATTCTATATAATTTATTATAAAATTTTTTATTTTTTATTTTTTTTTATAAAATAAGTAATTTTTACTTTAATGAACTTTTATTATTTGGTGTTTGGTGCAATTTTTATAGATGATTTTTTTTTTCCTATAATGTATTTTGTTTTGATACTGTTTCAAAGACGGTTTGGTTTTGTTTTTTTGTTAACAGGAAGCATCATGTTCTCATTATTATCCAATTTCTCTAATGTGAGGTGCATTTTATAAGATAAAATATACATAATTATCAATTAAAAAATTTAATAATTGAGATTACAATATAAATCTTATACTTATACAACAAATTTTAAAATTAATTACAATTCCATCTGTTGAACTTTTAATCAAGGATTGTAGATACATTTTATCTTCAAAAGTTCACTCTCCTCGCCTTACTTAATTACATTTTATAAAATATGAATATAACAGGTTGAACTTTTAAATTGTGTTAATAATTTTGTATATCGGGTATTAATAACCAACATTTGTTATATGAAATGATGACTATAAAATTTAAATATATAGTCTCATATAAATTACTCAAATTTTTCACTGGACCGGCCAAGTGAATTACAATAACCAACATTTATTCACATTTAAAAAATTATATATTAAAATAAAGCTATTTAACAAGGTAATACTATCATATAATTTGATCTCACTAAGGCAAAGCAACCCCAACCGTTAAAATCTTATCTTAAGGTGCTGCTAGGAAAACATGGAAACATTAATATTTCACACAACTCGAGGATAGCCAAGGTCTATGCTATAGGCAACGGATATAAATTAATTTTGTCAGCACAATAAATGTTAAAAGGGAAGGTAAGGCTATCTACTTTAAGCACGGGAGATAGTAGATATACCACAGAAAACCTTACACTCATTCTAGTACGCGTATAAGACACTTTACACTAAAAAAAAAATTAAGACATTTTAAAAAAAATTCTTAACCCTTTTGCAAAGTTTCATTTCTAATTATCTTTTACATTATTTTTTCTATCAAAATATTTTTAATTATTTTAATCCATAAATGATAAACACTAGTGTAAATTATCTCTTTATATCTTGTCAGAAAATTAAAAGGTTTAAATACAAATTGAGATTATTACTATTATTCCATCTCCATTAATTAGGTAAAAAAGGTGACATAATTACTCCTAATAATTGTATTAGCAGTTATAAGAAAAAAAAATACAAGATATTATTGATTAATTTATGCTAATTAAAAAAATTGTTTTATTTAATTATTAACATCAAATTTATCCATAATTATATTATTTCTTTCAAAATAACCTTTAAATAATCAATACATGTAGAGAAAATAATAGTAATGGAGTTTTAATTTAAATTATTTTTTTTCATTCTCCAAACCTTAAAGCGAGAATAATAGACAATTCATAACATATATTATTTATGAACTAAATTAAGATATTTTGATAAAAAAAAAAATAGAAAAGAATCTTATAAAAAAGACAAATATCAAAACAATGTCTTATAAAAAAAGACCGGGAGGGGGATAGTATTAGGGATGGCAATATGAAACCAGACCTTACGGACACCCGCAAAAATACCCATACGCGGGTAGGGTAATAACTCGCATATTTGGAGATGGGGATGGGACAGGTATTTACTCGCAAAATCTCACGGAGATGGGTGCGGGTACGAGTACTGTAGTACCCACCCCGCCCCCGCACCTTATGTATATACATATTAATTAATATATTATAATTTTATTATTTAAATTATTCAATTAAAATTATTTAATTATCTATTTATTATTTTAATTATTCTTTTTATATGTTAATTTTGATATTTTATTATGATTTAATTTTTATTTGTATTAGTAGTTCAAAGCAATATAAAAACTATGGAAATAAACATTTGCAAAATATGGAGAAATTAATTCGGATAATGAAGTTAAAATATTATATCTATTTGTGTTTTATTTTTAATATATAATTATAAACTAATTAATTTTAAAAATATATTAATTTTTCCCGTTTAATTAAAGTTTTTGTTTAGATTTATGTTGAATGATTATTTTTGTAATGTTATTTATTTATATAAATCAATATTCGTTTAATTTTAATATTATATAAGGGTGTATTGGATTAGGATTTTAAAAGACTTTTTTGACATAAAAAAGTCTTATAAGATTTTAAAGATTTTGTAGGAAACTAAAAACTGTTAAAGATTTTTTTTAAGAAGACTTTTGTGATTAAGATTTTATAATTTAAATTTAATGGATTTAGAATATAGGATTTGAAAGAATTTCACATATTTATAAGATAAGATTTGAAAGGATTTTATGGATTTCTAGAAAAAAAAAAATTCAAAACTATTAAACAAGCCAACAAGAGCGTGCTTGGAAATATTATTGAACACATACTAATCATAAATTATCATAAGCTAAACCATCTCACCTATTAATAATGTACATGAATTCAAAATCAAAGTTACAAGCTATTAATGCATTTAGAGATATATTTTTCACAAATTTTCATAAAATAATAGTGAAAAATAATAACAAAATATTAGTAAAAAATATAAAATATTTCATTTAACTCATAAAATCAATAATGTCATCAAAATATAAATCAAATAATTCAACAAAAAATACATGATAATCAAAACATTAAGCCTAACTTGAAGAATATCCAAAGTTGTATATGTTTTATAGCATCCCAAACATTACTCTTTGTTTCCTATGTTAAATTGTATATTTTTTCAAAATTGACTGCAATAATTTAGAAAGGTCTTTTAAAACTTTAACTTAATTGTTTGCCCCGAGTTAAAACTTTCTCTAGATTCAGATTTACTTCTCTTATGAAAATTTTTATTTCATGAAGAATTTATGAACTTAAAATGAATGAGACAGTGGACTACATTGTAGGTTTGTAAATTGATTCATAGTGATTTTGAGGTATAAACACATCACTATTAGAATCATATGAAAAGTCTCACCTTGAAACAAAAAAATGTGTAGATTAGAGATTATGTCATTGTCTCGAAAGTAAAGAAAATGAAATAAATAAAAAAGTCTCTGAGAAAGAAAAGTCTCTGGTTGTTAAATGTGATTATTTGCTAGGTTTAATATTTATATGATCAACTAAAAAGTCTATAAAATCTACCAAAATTCAATTTAAAAAAAAAGTCCATAAAATCTTTATAATTTTGAATAACAAATGACTTTTCGAATACCACAAGATTTCATTGTCCTTTGAAAAAAATATTGATAATCTTGATTAAATACCATTAGATTATTTTTTATCATTTAACAATCCTGATTGAATACCCAAGACATTTTTACAAAAAAAAAAAAAAAAAAGTCATTCAAATCTTAAACAATCATAATCCAATACATCCCCTAAATTTTTAATTTTTTAATTTTATATATATAAAAAGTGCGGGTCGCGGGTGCAGGTATGAGTATATAGGTACCCAGAGGGTATGAGGATGGGTATTGAAATTATTATCCGCACGGATATGGGACCGGGAACGGGTACTTTTCAAACACGGGTAAAGGGACGGGTACTATAGTACCCTACCCATTGCCATCCCTAGATAGTATGTGTTTGGAGCAGAGTAGTCCTGATGGACAAATTTCAATCCTACATATGGTTACAAATTAAGTGGTAGGAGCACACCCATTCGCAATTGAACCAAGGCAAAAAGAAACATAAATTCAGTTGTAGCAAAGCACGATGTCATTGAAAAAATATGCATATCAATAATTCCACACTAAACAGGGTCTCTCTCATATTTAGGTCCTTTAGCACTGACTGCTTAAATAGCAAGAACACAAACCACATTAAACTGAGAAGTACCCTTTACTACATGATGCCACCACTTGCTATTCTAACAACTACAAAGTAAAAGTGCTACTGGAGCCTTGCTACTTACCCTAAACCCAGAAATCACTTATGTTCTTGACCTTCGCACTGGTGAACGGCTGCAGATAAATAATAGAATAAATAAGCTGAGAACAAAGGGGGGAAAAGTTGCAGAAGAAGATTAAAATGATTATGAGTACAATACCTGCGATATCTACCATATTCAGGACTCCTTGTCCTTGGCTTCCCACCATAATCAGGACTCCGGCGCCTGCCATAATCAGGAGGACTTCTGTGCCTACCATAATCAGGACTCCTCCGCCTGTCTGGTCCACCACCATTATACCTATCATAGACAGGGCTGCGTGGACGACCCCCATAGTCAGGACTTGGTCGCCTGTGATAAGCTGGACTGGATGATCTTTCATAACCCCCTCCTCTTCTAGGACTGTCATAATTCTCACCCCTCTCACCATCATCCCTCAGAGCATATTCCACAGACACCACCCTGTCCAGGATCTTACTGCAAGTGTAATGAAATCAGAGATTCATTATTTGTATTTAGTGGCAGAAAAAAGCATAAAGAATTTTACCATAAGACAACATAACCTCACCACTTACCTCATATTTGTACACTCTATAGCTTTGGTAGCATCTTCTTGTGTTTCAAACTGCACAAATGCAAAGTTCCGCCGAATTCGAACATGAAGAACATTCCCATAAGGTTCAAAGTGTTTTTCTATGTCACGAACCCTAGTACGGATTGGGTCAAAGTTAATCACAAACAGAGTTTTTGTTGGCTTCTGGTTTGCCTTCGATCCATCGCGATGACGTCCACGTTCACCCTGCCAAAATAATAAGAAAGTTCTTATTAAACTCAGGTAGGATACTGTTATACTTTCATGATCTCATCAATAAGTAAATAAAACTAAAACATGATCATGAAAATACTATCATACCCTAGCCCACTCCACTGACAGCCTTCGCTTTTCATGACCAAATGGAACATTGTCTAGTGCACGAATTGCTTCTTCTGCATCACGCTCATCCTCATAATAGACAAAAGCAAAACCTGCAACATAACTAGTATTAGAGGCATAAACGATTATGAAAGACAGACATCAGCATGTTATTCCTCACCCGAAGTACATCAGCCAAATCAGGAAATCATTTTCCCTGTCAAGAACAAAGGAATACAACACCTGAATATAAGTGAGGGCTGATGCACATGAAGCTGTAGAGGCGTTGAATGAGGAACAAAATCATGATTGCAATTAAAGGTTTAAATCCAAAATTCAGATCTGAGACTGCCAAGCATGCTTCTCCATTCAGACAGCACAAGTGATTTCAGAAATAAAATGGCATGACTTGACAGAATTTCATTGATCCCCTATTTTCAGTGAAGCTAGGCATGGCTTAATAAATTGATTGATGATCCCACTAAGAACATTCTGATGGAAATGTCAATGTTGGGAGATGATGAGGTGAGTGACGAATGATCAGATGTGAAAATGCAGATCAGTGAGTAGTAGAAGGAGAGCAGACAAGCAGGAAGGTTTCCTTCCAAAAAAATTTTTGCAGAGGTTGGCAAGCCAAGACAGAAGCTCAGCATATTTTCCATTAGTAGAAGAAGTTCCTGCGCCAAAAGAAACACTTAAAAACCAGAGGATTTTCTTTCCAAAGGCATTGCAATTGTGGCTTCCATTTATTTCCCACCAGGACATAGGAACTGAACATTTAAGCCACAAAAGCAGCCATATTGTCCACATCCAAATTCCAAAACATGGCCGCCCCAATATCACTGGCTTTTAGATGAACATCTTCTTATTCAACTACAAAATTACCGTTTACTTATAGTGTGTGTTTGGAATAGCTTATTTACATCTTATTTGAACTTATCAAATGACATAAGCACTTGAGTAAGTATATAGGAAAGCTTACGAAAGTAAAGCTATGACCAGTCCATAAGTCGGTTCTAGCTTATTTTAATAAGCTCTCTACGATTGCTTATGAATACAGCTTACAACCTATACGAAAACGGTTTAACCTTATCTTTTCTTAAATTATAAAACCAACTTATACAATAAGTGCCTAATTAACCTATTTACCCAAACCAGCCCTAAGTGATGCACTAACTTGACACAATCACTCAATGTTACCGTATGGGAACAACAGGTTTGAAAATCGATCATTCAACAAGGCAGGGAAAAAAGCAACAACATTCAAAATGGGATGACAAAGCAAAAACAGAGTCAATAAATGTAACGAAAACATACTCAAACTTCATCACCAGGAAAGGGAAACTAGTTAAAAAAAATCCCATTGAAATATTCTACTGCATATTAAAACACAGAAACGCGAGGGTTTTTACCAGATTTCATGTCCACGCGGTCAATCCTTCCATACTTTGAGAATAAGCGTTCGAGCTCTGATTGACGAGTATCGTACTCCAAGTTCCCAGCGAAAATCGGCCTCATCTTCTTTCTTCCCTTCAAATCGCTTTCAAAATCAAACCTATTTCATACAGTGCAACGAAAAATCAAGCCACGGAACCCTAACACCAAAAATCTAACCCAGCAAATAAGAGACAAAGAGAAAGGCATAAACCCACCAATGCCCTAACCCTAACACCCCTTTATCACTAACCCCGCGAAGAAAATTTCTTTGCTGAGAAACCCTAGAGTGATGGTTGAAGTAAGGGAAAGAGAAAGCAGAGAGAACGTACCTGAAAAAAAGCTTTGGAATTTTTGGTTTTGGATTACTGAAGCAGCTGAGACTTGAGAGTGTGAATTTTAAATATAGGGTAGCCAAGTGAAATGGGTTAAAATCCAATTCCCAAATGAGCCCAAAACCAAAAAACCCTAGTTTATTAAAAAAATAAAACCCTAGTTTCGGCATTTTTTTTCTTTTTCTTGAGATGTTTAATTTATTTTGGATTGTTGATCAAGTTTGTACGGGCCTATAGAACTTTTGGAATTTTTTTTTACCACTTTTTTAATTACATATTTTTAATTTTGTTACTATTATTAATTGCAATTTTATAAGAGAATTTAGCATTTTTTATAAACTAAAAATTTATTTAAAAAATAATAACTAGTATTTTAACTTGTCAATGCACGTTCCAAAAAAAAAAAAACTTGTTTATGCACTTCATAAATATTTACTTTTATATAACTTAAATTTATAAACATACTAATACAAGGTGTCCGGCATATATCCTGCACGAATAATGATTTATAATCTATATTCTTTTATATTATTATATTTTTAATATATTTATCAATTAATTTTAAATTCAATGTTAATACAATTAATATGTTAGGATTTTATGCTTTAGGATTATATGTTATGATTTGGTTTCTAAGTTTATGGTTTAATATTGATGATTTAAGTTTTATGGTTATATAATTATGGTTAAGAGTTTATAGTTGATGATTCATGCTTTTAAAGTTCATGATTCATGCTTTTAAAATTTAAAGTCCACCATTTAAGGTTTAAGGTTTGAAGACCAAGGTTCTAAGTTTCAATGTTTATGATTTCATAATTTAGATTCTAAAGTTTAAGGTAACAATGCACATAGTTCAAATGTTTCAATGTTTATGGTTTAAGGTTCGCTGTTACAATGTTTATGATTTAGTATTTTTTGTTCATGGTTCAAGGTTAAAGTTTAGAGTTTACGATTTATGATATAAGTGTTTTATAGTTTGGGGTTTTAGAGTCCAGTTTTAGGATTTATGTTTTAAGGTTTAAGGGTTTGTTCATAATAGAGAGAGTTTAGGTTTTAAGATTCATAAAATCTTAAATCTTAAACTATAAAATCGTATATACTAAATCATGAAATTCTAAATGATACACTCTAACCACTAAAACAAAGAATCATAAATCCTAAACACTAAAACATAAACTATGAATCCAAACTCTATAATCCTAAAAATCTAAACCTTAAACATTGAATCATAAACACAAACCATAAACCCTTAAACATAAACTATAAACAATAAACCAAAGACCCTAAACCATAACCCCTTAATCTTGAATTCCAAACCATAAACCATAAAACATAAATCACAAATCATAAACCATGGACCAAAAACAATAAATTCTAAACTTTAAACTATAAAATCCTAATTATGAAACCCTAAATCATAAACCATACAACTTTAACCCTTAAATCATGATTCCACATCTTAAACCTAAACTATAAAATATATATTCAGCCATGAACCTCAACCCTCAACCTTCGCGGATCTATGAATGGGAAATGTTATGCGAGAACTATGAATTTTAAATCATAAATAAAATTTTAAATTGTAAATTCCAAACTTTGATATCGTAAGCAAAATCCTAAAAAATTTAAGTAATTTTTGCAATTATGATGTTTTTTCTAAACTTTTATGATCCCTAATAATTTATTTATATTTTAGTCCCAACAAGCATCATTAAGTCTTTTTACTCTTCTTTTAATCTTTTTTTTCCCAACAAACCCCATTTTATGACAAACACTTCTTCTGCAGTAGACAAAAGATTTTTAATTCTTTGGAAGATGACATTTGACATTGCGGATTATGGATTTTGCTTGTTCTGATAATAGTCAATGAAAACTATTTTAATTTGAAACGTTAAGAATACAACTTGAGGGAGCAAAGTGTAGTTGGTCATCTTTGTATATGCGGAGCACAAAGCACGAAATAGACATCATGGATAGAAAAAGAAAGAGGAAACTACATCGAAGCTTCAAAAGTATGAGAAAGTTTATATAAGACAATTGTTAAATGCATCTATCCCACTCTCTGGGTTTGGTATGACCAAATCATATTAAATGAAAAAAAAAGAAGTTTAAAAAGAACAGAAAGTAAAGAAAAAGAAGTGGGTATTATTAGTTTCGCCCAGGTTTAATAGTAATAAACAAAGGAGAAGGACAATGTCTAGATATTTTGAATGAGAATGAATGATACATGCAAATCAAAAGTGCTTTGCCGTATAAAACGTAGTTTGGGGTTAACAAACAGAACATCTTTTTCCCCATCGATCTTCGGTCGCATAAAGCTATTGCTAATTATAATTACACGCTCGTTGTTGTAATTCCACAAGATGTCATAATTGTGACATTAACACAGCCTAACAGGCTCGCACTCGTGCCTTTAAAGTATAAGAGATAATCATATAATACTTGCATATAAAAAAAATAGCTTTTAATTTAATTATTCAAGTTTCGAGCTATACATGTTCCCAATTGCTAGGAATATTAATTTATTTTCATGTAATTTTTTATATATTTTTTTATAATCACGTTATTAATAAATATTTATTAATGATTAATATTTATTGAAAAATCCGTCTGATCACTTTATTCTAATTATATTTTATTTTTTTCTCACGAGGATTGAATCCAAGATAATAGTTAAAGAGACTGAATTTATTATCATTTTATCAATTACTTTTTGGTGATTTATTCATATATGATTACATGAATTTTATAGTAACACATTTTTAGAACAAGAATTAAGAAAAATGTTGAGTCCATAGTAAAAGTGGAACATGTTGTTTGCTTTGCTGTGGGCTAGTACCTCGTGCCTCGTGCCTCGTGCCTCGTGGTGAACGCAAGAGTGAAATGGAAAGGAAAAAAATGTCGCTTAATACAAAATCATTTTCGTTAAATTCACACGCAACCCTGTTTCTGTCAAAACTTAATATTTTTTAGTTTTTATATATTGCTAGCATAATTTTTTTTTTTATATTATCGATTACTTAGAAATTACTATCTTATACATAATTTCTAAAATAATTATTATAAAAATAAAAATATTAATAGATATTATCGGTGCATTCTAATTAATTTCTTAAAGTTATTTAATATCTTTTTGATCAAAAGTTGTTATAAATGATTTTATTTGATTAAAAATAAAAAAAATACATACATTTTTTTTTTCATTTGAAGGGATCTCATTGTGTTATGATGACTCAAACAAAAACTCCTTTCTAACACGTCAACTAAATTTATTATAAATTTTAAAAGTCAATCCCGAACATAAAAAAGAACAAGCAAACAACACATGAAATTTCAGATTGATAATGTTGGTGTGTACTTGTTTTTCGGCTTCCCACTACCCGCAGACACCGCGTTCCACCAACCTTCTTCCACCCTTTCCTTACTTTGAAATTGTTGTTCTTTCCAATTTTTTTAATGACGCTTTTGTTAACTATTAATATCAATTCCATTTTTAATTACTATTCTCATTTGTTATATCTTTGACGCATCCATAGGCAACCAAGCCGTTCGCTAGTATTCTTATTCTACAAAATAATACATCTAAGTATAATAAAATTGATTAAATTATTCAGCAGGATACTCAATTATTTCAGAATTTTTAAATAGGTTTTAAGATAATAAATGTATTTAAAGCAAAGTGCGATATGAAATTAAAGACATAAACAAATTTAAAAATGTGTAACGTTGCAGTTAATAAATACTATTAAGCAAAGTCAAAAGCAGAGAAAGTGGGGGTTGTGCAGTTCATTCCAACTACGCACCTCTTTAGAAAATTCTAAAGTAACTGACTGGACTTGAGCACTGGTTGTAAATTATACTGAAAAAGAAGAAGAACAATTTTAAAGGCATCAGGTTCTAAATTCTCTTTATTCAGAGATGAGAGTTTCCTAACCCCACAACACAACACAAGACAATTTATCCAAAGGTGTGTGTTCAATGTTCAAAGACAAGACTAATTGACCAGTGACTTGTCCTCAGTCTTCACAACTTCTGTTTCTTAGGCTAAAGGATTTCCCCCTCACACAGCATCTTTCGGAAAATTCCAGGCCATAGCTTTGCTTGGTTTCCAAGCTAACACAAATTCAACGTTGTCTGCTTTTCTAAGGCACAAATTCTTCTTTTTCCATCTATGTTACTTAACCAAATATCTTGCTTAATCCACCATGCACTTTTATGTTGTTTGTGTGTGAGTGAGTGAGTGAGTGAGAGAGATAAGGTATGCAATTTGTCTTGATTTGATGTTCTCATAAAATGTTTTTCATGTACCATAGTAAAATGTCCTCATAAATTTTTGTCTCCTGCAACCACTTTGTGTCCTTGTCCTTTTACTTCCTGAAAAACATGATTTATTTATTTATCTCTCTTTTTCTTGAATTTTACAGCATGTGGGATAAGGTTGTTTTTTTCTTCTCTTGTTGTTAAATTTTCAGTGGTGAATTTGGAGAAGCGCATGAAGGTTCTAATGGAGGAAAAACCATTCCCTGCATGGTCCTGGTCTGTTGAGCAGTGTTTGAAAGAGTATGGTGTGAAACTGGACAAGGGTCTGAGCACCTACGAGGTTCAGAAGCGGCGTGCGAAGTATGGTTGGAACGAGCTTGCCAAGGAGAAAGGGAAGCCCTTGTGGAAGCTTGTGTTGGAACAATTTGATGATATGCTTGTGAAGATACTTTTGGCTGCAGCTTTCATATCATTTCTTTTGGCCTACTTTCACGGAAGTGACGCAGATGAATCTGGATTTGAGGCATATGTGGAGCCTCTTGTGATAATTTTGATTCTGGTTCTTAATGCAATTGTTGGAGTTTGGCAAGAGAACAATGCAGAGAAGGCTCTTGAAGCTCTCAAAGAGTTGCAATGTGAGTCTGGAAAAGTGTTAAGGGATGGCTATTTTGTGCCTGATTTGCCTGCAAGGGAGCTTGTCCCTGGTGATATTGTGGAGCTGCATGTTGGAGATAAGGTCCCTGCTGACATGAGAGTCGCGACTTTGAAAACCTCGACTCTGCGCGTTGAGCAGAGTTCTTTAACGGGAGAAGCAATGCCGGTTCTCAAGGGGACAAGTCCTGTTTTCTTGGATGATTGTGAGTTGCAGGCTAAAGAGAACATGGTGTTTGCAGGCACCACTGTTGTCAATGGGAGTTGTGTTTGCATTGTTATCACCACAGGAATGGACACTGAAATTGGAAAGATACAGAAGCAGATACACGAGGCTTCTCAGGAGGAGAGTGACACCCCTTTGAAGAAGAAGCTTGATGAGTTTGGTAACAGGCTCACCACTGCAATTGGGGTGGTTTGTCTCATTGTTTGGATTATTAACTACAAGAATTTCATTTCTTGGGATGTTGTGGATGATGGATGGCCCTCAAACATCAAATTTTCATTCCAAAAGTGTACCTACTATTTCAAAATTGCTGTGGCTCTTGCTGTTGCTGCAATCCCTGAAGGCCTTCCTGCTGTTATCACAACATGTTTAGCACTCGGTACACGGAAAATGGCTCAAAAGAATGCAATCGTGAGAAAGCTTCCAAGTGTGGAGACTCTGGGATGCACCACTGTGATATGTTCAGATAAAACTGGTACTTTGACAACAAATCAGATGGCTGTGACAGAGTTCTTCACTTTGGGAGGGAAAACCACTGCTTCAAGGCTCATTAGTGTTGAAGGCACAACTTATGATCCCAAGGATGGTGGCATTGTTGATTGGGGGTGCTATAACATGGATGCTAATTTGCAAGTCATGGCTGAAATATGTGCTGTTTGTAATGATGCTGGGATTTACTTCGATAATCGCCTTTTTAGAGCCACGGGTTTGCCTACTGAAGCCGCTCTCAAAGTTTTGGTGGAGAAGATGGGAGGAGTTCCAGATGTGAAGTCAAGGAACAAAATTCGTGATAATGCACAACCTGCTGAAAACAACATGATGATGAATGGCAACACTGTGGTGAAGTTAGGTTAGCACAGATGGACTAAACTTTATGTTTATGGAAGGTGAATAAATTGTCAAGGTGCTATAGTGCTAGTAGGAGTAACAAAGTGTTATTGAATTTTTGCTGTACAGGATGCTGTGAGTGGTGGAATAAAAGATCCAAAAAGGTAGCTACTTTGGAGTTTGATCGAATTCGGAAGTCAATGAGTGTCATTGTTCGTGAACCAGATGGTCAAAATCGGATTCTTGTTAAGGTGGCTTGATCTCATGCTTTATCACCACTTTGGCTTTTATCAGAAAAGAAATGATCAACAGTTGTTTGAAAGGAACGCATTACTATGCATTGTCGTTTCATTACAATTCACGGTTTCATTATAATTCAATGGTTATATGACTTTTAAGGTATTTTTATAAAAGTGAACAAACTTACCATTAATGAAGGGGTATGATTGAATGATACTTTGAAAAAAATGATATTATGCTGCATATCTAAAAGACATATGATCCTTAGGACCTTTCAGGATTTTAGTATGTTTTCTACTTTGCTTTCAGTCAAATTTAATTAAACAAGTAGAAATGGCAGGTAAAGTTTACTAACGTGGTTTGACTACTGTATTTCCAAGTTGGGGAGAAAAGGGCCAAAAGGGGTTTGTCATGCTGAGCCTGATTATTGAAATCTTATGATTCAAATTTTGACAGTAACTTTGTTGTCTCTTGTGTCATACATTTTTTTTTTTTAATGATTACTACTTTCTTTGCGTGATGTTATTTTGTTTTATTTTTTTGTTTTTAGTTCTTGAACTCACATTTTTCAGTTTTTACTAACATTATGGCTTTTGATTTGTGTCCCACCATTTGGTTTTTAAGTTCTAAAGTAATTGTTTGGTAAAAAAAACAGTTCTAAAGTAATTGCTGAATCACAGGGTGCTGTTGAGAGTTTACTGGAGCGTAGTTCACATGTGCAACTTGCTGATGGATCCTTGGTTCCAATAGATGATCAATGCAAGGAACTACTTCTTCAAAGACTTCAGGAGATGAGTTCAAAGGGATTGCGTTGCTTAGGTTTCGCATATAGCGACACCTTAGGAGAATTTTCAGACTATTATGCTGACACTCATCCTGCTCACAAGAAATTGCTTGATCCAACACACTACTCATCCATTGAAAGTGATCTAGTATTTGTTGGCATTGTTGGCTTAAGAGTAAGTTTGTACCATCACTCTTTTGTGATGCAACTTTTTGAGGACATTCATAATTGTCTATTTGTCTTGATCAGGACCCTCCTCGTGAGGAAGTTCACAAAGCAATTGAAGACTGTAAGGAAGCTGGGATTAGAGTTATGGTGATAACTGGAGATAATAAGTCAACAGCAGAGGCTATTTGTAGGGAAATCAAATTGTTCTCTAAAGATGAGGATCTCACAGGGAAAAGTTTGACTGGTAAGGAATTCATCTCTCTTTCTCATGCAGAACAAGTTAAGATATTGTTGAGACCTGGAGGCAAGGTTTTCTCTCGAGCTGAGCCTAGACACAAGCAAGAAATTGTTAGACTATTGAAGGAAATGGGGGAGATTGTTGCAATGACTGGAGATGGTGTGAATGATGCACCTGCACTCAAGCTTGCCGACATAGGGATTGCTATGGGCATAACTGGGACAGAGGTAACATAACTTTTGCTTTAGTGGGGCGCAACTTTGTTTTATGTCAATATCATTACATAACCCTTCCATTTCTTTCTTCTTTTCTTCTCTTGTGGCATTGTATTTATGTTGGTATTGTTATTAACTAAAGAATAAATAGTGTATGCACCAAGTGTAAAAGGTTATTACAAACTGTCATGTGTGAGAAGTTTGTTAACTTTTATATTAAGTAACTTAAAAGTCATACCAACTATTTCTGATCGATCCAGTAAGTTGAGACTTGATATGTGCCTACTTGTACTTTTTAGCATTTTGATTGAAATTTCAATAAAAGTCATACCAACTATTTCTGATCGATCCAGTAAGTTGAGACTTGATATGTGCCTACTTGTACTTTTTAGCATTTTGATTGAAATTTCAATAACTTCTACTAAACACTACAGGTTGCAAAAGAAGCTGCAGATATGGTGCTTGCAGATGACAATTTTAGTACCATAGTTTCAGCTATTGCTGAGGGTCGTTCTATTTATAATAACATGAAGTCATTTATCAGGTATGTTATTAACGTCACTTGGTATTTCATTTTGAATTTGATTTATCTACACCAGTCCTTCACATTTACTCAATCTTCTTCAGGTACATGATATCATCCAATGTTGGGGAAGTAATATCCATATTCTTGACAGCTGCTCTGGGGATCCCAGAATGCATGATACCAGTGCAACTTCTGTGGGTGAATTTGGTCACTGACGGTCCACCTGCAACAGCTCTTGGTTTTAACCCTGCTGATGTTGATATCATGCAAAAGCCACCTCGCAGAAGTGATGATCCTCTAATAAGTTCTTGGGTTCTTTTTCGTTATCTGGCAAGTTTTACCTAAGTCTCTTCAATTTAATGCATAACTTTGCATGTCTATGCTCAAATAAATGCTTTTGGTATTATTCTCGAATCTGAATTGGAGTTTCTGACCTTTACTATAAAGATTGTCGAGTTAAAACTCCAATTCTGATTAAAGAATAGCCCCAAAAACATCTAAAGAACTATATCTAAGAATTGTCCATATTCATAAATTCATCAAACTAATGATAATGGCAGGTAATTGGTTCCTATGTGGGACTAGCAACAGTTGGCATTTTTGTCTTGTGGTACACTCAAGCATCTTTTCTTGGCATAAATCTTGTGAGTGATGGTCACACAATCATAGAATTGTCCCAGCTTCGCAACTGGGGGGAGTGTCCCTCATGGTCTAATTTCACTGTTGCTCCATTTGAGGTTGCTGGGGGTAGATTGATCACATTTTCAAATCCTTGTGACTATTTCTCAGTTGGAAAAGTAAAGGCCATGACTCTGTCTCTCTCAGTCTTGGTGGCAATTGAGATGTTTAACTCTTTGAATGCCCTCTCAGAGGAGAATAGCTTGAGGAAACTACCACCTTGGAGGAACCCTTGGCTTTTGGTGGCTATGTCAATATCATTAGGACTCCATTGCTTCATACTCTACACTCCATTCCTTGCAGAAGTGTTTGGTGTTATTCCACTTAGTTTGAATGAGTGGCTAATGGTCCTTTTGATATCAGCACCTGTTATTCTGATTGATGAGTTTCTAAAATTAGTGGTGAGGAGTCAAAGAAGGTTGTTGACTAAGGAGAAAGAAGCATGAAGTCTACGGCACGTGGCCACTATAGGAACCAATAAAAGATGGAGATATAGGATGATAAATGGAAGTATCAAGCCATTCTTTGATATGTTCTTTTCTCTAGCCTTTAGGAAAACTACAGTTCATTATTTTATGACAAGAAATTTGTCACTTTTTATGATTGTTACAGTAAATATATTTTATGAACATTTTGTTCAATTGCTCTTTTACTTTTTTCCTTTGAGAAAAATCTAAATGCTGAGTCAAAGGAAAAAAGAAAAAGGCAGTTCTATTTATATTTTGGTATGCTAAACTTCAAATATATAAAAAAAATAGTTGTAGGCTTGCCATAAATATACTTGCAAGTGAGTGAGTGACTTATTGAGGAAAATGCATTTTTTTTTGTCGTTAGTTAGGGAAATCCAAGTTGAAAAAAGGGCTTTCAACATTTAAAAAATATATATATATATTGATTTTTGCAGCAAGCAGCCGCCACCAAGTCCTTTGATTTTTTTTTTAAAAAGGGAACATCATCGTTTGATTGTTTGAATTTTAAAAAATAAAATAAACTAAAATTACATAATAGTCCTTTAATTGATGTTGATTTTTTTTTTTTTATCTATAAAAATCGAAAATAGTATAAAAAGTTTCAACACAATAAAAACTGATTAAATACTTTATTCTTATTTTATTTTTTCCATTTGAATCTGAGTATTAAAACCTGATTGAATGCCAACACATTTGCTTGGCCAAAATGGGAATGGAGGAAGATTGCAGTCCACTATGATTAATCGTAATCACTATGATTAGTTGCTCAAATCAAGATCCAATTGACATTCAAATGCACTTCTATTAAGCTTTATCATTTCATAAACTCCATCAAGCAAGGCAAAAATTTCGTTTCTTTTAGGATGTGATCTATCTTCCACAATAAACATATGCAGTTGACCTCCCTCTTCAATCAAGCTATGTCCAGCTGACTTTGTAATTTTGCTTCCTTTCATCACTTTCCTGAGCTTTGCAACTCCATCCCATTGACCAGCTGATGCATAAATGTTGGAAAGAATGACATAGTTTCCCGGATTCCAAGGCTCAAGCACGAATAGAGACTCAGTTGCAATCTCAGCCAGCTCTACATTACCATGGAAGCTGCAAGCTCCCAATAGAGCCCCCCATATCACTGAGTCTGGCTTCATGGCCATACTTTGTATTACCTCATAAGCTTCTCTCAATTGCCCGGCACGGCCTAGGAGATCAACCATGCATCCATAGTGTTCTAGTTTGGGAATAATGTGGAAAGCTGTGGTCATTGACTTGAAGATATGCTTGCCTTTTTCAACCATGCCACCATGAGTGCATGCCAAGAGGAGCCCCACAAATGTCACATCACCAGGTGAAGTTCCTTCTCCCTGGCACCATCAGTGACAGACACATGGTTAGTATCATTTACAACTTCTCAAGGTTCAAAGTCACTGCCTTAAAATAAATGGTTAAACTATTCACTTAGTCCCTATAGTAGTAGTCCTCTTTTTAAGTTTTAGTCCCTATACAAGAAAATGATAAGTTTTAGTTCCTATACAGTTTTCTTGTAGCGATTCATTACTGTCAGAAAAAGTTTGTAGCGGTTTTATACTGCTAGAAAGTTTTAGCCGGTATTATCAATAAGGACTAAAACTTAAACTTTTATACATGTGTAAGAACTAAAACTTACAGTTTTTATATAAGGACTAAAGCTTAAAATGGAGACAACTATAGGAATCAAACAAATAATTTAAACAAAGAATTAAAAACAACACCAACCAAGCTGCTTACCAGCATTTGATCATATAGCTCAAGGGCCTTGCAACATTGTCCATGGACAGCAAAACCCATGATCATTGAATTCCAAGAGCACAAGTTTCTCAACCTGCCAATCTCATTGAACACACGCCAAGCAACATCAATCTCGCCACATTTTGCATACATCTCCAACACAGCATTGCTTACATATAAATTCTTAAAGAACCCATTCTTCCTAGCATATGCTTCAACCCTGTGCCCAATCTCCAGAGCCCCAAGATTTGCACAAGCTGGCAAAATGCTTGCCAAGGTTACTTCATTGGGCATTATGCCTTTCTCCTGCTCCATCCTCAAGAACAACCCCAAAGCCTCCCCATACTGTTTGTTCCGTGAGTAACCGGATATCATGGTGGTCCATGACACCACATTCCTAGAAGGCATCAACCTAAACAATTCTAAAGCTCCCTCCATATCACCAAATCTTGCATACCCAGACATCATAGCATTCCATGTGGGTACCCCTCTCACAGGAATTTCATCAAACAGTTTCCGTGCCAGCTTCAATGTACCCACCTTCGCATACATATCAAGCAAAGCAGTGGCAGCAAAGAGGTCAGGTTCAAAGCCTGATTTGATGAAATGGGTATGGAGCATTTGGCCAAGGGAAGGGGAAGAAAGGGAAGTGCATGCAGAGAAGAGGAAGTTGAAAGTGTGTTGGTTTGATAGGAAGCCATGAAGGCGCATTTGGGAGTAAAGGGAGAAGCATTGGTCTTGGTGTTGGGGATAGGAGGAGTAGGCTTGAATGAGCTTGTTGTAGAGGAAAAGAGTTGGCTTTGGGGAATGGTTCAACACCATGTGTGCATAGTGAAGGTTTGGGATTTCAAGTAGCTTCTCAATGAGGATTTTGGTGTGGTCTATGCCATTTCTTAAAGTGTAACCTTGGATTTGCTTCACTTGCCTCATTACATCACAAATCTTTTTTGGGTTTGCGCTCCTCAATTGTTGGAAACTAGGACGCTGTTTGTTGTCTCAGATAAGTGTCACTTCTAAGACAGTTTGGTTGGTTGGTCTACAAAAGGAATTAATTAGCTTCTTTGAAAGCCCATAACTTTAATATAATGATTAGGTGTTCGTAGTACGGTTTAATTTGATTTTTAGATAAAAAGTGATCCGAACCAAATCTAAAATAAAGTTGTGGTTTTGTTTGATTCGATTTTAACATAACATCAAATTTAAACCAATTTTTTGCGGTTTGGTTCGGTTCGGTTTTGCGATTTTTTTTTAATCTATTATCATAGTTTAATTTTTTTTAATTAAACTCACATAATTATTATTTTATATTATTTTTTTATTAAATTTTGATTTACATATTTTAGTTTAAAAAATATTATTTTTACTTCTATTTAACATTATTATAAAATAATATTACTAACTTTTTTTTTACATAATAATAAATCATGTTTCACTTTATATTTAATTTAATGTTATTTAATAATATCAATATATTTTTTTGTAATATATAAAAGTATGTGTCATAATATATTACAAATTTATTATTAAAAAAAATATACTATCATATTATGATCATAAAAATTAAAATATTGTTAGTTAGATAATATTAAATATCTAAAAGTAAATCAATATAATTATAGAATGCGGTTTGGTTCGGTTTAGTTCGATTTTTTATAATAAAATCCAAAAACTAAACCAAACCACAAAAAATATGTGGTTTTGAAAATTTTTGATTCATGCAATTTTTCGGTTTAATCGATTTTCGATTTTTTTGGACAGTTTTACGGTTTAGTTCGATTTGGTTTGGTCTATGAACACCCCTAATAATGACAATTGACAAGTGTAGTCATAGCGCAAATTTCAATTTAACATCAAAAAATTATTCAGTTATACTCTGCTGTAGTCTTTAAATTATTAAAATCAATCTTAACAACAATTTTATCCAAATGCTATTGAAGTATGTGACTTAAAATAAGACATAATAACGGAATGGTACTATTATAATATAGAATTTATCATCATCCCGAAGAGTCAAACCACTCATTAAATTAAGTTGATTTATTAAACAAGTTGAACTTCTTTATTTATAGAAGTTAACTACTAGTCCATTTAAAAAACATCTAAAATGTAAAAGATTGAATATAATGCATATGGTTACCAGACTTCTGCTGCATGCATAAATATCAGAGAGCAGTTATAGTTAAGCCAACAACTCAACATCATAACTATCATAAAAAAAAAAAACATCATAACAAAGAGATGACTGCCATACTCCTTGTCAAATACCTCTCTACCATTTCACTATATAAGAAGAATCACAACGAGTTCGAATAGCAAAGAATACAATTATTCCAGAAAAAAAGGTATTTTTTTTATTTTCCTTTTACACCAAACAATAACAACCATCAATCTTCAAATTTACAAGCTATATTATTTGAGACTTTTAATATAGGCCTCAAATAAATCCCTAGCTACATGTCCAATGGTGCTGATTCCTTGACACACTAACAGCCCCAACTGAACATATGTCACAACAATGGTTCAAGAGCTAAAGGGACAATTCATGAGAACTAGCCAAGTGCACACTTGCAAAGCTTTTAGGTCAAATGGTTACAAGAGATTGTGGAACACCATGTGAGGTTCTCCTGGTAGGTGAAACAATGTTGCTGCTTTGAGGCAAACGGTTATCTCTGTTATACAAGGCTCCATTTCCTGTCCAAGCATGTAGTTGATGTCATGCACAATAATGCATCAAGAGAAGGTTACTCCACAATCCACATGGTTAGCTACTTAGCTTAGCTCCTTTCAGTACACAAACTTGAACCAACATTTTTCTTTAGAAATATGAAGATTGGTCATGAAGCACGTTCAAATGTGCCAATATTCTAGCTGACATGGATCTAACACTACCATTGCCCCTCTGAGTTAAGTCAACTAGAGGCATTTGAGCTGAGGCTCCATACATCTGTTTGTATTCGACTAGCCGGAAAATCCTTTCCAAAGCATGCAGAGACTTCTCCTGCAAGCCAGGGGAGGGGGAACCAAGGTATCTTATTATTAGTGGTATGGCATTTGCTTCTGAAAGCACTTTACTACCACTCTGCAGTCTTTCACCTTCAATTAATGTTAATAGAGCATCCAAAGAAGCCTCACAAACTCCAGGATCAGATTCTCCAAGAGTCCTTGTTAGTGGTCCAACTGCATGAGCCTCCAAAAGGCAAAATGATGATTTGACTGAGCATATTCCTCCATGAACCATGCAGCCAATATCAGCAGGAGCTGAGAAGCACCATAGTCCTTTGCGCTTTGGTACTGCCCGGCTCAGCTTAAATGAGCTTTTAGAAAATTGAGCTAGAGACTGCGCCACACGTTGTTTTGTCAAGTTGGTCCCATTTTCAAGCAGCTGCACTAAAACAGTTATGATCCCAGTTTCAGCTGCACGCTTTTGCCATTCCAAGTTTGTTGGAACTGTAAAACGGCATAGGGCACCAATGGCATTCTCTACTAAGTTGTTCTTTTGATGATCTCTGTCTTTCCCATCTTGGACATAACTATTAATGATTGGTAGTGCACCAGCATCCAGAAGCCACTGAGTTATCTGGTCAACTTCTGGAAGATAGCATATTATTCCCATGGCAGAAAGTATTTCCTCTTCATCAGAGAAAGATTTTATGATCTGGAGTAGAGTATTAATGCATTTCTGATTCACATGCTCCTGTATGATGCCTTCATCACAACTCTCTACCAAGCAAGAAAACAACTTTACAGCGCTTGCTCGTAGGTTTAGGTTTTCATTCTCACACAGTTGAAGCAATTTTGGAATCGCTGAGCACTGTTCATAAATGAGCAGACTAATTCAATTGTGGTATATTACCATGCAACAAAAACTGAAAAATAGTTCAACATTTTAGATAAGGACAGGTGAAGGAGGGGCAAAAAACAGTAAGTAGACTTAAATCCAAACACTAGTTCTTTTCTATATGTCTTGGCATTGACCATGTTGGGTGATTTGCCTATTTAGTGCACTAGAGTCATGATTCAACAGAAAAACATTTCTAGCAGTTGTATTGTAAGTGCACTTAGCTTCAGTAAGATTCATACCTCTATTAGTTTGGTTCTGATAAATGAAGCTGAGGGTGTTTGACACAAGGAATAAAAGGTCTGGATAATGTTCTGTTGCACTTGCACAACAGGCTGTGTGGCAGTAACTAGAGTGAAGAGATTAAAAACATCATCATCAGAATCTAGTAATAAAACAGGTGTTTGAGCATCCTGAGAGATAGTTGATGCAGCAAGTTGCATGATTATGCCTGCTACATCTTCCCACAAACTTGCAGTGTGTATGCTTTGATTGAAAAGGAGGTTAAGTAGTGGCTTTGCAGCTCCCTGTCTTATCATTTCCTGTCCATTTATCTTTGAACTGGATAAATTCCTAAGAGCTTTAATAGCAACTATTTTCACTTGTAGATCATTATGTGAGAACATTTGAAGAAGAGGAACCAGTACACCGCCATCAAACAAAGACTCCCTATTGTGGTCAGTTAACTCCATTTCTGCTAAATTTGTGGCCATAATCATCTTTACATCATCTTCTCCTGCATAGAGAGAGGGAGAAACAGATTAGATTGTCTTTTTGTAGCCAACATTAGATTGATTGAAGTAGTGTCCTTAACTGAAATTTATTCAGTTCTCAGAAACTTAATAACAAAAGCATAACATACTTCATTACACTACTAGTTGCACAAGATAAAAAAAATATTTGTGAATCCAATCTTTTATGTTACATGCATATCTTTTAAAAGAAAATGAAGAGGGGGAAAAGAATGTGCAATTGAATACTAATACACTGACTCCACTTATGTAGGTTAAAGAACAAACCTGTGGAGAGACGCTGCAATAAATGCTTGAAGTAATTTGCTTTTGCCATCTGTATAACATTCTGATTGGAGTACGAAAGATTCTCCAATAGCTCTGTTGCATCTCTAGCAGCTTGACTGTCATCTCCACTTGACATGGTTACCAACAGTAGTATGCAACCTTGAACTTTTCCAATGTGTTCTCGTGCCAAATCATATTTGGATAATTCAAGCAGTAATGCTACTGCTAATTTCCTTTCCTCAGGACGACGTCCAAGAGATCGAACAATCGATTCAATTGCATGGTCAGCTGTTGAAATTCTTTCCTGCAGAACAGAAAGTTCAATAGCATGGCTGAATGTCCATTACGAAATCACATATAGTTCAATAGCATCATTTAAAAAGGAGATTCAACCATCTATCTTGTACAGCATGATCAAAATTCTAGATAAAATTGATTATTTTTTATTCACAGGCTCATTATTTTGGTACTGTTTTCTAATGTCTAATAGTGGAGCTGGATGGATTAGATTCATTAGAAAGGTCCTAACCAATTGTTCCTTGGCTCTCAGATAGACTGCATCACATATTCACATTAACTTTGAATTTCTTCTCCAGATTCATTTTTGGCCATGTTTGGTTTCTAGAATCTAGCTTAAAGGGAAAGTAGGTAATATGTTCATGTTGTTGAAGCTAGAATCACTTTTAACCAAAATGTCTAGATTCTCTAGGATACACTTATTTTATTTAAAAATATGGCTGTCATTGATCAATATATCTTATAAAGCCCAATATTGAATGTAGCAAATTTACTATGCACCTTGTTAAAATAAAATAAAAAATAATTAGAGAGTATCAATTTAAGTACCTTAGCTTCTTCATTATCCTTTGCTAGCATGCCAAGAATGACAAGAGATAACTTCCTTATATCACGGTTTCTTGACAGAATTTGGATGAGAGTTGTTATGTAATTCTCCAGAATAACCCATTCCCTGTGTTGGTCTTTTTCTTCACACAAAGTCTGAAGAGTTTGCAGATCCTGCAGCACTTCCTCATCATTTCCAGACTGGATTTTTTCTTTCAATGTAGCAATTGTAATCATTATATTTCTATCCTTCCACTCTTGTATAGATTGTTTCAACTTTTTGTTAGGCCTCAAAATTGATGTGTCTAAAGGAATCAAGGTCAAGGGGCACAATTTATTCCCTTCTGCAAACCACTTCTCTATGGCACTTCTCTCAAATGTCTGCCCTGATGAAATTTCTACAGGATCCACCATTACATCCTGAGTTATGGGGCAATAAAATGACTGCAAAGGCTCCAAGATTTGACTTCCTAAAGATTGGCGTTTTGCAAAGTATTTGAGTTCCTTGTCCTTAGGTGATGAAGCTGCATCAGCCCTTTCCAACAAAGCAATGATTTGATCCATATGCATAGCTTCAGTTAAGTCCTTCCTAACGCGTGCACTCTCAATCTCACTCTTGAACTCTTCAAGTTCCATCTTTATTGTTGAACTCTCATTCCTAATCCCAACAGCCTCAGAAATGAGATTCAGCAATTTATTCGCGTAGGAACGGTCCACATTGTTTTCCCTTATCCCTGACTCAATTTTCTCTAAAATCTCTTCTTCAGCTTGAGCTGCCTTAAATCCTGCTGTCTGCATATTGTCACATAGCTTCTTGATTTCTTCAACCATTCCTGAAGAAAGACCTGTTGTGGCTAAAGGAAGAAGACCAAGTGCTCTACTCAGCTCTTTTGTGTGGTTTTCTAAGCTATTAGCTATGGACCTGCAGTTCAGTAGTAGATAAACCCTGCTCTTCTTGCTGCACTCTACAGTTAGTTGCTTTGCCTCTTTAATTTCTCTGTTCATGTTCTCGATGGCACGGTTGAATGTCTCAGAATCACTGACTTTTCCTTTCCTCAATTCTTCCAAGACAGGCTTAATTCTTTCCATGTAAGCAGAAAGTTCCTTGAAACTATCCTTCTTCACAAGGACATCATTTGCAGTAACTAGGAAATCAGCAATGGCCTCAACAGTTTGAGAAATGGCTGTTCCAGTGGGACCAGATAACATATCTAGAACCATCATCGTGCGACACAACTACTTAGGCAAGGAAATAAGGCCCTTTTCCTTCCCATGAAACAAGAACACTGTCACTATTATTAATGTTGGCAGAAGGGTGGTGGCAGAAATTTCCCAAAACTTCTGATGGATACACTTCCATACTCATTCCAATTCAATTCCAAATGCCTAAATCTGATACCAATATATTGAGAAATTATTATTTTTTTATCAGATTCATTTTCTACTTTGAACTAATGATAAATTATGAGTAAACAGACAAATTAGTCCCTAAAATTATGTTTTAAGGTTCTTGAATGTGCAATTTTCAGTTAAATAACTCCCTACATCAAGAATCCTATAAACTAATTAAACTGTTTACTCAATAAATTATTATCATAAACTAGTGTACATTTATTCTCTTAATTGGTTTGGGACGATATTATGAATAAAGAAATCGCACTAAACTTTGAACAAATATTGACAATCTCTTTAGCTGAAAAATAAGTCACATTTCTCTTTTTTTTTCTTCAGCACAAACAACAGATTCTAGACCTGACATCTTGTCCAGCTTGCTGTAAGGAAGGAAGAAGAGCAAATTGAGATGAATCAAGAACCTAAAATTGTTTTGACTACATTCAAACATACATAAAAGTTGATCTTCTCCAATCTGCAATACTCTATGACAAAGAAAAATGCCCATTTATGCCATTATGAATTTTAAAGAACTGAGACTAAGAAGGGCAAAGTTGACTTGACTAGTTTGACACCCCTTCTTTTCCAAGAAGGGAAAATAATGCCACTGTTTCAGTTTCTTTCTCCATTAACATTTTCTCAGTTCCCAGGCCAAAAAAGAAGGCAAATTCATCTCCTAAAAAAGCTACTCCTTCCACCCCAACTATAGAATTCTAACCCTTTTTGGTTAGGCAACAATATCAAACACAAAAAAGCTAAAACTCAAGGTAAACGAGATGTCAAGCAAGAAAGCTAAAAAAAACAAGCAACAAGGGAAGAGTCAAAGTCAACACATACCTGAGGGAGCCATGACTGATAATTGAAATGAGAAACCCCGTTTCAGCAAAGACAAACTAATTAACTAACTTTCCCTGATGAGAAACTAGATCTTATATCACACAGGCTGAGATAACAACTTGAATTGAAAGAGGTTGAATTGTGTTGAACCAATGTTCTGTTCTGTTCTGTTTTGCTCTTCTTCTATGTTCTAATTTCTATCCCAACCCAAGAAGACGTCTCCTTTGTCTAAGTCTAGAAGACTTTTCCTTCCCATTTCCTTTCCCTGCCTTTGTTTGACCAGTTAGCTACAAAGTAAAGCTTCTCAGCTGCTGCATAATGTTTACCATTATTATTATTATTAATTAATTATAAATATAATAGTTACTGGCCCCTTGCAACATGGTTCTTGAAAAAAATTGACCATGATGGATGAATGAACCTTCGAGACATGTTTAATGATCCTATTAATTTGATTTGTACGGAAATGTTATCAGTGAAATTGTAAAAAAACAAAAAACAATTATGGGCCAAAAACATCATCGTTACTGTAATATTCCAGGTCCATAGTATGAATTATAGTCCATTCAAAAAAAAAAAAGTATGAATTGTGACTTTTATTAGTTTATTTATTCCCTTTTTTATTGTAACAAAAAAACTATTGATATATTTATCCCCTTTTTCCTGGTAATGTACATAACCATTATATTTAAAATTTTCAAAATGATTAATAACTATATCTATTTAATAAAAATCACAATATTTCACTAAATTTAAAATAAATTTTAATTTTTACAATAAATATATTTGAAAATTACTAATCATAAACACACAAAAAATAATATCTACAGTAACATAAATGAACACTCAAATTTAAATAATTAGTATATATTCATATTTATTATATCCATATTCATTCTGAATTTATGTATTTTATATAGATATTGAATTACTATTATTACTTGGAGAAAAAATAAATCATAATAAAATTAAATAGGCTTAATATTTGTGAAATAAAGATGTGTTCAATTAAAAATATAATTAATCGTCTTTTTTATATGATTATGTTTGATGTAATACTAATAATTTTCAAAATGATAATTTTATTTACAAATGATATTTAAAAGGAAATAGTACATACAAATATAAAAAAATGTATAGTCTAAACAAACCCACGTCAGTATGTGTGACAGACATTTTATTTGTAGAGTTCAGAAATGTAATTAATATTTTAAATTTTAATAAAATGTATTATATAACTTCTTAATATATTATTTATTCATCTTATTAATTATATTTTTCTCATTTAATACACAGTAATAGTTACTCCCACCAAAGGTATTTCATGAAAAAAAATATTGATTTTAGAAAATGATAACTAATTTAGAAAATGTTATTTTTACTAAAACGACATAGGAGTAATATATTTTATTCAACTGTTGTAATTACAAATAACAATAAATGATAAATAAAATATAAGGGTCTCAATGGTGGAGTCCTTCGACATTAAATTGTTGAGTACAATAATTCTTTGTAACTAAATGTTATGTTTGAGGGTATGCTTAAGAGAAATATTCCATAATGCATCTTCTCTATTTTTATTAACTTATAAGTCTAATGATACAAAATATTGTTGAAAAATAAAATTGTTTAATATTGTTTCTTCTCAATTTAAAAAAAAATTGAATTTAGCCATGTTGTATAATTAAAACAGCTAACTTATGATAAAAAATAAAAAAAAACTGCATAACTTTAATTTAAAATTAAGTCAACATTTGTAGTTATACAATTTTTTAAAAAATATTATTATTTGTTGAGTATGTATATAGATTTATTATTTTTTTAAATTGAAATATCCATGAAAAGGTTAAATAATATGAAAAAATAAATATAATGTCTTAAAAATTTGACAAAAAAAAATTAAAAATATGAAAGAATAATGCCTTGATTTTTTTTAAAAGTTAAAAAATTTAAAATATTTGAAAAAACAATACTAATATCTTAGAAAGTTTGAAAAAAAAAATAATGACTTTGACAGATTAAAAAAATAAGAAAATTAAAATATATGAAAAAATAAGAATAATATTTTAAAAATTGATTTTTTTAAATACTAAAAAACAACAATAATTTTTTGAAATTTTTAAAAAATGAATATTTTTAAAAATATTAAAAAAACAAGAAGAATATCTTAAAAATTTGAAAAAATATTAAAAATTAAGATAAATGTCTTCAAAATTTGAAAGAAAATGAAATTTTTAAATATTATAAAAAAATAATAATATCTTAAAAAATTGAAAAAAAATAAAAATGTGAAAAAATAAGAATAATATCTTGAAAATTTGAAAAAATAATAGTAATGTGTTTAAATTTTAAAAAAATAAAAATTTTAAAAATATTTAAAAATGAATAATGTCTTAAGATTGTAAAAAAAAAAAATTTAAAAAGAATAATGTCTTAAAAAATCAAAAAAGAAATGTCATAAAAAAATTTTTAAAAAAATCAATTCAAATTAAGTCATATGTGACTTGTGAATGCCCGAGTTGATATATTCCAATTTTTAATAATTTTCAAAAATCAAACTAAATTAAGTCAGTTTAATTAGTTTGACTCCCCTCAGAACACGAACCGAAACTATCCATGTAATGACATTTTTTCATGTTTAATAGTAAATTCAAAACACTTTAGATTTAGTGTCTAATATAAGTACACAACAAGGACATAAAACCCAAAAACATTAAGATGAAGCAACAAAATCTAACACAATTGATAAAAAGATAGATTCTTCAAACATGTTATCAAGTGTTTAATTCCTAACAGAAAAATGAAGAAAAAGAAGAACAAATGAGCACTTTAAAATGGTTGATGGGGATGGATCTCTTGCATCGCTTTCTTTGACAGCACATCCAACGCTGTGTTGGTTTCTCTAAAAGTCACTGATGACTAATTGACCATAGTTCTGTCGGTGTTTGTTGTAAGAAATCAATTGCAAAAAATTTGTTATTCCCAAGCTATGAGGCATTTTCAGACCTTCCAAACAAATATTCAAAAGTCAATTTACACCGAGAGAGAGGACATATAAAGTAAAAAGTGTACATTATATTATATATAATATAGATATCCATACATCATTACTTATGAATAAAATGTGTGGAGGCTCTCTTTATTTGATACTCTCATTTTCTATGACTTTTATGGAAAGATTAAAAAAGACTTAAAATTCAAAATGTGCTAGACCAATAAAATGTAATTTAAGGCAAAAAATTTGAAATTGCATTTAATGTATTGGTTCAAAGTTTTGGCAATAAATAGCACACTAAGTGTTCTAAGTGAGTATTTCTTTTATTATATAAAGAGATATATTTTCCTATTATAAGAGAGAGTATGTAATTGTTATCTCCTTATATTTAGAGAGAAGTTGTAAGTTCTCTTCTATTTAGTGAAAATATTTCTCTGGTCTTGTCCGTGATTTTTCCCTTATTCGTTAAGGGTTTTCCACGTTAAATATTGCGTGTTAATTCATATATTTCTCATCTCTATTTTAGTTATGAGTTATTATTCTATCACTTTGGTACATAATAGTGGTATTAGAGCCATTGGTTGTTGATATTATTCCGCTGCAATAACACGTTGGTATGCTGAAATAGTGCCGAAGAAAATTCTTAGTATGCTTTGTAACTACAGTATAGTTTGATCTGTTACATCAAAAAAGAATTATTCTTGTTACTGGATATATAATGCGTAGTATGAAAGTGCATGTCTAGGAAAGTTCTGGCTAAGGAAAGACTTGATATTTAATTGTGTCCATTGGTAACCCACCTCTCTTTCTTAGGAACTTACTTGGTGTATTAGTTCACGGTCTACGATCACTATTCCAGTAGGTGGTACTATTCACGGTTGAACCTGTGTAAGTCAGTTCTTTTTAATGTGAAACCATAGCAACAAAATATGAGATAGAGAAATTTATTGAGAGTAAATTCTCTCTTTGGAAATTGAAGATAAAAACAATTTTGAAGAAGGATAATTGCCTAGATGCAATTGAAGGCAAGCTTGTAGATGTCATTGATGAAAAGTGGAAAGAAATGGATGAAAATGTTATTGCCAATTTACACTTAGTAATGGAAGACTCGGTTTTGTCTAGTGTTGCAGAGAAGAAGACCGCAAAGGAGGTTTGGGATACCCTCAACAAATTGTACGAGGTTAAATCATTTCACACAAAAATATTCTTGAAGAGGAAACTCTACACTCTTGAGTGAGTCCACTTAGGTGACAGACCACATCAACAATCTAAATATTTTGTTTGCTCAGCTTTATGTATCAGAATTCAACATAGAAGAGAATGAGCGAGTAGAACTTCTACTTCAAAGCTTACCAGATTCATATGATCAACTCATCATCAACATAACAAATAATAATATTATTGGTCGTCTAACCTTTCATGATGTTGCCAGAACTATTCTTGAAGAAGAATCCAGGCGAAAGAATAAGGAGGACAAGCTGGAAAATTCCAAGCAAGCAGAGGCTTTAACGATGACGAGAGGTAGATCAACGAAACGTGACTTTAGTGAGAGTCATAATCATGGTAGATAAAAGTCTCAAAGAAAAAAGAACCTTAAATGCTACAATTATGGCATAAAAATGCACTTGAAAAAGGATTGTTGGCACAAGAAGAGTGGAGGAAATAATTTTGAAGCATCAACCTCTCAAGGTTGTGTTGCAAGTACCTCAGATGATGCAGAAGTTTTGTATAATGAAGCACCAATTAGTTCTAGAGGTGGGAGACAACTCCATGATTGTTGGATATTGGATTTAGGTGCAACCTGACACATGACTCCACATCGAAAATGGTTTTACACTTACGAGCCTATCTCGGGAGGATCCGTGTTCATGGGAAATGATCATGCCTTGAAAATTGCTGGAGTCGGTACTATTTGATTAAAAATGTATGATGGTACTGTACGCAAGGTTCAAGTGGTATGACATGTGAAAGATTTAAAGAAGAATTTATTATCCGTTGGACAATTGGATGACCTCAGGGGTAAGATCCATTTTGAAGGTGGAATCTTGAAGGTAGTGAAAGACAATCTTGTAGTGATGAAAGCCGAAAAGATCACGGCTAATCTATACATGTTTTTAGGAGATACAATGCAAGAAGCAGATGCATCAGTTGCAACAACAAGTCAAGAAAAAGCAACGATGATATGACATTGTAGACTAGGTCACATCTCAAAGCGATGCCTAAAAGTTCTTCTGGAACATAATCTCTTACCCGGGCTCAAAACAGTTAATTTATCGTTCTGTGAGCATTGCGTGATGAGTAAGCAACATAGATTGAAGTTTGCTAAAATAACTATAAGAAGCAAATACATGCTAAACTTGATCCATTCAGATGTGTGGGAATCGCCAGAGAAGTATCCCTAGGAGGAGCAAAGTATTTTGTATCATTTATTGATGATTATTCCAAGAGATTGTGGGTGTACCCGATCAAGAAGAAGTCAAATGTGTTTCTAGTATTCAAGGAATTCAAAACACGAGTAGAGCTTGAAACTGGAAAAAGAATTAAGTGCTTGAGGATAGACAATGAAGGAGAATATGTAGATGGTGAATTTTTGGCATTCTGTAAACAAGAGAGTATTTTGAAACAATTCACAGTTCTACATACACCTCAGCAAAATGGTGTGGCAGAGCAAATGAATAGAACTCTCCTAGATAGAACAAAAGCTATGTTGATAACAGTAGGGATGACCAAATCTTTTTGGGCTGAAGCAGTTAAAACCGCATGTTTCTTGATAAATCGATCACCATCAACATCAATTGGTTTGAAGACTTCAATGGAGTTGTGGAAAGGAAAACCAGCAGATTATTCTTCCTTACATGTATTTGGATGTCATGTGTATGTAATGTACAACTCCCAAGAAAGAACAAAGTTGGATCCAAAATCCAGGAAATGTATATTCTTGGGCTATGCTGACAATATTAAGGGGTATCGTTTATGGGATCTTACTGCCTATAAAGTTGTTGTTAGCAGGGATGTAGTTTTTGGAGAAAAGGAACTGTAAAGTTAACAAAAAAATGACAGCACTAAGAAAGACATTATTATGGTGGAAATGGAGAAGAAGTCAGGAGATGATGATGACTCTTCTAAAGCTGAACAAGAACACAAAGAAGAAAAACCAAATGAGGCCAATGGTGAACAGGTACTTCAACGATCAACACGACTAAAGTTTACACCAGCTCGGTTCTCAGACTGTGTCATGGTAATTCATGATGTGTACTGCCTCCTATCTGAAGAAGGGGAACCATTAACCTTTCAAGAGGCTGTGAGTGGTTCAGATGCTTCTCTATGGATGACAGCAATGCATAAAGAAATGGAAATCTTGCATAGAAATAAGACATGGAAACTTGTTGAACTTCCACAAGGTCAAAAAGCTATTGGGAGCAAATGGATCTTTAAGATCAAACGAGATGGCAACGATTAAGTGGAGCGATATTGTGCAAGATTGGTTGTTAAAGGATATGCGCAGAAAGAAGGCATTGATTTCAATGAAATATTCTCTCCTGTTGTCAAATTGACCACAATCAAAGTTGTTCTAGCTATGTGTGCTGCATTTGATTTACATCTTGAGTAACTTGATGTAAAGACTACTTTTCTCCATGGAGAACTAGAAGAGGATATATATATGCTCCAACCGGAAGGCTTTAAAGAACAAGGAAAGGAAAACTTGGTTTGTAGGTTGACCAAATCTTTGTACAGTCTAAAGCAGGCGCCAAGGTGTTGGTACAAGAGATTTGATTCCTTCATAATTAGCCTTGGTTACAACAGACTAAGTTCAAACCATCGTACATACTACAATAGGTTTGATGATAATGATTTTATCATTTTGTTGTTGTATGTGGATGACATGTTGGTGGTAGGCCCCAACAAAGATCGCATCCAAGAGTTAAAAGCACAGTTGGCTAGGGAGTTTGATATGAAGGACTTGGGATCCGCAAACAAGATTTTAGGGATGCAAATTCACCAAGACAGAAAAGATAGGAAGCTTTGGCTTTCTCAAAGAATTACTTACTAAAAGTCTTGTGACGCTTTAACATGAAAGGCTGTAAGTCAATTTCTACCTCACTTCCTATCAATTGTAAGTTATCCTCAAGTATGAGTCCTAGCAATGAAGCAGAGAGGATGGAAATGTCTCAAGTACCGTATGCATCAGCGGTAAGAAGCCTTATGTATGCCATGATATGCACTATACCAAACATTGCACAAGTAGTGGGAGCGATTAGTAGGTTCATGGCAGATCCAGGCAAAGAGCACTAGAATGTTGTTAAGAGGATCCTTAGTTACATCAAAGGAACCTCAAAAGTTGCATTATGTTTTGAAGGATCGGAATATATTGTTAAAGGCTATGTTGATTCAGATTTTGCAGGTGATCTTGATAAGAGAAAATCTACTACTGGCTATGTGTTTACTCTTGCAAAAGGGGCAATTAGCTGGTTGTCCAAATTACAAACTGTTGTAGCTTTGTCTACTACGAAAGCTGAGTACATGGCAGCTACCCAGGCATGCAAGGAGGCTATTTGGTTACAAAGGCTATTGAGGGAACTTGGACACAATTAACAGAAGATTACTGTGTATTGTGATAGTCAAAGTGCCTTGCACATTACAAGGAATCTAGTCTTTCATTCAAGGACAAAGCACATAGGTGTTCAATATCATTTTGTTAGAGAAGTAGTGGAAGAAAGAAGCGTAGATATGCAGAAGATTCACACTAAAGATAACCTAGCAGATGTCATGACCAAGCCGATCAATGCAAACAAGTTTGCATGGTGTCAATCCTCATTCAGCCTATCAGAAACGTAAGTAACAAAGAAATGGCAAGATAAAAAGATGATTTTGAAAGCATATAAAAGTAGCTTTAAGTGAGAGATTGTAAAAACATAAAATCACTTTCTATGACTTTTATGGCAAAAATTAAAAAAGGCTTGAAGTTAAAATTCAAACTCTATGTGCTAGGCCAGTAAAATGTGACTTAAGGGTAGAAAATTTGACATTGCATTTAATGCATTAGTGCAAAGCTTTGGCTATAAATAACATACTCCTTCCATCACATTTTGTATTCCAAAAACTAAGAACTAGGCACATAAGTGTTCTAAGTGAATGTTTCCCCTATTATATAGAGAGGTGTATTCTCCTATTATACTTTATATTTAGAAAGAAGTTGTAAGTTCTTTTCTACTTAGTGAAAATATTTCTCTGGTCTTACCCGTAGTTTTTCCTTTATTCGTTGAGGATTTTCGACGTTAAATATTGCGTGTCAATTCCTATATTTCTCATCTCTTGCAAGTTATTATTCTATCACTTTGGTACCCAACATTTTATAGTTAAAGTAGACTTTCCAATGCAATTAGAACTAAATTATGTTCAAACACACAACTCGGTTATAGTTTTGCCAAACATATTATATAAAAACAAATTAAATTTAGTTTGCACACCCCAGTTTGAAATTTGATGTAATTAGCAAACTCATCCAAACATATTATAACTCAAACAGAAAGTGCAAGTTCCATGAACTATAGGATGCATGCAAGTAGCAAACCCCAACATTATCATAATAAGAAACAATGACAATAAAAATAGGTAGAGATGTTACCATCCAATGAATCTGCCAATGACTGAAGATAGTGATGCATGGTCAATATTTTATATTGAATATTGAGATGCAACCTGAGGGTTGGAAACAGAACTTTACAAAGTATCCATGAGAACAGAGAAAATGGAGTGAAATAGGGTTGGAAACAGAGCTTTGCAAGAGATTTTAAAGCCTATATGGGAGGAAAGGCTTTGGTCCACTAAAGTCTCTGTTTGTTACGGTTGGTAAAACCTGAGAACCCAATGAAAGTTAATAAACGTGGTCCCCTTCATCAGATGCAGATGAAACTCATGAAAATTGCAAGAGCTGTTATAGCACAGTTCAATTTTTCTTTTTGTTCTCTTTCAAAATTGGACTCCATCGTACTATGATCGTTACATTACAGCATCAATTCACAAACAAAGAATAGGATATTCAGCAACTACCATACAATTTGGAAAACAGAAACTTTAGCCTTGTGTAATATGTGACAAAGAGAATTTTGCATCATTGATGAAGATCGGATTGTAAGTAAGTGAGAAAAAAAATTGTGCAGTTAATACTATTCTAAAAATTTAATTAAATCCCACTTGAATTTCATGAAATTAAGATTGTGATTGTGAAAGAGTTACACTTACAGCTTGTAATGCACTAAAAGTTTTAAATGTTCATTGTTTTTGCAGAGATTTTATACAATTTTGTAAGAGTTTTAGAGAACTTACTAATTACTGAGACTAAACCATAAACAATTTATTCGTACAAGAACTAAAATGGAGAAATATAGGGATCATATCATCAATTAAACCAAAACTAAATATACATATAGTATGTAAGTATTCCCTAACCAACCACAACCATACGTAGCTACCACTCAAACCAAAATGGTACGTATAGCCGTACATAAATTCAATGACTCTTTAATTTCCGGGGTCCAATCAAAGTAACATCCCTTCTTTGCTTTGGTTCTTTCTTTTTTCTTAAAATTGTTTCGGTTCAATGCACAAGTACATGTATTTATTGTCATTGTGCATTCCTTGTCCTTAATGTGATTAAGATTAAAGCCGTACGTGAATACTACTTTATATACTCATTAACAGTTTAAAGAAGTCATCATGCTCAATGATGTTATGATTAATGTTACATTATCTCTGTCGGTGGAAGAAATTATGGTATAAGTTAAGCTATTATGCTAGTAGTAATTGCAACGTACGTCATCGCATTCACAATGGATGTTCTTTATAGACCATGACCAATGCCAGAAGACAGAGGAAAAGGGGAGACAAAAATAATTCAGAATCTTTGTGGCTGCAACAAAACAAAGTTAGTAGGCCATGCTCTCCGACTACATGTACGTACAAACTACACATTTTTTTTTCCACTCATAATAATACCATTGAACAGAATAAGATCCTTATTTTTGAGGTACATTATTGTATCTTACTATATTGGTAGTACTCAATTTGCTTCTATGATTTAGTGTAATTATTAGCTTTTCTAATTATATCAATTTGCAGGACAACCGATCAATTATATCAATTTGATCATAAAAAGAAATAAACTATATCAATTATATTAGGATAAAGAAAAAGATCAACTGAAAAAGGGGGGAAAATAGTGAAAAGAAGTGTCATGTATCCTTGGATTGCGCCTTAAATTAAGAGCAAAGTGATCCAAAATAGTAGGCACTTCAACCATTCAAAATAAAAATCATGATTCCAGGTTTCCTTAACCTGAGATAAACCGCCGTAGCTTTTCAGTTTATCTAATTTGTATTTATATTTATGTTTTCCTTTTGGGCTAAAACCATATGCTAAATGATGGATTAGCCACAGAAGGCCTCACAGCAATAAAGTCCAATAATATAATAGTGGCACATAATATTAAAAGTGAGACACAGAGCTGGACCCCATTTTCCTTCCTAAACTTTTGCCACTAGTGATTCAACACTGATTTTTGTCCGGTTCAACGTTTTTCAACCAGTTCCCTGTTCCTTTTTCTTGCTTCTACTAACCCCCAAGGCCAATACTTAATACTTAGTCCAAGTTGTATTTTATTTTGCTGGGGAAGAAGAAGAAGAAGAAAATAAGACCAAGGTTTTAGAGCCTAGTTTGTGCAAGTGAAAAATAGAATCACATTATTGACCTATTCTGTTTTTTACTTGTCTTGGGAAGAAAATGAACCAAGAAATGAATGGGGTTGAGACTGAGAAGAAGAGACATGAGAAAGTGGATTATGATGTGCAAGAGAAAATAGACTATGTGTTTAAGGTGGTGGTGATAGGGGACTCAGCAGTTGGAAAGACTCAAATACTCTCAAGGTTTGCAAAGAATGAGTTCTGCTTTGACTCTAAGTCCACCATTGGGGTTGAATTTCAGACTAGGACTGTCACTATTAATGCCAAAGTCATCAAAGCTCAGATCTGGGATACTGCTGGCCAAGAAAGGTTCATTGCATTCATTCATTCTCTCTTTCTCTCTCAATATTCATGTTTGTGTTTTGATTATTTGTCTATACTTTTCTTGTCATTCCTTTGAACTCAAGGGTGGCAGACATTGAGTTTCAATGATGGCATGGTACCGATTCAAAGGTTATTATATTATATTGATTGATTATTCAATGTGATACCAATTTGACTTGGGAAACATACATGGCCAGCAAGCACATGATCTTGACTTTTGTTTTTATAGGTGTTTCCATTTTCCTTGATTAGCCTCCAAAAGTCTCATTAATGTTCTATAAGGGGTTGTATTGAGACAGTTAACAGTTTTTGGAGAACGTAATGCTTCTTAACATCTAAATCCATTCGCATTCACATTGTCCACCTCTGAAAAAGTTTACTAGAATCCTATGAATTCAAAAATTGCAAACTGTGTGCAATAATGATAAAGGAAAATGTTATGGAATATGATGGATGAGAGGGTAAAACACTACAGACAAATCAGACAAGTAAATTTGACATCAGGTCTAACCCAAAATCTCAAGGCGTTAAATTTGTGCATTATTCTCGCATATATGTTACTCAATTATATGTTACTCAACTTGTCCGAGCTTATTCAACTTGCGATTTCTTCACTCACACTCAACCCAAATAGAAAGTACATATTTTTTTGTAAGAAAAAACATGCAATTGTTAAAATATACTGATAAATTCTAAAAAATCTAACATAGTTGTAAATTTGATTGATGATAATAGGTACAGAGCTGTAACAAGTGCATACTACAGAGGTGCATTAGGGGCAATGCTGGTATATGACATAACAAAGAGACAATCTTTTGATCATGTTGCAAGGTGGGTTGAGGAGCTGCGTGCACACGCAGATAGCTCCATTGTGATAATGTTAGTTGGGAACAAAGCTGATCTTGTGGACCAGAGAACGGTGCCAACTGAAGATGCAGTTGAGTTTGCTGAGGACCAAGGCCTCTTCTTCTCTGAGACTTCAGCTCTCAGTGGTGACAATGTGGAGAGTGCTTTTGTCAATTTGCTAGAAGAGATCAACAGGGTTGTGTCTAAGAAGACTTTGGAATGTGGTCATGGGAAGGAGAATGGTTGTGATAGCAACAACGTTGCCTCACTCAAAGGAACAAAGGTTGATGTAGTCTCGGGTCATGAGTTGGAAATTAGTGAGATGAAGAAATTGTCTTCGTGCTCTTGTTAGTGTATTTGGTTTCTATGTTCGAAAAAAAGAGCAGAGTGAGTGAAAAGTATATATACATGAGTATGCTTAATGGTTTATTTATGTTGAGTTATTACAGTTATGATTCCACATTTACTAAAACAGTGTACTCGTAGCTATATAAAACATTCGCTATAAAACACATATTATTAGAGTCGAATTACTGAAAGAATTATAGTGGTGCAATCCCTACCTCAAATTAGGGTTTCAATATATAAATATATCTTACATAAATCTCAAAAGGATTTTCAAATTGAGAGAGCCATAATGCCCCACTCTCCATTGTGGCAGCTGTAATGGGCCACTCGCTCACTTTCCATCTTCGGCCCAGCTACTCCATTTTACATTTAAAATCGTCAAATTGTGTACGTATATGGAGTTGTCATGTTTTGAAAAAAATAAATTAAACAAAAAATTGATTACTCAACAAGAAGAAAGGTGAGATATATTCAGCAAAAAAAAAAAAAAGAAAGAAAGATGAGATACAAAACAAATTCTTTTATCATTTTTTGGAACTTATCCAAATTCTTTTCTCATTTTTTATATAGAACTTTCTCAAATTCTAAATTTTTTTACTAAACAAAACAAAATTCAAACTAAGATAATCACGTTAGAGTGAGTCAGGTAGATTATAAAATGACCACTATAAGTGAAAAAAAAAAACTCTTCAAATATATAATGCACTTGTATAGTTAGAACTCGTATTTAAGATCTATAATCAAGCTAAAACAAACTTTTATCAATTGATATACATATTTGATGGTAAGGTTTTTCGATATAAAAAATGTAAAAGAAGAATTCTAATAACGCAGTGATGATACAAAAAAAAAAAAAAAGAATAGATAATTACATGTTAAAATACAACATGAAGTAACATTTAATAAACACTGCAAGTTTGTAAAATAAATATTTATTAAACAACTCTATTTTAATTAAATAAATTTATGAGGTAGTCAAAATAAATTAGTCAAATAAGCTGAAAATTGTTGCTTATTTATATGGTCAAACATTCTTTTGGTTAGCGAGACAAAACTGCAACAGAATACAACCAAAATATCATAATTCCATAGCTGTCTTAATTAGTTTAAATTGTAGTATATATTTTTGTTATCATTTTCATTCATAATTATACCAAAGAACATAGTCAATTTTGTTATAACTTTGCTCAACCCTGTGTGTTTCCACTTGCATAGACAAGGATTCTTCACTAGTTTTAATTAATCAACTTCTTCTATGTCCATGCTGGAGCCTAGAAGTCACTGTAGTTATTAATTAATAGCCCAGACAGGCTTGACTTGCTTAACTGAATCCTGTTGAATTCAATAAAATCACAATTAATTACGTTCAAGTCACGCTGAATGCCTAATTTTAAAGAGTAATGTTAGTATCCTTTTAATAATTACTACTGTATCCTACTATGTTGATTGCTGCAAAAAATCAAAGTAATTGGGCACATGTCAAGATCAAATTATAGATGCTGAAGCTGAAGGGCCTTCCATTCCGTTTATATCTCTACATATCTTCATTAACCTATATTAATGTTAAATTACATTTAGTATAAAAAAAAATATATATATATATATATATATATATATATGCTAAATTACAATGCGTGATTCAGAGGGGAAGAAAAGTCTCTTGTTGGTTAAAGAATGAATTATTCATATTTGTGTTATTGCTTGACTTATATATGACAATCATAAAAAAAAAAAAATTACAAACATGTTATTTTTTTAAAATGTGTTTTTTTTCATTTGCAGGTTTACTCTTGAATCACTACTCAACTGTTTCCTATATAAATGGATGGATTTGTTTAAGTTTATTTAATAAAATAATTAATTATATATGTTTTTAGTATATTTATCTAAACTGTTTTTATTTAAAATAAATTATTTTTTACTTATTTAAAAAAATAAATTCTATTTATTTATGAAATATTCAATTATTTGATTTTTATTTGATTTTTTTTTCTGTAGTGTATAAATCACACACAGACACAGAACTATTGACTGTGGAAAGTTTCAAAACTAAAATGTGAACTAAAAAAAATAATAACAAATGGCCGTTTAATCAACGGGGGTTAATAGTGAAATTGAAACAACCAATTGCTAGCTAGTTAGTCAATTTCTCAGTATTTGGAGAAAGATGATAACTCGAATTTTTCTCCCTTGTTAAGTATAGCTGCTAGATCAATACATCTATTAACAATGTGAAATCTATACAATTGATCAAAATTGAAAACGAAACTTTACAATGGAGTATTTTTCTATTGCATTAACAAAATTTCTAGTTCTATCATTTGATTTTTTTTTTACATTTTGTGAATATTTTTTATTTTATTTTATTCATCTTTCGTGATCATTGGACTGTTGTTGAGAAGTTCTTCTGACGTTCCGCAATCTGAAGAAACCGTAAAACTTCCGCAAATCCTTAACCGTGGAAACGCCATCCCCATCACCAGCACCACCGGGCGATTCGTCCACGTCATCATCCTCTATCCGCCGTCCAATCGCATCCGCGTACCTTTTCCCCTCACCGTCCGATTGCAGCGCCCCGATCACCGATTTGATGGCGCGACTCGGCGAGTTCCGGTTCGCGATCATCAGCTCGCCGATCTCAGCGGGGCTGAGACTCGCGCCGTGCCGGAAAATTTCCTCCACCTTCGCGAACAGTTTGTGCTCCCTCACGCCGAGGTAGCTGCTCGCCAGCGTCTTGAACGCCGAGAAATCGCACACCGGGAAGTGGATGTGCACGTCGACCCGACCTGGTCGCAACAGGTTCGGGTCCACGCAGTCCTTGCTGTTCATCGTGAACACCATCACCCTCTCCTCGCCGCAACACGCGCTAATGATTCCGTCCATGAAGCTCTGGATCCCCGACGCGGTAACCGCCGACTCCGATTCCAGTTCCGATTCCAGAAACCGGTCCAGATCCTCCACCACAACGATCGACTTCGCCGTCGTTTCCGTTAACAGAATCTTCAGATCCGAATCGCCGCGAATCTTGGAGAGATCCACATCGTACACGTCGTAGCAGAGGAAACTTGCCATCGCGGCGACGAAGCTCGATTTTCCGGTGCCGGAGGCACCGTACAGGAGATAACTCCGCTTCCACACGCGGCCGAGTTTTCTGTAATACTGCTTCGCTTTGAGAAACGATTCGAGATCTGATTTGATCTTGTTCTTGAGATCCTTCTCCATCGCCATGGTTTCGAACGTGGCCGGATGAGTGAACGGAACGGATCTCCAGCGTGTTTCTTCGACGGTGGCGGCGTTCATGAACAACCGTAAATGGCGTTTGCTTTGCTTCTCCATTTCGTCGGTGACGGTGTTGATGTGGCGGAGGTACTGGCGGAGGATGCGGCGTTTATCTCTTTTTTTTATTTTGAGAACAAAGGTGGAAATCCGGTTTGGTTGGGTTATTTGGTTGAACCAATAGAGTGTGGCCCCGAGGAAATGGTCCTGGATGGTTTGGTTGGGCTCGAGGCGCAAGACGATGTCGTTTTGGTTATTACCACCGGTAATGAGATTGGTGAAGTCAGCGTCCTCTATTGAAGGAAGAGAATGCAAATAGAGAGAAACTTTGCGGTGAAGGTAATTCCGTTGCATGGTTTCGTTGAATTCGGGGACTTTGAGGAACTGGTACACGTGGAACCAATCTAGGACCCTTCCAAAGCGTTTTTTAATGGCGTGTATCAATCCCGTCTTGAACAGAAACCACCGAATCGTGAAACCTACGACGACACTGAGGATTACGAGGAACATGGGGTTGTAACGAGACATAATGATCATGGAAGAAGGAAGATTCGATCGAAGACCCAATTTGCACAACTGGGTATTCGTTCGTTATTGTCTAGCGTTTCACCAAGTTTGGGGTTTTGGGTATATATATATGAATAAATAAAGTCATATTAATTTGCATGGGGAGTGGAATAATAATGTGTGAAGAGAAAGAGTTGTGTTGTTGTGTGTGGTTTTGAGGACAATGGATGAACTCTGATCTTATTATTGCTGGCTTCTCCTTCGTCGTCTTTGTTTGCAGCTTCGTGTGTCTTCTGTTCAATTCAACGTCTACGTGTTTATTATTCTCCTTGAACAAAATTTTGGATTTCCATTTGTGGGTGTGAGGATTAATATACTAACACGTTGTGTCACGTAATCTGATTTTTTAATTTCCCTTTCAACACGGAATTAGGTGAAAGAGCCATGACAATTTTATTTATTTTTAAAACAAATACTAGTATTAGTTTTAGTTTTGGTTATCATGGAAACTAGTATTAATTTCCCTTTCAATCTTTTGATGCATCAATCCGATCATGTGCTGCCACGTAATTAACCAACTTTGTTTTTATTTTTTGAAGAAAACCAACTTTGTTTTTATTAATAATTACATAATAATCAATAATCATTTATTCAAATTAAATTTTAAAATAATTATGATTTATTTTTATTTGACCAAAAATAATTATGATTTATTTATTATTCTTTTTAAAATTTGTAAATATTGACTCAAGTAGTCAACCATACATAGGAAGATGTATTTTATTTAATGAGAAAGTTACGAAAAATTTATAAACCTACATGTATTTTAAAATAGACTATTTAGAAAATCTAAATTGCCCGAATATTCAAAGATATTTTGATCAATATCATATTACCCGAATATTTTTTTGGTAGAAAATCCATATTGTTTGAATGTATAAAATTTGTCTTTATTTAGAGTAATGTTAAGCGTGATTCTCGTTATTACATACAATATGTAAATTAGTGTGCTTTTATATATCAATATTCTCATTATTAATTACTTATATACAATTATATAAAGCCCACTGAAAATGAGCACTGCGAAAATAATTACTCTCCAAAATAATATATATGAAGTATTTATAAGGATTGAGTACAAAATTTGGCCTGAGAAACAGAATATACAATTAAGTTGATAATATCCCTCTCGCTAGCTAGTCCAAATCCGAGAACAGCGTACGTGCCCTACTTCTTCTTTCAATATCTATCATCGCTGACTCTGATGCCAAAGAAATGATAGAATTATGTGCTGTCCATTTGTACTGTACAGCATCTATCTAGTATCTACCAAAGAATTGGAGAGAATCTTCTCATTTATTGTGTGCTTTATCCTCTAGCTACCTACACTTCATATATGCTTTATCACGACTGTTAATAAGTTTGGTTTGTAGGATTGGAATTTGTTCAGAAGAGTTTTTCATTCATTTATGTGGATTTATTTTGTGTTATAAGTTGTTGTAATAGTATTTAAAAGAACTTGTAAAAATATGTTATGATTGATATAAACTTGAGATTAACTTATGTGGGTCTTAAAAAAAAAATTCGAATCTTGTAAAAATCAAACATATATAGGATATGCATTTTTTTATTTTCTTTAAATAAAATATATTTTTTTTTCTTCTAAATTAATATAAATATAAATATTAACTTCAGCATAAAATAAATTATAATTATTCGTTTTGTTTTCTTCTTTTTCAATTAAAATATAATTAAATGAGTTTTTTTTAAGTCCTAACTCTTCTTTTACCTATTTTAACTTGTGAAATATTACTAACATACTACTTTTTTTTTCCTTTTTTCTAAGTTTTCAAGTTATTGGTAATCATTTTTAATGGCTACTTTTTACTAACATCGTTAACAAATGATAATAATTTATATTTCTTAATCAAGAAATTTAGGATTTAGATATGTAAAAAATTATATTATGAGAGAATTATTCATATTGTATACATTTAATTAAGATTTTCCACAAAGTTTAATCTATACTTTCGGCCGACAACTTCGAGGTAAAAAAATAAAAATGGCACCTTGAGAACTCTCAAACACCCACCTTTCATACATGACCAATTGACCATACATATGACTTAACTATTTCAGAGTTATATGTTCCCGCTATCATGCATGCATAACTGAAACTCTAAGAGGGGTCGAAGCCCCTTTGTTTGAATGATGATGCACACGCGCTTTTCATTCCAAATTGTGAGTTCCATTTTAATAATATATTGTTTTGGTGCAATTAAGTTGAATACGCAGGTGACAGTGACACACTCTTGCGATCGACACTAATTGCAAATTTCTGATCAAAGGCTTCTTCCTCTTGTTCGTGTTCTCACGCCATCACTGCTCCGTTTCCAGATAATTATATCTCTGTGATGACATCAGATTCCATTCGATATCAGTCGGTGACTTGCTACTTTTTTCAATCTATCTTGTTTCCAATTTAATATATTTTCTCCGTCTTTGACAGACAGTGTTTATTTAATTAGCCATTTTTCAAAATTCAAACAATACTCTTCAATATATCATGAGAAGTGATATATAAAATTATCACTAGCATTCTATTATTCTCTCTGTTTTAACTTTTAACTTTTGGCATAAACTAACTCTGAAAGGAAGTTTGATTTATATCATGCATGCCTGAACTCACGTGCGTTTTATAAAATCCATGCTCCGATGTAACTGTAGTCTCTACATATGATTATTCTTCTAAACTAACTACTGTCGGGATACTATTGGTTTATTAAAAGTCACTCGTTTACATTTTTTTCATATATTTTTAATTATAGGGAATTAATATTCAATACTATGTGATAACACAGGTAGGTTCTGTTTGGAGAAAGTTTCTCAAAAACCATTTATAGAAGGAAAAAAATAAAATAAAATAAAATAAATTAAACTAAACTTCTCTCTCACATAAGCTCGTGTAGAAGTTAAAATCAAATTTATGAATAAACTATAATTCTAATTTATAAAAGTAAGTTAATATAATACATTTTATTTTCTTATGAAAGTGCTTATTAAAAAGTTACTAAGTTGTAATTAATTAAAGGGTAGAGAAATTAAGTATTGCTAGTATTGAAGAAATCGATTATTATTTTAGTGATTCAAGTTATGACAGAAGTAATTTAAAACGGCTTTTCAAACCTAGTAAGGATGGGCGGAACTATTGAAAGTGAAGTTAATCCTAGCTTAATTAGCTAGAGCGTTTGCATTGGATTTGGTCCTCTCGCTACTATACGTTAATTACTAATTACTCGTGAAAGCTCTCTCTGTCATCTTTCTCACTAGGTAGCATAATAGTATACCAAATACACTATAGTTTCACATTCTGTCATTCTCTCATCTAATTAACACTTCCCAATCCAAGAATAAGACGGGAGAATATATATAATTAATTTACCAAAAAATTCGAATAATTTTCAGAGAAGCTGCATCCTAATAAAATTGTTGTTTCATACAATACAAATCAAAGTTATCATTTATAGACAACAATTTTATGCTTTCATTATTAATAATTAAAAAAAATCATATGTATTGATATATATATATATATATATATATATATATATATATATTAAAGATTTGTTAATGAAATGGTGGAAATAACGCGTACATTTGTTATTTCGTTATTTATCTTATATTTTCGCAATCTCTTTATAAATTTTGAAAAATTAGAAAGAAATTCAAAATAAGACGATATATTTATAGTTATTATTTATTAATTGAAAGAAATTAAAATTTATATTCGTGAACTATATATGTTTTTTTCTTCCATTTATGGGTATCCTATTCTTTGTTTTCGTTATTTTATTTTATTTTGGGCCACGTTCATGTAACCTGACCTCTATCACTCGATCTATGCAAGGCTTTATTTGTTTTCACTCATAATTTAACCCTTGCAACCACTGAAGAGCTGAAGAAATTGCGGACACAATTATAGTGGAGTATAATATTAATTCTTCGATCTCCAACGTGCGTGTGCTTAATTTGGTGAGTTTCTTTCTAACTACTACTATTTTGCCGAGCGTTCAACCTTAACTGAGAGTCTGAGAAGCTTCTTAATTATTATGTAAGTAATTATAATATACTTTAAGTCTTAATAGACCTTCTAGATCTCATTATTTTATGTTTGTTTTCGGTTAATACTCATTTAATTCTTATTATTTGTTTTTTTTTTTCAATTGGATCTTGATATTATTTGTCTATTAAATTTGTTAGGTCTTATTATTTATTTATTTTCCTCAATTGAATCCTAATATTAACATTTTTAACAAAAATCAATTAAGTAAAATAAAATCAAATAATATAACCTAATTAATTACACAAATAATATAAGAACTCAATTATTAAAAAAAAAATACCTAAATTGGATTAAGCCTTGTTTTTCACATTATAAAGTCAAGAAGAGGAATCTTTCAAGTGATGAATAATATTGAAATTCCAAATAGAAGAAACTTATGGTCAAATTCCAAAATAAAATAAATAAATAAATAAATAGGGGAAAAAAAAACTGCCCCCGGTTTTATACATAAGCAGGCCTGAAAGTGAAAACCAGAAGCATCCCTATCAGTATCATCACTTCGATATTGTAATTTTGTTAGAATAGGACAATAGGATCTACTTAATTGACGACACTTCACTAACTAATTAAGCATATATATTGCCAAAACATCATGCCATTATTCCTTTTTGGACTGTTTCATCCTTTGCTTTTGTCTTAATTAACTGTTTCACCACACCAAATAAAATACAAATTCGATCGGTATATTATTGCATCTGCACTTCTGTTCCGTACAACACGTGATCTAGCTAGCTTTTTTTATTATTTGAAATAAAATCTTTTTGGGTGGTAGCTTCTTGGTTTGGTTGACGCATATGGTGCTGCAAATTAATCATGAAAATCAGCTCTAACTAGGACAAATGCATGCATGTCAAACTAAGGATTTGGTGGAGCCTCCAAAAGCTGCTTACTGTTGCAAATTGGTTGAGCCTGCACTGCATGCACAACATTAATATATATGGTTAATCTGTATTAAGTTCCATTCATTTGTCTTTCACTCTTTATGTTATAGTATCTATTTTTGCAGTGCTGATCGACCGTAGCATGAAACATGCATTTCTATTAACTATTGGGTAATCTTGTTATATAAAAAGAACACTATTGGGTAATGCCACTTCCAATCATATATGTTTCTTCTTCTTTTATCATCGTGGGTTGAGCATCTCCAATTAATATAAATTATTTATCTAAAAAAAGACTTATATAATTTTTGAATTTCCTAAATCCCATGCATGCGTTATTGTAGGACCTACCAAAAATGAATTAATCAAGTACTCCAGTGCATCATTGGAAATACTCTTTATTGTTTTTTTATATAGGGTTTAGGGTTTAGTATGAGTTAATGTGTATTCAGGATCACATGAGGGATTTTGGAAGCTAATTGATGTAAAGAGATTTTTGTTTAAACTTTGAAATACGGTCACGACCAGCTTTAGCCTTACTCAGAAAGAGACATGAAAGGGAACAGAGAACAAGAAAAGTTTATGAAATTAATGAAGCAATCAATGTTAGGAAGCAAAGGCATCAGTGAATCACTGTTATTGATCAGGGCAAAAGGCTGCAAGCAATATTCAGATATTGATTGAGAACTTTAGCGTACGTACCAATTACAATTTTTTTTTTTAATTTACACGTAATTTTTTAAAATTTATTATTAAAATATTGATGACACAAATGTTAAAAAAAATAAAATTATATTAGTAATAAAATTATTGTGATTAATATTTTAATTTCTTGCAATGCGTTTGCAATGTTTTAATTTTGAGGATTATTAATTAACAATGTTATCTACTAATTAGGTTTAAACGCAACAAGAATTAATGTCGGCGTCCAATCTTTTGCATAGCCGTGACGTAAATAGATAGATATGTATATGTATAATTAAAGTGGTTAACATCAGGCTAAATATAATTGACGGGTAATCTTGCAATATTGAACAAGTATTTGTGTGTTTGTGTTTATCCTGTCGATAAACAAGATCATGAAGAAAACAAATTGTTATGTGCCTTGTAACGTCGTTTAGCAAGTATATATATAATTGGTCTAATTGGAACAACTTGATAATTAACTTCACAAAGGTTTCCTCTAGATTAGTGAAGTATATAACCGACACTTAGATAGGGATATATTATATATAGAATGTTAAGTGAGAAAATCAAAATTTTATTATCTAAACACACTATTTCATAAATACTTTTAGAATAAGAGAATATGAAAATAATAATGAAATTAATTTGGTTAGAAGTTTACATTATCTTCTTCCATAACTAAAGAGAACTTTCACTAATTGATTATTGAAAAAAAAAATATTTTAATTTTTAAAGAAATTAATTTTTTTTTATATTTTTCTTTTCTAAAAATTCTTATACTTACATTAGTGTATCCAAACAAAATGTTTCATAATCTCATTCTTTGGTTCTAATAACTGCGTTTCAGAAAGGACACTGTTTGAGCTTGCGAAGACACAATGGTTGGTAATTTTTACTAATTAACAAAATAAAAAAGAAGAGAGACACAATGGTTGATTCAACTTAACCCTTAAAAAAAAATGCAAATTAAGGTGATGTTTGATTATCATTTTTTGAATTAGTTTCACTACTTAATCTTTTCAAAAGTCCAGTTACACAAAGAATTGTCATACACGAATCCTGATTTCGTTGTGTATTTGAATTTAAAATGAGGTGTAGTGAGAATAGCAATTCAATTCCCGTAACGGAACTATTCTTATCCCTTATAGGCAAGAAGCCCATGAGGCCTAGCAGACATTGAAAAACCCGAAGACCATGTGGGTTTGCAACATAGACGACCTATCCAATCAGGGCTGAAAAAACAATCATTCACAAAAGCTTGGCTTTAGTTCCTCAAAAATGACAACTAAATAAGTAACTTTACCTAAATACCTATCATTGCATCCACAAAGATTAACGGATCTCAATTCTTAGTTTCGTTTAAAAATGATTAAATTATATTTATTTTTTTTGTTTAGTGAAAATTTTAGCTTAAGCAGTTTCTAATTGTCTCTGGCCCCTTCCAATGCTGTTCACTTCTCACGTGTATTTTGAACTCTTTTGTGGTGAATTATACGTAACTGACATGTGGATGGTGCCATGTCAACATGTGTAATCTCACTCTCAAATCTGAAATCCTAAGTACCTTATCTTTTGTACTGTTCCAATGTGGGACTTTTAGTTGTTTTTTTCACCCACAGTTCCTGCCTCAGTACTCTTCCTTCCTTCCTTCCTAGGATGGCCTCCACACTCACTTTCCTAACTCTTCCTCACTACAAACCAACTCCCAAACTTCATCCACTTCCTCACATCTCTTCAAGATTTAATGTTTCAAAAGATCCCCCCATTCCCATTCCCAACACACACAAATTATTTGATCAAACTAGCAATGTTCTCAAAACTGCATCTCTTTCCCTCACAGCAATCACACTCCCCTTCTTATTGCAACAAAAGGCAAGGATCAATCTATGTTCCCCTAATAACTTGTTACTCTTTAATTAAAGGGTTAATTAATTTTGTCTCTCACTTTGTGACTTAATTGTTGTTGAGACAGGATGTGGCACTTGCTGTTGATGGGGAATTTGGGATATTGGAGGGAAGAACATTTGCTCTCATACACCCCATTGTCATGGCTTCTTTGTTCTTCTATACCTTGTGGGCTGGATATCTGGGGTGGCAATGGAGGAGAGTCAGGACTATTCAGAATGAGATTAATGAGTTAAAGAAACAAGTGAAGCCTACCCCAGTTACCACGGAAGGTAAAGCAGCACTAGAAGTGCCACCACCATCAGAAATTGAACTCAAAATTCAGCAACTTACTGAGGTATATATCCTACAAATTACTTTTTGGAACTAATTGACTAGTTGTCTTAAGATAATCTATGCTTGATGTAATAAAATTGATTTGAAATTGGAGTAAATTAATATAATGTATGGATTGGTGAATAGTGAGGAGTAGCTAACTAATGAAGTGATTGGGTTGTGAAATACAGGAGAGGAAAGAGCTGATAAAAGGGTCTTATAGGGATAGGCACTATAATGCAGGATCCATACTTCTAGGATTTGGGGTGCTTGAGGCTGTTGGTGGAGGACTCAACACTTGGATTAGGACAGGAAAACTATTTCCAGGACCACATCTCTTTGGAGGAGCAGGTAAATGTTTGAAATTTTCATTTGATTGATGATCAAAATAAATAAAGAGGGTAAGGAAGGATCAATTGGAAGAGTTTGGTAATTTTGCTAGCTTTTTCAACAAAATGATCAATTATGCATTGAGTCTCTATGTTGGTTTTGTAAGGCCAAATTTTGTTGTGTGCAGCTATTACAGTGTTGTGGGCACTCTCCGCAGCCTTGGTACCATCAATGCAGAGAGGGAGTGAAACAGCAAGAAGTCTTCACATTGCGTTGAATACGTTAAACGTGCTGTTATTTGTTTCACAGCTTCCCACTGGATTTGACATTTTACTCAAAGCGTTTCAGTTCACTAACTGGCCTTGAATGTACAATTTACAATTTGAATAATGTGCAGAAGTGTGTTTAATTAAAGTGAAGGAGACCAACATACATAAATGTCATTGTAATTACGTAATTGGGTAGTTGTAGTCTTATACAGTAGGGAAACTCTGACACCAAAAATAACTTTGGGATTTATATAAATTTATATCGTTTTTCTTTTTCTGGTTCACATGACAATGGAATTACCAAATTTGTGTCAAAACTAACTGAGACCTTATCATTATATAATCTAGAAAACGAATTAAAATTCAACTTTCATATTTATAAATAATTTTATATGAGCTTAGTACTATTATAGCTAGCTGCTACCTTTTTTTTTATCACCAAAGGTTGAAGTCTTTATTTTGATAGGAGGCAAGCCAATGCATGCGGTTAATTAATTGTCCATTCTCCATATTTTCTATCAGGTTTCAACTTATACTGCTCATTTAATTATCAATGAAATTCTATAACTTTGTTTTTGTAAAAAAAAACATTATTCAATGAATAAAAAGTATGACCCTTGTATCTATTGGTTTCAAGCTAAGATAAAGTATAGAATCCTTTATATAAATTTATTTACAAAAAGCTTTGTTAGTTTCCGGAAATTTAAGACAATAAAAATGTGTGGAAGTATAAATGCAATGCAAGCATACTATTATGAGTGAAATTCTTGGACAAAGTACAAATTCTTCTGTCTCTCACAAATGAAAAGCCTCAAGCTTCAACACTCGACGGTTGTTTGTGCGTTTCATGAATATTATATTTATATGAATGGCAAGTTTCTACAGAATAAATGGGAGCCATAGTCAACCATATATATATATAAAGAAAGGAAGTCAAACTTTTATCATAAAAAAATACGCAGGCAGGACTTGATTAAAAATGAGAATTAATTAACCCCAGATTCTTATATAATGGCGCCTAATTCTCAGTTCTTAAAAAAGAATCAAAAGTTAGATTAAAAAATGATAGAAAAAATAACTATTTGTTACCTAAACCTAGACTCGTACATTCGTTGGGCGTTGACATTTTGTACATGTTGCAGAAGTGGGATATCTTGAATTTTAGGTATGGCATCAGCACCTAGTTTAATCTCCGGATGCATATCTGCATGCATCTTGAAAAAGAACGAATAGCAAAAAGAAAGATGATATATACAAGCAAGATAGTGTTAGTTACGTTAGAGCTGAGCTAAGAAAAAAATAGGTTGTCTTCAATTTGATTGACTTTGGTTTATGATGTCTACCAATAAATTAATAAAGTATTTTGTAATTTACTCAGCCCTATACTATACAAGATGTGATATTGATGGCAGAATCAAAACCAACTTTGAAACGAACGTAGGAGAGTGAATGTTGCTAATTGGCACAGTAATAAGCATAATAATCAAATAATAAAGTTGGTCCAGAACTAATAACTAACAGCTGCCACACTCCACGGTACGTATAATATGATTCTCTCCGCGTAAATTAATTTTAGAAAATCAAATGATGCACTAGCTAGCTCATTATAATCTTTAATTTAAATATTAACTAACTATGAGACTAAAATATAATTTATTTATTCTAAATACTTATTCATTATAATTTTTAATCATATAAAATAAACAATATTCACAAAATAATATCACTGGTGTCTCGCATAGCTGGATTTATTCCTGTTATCAGAGCAATCGCGAAGGTAAGCTTTTTTTTTAGCGTGATTTGATGTTTCACTTTTTCCTTCTTATCTTTCTTTATCCTGTTTACCTTTCACAGTGTGCCAAAAATAAAAAATAAAAAAGGCGTTACTACAATTTATTTATTTTTATTGCCTTTCAGCAGAAAATGGAGAACTAAACTGATGAAAAAATTAACATGATTGAAAAGAGAAATTTTATTAAAAGTGACAAGTTAAGTTTTTGTAAACGAAAATTAATCATGATGAAAATAATGTTCATATGTATTGAGAGTTGAGGCAGACAAATATAACTAGGACGATTGCATCTCCAGCTATATAAATATAACTAAAACGCAAACACCTGAAGCTTGGGTTGATACCAAATATAGCAGCTTGTGTCTGGAACTGTCAAATGTCAATGGAATCGAATCGAATCTAGTGCTTTTCACATTTCCTGTCATACCGTGCTTGTTAGTTGTTACTTAGCTACAGTAATAAAAATTCCTTATTGTTTCAACATAGCATCTATAAATAAGATATTGCATTCTCATACAGATACATCAAACAAAACTACACATTTGCATTGAGTTGAGCATTTCCAAATCATGGCCAACCCAATTCCAATTCGTCCATGGTCTCGCTTGGCCTCTCTAAGATCTCTTCCTAATCAAGAGTCATATGATCCTAAACCTCAAACTGCAGAACCTTCTCTTAAAGCAACAGCTACAAACACTTTTTCTAATGACAACAACAACAATGGCATTAGTGCCACCAAATCTCTACCAACATCATCACCAAATGTTGTTCACAGCCCAATGCACTCACAAAAGTTCAAACTCATTACCCCAATGACCTTTCCACCTGCCAAATTGAAGGTTCACCCTCAGCCAGGGGTAGAAGTGACCATTGAAAAGCCTAACAATGCCAATGACAATGGCAGCAATGATTCATTGAAGACTCAATCAGGAGAAACCCCAAATGAAAAACAAGTGACCAACAAAGAAAACCAAACCAAAAAGCCTTCGGGTTCTGAGGGACATGGCTTAAGGGTCATAACAATTTCAGGGGAAAACAGAGGTGCATACATGCAAATAACACGTTCCCATCAAAAGAAACAACCCATTCACAAGATGGGAAGTTCTGATGGTGAGAAAGTGAGAACAACACTAACTTCTCCACCAATGAGAGGTGTGTACGGGAACAGCAATGTGCAGTGTGTCAACAACTCAATGCTGTTCCACACTAGTTTAAACCACCATGATCCGGGAATTCACCTGGTTATCCCAAAGAAACCGATTGGAGAAGGACTCAATCTCAAGGAACGTGTTGCTGCAGGTCAACGCAATTGATTTCATCAAGGTGGCATTTTAAGTTAGTTATTGTGTGGTTGATATGTAATAAATTAAATAAAACAAAATAAAGGTTTAGTTATAGTGGCAGCCATCATCAAAGGGATTCATGGTGTTCTAACTCTTGTGCTCCACGTTTTGAGGAGTGGAGCACATTGGTATGGATAGTAGTTAGTTAATATATATGCATGGCTTAACCCACAAACTATGACTATGTTTTTTGTGCGATAGGAATAAGAGTCCTCAATTGGTGTATTATGTGTGTTTTTTGATCTTGTATAGCATATGAGTGAATTATTGGACAGGGTTACATATATGTTCTTTTGTCTCTCAAAATGGAATTAAAGCTTCATGCTTCATATATATATGCCAAGTTTCTACAGAATAAATGAAAGCCATAGTTGACATGAAAATGAAAAGAAAAGAAAGAAAGTCATAACTTTACCATAAAATATGAAGGCAGGGAGTGCAGAGCATAAAAATGACAAAAGTTATATTCTTGTCAGAGTGATAAAAAAAACACAAGAGATCAAAGAAGAAAAAAATGACTTTCAATAGCAGTAGCACTTATTAATTATCAGTACATAGTTTTTTTTTTTCTAAAGCATTAAACTCTTAGTTTATTCTCACTTTAAAAAAATACTATCAAAAGTTTCATCTAAAAAATACAGTATAAAAAAGAACTTTTTGTTACCTATTCCCAAACGTGCACATCCATTGAGATTATGTATTGCAGAAATGGGATATATCTTGAATCATCTATGGCATCAGCTAGCACCTTTAGTTTAATTGGTAATTAGGTGAAATCACAGGAAGCATCTTGAAAACGAACGAATAGGAGAAAAAGAGATATGGCATCATAATGACAATACAAGCAAATTAGTGGAGTCACATAAGAGCTGAGCTAGCACGCCCAAAAGGTTTTTGCAGGGTAGTAAGATAAATATTTTCTAATTAACTTTGCCCTATACACAAATATTTGATGTTGCCAGAATCAAATCCAACTTATTCCTTTCACCAAAAAATAAGAAAAATGTTCCAACTTTTTCCATGAGTGAAATTTTGTCAATTCATTGGCAACCATGCATGCATGATTGAAAATGGTGAGAATGAGGTTATTTGGAAGCATGGTATGGAGCCGCTCTAAGCACAGTAAGCACAATCCACTGTACATCATGCATACTAAATTACTAATAGTTCAGAACTAACTGCTGATACCAAATTCCACAATGTACACGATTCTTTGCGGCTGAAAATTCAAAAACGTCCACACTTGATCATGAAAATTTAAGCATTAGTTCATTTCATATCAGGAATCTAAATCTAGACAGTTCACATTTAGCAAGATTTTTTTTATGGCCTTTTAATCACAATTAAAGAACTATATATATAAACTGATGATAGATGTTGAATTAATGTACAAATATATATAGCAGCAAGGATGATTGCGTAGTCATGGTTACCATTGAATTCTCAAGCAGGCACTGAATTTATTCACGAAAGGCTCAATATTGTACGATGTATAAGAGTATAAATTAGTCAGACTGTGGACCCCAAAAGCACTTACACTTTTGTGGTATCAATCACTTTGGCAGATACGAATATAGCTTGTGTCAGCTGTAAGTGCCAAATGCCAAATATCGAATCTAATGCTTTTCACATTTTTCTGTCATTCCGTGTTTCGTACTAGGTAATACTATGATGTGTTTTTCTCATGGTCTAATAAATATTCCTTTTTATACGACAAGTTGTGATCAGAAATTCAGCATTGATTCACTCATCTATAAATAAGAATGCATGAGAGATACATTTTCTCATGCTCACATCAAACAAAAAACATCCTCATTTGTGTTATAATATATATCTCTTGTAATTGAGCTGAGGTTTGGGTTGAGCATTTCCCAATTCCATGGCTAACCCAATTCAAATTCGACCATGGTCTCGTTTGGCCTCTCTAAGATCTCTTCCTAATCAAGAGTCACATCCTAAACCTCAAACTGCAGAATCTTCTCTCAAAACATCAAACACTTTTTCTAATGACAACAATGAAAGTGCCACCAAATCTCTACCAACATCACCAGATGTTCACAGCCCAATGCAGTCACAAAAGCTCAAATTGAAGGCTCCTGAGCCTCAGCTTGAGACTAATGAAAGTGGTTCATTGGTGAAGGAATCAAGAGAAACAGTTCAAATTACTAAAGGCATTGGCCAAAAAAATGAAAAAGAGGGGACAACCAAAGAAAATGAAACGAAAGGGAAAGGTATTCACAAAAAGGTTTGTGGTTCTGGGGAACATGGCATAAGGGTCATAACAATTTCAGGAGAAAATAGAGGTGCATGCATGCAAATAACCAAATCCCACAACTACAAGAAACCTATTCACAAAATGAGAGGTGTGTACGCGAACGGCAATGTGCAGTGTGTGAACAACTCAATGGTGTTGCACACTAGTTTGACACACCATCATCCAGGACTGCACCTAGTTATTCCATTTGGAGAAGGATTCCGTAATCTCAAGAAATTGAGTTCATCAAAGTAATTTGCTAGACCTAACCCCCATTATTTGGTGATAGGTGACAGTGTTTTAATTAAGTTACTTTTTCATTCTTAAGCTTATTATGTATGGTGTGATTGATATGTCTAGCCTACAAGCTAGTAGAGAAAATAAAGGCGTGTGGAGATTGAGAAAATAAAAACTTGGATGAAAAAAAATCTCTCCCAAAATAAATGTAGTATTTGGTTTTTTAATGTATTATTAGTTAATTTTTTTCACTAATAACTCTAATAAATGTTATTTAGTTTTATAATGTAATATATTAATACTAAGATTTGTTTGTAAAATCAATATTTTTTTTCATCTATGTAAAATAACTTAAAACAACACTAATTAAGACGGAGGAAGTAATTAAAATTGGGTATAAGAATTGATATTATTAAAAATTGGGGTGACTCAAGGTAACAGAGGAGAGGTTATAATGCGAGGAAGTTTGGGGTGCTTGTTGCAATGGCGGAAGGAGGAGGATGTGATGGCAATGGGAATTATCAGTGTCTTTTCTTTTTATGTTAAAATATAAAATTTAATTTAACGCCGTTTAAGTAAATTACTCTTCTCTCCCTTGAGAGTTGAGAGATGCAAATCTTACACTACATTTTTTTTTGTTATGTTAAATTGTAGAATAATTGCATTTTCATCCCTTATGATAAGATGCGAAATTATAGTATTAATTTCTTATTTTTATGTTAAAATATACAACTTACTCTATTTAATTAATTTAATATCGCTAAAGAATATTTATTATTAGATTTCAATATATATATATATATATATATATATATATATATATATATATATATATAGAAATTCCAAAAGCAGAGATATACCAAATATTAATCTAAGATTTTGATCTAATATAAATATGCATGTAAGCAACCTATATATACTATGGCATATTAATAAGCAACCTATAGCAAAAGCAAATCGGATTGAGAATATATGCATGGCTCCATCCATATATAACAAATATTACGGTAAAAAACTTTTAATATTATAGCGTCTAAACCCTTCTCGTTTAAAACTTGACTAGGGTGCATGCATGTACGGTATGAGTACCGGATATGAGATTTCTCCGAAAAACATGATCATTTTTTTTTTTTTTAAGAGAAGAGTATACAACTACAAGACAAAGAGACACATTCAATTTATAGAACTATGAAAACATTGTAATTGCATTGGTTAATTAAATCTAATTCAAAAAAGATCAAGAAACTAATCAATATCCCGATAAATCTGCAAAATGTGCCCACGAATGACAGAAAAGAAGGGAAATTTCATCGTATAGTGCCTATCATCACAATTAGTGTTCTGTATGCCTAGTACCAAATAGTTATAAAGTATAGAGTACATTTCTAGCTAGACATGTTAATTAATGTGATGAATTAATTAATTGCACTTTCCCTCCTCATTTCTTATCGTCTCTAATTAACTCCTATCTTCTTGTCCAACTTAATTTACCTTCTTCTATTCCCCTTGTATTTGATATTGATATTGACATTGATGCTAACAAATCTTTTCATGTTTTGGATGTTGCTCCTCCCTCCACTAATCCATTCTGTCACTTAGAAATGAATTAATTGTAAGATTAAACAGTTTTTAATGGGAAAGGAAAAGGTTATCACCGTCGCATTATGGAGAATTGAAGAAGGAAACAAAGGCACGCATAATAAAACTAAAAGGTCAAATCAAATAAGTAAACTATTAATTATCAACCTTACTCATTATTTATTACAAAATAATAAAATTCAGTGTCATTATTTGTCTGTGATCGAAATCGACAGTATTTGAAAGTATCTATCAAGGAAGATAATGTTACAACTTAATTCTTTACAGACAGCTGATAAGGTAGGATAAATTTATGATGATCTAGGCATGCAGACTATAGTGACCTAAAACAATTTTTAATTGATAATCAAATTTGGAGCAGTTCAAATGGTGATAACGTTCTGATAAATCAATGAACTAATTATATAAGCTGGATATGACTATGACCGATCGAGTAAATGGCATGAGCTTATTATAACTCCTAATTAATGGTTATCCAAATTTTACTAATAGTGATTATGCTTAATTATCACTTATGTGTGGACAAAAATCTTGCATGTGCATTGAACAACATACAGAACACATCTATTTGACAAGGGTCTACAAGAGCTTAATTTGGACCGTGAATTGTTTTAGCAAGAATGAAGTTGGATTAAGAAACTAGTGTTTTGCCTTTCATTCATTATATGGTCAATTATGCGAACGTGACCTGCATTCATTCAAATGGACCATTGAACCTAATCACCATTGAGAGAATCATACATATACGGACAATGTATCTTGAAACAAAATAGTTTGTTTACCTTTTAAAAAAATTCAGAATTCCACGTGTCTTATTCAACTAGTAGATAAGTATAATAACTCATCACAAGGTGCATTAATTTATAAGCTAAAGTTTATTCCATGGCTGTTTCAAAACTGGAATATAAATTAACATATAACATTCTGAACTTTGAACTTAGCCAGCTGTTTGGATAGGGAACTTTTTTAACATGCTTAATATATATATTATGGAACCAAGATGCCCCACAATATAAGCAAGTTAGGTGAAGATCCAAACTGCAGAAGGGTACCGTTAACAAAACAGTGAGAAAATGCATGGGATGTGGGAAAGGATGATTCATGTGTGGAGTGGACAAACCTGAAAGCGGTGTAACAGTTCAACTTGTACGGTGTGTCTCTGCATGTCATAGTCCCATCATCAGTTATCAGATTAAAAAGCTAAACATTGAAGCAAACCACATTATTCTACTTGTTTATCTGTTTACTCTGTCTCTAGTATTTTCTTATACGTACATAACTGCACATTAATTCATTTTCAAACCTAGCTATGCATTATAATTTACTAATCCATGATAACGGTTTAATTGGTTTGTAACTTTATTGTGTGCGGAGAGTTATCCCAATAGTCATCGTTGATTTCCTTCCTCAAACTTTGCTCTTAACTGTGACTCAAATTTGTAAGCTAGTAAGGTGGAAGTACTCAATCAATAATCATATATATGACCCACTTGATGAGTATATATATGCGACTGATAATTAATAGCAGCAGTTAGCTTTAACAAGAATCCAAAGCGTTTTATTTGTTTTTAAAGGCAACACTAAGACCCATTGATCCCAATTAGTGCATGGCATTTGCACAATGCTATACAACAAGACGAATAGCTATGAGTCAAAACATAGTACCATCATTTGAACTCTGTTGGCTATGCCTTCTTGGAAACTAACCACCTTCTTCTTCCAGCTAAGCTTTCACTTTCATGGAACATTCTTCTTGTGAATGTCTGCTTTGCCCTCGTGGAACCTTTGCCTGCTACATTGTGTCCCTCTTCAGCTTCACACACTCTCAATTATCGACCTACTTTTTCACATTTCTAAATTATCCTCATCAAAATAAAAATGGCTACAAATTAAAGTACATTGCTATGGTCGACATTTCAGCATTGAAGAAGACTTCGTTGGACTATAGCTTATACCGTCGTTAGTGCACAACAAACAAGCGAGAAGATAAATACTTAATTCGTGTAGTCCATTGATTTGATAAATATTGCAATCAAAATATTCAAGTTAAATGTTAAATACTAGATGAAAGAACACTGACATGAACAAGATTGTTTTCTGTAGAGGATATATATATACTCTACCATAAAAAAATGAAAGAAAACAATACTCATTTTTTAATTATCTGTTTTCCATGTAAATATTAACCATACGTTTAAAAACATTAAGGGTTTGTACTTGCAGATCTTGAGATGAAGTGGGGGTGGATTTGCTATGGCCATGTAAAGAAAGCTTTTTTCGCAAAATTTAAACCAAAAATAGAAAAAAGGAACACTGTGCTGAGACCCACTTTCAACAGTCACTTCACTACCAAAAGGCTGAATGCAGCAATTTAAGTAACTTGGCACATCACACGTGAATTTTTATGTATATATACAGTGAATGAAATATCTCGCCCTCTACATATCGATCGTCATGGAAGAAGAAGAATTAGAAAAAAAAAAAAAAAAACTTCATCTGTTTAATTAGCCTAATTATATCCATATGTGTTAACTAATTTTAGCATTAATACTCGATCACTCATCTCCTTCAGTACCAAGACCTTAGTATAAAAAAAAGTAAATCATTTTATGTGATGAGATCTTATTAGAAGCGGATGAAATAGAAGGTAATGCAAGATGATTTATCAAAATTAAGCACTAGTTAATGGCATGAGCTAACTCTAATATTGCACAGTAAGGTGGGTGAATTACGGGTTAAATATATAAATTTTGGTATTTCAATTATGTTCCGAAGGATAACGAGTATGAAACCCTAGTCCACAGACATCAAAAAGTTTTCCTACATTGCGATAGAAGAGAAAATAACAACAGCAAGTAGTTCATTAATGTGACTGTGCACCAACCAGCAATATCTCATGGTCGGATATTCTTTGACAATTCAATGTTCAAACTTGTTAGTAATAAACTTGACGTTATGATTTACGCATAAAAAATATTGAAAATTACGTTAAGAGTTTGTATTATATACCCTCCTTGTTGATCTCTTTTTCATTAAAAAAAATCCCAAAGAATCAGGATCCAAAGCCCCATCCTCGTCATTTGCTAAGTTTTGTATAGTATTATGTCCACAAATAAGGCCTTCTTCATTTACCCAAAGCAAATATACGTAGTAGTAATTCTATAATAGCATCTCCAAATAAAAGTATTAAATGGATTGTTTAATTTTAATTAATGTTGCTTAATTACTTTTTACTATACGAGCAAATTATATGGATATGCTTATTTAAACACAATTATCTAAAAATAATTACCATAAATTTTTTTTAAATATGATAGGACTCGTGAAATTAAATTAAATAATTTTCTAAATAATCTTATTATTGAAAATTTAAATTTATATAAAACTCAAAAACCCACAAAATTCATATAAGCAACTAAAAAGAACTTAATTACAAAAACTGTCCGCTTACAAATTAAAATAGGAAAATCATATGAAAATGTAATTTATTTAATATATTGCGAACTTAAAAGAGTGTTTATTACTTTAATTCGAGCAATAGAAATTGTTTTAGGGCGCTACCAGCAAGTTCGGGAGTACCAGAGAAGCTCTCTTTTCGAAATTTTACAAAATAGGTGTTTTAACTTTTGAAACTACAAATCAATCCTTGTCATTAAGACATATTGCTCTGGAAGGTGCTGTAGATGGAATTGCCGGGGGGCACGGTGGTAACGATTTGGTAGGTGACAATATATATAATGCTTTATTTATTGCATGCTTCATTCAACATATCATGCACCGATTTCTAATCCTATAGGCTACAGCAGTAACACCACATCATGCCACCATAATCGTGAGACATGAGTATTAGGAATAGGAAAGGACTTAATAGCAATTATTAAGGTTTGTGCATCTTGATATCTCAAACCACTCACCAAAATAATGTTATAATGGATAAACTTGGATCACAATTAAGTGATATCCATGTCTTAAAGATGAACCTAGCTAGTAGTTTTGTAGAAATGATTCACGTTGAAAGACTAAATGTCACAATGAACCTAGCTAGTATAATGCCATTAATTTATCTTTTCTTAAATAGCTTTTTTACCAAGTGGGCAGAGATGATTAGATTGCATTTTTTGTTCAATGAGTTGGTGGAGTTATCTTAAACAAGTAGGTGACAATATTTGAACTTCAAGATTGAAATTGAAAAGACTTAAATGTTTTGTGATTTATTTTCTAGTATGATCATAGAGATTGGGATTTGTGAGAGATGGAGAACGGGGATTTAAGCATGTATATTCCATGGGGCATTTTGTGCATTTTTGGGATACCAACAAAGACAATACCCATGCTTATGAGATTAATTAAGGCAAGGGAACCTCATATATCTTGTGTGTTGTGTTTCTTCTTTGAGAAAGATAATAATTACTTTTTTCTATCTTGAACGATGACAATTCAGATAGGGTTTCCAATTGAAACAAAATCGTGCCTAATGATATTTCTACTGTATCTAGTTTAGCTCTCTTTAAAGTTGAAAAAGGTTGCATCATGTTCGACATGTTTTTTTTTTTTTTTTTTTTTTTTGCACATTGTGGTATGATATATATGAATTATGCGCAACAATATTGTGTTTCAAAAAGATTTCTTTGACTTCAATAGTTTTATTTTTATTTTTTTGAACTTGATAAAAGTTAGATTGTGAACATGATTTAAAGTCAAGATGGATAACGTTGAAATGTTTGAACATGTTGAACTTATCAACTACATACGGCATGTACGTGTAGCGTATTGATTCACCAAATTGCAATTTACTCATTAGTGATCCATCAATGGTGTATGGTAAACTGATTATTTCATTGAAAACTACACACAGAAAACAAATAATTAGGAAAGGAACTGGACCAATGCCAACTTGTTTTTAGATTGCATATCCCAACTGCTCGTGATTAAAAATGACCCCTAATAGCCATTTTTGGGTTAAACGTAAGCAACAAATTAAGAGAAACTTAATCAACAAGGAAGGGGACCTATTAGTTTTATAACAAAATCAAATTAATTTCACACACACACCGTAACGTAGCTTTCAATATAAAAACTAGTGATTAAAATTAATTTGAATGAATACACAGTTCTCAATTATATTGATTCTTCAACGTAAAGTGGCGCAAAATCAATCTAAAACAAACAAACAACACCAAACGTGAATTGGTGTAAATGAGAACTTGCCATCAGCATGTGCAATTCGTGAAAGTGAACAAGTAGTACACTGATGAGAGGACTTATAACATGATGACTATGCTACGGACACATGAACATGGCTGAACTACATGGGGGCCAGTAACCACGTGGCACAGCCTAGTTCAACCACCAATGTTGGTCCTCTTTGTTGGTTTTATTCCTGTTCCTTATTATGTTGACCCCCACACTCTCCCTCACTCCATTTCAATATTACCCCTGCACAGCCCCATTCTCTGCTGGCCAGCTTTTCTCATCGATTCAGAAAAACTATGAAGGTGATTTCATTCAAATATTCAAACCATGCATACAATACAACCATTCTTTTTTGTTTCTCATGCATATTCAATTCTACTACTTAATTTTCCTTCAGTCCTTTACTTGAGGTTGGACGTTTATCATATCATATATATAGTGTTCTTATAGGTATTCATATATGACTTGTTTTTGTCACAGATCTTCAATTGGGTGCATAAGAGGTTTCATCATCATAACGCTCTCAAAGGTTTGAACCTAGCTCTATGTATATATAACTTCTCTCGTTTGCTATTTAATATGGTGCCTTTAAACAAATCTTCATAATAGAGTGTCATCTTTTCTTCTTCACTTAAACTTTGGTATTTAATCGAACCTTACCTGGTGATGAGATAAGACTTTTCTTTTCTTCTAATGAATGAATGTTTTGGTTTTCATACACAGATGGGTTTGGTTCCAACATGAAAAAGACTGAACCTACAATCAACAACGCGGATAGTCAAGCTTTGCTGAAACAAGTTGCCCTCACTGAATCACTTGGTGGATGGGAAGATAGAATTCTAACCATAGGCACACTTGGGTATGATCCCTTGAAGAACATCAACCCTCACAAAGAGTACTTTGCTTTGGAGATTGAAGTTGAGCAAGAAGATGGTGAAGGAGAGAACATCATGGTCGATGATCAGGAGGACGAAAAGGGCTATAATGCTGAGCATGAGGAGCTGAACCCATTGATATACAATTCCTTTGAGCACATCTTTGAGGATGTTGTTGTTAGTGATCAAAACCATGATGATGGGAGCTTCAATCATGAGATTGTTTTGGCTCCACCTGTGATCTCTTATGAAGTGATGGAATCATACGATGTGGATTCTGATGACAAGAAGAAGAAAGGTGAAAGGATCACATTAGCTGATCTCTTCTTGGCTGATACTGATGTTAAGATAAAGCTTGACCCTGCCAAAGTCTGCCACCTTGCTTCGAGTGAAAAACCAAACCTTAAAGCAAAGCATGGAGGACTCTCTTTTGCCAAGAAGCTCATTCCCCGTGTTAAGGACAATCCCCATCCAATGAAAGACATCAAAAAAGTAAGTTGTTATTACTGGACATAAAAGAAGTCATGCACTATTAGTTTCATATTGGATTAATTAATTTTGCTTGATATAACATTTGTTTAACAATCATAATCTTCTAATTGTAATGCTATGTAGCTGATGAAGAAGATGTTGAAAAGGAAAATCCACCCGGATCTTGATGTTAAGAATCACAAACCAGAAGGTCAGGAAGTGAGTGCAGCAGGATTAAACATTGATGATAATCACATGAATGAAGGCAATGGCTCAAGTTATTTCCTTCCAATTTAAGGTATGTGGCAGTTCCAAAATTCCATTTTCCTGCAATGTCTTTCATTTGCTTGTGGCAAAAGATCGATTTACAGTAAAACATTGATTATAGCCAGTTTAAGTGTTTTCATCTATTAAAAATAAAATAGTGCCTTTTTTCTTATCCTAAAATAATATCTTTAATATGGCTTTTCTAACTTGTTTTCTCAACACTAGACAAACATATATATACATTTGGTTGTCCTGATAAGGATGTCTATATACAGTGTTTTAATTTGATTATCAATCATTTGCGCTACACGATATTTTTCTTACAGTTTTGAGCAAGAATAGACAGTAATGAAGATCTTTTCTTCAAAGCTTCCACATAGGATTTCTTATAATTTTGACCTATATATATTGGAAGGAAAAGAAATTATAATGCACTCTTTTTATCTTTAGGTCAAAAACAAATGTCCCTTCATATTTTTTTATTTATTCGCCTTTGAATTCGTAAGATGTTTTTAGGTGAGTGATGCTACTCAGTAGTCATACATTCACTGATTAGTAGGGAAAGAAGAAAAAGATAACACTCTAGACTCTAGAGGTAGTAAAAAATTATATATTCATATAGACATTCTGATAGTGGTATATACAAATTTCTTATATTTATGAAATTATTCTTTAACAAGATACAGGTCAAAAACTGTTATTAAAAATAGCTTTATGAAAAGCAATTTTTTGTTCCAAACTATATAAAAAAAAAATGGTAGTAAAATCAACGATTTGCATAGGAGATAATCGTTTGCTTTTGTATCCCTAAATATGATTTTTTTTGTACATTCATAATCTTTATGAGAAACCTCTTGCCAAGTAAAAAAGAAGCTCTTGCATTAACTTTCTCTGCTTTTCTCATTAAACTAGCACTGCCATATTTTTTCTTCAACCACAAGATCTCCTCGATTTAACAATTTACAGCTACGTAGACCATACTAGACAGATATGCATGCATTTTTTGAAGCGAGAAAGATAGAGAGTCCAAAAACCAGTTTCCAAAATGTCATTTTCCATATGATAGTAATAGACCAATTATTTATAATATATGGGTCCCTCCCACAAAATAACCCTGAAAAATCCAAGCAATGAGGTCAAAATAACATCTTCTCATCAATCTTTAAAAGTGGCAATCACGTATTGTATTCCTCTTGTTGTGACCTTTTGCCAGCCAATATAATGGAAAAAAACTAGTGACAAAAGCCAGGCAATTTATCTATTTTTATTCTAGTTTTATTGATTTTTTTTTAATACTAGTGCATATGACAATTAATTAGCTTACTAGGAGACTTTTCGACAATTTCTAAAACTGAAATCATGTGCATGGTTTTGTCAATTATAATTTTATTGGTATCCCATGTTAAAAACAATTATTTATAAATATAATTTAAGATTTCATTTTTGCTACTTAATTATAGAGGCTAGTTAGCTATATACCTATATTACCTATATTGTAGGATTTTATGGAAATATATAAAAGTAAACAAAAAGACGTACACATAATCTTCAGCTTGTCAGTTGTCACCAGGACAATCGTGTTTTTTGTATCGGCATTCTTCTTATCATATAGTAGCTATTATTGGGGGGTAAAAGTAACTAAACTACATCTACATGATTCTTCGATCGATCTGAAAAGTAGGAAAAAAAAATTGGTATTTTAATTAATCAATATATCCCCCACTTTAATTGGAATGCTATTTGAATTCTTTTATTACTAATTTACTATTGGAATTAATTGAGTTGAAATAGTTTGTGGCTTGGTGCAGGTACTAGCTAGTATTGAGCTGCTGGGAGTACCATCTGTTTAATGATCTGAAAACTTAGATTTGTTTATGATATATATATATATATATATGTAAGATCAAATACTTAGATTTTTCTTTCTTGTTTTTTTATGACCAATGCATTGAACCCATGTGATGATTCTGTAATTTGTGGTATCCCTTTGTTTCTGTTGGCTTTAGTTTAATTTGACGTAAGGAGTGGATGGATCCATGTCGATCTCTAGTTTCTGTGCCTGTGGTTGCTTCAGGTTTTTTATTTTGCCACGCCTTAATTTTATGCATGCAAGCAAGCTTAGGCGCATTTTATATATGGTGCAAGTGCAACGAAAGAAAATTTCCACCGAAAAAATGACAAACAAATAAAGTCATGCTATCAATTTATTTATTTATTTATATTGTAGGTGCTACAAGTTCGCAACAAAATAATGAGTGTCCCAAAAAATAATACTGTAAGACCCCTTTCCCTCACAAAAGTTGGTACTTAATTAGTGGTTTGTAATTAATTATCCGAAAAAATCACTGAATATGATGAGAAAAATGTAAGAAACGAAGGATGAAGGGAAAATCACATTAACGGATTTTTTTTAATAAAAAAATATTTGTTATTTTAAAAGTCTAAAATAGTTATAGTTATATGATCTTATTTCTATCTAATTTTTAAATTTTATACACTTATTATAAATGAAAAATATAATAAAAATGGTCATGTTAATGTTTTTTTTTAAAAAAAAAATCAATATATAAATAAGAATACTAATTATAGTTTATACTTCCAATTCATTATTGTCAAAAGGGCTAAACAATTGAAGGTCAAAGTATCTTTTTGCATAATCTATCCGAGCCCGACTAATTTTTTTTTTTTTTATTAAGAGTAAACTTAACTCATTTTATTAATGATAGTTTGGAAAATACAATAAGGAATCTAATGATAATCTTTGAGCCTAGAGTGATTAGTTGTTCTCTTTGCCTGTCTCCAAGCCTGCTAATTAAATTCTTGAGATACAGTCAAATTAATTTGTTGTTGAAATATATATTAATTTGTGATGTGGGTGCAGAAATTTCATATAGGGAGACTCGGAGGATAAAATAAGGTATATCATCTAGTCATCGATCTAGCTAGTTAATTGGAAATTTGAGATCCTCCCAAGTCCCAAGCTACAAACTTGGTTTTCTTTTCTTCATGAAAGTTGCTTAGAATACGTACGTGCAATAGAATGTAAGACTTGTGGGTGTGCCTGGTCAAAACAAATTAAATACAAGTGTGGTCATGACTCATGAATCATGCATAAACCGATTTAATTGCTCATTTTTTTGGCTACATCCAAGAGACTTGCCAAATTTCTTTTATAGCAATATGAAGAATGATTACGAGGTTTCACTTATCTTGAGGATTGACGTGATGTAGGGAAAGCTTATAATAAGTACTACACAAAGAAGTCACAGGGAGGAGTGTTTTGAGATTGATGATTTAGGTAGAAAATTTCAAAACCCAAACACAACTAGGAGTGATAATATTCTACCGACATACTAATAAATACACTCAGTTAAAAAATAATAAATACGAGTGCTAATAGTCTCACACCTAGCATAGCTGAGTATGACTCGTCGTTAGGTTACAAATTATATCTGCAGTTCTGTTTCTAACTGTAATTATTTCAGGTTCATATATATATAGCACACAGATTGAAACGTTAAAATGATAGATTAATTAATTTGAATGAATAAGGAACAAGTGGTACAGTCTTATAAAAACACCAGACTGAAGTTTAATTTCCAGCTACAACTACAAAATATAATATAATAGGTCAGTTTATTTAAAATTATAATAAATAAATTCATATAAATCTTTCTATTTGTCGAATTAAATAAAATTTTCAGTTTTATTAATTAGCAGCTTTAAATGCTGATTTTAATACAGGTGTAGCCGTGAGGGAGGGTGGGTGGGGGGGTAAACAAAGTACAACTATATTTCAAACGTTTGACTTTAATGATCCCAGCGTTACAAACGATGTCTACGTCCGATACATTTGCTTTTCTTCCTTTTTATTATTTTATTTAATACTAATATAACCCAAAATTCGCTATAAGTTCATTAGTTTAATTAAAAATATTTTAATAAATTAATAAATAAATGAAAGTAAAATTAAAAGTCATAAATTCAAAAGCTATATGAGTTACTATCATTTAAAAATTTATCAAAACACTATAATTTAATAAAATAAACTATTTTTCAAACAAACTTTTAAATTAGTCAAATAAGTCTGTATCAAAAAAAAAAAAAAGGTCTACCAAAAAAATCAGTTACAAATAAATTTATAAGTTTCAGAAAACCATTCAACACACAAATTAATGAATGTAATTAATACTGATAAAAAATGAATGTAATTAATATTTTTATTTATTTAGTAAAAACTGTTCCAGCTTTTTAATATTGCATTTATTACTATCCTTATTTTGCTTATTAAAAATATAAGATTGTTGGGAATAGTAAATAGGTCAATATTATATTTAATTTTAAAATAAATAAATAAATAAATAAAAACAATTTTTAATTTTTAAAACTGGAGAAATAAATGCAGTTTAGTCTTGGACTTTTCAAATGTACAAAACAAATAGTATTATAAATAGTTTAAGGTTAAGGTTGTTGAGAAAGAGAAACCGCATCCATCACTGGTAAAAGTGCTGTCCAAAAGAAAGACCATCTCCTCCTTTCTGCCATCACCGTGTAAGAAAATTTCTCTTCAACTTTTGATGCTTTTTTTCTTCATTTTTCTCTCCATTGTTTAGCCTCAGTAGTCTGAATTTCTCTTGGGTGTTCAGTACTAAGCAATTATTTTCCCTGTTGTGTGTTGTATTTTATGAATAACATGTGAATTGGGAATGTGGTGATGTGGTTGGTTTTCTGTGTGCAGTGGAAGAGACTGAGATGGGTTCAAAAACCAAGACTTTTACCTTTGAGGAGGTGTCTAAGCACAATCACAGGAAGGATTGCTGGATTATAGTCAAAGGGAAGGTCAGATTTTGTGATCTGAATTCGGTTTCTGTTTCTCTCATCAATTTGATTCCCGATCTGTTTTCCTTAGTTGATCTGTTTTTTTTTTATTGCATGAATCTGATGTGTGAGTGATCTATGGTTGAATTGCGTATTGATGATTTTATCTTACTTGATTTGACTAATCCTAGGGCATGGTTTGGGGTTAGATGGATAGGGTTCAATTTATTTAGAAACAAATAAAACTTGTTCCTATGGGTTTGAAGAAAAGCCCGTAATTGAATTTGAATCCCTGTATGTATTAAGCATGACATGTAAAAAAATAGTTTTTAGTATTTTGGTATAAAAAAATAATCCCAAATTCTTTCATCAATGTAATCCTTAAGCATGACATACACAACAGTAATTATGTGGTAATGGGGTTATAGGAATGCCTGAAAATAGATGAAGATGAGACAGTCATCACGAACAAGGATTTTCATCCCAAATTGATTGATGTTTTAGCATTCAAAAAAAAAAATTATTGACTGATATTTTCAATCAAATATATTAAAACATCTGTTCCAATTTTGCTCTCTAATAAATAGTGATGTCTTGAAAAACATTTCTGAAAGTAAGAAATAAAAGTAAGGATATCGGCCCCTAATAAATACTGTGGTCTAGAGTAGTTGTTTTTCTTACTTTGTAAGAAAAACCTTCAACAGAGTAAGCAAAACAAGTACTCACAGACAATGGTATTTATTAGGGCTCGATTTTACTAAAATCTCCTTACTCTCTTTCTGAATTCATTAGATGTATATTCTCAAGTACTGTGTTTCAACACAGCAATATTTATTGAAAGACAAAATTGTAATAGATGTTTTAATATTTCATTCAAAAAGAAAAAAAAAACTTATTGATTGATGTTTTCAATCAAATATATTTAAAAATTTGTTCCAATTTTGCTCTCTAATAAATAGTGATGTCTTGAAATACTTAATAATACATTAATTGAAGGTAAGAAATAAAAGTAAGGATATTGGCCCCTAATAAATATTATGGTCTAGAGTAGTTGTTTTTCTTACTTTGTAAGAAAAAACCTTCAACAGAGTAAGCAAAACAAGTACTCACAGACAATGGTATTTATTAGGGGCCAATTATACTAAAATCTTCTTACTCTCTTTCTGAATTTCATTAGATGTATATTTTTAAGTACTGTGTTTCAACACAGCAATATTTATTGAAAGACAAAATTGAAAACATCAATATGGAATTTTTTAAAAATGCTAAAACATCAATCAAATTTGAATGGAGGGAGTATGTGATCAATTTTGAGAATGTTTTAAATTGCAGTTGCATTGTAATTACTGAAATCATGATAAAATTTGGGCAAATGTGGCTGCAACTGTGGTCGTAAATCATAATATAGTAGCAGAGACTTTGAGAGTGGTTGAGGAGTGCAATTTTAAACCATATTGAGTTTGACAAAATATGTGATTATGCTAGTCAGCATAGGATTACATAGTGTAGTAACATTGGTGTTAAATTGTTTAAGAGGTGACATTGATGTGAGAAATTATTCATTGAGGAATGGGATTCTCCTGTTTAAATAAGTGGAAATTAAATGAGTTATTTTTCATCTTCTCATTACATGTTGTCATAACACGGACTGAGTTAACAAGCTTCGTAAACTAACATTTCATTTCCTATCCAAAAGAAGATTTTACTTTCTTTATTGGTTGAAAACAGTCCAAAATCTACTTGTTAGAACAAGTTGTTGGTCTGTAGTGTTGGCCACTGCATATTTATTAGCATTTATACTCTTTTTTTCTAATTTAAAAGAAGAAATGTTATTGAAGAGAAGAGAATACACACACACACACACGAAAAGGGAAAGCAATGAAAGAAGAAAATCTTCGTAGTACAATTCTACCAAATGAAGCTTAGCCAAAAATTCTTGCTTCTCCAAGTTTCCTAGACCTCTAATCTCCCAGAGCTTCATGAGCACAACTTATTTAGAGGTGGCAAAAGGGAATGATCACCTTTCCTCTCTTCTTAGAACTTTCCATGGTATCAGACATTAATGGCTCAGAATCTCAATCTTCCCAAAATACTGCCATTCCTATTCAATACCCTTCCCTTGTGAATTCTACCAAAAAAAAAAAAGATATGTTGCTAAAACTCTTAATTTCAATTTTCTAAGCTTATCTTCTCTGGAAATCCTTGTTCATTCCTGTCCTTACTTAAATCCTATAATGTTTTCAATCCTATTGAAGGCTGCCACACCACAACCTCTATCTAATAAGGATGATACTGATTCTTCCCTTCCTAGTTATCAGCAAAATAGAAATTATCCTTGTTGGTAACATCATAAATGTCAATCATTTATGTGAAGGGCAACCATGTCTTGTTTGAATGTTCTATTTACACTGTCTTTACTCCTAGAGAGAAATATGAACTCATTGGTGGTTAGTTTAGGAAACTATTGGGACTGGTAATGCTATTGAGCCTACAATAAACAAATGGTTAAGCTGCTTTTTTTTTTTATATTATATTTCTTTTTACACTCACTGTCTGACAATTGAATGGATTAATAATATTCTGCACTGCAGCAAGGGCTAGTCGAAGGGAATAAAAGAAAAACATTACTAGATAGAATAACATAGCATATGTTTGGGTTAAAGTTGGAGGGTTATCCAACTTACTTTTGCCAAAGCATCCCTCGTAACTTCTCCGTTTAGACGCATTGAAATTCGTGCTACCAATGTTTGAATGGAGAAGCAAACAAACATTGATAGCACGAATTCAAATGCATCTAAACGGAAAAGTTATGAAGGGGATGCTTTGACAAACAGGTTATAAATGGTTAAACAAACATATGCATGCTCTTATCCTTCTTTTTTCAGTTTTATAATTGGTTATCAAAACTTAAGTAGATATTCCCTTGGATTATTCTTAGGAATAGTAGGATTATATATACATCAGAACAGTTTACCTAGCATAACAACATACATTCCATTGATGCAGGTGTATGATGTGACCACATTTTTGGATGATCATCCAGGAGGTGATGAAGTTATAGTGACTGCAACAGGTAATAATTAGTTTATCTTTGTCAGTTTCACGCCATTAATATGCAATCAAAATTTATTTCACCTGGCCTAGCTGGCTAGAAGAAATAAAGAAAGAAAATTAATCAATAAAGAAACAGAGAAAACAATAGACATGGGCTAATAAGAATCTTTTGGTCTTTATTATACAGAGAAGGATGCCACCACTGATTTTGAAGACATTGGCCACAGTGATTCAGCAATTGAGATGATGGAAAAATACTTGGTTGGAGAGGTTGACACCAACACTCTTCCAGCAAAAGTTACCAGCAACAGCGGTGTACGGCCACCAACACAAGCACCAGCCTATAACAATCAATCTTCTGGATTTCTTGTGAAGATGTTGCAGTACATAGTGCCATTGCTGATATTGGCCTTTGCATTTTATCTGCAGTACTATGGCAAAAAAAGCAAGTCCAACCCCGAGTCAGAAAATTGAATTTTAGTACATCTATTATTCATAAGTCTATAACAACAGTGTCGAGTGTTGTTTCTCTTTTCTTTTTGGGGTATCTTTTTTTTAAGTACTTCGATATCTCAAATATCATGCTGTGATTTTGTATTCTTGATGTGCCCTGTTCATTTAGACTCAATCTAGTATCTCGTGAATAATATTTTGAAATAGATTCTATTAAACTTACTAATTGGAAGTTATTATCTGTTGTGTTCCTTGTTTTTATTCTGTTGTCCCGACTAAATATTTTTCTGTTAAAAATATTGAATTGTTTAATAGCAGATAACCATAGTCGCAAACACCTAGGAAGTAGAAACATCTACCTATTTTTCTGGGATGGTCTTATGTTGAATTCTTGCATGATGATATTATGTTAAAAGTTTGTCTCTCTCTTCATTCATAGAAATTATATTAAATTTAAATAGATTTACACAAATTTTCACATGAAAATTTAATATGAGAATATTCATTTCCATACCTTTTTTATTTTTTGCTTGATAAGGTAATGATCTGACCTTGTGTTTTTGTTCTTGGGCTATGGTTTATGTATAATTAGCATTATTTTGATTTTTTTTTTTTTTTTTGTAATGAAACGAAACCTGTTTTTGGGGTTTTAACAAAAAGATGAATTTTACATTTTTGAGAAATTAATTTTCACTTGTGATAAACACACTGAATCCCTTGTAGACCCGTTATTATAAAGTTTAAGATTTGGTCCCCCATGACAAAATGTGTCATTTAGGTGTATACATCATTGGACCCATCTTCCTTTGTGAGCTAGAGGGCAATAACCAAACGCAAAATCCTCTTTGTCCAACTTTGTTTGGCCCAAATATGTGCCAATAAAACACTAAACGACCCACGAACAAATTTGTTCCCTTTGTTATGTTGTCAATTGCATATTTGAGGTCACGCTCTTATTTCAACTTTTTTTTCCACACCCTCCTTTCTTTTTGTTTCTTTCTCAGTAAAAAAAATAAAATCGCTTGCCTTTTTTTTTCTCTAACATGAAAAGGATAAAGTATATGGGATGAATATGCCGGGACATTTTTTTGTTAATGAGACAGAAATAGGATAAAGACTCAAGCTTTAAGTGTCACTATCATTCATATTTGATGGCTTTTGGTAGCATAAGAATTTTTTTCTTCATGTCTTTGGATAAATCTTTACAATGAAAAGGCTAGGGCAAATTCTTTATATTTTTTTAGTTATGACTTTTTATAAGGGAAACAGTAATCTTCGTTTTATCCTTACGCTGTGAAATAATTTTATTAATTTAATTCACACGGTGCCAAGTTATAACACTATGCTTGGATAATGAGGAAAGTGACACATTCAAACCAATAAATATGTAACAAATGTATCTCAACCTAATGTTTGGTCACATACATTGAGTTGTGTCTTATCAATAATGCCCGCTATGTTAAGCAAGAGGTTGGTAGATAGTGGTTTCTCTAAAAAAATCATTATTCTTGCTTTAGTCTTTACATGTGAAATTCTTATATAACTATGTGATTTGGAAATATCAATAGTTTCGGTAATTAGGAGTCATTGTATGTTACTGAATTTGGATAGAGTATTCAAAAGGGGATGAACTGATATTGGATAAAAGGTTTGATGGGCACAAACCGATGCATGCATTGAACCACCCACGATTGACATTTGAGTCCCAACAAAGAGATAGATAGAGCACCACTAACACTAACGTCTATAGTAGGATAACTAGCATTCCGTGATCCTCGGTTGTTACACATGTCAACATGCACTCTCAATTGTCGTCCTTCTTGTAATGGTAAGGATTGTATTGTAGGGCATGGTCCTATATAAAGCTACCAACCAATATTCATTCCCTAATTAATAATATCACACGTTTACTTCACTCCATCTCAAAGTGCTTTTGAGTTTGTAAAAAAATTATTTATTTTAATGTTTTTTAATTTTATTTTTCACTATCCATTTATACCTAAAAAAAAGGAATAAAATGAATGTTATTTTGCAAAGTCACGGACAAATTAGAAATTTATATATCCTAATTGTTAAGGACTAATTAGAAATTTGGAGATTTAGTTACTCAACTAGGGAGTAGTATCATGTATTCACCCTATATCCATCGTCCATTGAATCTTGAAAATTAAGTGTGTATTTAGATGAGAATTGATTATAAATTTAATTAATTTTTGTTAAAATTAATTTTAAAGTAAGGTGAGTTATGAATAATTTTGTTTAAATTTGACTTTTTGATATAAATTTTTGGATGCAACACAAAAGTTATTTTAAATGTACACTTACATTATAAATTTAACTCAAAGTAAAAAAATACCATGATTATTTACTCAGTATAATCTTTAGTAGATTGAGCTAATCTCTTTTCTAAACTCACCTTTTACAAGATGATCATATCATTTGCCTTTTTGTGTATCCTCCCATAAAAAAAATGACACTTAGCAAAACAATAATAAATAAATAACAGAGAAAGTTACAACTTCCAGACCACCACGTATCGTTTTTCTATTGAGAGAACATGCATTATTATTGATTAGTTTTCTTCAATATGAACTATGAGGACATTTAACACAATTAGACGACTTGATTACATGATTAGTGTCCTGCCTTCACCAATACATATGTAATAGATAGATACTGGTCAATTTCCAAAATTTAGAAGCACGTATTTTTTCTATAACTAGTAAATACCAATAACTCTAATCATACCATTGAATGAGCATATTTAGTAATCTTCCTGTATGTATAATAATTTTTCAATAGCATGCAGACTGCGAATATATCCCATAATTAGATTTACCTGTTATTATGTATATTTCCTAAAATGTTACAGTTATATATAGAGGCTAGTAACCTGACTTTTCCATTAATTGTTGCATGTGCATGGTTTTAGGCTGGCTGGCTATATAGCTATGTCCATGATAATGAAAATACTTAGGAAAGTTCAATGGCACGATTATTTTCAGTGATTAGTAAATACCAATAATTCATCTTATCTATGTAATCCTAAAGATGGTAAAAGACAATATAGTCTCTGCAATAGGTAATAGGATTGGACGTGCTGCTAAGTTTCTCTTGCGTGTAGAAAATTAAAATATCAGGTAGCTGAAACAGACATTCTTGGATTTATATATCATAAAATGGCATTACTAAGAACTTACAGGGGTTTTGATTTTTTCATCATTAAATGTGTCTCAAATCTGCGAGATTTGGGGGATATGCCACATTAATTGGTTGAGGGCCTAATAAGATTAGATACTTCGAATGGTCGAGTTCACCAAACAGACACATGAGAAAGTAGAAAAGGTTGTCATGGGTACTGTTATGTCAAAATCAGCAAGGATAGGGGAACATTATTATTCGTACACTTCATCATCTTTATCATATCACTAATTAATCTATCTTTCTGATTAGGCTCAGGACATGTCTTTCTGTTCTTTTTATTTTTCAAATGCACTGTTTCTAACAAATTAAATTTCTGTCCCTTACAAACATACAACCCTATTAAATATATTAATAGCCCAAGAGTGCATGAATGAAGCCTTGCATTACTGTTGAACCCCCACAGTGCCATGTTTTATCAGGCAATCACATCATTAGTGCATATAATAATTCAATTGTTATATTGCAAAGAAAACATTGTTGCTCAACTTGTTACGTAAATCGCTTTCCTTGTCAATTTTCATCATTATATGCTTGGATATACTTGTATGTACTGCGCTAACCACCCAAAAGGGATGGGTATTAATCAGACAGATATGGTCTATATGCAAAAAAAAAATTGTATAAAAAATTTTACAACAAAAAGAGAAAATATGAGATAAGATGATTAATGTGATAGTAAGAAATTGAAAGTTGTAAAAAGTGTTGTTGATTAATATTTGGATAATGATTAATGATTAATTGATACTTTTTAACTTTAAACATCTTGTTAATATTTGTATTACTTATCATATTTACATTTTAATATTTTTAAAGTCTAAATGAAATAGATATTGTAACATGTCAATGTCACAATCCCATTAATAAGTGTGGTCCTTAGCCTCAAAACACCTACTGAGAGAAAATCATTAATTTGATCCTCATGGGTCGTGGGCTGAGCTACACAAAGATTTTAATACTAGAGACATACATAATTCAAGGTTATTGTCAATTTATTAATTGAATCAGAAGAAGTACCACACGTATGGTCATCAAAACAGGCTGTATATATAGTTGTGTATATGCAAGCACCAATGAAGCATTTCCAATTCCTTCTAGATGATTGAAATGGACTTGAAGCATGGAATATTGGAAAACACATCTTAGTTTGAGTTCCCTTATCCGAACAAGGGAACCACTAGTGACTACCCTTTGGTCCCTTGTGCTTGGATTTGCTTTTGGGTCAGTGTCTCTGTCTAGTGATATGCACTATGCAGGTTAGAGAGGGTATCATACTGTTTTTTAGTTGATATATATATATGTATAATGTATACTATTATTACTACTTAATTAGCTAGCTTAATGAATGAATGAATTGAATTGAATTGTTGGCGAGTCTTTGTCAAATTCATGATTCACTGAGAGAAAAGGTCTAATTGTCTCTTGGATCATTGTCATCATGGGCTCCATTTGTTCCTTCAACCGTCTTAATGACATGAGAGCCAAATAGGAAAAACAAGCTATAAGCACGGCACACGCAAGACTCGACATGTTTAATATTTGTTTGTTTTATCTCACCATTTACTCAATTTTAAACACCCTGCCATGAAGTGAACCATGTTTAGACAACACTGCCTAGCTATCTATCATTGACAAAAAACAATTTATGATCCTTTGTCTCATTTGCTGTCATTGTAGTCTCAATTCACTTATTATTATGCTGATAAGTAAAAGGAAGATATATAGTTTTTGAAACTTGTTAAAAAGTGACTGCGTAAAAGTATGTCTAGTTAGTGAGAGGTGAATGAGAATATACACTTTACTATTCAGTTATGAAAACAATGCAAATGGTAGAATAGACTAGTAGTAATCAACATATAAAAATTCCCTCCACGTTGGACCAGGAAGGAAGAAGAACAAGCTGCATAGCAGAAAAGGACTTCTCAGATAGTACACTCATGCATTATTAAACACAAATTAATTGTTAAATACCCAATGACGACGAGTGTTGTTGTTTTTCGGCTGATAATCTAGTAGTGAAGACCAATACTTTATTAGTGTTTAAATTATAAAAGTTGATGTGACAATTTATCCACATTAAACAAATATTTATGTTAGTGCAAGTGTTTGCATGTTTGACAATATTATACAGTACCATCCATATCTGTATTTCATGAGTCAATATATACCGTATGTGTATAAAGTTAATGATAGTGATGTATATGTAATATGTGTGTTTTAACCCTCCACAATTATCAAACTTGGTTTAAGCCAATTTTCAACTGAGAGAGATCTACTTGTCAAACAACCATTATTGCAGTATTGAATTGATTCCTAGTATACTGCCCTGAGTAAATAAGGCATATTATTATTATTTTATTTTATTTTTAAAAGGAGAGAAAACCTAAGTCGGACACAACAAAAACATGAGTATCTTTTTCCATGTCTGCATAGAATTGGAGTTGTGAATGCAATATTCATATGTTTCCTAAAAAGTTGGAACAAGATATTCAATGGATTTGGATTCTTACCCAAGGCAGGTCACCACATCTGGGCCCGGTTAAATGATAAACGTGCGAGTTTTGATGAACTAACTACTAGCAGTGGTTCTTATCCTTAGGGCTCACTATATACTAGTACACAAAAAATTGTTGATAATTCTTATCCAAAACCAAATGTGTCCAATTGGTTTAATTGAAAAAAGTTTCTTATTATAGTTGAGTGGATATTGAAGAATTCCAATTTAACAATCAAGAAGAAGAGGCAAAATTTGTTTAGCTGAAAATAATTTTCTTACTATGTGAATGCAAGTTTACATGTTCTTGAAGCGGAATTTAGAGAATAGAGATTAGCCTCTGTTTATACAAATGAGCCAAGGAATAAAGTCTAAGTTGACCAGAATAGGATAATTGAAGACCATGGTCGTCAACTAAATTGATTTTTGACTTGAATGGTTATAGCCAGCCAGCTATATTGTACACAGAAATTGCCGAAAATATTGGTAGTAATAATCATTTTGAGACCCCTTTACCTATCATACCATCATGATGGTAACCAATTTCACTGAAATGGAGGCAAACCCACTTTACATAAAACCAATTTCAAACTGCCCAAAACGGGAAAAGAAAAAGAAAAGGAAGATTAACAAAAAGCATTGTAATAAATAAAAACATTCCCTCTTGTATGTGCTAAATTAGTGTAAGATGTACCCTTTCTGCTGTCAATTACATATATAGTCCAAGTCTAAAAAATTACATATTACATATATTTATGAAATGTGGTCCAAAGAAAATAAGAGGACAAGTTGAAAACCAGCGTTGCCCCCACCCATAGTAATGAAGATGTTGTTGTTGCCAAGGAACTAGAGAAATCCTAGGGAGTCATGTACTTTGTGTAGAGTCAGATTAGGCCAATGTTTTTTGTCTATCACTTGCATAGTGCCAAATTCACACTATCATTCAAATTTTAGTTTAATTGACAACTCCTTCTCCTCTGCATGATAATAGATATATAGATGAATCACCACCACCCCAAGTTGCAAACTCAACAAGCACTTGACGTTCTGTTCAGGGAATTCGCTGAATTATTACTAAATAAATATAATAATAATCCAAACACGAAACACGGTTATCAACAGTTACTTGTTGCCTTCGTGGGAGAGAGATATTAAATAGAGGCCCCACGAAAATACTCGTTCAACCATATAGTTACGTGGAAACTACAGACTTTTAAGAAAATAAAAATCAAATTATTAATATTTGGTGGTTAAGCTTGACTGCAATGTCGTATATAGAAACAATCAGTAGTCCGTTACTTAAAATTTATGAAGTAATCACGTGTGTGCGCTATGCTGCTTAACTTGTCAATAGCACTGTCATCAATGTACTAGTGTACTACTACATCTAGTATTATATATCACATGATGGGAGAAGAAAATTTTGGTCTAAATTTGTACTAAAGATTTTCATTGTTCTTCTACCTTTTTAGTTGTTAACGAGAGATTGTTTAGCAAACTTAACAACTTGTATTAATTTGAGCAAATATTTACAATGGAAATAGATACTACTACTACTACTACTATTATCTAATTTTTTGATAACCGAAGAACAACTTGAACTTGAGACTTGACTGTCAACAGTCAACTTAATAAAAACAAAGAGAAACAAAATAAAAGAAAACCTGATGACCCATATTATAGAAGACAGAGCCAACTCAAAGCTTCTAACCTTGATTCACTTAATTAACATTTAGTGGCTCCAAAGGGCCATGCACATGCCCCTGCCACCAACCCACTGCCACATGCAAAACAAAACCTCCCTCTCTCTTTTTTTTTTTTTTTAAGTTAATATAACTTAGACAGGCTTAACTTAATTATTATTAATATTATGATTTAAGTGCTTAACCCACCACGCCTAGGGCGCACTTGAACTTTCAGCGGGTTAGCCATTTCACACGAGAGCCTCAGCACCTCCGTTAGATCAACACCATTGGCTGCTTCATCAGACGGTAGCCATTCAAACTCCTGCAAGAGCCTGGCCACCCAGAAGGTCACGGTGCTCAAACCCAGAGTCTTTCCGGGGCAGGTTCTCCTACCCGACCCGAATGGAGCGAGCCTCAGGTCCGACCCGAATACAGAAAACTCGGTGTCCAGGCCCATGAACCTCTCGGGCTTGAACTGAAGCGGGTCCACCCACACCTCCGGATCCCGCGTTATGGCCCACATATTAACCATGGCGGTGGTCCCAGCGGGCACGTGATACCCATCAATGGTCGTATCAGTTATGGCCAAGCGGGCCCAGGAGAGAAGCGGGCCCGGTGGGTGCATCCTCAGAACCTCCTTCACCACCGCCGGGAGATACTCCGTCGCCACCAAGTGCTCCTCCGTCAAAGCACCACCGCCAACCACCGCGTCCAGCTCCTCCTGCACCCTCCTTTGCACCTCTGGATGGAGCACCATCCTGGCCAGTATCCACTCAATCAAAACCGCCACTGTGTCGGTCCCCCTAAATATCATTTCCTGTCCCCCCAAAAATACATTAAAATTAACATTAATGTTTAGTAAGTTCAATTCTATTAACACACATGGACGAATACATAATTTATTATTTTGTTAAAACAATGAGATTAAAATAGACTTACCCAGAGGACAGCAATCATGTCGGAGTGAGACAATCTATCTGGGGTTTGGAGAGAGAGCAAAACATGAACGAAATCGCGGTTGGTTTGGGTTGTGTCGGCTTGGTGGTCAGCGATGATTGAACCAACGAACCGGTTCACTTTGGGGACGAGCTTGGAGCAGGTGAACCGGATTTTTTGTAAGTCAAAGTCTTTGAGAAAAGGGATATGGTCTCCCCAATTAAGGGTACCCAACAAGTCATACCCTTGTTCCACTAACATGGATAACTCCTCCATTGAGCTGTTTGTCTCGTCAAGTTTGTATCTTTGTCCGAACACCGACCACATCATGTTGTTCAGTGAGGCTTTTTTTAGAACTTCACGGACTCGGAGTTCGCCGCCGCGACGGTTTCGGAAGGAGTTGGTCATTTGGACGGCGATTTCGGCGCGCTGGAGCTCGGAGGCCTTGATTTGTTTGGGGCAGAAGAGGTGTGTGGCGGCGATGCGGCGGAGGGTGCGCCAGTAGACGCCGTAGGGGGCGAAGCCGATGGCGCGGTTGAACATTAGGCTGTAAGCTGATTCCTTTATGGGACGATCAGCGAAGACAGAGCTATTGAGAATCTCTTTAGCCACGTCGGGGTTGCACGTGACTATGGCACGTGTGTCGCCGAGGGAGAAGGCCATGAGCCTGGTGGCGTTGCATGCTTTGGCCGCGGCGTCAATACGGTGGTGTGCGAGGGAAGCCATGAGGTTCATGCTCCCAATCATAGGATAGCCTTTGGGACCAGGGATCATTTTAAGGTTGTTGTTGTTGTTGGTTGAGGTTGTGGATGTTTTCTTCCAGTAAAGGAATGAGTAATACTTGCCCCAAGCTGGACCACCAGGGTGAGACCAGTAGAAGAAGGACATGGTGAGCCAGAGTATGACCATGATCAAGAGTGACCATGCAAGGTTCTCTTGTGTGCATTTTGAGGCTAAGGCCAACACCCACAGGTTATCAATGTGGCTTGTCATCATAGGAACCTAAGAGAGAAAGAGGAAGAAGAGACTACTAGATACTAGACTTTGATTTGTGAGTTAGGAAGAGGTTGGTTGGGGTAATATATATAGGAGGGAAAACACTCGAGATGAGAGGGATTAGTTACGTTATGTTATGTCATGTACATAGAAGAAGGCGCACACACTACACTAAACTAAACGGATCGTATACAACGGAAACAAAATATTACGTAATAATAATAAGGATTTGATTGATTGATAAATGGATTAATTACGTAATACTTTTTTTTGGTGCAAATTTACGTAATACTACTACTAGTAGTAATAACGTTGATAATGATAATAACTAATGAGGGACGTATTAATTATTGGTATTGTGATGTTTGTAACGACTAACGGGTAGTAGGAGTATACTATGGACTATGGACTACTTAATTAATTTAGTGGGATTATAAATAAATGAAATTAATGGGAGAGTGTTTATTTTGGGGCAAGCCTTTTGAATTCCGCCGCCACTATGCATAACGAAATCTTGGAAAAAAGTAAGTTCCTAGATTGGGTCCGGTGATTAAAGCACGCGCCATTGCCGCTTTGGTGTTTGTGTCTTTGTAACTCAATTACTTGCTTTTTTTTTTGCTGACAGACTCATTTACTTGCTATTTCTCCTTCAACACACCAGGGTATAAACTTTTTTTTTACCTCGGTCTCGAATATAATTAAAGGGGAAAAATTGCATCTTTTCTTAAATATAATAAGTAAAATTTAAGATTTTATTTAAGAGGATTACTTTAAAATATTCTACATTAAATATGAATTTTATTTAATATAGAATATTTTAAGGTAATCATTTGTGTCCGTATTTTATCTCGTTAAGAATAGAAAAAAAAAAAAAAAAACTCCATATGAAATTTCAGATAATTTTATGAATGATAGTTTTTTTATAAAATTATTAGGTGCTTAATCCTCCACGCCTAGGGCGCACTTGAACTTTCAGCGGGTTTTAACCCTTTAACCCTTACAAATAATTTTATGTTTAATGTTAAATTTCAATGCAGTTTAGAAAGAAATAAAAATAATAATTTGAATTAACACGATTTAACAAGTAATTATCCAAATTTTCTTATGTAAATTTTCTAATAAGTGTTAAATCATTTTTTTTTACTTATAATAAAAAATAAATGGAGTATTACATACCTCTTTAGCATCTCTTTATATGTTGCATTTGTCTCTTTATAAGGTGAGGGGATACTTTTGGAGATAAAATGTACTTACAATTCTTGATTACAAAATCAATGATTAAAATTATAATAAAATCAAATACATATTTAATAAAATAAATAACTAACTATATTTTTAATTGTTGTTTTCTTGAACTAATGATAATTATTGCAATTAATCTTTAAAAGTACATTCTCCTCAGATTAAGGAGCCAATTTTATATATTTAAGATTAATACACAAATTAAAATATTCCTATTTAATATCTTAGCCTTTGATGCTCATGCTTTTTCTAACTTTGAATATAAGAAAAATAAAATAAAAATATTCTTAATTAAAAAATTTAATTAATAATAATTTTTTTTATCACATTATTGATACAGCGTATTCATCTATTTTTGTCAAAGATTAATCTTTGATTCTTTGTTAAAAAAACTTGGTTGCCATCGGGGTGGATCCAGGGATTTTCTTCAGTGGGACAAGAAAATTTTCATGAATATCTTCATCTCTTTCAGTTGGACAATGTTTCTTTTTAAAAATTTGATGTGTTTAATATTAAAGAAACAATAAAAATTATAGGGAAAAAGTGATAAAATTACTATCAATTTATCCTTTTTTTTCTAATTTTCTACCTTCATTTTGAAAAAAAAAATACTTGAGGAGAACATCAATTTTTTTATGGGGACAAAAATAATTTTTTTTAACATTTTTAAGGCAAAAAAATTATTTTGTGGGGACAATGGTCCCATAAAGCTTTGTATGCATTCGTCACTTGTTGTCATATTTAATGATAGTTTTTTTTTTTTTATTAATGATAGTTTTTTTTATTCATAATACTTAAATTCAGACTATTTTTTATGATCGTGTTTGATTATTACTTAGATTAACGATTTTGTTAGCGATTAAAAACATTTAATTTTTTCAATCTCAAATCAAAATAAATTATTTTCTTAAACTATGTTCATTGAAATTTCATATTAGAAATAAGAATTAAACTTTGAAATTAAAATCCATATTTTGATATTTTTGATATAGTCTCGTTAAATAACATAAAATTACTTGAGATTTACTTATAAATTAAAGAGTAAATTATAATAATGTCCTTGAAATTTGTTTCAATTACACATGTATTTTCTTCTTTTTTTATTATTACTTTGGCACCTTTTATTTTAACAAGGTTAAGTTGCCGTTAATTTTTTAAATAATTTTATATTGAATTTTAATTGATTTATTTAAAATACCATAATTACCATTATACTTAAGTGACCTAAATAGAGAATTATTATTCTTCCTTTGTTTCGTACTATTATTCTTCTATAGGGAGAAGAACTATTTTTCTTCCTTTTCATACTACTATTCTTTCAAATGAGAGATGATTGTTTTTTTTTTGTTCTATTTTATATTACTATTCTTCTAAATGGGAGAAAACTATTAATCTTCCTCTATTTTGTGTTACTGTTCTTCTAAAGGAAATATATTTTTCTTGTACACGAAATCTTTGTTTCGTGCTTAATGACCACATTCTTCGTTGTGACTCTCGACCTAACAACTTCCAAACCAACGACGATCCTATCCGTGTAACACATGGATCCCAAACCTTTTAAACTCATTACACATATACCCTTTAAATTTTAAACACATCACACATATATCCCTTAATGTTTAAACGCATCACACATGTACCCCTAAATTTTTTAATACATTACACACGCACCTCATGTGTTTAAAGAAAAAGAAAATAAAGACATTTTTTAGAAAAAAAAAAAAAAAGTATTATAAAAGTCATATGTGCTAGTCCTATGACATAAAAAGTTAACAAAATTAATTAATAATGAGATACAAAAAATTAGGGGATTTTGTGTAGGAGCAAAAATAAGAGGGATATATGTATAATTGAAGTAAACTTTAAAGAATGTTGTTGTAATTTACTATAAATTATAAGTATGATAAATATTAAGGGAATTTTTGTAAGTTATATTCGAAACATAATAGAATACATTTGTAAAGGAATACTCTTTTTGCATCTAATTTTTTTTTTCTCAACAAAGATGTTGTTGTAAGGTTTTTTTTTTTTATCTTCATAGTATCACGTGAGTAATAAAATTTCTCACATTTTTTTATTTTAGTGGTAGATCTTATATGGAGATCGTATGATATTTTGTATATTGTGTTATGAATCCACTTTATAAATTTTTATTTTAAAATAAAATTAATTATTTAATTATGAAACAATTAATATTAAAAAAATATAACAAAAATAATATAAATATTTATTTACGACTAAAGATTAAATTAATAATTAATACATAACATAAATAAGTAAAAAATACAAAAATTGATAATTAATGCATAACATATATACATAAAAAAATACAAACATTAAACATTGAAAAAAAAATTGATAATTTAAATTATTTTATCACCAAAATTATATGTTAAATAAGATGAAGAGTGACCAATTTATAAAAATTCATCTAACCAAATTTTAAATTTTTGTTCTTTAATAACTGATAATTTAAATTATTTTATCACAAAAATTGTATATTAAATGAAACGAGTGACCAATTTATAAAAATTCTTTTAAATTTTTGTTCATTAATTTGTTTATAGATTACTTCCCATCAAAAAATGGTTTTATTAATTTTTTATTTTTTATTATTAAAAAAATAGTTAATTATTTTTTATTTTATATTATTAAAAAATTAGTTAGTTATTTTTTTATTTTATATTATTAAAAAAATTGATTATTTATTGAAAAATCAGATATCGAAAAGATCACGTGAAAAATCAGATTTTATGGAGATACTTTATTCTTTCTCGAGATTTTAAAAATTTAGAGACGTTCAGAATTAAGATTTAACATATAATTAAAAGGAAATATTTTTAATTTTGGATCTAAATATAAGAAGAAGAAAAATTGTTTCACGCTAATTAAAAAAATTGGTTGACAATAATTAATTAACCAATTGTATTTTGCTCTTGACAGCCAACTATACCATATCATTTTGTGTCCACAATCAGTGACAGAACATAACTGTACAATCATAGATTTAGCGTGTGTGAATGAAGGGAAAGGAAGAAAGAACCATGCTAATTAAGTAGCAGATAATCAAGTTTTACAAACATGGACATAAAGGAAATTAAGAGACAACAAAGGTTACAAACCTAGAATTGCAATCGTATGTTCCCCTCTTGCGTCTTATTACGTGACCTCTCTGTTTTGACAATGGTAGTAGATGAGAAACATACTATATAGTTGTGGTTCTAGGGTAGCAAAAATTGGAAATGAAATACAAAAAAAAACAAAAAACAAAAAAACAGATGGATACATGAGAAGTGAAGTGAGTGAGATCGGGTGTGTCTCGGTGTTTGAGTGTTTGTTTAGTGTTGTTGTCGCGTGAGGTGGGTTGGGCGGTGGGAAAGCGCGTGGGGAGAAAAGACATCCTGGGAGGACAAATTAACGTGGGAGCAGTAAAAATTCAGGTTAGGATGTCTGACACGTGGGGGGTCGTGTGGCACGACACTGTCTGGTGATGCGATGCGACTCACCACATGAGGCCCATCCACTTATGGCTCTCATACATTGCTTTTGGGCACTCACTACGCACTGTGTTTTGCATCAGACTATCTATCAGTATCTCACTTAAGTATGGCCTCTTCCCCGGCACTCTCTTTCATTCTTATTCTTCTTTTTTCTTCTTCTAATTAATAACCATTTTTCACTTCTTTTTCTTTTTCTTGTACAACAAGATCTTCCAAAATCTTAACATCAACTTCAAACCAATGTTTCAATTATTTATTTTGTCATTTTATGCTATAATAAACATCAATTTTACTTAATAAATAAATAACAAACTATTGCTTGTTTTCATATGAACTGATACGTGTACTTCTTGCCTCTCAAACTAATGTTTTAACTGAGGAGAGTCTACCACAGCTAGCTAGTTGGACGTTTTAAAGTAACATGAATGATAGTATAACCGAAATTATAGAAAAAAATTAAAAAAGCAACTGATGTCATAAATGTCTTAGTTTTGATAATTTTATCTTTCACCGAACTATATAATTTTATAATTGGTGTAGTTTAGTTTATACAATGATATAAAGTTTGAGTTGTAACATGTAAGTATATTAACTTATGTAATTGTGTTAAATATTTAAATGAAATTTTAGTCACCATGTAATCATCATATTCGTAAAGATGTGTGTTGTGTATAGGAAAATAAAAAAACACATTTATATATATTTTTATTTTGAGAAAACATATTTAATAGATATGTATTTTTCAAATATGTCGTCACAAGATTGATTTCTAACAATGTGAACCAAGAAACCATGATTGAAAGAGAGAAAATTTTCACTTGAATGATTTTTACATTTTGATTAAAAAATTATTATAATGATATATTTACTAATGTATGTTTTAGAAAATTATACCTCAATTTTATTTATATTAAGAAACTCTAAGTAATTGATTACATCATATAATGACAAAAATAAATAATAATTATAATATAAAAATAATAACTATCCAGATAATATATATTATAACATTCCCGCTGGAGTATATATATCATATGAGTCAAGCTTGTTACAAATGTCATATACAGTACTATTCACGCACTAATCGATATTCAACTTTGACACTTTTGGTGTAATCGCATCAGGAAAAAGATTGGTTGGCAGTGGTGAACAACAACTTCGTAAAGGTGTAGTGCTATTCACGTACTAATTGATATTCAGCTTCGATACTTAATTTGGTGTGATCTCGCCGAGAAAAAGATTGGTCAGCGAGTAGCAGCTTCACAGAGGTGTGATACTATTCAACTTCGACACTTGATTTTCAATACTTGATCTGGTGTGATTGCGCCGGAGAAAAGATTGGTCAACAATGGTGAACAACAACTTCGCAAAGGTGTGGTATTATTCACACACTATTCACAACGCTTTGAAAAAAAAATTAAAGAAAAAGATTGATCGACAATGGTGAATAATAGTTTCACAAAGATGCAGTACTGTTCACCACTATTCACAAAGCTTTGAAAAAAAAATTGAAGAAAAAGATTGGTCGACAATAGTGAATAGTAGTTTCATAAAGATACAGTATTGTTCACCACTATTCACAATGCTTTGAAAAAAAATTTGAAGAAAAATATTGATCGACAATGATGAATAGTAATTTCGCAGAGGTGCGTATTGTTCATCACTATTTACAATGCTTTGAAAAAAAAAATTGAAGAAAAAAAAATTTAGGGTTTAGGGTTGTGAATAGTAAAGGACCAAACTGTTCATAAAAACGTGATGAAACACGATTTTCCTAATTCTCTCGATTTGGCTTTGATACTCATATTATAATGATGTATTTATTGAATGTATGTTTTAGAAAATTATACATCATTTCTATTTATATTCAAGAATCTTCAATAATTGATTATATCAAATAAAGATACAAATAATAATAACTGATAAAATAATATAAAAATAATAACTATCAAAATAATATATATTTTAACCAAAATAAAAATTCATTAACTATCGGTTCGAAGATAATTTTTAATGTAAACCAAATACACACATCTGACGTACACTCTAAGAAGACAGCTCCTATATTTATTTGATAGCAATTATTTAGACTTTTTTTTTGACACAAACAGACATGCTTGAATATGAAAATGTAAAATAAGATTAGTATATGAAATAATAAAAATGATTAAAGCAAAGAAAAAAGAAGTAAAAGTAGGTGTAGTGTAGAATCAATGATTGTTTTTTTTACAACGCAGTGTGCAACTCTGTAGCAAAGAGTACATTAGTACATTGAGGGCAATGTTTAGATGTACTAGTCTGCCACGCTCTGCTCCCTCACTCAATTCTCATGCGCTCTTCCTTTTCTGACTGTGACAACTCCTATCTCCCTCCACGCCACCCAAAGCATTCTTGTACCTTAATTCTCCGATTTGCCCTCCCAACGTAGGAATGACAATGAATATAATATAGACAGGATACTATCTAATCCATTCTCCTATTCGCGTTTGAAAAAATATTTATTTTTAATTTTATGTTCGTGTGAATAATAATTTCAATTCTCATCTTTATATCTTTTGGATATCTATATATCTATATCTGCATCTATAATTCACACTTTATATATATATATAAAATTAAAAATCATAAAAAAAAACTCATATATAATATTAAAATCAAACAAACATTGATTTATTAAAATTTAAGTTACAGATAAATAATATTACAAAAATAATTATCCAATATAAAGATTATAAATATTTTAATCTCAAAAAAACTCTAATTATACTGAAAAAACTAATATATTTTTAAAATTAATTAATTTATAATTATATATTAAAAATAAAAAATAAAACATAAATAGATATAATATTTTGACTTTATCTGAATCAATTTTTCTATATTTTACAAATGTTTATCTTCATTGTTTCGATATTATTTTGAATTACTAATACAAATAAAAATTAAAACTATGATAGAATATCAAAATTAACCTATAAAAAAATAATTAAAATAACAAATAGATAATAAAATAATTTTAATTGAATAATTTAAATAATAAAATTATAATTATATTAATTAATATGTATATATATAAAATATGTGACGAGATACTATATTCATATCCATGAAATATTTACTCTATTCTCATTCCTAATATGCAAATAAATATCTACTCTATTCTCATTCCTAATATGTAAATTATTATTTTATGAATATTTTTTCAGGTGTGCATGGAATCTAATTCATGTGGCCATTCCTGTCCCAGCGCCTCTCTCATTCAAGGGCACTTTCATCTTTTCACATCCAGACCACAACACATGGAGCGAAGGATACGCTGCAACGCTCGCAGGGTGGCGTGTGAAGTGGGGTTTTTAAGTTTTAGTAGGACCCACGTTCCTTTGTCCACACTCGCATCCACGGTGCTTGTTACTTGCCTCGTCCTTCACCAATCCCTGTCCGTTGATTCAACTTTCCCTTTCTTTGCTCATTAGGTCAAAACAATTTCAGTTCCCATTTTTAACATCACCGTTCAGTTTACCTGTAGACTGTCATTCATGATTCTTGTTTTTTTCTGTGCAAATTTTCCCTTCGAATCATTCAAAATTGGACTTTAATTTCTTCAACAATTTTTTTTTTTAAACTATCAATCTTCAATGTTAGTTCATACTTTTGAGCGTTCCAGATCACTTTACCTGCAGTGGAAAATTCACGAGAGGGTGTCCAGTGATGATATTTGATTTTTTTTTATTTATTAATTTTTGAATTGTTGATAAACAATACATAATTAACATTTTAACATTATTCTCAGCAATGAATTTTCCACGAGTTGATCCAAATCCTACTTTTTTTTAACAAAATAAGCTATTTTCAAACAAGTGAGATGTTTACAAACCTTCAGGACAAAATATGTTTTTTTGTTTACATTTGCAAAGTTTTTTTTTTCTCCTTGCAGAAAAAAAAAAGAGTATATGTAATTTTTTTAAGAGTAAAATAATAATTGTATTAATAATATAAAATATTATACTGCCTTTAAAATAACCAAAATGCAAACTGTTTGGCAAAGAGAGAACTTGGGATGGAGAAGGCTTGCATGTTTTCCATTGGCCTTCAACTTGGATTCAAATCCATTTACTATTTTTAGCTGTTCACTTTTTATTGATTTATAATTTGTTGGAGTTCTATATCTAGTTATCTACACAAGAAAATATCCTTAAAAGTTATAACTTACTATGATTTTTAAAAGTTATACTTTTTAGAAAATCGATATCTAAGATTTAATGTGAATAGTAAAATAAAATAAAAAGTTAAGATGAATAAACTAATTATTTTGGCCAGAAAAAAAAAGATAAACACTTATTGGTTTGAGAAATATAATCATATATTTTAATGGTAAAATGCATAAATTTTAATAGTTATGATTTTGAGTCCTAAGAATGCAAGCATGTTAAATTCTCGAACAAAACATATTTGCTAATCATTATGATTTTACTCCACACAAATAAAATTATTTCCTATATAAAAAACTACGCTCTATACCAAAAAATAATAATTTATAGAGTGGGAGTCTCACTTTTTTAACTAAACATTTACAATATATATATATTTTTTCTTTTTTAGTCTCTATGAATTATATCATTTTTGTTATTAGTTTATTTTTCAAGTTTTATTTTGAGTTAATTAAGAAAGTCAGTGAAGACTTGATGCAGTCAAAAAAACAAAAGAAAGACTTGATTAATATTTAATGCAATAATTTTCACTCATCCATGTTGGATTTCAAAATTTATAGTGGCAATTGAGATGTGCACAATCTTACAAATATCAATAGGTCATCGATCAAGATCTTTAGGCCTATCAAATAGTATCACGTCTCAGGATTTTTTTTTTAAAATTATAAAAAAAAATAACTTTTTTCTTCTCAAGTTAATTAGAATGTACTAATACCGTAAAGTTTTTCAATATCATTCAATCATTTATATATTAATTTTATTATAAAGGTCATACTAGAAATTATTAAAATGTTGACGCGACCGTAATCTGTCTAAAATTTTCTTCGTGAAAAATATTTAACCTTTCATTTTTCTGATAAACTTGCGTATAGGTATGTTGACATTTTCATTAAAAACTCCATTGCCTCCAACCTCTTGCCAAGTTTGTATTGAAAACCCTTTGGGTTGACCTAATTATTGTTATTCAAAAATGGGTGATATTTCCCTCATTATCCATGCATTCAATCAAAACTATTTGTAAATATATTTAAAGAAGAAGACTCCCAATTTATTATTGTTTGATTCAACTATACACCTAACGAGTTGAAGTTCCCAGTTCACACGAGACTTTTGCCTCTAAATCAGAACTAGAAAAGGTTCGTGCATGTAGGTAGCCTTATCCAGCTAATTAAACTTTCTGAAAAAATTAAGAACCCTAAGCATTTGTCGAACCTTTTTAATTACCCAAAATCAAATCAACTTTAAGCATATGGCTCTTTATTAATCCAAAAAAGCAAGTGTTGTGTCCACTTCAAGACCGTTGAGCATTATAATTAATTAATTTAATTAATTAGTTAATTAACGTGTAGACTACACAATGTTAGGCTAATCAAATTATACCCTGACATTGTCGTTACCGCCAACAAGACACCTAGCTTCTAGGAAACCTTCTTTATGGGATTATCATCATTAGTGGAAAAATATACTTAATTTGATTAGATCCATGTAATTGAATATCATTTTTTCTGTATTGGAACCATACTTGACAATGCCAAATCCATAGTTTAAGGTTTCTGTTAGATTACATGTTTATAATTAACTTAGTTTAAGGTATCTGTCCCCGGATCTTTCTTTGATGCCGGTAGGTGGTTGCTGAGAGGAAAATAGTAAATGGAACTTTAATTATAATTTTTTATTATTTATTTGTTTATAAAACTTAAAATGCATTACTAGGAAATCACCTGGGGAGTTCCTAACATTAACAAACGTTAAATTTTGGAATTAAATGTTTGTACATTAGTGGAATAAATCCACCTTGAATCTTGGGGGCAACTTAGAAATCTACGAAGAAACTGCATTTTTATGTGTGTGTATATATATATATATATATATATATATATATATATATAAATTTTTTATGGGACACCAGTGGTATATGCATTGAGATTAGTTTGTATACCGTCTCAATCAATCTCGTTTAACATCAGTTTCGATGATTTTCATCTAACATGCTTTAGGACTTGACGAAAATGCATGGCATTTAAGTTTTTTGAGTAATTAACGTAAGATGTCAAACTGTTCTTGCTGAATTTTAGTATATCAATTGTATATATAAAGACATAACCAACGTCTTTGTAAGTTGTAACTTAATGGCGAGTATATATATAGTTTAAGAAATAGAGAGTTCTGCAATAAAAAAAAAGAAAAGAAATAGAGAGAATATTAGGAAGTTAGGACTTAGGAATACGTTCAAACTATAAATCTTAAAATATAATAATTATTGTTGTATTTTGATTAAGGATACATGATATATTATAAACAATAGATACATACTAGCATCAAATATTTAATTATTTATTACGAACAATTTAATTTCACTATATATGTACGTCTTCAATAGTGAATACCACGTTTTTCATTTATTTAATCATTATATTATTATTTTTTATCCGAGACTCTTTTTTATTAAAAAATAGAAAATAAAATTATTAAAGAGCATACGAGGTATTCTAATTTAAAATACGATTGTTTAAATATTCAAGAGATTATGCATAATCCTTCAAACATATTTGTGACTCTTAATATCAATAATTAAGTCATGTTGGGACGTTAAATAATCCGAATAGAGTGGGTGGACCAGGGATGTTTATAATATGACTAATTTAATCTAATTTTGTGTTTTATATGAAAAATTAGTTTGAATATAAAAAGTGTTGAATAGTTAATAAAATAAGATTTATGCACGTACTATCTTCTAATCTTCTAAGTAAACTAAAAGTAATTATGCAATCTAATCTAAAATCACTTTTATATGCACGGATCACAATAGAATGGATTTAGTGTTGTATTTAAATCGAACTATGAAGTGTATGCTTGATTTGATGTTGCCCCACTTTCTAAAGCTATTCAACGTGTCTGAAGAAAAATCATGAATTAGTGTTTAACAGAAATTCTAATGAAAAACAAATATATATGAACCGTTTTAGGGTAAACCCATTTACCAAGAAAAAAAACCTTTTTTTAGCTAGGAAATCTAGCTACTTTATCATTCATAAGATTCAAATGTAAGGCTTTGTTTAAGCCTTTGAGGACAATTAAGCTCTTTACCCCCTTTTATTTTTTGAGAAAGGATCTTTACCATTTAGACGACCAATTAGTAATGTTAGTATCAATATAATTACTTTAATTAAGTTTTTTTTATAAGAAAATACTTTAATTAAGTTGTATCCCTTAAAAAAAACAAGTTGTATAAATGGAATGGGTTGAAGTGGTAGTATTGAGTTTTATTTTTTTAATTAAGATTTCAGATTTAACCCTTTTTATTTAAAAAGATCTCTATCAAAAAGTTCATATTACTAGTATACTGTGAATTTTCCCCAATCAAATAAAAATGATTCCTCTACTATAAAAAGAAAAATCAATTTAGTGTTATTCAATCATTGCACTTTGAAAGGATTTTATATGGTAAATAAAAACCACTTATTATGTTAGGGATTTAAATGAGCATAAGAACCCTACGCCCTACCCATTTTATTCGGAGAAGGGAATAAGATCTAGAGCTATCTTATTGAGAAGGATGCAAAACTGTGCCTCGTGGGAATTAATTGTGGTATGTATATATATAACTTTTAAACTAGCTTAATGATGTCATTGTCCATTATTAATAAAATGCAGCACAGCCAATCCCTAGTTACAAGGATACAATTATTATGAGTGTAAAGGAAACTCAAATTAATTGGTTACCTTAATTAATATTTGAATTAAAATGGATGTTGTTAAGCATATATACTATAGTTTAGTGGACTTGCCCTTAGAAGGGACTTATTGACCTAACCCCACTTGGATTTAAACAACACATCTCCTAAGATTATATTGGATTCCTGATGCCATACTTTCAATTCTGACCAGCTTAAATATTGAGGGTTGGGGGAGGATGACTAAACATAAATGATTTCTATCTTTTTTCTCCATAAATAATTTTTTTAATATTATTTCTAATCATAAAAATGGATCTAAGAATGGAGAATATGTTCAACAATAGATATCCTTGTCCTTTGATGAATTTTGCTTTTTGAAGGGTTTGCTTGCACTAGTGAGTGAGTGAGTTGATGATCAATCTCATCTCCTATGCATGCCACTTTCTTTTTGACCTACATATTAATAAAAATTAGTCGTGATATGGAAAGCACAAATCACATGAGGCTATATTTTAGAGATGTGAAATTGGGTCCTACACTTGTATATTTTTTTATGTTCTGATTCTTTTCTCTTTTTTTTTTGAAATATCATTACTTCTAAAAGATATTTCAATCATTTTTATTACTTTTATAAAAGCTAGGAAGTGTTTCTGTCGGCTCTAGATATATCCTCTCACTAGCTTTTGTTTTTGGGAGAGTAAATAGTAATACAGCAATATTATTAACCTTTTTTTTTTCCCTAAATCATATATATATGACATCGTTCCAATATGTAATAAATTAACAATTATGGAGATCGAAAATTTAAAAATAATAAACTATGTGCGAGCCGCTTCCCCCACTAAAACTCGACAAAATAAAAATAAAAATGGGGATCTTACTTTATAAGAGAACCACCTTTGAATTTTTTGAGTACTTTAGGCATGGAGCATAACCAAAGTGCAATCAACTACATAAAGTATAAAAATAGAAGCATTAATTATAGATCAGAGCTCGTAATATTCTTGTTTACTTTCTCAAGATTTGATTCGAGAAGCAAAATGAAGTAGCTAGTATTTTAACCCTTGCCTGCTTAATATTCACCACACCAGTCACCCATGATATATCATATCATAAGAAATGAATGTTGCTTTTTTTAATACTTATTCTTTCAGTTAAATTAATGCCAAACAACTCAATCCCAGTTATTATATCTTCCCAAACACGGCAAGTACAGGCTTGCAAGTTGGCACTACTTTGTATATATGATGTAATAATTTAATCAATAACTTTAAAATAGTTTTCTTTTTTAATCTTTAATTTGACACACATGTGTGATATATCCTTTTGGGATAATGCAAAAGAAATGTTAAATCGTACTATTTAGTGCTATTTTATTGCAAAAGCAGAATTAAATGAACAAATCAACTAAGATATGAATGTCTCTAACAATGGATAGAAGGAACAACTTAAGATAATTAGCGGAGGAGATGATTGGTAAGACAGGAATCATATCCTCACATTAATGGAGGATTGTGTTACCACTTTAATATATATGAGCTGATTAATTTTCTTTGTTAAGCTTCTTTTTTTTTTTTTAAATGAGCTTTCTTTGTTAAGCTATACTTAATTATATACTACCCTATTGTTTTAATTTATCAAGGTTAAGGGTCTTTCTCTCTCTTGAGCCGCCACTCCATAATGATATTTAATTTTCATCTACAATACTCACTTAACAACATATGAGGAGTTTCTTGTAAAAAAAAAAAACATATGATGAGTTTGATTACACCATAATACATCCTTAAAAATCAAGAATGAAGTGCTTTTAAATCGGGCTTAACTAAATTCGAAATTGGTGATTAGTCTCATTGTTAATCTAAAAAAAATTGAAGCTTGTAAAAATATATCGGATATTACCAAAGAATTAAAAATATACACAAAGAAAAAATAAATATCTTCATATATATATATATTACACAATTCTATCACAATTACTCACTGCCCCCTTTCAGTATTGGTTTATATGCAGTTTGTGTTTGAAAACTTTTTGTGGAAGCAAAAATTCCCCAGCAATATTAAAAAGGACGAGTTTTCCTACAAATTTCCTATCACCTGCGTAGTGAAGTGTATTTGCATGATTATAAAGCTTCTTTAATCTAACTCGACAATTGATGGAGCACTTGCCATTATTTTGATGATTTGGTCAAGATGGGGATCTTTGTAAAACTTAGAATAAAATAAAAAATAAAAAAAGGAAGAGTCAATGGTAAATTCAGGGTATCTATGGAGTTTATTCCACTATAACACCGACTACATGGACTGAAATTCCAAAACAAAATTCAAAATATTTGAGAAAAAACAACATAGAAAGAGAAAGGGTAGGGGGACATGTGTGAACGACCATTAATTGAAGTTGAAATGGAAAGGAAAGAAGCCAAGTTGTTGCAACTTGCAAGAATCTTGAATCTTAATTATTTGAAGTTTCATGATCGATAGACTTTAATCATTCTGCAGAGTTTTTGCATGAAGAAATCAAAATGAATATTGATATTTCTCCCTGATTTTTTTTTATTTATAAATATGTATGTTAATATATACAATATAACTTTGATTTTTCTTTAAAATATACTTTTCAAAGTGTAATTTATTAACATATTCATTTAAAATAAAATATATTTACAGTCTCCACAGTTATTGACATAGCGTCACCGTTTTTTTTTTTTTTTTTTGAAATATACTATTAATTAAGTTATAGCTTTAGTTTATTAAAATATTTTAAAGGTGTGACATAATGCACCAAAAAAAGTGTAACATGCTAAAAATTACACCTTTAATAACATTTTAATCAATTTATTTAATTCATTACATTGAAAGCCTTTATAAAATAGATCAATTTTACAAATAAATAAATAAATAAACAATTCAAACACTAAATGATATGTTATTAAAATATAAGTAATATTTTTTTATTAAGTATTCATATATATAAGTGTCTAAATTATATGTATTTTGAATTTGGTATGTGAAAATATAAAATGAATCAATTGTATTAAATTGTTAAAGTTTGTCACTTATACAATAATATTAAAGGTATACATTTATTTATAAAGCTACTTATATATACTGTCGATCTAATCTACCATGCTTGGATTGGATTGATTTTAATTTTAGTCTTACTTTTATTTTAAAAAAGAAATAATAAAATATATATTAAACATATAAGTAAAAAATAGTCTAAATTTAAAATATCTTATTTATAAGTCATATAAAAAAATTATTTAATTGAAAATTATTAAATAATGTAAGATGTAAATTACAATAGTATATAGTATTTCATAAAGCTTGCCGCACTAGATTCCAAAATATTTGAGTCTTCTGGCCGAAAGTCTTTTCCATCATAAATACCATATATCTCATGAAAGCAATTGAAGGTGACTACTACTAAGTTTGGCTATACCCTCTTATGATTCATAAAAACTATAAATTACATTAATTGTTTTAGTTGGGTCCGGTAGCTAGGTATGTAACTAATTTCCTACTATTTGCTTTTACTACACAATGCTTAAATTTGTCTGATCAACGATAAAAATGTGTCTTTATAAGTGTGTACTCTTAGTCTTCAGTCTGCACTTCATTGATCGAGGTCACCAGAGAAAAAAAAAGTATCACCATATATACATAGAGGAGTCCGTCAAAAGAAAAAAAACAAAAAAAAACTTCTCTTCCACACTGATATAATATATTAAGGCAAGTGGGTTTTTATTGTTATTTCTTTCAATTATTTTATTATTTAAGATAGATAATAGCAATGAAACCTAGGGCAGTTTTGACAAACTTTTCCAAACATATTTTTAGGAGAAAAAAAAAATCATAAGTTAATTTTTTTTAATTTTATAAAAATTATATGAGTACAAATTAATTATTGAAAATAATAATTTTAACTTATGAAAAATTTATTGCTGAGAGTGTTTTTAAAGAATCAAAACGAGCCTACTTTCAAATTGGGAAACTCCATCTCCAACTACCATTTCCAGCAATTAATAATGAAAAGCAAAATGCAATAAGGCATGTTTCAAAATGGGCTCATGCATATATAATAGATGTTCATCTTTCTACTAATTATTAATTATGTAATTTCCTTCATGGGTTACGAACAATATTGGCTGCAAATATTGCAACTAAATATCATCATGCCATGACCAAAACTGTACTAGATCATACGGAATAAGAATTTCATTTTCAGGGCATGAAATTGAAACCGTTCTCTGGTCTTTAAGGTTGACTGGTTTTGGTTCCATTGAAATTCAAGGTTGGAATTGTTCAACACAAGGAACCAGCTAGCTAGACGTTGGAAAAAAAAAAAAACAATTAAATATATTAAGGTGCAAATTGTATTATGACATGGGTTTTGACCAAATGAGGTGACATCCAGGCCTAGCCATCGAGGAACCATAACATGAATTAAATATTATAATCTCACATGTTATTTGTGTCCCTTGCTTCATATACACACTGGTTTCTTTTGGGGCAGACAATTTTTTTTCGATGGACAACGATATGGCAATATGTCTATATACAGTCAAATATGAATTATGAAATAATTAAAAAAATGTTATACTTAATTTGATTCCACGAGGGTTGCATCAGGGTTATGCTTAATTTGACATTATTTTGTTAATTAATGAGAGACTATTTTACATATAAATTTCAAAATAATTATTGTTAAAGACAATTTTTCTGGTGTACAATAGTGATTGATCAATTATTTTTTTCATTCATCATCTCAAATATGTTAATGTTAATACTGACAGTCGTAAAAACCGTTTTGGGACTTGATTAATCATGAGAAATCAAATTTAAATTCTCTTACTTATTATTCAAACCCTACTAGATCGACACTAGTGGTTAAAGTTAATTGTTTTTAATTATATGACAACCAATTATTAGATGATTGTGTAAAAAATATCTATATTATAATTGTATTTCAATTAAATTATTGTTTATGTCCTTGTTAATTCTTTGCAATTTTTATCACTTGAATCTAAATTACATCACCTCAACTGTCTACCATGAAGAAATCTTGTTTAGTTGATTGAGAAGTGTACATGTTGTAATTGCATGTAGTGTTCTAGAACTTGAGTTTGATTGTTAGGGATAAAACAAATACTACAATATTGTCTTTCTTTCATTTTTTTTATGATTATTTTCTATTTTTAAAACTTTATGTTTTTTCATCATACTAGTGAGGAAAAATCCAATTTGATAAAAAAAGAATAATATAAATATACTTTATATCTTTTTGATAGATACATATAAATTTTGTGCAATGTTTTATTTTATTTGCTTTTTTTTTTTACATATTAAAACTTAAAATATCTTTTAGAGCCTACAATCATATTCAAATCAAATAAGATCATGATAAATAAATAAATAAATAAATAATTGGAAACTGAAAGATTATTAGTTAAATTGAAACACTTATGCACTCCTTCATCAACATACTCAATACCATTTGTTGTGTTCTGTTTAATTTAAAACGCGTTTATGATTCATATTTGATGATAAACAGGCAATTTGATTTAAATCATACAATTCAGGAAAGAGAGTCAAACCATTTTCAAATAGCAACGCTGCCAAGCCCATCGTGGTATTATGTTTGAGGCGACAATGAATGGTGGACACATAGGTCTATCCTAAATTTTCAGGTATAATCATCCTTTAATCGGAATAGCTTGTAGGCCTAGTCATAAGCCCATACTTTATAATTCATGTTGCAAGAGCAAAAGTCAAATGTTAATCCAATTCCAAAGTATGCTAATTGGCCCATTGCAAGAAAAATCATTTGATCACTTGAAGAGTCTAATTAATTAACTTTTTTACTTAGGCAAACTGAAAGTTATTATGAAAAGGGAAAATGTCTTAGATATTTAATCACTCACTGAAGTAGAAATAGACAGCCACTTTAATTTCTCTTGCATAAACCTTCAATATTCGCTATAGACTTTTTCTGAAGGAATATCTAAGGATCATATTATATTATTAATTAATATTATCGCAACTAAACCTAAGTTAAAATACTTGAAGGTTGAGTTTTCCACAAAAAAAAGGGTCCTTCTATTTGAACATGTAGCTCAGATTGAATTTTGATTGATTTGAATGAACCTAAGTTAATACATTTACACACTTAATACAGAACTCGTCCATTTGAGTAAAAATACTCGATCTCTTGCGACGAAAAGTAGTTATCCTAGTATAAACGTGTCGCTACAAATTCACATGATTTTTTTAACTTATTACACGATAAACTAGTTAAAATTCAAGTTTGTAAGACAGCATAGAAGTGAAAACAACAAAATATATCCGTCACTCTCAAATTTGTTGATGCTTCTTGTAAAAGTCTACACGAGAGAAAGAAGTTCCCTACTCACTCTGTTTATTGAAAGAAGAAAAAACTGAATTTTTGTTTTCTAGTTATGCGCTAATAACTTATATATTTCATTATTGCTAGTTGCTATTAACAATTTGTTTTTGAAATAATTATACTGATTTCTTCTCCTCAAAAAAACAAAATTGCAATGATTTCTTTACCTTTTATCTTGTTTTGGTCCAAATCGATTAACAGTTATAGATCCAACATTGCTTTTAGTCGATATATATCAAATATTTGTTGGGTTTTTTCTAAATACACTCCCCTTTCCTGTGGCCAGAATCAACACAGTTGTTGCATTCAGTTTTGACTAGCTGAGAATAGTTGATATAAGGTTTTCATCTAAATTTAGTTCTTACAAACGCTGCCTAATTGCTGCTACTAAACACTGTTAAGAAATGGTAGAACTTGAGTCCTTTGCTGGTGTAGATGCTGTCAAGGGTGGGTGAGAGATATGATATACTAGTGATCCTTTAGTATTTGCCGATGTGTCTTTATTTTTTAAAAATTGAACAGATTTTGTAACAAGAGTATTCGGTTTCACACTACTACACTTCAGGGATCTAGAAGTAAAATAGTTAGAGATCATTAATTGTCTCATGTGACACAACTTCCTAGACTCGTTAGTAGTCATACACCTGGTCATATGAGAGGCCCCAATATTATTATGAGTATGTAAGAAGGGAGAAGATTTTGCCACGTACAGCTTAGGTAACAATGTGCAACACATGCTTGTTTCTCTGCAACATTCCAATTATTGTCACAAAGCTACCTTCCCAGTTCCCATACTTTATCTTCCAAAATTATAAAAATTTTAACTGCTATAAAGTTATGTATTTTAGAATAAGCAAAAATGCATACATTAAGTTCAAGATTGTGCCAATTATGCATAACACCTCTCTAGTACAGTTTTAAGATGCAGTATTAGATCTTTGAATAACAAATACATTAAGATGCTATAGTCGCTACATAATGATGTACTGAGTTCATTTCATTCATGAGTAGGGAATTATACACTAGAAAGTTAAGCTAGGCAAAAATTTGAAGTCAGATTTTCAACAATAGAACAAGAAGAACACTGCAATAGGATTTTTGAGACAAAGAATCATTATCATTCCTTCTATAAATTAATTTATGATCTTTTTAAAAATGTTTCTGGAGTTTAATTTAGGTTTCCAAAAACATCAACACATTTTGAGGCAAGGGGATTAATATCACTTATTTCATAATAGATTTTTATGATTATTTATAAATCAGAAAGGTAACTAGGTTACCTGTCACGGAGTTGTTTATCTTTTACAAGAACTATACCTTAATTTATAATTCAATCTCTCCTTCCATCAATCACTTTATTGCTTAATGTTATTTTCCCTGTCTTTTTGAATTTTGACCAATAATATATCACCCACTAGCAAATCTTCCACACAGTGGTTGCAGTGTAAGTCAGTGAAGTAAAACATCAATTTTTTGGTAACTACCATTCGCAAAGCTTTAGTTACCTTGAACTACTAAATACGAGAAATAAGGCAAGCAAAGCATTATTTCTTTATGAGCATTTGTGAACCTGCAAAAAATGCTAAGTTCTAGAATAGCAAAATTCCACTGTGGTATTTATTTGGATACCAAAATTACCTATAGATAGATTTTTTTATGCTTGCTAAAAATGTAGAGACATGTAGTAGAGAACAATGTAATGGAATGTAAACATTCTCTATAACAGATACAAGTGCTGCTTATATAAGAAGATGACAGAACAACTTCCACATGTTCTCAGCATTTGCTAATTGATATCACACTCAACTTCAGATACCTTAAAGTAATTAAATAAGAAAGTAAGATATTAACATAATGTGATTGTTATCCCTAAAAACTAAACTATTAAGGATCTTCATAAACTACAACAAAGAAATGAAAAATCTTAGAACAAAAAGAATCAGACTATAACTTCATTCATGTCAACATTTATTTATTCTCTCTACTTTGTAGGGAGCTAGCTAATAGAATGCGTAGGGTATCCACCTGGTGCGGAACATTTAAAACCGTTAAACACAGTCAACCATGTGGCAGAGAGAGAAGGATTATTATTCTCTTCGATGTTGACATTGGTAAAAAGAAATATGCAAGATTTTTTTCTCATTAGCATTTTGATAGCTAGCATTCCATTCTATCTACTCTGCCTTTCATAGAGAGAACAAATAAAAACTTCATTTTCTCATGTCTATAACATGTAAAAGTAAAGAATATAGTATTTTTTTTATTATTATTAAAGTGAACAAAAGTAGCATTATTGTTATTAATGTGAGTGTGTGTGGTGCATTCTCTAAAGTAAAACACTCACTTGTGCAAATTGAATAGGCAGAATTTACCGGTTTAACAGTTTTATTTTTTAATCTATAACTAAATATGGAAACACCTGATGATTAAAAATTATATTAATATATATTATTTTATTGAATAAAGAAAATCACATTCATTAAATGTGATTTCTTTATATTTTTTTTTCCACAATTTTTATAGTAATATATGATATATAATTTCGCACATCAATGTTCCGATAAATTGTGAAATTATTTTGATTAATTATAATTAAGAAATACGTTAAAATATATTATTTTATCAATTGATGTCTGAGTTTTAAATATGATATTTTGGAACTATGAAATCTAAATTTATTATAACAAAATTCTTAATTTTAAGGTTCAAATAATATTTACAACAATATTTAGCATTTTGAATTGAGTTTTTAACATATGTTTTTTTGTCGAACCTTTTCAGGTGATGTACACCAAACTTATGGTGGCCTTTACTTCCATATATTAGAGATAAAATAGTACTAACCAAAGTATAGGGTTGTAGAAATTGTAAACCACTCTGGAACATGAAATGACCTAGGTTGGGTTTGCTATTGTTATTTTAGGTAGAATATATTCTTATTTATTATTGTCTTTCTTTAGTTTATTTTCTTGTAATTGGAGTTGATTGAGCACATCATGTGCCTTCAATCTCTTTTTCAATAAAGCTTTGCTTTAAAAAAAAACATCTTATATGTAAAAACTTCTCATTATAATAATATCTTATTCATAAAGTGAGAACTTAAAATTCCTTATCCTTGACATAAAATTAGAGTTATAAATGAAAAAGGAATAGTGATACATGATAGAAAAAAAAAGAAAAAAAATCAAGTTGTAGCTTCTCATTATTTATGAAAGAATAAAAAAAATTTATTCACAAATGACATTTAAAAAAGTGTAATTTGTTCATGAAAGTAAACCTCTAACTTCTATATTTCATTGATCGAGAGGCAAAATATATACAAGTGAATACATTGTTAGTTACATAGCATTAGGAGAGAAATAAGCTAAATCTCTAGAAACTAGGCAACTATCTTTCCTATATTAAGTAGGTATCCTTATTTAAGATAATTACAATATTTGACAATAATTACAATCATATCAGAATCAAATCCTTGACTGAGTAATTAATATCATATCATAATCAGATCCTTGATTGTGTAACACTCCCCCTCAAGCTCAAGAACTAGGAAGGTACATGAGCTTGGAAATTAACTGAGTATGTGAAGCCAGAAGAAGAGCCTTTGTGAAGACATCTGCTAATTGCTGATTTGAGGGGACAAATGTGGTTTGAAGTTTTCCTTCTTGAATTTTATCTCGAACAAAATGACAATCAATTTCAACATGTTTTGTTCTTTCATGAAAGACTGGATTGTTTGCTATATGGAGGGAAGCTTGATTATCATAAGATAAAGTTGCAGGATGTGGTGGAATACCCAATTCATGAAGAAGAGTGTGTAGCCATGTGAGCTCACTAACCGCATTTGCCATGGCTCAATACTCCGCTTCGGTAGAGGAGCGGGAAACTGTTGATTGCTTTTTGGTTCGCTAGCAGAGGAGACTTGGACCCAAAAAATATACAATAACCAGTGGTTGATCTTCTAGAAGTGGGGCAAGAAGCCCAATCCACATCACAATAAGCATGCAAGCATAAAGAAGAATTAGATGAGAGTAGGATACCATGGTTCGGGACAAATTTGATATATCTCACCACTCTAAGTGTTGCCTGCCAGTGTGTGTCACAAGGAGAAGACATAAACTGTGACAATAAGTTAACTGCATAAGTGATATCCAATCGGGTGACTGTAAGGTATAGCAATCTACCAACCAATCGCCGATATGAAGCAGGGTCAGATAAGACTTCACCATGATCAGCAACCAAAGTGTGATTGTAATCCAGCGGAGTTGTGACTGGTTTACTAGCAAGAAGGCCTGTGTCTTGCAAAATTTCTAATGCATATTTCCGCTGATTAAGAAAAATTCCAGCCTTGGAACGTGCCACTTCAATTCCTAAAAAAATATTTCAATAAGCCCAAATCTTTTATGTTGAACCTGCTGCAAAGGTATTTCTTTAGGAGTGAAATAACCAACGCATCATCACCTGTAATTACAATATCATCAACATAAACAAGTAAAATTGTTATATGTGATGCACGGGTAAATAAGAACATGGAGTAATCGGCCCTTGACTAAGTAAAACCGGCCTTAAGCAAAGCACTCGAAAAAGTAGTGAACAAAGTGCGAGGTGCCTGTTTTAAGCCATAAAGTGACTTGTTGAGTCGACAAACTCGACTCTCCCCTTGTTTACGAAACCCGGGAGGAAGCTGCATGTAAACTTCTTCATGTAAATTTCCATGTAAAAAGGTGTTGGAAACATCCATTTGATGAGTTGGTCAATTTTTTGTTGCTGCAATACTAAAAACAGTCCTCACAGTAGTTAATTTAGTAACAAGAGCAAAAACATCAGTAAAATCAAATCCTTCTAGTTGTGAGTAACCTTTAGCAACCAAACGTGCTTTGTACCGTGCAATGGAGCCATCAGAATTATATTTTATACGGTACACCCATTTACAGCCTATAGCCGTTTTTTCGAGAGGCAAAAACTCTAAAGTCCAAGTATTGTTAGCCTCTAATGCCTTTATTTCGTCTTCCATAGCCTGTTGCCAATGGGGATCTTTACAGGCAACAGTATATGAGGTGGGTTCAATGTGCTTAATAATAGAATTAATGAAATGGAGATGGTTATTTGAGGAAGGATTTGAGTAAAGAAAGTTTGAGATAGGATATTGCATACCTGGAGACGAGGAAGAAGATTGAGTGGAGGCCATATTGCACACGTAATCAGCAAGGCGAGTTGGAGGCTTTTTGAGACGTTTGGAGTGTCTTGGTTCAAGGTTAGTCACTGCAGGGTGTTCAACAGTATGTGTGGGTTCATTATCATTGGGTTCTGCAGTAGGAGGGAGTGTAGAAGTGTTTCTAGGAGGTGTGGGGGTTGGTGAATTTATGGGTTCTTGATCACAAATGGGTAGAGGAAGAAGGTGTCGTTCCATGTGTAAATCATGCAAAGCCTTACTATTCTTGAATGAAAATATTGTTTCATGAAAGATGACATCTCGACTAACTAGAAATTTATGATGATCAATGCCATATAGTTTAAAGGCTTTTTGACCAACAAGGTACCCCACAAAGATGCAACGTCTAGCTCTAGGTTCAAATTTATTTGGATGATCATGTGAAGTGGATGCATAGCACAAACAACCAAATGTACGCAAGTGAGTGAAATTAGGTGGATGGCCATAGAGTTTTTCATAAAGAGTTTGACCAGCTAAAATTTTGGATGGTGTTCGATTTATTAAATAAGTGGTAGTGAGAATGCAATCACCCCAAAAAATTAGTGGAAGATCAGCTTGGAAACGTAAAGCCCGTGCAACATTGAGAAGGTGTCGGTGCTTACGTTCGACGACACCATTTTGTTGGGGGGTACCTGGACAAGAGAATTGTTGGAGAATCCCAGAGTCACAAAGAATTTTCTGAAAAGAATTATTTTTAAATTCAGGGCCATTATCGGAGCGAATTGTTTTTACACATGTCTGAAAATGATTGCGAACATAAGCCAAGAAATGAACTAACAAAGAATAGGCATCAGACTTGTATTTCATGAGATAGGTCCATGTGACACGGGAAAAATCATCAACAATAGTTAAAAAATAATGATGACCATTTTTTGTAGGTGTGGCATACTTTCCCCAAACATCAACATGAATTAATTCAAACAAACTACGGCTAGTGGGTGTGTGTAAAGGAAAAAGGGGTCTTGTTTGTTTTGACAAATGACAGACTTCACAATGGTCACAAGAGTTTTTATTGAAACCAAGAACAGGAGCTAAACACTTGAGGGCACTTGATGATGGATGGCCAAACCTAGCATGCCAAGAGGTGGATGAGGTGGTGATGACGGTAGCAACAAAGGTAGAGACATCAAGAAAGTAGAGTCCACCCTTTTTATGGCCCCGACCAATCTTCTTCTTCGTCAAATGGTCCTAAAATACATAATGATCAGGATAAAAAAAAAAATAGAACAATTAGTAGTCTGGGTGAGTTTTGGCACAGATAAAAGGTTGAACTTGAATGAGGGTACAAATAAGACATCAGTCAAAATGATATCTGATGTTATCTGTACATTTCCAATGCCATGTATAGGAACTGAATGACCATTAGGAACACAAATAGATTTATGAAGAGAAGAAGGAATAGGTGGCTGTTGAAAAGAGGAAAGGGTGAAAGAAACGTGATTTGTTGCGCCAGTATCAATAACCCATTCAGTAGGCATACAGAGGGCAGAAGAAAAAGCTAGAGACGCACCTGTGAGATTGGCCTTAGGTTGGTTTACCTCCCTTAATAGCCGAAGAAGCTGCTGTAACTGAATTTGCAGATAAAGGATCTTTCGCAGCATCATTACGTTGGTCAGCATGAGTGGATGAAGTAGATGACTGTCCATGAGTGTTCCCCTTATGATAGTAGCGATGCCCTAACAGATATCCATGAAGCTTATAGCACTTATGCTCCGTATGGCTAAGGATGCCACAATGCGCACATTTGGGACAACTGCGAGAAGGTGTTTGTTTGGCCAAAAATGCATGTGCAGTTTGAGTTTGGAGGGCTGCATGTTTTGAAGTTAGTGGGGGATGTGTATGTGCTTTTTAAGCCTCATCTTGGAGGAGAAGGGAATAGGCATGAGCAACATTTGGGAGGGATGTAGTAAGAAGTAATTGGCTTCGTGGTTGACTGAAGGTGTCATTGAGTCCCATAAAAAACTGCATGAGGCATCGTTTGTTTTGTTGGGAGATGTAAGTCTCTTTGGCTCCATAAGTACAACCTTGGCAAGTGCACTTTGGTGGAGGATCAATAAAGGATAACTCATCCCAAAGAAGCGAAGCTGATTGAAGTAGTGTGCAATTGAAAAGTCTTGTTGTTGAAGAGTAGCAATATTTTTCTCAAGCTCATATATGCGAGGACCAGTGTTGGAGGAGAAGCGTGCCTTGAGATCTGCCCAAACAGCAGCAGCAGATTCTGCATAAAGCACAGTATGGGCCAGAGAGCGATCAATGGAGTTGAGGATCCATGACATGACCATATTATTGACACGAGACCAACGGTGATAATATTCATGAGTGGATGCAGGGGAGGGGAAAGAGCCATCAACAAAGCCAAATTTGTTTTTGCCCTTTAAAGCCATTGTCATGGCAAGAGACCATGGATTGTAATTGTTGAGACCTGTAAGGACGTCACTCACAAGAGTTTGTTCAGAATTATCAGAAGAGTGAAGATAATAAGGGCTCTCTAGATTAAGGTTAGTGGGGGGTATGTCTTGATCGTTAGACATGCTGTAGAGGTAAAAAAAAACAGAGTTGATTAGAGATGCTATTGATACCATGAAAGTAAACCTCTAGCTTCTATATTTCATTGATCGAGGGACAAAATATATACAAGTGAATACATTGTCAGTTACATAGCATTAGGAGAGAAATAAGCTAAATCTCTAAAAACTAGACAACTATCTTTCCTATATTAAGTAGGTATCCTTATTTAAGCTAATTACAATATTTGACAATAATTACAATCATATCAGAATCAAATCCTTGACTGAGTAATTAATATCATATCATAATCAAATCCTTGATTGTGTAATAGTTCACATATCATCACCTGATCTTCCTACTTCTTCTTCCACACCTTGCTCTTGAGTATTCTCCTCCATTTTCATATTTTTTGGTATTGCTAGATCATTTATAAACTATTTAGTTGGGGTCACGTATTAAAGACTTTCAAATTCAAAATCATTAGATTCCACTAAATATTTGTTATACAGTTTTAATTTTAAATCTTTACCTCAATTATCGACAAGTCCTTTGCATTTTAACATGATTTCATCTAGGATCTTGCTAATGAATTTCCTTTAGACAAAATACATTTGTCACTTAATTTCATGCAACTACAACAGTTATTAGAAAAGATAAACATAATATCACTTAATTTCACAGGGGATAAATATCATTGGTTCCCTTAGCAGGGGTGTCATTTTAGAAATCAAAGCACTATTATTAATTATTTTCAAAGCAAGTGAAATGAGATTTTTGAAAAATCGCCAATCCAAAACGCCACAAAATCTCTAGCTCTTCAAGGATGCCTTCAACGCCAAGGAAGGTTTTTCTTGCTTCAGTTACTAGAGTTCTGGTTATTTTTTAATATAATTGCAAATAAATGTTGAGTGACAAAATAATGAAAGAAACATGTAATTACTTGGTGGCACAAGTTTATGGTCAAATACTAAACCCAATTTAGAGCAATTGAGGTACGTTTCTCATAAATTCACACTTCTGTCACACCAAAGTATGCTATGCCATTTCCTTCTTCTGTAATAGAATGATAAAATATTATTAATGTGATATATTGCACACTTCTTTTAGACTCCGCAGTATCTAAAACAAATCCACTCACAAAAAATTGGAATGGATAAAAAAGATGAAAGGAGCAAGAAAGATGAACTTTTGAATAAAATGGAAGAATGCTTTAGTGATTTGGATTTCACTACAGAATAAAATGAAAATTATTTTAAATAATATTATATAAGTGGTGAATTGAGGAGAGTATGTTACTTAAGAAAAAAACTGAAATGGAAGAAGCATATGCATTTTAAAAATCTAAGGTGAAAGAAACATATGCATTTTAAAAATTTGAGGTGTAATATTCTGATGTGTGTCAGCTATTATATAGTTATTTTATATCAAAATCTATTTTATTTATTTGTTTTGTAATACCTTATCATAAGTATATTTTCTTCTCTTCCAGAATGAAGGAGACTTGCATTAATAAACAAATAATCAATCTTCATCATCACAAGTACATTTTTCAACAAATTAAAGGAATTGTTAATTACTCCATCCACTTCGTAATCTCTTGTAGTCAAACAAAGTTTTGGATTAATTAACCTATCCATAAAACTCCCCCACGTGCCAAAATTTAGCTTATTTTGTCCATAATTTGAATAAGAAACTACTACCAAACTTCTATATTCTTTTTTTGACAGGTAAATGTACAGAAAAGAAATTAGTAATTAAACCTTTATTTTTATTTAGATAACGATAAGAGATGCATGCACCCTATCTATGATCTATCTTAAAAGGTACACGTTAGAGATTAGATTGCTCCTCTTTTTGTTGTCACCCAGGACAATTAACCAAAAAGGGCATGCTTGGTTTTGGGGCTAAAACATTTCGGTTTGCACTTATTAAGAAATGCATAACAGAAGCATTGCATCATTTTGAAAGCATTTGGTACTGTTTTAACTTTTCCGAATACAACGAGTTTTTTCAAACTCCACTTTTCACTCTTATTTTATGCCTTTCTCAATTAAAAATTGTTTTTATTTTTTTCACAAAAAATTGATCAATAAAGAGAGAATAGAGAAAGATTGTGTGATAAAATAGTTTATACGCGCGATGAAGAAGAAGAAAAAACTTAGTATTGTAAAAAGTTTTACAAGAACTGTTATATTGATAATATAACTTTTTTATTTAAGTAATTTTTTAAAAACTCATGTGATTTGTAATCATATGACATTAACTCTGTATGATATGTCCCCTCTCCCTCTCTCTTTATGCTCTGAAAGTGTGAAGAGGATTCCTATTAAGTTTCACTCTTCAACTTCAGTTGCCTCTTATTTGCTAGGTTTCAGGTCCAACTTACAAGTAACAACGAGAATCTCAAGTAATCAGCAATAGCATTGAAGAACTTGCTGCTATTTCACAGGCCAAATGAAATTTATATTTGCATGTAATTGAATAATATAGTCATGGTCTTTTTTTTATCAACATCATTTAAATTTTGGTATAACCATTTGGCTTCAATTTGATCATCAGGTGTTTTCACAATGTGAACAATTCATTCATAGGCAATGAAGTGATTAATTAACTCCGTGCTTGTGGTAGCTGTTTTTCATTAATTCAAATATTATTTCATAGTTTGTGTCCACACCATATATAATAATGTACAGTGGGCCACGTCTTGGTCCTTCAAGGTGGATAACTATTAGTGTGAACTTCTATGTTTCAATGGCCTTTAGAAAACGAAACATACAGCTTCATAAATTATAAATCAATGTACCCATATCGATGAATAGTTTGGTTTTCCATACAAATTTATGGAATTGATGATATAAGAAATTTGTTTAACTCTGTGTTTATGATCTTTAAGTGCGTGTTTGAAACTCGTTATAAAGGGAAAAATCATGTCTGCTTTAAAAACGTAGAATCTATAACTAGCGGCTTCTCAGAATCATATCCCAAATGTGGAACCAAACATGAAGCATTCATATGCATATATATATTGATATTCCCTCCACAAAATTTTGGTTGTTCTGTTTGATTCAGGACCAGAAGTCCCACCATTGGTAATCACTGGTTGATTGGCCTAATAATAGATCATAGGATTGAAAAGCACTCCAATCTTCTGGTGAAGTCAAGGAACCATCAGCATGCTCACCAAAATTCAGAAGGCCATGTTCATCTTCTAGGCCAAAGTCTTCAACTTTTATGCAGCTTGTGTCATCATCTGACACACCATGTAAATGTTCTGATCTTTCCAATGATGATGGGCTTGGCTTTCCCTCACCTTCGCATTTCATGGTCCCTCCATTTTCTGATTCACTGTCCATGCTGTTTGCTGCTGCTTCAACTTGTGTGCATCTCTGATTTGCGTCCAATGATGGCTTCTGCATTAGATGATTTAGCTTCTGCAGCTGTTGAAAATAGACACCAAAATTATTACCATATAATATAAAATGGATAGAGTTGTATTTATGAAAAAACTTAGATATAACTCCTTAAGTGTTGTTATTGATATTCAGCAATCAGAATTTTGAAGTTTTCACTTGGATAAATGAATAAACAACATCTAAGTAATTGAACTTACTATTTACCTGAATTAGTAATGTTTGCTTTTCCTTCTTAAGAGATTCAAAACGTGAAGCCAAACTGTTATAATTGGATTGGAGTACGCCATAGTCTCTCTCAAGTTGCTTTGACTTCCACCTAGCTCTCTTGTTCTGAAACCATATAGCAACCTGTCTTGGCTGCAATCCAAGCTCTCTTGCCAGCTGCAACTTCTTTCTAGGCTCAAGCCTTGACTCTGACTCAAACATAGTCTCCAATGATTTGATTTGTTCATCACTGAACCTTCTTGTGTTGATGTTGTTGTCGTTGTTGTTTCTCTTCTTTGATCTTGATAGGGTGGTGCTGCTACTTGTGTAAGTTTCTGCCTCTGCAGCTTCTGCTGAATAAGTATATTCCATGCTGTGTATTGTGTAACACTCTCACTTGAAGATATGTGAGTTAGGTGATAGAGGATTTGTTTTGGTGTGTGTGTGTGTAAGAGGTAATAAGAGTTTTGTGATATGCACGTATCAATTGGCTTTTGCTTATTGGAGTTCCTATCATGGTGGTCAGAGTGAAGTCCCCAATTACTGGCTTTATATCCAAAACTCATTGCTCCTGTTGACACCTCAACATACAATGTTCTTGCCACTGCCACCTGTACATTGTACAGTGTGAATATTACCTGTGACGTTTATGCTTATATGTATTTTTTTTTTTTTATCTCTAGCTTTTTGGGATAAACTTTGTGCACTACTTTTGGTCCTGACTTCTGAGCCATTTTGTAATTGGCTTGGCTTCTGTGGCTTGCTCTGCTTTGCTTAGTGCTTCAATTATAATTTAATAGTGTAATAATGATATCTTATTGTGTGATCACATTTGCAGCGTACTCCTCATTATTTCTCTAGTTTAATCACAATTTTAATGATTTATGTGAGTGAGAATGCTGCATTTGATATTCATTTGGTCGTTATCACTGTCATCATTCTCTTAACTTCAAGGTTTTGTCCTAGAGAGTTGTGTCGGTTACATGAATCACGTTCTTCTTCATTACTACTATATTTTATAATTTATACTAGTTTAATAATTACTGCGGCAGCTTAATGATTAATTTAGTATTATTATTGATACCATTTTTCTTTAACTATATCTTAGACTATTAGTATTTCTTAAAGAAATCTTCTGCGTTTATACGTTTAGTCAAGTTTTCTTTATTACTACAGAGAAGACTCTGTAGTTAGCATGATTCATGTGGGTCTTTTTTGTTCACCTAATTTAAAAGCACCTCAACAAAAGAAAAAGAGATTGAGAAAAAAAAAATTAAAATTAAAATTATGGTATTGGTGAAAGTGTATTGATCCTTAAAATTTAGTAGATTAAAATTATATAAGCACTTTAAGTTAAATTAGTGATGAATTCAATCTTGCATACTTTAAAAACACACTTTTAAAAATCACTTGTCCTATAAAACTTAAAAGAGTTTACTTAAAACATCATGCTTGATAAAAACAACAAAATATTGTGTTTTGGACTTTTGGTGGCAAAAAATTAAAACTTAGGAAGAAATTTGATAGCACTGACAACGTGTTTGAATATGCATTTGGAAAAATGGATCCGAGGCTTGTTAAAGCTACCTTCATTAGTTGCCTTAGCTTCTTTTTAACATTGAACATGAAAATTTCCAAAGAACAATTGCTTTCTACACCTTCGATGTTGCTTTCATGCACCTATATCTCAGCTCTGGTCTATTACATATATCTATAAGTTAGACATTCATTCCTCTGCTTGGTATGTTTTTTTTATTTTTATTAAATAGACGTTTCCAAACGAATGAGTATAAGCACATGATACTCATATTATACAAATTTGATGCAGACCGAGAACATATACAATATTTTTAATATAAAATGGAACCATTAGAAAAAATTGATTTAATCTCGTGTATTATTATTATAGAGAGAGAGAGAGAGAGAGAGCCGAAGCCTTGAATTTGATGAGCTGGTTGGTGGCTTGAGCTTATTTGAATGAGTATGAGTACGATAGGGTTAGGTTGAGTCACTGTCATCTACAGTCACAACACAACGTGCCCATCTTTCATTCTTCACTTGGAATATTTCCTTTTGACAAAAAAAATAAAATTCCCATTCATTTCATTATCAATTATCACCAATATTCAAAGTTCCCATTTAATTTTTTCTAAAAAAATTAAAACATTTCGCGTCCAATCATATCAGTTCCCAGGAGACACGAATCTGTCACTCTGTCAAGCACTAACCAATGGCGTGGCGACACATGCGCTCGACTAAAACATAGTATCACCGTTACGTCGTCTTTTTCGTTGGAGTTTTGGGTTTCTCTCTGGCTACGTGGCATCACCTCCGTGAGCGTAAGTTGAAAGCAAATTCAAGATATTTTTGCCACGTGGCGTCATCTCGTCCAGTGCCGTACCTTGTTATGACTCTGATTCGTGGGGACACGGTTCTTGCCGTACACGTGTTTTGATCTCTTTTTCGGCTGCTCTGCGTTTTTGACACGTAATTTGTTGCCTTTTGTATAATGGGCAATTCAAAATTATCTTGTTAAACAAAAAAAAATACAAGTGTGACTTTTTATATTTACGGAAAACAATTGTGTTCAAACCAAAAACCAATTAAGATGATTACTGTAATAATAAAGTTAAAGTTATTCTTTCTAGTATTTAACTTAATTAGAATATTAGATATCAAGACTCAAAATCAAGATCATTAATTAGTTCACAATTATAACTTATTTTGTAGATAAATTTATATAAAAATGCACTGTTCAATACAAAAATTATAATTTTTAACAACAAATTATTAGTACAAGTGATACTAGACTTAGATCTTTAAATAAAATTTTAAATTCAAGTCTGGAAAAACATGATTAAAATAAAATATTATATTAAAGATGGCAGACAATATTAATTATCTGAAAAATAATAAAAAATATATATTTTTATAAGAAATTTTTTATTACTAAACAATTAATTTCTATGTAAATCTCTTGATAAAAATTTATTAATGTGAATTTCTTGTTTTATGCTTAATTGTGTAGAAATATTCCAATTCTACTGCTTGAGTGTATGAATCAACTTATATGATGAGAAGTGATGCATGTCGTTGGTTTTTGAAAATCTTGATGAAATCAAGTTTTACGACATTTTGGGTGGTCTAGTTCCATTAAATTAACATGTTAACTAAAAATTAACACCTCACCTACCGTGTTATGAAATATATTGAACGGATTAAGTCGACTAAGCATTGAATTAGTAGCTTCTAGATCCCTTAATATTCAACTTTCTTTTCCTTTCTTTGAAACTAATTTAATTCCCCATCTCATGTTTTGTGCAAATTAAAACACTTGGTATAGACATGTTGGTTGGTTCGAATGGATTATCATCTTGCAATGCTTCCAATAAGGTAAGGACATTTTACACTCCCTTGAAAACAAACATGTTCGATAGGATTAACCAAATTGTACAAATAAGGAGAATGTCTTATTGTCGTTTTTTATTCTTTTTCTATTGCTTTTGAATTTCCTACAAGTTCAGGAGGTCTCTGTCTGGTTCCTGCACACATTTGGACAAGGAAAATCATTAGTCAAGACTCAAGATCGAACACAATATGTGGCCAACAATTTGTAGGCTATCATGTTTATCATCGTGAGGAAGAGGATGTGATTAAGATAGTGCGTCAGAAAATGACTTTACACTACTTTGATACGTGTATGAAGAGGTTGATATCATTATTATTATTATTATTTTGTAGTTTTTAACGTTTGGCTAAGTATGGAGAAAAGGGCCAATATGTAGTGGTGGAGTGGCATTCAAGGATTGATACATGCATGCATGCTTAGAATTCAAAGAATCCAATCTAGTGTTTTGTTGTTGCAGAAAATGTGAAAACAAATTGAAAACATTGGACTCTTTCACTCATTATTAGCCTTTGAAAAAAAGTTATGCAGGGTAATTGCCAATGGATAGAGTATTGAGCTTTTATATTAAGCCACTTTGAGAACTTCTGAGTATACTATACTAATTACTAAACATTAGCAAAAGAGGTATCAGTTTTCAGCTACCGAATTTCTGTTTTCCAACTTATTGTAGTTCTTACTTCTGGATATAACAGAAGTCTATAACATTAAAAAAGAAACAAAAGTCTACACTATAAGCAAGAAAAATAATAAAAAGTTTTAATAATGTGAATTGCATTAAGGCCTCAGTTATGAGGCTGAAAATATGAAAGCCATATAAAGATATGTGTTTACCTCTAGTCAAAAGCAATAAAGGACTTTAACTGTTTCAAGTAAAAAATATAACACTAATGCACTTAGAACATACTCTCTGTATTGGATGACCAGTTCAATAAAAGCACATTACCTACCTATTTCAGATTTATACGGACCAACTAATTAATCAAATAGTAATTCAAAAGAAATTAAAACTGAAGATAATATGCATGAAACAGAAAACAAACGTACTCATCTTGTCAGAAAATTTAAAGGGAGGAAGTGAAAATAAGATACACAAGAAACATTTGTCAACAATGAAAATGAAAATACAAAGGGAGGAGCATCTAAAAGAGTTGTTCAATTGAACTTATGAAAATGACATGTCGCCTGTCCTTTTAAGTTCTTTTTAGCTTATTTCTATGAGCTTCCCTAGAGAAACTTGTCAAACTAAGTTTTTCTAAACTTTTTATAATAAATATCACATCCAAACTTACAAGGGTTTATTGATCAAGTATTTAATCAAGTTATTTACCTAAACACACCCAAAACATATATACTTAAAACTCTAATTGCAATAACCTATTGACGATGATGTTTACTAAAATGTTACTCCAAGTTCATGTACAGTTTTATTTTAACATTTTGAAAAGTGAAACCACTCAAAATGGAAAAAGATTGAGGTAATACTTCACCAAGATAATTGAAGGAAAGGAAGATGAGAGTATAAGAGTGGCCATGTAACTAAACAAGAGTTTATGGCTAATTTGGGAAATTTTTAATAACACAATAGTAGATGCATAGTAAATAAGTATCCAGCAAATAAGGAGTGAAGAAGATTATATATGCATTACCAAGAAGAAAGATAAACTGATAAATGATCAATAAGTAGCTATGATTTTGCAAAGAGGAAAAAAAAGCTGGCATTCATTTTGATGATCTGCATTCATTTTGACGAACCAAATTAACAGACAAAATGAAAGCTAAAGGATGAAAGCTCTCATCAATGCTGAAGCCAAACCTTTCAATGTGAAACATTTAGCTTTTGAAATACTACTTGAATAGTACCACACAATAATCATAAATTTGATATTCAAAGTGTTAAGATCTTGAAAATTGAAATTGATACTTGCTGCAATTTTATTTTGCTTCTTCTAGTTGTAATATCTGCAACTGCAACTGAAATAGTACTTGCCAATAATCCTTGATCTAATTGAATCTCCTAACACTAAACTATTTTTAAAAGTTCAATTAATCTCCATTGTCTTAATTATTATTCATTGAAATAAAAGGTTTTATTTCCACTAACACCTAGGGAATCAAAATTTCACCAAATAAATGAGTCAAGGATCCATATAGTACTATCAAATTACCCTTAGGTGCGTGCGTGCCCCTTAATTAGACTAATCTCCACCACTACTTTTCATCATAATCAATATGTTATTAGAGCTAAACTAGAATTGCATATAAGAATATATTCCTGACATAATAAAACTAATTAATGTTGGATTATATTGACTGTGCTCGTATATCTTCTTTCAAGTTGATTAGATTAGTGAATAACAATTGAAGTTGAATGACAATTGTATGGATATGGACAAAAGTAATTAGTAGTATAAGTCACTGTCTACCAATTATATATATGAATTAATATGGACAAAAGCAAATTAGTGTAATTCATTGTCAACCACTAAACCACATTCATACTTCTAAACTGTGAACAGTATATGTACACCTTCATTTTTTTATATCATGTGGTGAATCCAACAGAAAGAGTATCTAATGACTAATGCATATTGTGTCATTGATTGAGCAAGCAAGCAACCATCTATCCATGATTGCCATAAAATCTTGGTGATGATTGCTGAAAATGAAAATTATTTATTTCACATGCAGTGGATTAGTTAGATTGCATGCAACTTTTTGAAGACAATATTTCACGTTAGGAAGGGCTATTGAATTCTATTTTATTTTTTTCTATTAGTAGTTACACAAAAACATTCCTTGAATTAGTAGATACAGATTTGCTTACTATGACATCAAAAGAGACATTCAGGACAACATAGAAAGCAGAGTATAATGATTCTATGAAATGGACTGTTTTGAAACATATACTGCAAAAGTGTTACGTATGATATCTGATTCAATTTCTTTCCCCACACAATTCTAAAACCCGACCAAATCACCAAAAGTTTGTATTTAGATTAAGGCTAAAAATGTTTTTTAATTCTCTCGATGATATTTTGTCAAAAATGATAGTTTTGGTCTTCACATTTTTGAAATACAATGGATTTCATCATTAACCTTATATTTCATTTTAACTAAACCTCTACATTTCAGAGAATACAAGTATCAAAACCACTACATTTTATTCTTAAATTAATGTCTTTTTACACTATACATTACATAATTTTGATAATTTCAATCTTTTAAGAGTTTTTTTAGAGATATTTGTAAAGAACAAAAGTATATAATTTGCTGAAATGTTTATAGAGTATTTGTTAAGTACTTACTTAGTGGATAATAAAAAAACATAAATATATAAAAGATACATTGAAGTCCAATTTTTTTACTGTTGCTTCTACAAACAGCCATAAGCATCTTCCTAAAAAATCAGCGTCGAAATTGGGCCTAGCTACTAATGGTAATCTGCCCAACATTGAGGCTTTTAGCCTTATGAGAAAGTAAACAAATATTAAATAGCTTTATCTCATTTTATAATTTTTTTTTCACATGTTACTAGTTTGTAACTTATTTTATGTTTATTCTCAATATTTTTAAAAAAATGTTAAGCATTTATAATTAATTCAAAGCATAAAATTATATTTAAAATATTATTTTCTACGAAATTTAAACTATGTACAAAATATATAAACATGTAAGTTTACATTTTCACGGTTACATTTATTAGTTAGTTCAATAGTTAACGTAAAATATGAAATGTTCATGAAGTATTTTTAATTTATTTCAACATGTTCTCCATAATAGTTTATAAAAAAAAAATACAACTTATATGAACTAAAAAATAATAATTCTATTTTCCTGTTGATTATAGAAACAACTAATCAATAAATACTTTTTTTTAGATAATTCAATAAATACTTATTAAGTTGTGGAATAAAAATATTTTAGGCAGATAAAATTATTTTATCATAAGAATTAGTACAATCATATTTTTAAAATATACACGCTACTTTAAAGCACAAATGAAATGAAACAAGTATTCAGATTCTTTTAAATAAACAAATAAATGTTGAAATTTGAGTACAGTAACAATAGTACTCAAATCCATTACACAAAAGCTGAAAGAGTCAGTTGAGTACAATTATAACTTAATTATTAGTTACAATTTAGTGAAACATGTTATGTCCGATCTTAACAAAGTTAATTCAGATGGTAGTTTGCTATAGGTTCAAACTTTATGGTAACCTACTAATTGACTCATTTCAGACAAGTCTTTGACCTGATTAGACATATTTTCGTGCCTTACTATTGGTGTGCCGTGCATGAGACAGGTAACAATTACTATAATGTTAAACAAAATAATAATAGAGCAAATTAAGCAAACACAACACAGGGTGAAAAGAAAAAGGTAATATAATGAGACTGTGACTTTGGGTGCAGAATGTGTGATGGAACACAGAAGGTAAAATCACAGTACTAGTAGTCAATTCATTCAGTCCAAGACGTAGGGACAGTGATTAATTGATCATTACGTGGTGAATTTAATAAGGATTCATTTTTTATGACAACATTTATACTATAGATACAAAACTTAATTTGAATTTAAGGTATGAAAAGAAAATATGATATCATCATACATATCTATAAATAATTTAATTTCCCTGTTTAAAGAAAGATGAAATCTTCTCAGTGCGTTTCTTTTACACATTCCAAGTTTCTCTCATTCTTGACAAATTTTGACATGTGTGGTAATCTTGACCAGTTTCTTAAAATGCTATAACTTCCTGTATGCTTCTTGCTCACATTGAAAGCATAACCATCCCTTTAAATGCCACTGCTTTGGAATTTCTCTCTTTGGAAATACAACAATGGAAATATTGATTTTGCTCATCCCTTTACAAATCTGTATACGTGGTTAAGTCATGCACCAATCACTTTTGCAGTTTTACTTACACATTCAATGTACAATATTGACTGCAATCTGTGAAAGAAAAAAAAAATCATTCTGATCATCACGTACCAAGAAATTATTATTACTACATGATTCTGCATCATTGTGGTCACATACAATCTTTATGTATGTGATATATAATCAAGTTTGATTAACCTTTCCTTGTAAACTAATTGAAAAACTCAATAATTACGGGTCATAAGAAGTCAGAAAGTTTAATTTTTAGTACAAAAAATGCTAAGAACTAGAGTTGTCAGTTTAGGTGAGGCTCTAATCAAAATTAAGGTTAAAAAACAATTGGGCTAATTGGGCCCTGCTTAATAGGCCAATTGGGCCAAGTATGAGCATTGTGAGTTCTTAGAAGATCCTCATAGGAGTTATGCTTTAATGAATGGAGTGCTTCAATGACTGATCTTCCTCAATCTTTTCATAAATTATGCTCTAATGTTTTTTTATTCAATTTCTCTTGTTTTTGCTTTATGCTATTGGTCTGATCATGGGAATTCGATTATTCGAACATAACTTGAGCTTAGTGTGGAAAATATATCTTAAACTGAATGTAGATTTGTGTTTTGTTCATTGTTAAGTCTTTGTGTTGAGTTTAGACTTTAGAGTTTCAATTAACGTATCGTTGGATTGTGTCTACCTAGTGTCCCAACACCCAATACACACATGCATGGTTGGTTAACCACTTGTGTATAGTTAGTTAAAAGTAAATGAACATGGTTAATAGTGTCATTAAAAAATATAAATAATTTTAATTCACTGTAGTAATAACTAATAATTAAATTATAATAAAAATAGTTTCATTGAATTACCCCTGACACGAATGCCACTCTGGTCAGTACCCATGTAAGGCAGGTTTGCTTTTAAGCTTTGTACGTTTGTTTTTAGTTCGCAGACTGTTAGAATTTTAGAATAGAGTGAGTGACTGTCTCTCACAAAAAAAAAAAAAAATGACTTGGGGCGCCACAACACAAAGAAACCCCTTTCAAAAAGTTACTAATTTGCCTAGCTGACCCTTTTTCTTCTTCCTTCACAACCACTCTTGATCAACACTTAAAAAAAAACTACGTCAATAATTACAAAAACACAAACCCTACAAGGCACGTGAACAAGAAAACAAGGCATGTGGATGAGAATGAATGTATTCCGAGGTGGGTTTTTTTGTTTTTGTTTTTGAAACCGATCATAAAAAAGCAACCAAGTATTTGCGGACAATGGAAAACGATAATTTTTTGAAATTGGGAAGGGGTAAAGTAAAAAAAAAAAAAAAAAAAAAAGGTGTGTTGTGTTGTGGCAATAAATAAGAGTTGAGCATAACAATGACACGGTTTGGTGAAATTTAATTGGGCATGCAATAGAGAATTGATTAATGGAATAAAAAAGTAGCAAAAACATTGAAAAGTGGTTTAATTGGGCATGTAATAGAAAAAAGAAAAGAGAGGGAGCCAGGCTGGGAGCTGGGGATTTGACATTTACGTGTTGTTTCTTTCCCACTTTCGCTTTCGCTGTGTGAATCTGAATCTGATACAATATTCAAGGAGCTGAGGCTGTAAAAAGCGTTGAAATCTGGACCAAGTATCGTCCTCTCCGTTTGTCACTCTGATGTGTACCATACCATACAATAATATTATATTATTGCACCCCTCTCCCGTTATGGATAAAACCGTGGGAATGCCTTCAACTTCAACTTCAACCAAACAAAACAACCATTTCCTATTCCTGCTCTACATTCTCGTATTCCTATATAATACTTCCATTCGACCTCTCCCTTTTCTTTTCTTTTTTATTAAATTATTGTTTTGTTAAGTACTACAACTACAACACAGCATTTTTATCTTTTACTCTTGGGATGTTTAGACTTTCTAGTGTGGACTTTTATGTCTTTCAATATATAAAAGTGATTCTTGTTGAGATACTATACTAGAGTTCCTCTTGGGAGATATTTGATGATTTGATTTGTTTATTATATGGTGCTGTGTAAGTAGTATTCAGTGGTGATTGTTTCGATGATTCGGGTTAACCTTTTAGATGTATAATAATTGATATAATTGATGGTTCAACTTTGCATTTTCCTTGTCGGTTCATGTTGGGGCCTAGCAAGGACGTTTAAGAATTTTATTTTCCTACTATATTGAAAATTTTCAATTTTATGATAATAATAGTTTAATCGTTCATAGTAATCAAAATGTAAGATTGAGTTTAGTTACATTTTGAAAAACAAAAATTGTACTACATTCAGGCAGCATATATATATATATATATATAGATAGATAGATAGATAGAAGTTATAGTTGATTTATTGGATGCTCAAGTTAAAATTACATTGACTTAATAAAAATTAAGAATCTTTTTTTCTGACATTTATACTACCAATAAGTGCATGCACACGATGCTTTTGGTTTCTTGCTTGTTGTTGTCTTGTTGGATGGTGGGGGTGGGTGAGGTGTGGGGGGTACTACTATGCATTTTCCTAGCTTACTTTGTATAAAGTAGGTGCAATAGCTGATCGATTTCACTAACTAATTTGGATTTAGGGTTACAGCAAAGACTCCATTGGATTCCGGTAACCTCGTTCTTATATATATATAGCTCAATTACAAAATTCAATATTTTTGTTTTGTCCATATTAGCAACACAGATAACTACTGTTCCTATTTTGAATTTCAAATTTTCCATTTTTCTATCAAAATAGTAACAGTTTATGTTAACAAAACCCTACCATGAAATTAATAGGAATTACTTGATCATGGGAAAACTGACATGTATATAATATAATACTCACACTTTATAGTTGTTGTTTTCTTCTTATCATGTTATATAATACAAGTTTATATAATTGAATGAGTAACAGTAAGTTAGGTTAACTAAAGCCATTTTTGTAGGTAAATCATTCACATATGATTTGCATTGACTTTGGTTGGAAGCTTGGCGGTCCCATAACTAATTAAATTTAAATGTCATTTTCCATTATGACTAAGATCCTTGTCTATTAGCCTACCAAGCACGTGGTGTAATTACTAAATGAGTAGCAAGAGACATTAAAATTAATTTGAAGGAAATAATTGAATGATAATCAGATGTATATATGCATGGTATGGCTAATTAACAGTGAGAAGTTTATTGTTCAACAATTTGATTTGATTTTTGAACTTGTGAAATAGTTTACTTTACCCAAATTCCAAGGGTACACGGTCCAAAAACAAATGTTGTAAGCTTTTTAAGAGATAAATCTTGGAAGACCTGAAAATTTTCCAAAGTTGAACGATGGAGAAAAGAAAGAAAAGAAAAGAAAACAGAAAGTGGGAGCAGAGACACGTAAAATAGCCGACCAAGCTACAAAAGATGTGATGAAGCAAACGTCGTCCTATAACTTTATGAATCGCTTGACTTGGAAAAGGACATTGTTTGTGTGTGTGTGTGTGTTGACTTTGCATGTGAATCATCAAACGAGTAACACCCAACTCCCTCACTTATATACATATTTTACTCTAATCAAACCAAATGCATGTCAATTACTACTTTACTTATTATCATTACTATTCACTTCGTAAAAGAAAATTAATTATTCAGCTACTAGATTGTTTCTTGTGTACTGATCATAGCTAGTTTGATGCACTGTAAAATATATAATTTGAAAAAAAAAAAAAAAAGAAGAAGAAGAAGAATGTTGATGAAATGAAGGAGATGGTTGGCCAATGGCATGTGATGATGTAAATGAATGGTATAGACTAGTCACTGCCTCTCACTATACTATTGAGTATTTGAGAATTTGATTTGAATTGGGTTAAAACGGCGTCATTTGACCTGAGCGTGGAGAACACGGAAAAGTCGGCGAGGAATTGGGAAGGGGTAAAAAGCAAATGAGAGTGGGCCCCTTCTGTCGGTAACTCCCTCGAATTCCTCGCCTGCTTCAAACTTACACGCCCTACGAGGACGAGAAGAGAAGGACAACCCTACCCCTCTCTCTTTTCTTTTTCAACCCTCCCTTTTTTCTTTTTTTTTTATCATAATACTAACATTAACTTCAGTTAATTAAAAATATTTTTTTCTAAACTATCATTCATTTTTTACATAAAGTATAAAAAATAAATTTAATTTTATTAAGTAAAAAATATCTTAAATATAATCTTGTTAAATGAAACAAACTTAGTTAAGATATTTCCATTCTATTGAATTCAGTTGTTGCAGTAGTGAGACGTGTTATTTATTTATTTATTAGAGTATAAAATAATTTCCGAAAAAAGAAAAGCAGAAAACGTCAAGAACAACAGCTGCTAATAAATAGGTTTCCTATTATCGGGCATCTCATAACTCAACCACTCCTCTGACTCACTTGTTAGTCCTCTTTTAACTTTTGATTCCTTTTTCCTCTTAATAATTTAAACCATCATTATGTCTATCTTCCTGACTATAAATTATTGCATACATCCCTATTTATTGCTCACAATTCTTGCTTACTTTCACTTTCTTTTAAGAAGATAAATATTTTAAATAACTCTCTTTTAAGATAATCGATATCTTAAGACTTAAGAACACTAATTAATAAATAAATAAAAGTGTATAAATGACCCAAACCTATTTGCACGGATAAAACAAGTTTGTTAAAATCCTTTAACAGTCTTAATGTTATAAAAAAAATTGTTTGAAATTTTCAAAACTATCCTTACTTAAAAATTCATTTATTCTGCTAATTTTCCCTTCATCTTAATTATATATTTCCTTTTACTCTCAAAGCAATAATAATATTTTGTTTATTAATATTAGAATAGTGAAATACTAACATGATGTGACTCAATTAACAAATAATAATAATAATTCCTAAAAAAAAAATACTCAAGAGAATGCATTTATATGCTTAAAAAATAAGAGAAGATAGTGCATTTATTTTCTCAATTTTTAACCGTTAATTGACCCAATTAATAAGCATAATTTATAATATTATCCGCGTACAATAGTTTTCGTCATGTGAAATATTACCTTTTTAATTATATATTTTTAGTCTCTAATTCTAAATCCCGAAAAATTAGTCATCCCCTTTATTATTAAGATTAAGATAGTCAAAATAAAATATAATAATACAAGTATCGACAACGTTATTTTTCAGTCAAGATTCACGTTTAATCTTGATAATTGTTACCAATATTAATTTAAATAATAAATAAAAAAAAATATCAAGATAAAATATTAATTTCAATTTAAAAAACAAAAATACTAATATTTATAATATTTTATTTGAATGTTGTCTATTTTAAAAGAAAGTAGAAAGTGTTTGTATAAATACACTATCATTTATGTAATTGTTAATAGTTGATTGACCTAATTAATAAACCCGCGTCCTTTATATGTCATTTAGTCATATTATTTTTTTCATTTTTTTAAAAATATTTGTATATTTACTGTAATTTATCAATAGACTTAAATGTTGAAAACAACAATAATAGTAATAATAATAATAATAACATTTTTAGTCATATTCTATCTTCATTTATTTCTTTTTAATTTTTCATATATACTAAAAAGTATAAAAAGTTAACTAATTAAAAATTTCCTTAAATAGTGTAAATATTACAATCACTACTATTTATAACAATTTTATGATTAGACATTTTAACTAAATTGATTATTTTACGAATTCAAAAGAAATGACTTGTAATCTATGGCTTGAGAGTTTAACATTGAAGAAAAAACCTCTTTCTACATTTATGTAAATACAATAACCGTTGATTGACCTAATAAATAGAATTTATAACTCCTCACACAGCAAATTTTCCATTGCATGTTCCTCTGCAGACTGAAATTGCACCTTGATTTTCCCATCATCGTCCACAATCAATGTCTTGCACATTTTTTGATTTTCTCTTTATCATCTGAATTAGTAGTACATTTACATTGAATGCAATTAAAGCTACTACGATCTACGCGAGGTGAGGCTGCAGTGCACATAGATCCCCCTTTGGATCATGACACCATCATCATCCACATCACACTCGCTCATTTTCACTAAATCAAATGGTCGGTCTCGGTTTTGTGGTAGTAGTACTACTAGTAATAGGTACGAGGACACAACACATCATATGCCAAATCCAACGGTTGATTTCAATCAGTGTTCACCAACTTAGTTAATTTAATTCATTCATTCATTCCCACACAACACAACTTTATGCCATTTCAGAGAAGTTAATTCCATAAAATTAATATCTGCATCTTGAGAAATAATTAATCTTTAATTAGGAGATACATTGAGTTAATTGAAAAAAAAAGAGTCTTTAATTGCATGGGGTCGTGGTCATTTCTGGAAGTGAGAACCCAGCTGGTAGGGTCTACACTGCACCAATTCTTTGTCTTTTTTGACGTTGGCTTTCCTCTGCTCCTTTATTTTTACTCTTGTTATAACCCCACCCCCACCCCTCTCTTCTTTCTCATTCACCCATTCATCATCATCACAGCCACACCAATATCTTCTCTCTCTCTCTCTCTCTCTCAAACCCCCCTTGAAGATAGCCGAGACTTATGGGGGAGGAATAGAGAGTGAAAAGAGAGAGTAACAGTGAGTGAGTGAGTTAGCCATGAAAACAAACTAAACCCTCTCTCTCTATAGATCGGTTTGGGAAGGAAGCTTTGTCTTTTGAGGGGAATGTTGTCTGGCTCGAGGACCCTTCCTTCATCTTGATCTTGTGTAGAGTCAAGGAATGTATAGTGTTGTCGGACCAGGCTTCATTCCCCCCAATTGTATGCTTCATCGACTTCTTTGGATCCAACCATGAAAACATAGTAACATACTATGTTGTAGCATCTGCTAATGGAATGGTTTATAGGTTTGTTGGTCTCCTCCCCCTCTATGTAAATTTGTTTTTTTTTGGTTGGATTTATGGATTAGTATATTAAAGTTTTGTTTTTTTCTTAAATATAGGTAGATCTGAGTCGTGGGGTTTGGTTTTTGGATGAATTAAAGATGTTGGTAGTTTGCAGATTGGTGTAATGATGAAGCATTTTGACCTGGGGTTTGAGGTTTCACTTGCGCCCGCCTAAAAGGTTTTCATCATTACTCCCTTTTCGTTGTATCTTTCTTTTTCTCTGATCAAGTTATGATGGTGTTTTTGTTGTCAGGGTGTGTAACTACCTTTTTTCTTCTTCTTCATCATTAGCCAGATCTTCTCCCAATTATGTTTTCCAGTATCCGATCTGTCTGTTTCTGCCATGTTTTCTCAGATCTGCCCACCTTTGAAAAACTCAGCTAAACATTCTCCTCTTTTTCAACTCCCTCCTCCTCCTCCTCCTCCTCCCCCATTTTTTTTTTCTTTTCATTCTCTCTCTCTCTCTTTAGGGTTTCATGGCCTATGTATGTTCTGTCTCTAATCTCTATGATTTCTTTGTGTGATAGGCTACTGGTTCTTGAGTCTTAGCTGAAGAACAAGCACGTGGATGATGAAACCCCTTTTACCTTTATTATTAATACTAATTAGTCATTTCACCATTGTCAAACCGTGTGGTCAAATCGAGGCTTAATTTGATTAAATGTGCCATCTGTTACAAAAATGAATGTATATATTGTCAAGACTCGAGCCTTGTAGACTCCGCCCTCTCTTTTATTGGATTTTTGTGCTTTTAGTCATCAAACGTTTGTTTCTTAATTCCCCTTTATTATAAGAAACAATCAAGCTCTTAAATGTGATTTGTTACATTACATCATAGTAGACTAATAGATCCTTCTTGAATCTGCAGTTCTTGTTATTTTGGGTAGCATTCAGCTTCTTCCTTCCGTGGGTTTAGTAATGTCACTCACTTAGATCTATACCTTTTCTCTTTGCCTTGTCATTAGCTTTCATATGAATTTGTAATTAAACTGAACAGATCTAATCAATTTTTACAAGTATGGCTGTATTTCTTGTGGATGCTGCTGAACAGTGTAAGTTTTCCAATGGACAACTTCAACTTTTCCATAGCTTTGATGGCATCTCACATTTGATAACTGAAACCCTAATTTCCTGCACAATCAACGAAACAATGTACAAGATGCTTCCTTTTCTACTGTTCAAATTTCAATGTTAATTAATTAATCATTTGGCAGAGAAGGGAAAAAAAAAGAAGCAAAACTCCATCATTAATATAGTTTAGGAAACATTACAATTGTGCATTTTAGCCCTCCCACTAATCATAGAAGCAGCAAAAGAATGTGAAGGATTCGTTAGGAAGCCAAGATTTATGCAGGTGATGAATGTTTGAGCCACTGTGCATTGTCCCAACCAGCCTCACTGCAGTGTTGTTACTAGTAAGCTTTTAGATTGTTATTATTATTATTATTATTATATGCTTAATAATTTACAATAATGGGAATCAATGATTAATTAACAAAGGATTTTTGTTGGGGTCTCTTTTATTTATCATTTTTTTAAAAATTTACCTTGTTTTCTTCATGAGCAAAGACACAGGGATTTGGAAGAGACTACAGCATGAGCATAATATTATTAAGTTTGATTTAGAATAGAAGACAAAAAGGGTCTGCACACAGCTAGGGGCATTGGGGAACACGAATGACATAATCACAGTGCTCAATGCTCATACAGCACCACTTTTCTTTATCACCATTGTTGTTTGTTGTTCACAATTCACATATTCATATTACTTGCACGCAAATGTGTACACTTTAATTATTTTCAACGCAACTGATCATGTATTGTATCCAAACCCTCTTACCATTATAATACTATTTGAATTTTCGTTTTGATCCAGAAATTACGACCTCGTGAATTGACACGAAATACAAAAAGACCATACTATGCTTGGAATATATTGTCCTTTTTTATTTTATCGAATTTCTCGGGGGTAAAAGCTTTCATTTTGACTATGCATGATCTCACTCTGTAGTCTGTACCTTTGCTTGTTTTTTTGTGTGTGTGCAGAATTCTCAAGCATAAAAAGCTGTGAAATTCAACTTGCATCTTAATTAATGTAAATGGTCATCGTATTGTGATTAATTAAAGGGATTGATTGAATGTAATTCTACTTTACAACTTATGAATGGTGGTCTCATAAAGAATTGCTTTTGGGAAATTGGAACCTTTTGACCTTTTGTAAAGTTGAAGCCCTGGGGTGGGGTGGGGTGAGGGTTTGCTTTGTGTTTTCCCATGCATGAGAAAGAGAAAGTGGTAGCGGGTCATGCTTGTTGAATTCCCATACAGCTTTTATGGTCACAGATAACTTTTCCACGAATAATTGGAGAGCGAATAAAACTAAGTAACCCAAAAAACTTTTTGGATATATAGGAAAGTTGAGGACCTCGTAGGAGTCTTTCTTTCCATGCATACATACATAGATAGATCAATTAGGTGTAGTACTATCTAATATTGCCCAGAGTAGGGTATAGCAGAATTAGACCCCTTTGACACATTCTGGTGGGATCCAGAGACGACTTTGGACCTCCCTATTGGACCCATTCATCACTCTAACATGTGCCATTGCTAGCTCAATGTGCTAACAATCATTTTTTAACGACTTAGTTTAATGATTATACACTTTTATGGTAAAAGGTTTTAGGAAAAAACTCCCAACATTCGATGCATTTTCATATATATTTCATTTGATAATATAAAACTATTTTATAATAATAAAGTACTAATTAATCAATGAAAAATTGTGGTTAAAGTGTTAAATATCTATTTGTCATCTAATGAGTCACGGGAAAAAGTGCAATTTGTATGTCGCTAAGTAAGGTCCATTTAGGTTTAAATACCAAAAAAGAAAAGAAAAGAAAAAACAAAATGTGTCTTCTTTCTAATCTAACAATACTACTACCATATGGTGTATGGACTTTGCTAAGAAGGGACCCAATTAAGCAGGGCAATCCATTATCAGAGATCCGGGATCAGCTCTTTGCTGACAAACAACAGTTTTTTCTTTCTCACAGTAGGTAATGGTGTCAAATGAAATTATATGCCACATGTGGACAATTTTGGTTTGCAAACCAAAGCAAACATTGTTTAAAGATAAGAACATCACTGATTAACTTTCATAGCTTTGAAAGTCAATGAATCTAAAAATCAAAATTGATTATTCTGGTTTTCTTTTTTAATAAAATGATTCATTATTGATTTGAATTTTGGGTTTTTTTGTGATCCAATAATCAATAGAACCCTCTGTTACATTTGAATAAATTAAAACACAGTAAAAAAGTGGGGTGCAGATTATGAGTAACAAAGGGCATATTAGTCTCGTACTATTTCCAATGGGGTGCGTGAAGTAAAGAATGAGGTACAAAAAGAAATTTCGTAAATTGCGATGGATCCAATCCAACACTACTTTCCGCCCCCCCCTTGCTTAGCACATTAATTCGTTGATGATTTATAATTTTATACATCAGATATTACCTCCTCCATTTTGCATCGAGTATGTTCGATGCACATAGACGTCATCACATGTTCTAGTCTGAGTTGAGTTACTACGATTATGACATTTTTTTTTTTTTGACACTTGAATCAGTCTCATAGAAGTTTTTTTTTTTTTTTTTAATTTCAATGAAAGCACAATGTGTGTAAGGGTTATAATTACACGTATTACATGAACTGGCTATTACCCTTGTTATATTTTCATCACGCACAAATATTACATTCATTAAGTGTTTTTTCGCAGTCTGGGAGGGTGGTTTAGCCACTACTTAGAGTTAGAGGTCGGTCTTTTATTTTTATTTTTTTTTCAAATTTGGCTGGTTTATGATGGGGAAGGCCCATAAAGAACATTAATACTGAAGTCAAGTCAACAACAAATTTCAACATAGTACAATAATAACATAACATAGTCCCAAATACCTATCTATATTTATCGGGATGCACCTCCTTAATTAGCTCCTCTTGATACAAGTATTGAATTGTGATTTCAAATTTTTTACCTATCCAACCAAATTAAACGATCATCAAACATCGGGTGGGAGTGAAATTAAAGAGAGTACGTACTTTGTATGTTCCACAATTTAACCTCAAAATTACTTTACTTAAATGTAAGTTTTCTTAATTATTAATAATTTTTCTACCAATTGAAAGAGAATAATTATTTAATCTTAAAATTATATGTAATTTATGAAACACTTTTTTTCTCATAATTATACGTAATACCGATTATATATTTAGTAAAAAATGAACAACATGTATGATTATGAAATTTAAAAATAGAAGACTTTTGTAGCTAGGATACAGTCCATGACGGCAGTCCCTCTCCAACTTGTAAAGAAAGTAGGAGTCATTCATATTTATCATTAAATAACCGACTTAATTAATTTGGCCATGGATTGTTCCACTTCACCTATGAATGATGACGTTTTTTGCCGCCAAATACGCCAATAATTAACCATTTTATACATTTACTTGCAAATATAAATCCCCATAAACAATCATAGTTTTCAACGAAAACACTTAGCTAGGTGGGATCAATCTATAGCACAAACTTTGTTTGTCTTCTGATCGATGTTGGAGGAGAGTGAAGAAAACACCAACTTGGAAGAAGTAGTAGTTCCGGTTACAAATCAGCACCAACATAGAAAGAAAGTGGTGGTTAAAGACATACCAAAAGGGTTTTTGCCAATAAAGGTAGGGCAAGGTGAAGAGCAACAAAAGATTGTGATGCCTATTATGTATCTGAACCACCCTTTGTTTTCTCAGCTACTCAAAGAGGCAGAGGAAGAGTATGGTTTTGATCAACAAGGAACCATAATCATCCCTTGCCATGTCAAGGACTTTAGGTACGTTCAAAGCCTCATTGATAAGGACAAATCCTCCCAACAACACCAACACCATGTCATAAGCTGCTTTAGGCCTTCATGTTAACAATAATATCACACACACTCACACACATATGCATGTTTCAATGGGAACGATTATAACAAGTTTCATGCGTGCATTTGTAATTTTTACTTCTTATTTTTTTCCAATTTGTGTTAGCAAAATGTAATATGGAAAGGAAAAGAATAAACTGCTTGGTTTCTTGATTATCTTATTTTTCCCGTATTCTTCCACCCTTTCTTGTGAAGATGAGATTAATGGGAGTTATAAGTTCTTTGAGTCCAAATTAATTGGTTATTATCATTATATTAAGAAAAGAAAAGAAAAGAAAAAGCTATCATATATATGAATCCAGGCAAAATATCTTAATTTCTTCTGGGTGAAGTAATTTGATAAAATAAAATAAAAAGAATTTTGTGAAAAATAAAGGTTCGGCCATAATTGCTATTTGAGCATTCTATATAAATCATTCAAGAATATGGCTCCTATTATTTACGGATTATTAAAGATTAGATGAAACGTTAACGTTTGAATATTTGAATTTTCTTGAAATAGAAGTGAAATTGAAGTACTCCTAAAGATGTAGATGGAAAACTACTAAACACATGCACAACGGATTTTATTTATGCACCATTAGTTTTCGTAATAGAGAGAGGTTCAAATTTTATGCTTAACAAACAACCTGTGTCATTTTTTCATTACAAATTAATTATACTGTTAAAAAAAATTAAAGCTCGTGTGGTGGATGACATCAGAATCAAAGTAATTAAAGACAGGTATAGATACTAATGTTTTAGCAACTAAATTAACAAGATACCTTCTCCACAGTTATGTTTATTAATTTCTTTTCGTAGAGTTGTGGAGCATGACGCTTTTGGCAAATATTTTGAGATACATTTAAAAAAAAGTGACCAATCTTTTACTAAAATGTTAAATTTTAAAAATAGTTTTAATTCTTCTAGAAATTAGAAAGGGTAGCTCTCAAAAAGAATATAACCTGATTTTTTAACTTATTAAAAATCTGAATATACTTTAAAAAATGATTATTATGTATTGTGTGGGGAAATCTTTTTCTAGTTATTTTTCTTGCCCCTGCGAATGGAATTGAGAACAGTATTGTTAGCCCAACCTTGAAAATGAAATGGAGCTCAAAATTAATATAGCAGAAGACATTTGGGCCCATGGGGCAGAAGCATGCGAAGGATACACCAAACTAAGGAAAAGGACTTATTTGTCACTGTCCAAGATTTTAATTAAAATTATATTCCTTAAACCAAAAGCTACTATAATTTTCCCCAGCCATGCCCCATTTGTCCCTTCGTTTTTGTGACAAACAATTTCATTTCTGTCACAAGCTCACAAGTATATGCACGCATCTCTTTCATTTTATATAGTATATATATGTCCTAGTTTTTTTTTTAGTTAAATTATATTTTTTTTCTTTGTCATGCTTTATATTGTTTTGCTTTAATTTTTATATAAAAAAATACATTGTTATCCCTTTAAGAAAAAATTACTTAACTTCTATTCAAAACTTGATACATATTAATCTTTATCTTTATACTCAATCTCTTCATTTTATTTTTTTTTGTTAAATAATTTGCTTCGTTATCTTCGTTCAATAGTTTCTAATCTGATGAAAAATTGGCGATATCCACTTCTTCATCCTTGACTTACAAGTCACGTAAATAAAATTAAAAAAATGCTAAATTTCTCAATAGATACCTCCTCCTCTACATCATCTACCCCTGCTTGGTTTCTTCTTGATTGCAACACACCAGCTTCGTTTGTTCATTTGTTTTGTTAGATAAAGGACAATAGGACATAGTAATACACTTGTCTCATATTATGTTCCTAATAAAACATATCAAACATTTATGCGTTCAATCCATATGAATGTCCACAATATTATAATAGCTAAAAAGAGTTAAAAGAACTATTCTTTTAGAACAAAAATAAAATACTAAAAAGATTATTGCTTTAAAACGGATAAAGTATGTAAGAAGCATAAGATTTATATATTTATTAAAATATAGTAAGGAATAATTGACGAGAATAACAAGATAGTGGTAAACTTGTTCTTGCTTGAACCACATGTTGGAATTTTAACACACGTACAAGTATTTTCTTTATTAACATTAACAAGTTGTTGGGCACACAAATTTTTCGATGAAGAATAATATGGTTATAAAAAAGAAACATTATCTTCCCTTATTTTTTTTCATATAACAAAAGTATTCTAATATATATATTCACATTTTTTTTATGAAGAAACAATATTTTGAAATATTAATATGAAAATCAGAAACCACAAAATGAGATGGATATTTCTGGAAAGAAGAAAGTACAAAGATTGTAAGCTTCCGTATAATCTGTGTCGATGGGTCTCGCCACATAAAGATCCAACGTTGACACTTTCGATCGCTACAATGACATGTTCCAAACCTGCTATTGGTTCCACCTAGCTGTCACCACTACAACCCTCACCTGCATCCACGTGTCCTCCCTTGTTCCAGTCACTCTCCACATGTCTTCCTTCCCCCTTCATCCTATTCAGTGTTCTAACTTGGAACTTGGAAGCACCAAGATTATTACTGTTATTTTTTGTTTTGTGTTACCTTTTTATTTTATTATTATTAAATAAAAGGAACACATATTATGAAATATAGTTATTAGTTAGCAACTCATGGATAAAGTTGTTAGAAAGTGTCTACCTAGCCAGGGGATCTGTTTCTGCATATATTAAAAAAAAAAATAGAATACAAAATAAGGAAATCACGATTAGTTAACAATAAAAGTCGTATACTTCCTTTTAAAACAATATAAAAAAAAAAAAAAATCTTCTTCCTCTACGCCCACAGAAAAAAGTTACCTACTTGTTCTTTTCTGCATTTTATATATTGTGTACGTAATGCTAATTAAACAATTAGAAGAAAAAAATGTTAACAGAATTTGCCTCTATTCACTTGTCAAATAATATATATACTATATAAAAATATTTGTTAACAAATAGCCATTATTGATATCTGTAACAAATTAATAAGCTTCAAGTAGTATACATATAAAAGATATATCTATATTTTATATATTGTGTACGTTTTGTCAACAAAAAATTAGAAAAAAAAAAAGTTGTTAACATAATTTGCCTCTATCCACTTGTCAAACTATACATACTACAAAAAATATCATTTGCAGTTAACAATTTGAGTATAACCTTTATTGATATCTGTAAGAAATTTAATTAAAATGTTCACAGAATTTGATTGTAAAAATAATTTAATTATAATGGAATATCAAGTAATGATGATATTAATGAAAAGTATTAGTATTAGTAAGAAAAGTATGTATGGAAAGTATATTTCTAAGCCCTGAACCTCGTCAATATAATTCATATATATTAGATAATACTGTACAAAGTTCTTATAGTATTAGTATGTTTTAATTGAAATCATAAATTATTTCATTTTAACAATTTCTGGAAATATATTGTTTTTTCTTAAAAAAAAATTTGAGTCATATTTATTTTTGTTAACTTCATAATAATGGGAGAAAATGTCAAATCCAAAGATAGTACACAGATTAAAAGGTTTTAAGGGTCGATATATCTTAATCGTCCTGAAAAGTATAGTATCAAAACTTACTTTTTATAGCAACCTACAAATATAATTTTTCCGTTTCTGTGTATTTATGAGTTAAATTCAATTAATAAATGTTATAATTAGTCGTAAGACATTTTAATAGCAAGCAATGAATTCGTTTTCAAAAAAATTAATGATAACTATGTTGTTTTTACTAGTTTTTTTTTTTTTTTTATTATCAATGTTAACAACTTGCACATAGTTTAAAAAAAAAAAACACAACTCAACACATTTTTTTTGGACAAAATTAATGATAAAAAAGTTTGATAATTTTTAAATTAATAATTTTATCATAATAATAGTCTATAATTTGATAATATTAACAATATATCATCCATACTATCCGTATACTTAAATCAAATTCTATTTTTATATAATGCAAAAATCTCATAATTGAAATTATAAAACATCAATTTTACTAGTTTTAAAACTGTACATAATAATATTTATTAAGAAACTAAGAATAAAATATGTTTAAATTTTTAATATTTGGTCAAAAGTGTATTTAATCCCTACTAAAAAACATAAGTTTTAATTCTCATTTCCAAAGTGTTGTGAATTTTATCATTAACTTTATACTTATTTGATTTGACCAAGGACGAAATCCACCATACTCTTTTGATCAACTACCATATTTGAAATGCAAGAATTCAAATTAATTTTGATCAACTTGAGAAAATTAAAATACCTTTTTTTTTTTTTTTTTTACCAAAACATTAATATAACGTATCAACGTGTCATGGTTCGAGTGAAGCAAATTGTGGAATTTGAATATTGTGATTTGTGAATGAATGAAAATAATATTAATATAACATATGCCATTTATATATTTTACAAAAAACAAAAACATATATATTAATTGTGACATTTAAGAGATGAATGAATGCATCAATTTAACAAATTTAGAAGATCTTGGTTTCCCCATAGATATGAATATGATGATCACAAGTGTCCTTGATGATGGGGGGGCAACAAATCAGATTCCAACTAACTTTCCCTATTTTCTCTAAAACCTCTCAGCGTGAGTGACACGATTGATCGAGCCACCCACCCACCCATAATCCAACGGTTGAGATGAGTCCCAGTTGTAGTCCTCAACCTAGGGGAAAAACTCCTCTCCCACTCCCTCTCTACACTTTTGTCCTATATATCATCACTTTCTTTAAGTCTTTGGCATAGCATGAGGACTAGTTTAGTTTCTCGTTATCATCATCATCACCATCGGCCATGTCCAACGATCCAAGGTCTCTGAGTTACTTTTCGCTAACTTGTTCCAACATGGCAATAACAGGCTCAGAACCTTGGTCGTTTTTCCTCATCTTCGTTTTCCTGTGACCTTTTTTCTCTCTCAAAAACACTTAAATTTGAGTCCTTTTTGTTTTCTTTTTTCGGTTTACTTTGTCTTTCTTTCTCAGAAAAACAGAATGGGTATAGGGGAGAAGAGTCCGAGCAAGAGTTTCCAACATCGTGAAGGAGGAGGGAAGAAGCAAGAATTCAGAGGGGTTCCAAAAGGGTGCATGGCAATTAAAGTTGGTCAAGGAGAAGAGCAACAGAGGTTCGTGGTGCCTGTGATTTACATAAACCACCCTCTGTTCATGCAGCTTCTCAAAGAGGCAGAGGAAGAGTATGGCTTTGACCAAAAGGGCACCATAACCATCCCTTGCCATGTTGAGGAATTCAGAAACGTTCGTGGCTTGATTGATAGGGACAAGTCCCTTCACCACCACCACCACAACCATGTTGGTTGCTTTGGCTTCTGAATTCTAAAAAGACAACATCTCGAGCTTTTCGGAGTCTTAGTTCACAATTTTCCATAATATTCAGAATTTCGATGAAACCGCTACTGCAACTTAAAACCTGGCTCAAAAGCATGAAAGAAAGAATTGATCTTGGGTCAGAAATCACCACCCCCCCTTTTTTTTTTTTTTGTTTAAGGATTTTCTCATGTAAATTTCTAGTTTTTAGACTCTTTATTTTTTGTTTTAGTGTTTGGTGTATGTGGAAAGGAAAAGCCGTAGGCTTAGGAGGTAGGTGATGGCAGGACAACAGAATGTTGCTTCTTCCAAATGTACTTAACTTTTTTTCTATATTGTTAGGAATCGTAATGGAAGAAAAAAGAGATGCTTTTCTTTTCTTTTCTTTCCGTGAGGAATTTCTCACGCGCTGGAATAATTGGTACACCACTCTTTAGGAAAAGAACGAATTGACGGTAAGTAGGGCCGAAATTTTGTTTCTCTTTCTTTCTTTTGAGTCACTGAATTCCCCCTAATCAAATTGGTATCTCTATCTCACTGTGTGATTGATGGAGATTAGATTATTATCAATTATTTTGATTAATAGTTACGTTCTGATTATGAAAAATCAAGCCTTTCACTGTAAGTCTGTGACTGGTAGGGTTTTGAATTTGGGGTTACGTTCTTAATTATGTTCGGATTATTGAAATTGAGACAAATTAAGCAGTTGTGACCAAAATTGTGGTGACTAGTACTGGGGCCAAAATCTTTACCCTCAACTATGGTCTAATCAACTGTGAAGTTTTGCACGGCAATTCATTCAAATTAGGTGATTTTTTTTTTTTTTTGGGAACCTTGTACGTGTCTTTGAACAAGGACATGGGCCAGAAAGGGAAAATGAGGGATGCATTGCATGGAACAAAGCAATGATGTGGGTGTGTGGACCATTTCTGTGTCTGAAATCTGAAATAAACTGAATCACTGAGATCTGTCTAGGAATGAGTGAGGGGGAGGCAGAGTCATCAGTTTGATTTTTTTTTCTTTTCTTTTTCTTTTCTCTCAATAGAATAGAGAATGGGATTGTTGGTGTTTGTTTGGATGATGGCATTGAATAGGGGTAGGTGAATGAAGGAGAAGGACAAACTACGTACCGTGCAGATTCATAGAAGGTGTCAGTGGGTTGATGCATGACTTACACGTTCACTAAGGGTTCTAGTGCTTTTTCTATGTGCATCATCCAAGGGCACACATTTAATTCAATTGAATTCAATTCAAGTGCAAGTGCAAGTGCAACCCCCAAGGGTTGAAACTTGAAATAAAAAGATCCAAACAGGGAACAGATTTTTCGGATGCAGTTTTGTTTTTAATTTTTAATTTTATCAGAGGCTATCTATTCTATGGTTCAGGAATATCAAAGTTTTTTTCACTATCATCTTTGGCTGCTATATAGTGTAGTTTTCTATATGATGTTAGTCATTGACTCTTTCTCTCACAGAAGAAGAATACAAGACAAGACAAGCTCAACCCCACCATGCTCCCCCTGGCCTTTCAATTTTTGAATTACTAGAAAGCAATGTATTTTTGCAGTATGATTTTTCTTTTTTCTTTCTCTAGCCACACGGTTGAAAAGAATCACACAAAATCATAAATCAAGTGCATTAATTGACTTCACAATACGTTTTTGTTTGCATTTAATTGAAAGGATGAGAGCTCTCTGGAGTCTCGAGGGATTCGCATGGACCAAAGAGAAAAAATTATAATTTTAAGGAGAACATTAATTAATGACTTATACTGTATTTTTTTTTATCAGTTATAAATGACTTATATTTATTGTTATTAATGTTATGAATGACACGTTTTAACACACTTTTTGAAAACATTTTCTATTATTAATTGATTTTTTTTAAAATTATAAATATTAGTAAGTTTTATGTTTTACTTTATTTTTTCATCATAATGTTTTTGTGTGAAGTATTTATCAACTAATGACTAATGTTTGTGAAAGAATCTGATTGACAATCATCTTTAGTATGGTCTATTTTCTTAATCACGATTTTTCTTTTTTATTCATAAGATTCTAACTTTAACTCTACTATGACACATTGGGGAAGGAACAAAGTTTAATTTCACTCAAACCAACACATGTTGGTTCTCACAATCTCACCTCTCATTTAATGAACAAAGTGGTTTACTTTTTTTTTTTGCTAAAATAGTTATGAAATTTATAAAATTCAAAATGTGCAAGATTTTAAAAATAAATTATATACCAATTTTATCATTTCACACATTAAGAGGTGTATATACATCTTTAATACAAAAAGAAACATAAATGGGAAATAAGGGAAACAATAAATATAATTAATGATATGATAAAAATATAAAATAAGTCAAAAATAAAGATTATATATTATATAATTCATGATTTTGTTACTTTATTTATTTTATCACCTACTACCTCACATGAATAAAGACATGCTCTTCACCGTGGATTATGTACATCTCTCTCTCTCTCTCTCTTTTTTCTTTTTTTTAAAGTAAGGATTATGTACATCTAGTGGACATATGAATTGAGTTTTCAAATTGTGAGAAATATCAACTATAAAATTTTTAAACATATAATCGTATTCCATGATCACCTTTCAAAAACTCATGTATATTAATATTTTAAGTGTGACTATTTAAATAAAACATAATCATTTATATTTATTGTTCTATATTCACAATAAACGTAGCCTATTTCTCAAGCTTAAAACTTCATTTCTTAATATTTGTTTTGAAGACTTATTTAAAAGATCGACATTATTTTGTAGTATTTTTTAAAATAAGTCGAAAAACACATATCTAAATAGATTAATAGACCCTAACTTTTATGTAAGGTAATGGGTCAAATCTTTAAACGTGTCAACAAATATATAAGTTCGATGTATTATAATAAAAATTTAATAAAATAGAAATAACATATTAGTTATATTTACTTATTAAATCAATGTGTTTGACTCAAATGTCATTTTAATACATTAAATTTTTAGTCAAATAAAATTTTAAAACATATGTTAACATAATCTATTTAATAAACAAACCTAAATTAATTAAATTTAATGCAGGTCAAGCCATAAAATTCTCAACGGAAATTCTAAAATATTCATATCCCATCCCTACTAGACATGTGGATGCATTGGTCTTCGTCATATGCATTTTTTTTATAGGCTGAAACTCTTTATATTAAACAATAAAAAACTTACAATGATTAGCAATTAGCATGCCTGTATGGTGTTGCATTTTTCATACCTCAGTTTTGAAACTGTTTATAAATCAATCCCTCTGTTTTAAACTGTGCATTGTTCATCCTTTCATTTATTTATAAAATAGAAACAACTAAGTGCAAGGAGCTTGTTAATAATATTAAATCTTAAATTAATTAATTGATTATGATGTAGTGGCAAATAAAAATGTAGAGTTAAACATCTTATGGTGTTGTTAGATGTTGACCGAATCTAATGCAATGAGATGGCACTATTACAGAGGCGAAGGAGGTTATTACAAAACAACATTTAAGAAAGTTCAAGGATGAACACAATGTTAGAAGGGTGTTAAGGCCTAAGGGTATAAATAATAGGACAAAAACATGAAAAGAAATAGCCCTGTATCTAACACTTGCAACTTATAAGGAAGGAGGCGTGTTGGAAACATGTTTTGTGTTCTAGGTCAAAGATAGGACAAAATAATCATATGATTATGGTAGGGAATACCGAAGGTGTTACCTTGTGAAAGAATTCCAATACTAGTTGATTTAACAATGTAAGTTAAGGAATTATATAGTTTTTCAGATTCCATATCAGTGCAACCCAGCATAATTAACAAATAGAGAATGCTAAATATTACAAAACTATTTACCACGAAAGTTGCAAGAATAACATGTTCTATTTTTTTTTAAAATGTTTATTAATTTACTCCTACCAAATTTGACTCCTAATTGTATGTATATAAAAAATATTTTATTAAAAAAATAACAGACACTTTGATAATTTATACACTTAAGAAAAATAATCTCTAATTATTAATTAACTACGGCATACACTTGCTGTCCCTGAGAAATTACTCCAAATTTATACAATTATAAAATAAAGAGGTTAACCTGTTGTCCTTTTCCAACAGAGGGATGAAAACAATTAGGTGTAAATTTTTTTTTATATACAATTAAGCACAAATTTTAGTACAATATTTTACATTACATAAGTAGGACAAAAGAAATTAGTATACTATTAAGACATGTTAAAGTTTAATTAATTACATCAAAACTTAATAAGGACATTTGACGTGAAGGGCTAAAAAAAAAAAAAAAACGTATCTAAGCCATATTACTATTATTTATTTATTTATTGTGCACAAGTCAACTAGTTAACCTTGTTTTAAATAATGACAATAAACAGCTCGCCGCTTAGGATATGCATAACAATTTCAGTAGTTGTTTCTCTATGACACACGTTTCTTGATAATAAAATGGAAAAAAATAAAAACACACACCTCAAAGCACAAATGTCAAAATTTGGGATTTGAGATTCTTAATTTGTTTATGGAATGGGTCAATAATATTCCCAAACAAACATTCATTCTGAAAAAGAAGGATGGTTTAACACCAATGGTTTGTGAAAATTAATAAGGAAAAAAAGGTAACATCGTGACACTTTCCTTCCACTTGGTTGGGAAAGGGAAAAAGGTGGAAAATTAAGGAGTGCATGACGTCCCTCCACTTCAAATCTTTATTTTTCACAATATTTCAAAGTGGCACAAATTCGGACCACGAGACAGGAACATTGAATTATTTTGTCACAAAAAAATGTTAGTGGAAACATATCGCGTAAATCAATCATCACGAGGAAATTCTTTTGGATGCTGCTGAGAGGGAATTTCTTTGACTGCGTTGTCAAAGTGAAGCAATTTCCCCTTTTTCATGATTAAGTGTTCCTTTTGGTCAAGAACTGCTCTTTCCTTTTGTTTTCTTCACACATTGGACAACAAGGCTATTCTCTATGCCATCGATTTTTCTTACGAATTTTATTTAATTTAGTGCTCGATTTTATTTTGTCCTTTTAAGATTCGCCTCAACTCAAGTGCGTAACTTGATAATTCATCATTTTTCCTGACGGCGGTTTATTGTATTTTTATTGTAGAATTAATGAACAATGTGAAATCTAAAGCAAAAGCCATGCGCTATAGAAATTTTGTATTTTTCTTGCTAATGCTTACTTGGTCCAGTTTAGCATACTCCTTCATCTTCTCATGTCTACATTACCATTTCGCTGAATTATTAAAATTTTCAATTTTAACCGCTGATATTCTTCTTGTTGATCATAGTTTTTATTTTAAAGCTTACTCGGAATGAACTACAAAATACGTTTTACATCTAGATCGAGATCGATCGAATGGCTTAAAAATGAATGAAATATTCAATTAGTAGATACTACTAGCAAGTAGCAAGCAACCTCAGTACTTTATTATTTACTTATAAAATACATAAAACAGAAGAACCTTTCAAAATGAAACCGAATTTTACTCATTCTATAATATGCTAATAAACAAATAAAGAATTTTCTTTATTTCCAAAGAATTTTATTCCACAAAAGAAAACAGATAAATGAATGAATGAGATAAGAATTAAGATATATTGCACAACGTACGCAACACAACACTGAGTAGGAGAAACACATGAAAACAAACAAGAATCACTGAAACCTAGCTAACAGGCAGCACAGATATTTTTCTATGCTCTTAATAACTTGAGGACTCAACATCAATATATACAGTACTTGTATTTGTTTGTTTGTAGTATTAGTATATTGTTTGGTAACCTCGTTGTTTGGATGAAGCATGGGATGGACCACAAAAGATGCCATAGCCTACAATTTCAATTTTCAACTAATCTAGTTAAAACAGCAATTTCTGACGTCCTTATTACATGTCGTTTTTATGAATTTAATTACACTTCTTTCTAGAAAACCAAGACTGGTAGATAACTACGATCAACCACTTGACCATAAAAGATAACTATACTCACACTATTCTTTTAGGCATCAAACTTCACCAATTGGAAATTATTACTCCCTATGCTTTGTGTACAACTTTCAAACGGAATTTTGGGTTTCAAGGCATTTCCGACTTATTCAACAATTCGGGTCATTTAATGTGAAGGATAAACTTTAATTAACTAATGAAGCCAATTTTAAAAATTAATTATATATAAATATAATCAAATACTAACAAACACGAGAGAATGAATTAGAGGCAAAAAATTCTTTTAAATGTTGACATAACTATATTATAATTTTAATGAGTTTAATAAAATATATTATTAGTATACTAATTTTTACATAGTTGACTAATTAAAATCACTGAGAAAAATAAATAGGTAGGAAAGTTTTGTTTGAACAGTTGACACGTGTTCTAGTCATGATATTTTTTCAATATACACAGTGATAGAGAAGATATAGTATGTATATTATTATACTATTAATGTAAATTCACAAAATCTATTCTAACAATATAATTTCTATTATACAATGATTATACTAGCGAAAATGATGTTAACAGCACTCCAGATTTTTTAATCCAATAATAGATGATATTTTTATACTAAACATTTGATCACAAATTTAATAAACTAAATTATACTCCTGCATGATAAGAAGTCAAACCCCGTTCTCAAATAGCATTGGTGCGATGTTGACCTCATAATGCTCAATTGTATTTCTCCATCGGTTGCTATGAAAACAACCCCTCGCCGCCCCGCCCCCTAAAAAAAAGAAAGATAGCATCATTAGATAAAGTTAAGTAAGGTCATAAACTCAAATAAGATTTATATAAATATTTCAAATTGTGCAAAGAGCATCACTATTGGTTAATTGAATTCTATTTTTTTTTATATAACAATTTTCAGTCACGGGAAATTATTTTATTTTATATATTCTTGGATGCGCGTGACTAAATCGAAAGCAGCCAAACCAACATGCACCACTAGTGGTGTATTTTCATTTTAGAACGACATTTTAAAAATAATTATAATTATATTTATATGATAAAAAAAAATATCTATGTTAATTTTAAAATTCTAGTGAGTTTCATATTTTAAATTTCTTCTACTCAACCAAAATATTAAAAAAATTAATCATGACTAATAAATTTAATAACTCCACAAAATTGATTTATAAAGTAAAAAAATATATCCAAACTTTTTAGTATACTCCAACTCAAATTTTATGGCAAGAGGTCAAAACATGATCTTGAAATTTCCCCTCCAAATCAGGAAAAAAAGGAGTGTCACTGTGGCGGCAGTTATGTGAGCTCTGAACCTGGCTAATAATGATAAGAGTGGTTATTTATTTGGACATAATCCTATATATTGTAGCATGCTTTAAGTAGTCAAATTAGAAAACTTTGGACACCAACTTTATGATCATCTTTGTTATTTTGGCGTATATATATATGGCACTAATAATGGTTATGGAAAAGTTAATAGGGTATGTGTGAGGCCAATGGGACAAGCCGACCAGCATGAAAGTGGCATAAGATAACAGAATGGAAGTTATCTTCTTTTTTCGTTGTGATCGAGGCTGCCGGTGAAACAGACAGACATAATAACTCGTGTACAATTTTCAGTCTCTAGAGCAAAAGAAAAAGCAGCCACTATAAGATACTACTACGGTTGGCTGGTTGGTTGGTTCACTTTGTTGCAAATTGGGTTCAGTACATAAATTCTAGATAGAGCATTCCTTGTTTGGTGACATGACATAACACCTTTAGCTTTCAAATGGATTAGCCTTAGCCAATTCAATCGTAAGCCATGTAGAGCAGGTCCAAAAGGTCCATAGGGCTATGAGAGGTCCACACATGAATAAATAAATTGTCTATAGGATCATAAAGTCCTGATATCCAAGTGGGATAGGGTCAATTTATAAGTCAGTCCACTTTACAAAACAAATGCTAATTTGTTAATGAAAGTGAAATGTTAAGGAATATTAAATAATTATTTTTTTTATATTAAAAAAACTTATAACATATTTTACTACTTTAAATTTTTATTTTGACATTTTTATTTTTTAATAAAAGTACAATTGAAAAAGCAATAATATCATTTTAAAAGTTTAAATAAGATATCTATTATATATTATATATTATAAAAGAATATTTTATCACATGATAAATGTAACGTGTCATTAAGATATTAAAATTTTCAAAAATATTTAAAATCAAGAATGATGCTTTAAAAATCTGAAAAAAAATAAAATTTTATAAAAATGAAAATTTTAAATAAAATAAGGAATGTCTAGAAAATTTGAAAAAAAATAAAAATATTAAAATTATGAACAAAGAAGAGTAGCCTTTCAAAATTTTAAATTTTAAAAAATATGAAAAAATAAGATTAATATCTTAAAATTTTGATTTTTTTTTATAATTTCAAAAATATGAAAAAAGAGTAATAGTTATGAAAATTTGAAAAAAAAAATCAAAATTTTAAAAATACTAAAAACAAGAGGAAAGTCTTGAAAATTTGAAAAAATAATAATTTTTAAAATATAAAAAAATAAGAGTAATTTCTTGAAAAGTTGAAAAAACAAAATACGATAATAATGTCTTGAAAATTTGAAAGAAAAAAAAATTATAGAAAATATTTTAAAACAAGACGAATGTCTTGAAATTTTAAAAATATTAAAATTTCAAAATATAAAAAAATAAGATTTAATATCTTGAAAGTTTGAAAAAATAAAAATATTAAATAATAAGAGGAAAGTCTTGAAATTTATTTTAAAAAAATTATTAAAAAAAATATGAAAACACAAGAATAAGGTATTGAAAGAATGAAAAAAATTAAAATAATTCAAAAATATTAAAAAATAATAGTAATGTTGTGAAATTTTGAAAAAATAAAAATTTTTAAAAATACTAAAAAAAACAATAGGAAAGTCTTCAAAATCCGGAAAAAAAAAATGAAAGTTTTAACAATATGAAAAAAATAAGAACAAGGTATTGAAAAATTGAAAAAAAATTAAATATTTTTTTAAAATATGAATCTTCAAAATAAGAAAAATAAAACATATGTAAAATCAAGAGTATCGTATGGAAAATTTGAAAAAAATATGAAAGCACAAGAGTCATGCCTTCAAAATTCGAAACAAAAAAAAAAAAGTAACAGTCTTTAATTTTTTTTAAATTGAATATTTCTCAAAAAATATAAAAAATATAAAAAAAAAAATAATGTCTTGCAAATTTGAAAAAAATGACAATTCAAAAAATGCTAAAAAAAATAAAAGAAATATCTTGAAAATATCAAAAAAAATTGAAAATTTTAAAAACATTAAAAAAAAAACAAAAGTAATGTATTGTAAATTTGAAAGAAATAAAAGTTTAAAAATATGAATTAATAAGTGTATCGTCTTAAAAAAAAAAATTTAAAAATGAAAATTCTAAAAATACTAAAAAACATGAGGGCCATTTTGAAAAAATAAAAATTTTTAAAATATGAAAAAACATAAATAATGTCTTGAAAATTTTTAAAAATATAATAAAAAAATTTTAAAAATATGAAAACCCAAAAATAAGGTGTGGAAAGATAAAAAAAAGAAAAAGAAAAAGAGCAATACAAAAATATTAGATATCAAGAGAATATCTTGAAAATTTTTTTTAAAAAAATTTCAATAATATAAAAAATATATATATAAAAAAAGAATAATGTCTTGAAACTTTGAAAATAATGAATATTTAAAAAAAAAACTCAAAATATGAAAGATTTAAAAATACGAAAAAAAAGACTAATGTGTTCAAACTTTTTAAAAAATGTTTTTTTTTAACATTTTTTAAAAAAAAATATGAAAAAAAACACAAGACTAGTGTCTTGAAAGTTTGACATAAACTAAAACAATTCAAAATAATGTAAAATCAAGAGTATCTTCTGGAAAATTTGAAAAAAAATATGAAACTTTAAAAAATATGAAAAAAAAGAATTATGTATTGTAAAAAAATTGAAAATTTTTAAAAATATAAAAATATTAAGAGTAATTTCTTGAAAGATTGAAAAAACTATAAAAATTCAAAATATGAAATATCAAGAGTAATGACTTGAAAACTTAGATAAAAATGATTTTTTTTTACATTTTAAAAAAAAAAGAATAATGTCTTGAAAATATAAAAAATTGAATATTTAAAAAAAAACAAAAAAAAAACAAGAGGAGTTTTGAAAATTTGAAAAAATGAAAATTCTAAAAATACTAAAAACAACAAAAGCATTGTGTTGAAAAACTGAAAATTCTAAAATACTAAGAATAAGATGAAAGTGTTAAAAATTAAAAAAAATATATTTTTATTTTAAAAATATGAAAAAACAAGAATAATAACTTGAAAATTTGAAAAAACTTAAATAATTCAAAAATATTATAAACAAAAGTATTGTCTAGAAAACTTGAAATTTTCAAAAAAATAAATAAACAAGAGTAATGTTTTAAAATTTTGAAAATATTAAAAGAACAATAGGAAATTCCTCAAAATCTGAAAAAAAAAAATGAAACATTTAAAAATCTAAAATAATTCAAAAATATTAACACAAGAGTATTATCTTGAAAATTTGAAATTAAAATAAAATAAAATAAACAAAAGTAATATTTTGAAATTTTGAAAAAAGAAAATTTTTAAAATACTAAAGAACAACAGGAAAGCCTTCAAAATCTAAAATAAAAAATAAAAAATGAAACATTTAAAAATATGAAAAAACAAGAATAATTTCTTTGAAAATTTTCAAAAAATAATTTTATTTTAAAAAATATGAAAACACAATACTAATGCCTTGAAAGTTTGAAATAAACTAAAAAAATTTAAAAATATTTAAAATCAAGAGTATCTTCTATAAAATTTGAAAAAAAATATAAAAAGAAAGTAATGCCTTGAAAAGTTAAAAAAAACGTGAGAAAAATCTTGAAAATTTGAAAAAATATTTTTTTTAAAATACGAAATTATAGAATAATGTCTTGAATGATTGGATCATTGGAAAAGAACTAAGAAAATCAAGAGAAATGTCTATAAAATTTGAAAAACAATTTCAAAAATATGTAAAATAAAAAATAATGTCTTGAAAATTTGTAGAATATAAAAAATAAGAGTAGTTTTAGAAATATTGAAAAAAAAAAACTATAAAAATTCAAAAGTAATGTATTGAAAATATGGAAAAATTGATTTTTTAAAAAAAAAAAATACAAGAGGAATGTCTTGAGAATTTTTTTTAAAAAAATCCAAAAAAGGAAGGTTAATGTCTTGAAAATTTGAAAGAAATGAAAGTTTAAAAATATGTAAAAAGAAGAGTAATGTCTTGATATTTCAAAATAAAAAAAATTAAAAATTTCAAAAATATGAAAAAATAAGAATAATATCTTGAAAATTTAAAAATATAAAAACACTATAGTATTGTCTTTAAAATTTTAAAAAAAAAATTTTAAAAATCAGAGTAATGTCTTCAATTTTATTTTTTTCAAAATGAAAATTTAAAGAGTGATATAAACAAAGGTAAATGAAACCCTAAATGATTTAAGATTTCATAGTAAGGATTTAGGTTTCATAAATGAAACTCTAAACAAATTAGAGTTTCATTAATAAGATTTAGAGTCTCATAATAAAAACCCTAAATGATTTACATTTTCATAAACAAGACTTAGGATTTTATAAATAAAACCCTAACTAATTTGAGATTTCATAAGCGAAACCCTAAATATTTTAGAATTTCATAAACAAAATCCTAAAAGATATAGAGTTTCATTGATGAAAACCTAAATGATTTAGGGTTTCATAAAAAGAATTTAAAGGTTCATAAACAAAATTGTAAATGATTAAGAGTTTAATAAACAAAACCTAAAATTTAATAATTGGAAATTATGTTTTCAAAAATGAATCTCTAAATAACTTAAGGTTCATAAATGAATCCCTAAATGATTTAAGGTTCCATAAATAGGGTCTATGGCATCATCACCAAACTTTAAATAATATAAATTTTCATCAACAAAACCTTAAATGATTTAGGGCTTTATAAATAAGATTTAGGATTTCATAAAGAGGAATTATGATTTTATAAATGAAACCATAAATTATTTAAGGTCTTATAAATAATATTTATGATTTCATAAACAAAATCCTACATGATTTAGGTTTTCATCAAAAGGAATATCGATTTTGTAAACAAAATCCTAAATAATTTAGAATTTCATAAATGATTTAGGTTTCTTAAATGAAATCTCAAATGATTTAAGGATTTATAAATGAAACCCAAATCAATTGAGGTTTAACAAATGAAACCCTATATGATTTAGAGTTTCATAAATAGGATTTTGGATTTCATAAATGAAACCTTAAATACTTTAGTTTTCATGAATAAGACGCTAAATGATTTAGGATTTAATAAATGGGATTTAGGGTTTCATAAACGAAACCTTAAATGATTTAGTGTTTCATAAATGAAATCTTAGATTATTTGGGATTTTATAAATGAAATCATAAACGGTTTAGGGTTCCACAAATGAAACCCTAAATGGTTTAGGGTTCTACAAACAAAACCCTAAATGATATATGGTTTCACAAATAAACTCTAAATAAGATTTAGGTATTCATAAATAAACCCTAATCAAAACCATATATGATTCCGAGTTTTATATATAAACACTAAATGATTTGGAGTTTCATAAATAGGATTTAGAGTTTCATAATGAAATCCTAAATGATTTATGATTTTTATAAATAGGATTTAGAGTTTCATTTATGAAACCTAAAAGCATGCCAAGGTTTATTTATCAAACCTTAGATCAATTAGGGTTTCATTTGTGAAACGAAAATCAATTAAGGTTTCATTTATGAAACCTTAAATAATCTTAAGGTTTTATTTATGAAGTCTTAAATCCTAGTCATGAAACCTTAAATCATTTAGGATTTATTTATGAAACCCTAAATGAAACCTTATATTCTATTTCTGAAATCGTAAATAATTTAGTATTCATTTATTAAACCCTAATTCATATATGATTCCATTTATGAAAGATTATATCATTTATGGCTTCATTTAAGAAACCTTGTATAATTTAAATTTTTGCTTATGAAACATTCAATAATTTAAGGTTTTATTTATAATTTCTTAAATCCAATTTTTGAAACACTATATTATTTAGGGTTTCATTTATAAAACCTTAAATTATTTAGGATTTTGTTCATAAAACCTCAAATCATTTAAGGCTTCATTTACGAAATTCTAATTTTGTATCTGAAACATTTATTCATTTAAGGTTTGTTTATGACTCATTTATTCTTTTGGGATTTTGTTTATAAATTCCTAAATCACTTGGGTTTCATTTATGAAATCTTTATTCATTTAAAGTGTAGTTTATGAAACATTTATACATTTAATGTTTTATTTTTGAAACCCAAAATTATTTAGCATTTTATTTTTGAAACCCTAAATACATTAATTCTTCTTTTACAAAACCCTAAATCTTATTTATGAAACCCTAAATAATTTATAAAACCTTAATTCCTATTTATGGAACCTTAAATAAATTAGGATTTTGTTTATGAAATCTTAATTCATTTAGGGTTTTGTTTATGAAAGCCTTAATCATTTATTGTTTCGTATAGGAAACCCAAAACATTTAGGGTTTGGTGTATGAAACCCCAAACATTTACGTTTCATTAACAAAATCCTAAATCTTATTTATGAAATCTTAAATAATTTAGAATTTCATTTATAAAATTATAAATCATTTAATTTTTAGATTATGAAGCCTTAGATCCTATTTATAAATATCTAAATCATTTAAGTTCTCATATGTGAAACTCTACTTCTTATTTATGAAACCATAAATAATAAAGGGTTTCATTTAATAAACATTTATTCATTTATCAATTCATTTAGAAAACTTTAATCATTTGGGTTTTCGTGTATGCAATCCTAATTTTTTTATGCAATATTTATTTATTTAGGGTTTTGCTTATGACACATTCATTCATTTAGGGTTTTGTTTATAATTTTCTAAATTATTTAAGGTTTCATTTCTTAAACCTTTATTCATTTGGGGGTTTCATTTATGAAACTCTAATTCATTTAAAGTTTCATTTATGAAACCTTAAATCGTTTAAATTTTCGTTTATAATATCCGAAACCATTGATGGTTTAATTTATGAAACCCCAAATCATTTAAATTTTTTTTTTTTTTAGAAAACACTAAATCCAATTTATGAAACCCTATATAATTTAAGTAATCATTTATCAAACTCTAAATCCTATTTATGAAACCATAAATACTATATATAAAATCTTAAATCCTATTTATGGAACTCTAAATCATATTTATGAATCCCTAAATGTTTTTTAATGAAACCCTAAATAATTTAATGTTCATTTATAGTTTCATTTATGAAAGATTAAATCATTTATGGTTTCACTTAAGAAACCTTGTATAATTCAATTTTTGCATAAGAAACACTCAATAATCTAGGGTTTCATTTATAAATTATTTAATCCAATTTTCGAAATACTATATTATTGAAGGTTTCGTTTATAAAACCTTAAATCATTTAGGGTTTTGTTTATAAAACCCTAAATCATTTAACGTTTCGTTTATAAAATTCTAATATTGTTTATGAAATATTAATTCAATTAGGGTTTCTTTATGACATAATTATTCTTTTAACATTTCGTATATAAATTCTTAAATCATTTAGGATTTTATTTATGAAACCCTAAATAATTCAGGGTTTCGTTTATGAAATCTTTATTCATTTAAGTTTTAGTTTATCAAACATTTATATATTTAATGTTTCATTTTTGAAACCCTAAATAATTTAAGTTTTGTTTATGAAACCTTAAACCATTTAAGGATTAATTTATGAAACTCAAAACCATCTAATATTTAATTTTTGAAACCCTAAATCCTATTTATGAAACACTAAATAATTTAAGGTTTCATTTATAAAAACCTAATTCCTATTTATGAAACTCTAAATAAATTAGGATTTTATTTATGAAACCATAATTCATTTAGGATTTAATTTATGAAAGTCTTAATCATTTGGGTTTCGTTTATGAAACCTTAAACTCTTAACATTTCATATAGGAAAACCTAAAAGCTTAAGGTTTCATTTATGAAACCCCAAACAATTAAGTTTTCATTCATGAAGCCTTAAATCTTATTTATTAAATTTTAAATCATTTAGGATTTTGTTTATAAAATTACAAATCATTTGAGGTTTCATTTATGAAACTTTAATTCTTATTTATTAAACCATAAATAATTAATTGTTTCGTTTAAGGAACATTCATTCATTTAGCGATTCATTTATAAAATCTTAATCATTTTGGGTTTCGTTTATAAAATTCTAATTTTGTTTATGAAACATGTATTCCTTTAGGGTTGTGTTTATGACACATTTATTCATTTAGGGTTTCATTAATTAAACTCTAGTTTATTTAACGTTTCATTTATGAAATCCTAAATCAATTAACTTTTCGTTTATGAAACCCTGAACCATTTAGAATTTAATTTATGAAACCCTAAATCATTTAACAATTTTTTTCAAAACCCTATTTATGAAACCCTAAATCTTATTTATGGAACCATAAATCATATTTATGAAACCCTAATTTCTATTTGTGAAACCCTAAATCATTTAGTGATCAATTACAAAACCTTAATTCATTTACAATTTCATTTATGTAAGATTAAATCATTTACGGTTTCATTGAAGAAACCCTATATAATTTAAGTTTTCATTTATGAAATACTCAATAATTTAAGGTTTCATTTATAATTTCTTAAATCCAATTTTTGAAACCCTTTATTACTTAGGATTTTGTTTTTGAAACCCTCAATCATTTAGGGTATCATTTATGAAATTCTAATTTCGTTTATAAAACATTGATTTAGTTAGGGTTTGTTTATGACACATTTATTCTTTTAGGGTTTTGTTTATAAATTCCTTATTCAATTAGGGTTTTGTTTATGAAATCCTAAATAATTTAGGGTTTCATTTATGAAATCTTTATTCATTTTAGGTTTAGTTTATGAAATATTTCTTCATTTAATGTTTCATTTTTGAAACCCTAAATCATTTAAGTTTTTGTTTATAAAACCTTAAACCATTTAGGATTAATTTATGAAACCCAAAATCATTTAGTGTTTAATTTTTGAAACCCTAAATCATTTAATGCTTCTTTTACAAAACCCTACTTCATATTTATAAAATCCTAAATAATTGAAGTTTTTATTTATGAAACCATAATTCCTATTTATGAAACCCAAAATAAATTAGAATTTTGTTGATGAAACCTTAATTCATTTAGGGTTTCATTTATAAAAGCCTTGATTATTTAGGATTTTTTTTATGAAACCTTAAATAATTTCAGGTTTCGTTTATGAAACCCTAAACATTTAGTATTTTTTGTATGAAACCCTACATGTTTGGGGTTTTATTTATGAAATTCTAATTTCATTTACGAAACATTTATTCATTTAGGGTTTGTTTATGACACATTTATTCTTTTAGGGTTTCATTTATGAAATCTTTATTCATTTAAAATTTAGTTTATGAAATATTTGTTTTCATTTTTGAAACCTTAAATCATTTAAGTTTTTGTTTATGAAACCCTAAACCATTCAGGGATTAATTTATAAAATCCTAAACCATTTAGTGTTTAATTTTAGAAACCCTAAATCATTTAATGTTTCATTTACAAAATCCTAAATCCTATATATGAAACCCAATTTAATTTAAGGTTTCATTTATAAAACCCTAATTTTTATTTATGAAACCCTAAATAAAATAGAATTTTGTTTATGAAACCTTAATTCATTTAAGGTTTTGTTTATGAAATCCTAAATAAATTAGGATTTTGTTGATGAAACCTTAATTCATGTAGGGTTTCGTTTATGAAAGCCTTGATCATTTAGGATTCCATTTGTGAAACCTTAAATTATTTAAGGTTTCATTTATGAAACCCCAAAAATTTAGGGTTTTGTTTATGAAATTCTAATTTTGTTTATGAAACATTTATTCATTTAGGGTTTGTTTATGACACATTTATTCTTTTAGGGTTCCCTTTATGAAACATTTAAGGTTTAGTTAATGAAAGATTTGTTCATTTAATGTTTCATTTTTTAAATCCTAAACCATTTAGGGATTAATTTATAAAATCCTAAACAATTTAGTGTTTGATTTTTGAAACCCTAAATCAATTAATGCTTCTTTTCGAAAACCTTAAATCCTATATATGAAACCTAAATTAATTTATGGTTTCATTTATAAAACCATAATTCTTATTTGTGAAACCTTAAATAAATTAGGATTTTGTTTATGAAACCTTAATTCATTTAGGATTTCGTTTATGAAAGCCTTAATCATTTAGGATTTCGTTTATGATATCTTAAATCACTTAAGGTTTTGTTTATGAAACCTCCAACAATTAGGGTTTTGTTTATGACACCCTAAAATTTAGGGTTTCATTTATGAAACCCCAAACATTTAGGGTTTCATTTATAAAATCATAATTCTTATTTATGAAACCCTAAATAAATTAGGATTTTGTTAATGAAACCTTTATTCATTTAGATTTTCATTTATGAAATCCCTAATCATTTAAGATTTTGTTTATGAAACCCTAAATCAGTTTGGGTTTTGTTTAGGAAACCTTAAACATTAAAGTTTCATATAAGAAACCCTAAACATTTTAAGTTTTGTGTATGAAACCTTAAACATTTTGGTTTTCATTTATGAAACCCGAAATCTTATTTACGAAATCTTAAATCATTTAGGATTTTGTTTATAAAATTATAAATCATTTACTATTTAGTTTATGAAGCCCTAGATCCTATTTATAAATATCTAAATAATTTAAGGTTTCATTTATGAAACTCTAAGTCCTATTTATGAAACCATAAATAATAAAGGGTTTCTTTTAAGAAACATTTATTCATTAAGCGTTTCATTGTGGTTTTGTTTATGCAATCCTAATTTTGTTTGTGTAACATCAATTCATTTAAAGTTTAAATTTTCTTTTATAAATTTCTAAATTATTTAGGGTTTCATTTCTTAAACCTTTATTCATTTGGAGTTTCATTCATGAAACCCTAATTCATTACAAGTTTTATTTATGAAACTCTAAATCATTTAACTTTTTGTTTATGAAACCTTAAACCATTTAGGGATTAATTTATGAAATTCTAAACTATTTAATGTTTAATTTTTAACCCATAAATCATTTAATGCTTCCTTTACAAAACCCTAAATCATATACATGAAACCCTGATTGATTTAAGGTTTCATTTATAATACCCTAATTCTTATTTATGAAACCCTAAATTTATTACGATTTTGTTTATAAAACCTTAATTCATTTAAGGTTTTATTTATAAAACCTTAATTCATTTAAGGTTTTATTTATAAAACCTTAAATCACCTAGAGTTTTATGTATGAAACCCTAAATAAATTAGGATTTGTTCATGAAACCTTTATTAATTTAGGGTTTAGTTTATGAAATATTTATATATTTAACTTTTCATTCATGAAACCCTAAATCATTTAAGTTTTTGTCTATGAATCCTTAAACCATTTTGGGATTAATTTATGAAACCCTAAATCATTTAAGATTTAATTTTTTAAACAATAAATCATTTAACACTTCTTTTACAAAATCCTAAATCATATTTATGAAACCTTAAATAATTTAAAGTTTCATTTATAAAACCCTAAATCCTATTTATGAAACCCTAAATAAATTAGGATTTTGTTTACAAAACCTTTATTCATTTAAGGATTCGTTTATGATAGCCTTAATCATTTAAGATTTCATTTATGAAACCTTAAATTGCTTAGGGTTGCATAAATGAAACCCTAAACATTTAGGGTTTTGTGTATAAAACCCTTAACATTTGGGGTTTCATTTATGAAATCCTTAATCTTATTTATGAAATCTTAAATCATTTAAGGTTTCATTTGTGAAACCTTAATTCCTATAAATAATTTAGGGTTTCATTTGAGAAACCTTTATTTATTTAAAGTTTCATTTATAAAAACTAAATCATTTGAGATTTCGTTTATGAAATTCTAATTTTGTTTATTAAATATTTATTCATTTAGGGTCTTGTTTATGACACATTTATTTATTTATGGTTTTGTTTATAAATTCCTAAATCATTTAGGGTTTTGTTTATGAAACCTTAAATAATTTAGGGTTTCATTTGTGAAACTCTTAATCATTTAAATTTCCATTTATGAAACCCTAAATTATTTAACATTTCATTTACAAAATCCTAAATCTTATTTATAAAACTCTAAATAATTTTGGGTTTTATTTATAAAACTCCAAATCCTATTTATGAAACCCTATATAATTTATGGTTTCGTTTATGAAGCCTTTATTCATTTAGGGTTTTATTTGTGATACCCTAAATCATTTAAGGTTTTGTTTATAAAACCCTAAATTTCAAGACATTATTCCTAATTTTTCGTATTTGTAAACTTTTTTAAGTTTTTTTTTTCAATCTTTCAAGACACTTCTCTTATATAAGCTTTCAAAAATAGGATTTAAGGTTTCGTAAAATGAAACCTTAAATGAATAAGGGTTTCATGTTATGAAACCCTAAATGATTTAGAGTTTCATGAATAGGATTTAGGAATTCATTAATAAAACTATAAATGATTTAGGGTTTCATAAATAGGATTTAAAGTTTCATAAATGAAATCATAAATGAGTTAAGGTTTCATAAATGAAACCCTCAATTGTTTAGGGTTTCATAAGTTAACCCCTAAATAATTTAAGGTTTCATAAATATGAATTAAGGATTCATAAATAAAGTCTTAAATCATGATGAAACTTTAAATCTTAAACCATCTTAAACCTTGGAATGAAACCTTAAATCATAAACCAAGAAGCATTAAATCATGAACCATAATACCTTAAACCTTAAATCTTAAACTATGAACCTTAAATCCTAAAACATGAAACCATAAATCATGCAACACGAAATCCTTTAATCTTAAAACATAAACAATAATAAATCTTAAAACATTGAACCCTAAAACTTTAAACACTAAAACCATAAATAATAAACCTCAAAACCCTAAACTTAAAATCATGAAACTCTAAATCCTAAAACTCTAAACCATAAAATCATAAATAAAAATCCTTAGACACCAAACATTAACCATGAAAAAAACATTAAACCTTAAACCCTAAAATTCTTTAAAAAAATGAACTTGAAACACCATACCATGAAACCATAAACATTGAAACCTTAAAATCTAAATCATGAAATCATAAACACTAAAACTTGAATTTCTAAAATCCTAAACTCCAAACCGTGAACCCTAATACCAAAAATTGTAAATCTAAAATTTTAAACCATGCACTATAAATAAACCATAAACCTAAAACCATGAAAATGTAACATATAGGACTAATTTGTTTAAACTTAAAATAAGTATTTATAAAATAAATAATTATCAAATAATTGATTATTTCATGAGTAGATAGAATTTGTTTATTTAAATAAATAGAAAACTTCTTATTTTAAATAGAAACAGTTTAAACAAACACACTATAAAAATAATTGCTTATTTTATTAAAATAAGTGTTTATTTCATCAAATAAACTTCAACAAACCAGCCCATAATCTCAAATCCTAAATGGTGAACATTAAACCATAAACCTATGAACATTGAAATTTAAAACCCTAAAATCATAAACTTTGGACCTTGAATCCTAAACAATGAACATTAAACTCTAAAATCGTGAATCCTAACCATAAAATTTTAAACCTTGCATGATAATTCCTTAACCCTAAACCTAAAACATAAACATTAAACCATTAACACTCGACCATGAACCTTAAATCTTGAATCATAAGTCTTAAAATCATAACATATAAACCTTGAATCATAAACAATGAAACCCTAAACTTTAAACCCCCAAATCAGAAACATTAAACCATAAAACCCAAAACCCTAAAATCATAAACCTTAAAACCTAAATTGTGAAATCATAAATCATAAAATCTTAAATTATGATAATTGAATCATAAAACCCTAAATCATAAAATCATAACTAAAATCATAAATCCCAAATCCTAAATTATGAATCCAAAATAATAAAATGTAAACTCTAAATAAAACCATAAATTCTAAAACCTTAAAATCCTAAACCTTAAACATTAATATTTAATTTACTTCTACATACATTATGACTTACTTTTACTAACATCTACTTATATTAAATTTAAAAATAATAGACAATATATTAAAAAATATAATAATATAAAAATTATCCATTGTAAACTTAATACACGTACAAGACATGGATTATTATGCTAGTTTAAATAAAAACAATGCTTTTCAAAAGTTAAAAAAAAAAACGAAAATTAGTACGAGACAAAAAACAATTCTTAATATGCTTTCAGAATTAACAAACTTAATTTCCTAATAATGACAGTAAAAGGCCAATAATATGGACACAAACTGCTTTAATTTTGACTATATGTAATCTTTAAAAGCATTCACAAATTAATGAATATTCATGGGATCAGAGTATCGGACCCATGGCAACATATCATTTGCGAAATAGGCCAAGGAGCAACGATTTGGCATATAATTGACTCCACATTCCCTGTATTGACTTGCTAACACATTCATTTATACAAATTCTTTTTTTGCCCCACCATGAAAGAAAAATGAAGAAGAAAAAATCCACAAAAAAAAAATCTCTAAAATCTATTTTTTTGCCGCATATTCAAACTATATGTCAAAGGGTGTCCCCAAGACTACCGGTTTCTTGGGTTTGAACTACGGAGAGTCACACCATGCAAAAATTTTGTATATCCAAGTAAACTAAGCTTTCCATCAGTATTTCTGATCCAATCTTTGAGTACTGAATAAGCTGAAGGTCCAAGATTCAACTCCTGTGGCCATAAATATATTTATATATATAAAATAAAAAAAATAAAAAAAACATAGATAAGCATAATAACAAAAGTATATACCAAGTCATATATGGTGGAAAAGATTGTGTATTAGAAAAAGCAGAAAAAACAAAAAAAGGAATTACTCTGGCTAATTCTTCAACTGATAGCACACGATTGCCTTCTATCTCAAAATGTTCAAAAGCAGTTGAAGCAATATCTTCCCACCTCTCATGTGCTTCCAATTGATAGGTGCTGATTGTAGCTGCACAAAATTCTTCAAAGTCCATCTTTCTATAGGCAAGTGGCTCCATCTATACAATCATTCAAGCAAGAAAATAGAAGATATTTGGTCAAGATGGGGAAATAGTATGAACTTCATTGTATTAGAAATGTACCAAATCTAATGGCTCAACATCAAGACTAGATAGACTTTGATACCCAGCACTAGGGTCAAATTTTTAAAATAAGTACATGTAGAAACTTAGAACAATGAAGCAAATGCCGTAATGAATCAACAAACTAATGTGCCATGTATATTTTCAGCAGAAAATTTCCTGAAATGTAGCAAAGCTCCTACCACTTGAATCAGATTTTGAAAATTGCATAGCCAGGAAATTATCTGGAAAAATATACTGGCATGTCAGGTCCAGCATACCAATGATAATTTTAAGGGATTACTGGAAGTGTGTTTTCTACACATAGTAGATGTTTATTTATAATAAAGGAATTACATGAAAGAGATCAATCATATCTTTAACAATTTTGTTAATACATATAAGTATAAGTATAAGAATAATGCCTCACCGCATTTACGATCTCAAGAACCCTTGACTCCCTCATGGCATCAGTTACATTGCGTACAAGAGCCTGCAGAATCATGGAGATTAATGGATCATAAAGAAAGGACAAACTTCAAAGCAGGAAAAACACACAAATATTAACAAGACAAAAAAGCAAGTTGTGCATGTAAAAATAACCGTTTCTAACAACCCTTTTGCCACACACATACACTCATGAGTGAAAAAAAAAATCACTTTATCAACCGTATAAATACTGAAAGATTTTATTAGAGGATCGGTAGAAAACCATTTTGAAATTATCGAGGGAGATGTGCCCGTCTCTATTTGGTTCCAACAATCTGAATTGTGCCCGTAGGTAGGGCAATTGATCCTCTGGCAAGGCTTTTGAAAGGGCCTAGACAACAGAAGCCATAAAGATTAGTTAAAATCCAGCACAGAAAGATAATCGATAGACACTAATCCAATTTCAAAACTGGTAAAAATAAACATGCTAAACAATGCTTTCTCAAAAAGTCCATTGATGATTATTGATGTCAATTAAATAGGAACGCATCTTGAGCTTCCCAAAAAGCATAAATTAGATTTACCAACATCACAATTCATAATAGACCTTAAACAGCACACATTTTCCTTTTCATATTTTTTTTTAAAAACAGAGAAGCACTAATGTGGCTCACACCACGCACCGAAACATCATGATGAATAGTATTCACAGTCAATGGGGAAATGTCATTATGAAGAAAAATGCAGGTGGTATCAGTCGAGGAAAGGATGAAGACATGTGCAGGAGATAGTACTCATAGTAGTAAGGACTAACAAGATTAAGGAAGACTGAAAGTTAAACTCATCATAAGCATATTCAAGGAAACGAATTAAATAGTACCTTCACTGCTGCACGTTTGAATGGTGTTGCATGAAGATAAGCCTTCACTAGTTTAAAAATTAATATATCCAAAGGGATGGGACAGCTGTCATCCCTCAACCAAGGATGAGCTGCATTTAGAGAAGTACGAAGTAATTAGTTTCATAAATTCAGTTTACAAAAACATTGTCAGTACCATTATTTAAATCCATTACTATTTAGTATTTAATAATAAGAAAAGGTTAGTATCCTCTAGTCAAAAAGGTAGGGAGTATAATGTTACTTCAGGGCTGATAAGCACCCAAGCACTTGAGCAACCCACCCTTAAAAGCTAGTTGTTAAGGGGGGAGAACCAAGCACTTAAATACTCCACTGAGCATCCCATACTACTCGATGTGGGACTGGAGCACCCGATAATACTCAAGTCCCTATCATAGCACTGTCCCTGAGAGCCGACATTTCAATGGCTTACACTCTATGATACTTCATTCAACTTCCTTGTTGGTCAAAACCCTCCACCAGTCTGAACTCTCCAGATGTAGTCCTTTTCGAGACACCAACTAACTCTTATACCAATTGATAAACACCCAAGCACTTGGGGAACCCACCCTTAAAAGACAGGGAGAACCAAAAACTTAAATACTCCACTGAGCATCCCATACTACTCGATGTGGAACTTAGGCACCCCACAATACCCCAAGTCTTGAAGATTAGACAGGCAAGGCAACCACATTCGAAGTGAGTTACCATTTGGAAGTCTACCATAACATAAACTCCACTATTTTATATGGTATAAATGCTGTAAAGAGAATCAGAAGCCTTTTTTATTTTTACTGTGCAGGACTCCTTTTAACCTCCCGCTGAGGCAGGATGGTCAGGTGTGAAATTACACATTCAATAAGATGGATGTAATTGTTCAATTTTCAATACTTATGCCTAGAATCTAGATGTTTTTCTTTGGTGAGTTAGTTAACACACAGAAGAATCTCATGAAGATTAAAAAAGGAACATTAGAGAGTTAAACTGATATGAAAACTTACATAGAGCCTGGACAGCTGTCAGTCTTTTTCTGTAGTCCTTGTTTAGGAGCCTTTTCACAAAGTCCTTGGCCTCTGCAGAGGCAGTAGGCCAAGGTAAATCATCATAGTTAGGATCGGCTCTAAGCACTGCACGGAAAATTCCAGATTCTGTCCTTGCCCAGAAAGGTCGACTTCCACATAATAGGATATAGGTAATAACACCAATACTCCATATATCTGCTTCCAGACTATACGACCTGTGAAGGACCTCAGGTGCAACATAATACGCACTCCCAACAATGTCATTCAGCCGTTCATCTGTACATCAACACACATGAAAGGAAAAATTAAGTGGGGTGGCCTTATATCCACAAATATCCCAACAATGTCTTGGGTTATGAGTACATGGGATAAACTACTAAGACAGAAATGCACTATCTAGTGCCACATATATTTCAAAGTTTCATTTTACATAATACCTGTGAAGCATTCATATAAACCAAGCTGATTTTTTCAATCTTTACTATTGATTTTAAAATGTATTGGAACTGTAGATGGATGACAATTAGAAACCAGCCAAATGACAATGAAAATGATGAGATGTTAAAAATCCCTTAAATTTTCAAGACAGAAGATAAAATAACATGGTTAGATACACTGTCACTCAGAATTTGGACAGTGACTGTCTATCTAGCCATGTGAGGTGATAACGGCCCAAGCTTTATAAGCTCTATTTCAGCCATATTTCCATTCGATGTGGGACTAATCACACCACTCTTGAGGCTGCAATTAAGGCAGTCACCAAAGAAACTGCAACTAAGGCAGGCTTGGGGTGACCGCAATTATGGCAGCAAGATGTCACTTAAGAGCATCATGAAAGGTATGCAGCACCAATGAAGTGTGCATTTTAATACTTCTAATATATAAATAAGAGTCTGTTTTGCAAGGAAAAGGAAAAAGAAAATTGAGAATCGCTTTTATTATTACCTGGACGGATGAAGTCAGAAAGACCAAAATCAATAAGCCTCATGTCAGCATCTTCACTTCTCGAAGTGAAGAGGAAATTCTGTAAAAGAAAATTCCAACAAAGAATCAACAGCATTATTGATATTCTTATATAATTAATCCCCGTGATATTAAAAGCAGAACTAGATGTTATCATTACAATTTATTACACAGATGATGATTTAAAGCACAAACCTCAGGTTTCAGGTCACGGTGCACAACACCTTGAAGATGACAAAACGCAACTACGCTTAGGATCTGCAAAATTATAACCTTGGCATCCTCCTCCGAATACTTCCCTCCCCTAATTTTGAAGTAAGTATTATTCAATTAAATAAGAAGATTATATCAAGTTAAGAAAATTTAAAAAGCAAATAGAAAGCTAACCTTGACAAAATTCTGTCAAGAAGCTCCCCACCTTCACACAATCTGGTAAGAAAAGCAAAATCCAGGAAAGGTCACTGTTTGATGGCGTTATAATTCTAACAAGCATGTCCCCAACAATTTAACTACAACTTAGTAAATATCCACCAACAGGATATTGCCTAGAGACATAGAAATAAAGCAACTTAACATGTAGATGCTGTTGAACTCAATTAAACCTTCTAAAGGGAAAAAGGCATGAATGAAAGAAATGAGAACTAAAACTGAGAAAATGAAAATTAATTGCGGTGATGGGCATATAGACAACAATGCCTTTCTATAGTTCAGTTCTCTAGTAGTCTCCCACCAAATTCTAATTATAGATGATAATAACAAATAACAACAACAGAGCAACCAAGCTTTTCCCACTAGGTAGAGTTTGGTTACATGGATCAAACAACATAATGTTCTGTCCTAAATCATACAGATGATATTGAACACAATGATAAAATACATACTCCATAACTATGTACACATTGTTGCCATCCTCAAAAGCATCATGAAATTTGACGAGATGTTTATGGCCAGATAGAGCTTTTAATATCTTCACCTCCCTGCGAACATCTTCAATTGCAATTGCAGTAGTCATCTGATGAATAAATTAACATTAATTCATGTCTAAGAGTGGATTTCTCCATATAAAGTAGTAAATTTGAAAGTGAAAAATGAAAATAGCGGACAAATGCAATCATGGGAGGAGAAAGATATTGCAGCAGCATAATAAGCACATATGAACTAGAGAGACTATGCTATCTATATGGCATGCAGACAACTACAATGACAAAGCAGACAACTTGTGATGATCAGAATGTTTGGTTTCACGTTTTGTCTGCTGGTATGTGTTGAGTTTGACGTTTCTACGTTTATTTCATTCTTTAATGTGAATCTTCCCGGTAAACATGTGTATCCAACACACGTGTGTTTGGACCCACGTACATATGTGAAAAAACATGGATCCACCTTATGTTGTTATGTTGCTTTTGCATTAATGTGGATACGTGATGCAATTCCAAAAACACAATTATATGTATTAAAAAAAGCCCCATTAATAGTAAAAAATAGGTAACGTATTTTACGACCAACCACCAATAAAGTGACTAACCCTACCTGAAATAGAGACAAAGAGAATATACATGATGTGTCACTACTTGTTCATGTAGATTCTAAAATGCATTTACAAAACACGGCAGCAACTGGAAGTTACAGACATAGATTCTAAAACGCAAGCACCGTAAAATGAATGAGCCGTTACCAAAGAGAGCTAATCATCGCAATATGCCACGCACATGTAAGACAATTTTAGCTTAAAAGGTATCCACAATGTTTAGCATTAAACAACATCAAAATGGAGAATAATTTCAACAGTATATTATCCTAAACAACCAATGATGAAAATTTCCATTCAACGGCAACAAGGGCAAGGCTTTATGCATTCACGTGATCGTGTTTCTTATCAAGCAAGTAACTCCAGTTCACTCAAACAAAGAGATCATTCTTTATCAGTCTTGGTTTACGATACCAATTTTCCAAATATCACATAAGAAATGAACTAAAAACTATTGCAAAGTTCAGCCAGGCAAGTTAAGAAATGCTCTGATATCTAAAATGGTTAAAATCAGCTGACACCAAGGTAAGACCAAGTCAAATATCATGTCAATTCCAATTCCATCTAGTATTTTCTTTAAAAAAAAAAATTGTATCTCATTCAGTAAAACCTAAATGATTCTGACCACGGGACAGTGAAGTTAAAATTCTGAAATGGAGCTACAAACAAAGAAAACAAGACAATGTCCTGCAACCACACATTTGTCGGGTACCATTTTCCAAGTACAGTCTACTAATCTGAGAACCCCAATATCTCAGAAAATTCCCCTTGTCAGACAACTTCCCAATAATTCCCTAGTCCCACTTACAGAATCTCGCAGCACTGTATCAAGCAACAAAGATCAAACCCGAATCGTCCAAATACAAATGCCATCGGAAATCATAACAGTCCAAAATAACGACAACCAACAAAATCAAATATCTCAAAATGAAAAGACATTGGATTCAAAATTCTACCTTGGACTTGGAAATGATTTTAACTGCAACAGGTTGGTCTTTGAGTTCACCCTTCTTCCCCTTAGCATAGCAAGTATGACCAAAATGCCCTCGCCCCACTTCCTTCCCAATTTCGAATTTCGCCCCAAAATTCTTACCATACCCAAAGCTCTTATCCAGCGACTGCTCCGCCGCTGCCGCCGCCGCCTCCTCCTCCGGGATCGGCCCCTCCTTGGGCGCCCTCGCGTGCCCGAGCCGCTTCGCGAGTGAAGCCCTTATGTGTTTCGCCGGCGAAGGCGGCGGAAACGGCCGCCGGAAGAATCTTCTCGGCGTGCCCCTGGCCGGAGACGGCGTCACGCCGCCGCCTTGAGGGTAGGGACTCGGCCAGGGGCTGGCCCGCGCGGGCGTGTCCTTCGCCGGCAGCGGAGAGGGCGGGACATCGCCGGATCCGGCAACGACAGCGGTGGTCTCGGCGGTGGGGGCATCGGTGGCGTCATTTTCCGGCGTGAGATTGGATTTACCATAGCACTGGCCCATGGCGACGTGACGTCAGCACATCGGAGGGCCTGACGCTGCGGAGAGTGGTGGTGAGAAAACGATAAAATGAGGGAATTTGAGTCAGTCAGGTAGAGAGAGAATGGAATTTAGAGAGAGAAAGTAAGAGAGACAGTGCGAGACAGAGACAGACACCGAGAAAGCATGGACAGCGTCTGTTTACAAACAGAGAAAGGCGTGTGTGTGTGTTTGTGTTTATGTTGTGTGTGAGTGTCACTGTTGCATAAGCTTCGTTGGTTCTTATAACCTGCTTCGCGGTGCACCATGGATTTTTCTGTTACTCCCTACGTGGTCTCTCATGAGTAGATATTAATACGTAGTCTCTTACATCACCTATATGTGTTTTACTTTTCTTTTTTTTCAGAAACATCACCAATGATCTTAAACAATGTTTATATAACATAGTATTTAAACAACTCGATGGACTCATGAATGTTTTTATTTATTGTTAGGGTTATAGCAGTAAGCAAGATATTGTCTTTACTTCATATATAGTTGGATACATATGTGACAGTGAGATATTTCTAGTTATCAGTCACAAAGGCGTCATTGAATCTGTTTCGTAGATGAGTTTTTGAAAGGTTGTGTATTTGTTATGATATCACACGTTCTGAAGTTACCACCCAACCAATGTCCAAGAAAATCCTGCAAAAGGTCCAGAATTTCCGTGAGCTTCCTTAGTATTTAGTTTGACAGCATCCTTGTCTTGTATGCAAAAATAAAGATATTTATACATCTTATGTTACCTTATATCTTAAAGAGAGAAAGAAAGAGAAGAGAAAAAATAAAAATATTGATATAATAAATAATATGATTTGATAAATAAAAAAAAAAGATGAAAAAAAAAGGTGTTTAATAAATATAAGTTAGAATGAAATATCCAAAAATCAAAACTCTATATATAATTATAACAATTGATGTTATAAGTTTAACATTGCTACCAAAATGTCACCTGGAAAACCCTCAATCATCAAATACTTAGTTTTTTACTTTTCAAATTCACCAATAGGTACGAGCAAAAAACAACCAATTAGATTGATGCGATTGTTCGTGCAACCATTGAAAACATAGGGTATTGAAAAAATTTGGATCGCCATCCAGCTCTAGTAACTGCCACACTTCCCTAACACTGTTACAATCTTTGAGCAAATGAGCATCAATTTCCTCATATAACATTTTTAAATAAAACTAATATGTCATAAGCTTTAGTCATTTCAGTCGATTATAAGACTAATATTCAAAGCTCTAATCATATTTATGGTCAATAGTTTTCGCTTGTGTATTATTGTGAAACCACACGATCCAGGATGATAAGTTAATTAATGCTTAAGAGAATCTCACAAAATATGTTCATATTCAAGATTTTCAAGTGAACTCTCATCAATATTTAATTTTGCAAATTGCAACATCCTTAGAAGGCTCATATATAACTAAAAGTTGTTGTTTTGGGTTTCTTGTAACTCTGTTAGTAGTAATTACTTCATGGATTTATATTAAAATATTCACACAGCATTTATAACTTTAAATCAAATATACACTAACTAACTTGATTGATAACCTACCACCTAGACAACATTGGATCATCAAATGCTTCTGAAGTTTCTTGCTTTCCAAATCCACCAGGCACCGGCAAAAAGCAACCCATTAGATTGATGCAATTGTTCGTGCAACCATTGAAAACATGGAGTATTGAAATTGTTTGGATCACCATCAAGCTTTAGCAACTATCACGTTACCCGAACACTACCACAAACTCTGGGAATTAATTTCATCTATTATAAGCTTTAGTCATTTGAATTGACTGTAAGACTAATATTCCAAATTATAATCACATTTTTTAATTGTCTTTCTCCAATATTTATAAATTATGTTTAGCATCAATTTATAGTTAATATGAAACTTTTTTTATGGATCCAAATATTTATTACTGTATTTAATTTAGTAGTAGATTACTGCTATAATTTATGATATGTTTTACGTGTTGAAGATGGGTACTGTTGTGATGTGTGATCAGAATCGTTGATTGTGTGTGGGAAACAGCGGTGTTGTGTTCCGTGGTGCGTGGGATAGTTTTCGTCTGAGGAGTTTCTGTTTTGTCTTTAGCTACTTTATTTTATATTAATTAATTAATTAACTTTTGTTGCCGTTATTAGTAATTTTTTAAATGAAAAAGCATGCGGTTCTATTTTCTAAAAGAAATAGTGAATAAGTATGTGTAATGCGACATATTAATTGTGAAATATATAAATTAAAATTTAGTTGTGTATTTGATAAAGAGTGTAATACATTAGTCAAGTTTCGTTTATTATTTCTATGTATTTTAATATTAATTTATCATAAAAAAAAATATCATTTAATTTACTCATTAAAGATATAATAAAATAAGTTTAATTTTAAAAAAATTTACAATTCATCAACAAATAAGTTCATAAATAATATTACTTAATTTTATTATAAACCCTAAATTATAAATTTACTTGTAAATATAATTTATAAATTAAATTACAATCACACATACGTTAGACATAATAGATAAAATTTGACAAAATGATTAATATGTCATATTTTTTTTTACATATTTAAAAATTAAATTTTAATTTATTATATTTCATAAAAAAATTTAATGCAATACACTCTCAGTTTTCAATTTGTCAATGATGAAACTGGTTTAAAAAAAAAAAAAAAAAGACTCGTGGAACTATGTTGAGACTTGAGAGATGATAAAAGGCTGAGACATGGTAAATGTTATCATAATGATTTTCTAAATTACTCTTATTTTTGGCCTTTTCAGATATTATTATTTTTTTTTATTAAAATGTTGTGTTACATTTATAATCTATCTATGAATACTTTTATAGTTTAAAATTCAAATCTCTAATTGATTGTTAATTAATACAAAAATACTGTTTACGAATTTTTCTCAATTGCTTATTCAAACTAACCAGGCAAGACCAGACACTAAAAAAAATAAGTCTTTTCAAGTATATATTTAAGTTTTTTTATGAACAAATATTAATCGTTAATTTGTTTTTAAGGGAGTTTTGAATCCACTGTCTAGTATCTATGATGTATCCATTTGTCTCTTTTTCTTTTACCTAAAGTGAACCTTATAACTAAATAAATGTACAAGTATTTATTACTTTTTGGGTTTGTAATTGTTATCTTATTGATTTTAATCATTCTGATTATTCAAAATCTGCCAATCATTTTCGTTTTGAAGTATATGGATATTCATTTAAAAAGCTAATAGTTTCTAATAAATATTCTTCCACAGACATGGATATGTATAATTTTTTTAACCATATATATACTTATAAAGCATAACTATGTATTAACTTCTTTTTTGTGATTACTATCATACACCGATACACGTATATGCATATATGTATATAATAAATCTTAATATGGATTTAGTAATTAATTAGTTTTTGTGAAAAAAAAAACACTTTTAATATTTATACATGTTCACCAACTTAAAAAGAAAATCAAATTCAATCATACTCAAACTAACGACTCATTAATTTTAATATTCATATCAAATATTTAATATATATTTAATATTTATACATGTTCATCAATTTAAAAAAAAAATCGAATATAATTATTATTCAAACCAACGACTCATTAATTTTAATATTTATATCAAACATTTAATATACAGGAGGAGTGACAACAAAATACAAATATATATAATAAAACCTTTTTTTTTTTTAAGAGAAGTTAATTATAGTTTAATTTATACTAGGAAATCCTTGTTAGATATATAAAATAAAATGTCAATATTTTAATAGAATATCCTTGAACTCTACGACATGGCTGAGACAATCCATTCCACAGTAGTTTAGTTGGTATTGTTTCTTTATCACCAACTGCCTCATTGACCGAAAGAAACTTTCAAAATGAAAAAACTAATAACATGACCCAAAACTTGGTATGAAACTATGAATGATTATAAATAAAAAAAAAAAAAAATATAGGGCAAAGTGAAGCTATCTGCTAACTTACTGCTATGATCTCAGCTCGTAACTAATTAATTAATTAATTAGGTATAAGCATTCCATTAATTAATAACAGGCACACGCATGCAGTTATCAAATTCAACAAGGTTGCGTTTCAATAAGGGGTTCTAACATTTTAAGAAACTAGATTTGGTGAAACAAAAACACTTTTAACGTCAGATGTATTCAAACTGATGATATATATATATATATATATATATGCGGCGGTGACATTTTTATTATGATGGAATAATGAACATTTTACGTTTTTTGCTTTAGAATCAATCTACACAGAAATATCAAAAAAGAATCCATCAACACAATACTTTTCAAAATAATAGATGTAAAAAAAAAAAAACTTTTTTCTTGATTGGTTATTTATCAACCCATTAAAAATATGGACATCATTTGCAACTTGAATTCTTTTACAGGACTTTCTGAAACGGTTTTATAAAGAGTTTTTCTAGAAAATGCTTTTTAAAAAAAGATTTTTCGTATACTCAACGTGACATGTTGTTTTTCTCATCAGGAAAATCTTTTCAATTGATGTATGTGTTGATGACATTGATCTTTTCCTTGTGTATGTATGACTTTCCTCTTTATTTTCTAAACACACAGGGTTTTAGGAACTAGATAAAAATTATATAAATTTATAAAATATTTAAGAATTTTGATCGATCAAATTTTTATTTAGGATTAAAAACATTGATAGAATAAAAGATGAGACATGTTGACTAATCAAACTTTTATTTAATAACTAAAAATTGATTTTTTTTTTTTTAAAGTTTAGAAGCTGGAAATTCAGCTAACCTTAAAATTTATGGTCACTTTCTTATAATGTAGCATGTGTCATGTGTGTTTTGTTCAGGAGCGCTAATTTAAACAATTAATAATAGATTATAATCATTCTTCTTTGTTGTTACATGATTCAAATGTGAGAATTTTGTCTGCTCATTCTTCTTATTTAATTTTTATTTAATAATATAATAGAAATGTCAATTTCTTTATCCAGATGAACTAGATTTTCTTTTCTCACATTTTTGTTACTATAAATCTTTCACTTGAAAGATATTCATTCACCTCTATTAAAAACTTCATACTCAACTTTAAGATGAAACTTCAACATAAACTAATGAATATCATAGTTATTAAATATTTATTGACTTTATCAATAACTAACTTCTTCATTATTATGAGAAAAATATATATCTCTTTTCTTAAAAAAAATTATTTAATAAATTAAATATAGTAATATTTGATGTGTATAATTATAAGGTGAAAGTCAAATCTATATGACTTGGTAGCGACCCAGTTGGACCCATTAATGGCGGTTGGTACGACGTGTGGCTGCAATTAAAACCGCTGGAAACTTTTCACTATGACCCTCTCTAGCTAATAAAGTTCCAATCTGCAATTATTAAAAGGCTTCTTCATTATAAGTACTAAATAGTTGTAATGTCTAAGGTAGTAGTGTTACTTTTGTGCAATGTGCAAGTAAATATTTTGGTTAAAGCATCAAATTTATTAAGCTTGATAAACATTAATAATGAAGAGTTCACTATAGTGATAAATGTTTTTAAAAATTATAATTATGGTGTGGAAAGCTGATAAGTGTTAGTATTCGTGTAACAGATCTCCTGTGAATTGTGATGCTTTTATTCTAAAAACACTAATAGAATATACATCTCAATTAATTCATTTCTTCAAATATAAAAGTAATATTATTATTATCTAGAATAATCATCTTTAATTACTGTAATAACTAACAAAAAAAACAGTTATATACAAGAGAGCATTGGTTCAATGGTTCCTACATCAACTTTAGATGATGCGAGTAGCACACAAGGAACAAGATCATCAGCAACAAAGGTTTTTTGTCTGTGATAAAACATAATGCAGCAAATGAATCACCACAACACAATAGTTGAGGAGATAAATGTTTTCAAGAGCTGGACTGACAATTGAATCTTAAGCCCAAGTTGGTTCACCCACAATTCTTCAGGCCCATAAATATCTTTTTTTTGTTTTTTCCCTAATCACACAACTTTTTATTTTCTTTATCTATTGTTTTCAAACTTATTCTTGTATAAACAAAAATCCTCTTCTAGTTTTTCTCTATTTTGAAAAAAAATTATATCTTAGTCAATACATTTAAAAGAAATTTACATTTTTTTTTTTAGTAATAACTTACATAATGTTTTGCTGTAAAAAAGAAACTTACATAATGTTTTAGAATTAAATTTTCCAAAAACATTTCAATACATTTCAAAGTTAAATAATCAGGAATTTTTAAAGTCGTAGTTGCTTACATCAAAGATTTTGCTTCAAGTATGATAAGTATTGTGTGGCATTTGACATGGTTAAACAGAAATTTTATTCTGTGAATTGGGCATATATTTCAATTTGGCCTCGTCATCCTAGATAAACTTCATAGAAATATGCCTTTAAAATATTCAATTTTAACCATGTGCATTGCATGCTTCTCAATAATTGATTTATTTTCGCAGAAAAAATAGTAGGGGTAAGCTGCAACATCTTTGTCATGCTTGTGTAGCTGTGTGAAGTAGAAAATGATTAAAATAAAATTTCTTTACAAAGTGCGGTGGGGAAAGAGTTAAAACAGAGCCATGCTACTAATTCCTGATTGAGACAGTCACAAACTTCAGTTTGTTACATTACAACCTTTAAAAGATGAAAAACATGTGAATAATTTTTATATGTAAGAGTCATTCATAAATATTTTTCACCCTCACAAACTGAGTATTGTCATTAAGATTCGTTTCAATTTTCTTAGTTGTAGATATACGCATAGATCCAAAAATAAAAATAACGTTTTTGGTCGAAATGTTGATTCAAACTTTAGTTTTTGTTAAGCCTAATCAAGTTAGGCCATATAATGAACGGGGCTCTAAACTAGCGACCCAATTGAAGGAAAACACTCAAACTTGTGCTCGTTGTGAATATGCTTGGGGACTTTGGCACGTTTTGAATGGTTCAATTTATCTAAATATAAATCGAACTCAGTAGAAATTAACTATCATTTTAAAAGTTTTTATATTGAAGATTAATTAGAAATCTTTTAAATATTTTTAAAAAATTCATAGTCATGCATGTACTTACTTAAATAGAATTATACACGTGGTTAAAAAACAATAACGAAATATAAAACCCGAAAGATATATAAAAAAATACATATGTAACTGTAGCAATTGCGTCTCTATTATGAATTAACAAATAGCTTAAGTTATCCCCCTCTTAAAGACACGTGGTTAAAAAGCAAGTTGGGATGAAAGGTATATAATGATATATAAATAAAGTAATAACGACATGCGTTAAAAAGAAAAGATTATTGATACTATATCAAGTATGTATTTACAGTTTACTAATCAAGGAGTGATCAAGCCGCAAACCAAAAGCACTACGTGGCTACAGATAAAAATGATGGAAATTTTATAATATTATGAACCAGGGGAATAAGCAAGCATAAAATATGTTGAGTGGACAATCATTTTTCTAATAATGCAGCACAAGTTTTCACTCTCATGGTCCACGTTTACAAATATTAAATCATCAGACAATTAAATAAAGTTGATCAATATATTAAGTTTATTGGCAATCGAACGCGGTGACGACACGAACAGTACTGTATTCTTTTACTTCAATTCGTCCCTTATAATTAAATTCAATAAGGTATCGTACTTCAACGTTGATTGAAATCATACATCGAACAAGGAGATGAAACAAAAAGGACGACAAGATTATATCTTAGAATTTTCGAATAGATTTTGTCAAACGTGGTCTTGGAAGTTTTCACAGTTAATAATGAATGATGGGTTTAAAACAATACAAGAAGATCCAATATTTGGAGAAATTAAGAAAGATTAAGTGTGATTACTGAGTACCTACATTCATCTTTGGTTAATGATGATTCAATTGACGAGAGAAATAAGAATTAAGTGAGCCACGCACTTTTTAGAGAGTAATTGTATATTCTCATGGTCTCAATGCCATTCATGTTTTTTTCAACATGAGAGGATCTTACCTTTAGGTAATGTTTAATGAACAACACAGTAAGTAAACCATGGCTTGTGCAGTTGTGCGCCCTCAGCTAGGACTCATGAAACCTATCTACAACCTAGGTGTTGATATGATATCGTAAATATTCTTTGATTTTCTTTAGTCAATTGGATATTAATTAACATTAATTAATGCTATTTAACACTTACAAGTATTCTATTCGAAGATGCTAAACTTGTTCCAGCTTATGCGATAGTCATAGACTCATAGTCTATAGTTCGAAACTCAAATCAGTCATTCATAAAGGGACAAATACTTGTATCACTCCCTCCTTCCCTAACAAACTAATATTCATGTATATTGTGAAAAGGCTAATCACAGGGTGTTGATACTTGATATGCTCGCTAGTATAGGTCACTAGACAAAACTCATCACAAACTTAGTTTATGTACTTGTTAGTTAAAATAAAATATTGAGAATAAGAGTAATATTATGATTGTTTAAGAATGAAAACTACCTTATACAGTACATTATCTTATTCTCTGAGATCTTTATAAATTATTATTAAAATAACAAACTTTGTCTATTCTATTATTTTAAAAAAAGAAAACTTACAAATATTTATATTTAGACCGTCTATAAAAAGATATTTTTATAACATTCTTAAATTTTTATTTTATCTACAGTGATAAATACTCCAAAAAGTAAAAGTCGTACCCTCTTGGTAATCACTAATTATTGCATCGGAACCAAAAAGTCGTAAAATAACAACGACAAGACAAGACAGTTAACGATCGAAAGAAAGTAATTATTTTATTTAATAATAGTATATAATATATCCCGAATGATTTTTCCACAAAAAAATAAAAAAATCATTAATTGATTCTAGTAGTTGTTCTTCCTTCTAGTAACCAAGTCATTACCCCACATACCACTTCTTCTTCTTCTATCTCCGTGCGTCACTGCAGCTTTCACTTTCATTTCACGTGCTCGTGGTGCCCAATACCTCCTGCATTCACCTCAACCTGATTTGGACCCAATTTTCTCCCACCAAATTGACCACCTTTGCCCCCTCCCACTACCTTATGCCTCTGCCCCCATATATGATATAACCCCCCTTTACCCCAACCCATTCTCTCTCACTCACAATTTTCCAACCCTTTAATTCCTTATTATTATTAACAAACAATATCACACGACACGTCTACACACACACTGTTTCCTTACGCTAAAAGGACTGTTTATCCGTACATCGATCTTTATTCTATTAATGCCCAAGCCTTCTCATCCATTTGTTCCATTCAACCTCACTCTTCCAACCTCATCACAACACACACTCATGGAGGAACTAATCATATCTCCTTCTTCATCTTCCTCTTTGGTCTCCCTGCCCCAAGAAAACCAAACACAAACACTTCAACAGAAACTTCAATTTCTCCTCCAAAGCCAACCCGATGGGTGGGTCTACGCCATCTTCTGGCAAGCCTCACACGACGACAATGGCAACCTTTACTTATCCTTCGGAGAGGGCCATTTCCAAGGCACCAAAGAAACTTCTTCCCCTAAATTACTAACCACTAAGAAGTTCATGATGAAAACACCCTCAAACGACAACATCAACGACGCCGAGTGGTTCTACGTCATGTCGTTGACTCGCACCTTCCCTGTCAACAATAATGCTTCTTCTAATAATTCAACCTCTCCTTCACTCCCTTGCAAGTCCTTCGCTTTAGGCACCGTGCTCTGGCTCAACAACAAGCACGAGCTCCAATTCTACAGCTGCGAGAGGTCCAACGAGGCCCACGTGCACGGGATCCAAACCTTAATCTGCATCCCCACACAAAACGGCGTCGTCGAAATGGGCTCCTACGACACCATCCAACAAAACTGGAACCTCGTACAACATGTGAAGTCTCTCTTCCAAACCCCGCCAGATCCGGTTCCTGTCCAAATCCACCACGACACCCACACCATCTCCTTCGCCGACATCGGCATCGTTGCCGAAGTCCAAGAAACCAAAAAACGGAAACAAATTACTACCCAAACAGCACCCAGAAAAAACGACAACTATGTCGACTCCGAACACTCCGATTCGGATTGCCCAACGTTGCCAACTGCTACCACCACGACAACCTCGGAGCCGAAGAAAAGAGGGAGAAAACCAATTCTCGGACGCGAGACTCCGGTAAACCACGTGGAGGCAGAGCGACAACGTAGGGAGAAGCTCAACCATCGTTTCTACGCCTTACGAGCCGTGGTTCCGAATGTTTCGAGGATGGACAAGGCTTCGTTGTTGTCCGACGCTGTCTCCTACATCAACGACCTCAAAGCGAAGATTGAGTACTTGGAGTCGCAGCAGCCAAGAGAGGGTAGTAAAAAAGTCAAGACAGAAATGGCGGATACTCTGGACAACCAGAGCACCGCCACGACGTCGACCGTCGTCGACCAGAGCGGGCCCGGGCCTGGGTCTAGATCAGGCTCAGGCCCAGGCCCGCATGGACTCGAGGTGGATGTGAGGATCGTGGGACCCGATGCCATGGTGAGGGTACAATCAGAAAATGTGAACCACCCTGGGGCGAGGCTAATGGGCGCTTTGAGAGACCTAGAGTTTCAGGTTCACCACGCTAGCATGTCAACTGTTAATGATCTCATGCTTCAAGATGTGGTCGTTAAGGTTCCCAGTGGAATATTGAGGAGTGAAGAGCATCTTAAATCTGCCATTCTCATGAGGTTGGATCGGTGACAAAGTTAATTAATTAGCTGTAAGCCTGTAAGTGTAAGATGTTGTTGCTGTAGTGTTCATAGTATAGTAGGTTTTTGGTGTAGTACGTTGTAATAAGGATAATGATTAATGCTTTAGATAACTTTTATTTATCTTATCTTTTTTGTTTTTTACTTTTGGGGTCTTTGTCTTGCGTTGTGCTTGATGACGGTGGGGTTGGCTCCAACCTGCAATTATGTGATCAGGGAATCTAAGAAGCCTGTCGTTTATTTGCACCAGTTTGTTTTGTTTGTATAATATCCTTTTGGATTTTGAAGTTGAAGACCAAGATCATAAGAAAAACAGGTTGCTATTTGTTTAAGATTATTCCTCAAAATCCAAATATTATAATCCAAACCCTATAATCTAGTATCACTAGATTTAGATTCTGTATGAATTATAAATAACATAATTAATCATGTGTTTAGTATAATTTTATTATATAAAGATATATAGATCATAAACTTAATCATAGAATTTGTAGGAATAAATAAATAATATTTTATTAAATTGTGTTAAAAATTTATGAACATAGGTTGAAAATAATTTTTAGGAATTATAAATTTAATGAATTCGCTGTTAACCGTGAATAATGTTAATTTACTTAATATGTAAGAGTACAATTGAATCAGTACATGTCCAAAGTGAGATGTATCATGCACGTGAGACAGATAATGGAAAGAAATGAATTCTTTGTAAAGGGAGTTGCTACGTATCCACAAGACAAGATTGAATTGTTAATTGTTAAATATTTATTCGACGGTGATTATTTTATTATTCGTAAATGTATTGAATTTAACTAATAAGTGTGCAATAAAACCATGCTTGACCCACTTTAGCTTGTATGTTCGATCGTTTAACCAATGAAAATATCTAAATATTAAAAATAATATTTTTAGAGGAAAATATGAAAAATATAAAAAAAAAAACAACAAATTATATATTTTCATATATTTTACAAACAAACTAAATTTAGAGTCTTATCCTGATCTTTTTTATTCGCTGTTGGAAGGTTTCTAAAGTACAAGTATATTATTTTAGTAACTCTATTTATTTTATTTCATAACATCGTCGTCGAAGAAAATGATTTATCATTTTACTAATAATTAAGAAATTATTATTTATTATTTTTAATTTTACCCATTTAAAATTATTTCTGCTTAGCGAGACAAGAAAAAATATAATAAAATTGGAGAGAAAATTTAATTAAATACAATTTCATTTTAAAAAATAATAATTTTAACGACTTTGACCGATATTTTGAAACCAATGAAACGATTTAACAAATATGGTTAATAATTAACCATTGCTAGAATTTTTCCTTATCATATATGTAGATTTTCCTGTAAAAGTTTTCAACGTTGCAAAGTTTTGAATTTTCGTTATTACTACAATTTTCTCAAGAAACGATTGGTATTTATCAAACGTTGACTCATGATGTTCTCATCTGGAAATTTCAATCTTGCTGGCTAAATCATATGTTACATGGGAAATCTCGAATGTCTTATGGTCGGTTGCGTTGCGTCAACTCCATGTTCCTTTTTGTTCTCACTTAAGTTCAAGGAGAGAATGAACACTGTTTGATTTCAAAATTAGACATAGCTATATGGAAATAGAAACGATTTTTTTGGTACAAACTAGAAGTCTAGAACTAATGCGTACGATAATATAAGACAATACCTCTTACTGCAAATTTTCATCTTTACCTGGTTTAGTTTCAAAGAGATCACGATATCTTAACGCATGAAGAGAAAATTTACTAATTTCATGAAAAAATAGATGACGTCACCACTGACCTTTTCTTTTGTCACTCTGAGGAGGTGTTTGTTATTTTTGTAAACAAGGAAGGAGCTACAAGTAATTTTACATAACGTGAGGGGAATTAATTTATTCTTTAGTAGTTGATTGTTGATGAACTATCATTTATTTGTGTATATTTTACATAGATATTATTGTGTTCGATCGGTATCTAATTTTTCAGGCAACGTCGTGTCCAAGAAAACTTTAAGGTAGAGTTTTAATTTCTTCGTTTTTTTTTTTTTTTGAAAAAGTGGGGAAGATATATGACGCAGAGAATCCATTGTTTTTTGCTTGGGCAAAATGATCCTTTTATGTTGCTTCCTTTTTCTGTGGATGAAGCCTTGAATCCAAAAGCAAGGAAGATGGACATGTACATCAAAGATCAAACCCTTTTAGAGGATCTGACCTTGACGACCACCACTAACGAAGCCTAAAAAACACTATAAAAACATGTGTTGATTACACACTATGCACCCACAATTGAGTTGAACAGAATTCCCAATTGCAAGTGATTGGTCACTTTGTTTGCAATTGGAACTCCAGATGTTACATCTTTTTGTGTAGGAGTAGGACCCTAGTGAAGTGACGGGTTGAATACGAATTGAAATGACCCAAACTTTTTAATACAAAAATAGAGTTGGACATTTGAGTTTTTTTAACGAAAGTTTAAGATTTGATTTTTGGTTAATTTGAACGTAAAATCTCAGCCAGAAGTATGATTTAATAGACTAAATAAAATTAATTGAGTGTCAAATAAAAATCTTAAATACTTTCTAATTATCTAAAATAAAAAAATAGGGATTGAAATAGAAGGTTCTTCAAATAGAAAGGGATATGTTCTGTTTTCCTTTTAACTTTTTTACTTGTGGTAGTACTATGTTGTTTGTATCGGACTCAGAACCCATGTGAACATGCCTGACACTGCGACAAAGGCCACCCCACATCATTGATGGATAAACCGGTCAATAAATTCTCTGGAGGACACGCTGTCTGCCGTGGAAGGAAATGTTAGTAACATATTCTTTTTTATATATTTTTTTAATTGTTTAAAATTAATAAAAATTATAAAATTTAATTGTTTTTATATCAAATTTGATAAATTAAACATTTTATTTAATAATTTTTTCTTTTAATTTATAATTTTTAATAAATTTTGACAGATCAAATATATAAAAATAATGTATTTTAAAATGTTACCATATAACACTCTATGTTATTGAATGAGAGATTAATTCATCTCGTTGTATTTGACTATTTGTTGTACATAGTGATATTTAAACACGATTAATAGATTATTTTTCTTCTGTGTAAACGCAACAATCCTTTAGTTTACCTCCACCAACCTTGGGTTCCTGTGTTTGAATTTTAAAACCAGTAACTTGCGAACAAAAATCTTGGAGCTAACTGTTGTCTTTGTATGTTGAAAGACATAATTCGATATGTGCAAGACAGGCCTTTGAAATATTTGACTACGTTCTCTGCTCCTTCTTTAATTCCAATGTTGCGTCATCATATGCTTATCGTGTATGTGTCCGAGAGTCCGCACATATGGTTATTGTCCAAATTCATTTTCTCACGCAGGAAAATAAGTTAATGTTAAACGTGTGTACTTCAGTCGTGTTGAGTGTCTACGCCTCAACATAAATACAATATGGGTGTACAACTTTTTTTTTAGGGGTAGAGTGCTTAAGTTTAATAGTTCAGCTATTATACATTAATGTTTAAAAAATAATAATTCAATTTACTTATAAACTTGGAGATATATGTATGATTAATGATTCAATCCTTAAAACTTTAAAAATACATTTTTTAAAAGGCAAATATGAATTTTATTAAAATGCCATTTTTGACACAAGAAATGTTAAAACTGCTCAAAACCAGAAACAATGTTACAACACCCTTAATTCCAAGAAATGTCAAAACTGCTTTAAACTTTAAAAATATATAATTTGATAATCTCTTGTTTCCCTACATAAACAATCCAGTTTTTATTTTTATTTTTTAAATTTTCTCTTCCTTTATTTATATATAATAATTATTATTATTATTAAAAAAATATATATTTTTAAGTTAATATTTATTTAATTTTCTTTCGATAATATATCATATTTTAGTTTTATACCTATAATTAATAATAAATATTTAGTTTAATTATATTTTTATTTCATTTTTTTAATTTTTGACATGTTTTACTTTTAACAAATTAATTTGATATCTTTTATCTTTAATTTTTTTTAAATATTGTAAATTTTATTCTATCATTTTATCCTTAAATTACATGATTATAAATTTTACTCTCAATTTTTTTAAAAAAAAATTGACAAATTTTATATCTATTTTTTATATAAATTTTATATTAAATATTTTTTTTTCAAAATTTTATCTTTAGTTTTGTAAAAAAAAATCTAACCCCCTTACCTAAACCTGTGGATCAGTCTGGATGGATATTGTTCTGAACTGGTTAGAAAAATTCATAACTACTTTTAAGTCTAAATTATACTCAGTAGTATTCTACCTCATAAATCACATTAATTTCCAGCATGATTCAATATACCTCAAGTTTTCAATCACGTTTTCAAATCACTAATGGCCTTCACAGTTATCTGATTCAACGTAAGAAGATTAAAAGTATATGGATGATGTTTTGACATTGTATTCAGTTCTTTGGAGTTTGTAGCTGATAATGAGAAACGCTATCACCTTTAGAAATTAAAAGTGATTGTTTTGTTATCTTATTCAATTACTAGATACATTCTTACTTGATCTTGATTTAATTTCTTGTTAAAATTGGGCTTAAAAAAGTTTATTTCTCCTATTAGTGCATCCGTGCATGTAGCTGCTCTGCTCCATTGAATAATGTATTTGATCTAGTTGCTAACTTTTTTTTTTTTATAATGTTTTATGTACTTTTAAGTGTTGAAGTACTGCTTATCCCATCTGAAAAAAAGTACTTCTTATCCTTCATTTAAGTTTAATTAATATATTAATCAGAGAAGGGTACTTGATAACTCGTAGGAAGGTTTCACTGAGATGGCTGTTTTACAATGGTCTTGGAGACTTTTTATTTGTATTGTTTTGGCTAAGTTGGCCATATGCATCCTGTGGTCTAAGTCTAACCTTGGTTTCTTTCATTAATAACATCTCTTAGCTTTTTCCAATAAAAAAAATTATCTTACTCCATGTAACTATTTTTGCTTTTTTCTTAGTGATAATTTTTGGAGAATTGTAAGTTTCACAATTGATTGCATAAAGACTCACTTTCACCATTTAAAATATTCAATCAAAACCATATTCTTTTCTATATATATAAAAAAAAAAAAATTAAAGTAGGGTAGTGCAAATCTTGTTGAAAATTATATTAAGGAATAGACTGTTTTAAGAATAATTGTATAAAAACTAGATCGTGATTCAGTGATTTTTATCTTTTTCAGTTTTCAGCGATTTTTCGCTTCTTTTTAATTTTCTTTGTTGTTTCAAGCTATAAAACACAGTTATCCATTATCCACATTTTCTTCGTAAAATTGGTCCCTATTTACATTCCTATTAATTGACGAGGGAGATCCTTTGAACGTACGCATTTTACGTTGTATTCAACTAAGTGCATAACGCACGTGCGTGTTAATGTGACTGTATTTAGATTCAAGGCACAATAATAACGATTATAAAATTACTTTAGGAGCAAAAAGTCAAAAGCTTCAATAACATGTTTTTTTCATTCTTCTTAGTACTGTATTTGATACGAGAAAAGAGATAACACAGTTCACGCCTATCAAAAAAAAGATAACACAGTTCACGGTTGCGTAAGGAATCTGGAACTTGTACGCATTTTTATGAAACGTGGACATTTTAATGAAAACGATGATCGCTATACAAACCCTTCTACCGAAATTATAATAGCTAATTAGCCTATTAATTAATGACCATAATAATGAGTTAATGACGGTAATTCACAATTATAATTTTATACTATTAACTAATCACAATTTACTGTTTAAATAATTTTATAAAAATTATTTAACAAATTATAAATGAAAGGCGTAAAAATTGATTAACCGTGTAAAAAAATTTCTGATAAGTCAGTCTCCAACTATTCTCCCGAAGAGTGTAAAAAAACTAGTTTGAAAAAATCTAAAATCTAGTTACAAACCGATTAACTCGGTTAGTTTTTTTAACCAATTTTACAAATTGGATTCAGAAACCGAGATTTGAGTAAGTATTAAACCGATTTTAAGGTCCAAATCGATTTCCATGATTTCAAATCATTATTTTTTTTTATGGAATCAATTTTGAAAAATCAGTTTAGTTTTGTGTTTCTTTTAATCAATTCATTTTTTTTTTCAAAATTGGTTTGGTTACAAACAAGATTGGTCCAAACCAATTCTTGTGCACATCACTACTCACAAAAATAATATTATTTAGTTTATTTTTTAAAATTTTATGAAAACTATTATTTATTTTATATTCTATTATCGTCCGTATTTTATAAATAAAATAGAGAAAATAATTACTAATATTTTCCTTATTCATATGGTGGGACAGAACTCATTTAATTATAATACACGGTTGATACAATTACTTAGAATAATATGACAAATACATTTTTGGTGGGACTGAACTCTCGATACTGGTTGAAGCCTCTGGTCCACTGAGATCACGTTTACAGTTGAATCAGCTTCAGACAATATATCAGTCCACAGAAAAAGAAAAACTTACGAGTATTTTATTAATATATATATAAGAGAAATATACATTTATTTTTTTAAAAAAAATGGAATCTTAAGATTATAGGCTATGGCTAGTTACACCTTACACGTGGGTTCCGCAATTATTTTGTGGACTAAATAAAACATCAAAAGACTCAAAACAACGTACCTAACTACAATTTGTTATTTGATGAATAAATATTGAATACTTTTAAAAAAGTATATTCAAAGTAAAGGTTTAGAAATATAATATGAATGCAAATTAAAATCTGTCATGCTCGGAGAGTCCGAGAGAATATATGAAATTATAATGTTGCAGATTTCCTTGCAGAGCAGATGCTATGACACCTGATATAACCTCATTACCTCAAATTCAATGTACGTATCATTTGCTTAATTTGCAGCTCAATTTCCAGTCATTACTTTACTAGTGTATCATGCAAAATGTCATATCATCATGATTTGCTTTTGAAATGATAAAAAAGAAAATTGTTTTAGTGCGAAAATTAAAGTTACGGTTGATAAAAATAAATAGTTGACAAACTGGTTAGAAGTATAAAGTAAGTAACATGTTATTTTCAATAAAATAGTAATTAAAGTAATAGTGTAATATTAACAGAAGGGGATGTCATTATAATATTGCCGATAAAAGATAATAATAAACTATAAGAATGTATTTTGCTAGATTATAATTTATTTCATTCATTATGAAATTTATTTGATCAAAATGAGGTATTTAGTAAATGACCTTATTTTATTTTAGTAGCAACTTTTAATACTTGGAAACTGTTTTTTTGGTTCACCTGGACACAATTGAAAAAAAGGTTATAGTTAATTAGGTCAAGCATACCCGATATTGAATGATGACTAATTAACATCACATGTAAAATAACATATATGTTAATAAAGTCAAATATATTTCATAAGAAAACTTTCTTCTTCGTTTTACATTTCTTTTTCTCTCACACGGTCCCACCCCTTATTTTCTCTCCTTCATTTTTTTTATTTTTTTTTTTGTATTGCGTTACAACTTACAATTCCCCATCCATCCAAATGCAAAACTTTTTTCTTGGGCAATCATGATTCCCAAACTCCATAGTTTGATAATATTCCTATCTATATTTCGACCACAATTTTCTTGTACAAGCTAGTTTTTTTTTTTCTTGTCAACCTCACACCTAGTTCAAAAAATAAAATGACTTCTTTTCTAAAGGTGTAGGATTAAAAATAAGGGTAATTCTATTTGCAATCTCCTTTTTTTTCTTTAGATTTTTTTATACTTCAAAATTAATTTTTGGATTTATATTATCTATTTTGGAAACTAACTTATGAAATATCAAGAAGAAGAAGCACGCAGCTAGAAAAAAAAAAGGAGTTAGTAAAACTTCCTTAAAAATAATACCAAGAAAAATAGTCTGCCAAATGTAGAATACGAGGCCCTGTCTAATAGGTCCAGATCCAAAGGCTTCGAGTCATATTTGATATATGGGCTTATTCACTTACATTTTAAATAAGGAGGCCTTGAATGCCAAGGTTTGAAAATAGAATTTTTATTTATTTTTAGTCCTACGTCGAAAGAGACAAAATTAGAGATTAATTTAGCTTGTGGTATGCAACCGTGTTTAACCAAAGAAATTTTACACAAAAACACAGATTTTCTCGTTAAATAGTTAATTTCTTCACATTCACATGTAAACATAATAGTATGACTTTACATTACCAACAAATCTAGTGGGAAAATGGATGGTGTAGAAAGAACTTACTTATTTCTTATCAGCAAATATGGTAATATAACTATGCACAAGGAGTGCTAATTAATAAGTACAGAAATTGTTAACTGATACATACATGCAGACATCAGACAATGAAAACACCTTCCCCGAAAAACTAACCGTACACAGTACAATAGTACAATACATTAACCATCCAAAACACCACTGAATAACCGGAGCATAACTTCAATAACAGCTTCTTGCTTGCATCTTATGACATGCAATATTATATGTATTATATAAGAAGACGCAAAGCTCATATATATCACACTACCACTGAATCTTTTGTGTGTGTGTGTGTGTGTTTGTCCAACTTCCTATTTCTAGACTTCAAATCTTACACATGCACTCTATGTTTTCTGCTTTTTGCAAAATGTCACTTCAAACCTTTTTGGTCCTAATGAGCTTATAAGGAGAAACACTAAATTAAAACAGGAAGACTAAAATAACCAAAAATGCATTTTTATACTAATAAAACAAATGAGGTATTTTTATTGGTTAGTTCTTTTGTTGGGGAAGGTATATATTCTTCAGGCAAACATACCCCCACCATATAAATACCTCATTTGTAAATTGTAACCTACATTTGAACTGTTTTTCACGTCAAATCCAAACCCACAACCATCGATTCTCTCGATTTGATGAAATAAATAGGGTTTGTATTAACAACATATATGCATGCTTTCATAATTTCAGCCCAATTGGTATAACATAATCATGTACTGCATGTACTGATAATGTAAATTGTTTTCACTGACTCATTTAATTATAAATTGATATGTGCAGTAAAAAGTCAACTTCTTGATAAGTATTTTAATTATATTTATTACTATGATTTCTGATTGTTTTATTGCATAAAACTAAACTCTAAATATTATACTAATATACTTGAAAATAAAAACACCTTTTGAATTTTCACCTGTATAAGACTTTTCATAATTACGTCGACAGCCCTTAATCTTCCTAACGATCCATCACAATCAAATCGTCATAAAGAAAATCTCTGCAACCTTATAACATAGCGCAAGCCATTATGATAAATCAAATAAAAAGCATATCAAAGTGAAGAAAAGCAAAAGGATACACATCAGCGAAAAAAAAAAACGTAAAAGGATACTGAAACAGAAGCTTCATGGAATTGAATTATTGATCAATGAAAGGACAGTGAATAATATAAAGTCCGCAACGCTTTCCTACAAATTGAACCTTCATTATTATATAATAATTTACACACACCAAGAATCGTATCAACTTTTTTTTTTTTTTTTTACAGCAGAATCGTATCAACTTATTCAATAAACTTATATTTTCTTTACCTTACTGTAATAAAATGTCAACTAAGTGCTACGATATTTCAGCTCTTATTACACTATCATCATGAAATTTTAAACACTAGGAGGTATAAATAACCCAATGTTGACCATCAACATTTACCTTAAGATCGTTGACTTTGGCAAACAAATCAACGGCTCTTCGAACCCCTCTATTGTCCGCGGCGGTGAAATAATCGTGCCCAAAAATAACCCCACCGGGTCGGAGGATCCGAAAGCCACGGTTGATATCGGCCCAGGCCGATAAAAAATCGTGGCCGGCATCAATCTCAATCAAATCCGCGAGCACTCCCCACTCGCAAAACAACATTAGGGTCGACCCGCTTGAAAACGGAATGGGCAAAACTGACCCGCTGTGGTTAAAAGTAACAACATTCTGAAGGAACTGGTAAAAGAGCCAAACGTCACCGTTTTGGATGGGTAGTTTACTGAACCGGTCCTTGAACCCGGCCCAGCCGCGAAAGTCGTCGACGCAGAGGATCTGAGTTTCGAGACCGAGTTGGCTAGTTAAATCGGCCATGTGAATCGCGGACGCGCCGAGGAACGTTCCCACTTCCACGACGATCCGCGGCCGCACGCGGCGGATGAGGTTCTCAAAAACGGCGCCGGTGGAGCCCCATCCCCTGACTTTAGTTGTTCGCCGGAGCTTCGCCGCCGCATGCGGCGGTGGAAAGTCATCGAACGGAGAGGTGCCGTTGAAGAGGCGGTCGATGAGAGTTCGGCGAATGAGTTCCGGCGGAATTGGATCGGCGCAGCGAGTCGTGACTCGGAACGGGTTTAACTCGGTGGTATTAATTGAGAACTGAATAATAGGTTCTGGTGACTCCGACGATAACGATAACGAAGGTGGTGATGACGATGACGACTGCGATAACGAAGTAGAAGAAGGGTGGTGGGATAAGTAGCCTAAGGTGTACGTTAGCAAAAGGAGAATAAAATACGCCGCGGGTTTTGATCTTTTGATGAGTGTAGGAGTTAACGAAAGTGAAGGTCTTCTATGTTGTTCTGTTTTCATGTTTTCGGGGAATTATAGGTTAACACTTAACAGAGAGCAACGTTGGTGTTGGTGGTTTGGTTCTGGATATCATGGGAATTTGTTTATAAGTGTTTTGGTTTGGACATGAGTGCCGACAAGTAGTAACCACAGAAACGACGAAGAAGGAAGATAGTTCTTCGAGTGTTACGTTTGTGGAATTTCAATTTAATTAGTTTACCATCACTACTACTACGACTTCTAGTTCTACGTGGATTTTTAGTTTGAGTTGTTCGACCATTCATATTCATGTTTGCTGATAATTTTCTATTTGCCTTTTGGAGTTGTTAGTGTCAAAAATTTATGACTGGGGCATTGCGTTTTAATTATGCAACTGCATTCAATCAAAATCGTGGCTTTTATTTTTCTTTCTTTCTGTTTTCATCGAGTCGTATTTTAAGTTCAAAATATCGGTGTCAACATCATTAGTTAGTGAATAATTCCATGCTACTATTAAAGGCCAATAAAATTCCTTTTAAGTGCTCCGGACTCACATATAACTAAAAACACGTAAAGATCTAGCAAGTGTTTTGAGATCAAACGATTTTACGAACTAAATATAATATATTCATTTCTCTTATTTCCTCATGTTTCTAAAATAAGCGAATGAACATAATTTTTTAAAGTTTGACTGCACTGAATGTAATAATATGTCCTATCATATTCTAATATAAATTGAATTGCTTTAAGGAGTAGTATTATGAATTATGATGTTACAAGACGATGAAATATGGTTGGACATTTATGTAAAACTTACTTATGCCTGAGGGATGGAGACATAGGATGATCCACACGAGCTATGGTCTATGGTTATCCCAAACTTTTTATTTTATAGATTTGTTATTTTAAGAGTTTTAATTAGGACCCCAACCCTACCTACAAAAGCAACACCACCACATTTCCTATACAAGTTTAGTTTAAACGACTAGACCTGATTTTTTTAATCTTAACCTCCTTCAAAATTCTGAGCCCATCCATGGTCATTGTATAGTAATTGAACACTACTAAAATTAATTTATATAATTGTTTTGCTGAAGTAATTTTTTGTTTCCTTACAGCTTAAGTAATTAATTCAGTTATTTGATAGAATACATTAATAAAACTGATGAAGGAAGCAAAAGCGTACAAGACAATATAATATTCCCTTGAGTACCTAACGAAAGTGAAAGAAAACAATAGTATACAATATAAGTACAAATAAGTCAATTATCAATGAAAATAGAGTACAAAATAAGGGTTTGGAATTTTATACTAACTCTCGTTCTCGAGGAATATAAAACTCATCTTCCAGCTCATCATTTTTCAATCCACAAGTAATCACCCAAGATTGTGTATCATGAACGAGTAAAATTGAATAAGGAAATAGAAAATGAAAAAAAAAACACTAAATCAACGCCACATATGTATCATTATCCCAAAACCAAAAGTCAACTAAAATAAGTTATATGAGGCCCCGTTATTTATGGTTTTGAAAGTAATATTATAATTAGAAAATGATTTTGCCCGGTTGTTTTTTTTTCTTCTTCCTCAAGCGGTGTGCGAATTTTTATTTTTGGTCTTGTCGAAAGTAAATTACTTAAATGTTTTCAATTATTTTACATTTTTTTTTCAATTTCAAAAAAGGGATTCCACTTGACTTAGTCATGAAATTGCATTAATCAGAATGAAAATATCCATTTTCACAAATATTTATTTTGAATCTAACTCAACATCTCATTCCACCAACCAATAACACCAGAGTGTGAAAATTGTACTTGTTTTTATAATATGACAAATTTGAGAAAAAAGGTTCCAGCTACTATATCTACCATTTTTTTTCTTTGCTCCTCTTTAGAGAGTCATGGACCACCCCATCATTCATTTCCCCCATCCCACTGTTTCTACTTTGAGTACATCCTACATTCTCCATTTAATTCAACTATGCATGTCACATGGCTATTTCACATTCCAAAATACCTCTTTAGAGTGAATAATGCTTTGCTTCGTTAAATACACCGTGAAAATGAAGATACATATATATATATAAACAAGTCCATCAATTCATCAAAAAAACAAATATAAACAAGTCCATCCATAAATGTGATTTTATTTGTCCAATTTAGACCACAAAACCGTCAAACTAATAATGCGTTGGAAGAACTTTTATCAAATTCAAGATTTAAATTGTCATACCTTCAATAAAAAAAATGTAAATTACCATTAAATTAACAGATAAAACAAAACAAATGTAAAAAAATTGGACAAAACTTTAGTCGGCTATATTTTAGAGAATGAGTCATCTTATAGATATAACTAGTAAATCAACTATTCAGGTTTAATTGTAATTTTTAATTATTTAACAAATTTTATCTCAACAAATTAATTTTATGTATTTTATTCTTAATTTTTAAAATTTCACAAATTTTACATTTTGTAATTTTACTTATCATATAATTATACATTTTATCCTTAATTTTTTTAGACAAATTTTATCCCTAATTTTATTTTTAATAATGGACAAATTACAAGATAGTAAACTTTGCATGATTTTAAAAAATTAGAAATAAAATGTACCAAATTTATTTATTTGTTGATGATAAAATTCGTCAAAATTAAAAAAAAAAAACCATTAAACCTTATTTTTATAAACAAAAATTTAGGTGAGTTGATTCCAAAAAACTCACCAAAATCAAGAAATGCCTCACGCTTCAAAAAGCAGTTATAAAAATACTTACTATTAACCATCATCAATGACTTTATATCAACACAAGAATTTGAACTTATGTTTTGTTGGATGAGTCCTATCCTTACAACTGGACCAACCTTCGTTGTAGGTCCATCAGCTCTAATTGATCACAATAAATCACAACCAACACCAGCGAAGTAAACGCCAATCCCAAAATAATAACTATAATAAAGGCAAATATCCTTTAGCAGCAGCTCAAAGTACTTGTTACTGAATTGCAAGTTCTGGGCCTAATGAAGATAGACCCTGAACTAAATTCAGACCTGGAATTCATCCACTGCATTTCCTGCTTCAACTTTGAAGCCTAAAATAATTGCTCCAAAAGCAAACATTTGTGTTTATATGATGATGTGATCACAACAAACTGCAAAGCAAAATTGTTAAAAACCAGCAAGCAATTTAGGTAATCATAAACACCACATGCTTACACCTTCCAGTAACGAAGTACAGTATGTTGTTGTGGCACCAGCAGTTTCAGTTTATGCAAACTTGCTAGTGCCAAAATTCTAACAGCACAACTACCTAATCTATCAAACAGGAGAAGCCCTTTTGTCCTTTGGTTGACCTATCAAAGGTCATCATCAGATCACACTAGTCCTACCTTTAAGAAAAACCTACTATCAACAGTCATATGTATCTCATGAAAAAGCACATAAAAGCATGTCACTTTGCCTCTTCACCATCTCCACTGTTATGAGCAGCCGCAGAGCTGCCTTGGCCGTCTCCACCAGCTGTTCCGGCCTCAGAAGCATCTTGCTTGCTTACACCACGTGCATCGTTTGGACCAGTAGCCGAAGGTGGACCACCACTGTTGCCGCCTCCAAGAGCAGCCTCTCCGTGCATTGGATGCATGCCATTATTTATTCCTCCAGGTCTCAGTCCCATTTGACCTTGGATGGCCTGCTGGTGTAGCTGCTGCTGTTGTTCCTGCATCTGATGTGGATTGCCAAATTGCAATGGCATCATTTTCTGGGAGAACATTCCCTGCTGCTGCTGAGCCATTGCTGCTGCTGCAGCCTGAGGATGTTGCATATAGAATCCTTGTTGCATGGCATGGTGTGGCGCCATCTGCACAGCAGTAAATTCAAGATTATGGGAAACAGATAAGACTTCAAAGAGACCAGCTATGCTCTATTTTTACCTGTGGAGGCATGGCTGGGGTTTGAGGCTGGGCATCAGCAATTGCAGCTAAATACATCAAATTCTTTTGAAGCTGAGCTTGGTACCTATGGCAGCAAACCGTCACCAACTATTACATAAAACTTGTGCTGTGCATACTGAATTTAGAGGTCACTTACTGGGCACATTCTGCAAGTTTTCCAAGATTTTGATTGTCCAATATTGCCAGAATCAGCTTCTTGTTCTCATCAAGGTACTGCATCATGACAAGGTTTCACATATTAAATAATCAAGATTCTTGCAGCTTATTTGGGTTTAACTCATAATATCATTTAAATTGTGTGAAGTGATAATTACGTAGGGGAAAAAAAAAAGAATACATGTATTAAAATTCTATCATGAAAATAGCCTAATACATACAGGATAAATGAACAATTTCATTTCATGACTATACATTTCTTCATGGATCAATACCATTGGTTATGTTTGGTATTGATAAATCTTGAAAGAATCCTGAATCATGAAGGATTCCTGTGATCCCAGATTCTGTTGCTTAGCCATCTGATTGTGATGACAGCTTGTTTGACTATGATAAATAAAAATTGATTCATGAATGTAAAAAATTATGTGCATCGCAATAGACCAATAGATCAACCAACAACCTCCTTGTTTCTGGTAGTTTAATTAAGACCCCATTCCTACTATGGTAAATCAACAGGTATGTTCAAACTCAATTATTTGCTGCTACCAAACTATAAGTTAATTAGTTAAGGATTCATGGATTATAACTCATAAAAAATGCTTGTACCTACTCTTCATCTAGCGAATCACTCAAATGCATGAGAATGATGAGATGCTAGACTACTAATATTTAATACTAAACTGAAGTTATCTTCATTGATTATCGACAACTCTAACATTGGTGTTCGACTTAAAATCCTTTTGAAAACATATGCATCTATATGCTTTGAGAAATCGTTTTCTATTTAAACTCAATTACACCTTGTTTTCACTTTTTTCAAAGATTTGTGGGGATTTTCATTGTGTCCTGCACAAATAATTATAAACATGAAACAAAATGAAAACAGAGGCATTTTTGTAATTATTAGTAGAAAAGAGGAAACGAAACAGAGCATATTTTCTCAAAGAGGAAAAGAAAAAAAAAAGAGCCTATGTAGCTAAACAAAGAGGCGATCTAAGCATCACTGGCAAAGTGGCAAAAAACATAATAGTTCTACAATCATCTCCTTTGCTAACTGGAAACTAAAAATGTTCCAATATAGAATAACAAAGTAGAGCACTTTCCAAGGGTTTGTCACACAGATGTCTAGGAATATGTCTGTTGTTAAATTAGAGAAATTGCAGAGAACTCCAATTAATAATAGGTTCTCAAGTAAGGGGTCTTATCACACAATCAGCCCATCTGAATATTAAAATACTATTGCCATTTCATAAGACCCATACAAACTATGACAGATAGTTCGAAAAGTTCAGGGCAAGATTGCCAATGATGAGTGGTATAAATTTATTAAGATATGCCTTTAGGGCAGTGACAAATAATCAGCATACTCCACTAGCATCAAGAAAACCTAAAACATAACTTGAAATAATCACTAATCAGCATCAAGATAAACAAATATGGTTCTCAGTGATTTTTTTTTATCAGCATGGTTCTCAGTGATACCACATGCTAGTTTAGTTATTATTTATTAATGACACCAGGTAATACACTTGTAGTTCTAGGTGGCACTCAAACATTGAGTAAATCAACAGCTCAAATTAGAAATAGATTAAAAATGCAACAACTTCCAGAACACCAATAATAAATAATAATAGGAGAAGTGCTAATAACATACTCTTTCAAACAAACATTTTACTATTAGCTAAAACTTATTGAAAATAAAAAAATTATGTGAACCCTACTCCCTATTTGGCAAGTCACAGACATGTTCATAATTTCTAATAATAATAATAATAATAATAATAATGAACCCAGAACAAAGCATGAAAACCTTAAACTAAATTCAGTAATCAATGAGGAAAACAGTGGGATTAAAACAGCAAAATTCATACTTTTTGAATCTGCTCAGTGGTTATGTTGGTAGGTGGGAACGAAGGCATCATAGGAATCATAGACGGTGTCTGCTGCATCTTCTCAGCCTTGTCAATCTCACTGAAACTAATTATTAATTAAAAAAAGAAAAGCCAAAAACCCTAATTCCCCCAAAATGACCACAATCGACAGTTCCCAGACCCCAAACCCCAGATGGAAAAATGTTACAGAAACCCTGAAATAAAAAGGGGAAAAGACAAAAGCTTTGGCAGAAAGAGGGAGAAAGAGGACCTGGGTATGGAGTGAAAGTGTGTGGGAGGTAAAACACAGTTGAGAACTGGGGTTTGTCTTTGTGGAGATCTTTGTTCGATCTTCTGGGGTACTGTGCACACGATGTTTCTGGAATTTGAAGACAAAGCAAAGAACATAAAAACAAGGAATGGATTGAGGTTAGTTCAGCACAGAAGTGTCAAATAATCAAATAAAGAAATGAAGAAATTACCAACCAAAACAAACAAAACGCAATAGTTGCTAGATTTGGGGTTTGTGTGTGAGGTTCGGCTTTCGGTAGTTCTAACTCCAAACTAAACTAACAAAGACTAAGGCTCAAGTGTTCCCTATTTATAGGTCTTCGCATTCCCACTGTTTGAGTTTGACTGTTGCTTCTGCTTCTGCGTTTCGAACCCGGTTCGGACCATTGTGTTGTGTTGCACCACCCACAACATGAATGAATAATATAGGTGGGATAAGCACAATATCTTATTTATTGTTTTTGTTTTTTGGGGGAAAGTGGGTCCTTGCTGAATGAATTCAAGTACTATCCTATTCAAAGCCCAATTTTTATTTTCCAGGGATTTAAAGCTGGGTTTCAATTTCAATTTATTAATTGGGAAGACTTGGTTTGTTTTTGGTCATGGAATAGTTTATTAATAACAAAATTAGAAGCAATTCTTTTAGATGTTTTTATGTTATCTTTAATTAAAATTATTTTTTTATTTGGATAATTTATACAATAAAATTTGGTATTAAACATAAAAAAAAAAATTTGGGGAGGAGTATTAAAAATATTTAAAAGTTGTTGAATCTATTTATATTTATTTATCCGTTTGTGGCATGGACCTCTTGGGTTTTTCTTCTTGAAGCGAGACATAATTGAGTGGATTATTGGGCTTCACACAAATTGAAAATGCAAAAGAGCCCAATTAAACCCACTCACATGCAGGCTGATTTGAACTTGATGGTATTATTATTGAACATAAGCTGCCTCATGCTGCGATTCTTGCTTAGAATTAGGAAGTGGCAAGTAACAATCTTAAGAAATCATGTCTGAAGCGTACAAGCAAGTAATGTTAATTAGTTATTACCTCCTCTTTTTTCGGCATTTAGTTAAGTACTTAATAATATTATTCAACACTGTTGGTGGAGATGAGTATTGCAATTCTTTTCGTCCAAAATTATCATTTATGCATGCGTGTCGGTGTTGGTGTTATCTTAAATGTACCTATTCATCACCAGTCCAATAAATTAAAGGGAAAATATTTGAGCAAAATCTCCTGTAGTATTTGTTGGAAGAGTGTAAAAGTTAAAGAAAATACTTGAAACTTTTATGACCCTATATATATTGATTTTGTTGTCTATTATTAATGTCCTACATCTTCTACATGAGGTTCAGAATATAGGACCATGCAACAATTAGTAATTTACTATATCTGGATTCTATTTGCAGCTCATAGATTAACCTGGTCCTACTAATTATAAACAATGTTCCAAGATGATGCTTCCGTACCTGAATAATATTGAAGGCCTTTGTCAGATGCGAGGAGAATTTGAAAGCTATTACCAGTGAAAATCCAAAAAATAAGTACAGGAGTGTAAAGAACATAAAAACTTTTATATAAGATCGTAATTGTATAATTAATTAATAAATTATAGTACGGTTATAGGATAAGATCAATTACCATTAGGTGTTAAATTTTATAAATCTACTCTTTCAATAGCTATATTACCTGTATGATAGTTGCTGTCACCATCGCCGTGTTTGTAAACAGGGGTCAAGTACTGTTACTTGTTTGGTTAAAGAAAACTATGTCCACCTTTTTTTTTTCCTTCCTATTTACCTATGGTTTTTTTTTTTTTTTTTTTTTTTTTTATAAATAACAATACAATGTATTGTTATTTATAATAAGAACAGAGGATAATATTTCTTAACTCGATATTTTATTAACGGTGCTCTTCACTTTTGACTAACCTAATTAAAATTATGTAACTTCGTCCTTATTTCTAAGTGATCCCAATACCTTCAAAATTGTTATTCAACATTACTTGGAGACTTTGCTATCTATTTTCTTAAGGAAAAAAAAATATACTTCTAAAATTAAATTAAAAAAATATTTTTCTGTAACTTTAGTCTCTGAGTAATCTTTTTAGTTCTGTATGTGCGATTGGATTGATTAGAATATATTTTTTCACCTCTTTATATTCATCAGATTTTAACTTGTACTAAATGCTGATTGATTTGGTGTTCACTGTTCTAAGAAGCGAAAAGTTCATCAAAACATTGGGGAGATGCTAACAGATAAGATTGTCATATTCTTTTTCTCTATGGTTTCTTTTTTAGTCTCCACCACCAAATATAATTTGACTTCATCAAGTCAAAAATCTCATTCTATTATTTAATGTTTATTTAAATTTGATAGAGACCTTCCTGTCACCACTTTTCATAAGATACACAAAATGGAAAGGAAGATGAATTCATTTTACTTTAATTATATCGATTTCATGAATACAAATATTACTGACGTACGTGGGAGCAAATTTCTAAAGTAACCATATTTTCAAATTAAAAACAAATAAAATCTTAGTCATTCGTTTCCATTTTTGTTACAAAGAAGTTATTCTAACTCGATTGTTAAAAAAAAAAAAATTCTATTGTTGAGTTTCATTTGAATCACGTAAAGTACTCACATAAGTGATGCAAGTGACAAAAATACAAACAAATTTCCATATTTTCTGGGCACATTCTCAAACTTGCAATTATACTTATTCAGAAAATAAAAAAATTATAACCATATTAACGTGATATAGTATAATTATAGATAATCGTGTCTCATAATTTCTTAATTACGTGGTCAAGACTTTGATCTTAAATTAGTTCTCTAAAAAAAAATTTAACACCTTAATTAATAGATAATCGTGTTTCTTAATAAATGTATATGAAATAACACCCTAAAGAAATTAATTCTCTAAATAAATTTTAATACTTCGAAACATTAGTGTCTAACTTTCAATTGGAGATATTGGCCGGGATGAAAAAAAAAAAAACTTGAAATAAAGCTGAATCTAGAAATTAAAAACAAATCACGACTGTCCTAATAAATTAGAGTTGAGGAAACGTGTTGAAGAAAAAGTCTTATAATAATAGTGAGTTAGATATAAATTAAGAAATATATATACAAGACGATAATAAACAAGTCCAAAGTATAAAAATATTCTTGGATAAATAGACCACCTAGACTAAAGCATGCTAATTACACTCATTCCTTCACTATTGAATTGAGGTCCCCGATAATCGATATATGCAAATTGATCTAATGTAGGTGTGGTGTGGCAAGTTGATGTGCCATTGACCATTACTCCCAAACCAATTTCAGTGATAGTGTTAGTGGGCATAGCCACTTTTCCTCTTCAATATGCTCATCCATCCATTTGACTTAGAAAATGGGATGGGTTTGAAACACATAACGTATTACCATGGAATTAATTGCAGAAAGTTTTAATTATTCCACTATTGCATGCTTTTTATTTGTTTTGCGGAAACTTGGGTGGGCTGTCATTGATCTTTCATTTTTGCGACGGTAGTGAAAGCCATGGAGATGGAGCTGGAGCCATCAACCATGGTCCCCCATTTTTTGAAACTATATTTCTAAAATTCTATATTCTTTTTTTTTTTTTTAAAGGATGTAATTTCATTATAAATAAAAAATAAAAAGGATCAACAGAAGTGGGTTTAAACTTTACTTAAGTACAAAACTAGTTCCGTATCACATAGAATTCAAATTCAAATTCTATAAAACTCAAATTCGAAACCATATTCAAGGATCCAAACCTAATTCTACTTGCACTTTGTATATATATAGAAGTTGGTCCTTATACTGGACCAGTAGAATTCGTGTTCTGCCCTTGTTTGCAGATATGCTTTAACTTTCCAGGAATATGATTATTGGAAAGCGAAGTCATCTCTTGAGAATAAACATAGAAAACAGTGGACGTTACTTCAGCAGTTTTTATTTTATTTTATTATCATCTTGAAAGCTACTAGTACTATTTAGAAGTGGACTTAATTGTATATAAAACGTGCCAAGTCAATTCCAATTGAATTACATATAATCTGGGGAAGGCAACAACGTACTCTGACTTGTGACTTGCCTAACCTTCCCTTCTCAATTTCTACTGCTTTTAAGGATTTATCTTCTTTAACACGTACGAGGGAAATTGTAAAATGAGAAAATGAGGAACTATTACAAAAAAATCTTTTCATTTTGATAAAAAAGATAAAAATTACTTTCTAACTTTAGAAATAGGGATCTTCCCTTAAACTAATTAATTCCCACGTCACATGTTATTACCTAGATTCACATAGATTTTTCCCATTACCATTTTTTTAATAACAGATCGACGACGTAACGTTAATACTGGAAAATTTGGTCCCAGATATCGACTAGTCAAGTTGTGACTTGTGACATATATATAATTATATTTTGAAATAGACAAGAAAAGGAATAAAGTGATTGGAAAAAAAAAAAGGAGATGGATCTGCCTTCGCTTATCCAAAGAAACTTATATCAGTTTGATTTATAAAATTGTGCAAACCTGACCTGAACTAGAAACGTACAAAAGAAGAACATGATGAGAGTTGAAGCCTGCAGAATCAAGTATAATTAAAGCAACCACCATGAACATTTTGAATATGGGTTTTAAACAAATTGTTAAAAGTGATTAATATTTCTAGTAATGAACTATTTCCAACACTGAGCATAGTATAACATCTTAATTAAGAATCATCTCTTTGTGGCATCACAAAGAGATTCATCAAGTGGATGAATGTGTTGTTGATTCATCTTCTTAAGAACATCCTCTTCCTCGAGTTTAGAAATACAGAGTTGAGAAATGATGAGGGAAAACCAAACAATAAGTGGGGTAAGCAAAAGAATGAGGCCAAAGGGCACCATCCAAAGTTGCCTATTTGTTGGATGATATTTGTGTAGCCACCAACCAAGCAAAGAGCCTCCTATTATGCTTATCAACAAAGATGAGATGAAAATCATAAAGTAATATGACTTTGTTATCCCTTGGTTTTCCCTGTAGTACTCATAATCTCCATTTTCCAACTCTCTAGGTGTTCCCATCTAATTGAATGCCCTGAAATTGAAAATAAAACTGTTCAGATTTCCAAACGAAGGTGAATCGTATGTAACGAAGATTGACCCCAGATATTGAATATGAAAAATAGCAAAAGAAAAACTTGCCTTGAAGTGCTATGAAGGAAGAGGAACTTGGATTGTGATAAAATGGCGATGAGGAGTATGAGTTGTGGAAGGAACTTTGTTAGTGCTAGTAAGTAACTACTGAGGCATACTTATCAGGGCCAGTGTCTTTTGCTTTTGAAGAACAAGGTTGTGATTGTGTATTAAATAGTATGATATTGCATTCGTATCGGGTTTTGACGCTTATTACTCATTGAGGTGGCGTTAACTGGGGTGGAAAGGAGTTGATATTTTATTTGTACGTAGTTAATTAATGGGAATTGTTTGTTTTTAACTTTAGAGTTGGACAACTCTTTTGTTTGAGTATTACATGCCTGGTCATGCAATGCAAACCTGGCTCACTATTCTAGTTTAATTTGGCCCCAAAAGTCAAAAAAGGAAAACATACACAACCTTTCATTTCTGAAAATTAAGCCTTTTATTTTGAGCTTAATTTATTTTATATTCTTTATTCTTTATACATAAAATTCCTTCACTTTTTGGTTATTGATCGTTGGGCTTTTGTTATACTGCTGCAACATACTGTTAGTATCTAATCGTTTACAGTACCTTTTTTTTTTTGTCTAAGAAAGAAGTCTCATCAAGAAAGGAGTATGTGTTCCTTCTATTCACAAACCACCCACACAAATTCGCAATAAATCCTAAAGGTTACTACGTACTGTCATGAATATTAACTACTCTCATGCACGTGTTATATATATGTTGGTGGTCGATCAACCAATGATTAGTTTTCTGATTTCTGCTATCAAATAGAGATTGTATGTAATTAATTAAGCTTTAATTAATTGCTTGGCATACCCAAAAAATAAAGATTAGTCTTCTACTTGTGTACCAACTACTAATTAAAATCTTCATTCCATGCTTGATGAGCTCCTAATTTGTTTGTGCCTTGCCTGAGATACATCATACATTATCACTTTCACACATTGCTGTTTACATTGAAGTTGACCAAGTTCAGAAAAATATTATGCAGTTATATGTGCAGCAGGAGTGCTAGAAGTAGAAACATCGGAAAAATATTTTGTCAAGGCCAACAGAATATATTAAAAGAATGTGTTAAAAAATATGTTTTAACACTTTTCATGATTAAAGTGCAACTTAATCGTTGCAAAGGCATAACTGGAATCTCAGACCTTATGCCTGAACTTAATCTATATGACTTTTAGCAGGACTTAAAATATAAATTAGAACTAATTAATTATAAGCCTTAAGTTAAAATGGTATATTGCATTTTTGTTGGCATGTCATTATTCTGCTTTTCTATTCTGATGCTGTTAAAAATAATAGGGTTATTATAGTGGGTTGACATGTGGGCTTAGGGACATTTGAAAGCTTTGTGTGCTAACATAGATTAGTGATCCCCAAAAAATTGCAAAACAGAGGCTATGAGAATCTCTCTATGACACCATACTCATAGATTATGAACCCATCTACTTCTCTATTGCAAAGTTTTTGGGCTTTTAAACGAACGCACACATGTACACTTCTCTGGGTAATTACTTATCACACTCCATTTCCTTTACTTGGTGCACCCCAAAAAATATACCCTTTTTCTACTCTTCTTTCGAGCAAAACCCTATTTGTCTCTCTATCCCAAACATTCATGAGAGGAATTTCTTGAATTTATTTTTTTAAAAATTATAAAGTGTTCAATTTATAAAATTACATGATAAAAAAAATGTGAAGAATTTTCGAAAAAAAGAAGGACGTGGTCTCATAAATATAAAAAATTCATAATATATAAAAAAATTATAAAGTGTTTAATTTATAAAATTATATGGTGGTGTTAAATGAAATAATAAAAAATTTAAATAAAAACTTAATTGTAAATATAGAAATTTTACTCATTATTATTTACCGAACTCATTAAATAAGTTGTTATATTTTCATGGATCAATATAATAAAATGTACCAGTATAAATCAAAATTAAAAATATAGATATTTTGTAGAATTATTCAAATTTATATTCCAAAAAAAATAAAAATTTCTAAACTATTAATTTTAGGAATGCCACATATGCCATGTCCCTAGTTTTAATTTATGCTTGTTTGATTTTTGGTTGGTATTGTTTGACTCTCGATTTTTTGTCATAAATTTGATATGATATGTCTATTTTTCTCCTAAGTACAGTCTTAGCCGCAGACACTCTTGTCTCGGTTTTAATCAGAATGTGTGCCAAATGAATTGATTCATGTTAAAACATTAAAAACTAATTTTCTTAAATTAGTTTTATAAAACTTATATATTCCAAATGATTTTGTAAAAACGCAAACAAACAGTGTCTCTGTCTCTATACAATTGACAATGAGACATATGGTACATATATAAGGTACAATGAAGGATGACCACAAGGGTGGGACAATGATCAAAAGAAATCTCTGGTTTACTAGATACGTGGACCATTTCCTTTGTGACTTTTGTGCTGTCCATGTTCATCCATAACCCAATAATGCTTATTTTTTAACATTATTATTGATAGAGAGACCCCTCTTAACTGCAAAACATGTGGATATATTTACACGTTTGGGTATATACTTTCGAATTAAAATCTCTTCTTTAATCATCTCACGTTTCTTTTTCTTTAAATCTTTGAAGCTAGCCACAATCGGTTTTCTATCGTACGCTAATTAAAAACAAAACAGAACAGAAAAGCGTTTATGGTACAAGTTTGTTGTATCGTGAGATATTTTTTGACAGTATCGATGTGAAGATATTTTACTACATCTTCAAAATGACGAAACTAGGATTACTAAATCGTCTCATAATTTATTTATAAATATACAACAAAATTGTGGAAAGCTTCAATTAATATTCTTGTAATGCTTTATTATTTATAATTTAACAAACCTAAACATTTTTTTTAATGTATCGCAAAGAATGTTCAAAAATGAATACGAGTTCTATTTTTCAAACCTAAAATCATGAACCCGTTAACTTTAAAATTTAATAATTTCATAGTCAATATTTTTTTTTTTACCTCTTAATTCTTTATTCAACTATATATAATATAACTATGATTAGGTGTATATTTGAATATTAAGCGTGTATGTCACTTAGCATCTAGCTAGTAATAACAAATATTTTTATGAGCTTCCTGTTTCAGTCTTAAACCGACATTTAGCTTAAAAAAATAAATTGTGCATATACTTCTGAATTCAAATGTAGACCATATTGATCGACCTCGACAAAAAAGAAAGTAACTAATGCGAATATGCCAAAAAAACAAGATATATAATGCAGTTTTAATTTCATATGAAGACAATTCTATTAAGTTTCTTACGTCACAAGATCAATATTAATGCTGGAAGATAATTTTTATTGCAAATGCATTAATTTTGCTCCGGATAATCATTGCTGAAAAGGCCTACTCCCCGTTGTGTGGGTGTATATTATTTTTATTTTTCTAAACCACGTGTATCTTTCTATGGTGATAAAAAAAATTAAGTAAAAAGTATAACATTTAATTTAATGAATTATAAAAATAAATCTCCAAAGTTCTGGAGTGTCCTGTCTCTTATTTTCTTCTTTTGTAAGAGTGATGAACCTGTACGTGATTTTGATCTTTGTTGTAATCAAGGTTTATCCTTAATTTCTGTTATAAAATACTTGGTTTTTATTATAGCAATATATGATGGTTGATTAAATTGTGCATCTGGAGATACTTTTCTTTCTTATCATTATTATTAAAAAAAAATTATAGGAACCAAAATTTCATAATAGGACCAAATGTACGTAGATTTAAGCAAAAGAATGTAAAAGAAACATAAATATTTATCTAAAATGTGTACTATTTGTCTATTTTGAATGATTCAATATTATTGTTAAATTATAATTTAAAATTATAGCATGATTAGTTAGGATAAATGTCACTTTTCTTTTATATTTTAATATTTTTTTTCAGTTTTTTCTTTAATTATTTAGAAACTTCATTTTTTTTGAAATAAATATTATTTTTAATTTTATAAGACTATTTGAATAATTTTTTGATTAATTTAATATATAAAAATTATTTTATTGGATTTATTTATCTGAATTATATAATCTAAATAATATAAGAGTTAATAGAGAGACAAATATAATTAGTGAAAAAAATAAGTCTAATGTATAATTAAAAAAATAAGTTAATATTAAGTTTTTTATTAATTTAAATTATTCATTAGATATATTTTTTATGCTATTTTTTATTATGTTAGTTTAATTCCATAATTTTTATGAATTAATTAAAAAATATTTAAAATCACGTTATAATATTAAAAATTACTGATTTTAAAAACATAAAGATGACAATGATACTCTTAAAGAAATGATAAAATTGAATAAAATATAAAAGACATAATACAATAATTAATAATTAGCAGATAAGGTTAAAATTAATATGGGAAGGGGGGTATTAAGGGAAAGCGAAGAAAATGAGGCAATTTCCAGGAAGGTGCGGGAGGAGAGCAAGCAGAACCATTAATGCAAGGGAAACCACATGGCTTGGTTTGGCATTCTTGTGTTTTTGTGTTCCTTCTTTTGATTTGATCCTAAAACAACCACAACAACAACAGAGGGACCACATTCCCACACGATTCAAACACGCACGCACTCTATCTATTCATAATCATCGATCTCTCTATCTTCGACGACATTCCTCATCCGTCGCAAACACAACAATGAGCGGAAAGCCTGCGAGACCTCGTATCTGCGTGGGAAGGTACGAGCTGGGAAGAACCATCGGCGAGGGAAGCTTTGCTAAGGTCAAGTTCGCTAAAAACGTTGAGAATGGTAACCATGTTGCCATCAAAATCCTCAATCGTAACCACGTCCTCCGCCACAAGATGATGGAACAGGCACGTTTTAATTTTAGAAAAATAATAATGCATGCAGGATGCAGCTTTTCTAGTTTCTGCTTCGTCTTCGTCGCCGTATAATTTAAATTATTGGATTTTAATTTTTTTTTTGTCTTTGACGTTGGCAGCTGAAGAAGGAAATTTCAGCGATGAAGATGATCAACCATCCTAACGTTGTCAAAATTTACGAGGTATGTATGACGTACTTTTCTGATCTTCTCTTTGTCTGAACTGAAAGTGTTCTCTTTCGACATGGCAGCTACAAATCTTCTAATAAAATACTACTACTATATTACTGCTAATAATGTTATTATAAAATAAAATCCTGCATTATTTGGCATTTTTATTGGGTGATAATGGTCTTACTAGAACAACCAATGAAACTCAAGCATCTGATATGGTGACTCACGTGACGTGAGTGATAATGTAGCAGAACTTTGGAGTGCGTAAAGCAAATAAAAATAATAAGCCTAAGCTGCTTGGTATTGACATCACATTTTTATATATTACTCACCTAATACAATTTTTTTTCCCTCTTACGTTATATTCTATTATTTCGACTAATTTGTTTAAATTTATTTATTTTAATAAAATAAATAATTATTTATATTTTTAATATATTTGTATGAATTGTTTTTATTTAAAATAAATTATTTTTTTCTTATTTAAATAAATACATTTTATTTATTTATGAAACAATTAATTATTTGATAATTATTTATTTTATAAATATTTATTATAATTTTAAATCAATATTTATAAGTTTTTATTTTATTTTATTGTTAAAAAAAATTAGTAATCAGAAATTATTACTAGAATAACTTCTAAGACATTCAGCAAAAAGAATAACTTATAAGATATTTATTATAAAAAGTACAAATTTATTACACATTAAGTTTTAAAAATTTACAAATTCTGTATTCATATGAAAAAAAAAACGTGAAAGAAAATCTTTTTATTAATTTATAGTATTTCGCTCCACACGTTATTTTTAATTTTAAACTCCCAGTTCATGGTCCTTTCTTGAAAGTGACGTGTTCTTATTTTTCCAAGTTTCACTGACATACTTTTTTTGGTACAAAATGATAAAGTGAATCTTGGAAAATTTACCGATAAAGAAGTACAAGAAGAAATATATATAAAATGAAAAATAATGCATAACGATAATTTTAAAGTTGAAACCACTACGGTATTATGTTATGTTATGCATGTACTGGATAACTGGTCAAAGTCATTAACCGTTCTCTCTTAAAGTATAGGTGATGGCAAGCAAAACAAAGATCTATATTGTCCTAGAGTTGGTTAATGGAGGAGAACTATTTGACAAAATAGTAAGTTAATTGCTCATTTATTTCATATTATATATTTCTTTTCGTACTTTTTTCTCTTGATTGTAAATAAGTACATTGATATTATACATCTAAATGACTTTGCCTCTTAATTTGATTTCTAGGCTAAAAGTGGTAGACTTAAAGAGGATGAAGCAAGAAGTTATTTCCACCAACTTATCAATGCAGTTGATTACTGCCATAGTAGAGGCGTGTACCACAGAGATTTGAAGGTCTATCATCTACCATAATCCTCTCCCCGTAATTTAATTAACAGATTCATTGATAAGTCATTTGTGTAAGCAGGAATCAATTATTTTCCTTCTTGAGTTAATTTAAGGATATCCGACTCATTCAATATTCAATATTGTACTTTGCAGCCAGAGAATCTTCTTCTGGACTCAAATGGTATTCTGAAAGTTACAGATTTTGGATTGAGTACGTATGCACAGCAGGTAAGAGTGTAAGACTATATACATATATACACATATCTGCCATACAATTAGCTTATGTGCATGTTATGGTTTTCTGATTTGGCCATTGGAACTATAGCCTATAGGTATTGAAACTTGAAAGCATTCCCCATTAGTTGCTAGTTGTTATTGACATAGAACATGTTTCAATACAAGACTAGAAGTGTTTTTAACAATTTTTCTATCAAAAAATGTTCTATATTTCCAGTAAAAAAATAATTCTCAAAAACACTTCTAATTTGTATCAAACAGACTCATAATGGAATTCCTTCAAATGTCTCAACTGTCTGATCTTCACTTTCATTTGCATAAAATTAGGACCTTGTTTTAATTCTTAATTATCTATTGCAGGAAGATGAAATTCTCCGCACTGCTTGTGGAACTCCAAATTATGTTGCTCCTGAGGTACCTATTTTATATTTTTGTGGATCAGATGGAAGAGTAAGATTTGTCCCTAAAACTGCAGTAAATGTAATGTGATATGCAATTTGTGTTAGGTGCTTAATGATAGAGGTTATGTTGGTTCTGCATCTGATATCTGGTCCTGTGGAGTCATTCTCTTTGTGCTTATGGCCGGGTACTTGCCCTTTGATGAGCCAAACCATATGGCACTGTACAAAAAAGTAAGTAATTTCAAAATATTATTATCCATGAGGAGGAGTATGAAAGAAAAGTTACTAAATGTGAACATCTTTTCCAGATTGGCATGGCTCAATTTACATGTCCATCATGGTTTTCCCCTGAGGCAAAGAAACTATTGAAGCGTATTCTTGATCGAAACCCTTTAACAGTGAGTTCTGAACCAAAAGTTTTCTTATTTTTACATGTACTACTTTCTTTTGGGCCCTTTTGTCTTGATTTTCTTCTTTGTGGATTCTAGTCTTGTAATTTCCCTTCAATATCTTTTTAGGTGGTTAAAGAGTATCTTGCGGTTGGAATATACTTTTTTAAAAAAAATTAAAATTGGGTTGGTTTTTGCAGAGGATAAAAATTCCTGAACTCTTAGAAGATGAATGGTTCAAAAAAGGATACAAACGAGCAACTTTTACAGAGGAAGAGGGTGTCAATGTAGATGATGTTGCTGCTGCTTTCAATGATTCTAAGGTGCTGTGTTTTTGAAATTATTTCTATCCATTTTTTATTTACTTTGCAAAGAGATTTTCTTATTATACTTTGGAAATACAAGAAAGAATCTGTAGAAGCTGTTTCCTATGTGTAATTTATTTGTTCTCTTTGATATGCAGGAAAATCTTGTGACAGAGAGAAAAGAGAAACCAGTGTCAATGAATGCTTTTGAGCTCATATCTAGGTCACAAAGCTTCAATCTTGATAATTTGTTTGAGGAGCAGACTGTAAGTAAAAAATAGTATTCTTTCATCATGCTACAATGTTATGCATTATAAAGTTTTTATTCAAATCACAAGTCACTTTGAAAATTGTGAACTACTTGGTTGGTTTCCGAATCAAAATTTGTTTGATTTATGTTTAATTAAGAGCCTGATCTGAATTCAGTTGATTTACAAAATACCATTGATAATGAGATGTAATAATTCTTTCAAGCTAATGATGCTTTGTTCTCCATGTTGTTTGAACTCAAAACAGAAAGGGATGGTTAAGAGAGAAACACATTTCACCTCACAGCGCCCTGCGAATGAAATCATGTCAAGAATTGAGGAAGCTGCCAAGCCTCTGGGATTTAATGTACACAAGCGAAATTATAAGGTTATAATATTTCTCAGTACAAGTATTGTCTGCATTATTTATGTTCCAAGAGCTATCTTTCACATGATTGATTTTTGTATAGGAGGAAGAGTAAGACTAATACACTAAATTAGTCTCTATAGTTACAAGTATTGTTAATTTAATTCTTTATATCTCACACAAAAAATTTGACTTTGACAGGTATCCATTAGTTTAGCCCTTAGAATTGGCACTACTAGTCAGTTTTGTCAATTTCAAGAACTAAAATTTCCCTTTTCCTAGTTTTAAGGACTAGATAAAATAATCAGTGATTAGAAATTGAGGGATTCAATTTAATGGTTTACTCAATTTAGATTTATATGCTGCAGATGAAGCTGCAAGGTGATACGAGCGGAAGGAAGGGTCATCTTTCTGTGGCTACAGAGGTACTGAGCCATTCCTTAATGATTGTAGGCCTTTCATTTGTTAAGGAATTGTGTGTCTAAGAATATTAATAATATTCAGTTTCTTCCTCTGTTGCTTTATTCATCTAATTGCTGAGATATAGTGATGAGATGAATTCTTTATAAGCTAATTTCTGGTCAAAGGATATGTATTTGACTTTGACCTGACTTATGGTTACAGGTTTTTGAAGTGGCTCCCTCCTTGCACATGGTGGAGCTGCGAAAGACTGGGGGTGACACACTAGAGTTTCACAAGGCATGTCAACATTTTAATTGTGACTTCATTTGGTTATCTTTTCATTGATGGCTTCAAGCATTTTATGAACAATGACATCATGCCAACTTGTCAATTTCTAAGTTTTGTTGGTCATTGGTGCTAACCTTATTTGCAGTTCTACAAAAGCTTTTCATCATCATCAGGGTTGCAAGACATAGTGTGGAATTCTGAAGCAAAACAATAAATTAATTAAGAATCATCAAGGTACTCCTTTCCTCTATCTTTCCCATGCTATATATGTGCTCAAACTCATTTAGTGATTTTCTGTCTAAACGATTCGTTTATTATGTCGCAGGTGTACGTGCATGCATTATCATCACAATTTTGTTCATGGAAGAAGATCAGGCACTTTTTTTTTTGTTTTGTTTGATAGGGAAAAACAAAACTTAGATCGTACTAAACTTAAGAGTGTATATTTCCTTGAACTTTTATTATTTTATTCATAATATATCATGACCTTAATATTAATTCGATGGTGCAAACAGAAATCAGTACACTTTCTGATTTTTTTGTTTTTTCATAAAAAGAAAATAAATAGTAATGAGAAATCAACTACAACTAAGAATTATGAAGAAACATAATGCTGTTAAAAGTCTATCCTCTCAAATGATGTAAACTCGAGAAACCTACCAATCTTATTTATATATATGAGAAGTCGGTTACATGACGGAGAAATTGGTTACATGATTGAACATAAATAAATAAAATATTGAATTTGCTCATGTTTTGAAAGAGTTGGCTTAGGCTTTATTGGTTAGATTATGTTTGATGATTGTGTTTTAAAATAATTTTTTTTTAAAATGAAAAAAATTAAAAAACTGTTTGATGAATACGAGGAGAGAAACGGATTCATATATAGATAATTGACATTGACAAATAATCAAAAAATTTCAGAATATAACCACGATTACATGAGATTTTCTTTTTTATTTAGGGATTACATGAGTTTTTCTAAATAATCCAATTCATTTCTTTTTATATTTTTTAGATTAAATATATTTTTATCTCTAAAATAATTAATAGCTTTTATTTTTTGCCCCAATAAAATTTTCAAACACTTTGATCCCTGGTTTTGTTTTCCCGTTCAGGATTATAGTTTCTGCAAGCCTCTTTTGCCTAATTTATATATATAAAAAAAAAAAAACTAAAATAAAAGAGAAGTTGCTTCCTGCACCTACAACTTTGCTTTCTGCACATTTTGAAGTTTCCAAAACACCTCATCTGTAACCTAGAATTACATTTTAAAAAGACTAATCCGAAATAGAGATGCATAAAGTAATCCAGAAAATTTAACTGAGAAGTTTTAAAACCGAAGAGCCATCTTTTTTTTTTTTACCGAAAAACATAGTCATATGATTTCATTGATAAGCAAATGATTGATACAATCCGGAGAAGTAGCATAGAGCCGAGACACCGTACTCTTATTTATAATGATAACTGAGAATTTTGAGTACACATACGGCTGATATAACAATGATAGAAACAAGTACATTGATTAGTTCCACCTTTGTTAACAATAACGCATTCTGCGGCGGCCAAGGCCCCTTGAATAAGTCTGTACAAAGAACTTTACACTCGTGGAAGCCGCGACTATGCTTTGAAACCGTTTTCACACATATTGTATTTGCAACCACTTCACTGGTGATTGAAACAACAACGGCAAAGTTAATTTGCGAAGAACAAATACTGAAAACTTATGCATTCATAGAGAATAAAAATACAATTTAATACTTCAAAAAAGATAATTTCTGATTAGTATTGATAGTATAAACCATCAGCTTATAATATATAACAAATAAGTTCATAAAAGAGTCAATATATATCAAGAATTTGTGAACATGAGATAATGAGGAGTAAAGCAAAATATTGCGTGAAAGACATCTTAGCCATCTCCGAACACCAAAATCTTGACGAGACAAATATACTTGAATTCTAGTAATACTATCAATGTGGTTCGATCTGCACTACAAACAACACATCAATTTATATAAAAAAAAAATTGTCCAAAATTTAACAATTAATTAATGAGAATAAATGTAGTAACATAGTTTTATAAAACTATTTAAAAGTGATATAAATTATGATTGTCCGACATTAAATGAATGTTACTGGAAAGTATATCCATTTGTTGTCGTTTGTAAAGTAAAATGAATAAATAAATTGGATGTTCACTTGGTAAGAAAATTAACTAATTTCACTAAATTGTGTTATTTCTCTAAACAAACATTTTTCTTAAACTATTTTCATTGTAATTTGATACCAAACATGAATCCTTTAGTAAATTAAAGGTATTTTTAAAGATAATTTATTAGGACAAAAATGTTTTTTTCTTATATTTAAGAAAAAAAAAGATTTTTTTGGTTTATAAAAGAGAATAGAGGGAGTAAATAGACAAAAAAATATTTAATTTTATTCATTTAATATTTGCTGTAATTATATTTAATGTAATTTAATGAATTAAATATAACATTTAATATATTTAATACATAAAATAAATGACATTAAATGAATGTATTCAAAATACAATTACTATCCCTCTGGTAATACCTACGCCCTAGAATAAGATAGAATATACACGTATGATAAATATGATAATAATGTGTTTAACTTTGATCATATTTGATGTGCATTATATAATAATAAAATAATATGAATTATATTTAAATAAAAAATAGACATCCTTACTCTCTATGATATATGAAATTCATTTGTTATTTGTTTGCATACAAATATTAAGAGGAGAAAAAGTTAATCCTATCCTATTGATATTAAATTAAACAATAACTATCCTACCATATAATCTCCTGTTATACCCACCAAATGTATCCTTATAATTATAGGACAATCACACAAGTCAATATAAATAATTAATAACTTGGTTTTATTATCTTTTTTAAATAAATATTACTAATGTACAATTTTTTTCTTATTAAGAATCAATAACATATTATGGGTGATGTGAAAAACATTAAGATCCTAAGAAATATAAAAAATATTATTTTTGTGCCTATAAAAATAATACATATTTTTGTAAATAATAGTGATAACATTTTTAATCAAAAATTTTGAGCATCACAAAAAAAAATGATTTAGCAATGGAAAATTACTCCAAAATTCACAAAATCTGTTGCTATTTATAATAAATGACGAGATAGTGACAATTAAATCCATTGTAAAAAAGCCTGTCACTTAATGTGACTAGCGACCGAAATGAAGGAAATGCTAGTGTTTCGGTCATTAATTTTGTCACACCCTCTAATAGAAAAATTCCTTCTAATTTTGTTTATAATTTGCATTTTTTAAGTCTAATACGAGGACAATTAATAGAAGAAAACATTAAATATTTCATAAGAATTTTAAAATAATTTATACAAGGATCAATTATACTACTAAAAAATCGTGATTTAACGATCAAAATTATCGATAACTAATAACAATTAAATTCATGGGTAATAACTATTGAAATTAGTGACAAAAAATTATAAATAATATATAATGATCAAAATTAGCAATTGAATACTGAAATATATAACTTAAACATCAAATTTTTGATTGTTGTATAATGATAGAATAATTTTTTATCGTTAACATTAATGATTTAAGGTTTTCTGATAAATTTTTTTGTTGATATATTTAATAACAACAAATATTCTTAATTTTTGGTCACTAAATATTTTTTTTCTATTCCTTTTAAATTATGGCTTATAATAAGAATCACCGAAGTATAATTTTGATCATATCCGAAACTTGCCACCTTCAAATTCCCTTGAACCCTTGTTTTGAGTGTTTTGACTTTGGTGGCAATGGAATTCAAACATTGGCACAGTGATTTCATGTTGAAAAGTCCATTCAATCCTCTTGTGTTTGTTAAGGAGCAAGCAATAGCTATATTTTATCAATTGTTTCATTGGAAAGCAAAGAAATTTACATGCATGACATGAGAGAAGTAGTAGCTTCAAGTGCAACTGCAAGCTTTTTTATAAATTAACCACTTGGACAGGTACAGGCATTGAAGTTATATCCATCATGTCTATACTGTCAAAAAATTACATTTATTGACAGAAACCTATTGTTGATAGATACTGATCATGTCTAGAAAAATAAGTGTACTATTGTTGATATTGTTTCGTACCCAAGTGTAACTTTATAATCTAGAGTATTCAGTGCCTGTGATAATCATAAGTTACACTGATCCCTATATACATCCTAGTTCAGTATCAATGTATAGTTTAAGTATATAAATTGAAAAGAAAATAGATGAACTTGCAATGCATTTCATGTCCAAATGAGACAAATGAATGCCTGAAAAATTAACCGTCATGGGCTTGGCCACGTACTATGTACAACATCGATTGGATATCATATTGGACAATCCTTTCTGAAAACACCAAAATTCATTTTACTTTTGGTAATTGAGATACAATGAAGTTAAAGATGAATGAATATTAAAAAATTGAAGAACCTTTGAGAACCAAAAGCATGGGAATTGGACACTGAAAGGAATACGTACTTAGATTAAATATTAGTTAGAGTTGTTAATGGTTAGTAGTTAGTAAGTGGGGCTGTTACTTCTTAAAAGATTCTGTTTTGTTACCTCTATTATATAAATATTTGACATGGAAATAACAAGCAATGTTCTCTATCAAATGGCACTGGAAAAGTCAATGAAGAATACACAAATTGCGAACGGCAAGATTAGCTTCTTGGCTTCATACAAGAACCCAACCCTACTATGTTGATGAAACAAAGGTTTATTTTTATTTTTATTTACAAATGTTAATTTATTAACTTTTGTTAAAAATGTCAATGAAGAAGAGTTCGATTTCGCAGTTCATCCCTTCCCATCTCCCTTTTACTTTTTCAACAATTATTCAACTACCTTGTATCTCATGATGAAGATGAAATGGAGGCTTTGTTGATGTCTCAAGAAGATCGCTGAGTGAGACAAAAACAACAAGAGTCTTATGTCAACCTCTGCAGAACGTGCAAGATTGCAAGCTAATTTCATCCAAATTCAGCAGCAGCATTATCGAGGCAGAGGAAGATGTAACAAATTTGACCACATTATTGTCAAGTGTGTGGTAAATTTGGCCACATTGCACTCAATTGTTATCACAGGTTTGACCCTCATTTTCAAGAAGATTCTGTCCCACAAAATAAAAATGACATGATTGCTGGAAGTACAACTATGGTAAGTGAATTAGAGAACATTGATGATCCAAGTACATCAGATACAAAGACCCTTTATGACCCTTCTTAATTGGTACCCAAATTCTAGTTCCACCAATCATGTAACTCTTTATTCTTCAAACCTTATGGTGAAAGCTCCATGCACGGGTGACGATAAGGTCAAATTAGTAGCCAATGGAGTGATTTTAGTTCATTGTTATTCTGTCATTCAAAATTAATTGTGATTTGGATGTGATTTTTTTCCAACAATTATAAATGACATTTCACATAATCACTAGCCTGTCAACTTTGTAATCAACATGTACAATCTTGTATTACCTATTTGTAAGATGTAAACTATATCTATAAATATTATCATTTATCATATACCATATAGTATAATAATGGCCTCTAATTTATGTAATATATAGTCTCATTTGGATTTCAAATGAGTACAAACCCTTGCTTCCTTGTAAACTTTGCCTGGTTTACAATAGTAACCTTTGCTTGGATTGCAATGACTATCCTCTGAGCAAATGCACAAGCCTTCTAATGCACACCCATCCTTCAATATTGTCACTCCATCCTTTATCCCAAGCATTTGGTCTGTCCAAGTACTTGAGAAAAGTCCTTGCAAATCATACTTCTCTTTAACCCTTAAAAAATTCTCTACATTTTTGTACTTCTTGATGGCTCCTTCAAATGCCAAGTTCCTATTCTTACCCCAATGAGGTAGACCTCCATATTTGAAAATCCCAAGTTGTTCAATCTCTTCTAGAATATCTTCATAAAGCCTAGGAGTCATTGGATCCTTGCTACGGTAGTAAGTGATATCAATGTCTAAAGCATCCTCTTGCTTCCCCAAGTAGGCACTTGAAGCCTTCACATAACGCATGAGAATTCCATTGTAAAGCTCTATGCCACACAATCCCTTCGGCTCCAATTGAACTAGCTTTTGCACATCTTCAATAAAGTTTTTTACAACAGACAAACTGATGCTGAATGTGGTTTGGTGAAAGAACTCTCCTTTCACCCTAGAATCCCAAGCACATGCTGTGATCTTTCCATCTTGAAGACTATCCAAACATGACCCAGATGCCTGAAGACGGTTCTGAAATCCAATTACAGGGTATCCACTGAAGATTATACCTGCAAGTATTAAATATAAAACAAATGCTTTAGCTTGCTAGCTAAATTGGTTTTTTTTGTTATGGTATAAAATATTTAATTTACTATCATATTTTGACTTAGATATATATAGTACCATTGTTAGTAAGTCCATAAGCTGTTGAGATGAGGGTATTCGTTGTGGTCTTAGCACCTATGCACTTTCCATCGGCATCACTAGTCGATTCTTGAAGACCCTCTGCGGCTCCATTAAACCGAAAACATAAAATAATGTTTAGTTAGCAACATGAAAATAATTGATGTTTACTTTTACCTGCATGCATGCTTGCACCAACGCGTTAAATAAAATAATGAAGGGTTAAACATGGTTTTTTATTTCTTAAATAGGATAACATTTTTTTTTTTTGGGTTCCCTAAAAATAAATTGTCTCTTTTTTATTTCTTCCATTTATGAAAATGTTTGTTTGATACATTTTTAAAGATAATTGACAGAGAAAAATGATGATTTATTTTTAAAAGATAAAAGCAAACTAAAATAAAATTTTGATCTCTTATCTATATTTTTTTTTAAATAAAGTGAAACTTTTAAACTTAAAAGACCAAACAAATCTTACTCTATGCATATAGTTTGTGAATTTCAATTGAATAAAGCTAGAGACATACCTGTGGTTCTTATGATAGCTAATACAATTGAAGGAGTGGAACGAAAAGGAATAAAATCGTAAAGACCATTGCCCGATGTATTCAATGGAATACGATCATCAACACGGTACATAACCTTGCGTTGACTTGGGTACCACGTTATATCCGCAAACTCATGTTCATATCCAAAAGTTGCTACTTGATCTCCCAAATCTGAGTCATTTTTTGCCACATAGGTGATGGATCGCTTGAAGAGTGGTTCTAGTTTTAGAGTCATCTGGAAAAAGAGATTAGCAATCATCACACGGTGCCTCACACATAGACGTGAAATACTTTATTGCATAGTTTTCTTTCATATTACATATGGGAAGAATATATTGTTAAGGAAGATTACAATAGTTTATAGTAAAATTACTAAATATACTTTTTCTTTGTAAAATAGGTGTTTGATGTAAAGTTTTTTAACTTTTCATGCAAACGCTTGCTTGCCACGTTAACCAAGTCTTAAAAAAACGAATGCATTTAATAGTAAGTCCCTTTCAACCAAAGTGGAATTATAAATAGAGTTTGCTTGATTAACATTTTGAATTTTTTTTTTTGCTTTATCGGGTTAAATTTCTAAATTATTAGATAGAGTCTAAGACAACACTTGTCCCTTATCGTAAACGTAGGTACGTGTTATTCTTCAATTATGAAAGTAACTTACAAAAAGTTCCAGTGTAAATCAATATGTTTCCAAAAGGTTTTAAGAAATAGTTGAGAAAATAAATAATTTTTTTTAATTTTTATTAACAAGCATAATGTATCACATCCAAAGAAATAAACATAGTTTATAAGACGTAACCAATAAAGTATAATAAATCCTAATGAGCATATGTTGAAAATCACATTTGTTCAAATAACAACAATTTGATCTCACATGTGATATGTCAAGCATTATTCAACGAATCCTAATTTTCCAATTGTGGCTACTTATATTTATTAAAATTATGATTATTTACAATAATGGTTAGGTTCACGCGTTTCTCTGCATCATTGATAAGCCTTATACACAATGATTACAAATCACACTTGTTGCATTATTGGAGATATATATTTGTTTCTTCAAATGTTATTTAAAATTGAAAATATATTTTCACAATATAAAAACTTAAAATATATTTAACAAAATAATTAAAAAATATAGACATAAAATATTTCTTGCTATCAAAAACAATATCTTGATATGACCTTTTCATGAGGAATCCATAATATAAAAATATTTTACATTTTTTTTTATATATTGCAAACTGCATAAAGTATTTCTTTTTGTTTTTTTGTTTTGTAGCAGCTAGCCTAAAGTTTTTTTTTTTTTTTAATAATTATTAGAATTAGAACCATGGCAGGTTCCCACGAAAGTACTAATGTCGAAGATTTGAATTTAAATTTGAAAAAATAAATTGAGAATTGAAGTAGTACTGAATTGAACTGCAGTTCATGTATTTTTCTTACATGCGCTCCTGGAATTTGGTGATAGCTGACTACACCAGGACATGGGTCGCCAATAATTTTTAAAAAGGAAGATATCTCAGACATTTGTCCACTATAATATGTAATTCTTCGATTAAAACAAGAATATTTGATTTTTTTTATTATGAAATTACTAAATCTTTTATAAAATAAATTAATCCAAATACATAATGTTTCATTTTTTCTCTCAACATACCAGTTAATTAGTCCTTAAATTTTTTTATATGTATTAATTAATTTTCAAAATTATAAAACTCGTGTTAAATCATTTCACAGGCATTTCTTTTTTAGATATTATACTTTTCTCACATAACAGAATTCATTTATCTGCTGCTGCATTTATTTATCTATTTATAGTGATGGTTAGCTAATCAATTATTTGCTGTTGTATTTATTCATTTATGGCAATGGCATGTTATAAGTCAATGTCATAATAATTATCACAAGGATTTTCTCGATTGCGACTTTGAAAAGGGACCGAAAATTTTCCACATTCTTACAGTGACAGAAGTTTCGGGACTTGGGTGAAAATCTTAACATGTATACAGCTAGCTTTTTTTTTTTTTTCTTTTTCTTTACCTTGTAATTTTATATAGCAGTATTTAGAAGAATGCAAACACATTTTTTTAAATTTATTACATTTCACTAGGTTTGTGCATATAAAATGAGAATTAAACCACAACAGATATCAAACAAAGAACTAGCATATAAATTAATTAAGAAGATAGAGATCAGATCATGCATACCTGTGAAATAACTCCTAGCACACCAAGTGAAACTTTGGCAGCATTTAGGTCTTCATTTTGTTCATTGATGATCTCAACCTTAGCATAACCATCTTCAGGACCAGAAGGCCTAACAATCCTAAGCTCCACCACATAATCATGAACAGAGCTTCCTTTACCCCACAAAGTGCTTCCATGAGCACCAGTTCCCATGAGCCCTCCAATGGTCAAACCCCACCAATATGGTGCATAGGGCAATGCCAACCCTACCTTTGAAGCCTCATTGATGAGTTCCTTCAGTGTCACACCACTCTCCACACTCATTGTCCTTGCTTCCACATCAACCTTCACTATTTTGTTCAGATATTTGGTGCTTATCAGCAACCCATCTTGGCCTTCTGGGCACACCAGTTTGGGGATGCTGTGGGAATAACGGGTTGCTACTTTCATTTTGGTTTTGTTTCTGGTTGCTGATGCAACCACTGACACAAGCTCTTGCTCGGTGGTTGGGTACAACACGTGAGAGGCATGGCAGATGCTTCGATCTGGGAACATGCCATAGGAGTTTGTGATGGTGCATGTTGTGTTCTCTGAGGTGGTGCACTTGATTGGATCCTCTGGAGGAGTAGAGAGCACCACTAAGAATAAAAGAAAGACAAGAGTAGTTGATCTGAAGGCTTTGTTTGACATCTTTTTTAAGCATAATAATGGTGCCATGGTTCAAGGTTTTGAACTTTAGTGTTTCTGTGACCTTGTAGTTGTAGACCATATATATATATATATAATATTGTTTGAACCCTGATATAATTAATTATCATACACCCCAAAATCCCAAAATGAGGTGCAATGATAAAAGGACAAGAGAGAAACAGTAATGTATCAATTAAGAGAAATCATGAGGAGTATACCGGATGCTCACAAATTATTTAATGGATTCACCTTGCTTATATATAAAAAAAAAATCATGAGGTGTATTCTTTATTATTACACATGACAACAAGTAGGTCTCAGGACTATTTTAATTTGGAACGATGAATTTTTGTTGGTTTAGTTGAGTCTAGCCTAGCAACATTCTTACACCTGTCCTAAACTTGAGACTTAAAATAAGAAAAATAAAAATAGATTAAGTGTTGCTATGCCTTCAAACTTTCTCTATGCTGCCTTTGAAATGAAGGGTTTAAAATACACAATAATGATATTTACATACTCGTGAATTTTACATTGCTTTCTATATATTTCATTTTTCATTTTATCTTTTTATTTTTTTTTATTGTATCACCAATTACATCTCTTTTTTTTTTGTTTTTTTTTTCTTTTTCTATCTTTCTCTTCACGCAAGATTATTAATACTCCTCTAGAAGTCTCCAATAATCATTATCTTGAAAATAAATAAGTGATCATGATCCTGCACTTTGGCCACTTATAGATAGTTGAAGCCAACACACCTCCACACATATTTCAACATATTATATTTCTTGTCATATCTATGGCAGTTGTTGTAACCGGAGCCTATATGAAATTTGCATAGTTCTGTGTGCTAGAAATTTTAATTGATTTTTTTTCTTTTGCTCTCTCTGTTTGAGATTAGAAATATATTAAAAATACACTTATTAAAATATATCTAGTCAGATTCAAATTACTTAATAAAATATTATGAAATTTTTAATAAATAATTAAAATATTTTATTTTCTATTTTTATTTGAGAGCAAAGTGTCTAAAATTATCGTTACTTGCATTTTAACAAGACTTTTGTTCTCTAAATACAACCATTTCCGGTAATTTTTCTTTACTTTCTCCACTTCAACTATGAAATCAAAGGACTTGATGTAATATTATGATGTAGTTAATATGAAAGAAACTAATGGAAATCAAAATAACGATATCAAAATGCTTAATTAATTACCAGTGAGGCTTAAATAAGAGACAGATTGATAAGTAAATTATCGATACCAGAATATTGAAAGAGACTAAAATTCTTACTTAGAAAAGTGGAGAAAAAAATTGCAAAGTGATGGACCAAATTAATGGTGGTCAACGTAACCTTGTTGGGTGTCGAGGCTTCATGCAATCTGTGAACCAGTGCAATTTCCCCTGTTAATTTGAACATATATATACAATATGTTTGATGCATTTTTATTTTTTTAAGAAAAGACTTCATTATTAACACCCCCTGTATTAGCTTATACGAATTTGCACATTCACCTGAAGCCACAACCTGCATCTTCTTTGTCATATTTTACTTGTTTCTCTTCAGGCAGAAATCCCTGTTGATCAAATGGAAACGTCTTTTTATTTGCAGGGTCAGATTGCAAATTTAAATTAACTTTTCATCAACATGTTTTCTCTGATAATTAAGGTCCTTATTTCTTCCTTTTTCACCCAATTTCTTTCCAAATCCAGCATTGCTTTGTAATTAACACTTTAGGATATTCATAGCATTCAGCTTCACTCATGTACGATATAGCAGCTTGTATCCTTAAAACTTTGTAATCATGACCAAAACATTTTATTTTTAATCATTTGAAAGATGTAAGTTATTATATCTATAAATAGTATCGCTTAGCATATTGCACCAATGTCCTTTCTGATAAATTGGGTCTCATTTCAAATAAGTACAAACTCTTGCTTTCTTGTAAATTTTGCCTGGCCTGCAATAGTAACCTTTGCTTGGATTGCAATGACTATCTAGTGAGCAAATACATTACCCTTCTAATGCACACCCATCCTTCACTATTGTCACTCCATCTTTTAGCCCTAACACTTGGTCTGTCCATGTACTTGAGAAAAGCCCATGCAAATCATACTTCTCTTTAACCCTCAAAAAATTCTTCGCTTTTTTGTACTTCTTGATGACTCCTTCAAATGCCAAGTTCCTATTCTTACCCCAATGAGGTAAACCTCCATATTTGAAAATCCCAAGTTGTTCAATCTCTTCGAGAATGTCTTCATAAAGCCTAGGATTCATTGCGTCTTTGCTACGGTAGTAGATGAAATCAAATTCTAAAGCATCCCCTTGCTTTCCCAAGTAGGCACTTGAAGCCTTCACATAACGCATGAGAATTCCATTGTAAAGTCCTAATACACATAATCCCTTCGGCTCCAATTTAACTAGCTTTTGCACATCTTCAATAATTTTTTTTGCAACGGGCAACCTAATGCTAAACTGTGGAGCATTGCTTTTTTTTGGTTCTCGGTCATCACAGAAGCATGGAACACTTGTTATGATTGGTTACAATTATCTATGACTCTTCCCTATGTGGCTGCTGATCATTTTTATCAACACATACTTATAGAAGCTAATGAAATCAAACAAGCCAGATAGAAGATAGTGTGGTGTGCGATCATATGGGTGGTATAACGGACTAGAAATGATATTGTGTTTAACAATACTACATTCCAGTTGCAAAAGTTGGTGCATGATATATTATTTTTCGCTTGGAACTGGATAAAGGCCTCTGACGCATCGTTCAGTTATCCTCTCACACAGTGATGTGATGGTTTGTATCATAGGGGCCTAAACAATGACATAGCTATGTATTTACGAGTTTCGTGTATGTATGGTATATAGTTTTTTTTTTTTGGTAGATACAAAGAGTGTGTTTTTACATAAATATATTTATAGAGTGATATATTATGGCATTGGTAGGTATTGTGAGAAAATGATTTTTTTTTTAATCGATTGTGATTTTATTGCTTCCGATTATAATTTTGGTAACTATAACCTAAACAATTTACAACAGACCTTTCTGATTCAGTCTAGGATGAAATTTTTAATTTTATTTATTGTATGATTTTCATTTCTCATGCCTTAACTTTATATTTTAATATTCATATATATATATATATATATATAATTATGTGTTTGAGAAAAAAAAATAGAACAAGCCCTTCACCCTAGAATCCTCCCCACATGTTGTTTTCAATGCATCTTGACGACTATCCAAGCATGACCCAGATGACTGAAGGTGGTTTTGAAATCCAATTACCGGGCATCCACTGAAGATTATACCTCAAGTATAGTATATAAACAAATACTTTAAAAGTTTGATAATGATGCACTGGTTTATTATTTATTATTTATATAATCTTTAAAATAATTTTATAAAAATTAATTGATTTATCTTAATATAAATATCTAATATAGAGTTATTATTGACTTTACACATTTATTCTTAATAAACTCATACTTTAGTTTACTAAATTGATATTTTTTGTTTTAAGTATACACAGTTACTATCATAATTTGACTTAGCTAGCTAGTACCATCGTTAGTGAGTCCATAAGCGGCGTTGATGAAGGTGTTCGTTGTGGTATTACCATCAATGCACTTTCCATTGGCATCTTTAGTGGATTCTTTTGGATATCCTCTGTGATGCCATCAAATAAATAAACAAATTTTAGCAACATGATTAATATTCTCATTTGCTTTTATTACATGTGTTAATGTGCATGCATGCTTGCACACCATAATATAAAGTAAAATATTGCATGTATATATATTATAAATAAAGATTTGTGTACATTCCTATTCCTATTCCTATGTTACAAACATCTTAAAGAGAGAAAGAGAAATAAATATAATTATAATAGATGATATAATTTGATGAAAAAAAATAGATAAATAGAAAATAAGGATGTTAACTAGATATTTGACATTTGGATTTTAAAAAATCAATAGTCATATACTATACATAAATGTATCAACGAGGGAATGTACATCAATTAGTTGAGATGTATGAATATGGTAAACCTTATCCATGAAAGTTTAATATACTATATATAAAGATTGTGAATTTCAATTAAATAAAGCCAGGCAGATCATGATCACCTTTAGTTCTTATTGAAGCCGATGTATTTGAAGGAGTGGAACGGAAAAAAATAAAATCGTAAAGACCGTTGCCCAATGTATTAATTGGAACACGATCATCAACACGATAGAGAACCTTGCGTTGACTTGGGTGCCACGTTATATCTGCAAACTCATGTGCATGCCCAAAAGCAACTACTTGGTCTCCCAAATCTGAATCATTTTTTGTCACATATGTGATGGATCGCTTGAAGAGAGGTTCCAGTTTTAAAGTAATCTGGAAAGTGAAAACATATATAGATGAGCAATCATCAATATAATGTCTCATTTTCAAAGCTTGGTTTCAAGAAGGGTAGGCAACAAATTAAGGATAGATGGTACGTACCATACCTGTGAAATAACTCCCAGCACACCGAGTGATACTTTGGCTGCATTTAGATCTTCATTTTGTTCACATAGGACCTCAACCTTAGGATAACCATCTTCAGGACCTGCAGGCCTAACAATCCTAAGCCCTACCACATAATCATGGACAACACTTCCCTTCCCAAACAAAGTGCTTCCATGAGCACCGGTTCCCATAAGTCCTCCAATTGTCAAACCCCACCAATATGGTGCATATGGCAATGCCAACCCTACCTTTGCAGCCTCATTGATGAGTTGCTTCAGTGACACACCACTCTCCACAGTCATTGTCCTTGCTTCCACATCAACCTTCACTATTTTGTTGAGATACTTGGTGCTTATTAACAACCCATTTTGGCCTTCTGGGCACACCAATTTAGGGATGCTGTGGGAATAACGGGTTGCTACTTTCATCTTAATTGGTTTTGTTTTTGGTTGCTGATGAAACAACTGACACAAGTTCTTGCTCAGTGGTTGGGTACAACACTTGAGCAGCTTTACAGATGCTTCGGTCAGGGAAGGAGCCAAAGGAGTTTGCAATAGTACAGTTTGTGTTCTTTGAAGTACTGGTGCACTTGATTGGATCCTCTGGTGGAGTAGAGAGCACCGATGAGAATAAAAGAAAGACGAGTTGATCTGAAAAAAGGCTTTGTTTGACATCTTGTTAAAGCATAAAAACGGCATGGTTCAAGGTTTTGAATTTATGTGTTTTTGTGATCTTTAAGCGCACAATATATATATATAGTTCTTAAATTGCGTATCATATCAAGTATATGAAGCTGTTTTTTTCTTACTAAGGATAAGGAGTAGTAATGTATAGAGCAAAGATAGTGGGACGCGAAAAAATTCCACAAAAAATTCCACCGAAGATATATTGTAAGACAGGTACGCCTGCACTTGACAGCACACACAAACAGATTCCAAATGCTTCCCCACCCACTTGCCCACATGCACTTGTTGGATAAAATGACCACACGACTAAAGCACTATCATTTGTATTTGTAGCTAACTATTACTAGTCTAGTACCATTACAGTAGTGTTAAAATGAGTAATTATATTTACACACTCATTATAAACACCCCATCAATATTTCTGGTTTATTTTTATCTCTTTCTTCTTACATACTATATTATCAATCAAATTAATAATTTATTTTTCATTTTTCTCTATCTTATTTAAGGTGTACACATCCAAGAAGTATCTAAAGATCATCTTTCAATTCAAAAGCCTCATGCCCCCGAAAAGAAAAAGAAATAATACTCATGTTTGATGTAAAAAGAAAATAATACAATATATCTGTAATGAAGACTATAAAAAAAAGAAATAAAATATTCATGTAAATGATATTATTTTTATTGTAAAATATTTATCTACAAAATATCACAAACTATAAAAAGATAATAAAATATTAGTATTTTATAATTAATTCTTAAATACTATTAATATCTTTAAATTAAAATCCTATCAAATAAAAAAAATCTAATAAAAATATCATTTATATATAAAAAAAAAAAAACAATTTAAAAAAAAAGTTAGGGGGCAAAGCTACCATGTAGCTCCCTCCCTGTTCTAGCCCAACGATACTAGCATATATATATTGAGTCCCAGCATCTGTTTCAGAATGCATGCAGCTGGCAATCGTCCATTGAGGTACAGTATATATAATGAAATCCTTCATCCATAGCCAAGACTTGGTCAATAGTATGCTTCAAAGGAGAGAATCCCTTACTTGCCTAAGTAAATATGACCTCATTGCACACGCACGCATGCACCAAATGGACCACAGCACCGATAATCTTCCACACATGCCGCCAATAATTAATGAGCCTCCCATCTGTGTAGAATAATAGATCAACACATTTTGAGTGTCTCGATAGTCAGAAAGAAAAATTAAATTATTTTAATAATTAATTATTGATTATTATCTAATTAATTATAATTAGAATCAGTTATCAATTTTTGTTAGGATAAATTTGTTGAAAAAACAATCTTAAAATAATTAATTTTGTTAGGATATAAAAAAAAAATCAACTTTTCTACATGATAAATTACAAAAAAAAATTGACATGTAATCATTTATTTGTACTACTCATATTAAATAAATGTTTATTTTTTTGTTATTTTATAAAAAAAATCTTTGTTATTAGATATTAATAATAAAATTGTGAGAGAAAATGTTTATAAATATAAATTACTAAAAATTATTTAAATATTTATTTGTTTCATATTTTGTCGTGAATTTTTTCCTATTGATATAAATTAAGTAAATAATATGAATAATAAAAGTGTGAAAGATAAAAAATAAAAAATAAAGACAATATAAATAAATTTGGTTACATTACTAATTTGAAATTAAACGATCCGTGAATTGAATTACAATAGAGAAAATTTTATTTATTTTTGTCAACTTGAACTATTTCATCTCTAATTGAATATCGAAAATGATCCATTTACTCAAAAGACATTGGTATGATTTTTTCATTATCATCACTAACCATAGTTGTTAAATTCAATATATTTGATATTGTTTTGTATAATAAAATTGTGCATGGTCATACTTGCAATAACTAATTGAACCTGATTAATATATTTAAATTTGATTAATATTTTTAAATTTGAACATGTAATTCAAAATAGCAAATCTATTCTTCCATACACATCGGATGTTCTCTCTAGGTGATCCTTAAGCTGGAAAGGAAATAGCTGAAAATTTCATTCTCACTAATAAAACCATTAAAACCATATGGTATTGTTCAGTTTTATCAGGTCCTTTGTAGTCAATTAGCATTGGATAATCAGCATCAACCAAAATAATGGGTAAAAGAAAAAATGTAAAGAAAAAATATCATACGGAAGATACATACATATCTTGTACTACCAAAAAAAACTCAATTTAGCGACTGAAATCTAACTGAATATTATTGATTACTAGCTAATAGTCACCGATTTCGCGATTGAAATTAAGAAGTGTTCGATAAAAAAATTATTGACTTAAATTTAAGTACAATGAATGTTTGCTCTCAATTGTGTGAAAATGGGTTAATCTGTACTAATTAACAAGACAAAAATGTTCCTTTTTTTTTGTCTCGTATTATGACAAAGAAGTAAAGAAAATGATATTTTATTTTGAGAGAAAGAAGTGAATGATATTTGTGTGAGAAAGTACTACCTAAATCACGCTATCTCTCTCTTTTTTTCTTTTTTTTTTTTACGTCTCATTGGTAAAGTATCTTTAAAAAAATAATAAGAAGAAAACAAAAAAAATATAAATAATTACTGAGAAAATTATGACAATTCGTGAGTTTTTTTTCATATTACATATAATAATTCTCATTTTTTTCCTGCACTAATTAAATTAAACCGTTTTTAATTATTTTAAAATTATGACATTAAAGGAATTATTATTTAGGCAAAATTTATTAAACACAAACTCGACAAATTACTATTTGGAAAATTTTCAAACTTAAAATTAAACATATTACAAGCATTTGTGTTTTTTTATGATAAAAACACTATAAATATTTGTAAGATTAACTTTTATTTATAAATATTATCAGCTATGATGTAGCATCAACGCCCTTTCGATCTGATGAATTTGGCCTCATTTCAAATGAGTACAAACCCTTGCTTTCTTGTAAACTTTGCCTGGTCTGCAATAGTAACCTTTGCTTGGATTGCAATGACGATCCTGTGAACAAATGCACAAACCTTCTAATGCACACCCATCTTTCAATGTTGTCACTCCATCCTTTAGCCCAAGCACTTGGTCCGTCCATGTACTTGAGAAAAGTCCTTGTAAATCATACTTATTTTTAACCTTCAAAAATTTATTTGCGTTTTTGTACTTCTTGATAACTCCTTCAAACGCCAAGTTCCTATTCTTACCCCAATGAGGTAGCCCTCCATATTTGAAAATCCCAAGTTGTTCAATCTCTTCGAGAATGTCTTCATAAAGCCTAGGATTCATTGGGTCTTTGCTACGGTAGTAGATGAAATCAATTTCTAAAGCATCCTCTTGCTTCCCCAAGTAGGCACTTGAAGCCTTCATATAACGCATGAGAATTCCATTGGGACCTAATACACATGATCCCTTCGGCTCCAATTTAACTAGCTTTTTCACATCTTCAATAAAAAATTTTACAGCGGACAACTTAATGCTAAATGCGGTATTAAAATAGAAAGAGCCATCCACCCTAGGATCCCAGGCACATGTTGTGTTTAATGCATCTTGAGGACTATCCAAGCATGTCCCAGATGACTGAAGGCGGTTCTGAAATCCAATTACAGGGTATCCACTGAAGATTACACCTGCAATTTAGTTTACTAAATTCAATTTTTCTGTTTTTAAGTATACAAAATATTTTGACTTTTCTAGCGTACCATTGTTAGTAAGTCCATAAGCTACACTGATTAGGGCATTTGAGGTGGTATTAGCATCTCTACACTTTCCAATGACATCATTCGTGGATTCTTGAATATCCTCTGTGACCCCATCAAAGACCAAAACAAATGTTAGCAACATGAAAACTATAGTTTGCTTTTTATTACATGTCCATATATACTATAAAATTTATAATTTTAATTGAATAAAGCTAGGCAGACCTCTGGTTCTTCTTGAAATCGATGTATTTGAAGGAATGGGACGGATAGGGATAAGGTCATAGAGACCATTGCCCGGTGTATTGAGTGGAACACGATCATCAACACGGTACACAACCTTGCGCTGACTTGGGTACCACGTTATATCTGCAAACTCATGTGCATGTCCAAAAGCAACCACTTGGTCTCCCAAATCTGAATCATTTTTTGTCACATATGTGATGGATCGCTTGAAGCGAGGCTCCAGTTTTAGAGTAATCTGGAAACATATATAGATGATTTTCATGGTTTGGATCAAGAATAGATAATATTGCTTAAAACTGATTACATTTCACACAATTTGTATAAAAAGATCGAGAGAAAATATTATGAAAACAAACAAATACCAAAAGATTACGATGATCAAGAAGGGTAGGCAACAAATTAAATTAAGGATAGGTGGTACGTACATGTGAAAGAACTCCCAGCACACCGAGTGATATTTTGGCTGCTTTTAGATCTTCATTTTGATCATTTAGGGTTTCAACCTTAGCATAACCCTCTTCAGGACCTGCAGGCCTAACAATCCTAAGTCCCACCACATAGTCATGGACAGCGCTTCCTTTACCCCACAAAGTGCTTCCATGAGCACCAGTTCCCATGAGCCCTCCAATGGTCAAACCCCACCAATATGGTGCACTTGGCAAGGCCAACCCCACCTTTTCAGACTCATTGATTAGCTGTTGTAAAGTGACACCACTCTCCACAGTCATTGTTCTTGCTTCCACATCAACCTTCACTATTTTGTTGAGATATTTGGTGCTTATTAACAATCCATCTTGGCCTTCTGGGCACACCAGTTTAGGGATGCTGTGGGAATAACGGGTTGCTACTTTCATCTTGGTTTTGTTTTTGGTTGCTGATGCAACAACTGACACAAGTTCTTGCTCAGTGGTTGGGTACAACACTTGAGCAGCTTTGCAGATGCTTCGGTCAGGGAAGGAGCCATAGGAGTTTGTGATGGTGCAAGTTCTATTCTCTGAGGTGGTGCACTTGATTGGATCCTCTGGAGGAGTAGAGAGCACCACTGAGAATAAGAGAAAGACATGTACAAGAGTTGATCTCAAAAAGGCTTTGTTTGACATCCTTTTCATTTTCAAGCATAAAAATGGTGCCATATGGTTCAAGGTTTTTTAACTTGTGTGTTTTTGTAGTACTATTTTAATTAGGTAACAATTAAGGAGTATATATAGAGCAAAGATAGTGGGACGAGCCTTAATTACTTAAACTCAAGGTCATTTAGTACAACAATTTTGAAAGTAAACATCAGCAAGGGAAGGATAGAAAGAAAAAACAAAAGTGAAAAATAAAGATGATAAGTGATAAGTAATGTACTTTTTTTTGACTGGTGATAAGTAATGTAATGAAAACAAATAGATAGAATATATCAATTTTATATTAATTAAGAGTTAAATTTAATTAAAAATCTAAACCCTTGATTACAATTTTCTTAACTGATCAACACTTGCTATTTATTTATTTTATTTAAAAAAATATTTAATTTTTAACAAAATTAAATCCCTACTTTCCCTAACGGGAGGATTTTTTTGTTATCAAATTTGCCGTCAGGTCTAGGTCATTCGTTGGTGTTTGTTTTAGTTGCATTTTTTTTTGTACTTTTATTATTATTATTTTAATAATATATGCTGAAACTTCGAATAATAACAGCTATTAATTGAAGAAAACTGTCAGTTGCACGGGCAATGTCAACTCTATTATCCGCGCACGTGATGATTTGGCAAAAGCATATCAGTGCCCCTGCATACTGTTCAAGATAAACGTGATTATTTCATGGTAATTAATGGTATTTATTTTTTCTATCTTATTATTAAATTAAAAGTTAGGTGTCTATATACCAAACACATTATTAAAATTTATGGAGATAAAATTCTATATACCAAACACAACACCACATGATTAACACATGTTTTTATTTCCAGATTTTTATAGTAATAAAATATTTTATTAAGTAGTACATTGATAATATTAAAAAATAATTTTAGATTTCTTTTGCAAATTAAAATATGAAAAAGTTATAAATGAGCTAAATAAAAGCTTAAACTTTTGATTAAATTCAATTAAATATAAGTCAAGTTTAAATCACTTATTTTTTTTCAACCAAACTTAAAATTTTAATACTGTCTCGACTTAATTTATTTACATTTCTAATAGAGTAGGTAAAATTTGTTAAATTTTAAAAAATTAAAAATAAAATGTGTTAAATTAATTTATTAAGATAAAATTTGATAAAAATTAAAAATATCTAGTAAAAAGTGTAATTAATCTTTTTAATTAATATTAAGATGTGCAAGTTATTCATTTATTACATAGCATTAATGCTCTTTCTAATAAAATTTATGGTCTCAATTCAAATGAGTACAAACCCTTGCTTCCTTGTAAACTTTGCCTGGTTTACAATAGTAACCTTTGCTTGGATTGCCATAGCGGTGGTAACCATATTTATGGTGGTGGTGATGACCATGTTGACAGCAATGTGGGATAACTTTTGGTGATGGTAATGATAAGTCTTGGATATTTTAGGATATAATAAAATAATTCTTGTGAATATTTGGTATTTTTTTTTAATTTTGTATTCAATTAAAAGGGAAAGCAGTAGTGGTGGCAACAACAACGGGGACGACAACCATGACGGCGACGGTGACCCTGACGGTGGTGACCATATTGATGGTAGTGGCGTTGGTCATAATGATGATGACAACTCTTGACGACCATCATGGTCACCATCGTCGTGGTCACATCATAGTCGTCATCACATCATGGTTGTCGTCTCCATTGTTGCTGCCACCACCACCGCCGGTGTGGTAGTGGCAACAACAACGGGAACGACAACCATGATGGTGGTAGCAACAGTGGCAAGAACAGCGGTAGTAACCATGTTGGTGGTAGTGGGTGGTGGCCCAGCGACGACGATGGCGGTGGTCATGGTGATGAGGGTGGTGTTTTGCCTATGTACTTGTGCTATTGAAAAAAAAAATGCAGAGAAAAAACTAATTGAGAGAGAGGGCATTCTCACTTGAAATGCACCCCATGACTACTCGTAAGAAGTGCATTTTTATGTGAGAATGAGAACAAACATTCTCATCCGTTGGATTAAATTAGACAGTAAGGATTAACGTAGTCTTTTAAAAATTAACATACTCTTACTTTATTTGATCTCTCTGCATCCAAAATTAAAAAAAATATACCAAATATTTAAAAGAATTATTTTATCACATCCTAAAATATTAAATATCATCACCATGACCACCGCCACCGCCACCAGCACCAACATGGTTACCACTGCTATTAGGGTCACTATCACCGCTACCATCATGGTTGTCATTCTCGTTGTTACTGCTAGGGCCATTGTCACCACCACCAACATGGCTACCATTACTGTTCTTACCACCACTAGAGTCACCATCACCGTCACCATCACCATCATGGTCATCGTCCTTGTTGTTGTCGCTACCACCACCGTGGCAGTGGCAACAGCAACAATGGGGACAACAACCATGATGGTGGCGGTGACAGTGACCATATTGGCAGCGATGATCATAATGATGAGGCAATTCTTGGTGGCCATGACGATAAGTCTGAGATATTTAAAGATGTGATAAAATAAATATTTTAAATATCTGATATTTTTTTTTTTTAATTTTGAATACACAAGAAGCATAAAGATCAAATGAAATAGGCGTATGTTAATTTTTAATTGACTATGTTAATCTTTATCGTCTAATTTAATCCAACAGATGAGAATGTTTGTTCTCGTTCTCACATAAAAACGCATACAGTCGCATATATATATATATATATATATATATATTTGAGAAAAAAGTATTATTGAAAATAAAATTACAATTAAATAAATGATCTTTCACGAATGATAACAAACTGTATCCACAGGGTCGTTTCCAAGCTTGGTTTGGATTGAGGATAATTTTGCTTAAAACTGATTACATTAATTTCACTTCATTTAGGTTCTCAACCTTAGCATATCCATCTTCAGGACCTGCAGGCCTAACAATTCTAAGCTCCACCACATAATCATGAACAGCACTTCCTTTCCATAAAGTGCTTCCATGAGCACCAGTTCCCATAAGCCCTCCAATTGTCAAACCCCACCAATATGGTGCATATGGCAATGCCAACCCTAATTTTGCAGCCTCATTGATGAGTTGCTGCAGAGTCACACCACTCTCCACCGTCATTGTCCTTGCTTTCACACAGGGACGGATCCAGGAACTTAAGTAGGGAGGGATTAAATTTTTTTTTATAAAAATTGAAAACAAATTTTTAAAAAAATAAAAATTTAATGTAAAATTTATATAAAAAAAAAAGATAAAAAATTGATATTAAATTTGTCAATTTTTAAAAAATTGAGAATAAAATCTACAATCATGTAATATAAGAGTAAAATAATAGAATAAAATTTATAAAATTTTAAAAAATTATAGATAAAAAATGTCAAATTAATTTATTAAGAATAAAACTTAAAAAAAATGTAATAAAACTAAATATTTAATAGGTATAAAATTAAGATATGATCGACTAATAAAAAAATTTAAATAAATATTAACTTAAAAATCTATTTTTTAATAATTTTTTTTATTTTTTATTTTATATATATATATTAACAAGGGAAGGGGAGGAGGGGACTCCCCCCCCAATCCGTCACTGCTTCCACATCAATCTTCACTATTTTGTTGAGATATTTGGTGCTTATTAATAATCCATTTTGGCCTTCTGGGCACACCAGTTTAGGGATGCTGTGGGAATAACGGGTTGCTACTTTCATCTTGGTTTTGTTTTTGGTTGCTGATGCAACAACTGACACAAGTTCTTGCTCAGTGGTTGGGTACAACACTTGAGCAGCTTTGCAGATGCTTCGGTCAGGGAAGGAGCCATAGGAGTTTGTGATGGTGCAAGTTCCATTCTCTGAGGTGGTGCACTTGATTGGATCCTCTGGAGGAGTAGAGAGCACCACTGAGAATAAGACAAAGACATGTACAAGAGTTGCTCTCAGGAAGGCTTTGTTTGACATCCTTTTCATTTTCAAGCATAAAAATGGCGCCATATGATTCAAGGTTTTTTAACTTATGTGCACAGGCGGACCTAGTTGATCCTTGGGGCCATGGCCCCTTACTTTTTTTTTTTTTATAGAGTGCATTTAATAATTTTATGATGTATTTAATAATTTTGGAAGTATGTTACATTTAATAATTTAATTTTTTTTAATGTTTTTTTTAAATATTCTGTAATAATTTATAATTTTTACTTACATTTTTTTAAAATATTCTATCGTACAATATTTATTATTTTTTAATTTAAAAAAAAATCTTATATAAATATCATTTTTGTATTATTAATATAATATTATTTATTTTTATGTTTTGATTATTTTTTTCTTAATTATCAAATCAATATTAATATCTTTTTTTTTTAGAAATCTTATTTAAATATTAAATTTTAATTATTTTACAATTAGTTTTATCTTTATTTTTTTTTAATTGATAAAATTAATAATATTTTTTTTTCACAAATCTTATACTTTGATAATATTATATTAACTTTAGTTATTACACAATTTTTTTTATCTTTTAAATTGATTATCTAAATTATAAAATTAATAACAATGTTATCATTTTTTTTATGTTATAATTTATCAAATTTTAATTATTATACCATCAATTTTTAATTTAATTTTTTTTATAATTTATAAATAAATCTTATTTAAATATTATATTTAATAAATTTTATTATTATATATAATTAATTTTTTCTTAAGTTAATATTATCTTTAAAAAGACATTCCATATTTAATTATAGAAAATTTTTGTGATATATAAAAAAAAAATATTACGTATTTTAATAAATTATTAACGTAATTAACTTTTAGATTTAACAACATTTTATATATAATTGATTATATATATATTTTTTTTAGATAAATTCTTCTTTTGTAATTACCTTTTCTGTCTTCCAATTCTGAATACTTAATTAGGTATCAATTAAGGAGTATATATAGAGCAAAGATAGTGGGACGAGCTAGTCTTAATTACTTGAAACTCAAGGTCATTTAGATTTAGTACAACAATTTTGAAAGTAAACATAAGCAAGGGAAGAAAACTGCCTGTCGCACGGGAAATGTCAACTCTACTATAAACCCAACATGACATGCATTATTAAAATTTATTGATTAAATTTTTTGCACATGAATGAAGTTTAAAGTGAATGAACAATAAATATAATATTTTTTAAAACAATTTTACTAAAATAACATTTCTTCCTCTTAATAAATGTTGTTAAAAAATAATCATTGTTTTTACATATAAAAAATTTTAAAAAAATAATACAATAAAAAATGAAAACATCAATTATGTTTTGACAATTTTTAAATAATTAAAATTGCAGTTAATATAGAACGGATAGATTACCTTTCAAATTTGCAAAGTAATGTCCTATACCGTGTGCATGCATCAAGTTTTGATAGCATTTAAGATATCAAGAAAAATAAGTAAATGACAATTTGTTTCATACAACTTAGCTAATAGGTAATGTTATAAAATTCTAACTTATAAAATCCCAAAATAAAATGATATATTGATTAGTTAAAGTTCCATACTTCAAGTTATGTATTTTGATTAGTGTTCATACAGTTGAAAAGCTATATTATTGTTGTTGTTGTTTACTAAAAGAAATTGTGTTTTTTTATGTATTCATGTTGCACCCCTCTACCATATGTTTTTTGTTCAATGGACACATATTTATGTTAGGAGTATTTTTTAAAATAACAAATTCAAACAAACTATCGATTGGGAAAATCATAAAGCGAGGTGGGAATAATAAATCCTAGAGTCACTTGCAAAAGTTTTTGGATTGGGCTCAAGCCAGATAAGGAAGGTGTTACTTTTGGATTGAAACACTGCTTTTCGGCTTCCTAAGTTGGTCTTTCTGCTTGTCAAAGAAATGTTTACTCTTGTTGGTATTTGACAGGGCCTCGGACCCAGAATTTTGTATGCTTACATAATGAAATGAAGTTTTCTAGTTGGTTTTATATAAAAAAAAAATAAAAAAATACTTCATTACATTTTTTTTTTGTTTCTTTAGTATTGTAAAAGTTTGATTTAGGTCTTATTATTTGAATTGTGTAATTTTGATTTATTTGATAATGGAAATACTAATGTAGCAGTGTAAGAGTGTCACACCACCATTTTGTTAAATATTTCATATCAAGTTAACAAATAAATAAAATTTGCACAATTAAATGATAAGAGAACCAAATTAATGAAAGAAAAAAAAAAAGAACCGAAATTCATTTTGACCATGATAAGAAAATTAAAATTGCAACTTAGCTGATAAAAAAAAAAAGAATAAATAAAAGAAACGGATACGTAGGCCTTATATTAATATGTGCCTGCTATTTGGTTTTAATTGCTTTAATCCTCTTCCTATAGGGCAGTTATTATACATGGACCATACTAAAGCTTTAAGATTGTTGGTCCATATTTGGTATATCATTAGTGTGATGTTTTTTAGAATTAGTATAATCTTTCTACTTAGTCCACTAGGATCATCTTAATTTGTTTAGTTGAGTTATGCACATCCATCAAAGTTATTAGGACTGGTGGAATGGAATATCCCTAATGAAACCATCATCACCTCTACCAAATTGATTTGGGTGCAAACTTTAGATGGAAAAAATAGGAGAAAACTTCATTACAAAACCGGACATATTTATGGTAAACGACCAAATTGCAAGCTGGAGGAATAGCACTGTTACTTACAAAGAAGTACGTACATGCCGTTGGAACATTTCTCCCCCAAAAGTTTAATTACTCAGTATATATTCAAATTGAGTTTGGATTACTTGAAACGAAAAGTCAAAACATGACCTTAATGGCGAGTTGTATTTTTGCAAATTACTGTAATTTTTATGTGCATTAATTCTGCTGCATGCTTAGAAAAGAACTAGTTTCATGCAAAAAAAGCTTTTATTTTGTGTAACAACAGAATGTGGAATATTAGATATATAGACTATAATAAGTTCCTTCTAGCACAGCACCTAACAAATGTTCAGTGGGATGGGACCCCAAACAGCTCATAATTCAAAGATACCTCTGATTATGAGTTTCAGTGAAGAAAAAGCTGTCCCAGCTGGAGTCTTGTGTAACGATGATGCAATAACCTGTTCAGAGCATATCCACTAGTAAAAATCCCTGTGCTGCAATTGTTAGTAACTCTTATTTGAAGACTACTCTAGTTTCAAAATTAATTCTAGTAACTTACTAGTATAATTCTTTAAAAAAATTTAAAATAACTATAAAAAAATTATCTTATAATTTTCTAGAATAAGTCTCACAAATTACTTTTTGATAGTATAAAACCGTTTCCTACATAGCAATTATTCTTACAAATATAAACTGAGTTAAAAATAAGTTGTAACAACCCACCTAACTACTACTGCTAGAGATGCTCTTGTTACAGTCTTGCAAAACAGAAGAGTTTTGGGAATAAAAGATTCTGTGGTTTAAAACTACAGAACATAAGCCACAGTTCATGATATCTCTTCCCATTAAATGCCCAAGCGTATCTATTTTTACCCTTTTTATGCTTCAGGCCAAGTAGCAACCTGAAAAAGTTGCATGGCCAAGAGCAAATAATAGTGTAAAAAATAAACTGATTGAGCAAATTATTCTTTGTTGATATCCTTGAGTAAAGTTCTATTGTGTACAATGTACATACTTAATTAACTTCACTAATTATAATGAAATCATATTTTAAACCATAGTTTGAAATGTGGGGTTATGCAATAAATGTTGAAAACGTACGGAAAAGAGGAGTTTGAATAAATGGTTTCACTTTCACATTTCGGAATTGACGTGTGTAGCACTGCACATTGCACTAGTACGTAACGTAATATACAGAACACCAATTAGCCATGTGGGGTTATAAAGGTCAAGAATATGACATGACCAAGACTTGCTTAAGTAACTGCTAATTATGAAGTATATATCCATTATTATATGATTTGCTCTTGCTAGCAATGGGTAATTTTATCCATTTGATTAAGAGAGAACAATGAAAGGAGAAAAAAAACTTGTACAATTTTGCTAACTAGAGGCAATCGCTAAAATACGAAAAATTACAAGTTATTGTGACAGGACAGTCCATTAAAAGCTATTCAGATGGTCTAGGCAATTCTTTCAACATCAACACAACATCCCAAGTGAGGTAGGCCACCACATAGGCCTCACTTTTTTTTCTTTTTTTCTTTTTCATCTCAACAAAAGTATGAAAAAAACGAATGATAAACGAACACATTAAATTGTTCTTAGTTTCCTAGCAAGAAAAAGGTACTTGCTTGCTTTCTTCTCTGGCTACTAACATCAGATTCAGGTCACCCGTGGTAAAATAAAATAACTTTCTTTTGGGGTGAAGAAAGGGTTAAACTAAAATTAACTCTAACATCACAAAAAAAGCCCAAATAAAAATCAAAATAAGAAGTGAATTATGGCCATGACATTATGGGTCCTGTCATGTTTCTTCTCATTAAAGTATGCAACAAATCATCTCAACCACCTCCTAAGGTCACCAGTTGAAGAAGGAGAAACCTCACCACCACCACCAACACTCTCAGTGTAGCAAGAAGAGTAGTTTGATTGTTGCTCTAATCCAAAGTGTGATCCACTAACAACACTCTTGAAGCTTGGACTCCTTAAACTATGTCCATAATTTCCATAACTCACTCCCACACTATAAGGGTCAGGAGCTGGAAAAGAAAGCCTTTTCTTTACTGATCCAGTTCTATCCCTCTCTGGTGTGGAAGGCCTCTGCCTCGGTGCGCTTTGTGACCGAATTCGAGCCTTTGCAGACTCGGTTGCCGCCATGTAATTAGGCAATGTAGCACCACCACCACCACCACCACTACTAGTTCCTGTTCCAGTTCCAACAACCCTTCCATTTTGGTACAAGTTTCCTGTGTAGTGGTAATTAGACCTCAGGCTTGGTGTCTGGGAGGTTCTGTCGTCTCTAACACAACGTGGACTCGCAGATCGGACTTGGATAGGCCTTGATTTGGCAGGAGAAGGGGTGGCAGGGGACTGGTGAAGGGATCCATTGTTTTGATGAGATCTATGGAGTGGGGAAGCAATGGAATGCCTTTGTGGTTGGTGATGGTTTGGGTTGTATTGATAATTTGGATGTGATCTTCTATAGTTGGTTCCTAGATATGAATAAGGCTGAGATGTGTCAATCTCCACAGTCTTAATGGGGTCTCTTTGATCAGTTGAAGCCCTTCCTCTATTCTCCCATGGCTTTGTTGCCATCCACCTATCTAGCCATTTTGGCCTCTCTTCCAATTCATCTTCATTTCCAATTGATGATGTCCTACCATTCCTCCAAATCTATGCATCACAATCAATTAAACACACTTCACAACCGATTACCAAACCAAGTCAAGGAAATTAATTCAATTTCCAAGAATCAATAAAAGCACTTCACATTTCACAGTCAATTGACCAAAACCAAGTCAAGGAAATTAATTCAATTTCAGGAGTTAGTAAAACCTGTTGGGAAAAGGCTTGGGATAGGGTCTTGTCCCTCTTCATTGCAGCAGCTTCCTTCCTCTGCTGCAACATGGCCTTCACTTCTTCAACTGTGTGATGCCTTTCATCCCAGTCATCTGTAATGCTGCTTCCCTCTCTTGACTACAAAACCAAACACAACAAACAATTCAAATCAAACACTTAAAGAGAACTTTTCCTTTGCTTTTTTTGCAAACAAAAAGTGCTTTTTGCCTTAAAGCAAGATAAAGTACACAAAGTTTGATCAATGATCACTAATGCTGGTTTAAACAAGCAGGGTATCACACTTACTATTGATTTCCTATCTGAAATGTCCTGAAGATAGCGCGAGTCCCAAACACTAGCAGTGTCACTGAAAGTGGATTTTCTACTACCTTCAATTGAAGACCTTATGCGTTGGTCAAGAACCCTTGCTTGAACTCTAACCAAAGCCTGCATGCACCTCAGGGTCATCTTTGCCTGCTTCCTAACGTTGTGACCCCTAACCAAAGCTTGCAACTTCACCAACCCCTTTAATGCACGAAGTGCTCTTCTAGCCTTCAAGCCAAAAAAAAAAAAAAAGAACAAACAAAACAAATTCATAGTAATTAACAACATTAGTAGGTGGTGCTTGTCATTTTCACAATTCAGATCTGTTGAGGGCACTTACAAGATACCCTCTGAAAGCAGTTTGGATCACAACAGCAGCATAATGCTCCCTGGCAAGGCTAGCAGGTTTTGACAACCTTGCCACCTCCGCCGCCGCCTGAGCGGTGGCCATGGCGGCTTCTGCAGTGGCCACCGCCACCGCAAGTGCATGCTTTTGATCCTGCTCTGTTCTTGAACCCTCACTTGCTGCCACATCAGGCTTCAACTTTTGTTGAGTAGTAGTGTTGTTGTTCACTCCTTCATGACTCATGTGAGTCTTCCTGAAAATCCATCTTCTCTTTTCCCTCTTCTACAAAAAAAATAAAAATAAAAATAAATACTATGTGGTCATTCTCATTCTCATGATCTAAGAACCAAGACTAAATTGATCTACAAAGAAAGAAAACAGAGAAAACACACACCTTTTCTTCGTCTTCATCTTGATCACAGTCTTCTCTTCTTCTGCTACTCCTTTTGTCAGTGTCTTTGGTTGGAGATCTGAATGCCCTTTTGACAGCGGTTAACCATGAACTACCACTCCCCTTCTTCCCCATGTAAAATCTATCTAAGCGGCATTTGCAGCTTCAACCCCTCAGAAAAAGCCAGAGAATTTGTATAAAAACTGTATTAAAAGACAGAACAGAACACAAGAGAGGTTCAATCCTCTTTTAACCTTTGTCTCAGGGAAATGGACACAACACATCACTTATGGAGCTCCTTCGGTTCAGTCTTTGTTGTTGTATTGTTATTTTTAACAAGTACAAACACAACAACAACACAGTTGAGTAATGCTACAGTGAACTTGTCCTCGTCCTCATGGCTCTGTCGTGAGAGAGTGAAATATCTCAGCCACCCTCATTTAAATTCCTTTGCCAATATTTAATGTAATGCACTCTTAGTCTTAGTTACATCATCTTTCACTTACTCTTCATTTAATTTCGATATTATATGATTTTCTTGATATTAGGCTGGATATCTAGTAACGTGTGACTCTGTTTTGACCAAACATACCATAAAATAAAATAAAATAAAAAGATTATGTTGTGTTCATTCGTGCATATCTCTCCATGACAATGACTTTTATTTCAGTAGTTAAAACAGTATCAGAGATTATCTTAAAGTGTGTTTATATAATAAAGTATAATAGTGTTGGATTTCTGTAGAAAGTGAATCCTTCAATATTTTTCTGTCATGATTCATTTCTAAGAAAATGTGGAATTGATAATAAAACACATACTTAACCGTCTAATTCTAAAACTCTATCTTTAAAATATCCAGTTCTCAATGTGAGATTTGTATGTAATTGAAACCCAAATCGCATTTCATGAACTTATAACAATTCACTGACAGTTCATTTAATTCTGATATTAGGCTGGATAATGAGTGACGAATGAAGTTGCTTTGACCAAAATCGTACCATAAAATAAAATAAAATAGTGAACAAAAATCATGCCTTAAGATTATGTTCAGTTCCACATGGTTTTTATATATAAAGTATGTATCCAAATTGAATTATTTAAGCGGCAGTCAGAGACAGGCTGTGTAATATGTGAGAGGGGCAGCATATATATATTTCATAGGAAGATTAATATATAATCTAAATGGGCAAAGCTTATGGATTTTTGTGGCATGGATGGACAGTGGTGGTGGTGTCAGAAGCTACCTTAAGCTTTAATGTTAATGAATAATAATAATAATGTAAGGGATTGTTGCAGTGTAATATACTAATATGTTAGGGAAGGATATAAAGCAAGTTGAGGGTGGCCAAGAGAGAAGCCAAAAGTGGCTTTTTCTATAATGGAATCAGAAAAAGTCACTATTTCTTTTTGGGGATAAAATAAAAATATAATAATAAAGGTGGAAGTGGGGAAACTGAGCTATACTCTCATGGTGTCACGTGCTGTGAGCAGGTCGAGACATAGATCAGGTGAGTAAAGGACCACGGTGGACTCCTCCACTTAGGAACATAACATGCAGCATGCATCAATCATGTGGCCTTACTTTGTAAAATATATTATTATTTGCAGCAAAGCCAGATGACACAAATATCAATGAAACTATTGTCTTAATCCTCAACTAAGCTTCAATGTATATGTCCTCTTCTACTTCATGGTTCAACTGCACAAGTACTACTCACTCTCTCATCCCCTCCCAAAAGACTGGTCAAACTGTTCTAGATTCTCTACATTATGGAACTCAATTCAATAGTACCTTTGTTTTCAATTAATTTAATATTATCCAATCTAAATGCTAAAAAATAAAGCAACCTTCAAAGTAAAAACATTGGGAACTTATTATAAAATTTAATTTATATAAAAAATCATTCAAAGAGACAACAATTACAACACTATGAATTGTTTTTTCTACCTGCAACTGCGAGGGATTGTAGTGGTATCTAAGCATGCAGTAAATTATTTTGTGCTTTTTTATGCAGTGCCTCTGTCCTTTTAGCATCTTGTGAGGCAGCAAAGGAACAATCAAAATGCTATTGCTTTCGGGGGATGGAGTCACTTGTCAAGCATTTAAGGCTGGACAAATTAGTTTCCTATCTATGAAGCAAGATGCTTCCATCACAAAAGATATAAGCATAATATTATACTATTATATATAAATTATGGGATATATAATATTATTCCAGTTTCATATTCACTTTAGCCTCTTGCATTTAATTGAACTGGCAAGCATATATACGTGAGATATGTGCATTAGTAATGAACTGTGGGTCGATAACATAGTAATGAATTATTGAATTGTCAAGTTAACATAAGCAACAATACGTATGTGTAATTTATTTTGTAAATATTTCAAGAAATTAAAATATATCTCCCTTGCAGTGTGTGGGTAAAAAAATGTGGAAGAAAAACTTAGCTGGCAATTGGCATGATGAGTTGATGACTGAATAAAAAAGAATTATAGTTATCAGTGTCCAATAATGTTATAATTTTAAATAAATAAATTAGAAAATTATTTTAGTAGTTTGGTTTTCTTTCTTGTTCTTGCTCTGTCAGTTCCCTTAACAGTGAAGTGACCCACCATTTTTGGTGGAAGAAAACATCGAAAAGGGTTTGAAAACCTTAATATGAAGTCCAAGGTGAAATGTTAATGGGCCTTGCTTACTGAACTTACTAGTGCAGTATCGGGCCTTAAAAGGCAACACTATCTTCATATGAGATTCCGCCTCTGTTTCTGTTTCCTGCACCTTTAAGTTACTTCTTGTACCTTTTTCGGAATATTTTTTTTTAATCTATTGAATTGGACATTTCAGAAGTTAAAATCTACAACTATTCTGAAATATAATCTTACCTTCTATACAGACACAGCGACGGTAAAAAATTTTTTTTACAAAAATTAAGATAAAATTTGACAAAAAAAGTTTAATGTAAAATTTATTAAAAAATAGGTACAAAGTTTGTCAATTTTTTTAAAATTGGAAAGTAAAATGTGCAATCATGTAATATGAGGATAAAATGATAGAATTAAATTTTTAAGATTTTAAAAAATTAAAAATAAAAAATGTCAAATTAATTTGTTAAGAATAAAACTTGTCAAAAAAAAAAAGATGCAATTAAATAAAATATTTATTACTAATTATATGTAAAAAACTAAGATATGATATACTAATGAAAAAAATTAAATAAATACTAATTTAAAAATTTATTTTTTTAATAACTTTTTCTTTATTAATATTTTAATTATATATATATATATATATATATATATATATATATATATATATATATAAAAAGGAAGGGGAGGAGGAGAGGGGCTAAAGATCCGTCCCTGCTAGATATCCAAGACATTTTTAATGTCAAATCCTTATGAGCTTATTTGCATATGGGATAGATAGCCAACATGGAAGAAAAAAGGCTGAGCCTCTTCTTGTTTGAAAAAGTGACAACTCTTGGGTGTGTTTTGGGTTGTTCTTTTGATCTTAGAATCTAACTTATTCTATTGTCACTGTTTGTCACTTGGCCTTAAATGATGCAATTGATCATGTCTCCTTGATCTATTTGGACTTCATTTTCTCTCATTTATTATCTAAAGTTAAAAATCAAAATAGAAAAAATAAGTAAAACTTCAATCCGTAAATAATTTATATATAACATGAATCTTGAAAAGTGAAATAATTGACATATTAGTAAATTTGCTTAAGTGTCATTTCATTCTTATTCTTTCATTCATTAATTTCTTTTTATTTATTTATTAATGTTACGTTGTAAGCTTCTTCGTCTCTCTCCAAAATTTGTTTAGGTATCATGTCATTAGTGGTGACAAAGTAGGCTGTGGCTTGACGGGCTGGCAACCTAAAATGACGGGGCGGGGTAGTCCTCCCATCTTGCTTGGCCCACCCTGCTAGCCCAACGGGTTGGCCTACTGGCTCGCTAATATTGGTAATTTGTAAGTTTGTTTTGTGATTTTGTTATTTCATATTTGATAAATTTATTAGTTATGATTAAAGACTTTATAATTTGTATTGTTAAAGACTTAAAGTTGAATACTTATTAGTTTGTATTGATTGAAGTTGGATAAATTTGTTATTGTTATGTTTTTTTTATGAAGATGATAAATTTATCATGTTCATTTTGTAATTAGTATGAAATTAAAAAGTATAACAAGTTAAAAAACTTGTTAGTCAATTTATGTATAAATTAATTTACTATTTAATTTTTTAATTTAGTTAATAGGCTAGATTTAAAAAAGAGTTTTTCTTTAAAAAATAATTGACAAGTCATTGGTGGGGCGAGTCTAAATGGGTCGGACTTGCTCGTTTTACCACCCGTACATGTCATTCTTCATTATTAGTCTTTCACTCATCAATTTCTTACTTTTTTTCCTCAATGTTATGTTGCAAGTTTCTTCATCTCTCTCAAGAGAGAACTCTTCTCTCTCATTAATTTAATGTGTGATAACGTCTATCTTAAATTCTGACTGGTCTAAAACTCCCCCTCTCATTTAATGTACAATAACATCTTTGCACTGCTACCTTTGCATTCCATAACATACATCTTAAATTGTTGAATCTAAAACTCTCCTCTCTCATTCTTGTATTTTAATTTAAAACTTGTATGATTATCTGTGATATCTTTCTATGTAATGTTTACCTTGATTAATATCTTGAAAATTACAAAAAGTGAAAATTTTAAAAATATGACAAAACAATAGTAATAATGTGTTGAAATTTTTTTAAAAAAATTAGAAATTAAAAAAAAATGACAAAACAATAGTAATAATGTGTTGAAAATTTAAATAAAAAATGAAAAATGAAAAAACAATAGTAATGTGTTGAAAATTTGAAAAAAAAATGAAAAATTAAAAAAAAAAAAGTAATGTCTTGAAAATTTAAAAATAAATAAAAATATTAAGAAAACAAGTATAATTTCCAAGTTATTACTCTTGATTTTTCATATTTTTAAAATTTTGTTATTTCCATTTTTTTTCACTTTTTTAAGACATTACTCTTACTTTTTTCTTATTTTTAAAATTTTCATTTTTTAAAATTTTATTTGTATTCAATGCTCTTAAATTTTTAAGATATTTCTATTGTTTTTCATATTTAATGATTAAGGTTTCATGATTTATTGTTTTTGTTCATTATTTTAAGCTTTAAGCTTTAAGCTTTAAGGGTTTAAGGTTTAATGCTTGTTTATGGTTAAGAGTTTGTGTTTAGAGGTTTTGATTTAAGATTTTATGAATTATAGTTTTATGATTTCATGTTTAGGGTTTTAGGGTTCAAGGTTTATGGTTTATGGTATAAGAGTTTACGTTTTTGTGTTACATGGGTTATGGTTTCATGTTTTATAATTTAGGGTTTCATGGTTTAATATTTAATTTTCATGTTTATAATTTAAGGTTTCTTGGTTTAAGAGTTAGGATTTAGGGTTTCATGATTTATTATTTAGGGTTTCATTTCATGGTTCAGAATTTACGAGTTCATTGTTTAAGATTTAGGATTTAGGGTTTTATGGTTTGATAATTATTAAGAACTTTTGGCAAGTGCATCAAATTTGTCAACTAATACAATGGATAAAGTCCGAAAATCGTATCCACAGAGATTTGCTAATATTAAACTATCAATCTAATATTATAGCTAAGTGAATATTTAATTGATTTGATAAGATAAAGATAATATGTAGAATTAAAGTAAAATAAGCAAAAGTTAAAGATATGATTGTAATTGAAAAAGATAAAAGATATAATTGTAATTTAAAAAGATAAAAGATAAGATTTGTAATCAATACTAAAAAACGTTGGGGATTGATTTCACTGACTTCTAATCATGCAATTATATAGATTTTTTCTACTCATAATTCATACACATTGTTTCTTAACCTATAATGTCTCACATGAAATAGCCTAAGTTGTTTAACTCAGCTCCTAATTCCTTAGCAAGTCAAGTTAACTCACTTGATGAAGAATGGAGGTTCATGAAAAGGCTAAGAGACGCTACTATATGTCTAGCAATAGAATCTATTAAAAACCTCTTTCAGTTTGTAGTTTAAAAGTATTTTTCAGTAATGATTAAATCTATAAAATATGCAGTTATAGTAGGCCTAACTATAAAACAAGAATTAAAAGTAGAAAGAAGAATAAACAATGGAAAAAACTAAATAAATATAAGAATGAATTACATGAAGAGTCGTCTAGTTCACCAAACCCTAGTTCACCAAACCCCAAACAATGAAAAAATTAGCTCCTCATAGACATGAGGAACCTAAGAGAAAATAAAGAACAAGTGTTTGGAATTTTGAAAAATCTAACAGTTGCACCATTGAGTTCTAGCCTTCAGTAGTGTAGAACACTTTCCTCCAAAGTGTGTTGATCTTATGTGTTTGACCAGTTTTAAATAAGTGCATTCCTCTCTTTTGAGCCAATTACTTCAATGTATTCATTCCCTACAAAGATAACATAAAAAGTAATAAAATCTTAACAAGATAAAGATATAGAATTAAATCCTAATATTTGGTATAAAAAAGTAATAAAATCCTAACAATATAAAAATATAAAATTAAATCATAATATATGGTTAAATCTTAATTAATCAAGGTCAAACAAAGTATCAAATAAGAGAAAAGTAAGATCACCACGATGAATTAAAAATCAATTATAAGTAACAACAACAGTTATCAATAATGTAGGATTAAGGGTTTAATTTCATAGTTTAGGATTTAAGAATTCATTAAAATGTATTGTCTCATTTCTTGGTTTAAGTTTAGGGTTTCATCATTTAGGTTTTAGTATTTTATTTCATGGTTTAGGATTTAGGGAAACCATAAATGAAATCCTAAATTGAAACCTTAAATATTTAGGATTCAAAATATTAAATACTTAGGGTTTCACCTTAAATTTCACCTTAAATATTTAGGATTACATAAATAAACCATAAATACCTTAAATATTTAAGGTTTCATAAATAAAACCATAAATTAAAACCTTCAATATTAAGGATTTTATTAATGAAACCCTAAATACCACCCTAAATATTTAGGGTTTCATAAAACCTTAAAAAATATTTAAGATTTCAAAAATACAACCCTAAATATTTAGTGTTTCATAAATGAAACCCTAACTTGAAAAAATAAATATTTAGAATTTCATAAATAAAACCATAAATTGAAACCCTAAACATGTAGAGTTTCATAAATGAAACCATAAATTAAAATAATAAATATTTAAGGTTTCCTAAATGAAAAATTACTTATTTAAGTTTCATAAATGAAATTCTAAATTGAAATCCTAACTATATATGGTTTTAAAAATGAAACCATAAATCAAAACCCTACATATTTAGCATTCATAAATGAAACCATATTTATTTAGGATTTCATTAATGAAACTCTAAATTGAAACCCTACATATTAGGGTTTCAATAGTAAAACCCTTAAATATTTTAAAATTTATTAAAGAAATCCTAAATTTTACAATAAATATTTATGGTTTCAAAAATAACCCTAAATCAAAACTTCAAATATTTTTGGTTTCATAATACAAACAATAAATCAAAACCCTAAATATTTAAGGTTTTGTTATTGAAATCTTAAATATTTAGAATTATATAAATGAAACCTTAAATTTCACCATAAATATTTAGGGTTTCATAAATTAAATCTTATTTATTTAGGTTTTCATTAATGAAACCCTAAATTAAAACCTAAATATTTAGGGTTTCAATAATAAAACCTTAAATATTTAATGTTTCATTGAAACATTAAATATTTAGCCTATATATTTAGGGTTTCATAAATAAAACCCTAAATATATGAGGTTTTATAAATCAAACTCTAAATACATAGGATTTGAAAATGAAATTGTAAATCAAAACCCTAAATAATTATGGTTTCATTTAAGAAACCCTAAATTTCAACCTTATATCCATAAACATCTATGAAACCCTAAATATTTAGGGTTTCATCAATCAAACCATAATTTAAATATTTAAATATTTAGAATTTCATAAATGAAATCTTAGATTTCACTATAAATACTTAAGGCCTCATCAATGAAACCATAAATGGAAACACTAAATATTTAAGGATTCATAAACAAAACCCTAAATTTCACCCTAAATATTTAGGGTTTTATAAATAAAACCTTAAATTTAAACTCTAAATATTTAGGTTTTCATAATTTAAGCAATAAATCGAGACCCTACATATTTTAGGTTTCACAAATAAAATCGTAAACTTAAACCCTAAACATTTAGAGTTTCATAATTGAAACAATATATCAAAACCCTAAATATTTAGAGTTTCATAAATTAAATCTTATTCATTTAGGGTTTCATAATTAAAATCCTATTCATTTATGGTTTCATTAATTAAACTCTAAAATTCACCCAAAGTTACAACCTAAATATTCAGGGTTTCAATAATAAAATTTTAAATACTTTGGGTTTCATTAATGAAAACCTAAATATTTACGATTGCATAAATAAAATTTTAAATATTTACGGTTGCATAAATAAAACCCTATATACTTCAGGTTTGAAAAATAAAACCATAAATAATTATGGTTTCATTTATGAAACCTTAAATCCATAAGCATTAATTAAACCCTAAATATTTAGGGTTTCATAAATAAAACCATAATCTCAAAATCTAAATATTTAGGATTTAATAAATGAAACCCTAACTTTTATCATAGATATTTAAAGTTTTATAAGTGAAAACTTAAATATTTAGGGTCTTATAAATGAAATCCAAAATGGAAACCTTAAATATTTAGGGTTTCATAAATAAAATAAAAAATATTTAAGGTTTCGTAAATAAAACCCTAAATATTTAGGGTTTCATAAATAAAACCTTAAATTTAAACTCTAAATATTTAGAATTTCATAATTGAAACAATAAATCGAGACCATAAATATTTAGGGTTTCATAAATAAAACCTTAAACTAACACCCTAAACATTTAAGATTTCATAATTGAAACAATAAATCGAAACCCTAAATATTTAAGGTCTCAAATGAAATCTTATTCATTTAGGGTTTCATAAATGAAATCCTATTTATTTAGAGTTTTATTAATTAAACCCTAAATTTTACCCAAAGTTAAAACCTACATATTCAAGGTTTCAGTAATAAAACTTTAAATATTTTAGGTTTCATTAATGAAAACCTAAATATTTATGATTGCATAAATAAAATCCTAAATATTTGAGGCTTCATAAATAAAATCTTAAATACTTAGGGTTAGAAAATGAAACCATAAATTAAAACATTAAATAATTATGGTTTCATTTATGAAACCCTAAATTGTAACCCTAAATCCAAATGCATTAATGAAACCTTAGATATTTATGGTTTCATAAATAAAACCATAATCTCAAAATCTAAATATTTAGGATTTAATTAATGAAACCCTAACTTTTATCATAAATATTTAGGGTCTTATAAATGAAATCCAAAATGGAAACCTTAAATATTTAGGGTTTCATAAATAAAACAATAAATATTTAAGGTTTCGTAAATAAAACCCTAAATTCCACCCTAAATATTTAAGATTTCATAAATAAAACCTTAAATTTAAACTCTAAATATTTAAGATTTCATAATTGAAACAATAAATCGAGACCTTAAATAGTTAGGATTTCAAAAATAAAATCTTAAACTGAAACCCTAAACATTTAGGGTTACATAATTGAAATAATAAATCAATACCCTAAATATTTAGGGTTTTTTAAATGAAATCTTATTCATTTAGGGTTTCATAAATGAAATCTTATTTATTTAGAGTTTCACTAATTAAACCTTAAATTTCATCCAAAGTTAAAACCTAAATATTCAGGGTTTCAATAATAAAACTTTAAATGTTTTGGGTTTCATTAATGATACCCTAAATATTTATGGTTGCATAAATAAAACCCTAAATACTTAGGGTTTGAAAAATGAAACCATAAATCAAAACCTTAGATAATTATCAATTCATTTATGAAACCCTAAATTGCATCCCTAAATCCAAAAGAATGAATGAAACCCTAAATATTTAGGATTTCATAAATAAAACCATAATTTCAAAATTTAAATATTTAATATTAAAAAATGAAACCCTAATTTTTACCATAAATATTTAGAGTTTTATAACTGAAAACTTAAATATTTAGAGTCTTATACATGAAATCCTAATTGGAAACCTTAAGTATTTGGGATTTCATAAATGAAACCATAAATAGTTAAGGTTTCATAAATAAAACTATAAATACTTAGGGTTTTATAAATGAGACAATAAATTAAAACCTTAAATAATTATGTTTTCATTTATGAAACCCTAAATTTCACTATAAATTGAAACCTTAAATCTTAAATCATTAATGAAACCCTTGAATGAAACCTTACATTTTTAGAGGTTTTTTTTTTAAAAATTAAACCGTAAATTCAAAGTCTAAATATTTTGGATTTCATAAATCATATGTTATATTTTATCATAAATATTTAGGATTTTATAAGTAAAACATTAAATATTTAAGGCCTCATAAATGAATCCCTAAATAAAAAAACTAAATATTTAGGGTTACATAAATAAAATCCTAAATTTCACTATAAATTTTAGGGCTTTATAAATAAAACCTTAAATTGAAACCCTAAATATTTAGGGTTTCATAATTGAAACAATAAATCGAAATCCTAAATATTTAAGGTTTCACAATTAAAACCTTAAATTGAAACTCTAAATATTTTAGATTTCATAAATGAAATCTTATTTATTTTAAGTTTCATTAATGAAATCTTAAATTTCACCCTAAGTTAAAACTTAAATTTTTAAGGTTTCAATAATAAAACTTTAAATATTTAGGGTTTCATTAATGAAACCCAAAATTAAACTTAAAATATTTAGAATTTCATAAATAAAACCTTAAATATTTGAGGTTTCATTTATGAAACCCCAAATACTTAGGGTTTGAAAAATGAAACCATAAATCAAAACCCAAAATAATTATGATTTCATTGATGAAATTCTAAATTGCAACCCTAAATCCAAAATCCAAAAGCAATAATGAAACCCTAAATATTTAGGGTTTCATCAATAAAACCATAATCTCAAAATTTAAATAATTAGGATTTAATAAATGAAACCCCAATTTTTACCATAGAGAGTTTTATAAGTGAAACCTTAAATATTTAGGATCTCATAATTGAAACATTAAATGGAAACCCTAAATATTTAAGGTTTTATAAATAAACAATAAATCAAAACCCTAAATAATTGTGTTTTTATTTATAAAACCCTAAATTTCACCATAAATTGAAACATTAATTCCAAAACCATTAATGAAACTCCAAATATTTAGGATTTTATAAATAAAACCCTAAATTCTAAGCCTAAATGTTTAGGATTTAATTAATGAAATGTTATATTTCAACATAAATATTTAAGGTTTTACCCCTAAATGGAAAAACTAAATATTTAATGTTTCATAAATAAAATCTTAAATTGAAATCCTAAATATTTAAGGTTTCATAATTGACACAATAAATTGAAACTCTAAATATTTTGGGTTTCATAAATAAAATATTAAATTGAAACCCTAAATATTGAGGGTTTCATAATTGAAACAATAAATTGAAACCTTAAATATTTATGATTTCATAAATGAAATCTTATTTATTCAAGGTTTCATAAATGAAATCTCATTTATTTAGGATTTCATTAATGAAAACCAAAAATTAAAACTTAAATATTTAAGGTTTCAATAATAAAAATTTAAATATTTAAGGATTCATTAATAAGACATTAAATTTTTTTTTATTTTTCAAATATATAAGACATTATTCTTATTTTTCATTTTTTTTTATAAAAGACATTACTCTTGTTTTTCAAAAAAAAAAAATCCAAAACCTTTTGATTTTTTTTATATATTTCAAATTTCAAATTTGTTTTTAAATATTGAAAATATTATTCTTATTTTTTTCAATTTTTATTTATTCAAAATTTTAAGACATACTATTGGTTTTTCATTTTTCACATTTTTTTTTATAGTTTTCAAGACATTAATTTTTTTTTTTCATGTTTTAATTTTTTTTTCAATATTCTCGTGATATTACTTTAATTTTTTCACATGTTTTAAATTTTCCATTTTTATAAAAAAAATTAAATTTTCATTCTTATCAAATTTTAAAGCATTACAATTTGTTTTCCATATTTTTAAAATTTTTTATTTTGTTCAAAATTTCATGACAGCACACTTGTTTTTGTTTTCCTAATTTAAACATCACCCATTCCTTTTATTTATTTCATGATGAGTTTAGATTTCTACTGATTATATATTTTTATTACCTTGCATATGATCTAGCTCTAATTTAATATTGTTATTTCTTGGAGCTTCTTCTTAATATTTTGTAGAATTGTATTATTGTTTGTTTCTCGTTAAATTTTAGCTTCTTATTTTATCTTTTAAATTATGAATAAAGATGTAGTAAAGATGTTTATGCACTCTGTATTAGTTTTTTTTTAAAGAAATATGTTGATTCCAGATAAAACAACACAATCAACAACAAGCCAAAATTAAGCTAATGTTTACACTTAGTGTAACTAATTCTATTTATAAAATGAATTTTGACTTGGATGTTTTCTTTCAATTTTTATTAGGACATAAAAATAACTAAATTAATGAAACATTAAGCATAACAAAAAGTAAAGTGGTGAAATCATGATGTCTCTCTCTCCATGGGCTTTCAATTAGATTTAAAAGTGTATATATTTTATTGTGTCTTATCAATCACATAAAAATAACTTCTAATGTAGATTTATTTTAGAAAAATAAAACAAAAAAGGTTGTGTGAGTATACAATTGATACATGTGGAGCATATTTGTAACACATGACACATCAGTTTTAACGAGCATTACAAACTTTGTTACTATACATATCACTATAATTTGTCAGCATAACTAAGTTACTAGATTTATCCATATGACAAACATTTAACTAAAAATGTTGATGTTATTTATCCTCTGATCTTGGCACTCAACCAAGTAAGAATCATTCTTTGAATATTGTTTTACTTTTTATAAAATAGTTTCTTCTTGGATGTTACAAAGTTAAAAAGGATGGGCACACAAGTGTATAAATATGTTAGATCATATTTATAACAAAAAAGATTAGAAATAACAACATAAATTAAACTTATAATTATCTTAATTATATGTTAATATCAAGTAACAACCAATATATAATTAGGTATGTGTTATAATTTGTATATTTTAGTAAATGTTGAATATTTTAATAATCAAAATCCAATCAGTTATTTATAAAAAAAAATTATATTGTTCTTACAATTAGTAATTGATAATTTGAATGTGTTTAATTAGCAATTATGTATATTAATGATTATATTATTCTTAATTAAGAGACTAAAATTAAAAGATAATTATTTTTTACTTCATGGAAATTTATATTTTTTTAATAAATATTATATAATTTTAATTTTAATAAATGACAAAAAATAGTTTTCTTGTCAAAATGTCAAAACTCTAATATTTCTTTAATTAGAATAGACTATAGAGTAGCTAAGAATTTGATATTGCATTTTTATTAGTAGTTATGTAAATTAACATAATTGTATTAATTCACAATTAAACATAATTAAGAGACTGTAGTTATAAATGCTACGTAACTATTAATTTCTATAAATGAATAAAAAAATCATTGCGGAAGACTTTAATGTTTCTTTAAGTAGTGTATAGTAACTAATAATTTGATATTGTATTTAATTTTTAGTTATGTAAATCAATATAATTGTATTATTCATAATTAGGAGACCTGAATTAAGGATAATTATATAAAATTAATAAATACTATATAATTATTATTATTAATTTTAAGCAAAAAATAATAATTTATTTGGCCAAACTCTATTGTTGCTTAATTAAAATATTGGATTCGATTAAATTGTTAGTTATATAAAAATAATAAATAACATAGTAATTAATATTAATTATAGAAAAAAAAAAATAATTTTGGTCAAAACCTAAAAGGTTAATCTACTTGTCTTTTTTTTCTTGCTAACTTCTATTTTATTACTGACGTAAATTTGACGTAAATTTCAATTAAATTTGTAGATAAGACGTTGCATATTTGAAAACAAGAAAACTTGTATTGATGTAACATATTTTTATCATTTTTCAATTTTATAAAACATTGATACATTGTCTTATAACATTTATCATAAGATATATATTATAATTATAGACATGTTATTTGATATTTACACAAAATTATTAAGATAGTTTTATCTTAAATATGGACTTCCTTTATACTTTTATTTCACCCCCTCCTTCTTTTATTTTTATGTAACCAAAAGAAAATAAAAAAATGAGTAATTTAAAATATATATGAAAGTTTTTAGTCCAATTATTATTAATATAATACAAAAATATTACAATAATTTCAAATTATATTTCATTTTGAATATGATTTATACACACAATTAATAAGAACTTATTGTTTATTCGTGTACTGAAACTTTTAATAAGAAAGATATGCTTAAGCAATGAGTTTAACAAAAACATTACTCCCTTATTTCCTATTTATAATACATAGTTTTAAACTTTTACAGTTCATTTTTATAAAATTTCATTTCAATTGTCTTATTTATATTTATTTTAATCCATAACAAAAGCTACTAAACTATTTCTCTATCTCTCGTATGTAAATTGAAAAAGATGAATACGTTCTCAATAATATTAAGGATAAACTTGGTAGACTAAAATATGTTTTAGGTACATGATAAATGAGTAAATTTTGTTTTATGTCCCAAATAAAAAAATGATTGGATCCTAAATATATCCAATATATTTGCTTTTTGTCTTGATATTTTATTTTAATTTCTTATAAATTAACAAATTTAAAATAGTATTATAATTATAGATAAATTTAATATTAATAATAAATTTAACCAATTTCTTAATAAGCATAAATTACTCAACAATGTCTTATAAATTACACAAAGCGGACATAAATTTGACAGAATGAATAAATAAAGTAACTAATCTTTATTTAAGAATGGCTTCTAGTCTGCGTTAGCCAAATAAGTCCTCGCATTGTAATTAACTTTTTTCAACTTTGGATACATTTAGTATAGAATGAATTGGCAAGATTCTTTGGTCTCAATCACATGGATTTTTTTTTATAATAAAATTAGATTATTTTGTTTATATTTTTGGAATTATCCTTTTTTTCCTCTCCTTTCTTCTTTCTAGTGAGGTAACGAAGATTAAATCCACTGAGATAATAACCACAATAAAAAAATCATAATATAAAACAATTTACAATTAAACAATGTTGTTACTCACAATTTCCTTGTGACTATGATTTTCTCCTACGTTTGCAACCTCAAACTATATCTTTTGTTGTCACTTTGGCAACTACAACAACTCAAACAATGTGATGTTTATTAAGACAAGCACAAAAGCTATCGCTGTTGATGAGTCTCTGAGGAAAAAGTTGCCATCGTTGCTCTCGTTACCAGGTCTCCAAGAACATGTCACTGTCATCATTAGATTTTTGGGAAGATGTTGTGGTAGAATATTTTATAAAAGTTGGATTCCCTATAGTTGAGACCATTTTATCACATTTAATATGTGGCTTTTATTTTTTCTAAGTTTACATCGTGTGGCTGAAAATTCTTTCGCATGGTGTGGTACTTATTGGTATACTAGAAGCCATCTTGTTTAAACCTGTAAGTACACACAAGATTACATATAAAAAAAAAAAAACTTACATTACATAGTTTAAAGAAATCACGTTTAAAATTAACATAATAATTATAAAATATGAGTTTTTTTCCATTAAAATAATATATTTTAAAATACTTCTTAATCCTTTTTAACTTAAGTATTTCACTTACTAAATCCTATAGAAAAGTAGGATCTGTTTGGTGGACATGATATGATACGTTATGCAAGCATGATAGGATAGGATATGATAAGAACATGATAAATTTCAATTATATCCGATGTTTGATGCACACTAGATAACAAACTTGATAACGAATAGATATAATGTTAGGAATTTATTTATTCATAATTAATTAATATGGACTAAATATTAATTTATAGCATTTATATTAGTTATCTACGTTTAGAGGGGGCTCAAGTTAAATGATCTAATTTAGAGAGTCCCTAGACTACCAACAGATAATATAAAATTAATTAATGGATTACCAATTTTACCTATTTGGACATAATGAGAACTCTAATGGGTTAAAAACGTAAATCACGGTTATGGTCCCATAAGGAATAAAGAGATTTGATTGAGAAAGATCATTGAACCAACGGTTCTTGATTATTATAATTTCCGTTGCGTGTGAATCAGAATTGCTCAATGGATCTAAGTATTCTTAAGAACCCTTCTCCAATAATCCGATATAATGCACTCCTATATGTTAATTGGTTATTTTATTTGATTAATCAAAATAACCAACATATAATATAAATTATGTTTAATTACATAAAAGAATTATCAATTTATGATACCATTTCTATGTGATTGGTTGAAATTTATACAAAATTATGAATTTTGGTAGATATAAGGTAAATTAATAGGTAGAATCAATTAATTTATTATTTATTTAAATAAAAATATTAACTAGATAGGAAAAAAAAATCATATCCTATCTTGTCGATTTTAATCTAGCTACTACCCTCAAAATAAAAGATACATTACATTATTAAGATAGGATAAGCGATAGGATATCATTATTATTAGGGGTGTTCGCGGTGTGGTTTGGTTCGGTTTTTTGGCAAAAAGTGGTCCGAACCAAACCTAAAATAAAGTTACGGTTCGATTTGGTTCAGTTTTAACATAATATCAAATTCAAACCAAACCAAACCAATTTTTTGCGGTTTGATTCGGTTTGGTTTCGCGGTTTTTTTTTTAATCTATTATCATAGTTTAATTTTTTTAATTAAACTCACATAATTATTATTTTATATTATTTTTTATTAAATATTGATTTACATATTTTAGTTTAAAAAATATTATTTTTACTTCTATTTAACATTATTATAAAATGATATTACTAACTTTTTTTTGGTAACATAATAATAAATCATGTTTCACTTTATATTTAATTTAATGTTATTTAGTAATATCAATATATCTTTTTGTAATATATGAAAGTATGTGTCATAATATATTACAAATTTATTATTAAAAAAAAATACTATAAATCACATATTATGATCATAAAAAATTAAAATATTATTAGTTAGATAATATTAAATATCTAAAAGAAAATCAATATAATTATAGAATGCGGTTTGATTCGGTTTTTTATAATAAAATCTAAAAACCGAACCAAACCGCAAAAAATATGCGATTTTGAAAATTTTTGGTCTATGCGGTTTTTCGATTTAATCGATTTTTGATTTTTTTGAACGGTTTCACAGTTTAGTTCGATTTATAAACACTCCTAATTATTATATCTCATTAGCACATCAAGCATAAGATTGTATATCATATCCTCTTATATCATGCCACCAAACAGATCATTTCTTCTAATATAATACTACTACTGTAAAATTTATTTCCTTAACTTAAAGTTATTACGAGTGGCTTAAATCCATAAAACATAATAAGAAAAATGGACTATCTAAGAGATTATCAATTAGTCTAAATAATCATTAGTAGAGACCATTAATTAAGTTGAAATAATTTCATACCCATTGAGTTTTGATTTAAAAAGAAGTAAAAGATTTTTAATTTTTTAATATTAATAAAAATAATTTAGATACACATATTATAGAATTTTTAAAATATATTTTATATTTAAAATTTAAAATTAATTATATTTTATCATTTAAAAAATATTCTTTAATTATCTTTCTCAACATAAGTTAAATTTGCCTACAATATCAATTATTTTAAAATTACTTTTACAAAAGTATAAGGCAAAATAACCAATAAGATTTCAGATTTGTCACTTCCAAAAACTATTCAGTTTTCTATTAAATTTCGAGATTTGAAACCCACCCAGTCTACCTCATCTTGACAAAGCTTCAATTTAACAAGTTATTAGCTGAAGGACTAAAATGCTTAATATTAAATTCAATAGAATCCTGTGGTGGCCTTCACCCATAAAAGTGATAGATCGAAGCATCAATTCAACCATCTAAAGGCAAATTTGGTAACATCACACTACTACTATATATATTGCTAGAAGAAATTTCATCCATGAACTAAAATTCAAAATTGGTCAACAAAAGTGATGCCAATCACCCCATCCTCATATTAATAATAATATGCTTAAAAAAGTATTGGAAAGGTACCAACAACTATTGACACCACATATGATAGCTCCCTTGGATTCCATATACGTTTGCAGTTGTACATAGAGTAAAAGACACTTAATTGATGCAAAAGAAGAATAATCTTTATCAATAACCAAAAGGAATGGAACGTGACAGCGAAAGATGAATGGTAAAAACATGATTATATGTGAAAAAGAGAGAAACAATAGACGTTATGTTTTCTTTTCAACTAATGATCCTATCTTGAAGAGAAAAATAAAAATAAAAAATCAATCATGAATGACAATGGAAAAATAAAATACATGCTAGCCTATTGAGCAATCCAAGCTCAATTTTGTCTTCCTATTTGACTGGCCAATGAAAAGTTCAAAAGATATAAAATGATCTTTTGAACCCCATCTACTGAAAAATACTATAAACAAAGGACTATGTCATTGGATGCTCCCATCACCCAAGACATAATAATCTTTGGTTGAATTACTCTTACTCTAAAAGGTAGAATCCAAAGCTCAAATAGTTAGATTCTACCCAATGCTGAATACATGAATGAATATGATGATTTTCTTCCCCTACTTCTACTAACCTATTTAAAAAAATAATACTCCTAAAACAAACATGTATGATGATGATGATGACTTTTGAGTTTTGTTGTCATGATGAAAAATGAGAATGTGGTTAAGGTCGGTTAGGGGCAGCAGCACAAGCTTTATCTAACAAATCTCTTATACTTTGAATTAAGCTTTTGATGTGGTTAGCCTTGCAAGTTCTGTATCCCTTGTGGATGTAGAATTTTGTTCAGAGGCTGATTGAGAAGAGGCTTGTGAAGTACCACCAGCCACTGTTGCTACCACACTTGTTGATGTTTTAGTAGTTGTAGTTGCAGTTGCAGTTGTGGTTGCAATTCCTGTTACTGAAAGTGTCACATTTTAGCCATCAATGCCACATTGAAAACAGGATTGCACAATAGCAAAGATAACAATGCCAGCAAGAAAATAATTCTTAATAACTCGTTGCATTAGACTTATTATCACCTGCACCAGTAGCAGTTGGTACTGCCACTGAAGAAGGATATGACACTATCCCAGTGGAGCCATAATGCTGAGGCAAAAATGGAAACTGTGCCATTTGGGGATATTGAACCCCAAAACCATGAGCCTGATTAACACTCTGTGCATATTGACCATAAAAGGGGTAGATATTGTGGATCAACCCTACTGCACCAGAAGCTCCAGCAGAAGGGTAGTAAGGTGAAAATTGCTGAACTCCATACACATTATAATAACTCTGCAGTAGTTTACATTTACACACAAGAGGAAAAATAGTTTATAGTTGTAGTTATAAAATAATAATAATGAAGGAAAATAAATTAATGTAGTTGCTTGTAAAGACTTTATTACATTAAACACCTACCGTAGGATACAAGGTGTCTTGTGAATATCCAGAATATCTGTCAGTAGATAAAATAGACATCAGAGAAAATGACAGAAAATGGGAAGGCAAAAAAAAAAAAAAAACATAAAAAGGACCATATCCTCACAACACTTTAATGTTACCCGTATGCTGAATAAGGAAATGTGTATTGCCTAGGGGGATGATGGAAAAATGTAGATGAAGAAGAAGAACCATGATAAGCAGCAGGTGATGCCACTAGTCCAGGTGGAGGCCTGAACCGTCCTGCACCTACAATTTGAGTTTGCATTTCAATCCCTTTTTTTTTCTCTTACAACACAATCATTTTTGTTTTACATTTACTAAATAACCAACCATTAAAGGTGGTACCTTCTTCTTGTCTAGGGTGAGTTAAATCTATTAAGATGGAATAACAAATAAACTTGTTTGCAAAAATTGTAAAAATAAACTCAACAAAATGGAAAAAGTGTTATAAGATAAAGGAGAATGTGAGGAATGAGACCATGGTGAAAAGTTGTTGGTGGTCGGTTTTTGTTTGCACCAAGAGAAGCAAGGTTGCAGTTAGCCCTTCTACCATCAATAACTGGAGATGGGTTCTGACATGCTCTCATGGCTGACTCAGGATCCTTAAATGTGACCTTGGAAAACAACAAATCATAGACTCATAACTCGTTGTTCAAGATCATGCAAGTACAAACCATAAATGGAATGGAATACTAATAAACAAGCAAATGGTATAAACTATGCAAAAATGTGAGTGAGAAACACATAATGAGACTTACAAAGCCATAACCTTTGGATCTCCCAGAGTTCTTATCTGTGATCACAACAGCCTCTAAGATCTCTCCAAACTGCTCAAAATACCTCCCCATTGTGTCTCTCTGAGTCTCCCAAGCCAACCCTCCAACAAAGATTTTGGTAAACATTGTGTCATTATATTGGTCCGGGTTGTTGTTACCACCCACCATCTGAGTTTGCCTTTGTTGAGACATTAAAGAAGTACTCTTTATCAAATGCTAGAACTTCACAACCACAACAGAAGCAAGCAACCCCCAAAAATCCCAAATAAAAAAACAAAACACAAAATCCAAAGACACTACTATGAGAGGGGTAAGAAAAAGAAATGGTTCATAAATAAAGGGTGGAAAAGAAGCTGTTTTGTTCTTCTAAAAACCCATCAATGAAAACACTCGTGCACTCATGATTCTCTTCGTGCTAGTCCTTCTTACTTTAAGGAATGGTTTTTTTTTTTTCTGAGGCTATAATTGCTACTTTTCTCTACATTCACAACAACAACAAAACTCCTCAGATTCCACAACACTTCACATCCCCCTCTAACAGAAAAACATGATTACTGTCGAAGGAGTGAAACGGAAAAGAAACTCTCTTACAAGAAAACATTTATATGCCAATGAAAACTTAGTCGCTTGCTTGTTGGGGTGGTGTGTGGAGAGGAAGAGAGAGTATAATAATAATAATAAAAAAAATAAGGAGACAAAAAAGCTGCTAGTGGGTGCCCACAACCCAAGTAGGGTGCATAGGCTGTCTCCAATGAAATGTCAAAGACCAAAAGAAAAGACCAACCTTTCTCGTTGTAACCCACTTTCTCTTCTTCTATATCTAATTATCTTTACTACCAAACACAAGAAAAAAATAATAATATAATATGATTGTGGTGAGGTGGATCAAGTCAAGCCATTTTGGTCTCTATTCGAATTTCGACTTCATCATCTTCATTCACAAATTGATTGGCTCCAACCTGTCCTCCAAATCCATGACACTATATTGTTGTGCAGCATTCAACGGCCAATCTAATTAACCTTGGAATCTCAGAAATTAATTAAATCTAAATAAAAAAGATGTCACCAACAAAGTGAACACAAACACAGCCTGAGATCCATCAATTAGTACTAATTTGTCTTTGCTTAATTGATAGTTGTAATTTCTCTGCCGCAAGTGTTGTCATCACTCATCAATTGGACAACACGTGAAACCAAACACGTTATTTTATTTGTCCAATTGATTTCTCTGATCAGATAGAGAAAAGGAACATATCAATTCTGATAAGTTGGTTATGGTCCTCCCTTCTGAAATGCAAGGGAAAAGTAGAACAATGAGACTGTATTTACAGCTATGTTGTTGTTGTAATATAAAGTACTATAAAATAATGCCCCTAAAGGGGTAAAGGGGTACACAAACAAAGAACTCCATTATTAACTGTGTTGGATGGAAAGAAAAAGAAGAAGAAAGAGAGAGAGAAATGCGGTCTCAGGTTCTCCCATTCTCCTCTGAATCTGAAAGTTCTGTGCTTTGAGCCTTGAAGTTTTCAACTTTACCGGCCAGGGTATACGGAAATGTTTTGGAACCGAACCATCTTTGGTTGCTGTTTTGACAGTTACTATAATAATAATAATGGATCATTAATTGTTACATCAGGATCGATCAGGGGGTTTTGTAAATGTTGTTGTTCGTTCAAAGGGGTGTTGTTGTGTTGTATGTTACTGAAATAATGCTGTACTTGCGTGCGACAATTCAGAGCTGGGAAGACGAGGAGTGAAAAAGAGAGAGAAAGGAAGCAAAACCCAAAAGAAGTCTCTTCTCTCTCTGTTGTCTGCAAACTGCAATATTTGTGACAGAGACGAGAGAACCAGCAAGGTACAACAAACAAACCAAATTTTTACTTACATTACACTAATGCTGTTTTAATATAAAAAAAAAATGTTATATTTAATTTAAATGATTTAACAGATGCACTAGCTAGTTGCGTTTTGGTTGGACATTGCCTGGACGTACGTGTATCAAACCTGAAGCAATTTTCTTTTTTGAAGGCAAGAAATTTTATTAAAATCAAACTTGAAGCAAATGCTAAGAAAAAATAAAAATAAAAAGCAGGGGACTTGATAAACTCGTGAAGGCTATAGTGTAATATATATTTGAAAATGATGATAAAGTTGGAAGTAGTGAGCAGAGCTGAAATGGTTTGCATTGGTTGATAACGTGGTGGGTGCAAGTCCAAGAACACGTTATGTGTGGTTGATCCACTTAGACTCAAGCAGCAACTGCAACACCATGTGCATAGACTCACTCACTACTTCACTTTTATTATATATCTTATCAATTATCATATTCATTATTCATATATGCTCCTTCAATTCAAAGTTCAACCAATACAGTTAATATTGCCCTAATTTCGTACTCTAAGCTGTCCTACTAGTTTCTAATGGAACCATCACCTATTCTTTTGGCTTTGACCGTTTTCTGTGTTTTCTTCTCCTCGGGAAACTCGTAAGAGAACATGCAAACTGCATCCTATTATTAAAGCTGTACTTGCAAATAATTGCCAAACTATATACCAACTCATAATAATAAAATGAAAATGAAAATCTTAAGGTTATACTGTATTTGTTTTTGAATTTCAGTGTATTAAGAAGGTACTATATTTAATTAATATTGTCCAAGTGAGGATCTCGAAGGTTCTGAAATCGAAGCCTCAAGAGACTTTATAAAAAAATTAGAATGTACGTATAAATTGTTAGATGTGATTGGACTAAAGGTCCAAAGTTCAATCACCCTAACTTGGAGAATTAGACGACCCATACAAGATTAGAGGTTCAATGACCTTAACTATGATTAAATGAGTTAATACGTCCTTAACTATGCACTTAAGAAATAAATACAACATGAAAGGACCTCATTTCACTTCGTAAAGAGCAGTGAAGAGCAACAGTAACAAACACGGGCAAAGGACACTGATACAGTGATACCCCAGTTGTAGACAATGGACTAAGTTAATTAGTGTGTATAAATACAATATCGGAAAGCGTGATTTAGAATGAACATGTACTTCTTAGTGATGCAATTACATAAGTATCATGATCTGACATTATCGGATTTAGGATCGACCGTAATTGTTTGGGTAGTGCGTTGTCTCGTTACTCGTTTATATAGTCATTAGGCTAATGGTTTTCATGAGAGTAAATTGTGTAAGTTAGATCTTCAAGGTGGTTTCTTGGGTTAAACTCTAATCAATAAGATTAACAAATAAGTATAATTCTTTTGTGATGACGACTGATAATCCTTTATATTAACGTTCGTGGCTTTTAAGAATCCTTTATTAGAGGGTTGGTTCCCACTACACTACCAACTTGAGGGCTGTTGCTTCAACTTGCTTCCTGCATTTTTTTCGGAATGTTTTTTTTACCTTCTAGAATGGTCCTTCCGAAAGCTAAAATTTGTAACCATTCCGGAACATAATTCTGGATTTGATCATTCCAGAAGTCAAAAAGAGGTGCAGGAAGCAAGTTAGAGGTGTAGGAAACAACAGCCCAACTTGAGTCATAATGCATCATGGCTAGCCTAAGACAGTAAATCCGCGACCCCATGGCCCATTTTATGGCTGGGTTCAGGGTCTTGTTTGGAACCTGCAGTTGTTAAATATAGCCCACTTCTGAAATCGGGCCTGGCTCAGTAGCGCTATCTTTCTCTTTTTTCTTCTGTCATTTGATTAATTGGGCCTGCCTAGTCCTTCATATATAAAATCGAAATATGTAATATGTTGGTTTTTTATTTTTATTTCGGAGATATAATTATATATATGACGTTTTGATTATTCTTAAATTAAAACTAAATATTTTCTAAAAAAAAATATGTATAGAGGTTTAGTCATTGCCATTTTAAAACAATTTATTTTTTAATCATCTTGATAATCTCATCTCAATTGTGCTTCTCTATGAACAAATCTGCAACCTGGTTGGATACCATGTTTTAGGATTTTTCATAATAATAATTTTGATAACGACTCTGTTTTTATAAAAATAAAATAAAATTTTATTTCACGTACTGTCCATATGATCTCAGTCTCGACAATAATGGTAACGTGCAAGTCAATATCTAATTAAATATTTTTCGAGTGAGCTTTCCAATTATATAATGAATACTACGTACCAAGATAATATGTATATTTGAATTATATGTTTGTTTTATTAATAATATGTTTTTTTTTTGTTTTATTATATTCTCGTCGATCTCAAATAATTTGTAGCAAAACAAATAGAGAGATGTGATTATGTTTCCTTAAACTTTTTTTTTTTGACAAAAGATTATGTTTCCTTAAACTTAAACAACATTTGATTTGTATATTCTGATTTCAGAAACGACAAAACATCCAATAATAGGGATGGTAATTGACTTTCATTTAGTTAATACATGTAAAAAAACAAATTATTGGTGAGTCCCAGGCCTACATATATACATTGTATAAGGATGAATACGTGTATAATGTTTAAATACACCATGTCCTATGCCTACATATATACATTATACTACATATGGCTCAGAAAAAAAAATATTATACTATATATAATTGCAGAATTGTATCCTACTGTCTATAATATTAATTTCATCACGTATGTTGAAATTAATATTCTCTGTCGAGAGTAAAATTAATATTATCTTTCCACATATAGCAAATTAAATCCTATTGTCTTCATTCACATATCATTGAAAAAAAAAATATTCTTCTTACAGCATATGTGATGATGATTTTTCTAAAAATAAAAAAAAAATTGTGAAATAACCGCGCAGATAATTTATCCGGCGATTAATGCTTAATTATGTCATCGTGACATCAGTTCTATTATTACTTACCCGCCCATATTTGTAGAAGTTGAATTATCATTATTAACTAATACGCTAGCTACATGAATAAATCTTCATTTAAATGGCAGAGATGATTTCTTTTACATTTGTTTTTTTTTCAACAAAAACTAAGACATTTCAATTGTAGGAACAAGAAAATATCCATTCCAAATTAAGTAATTAACAATGGAAAAAATGTGACTGAAATGGGACGACAGACATGCACCATGATTCATATGGTTGTCCATAAATAATAATAATAATAAAAAGGAAATGAACCAAAAGTAAAAAATGACAAAAAAAATATTTAAATTGTTTAAATGAAATAAAAATGGTGGCAAAAATATTTTATTCTTAATTTAAACAAAATTGAATTACTACCAATGAGTTACTTTAATTTAGACCAAGTATAGTATAAAGATTAAATAGTGTTTGTCAATCAAGAGTAGACACAAATCGAATTAGATTAGATTTTAAAAGATTTGAGTTTGACTAACTTGCCAAATCAAAGGTCAATTTAAGGGATTAGTCTCATAAAGAAAAAATATATTTTAATTTTTTATTTGATTATTTACATTTTAACTATCAATATAAAAAGAGGAGAAATATTCAGAAAAAAATAAATAAAAAAGAGGAGAAACTCTTAGAGTTATTCCCTTCTTACATTCAATTCTTTTACAACAATTCTATTTTAGTTTTTTTTTTCTATTTTTTTCTTCATTTCCCGTTACATAATTTATTATATATTATTTCTCTCTCTTCTTTTATTTACCTTTTGTTTTTATCTCTCTTTTTTCTTACACTGTAATGTAATGTTTGATAGAGCAGAGAAATATGATAGGTAAAAATAATAAAAAAGTAAAAATGTTTAATGGAAGAAAAATAAAGGAGATAAGAAAGATATACAAGATTAGTAAAAATAGACACAAAAAAAATGGTACACCGAATCTCACTATTTTAAAAATTGTTTAATTTTTCTCTACTTTTTACCAAATAATCCAAAATAGTTCTATTTTTTCTGCCTGTCAAATTTCTCCTTTATCGAACATGGTCCAAATTTTGGATGTACGTTGAACCTTTTTTTCCATATAGAAGTTTTATCTATGGCAGTTATAGGCCCACTTTTCTTTGTCCTCTTCTCCCTCTTCTACAGTTCTACGTACGGCACCAGCACCTTCATCCTCTTCTATCATCCTTCATCTTCCATGAAATAAGTGAATATTTCTTATACAATGAATCTCAATAAACTTAAAAAAGTTAGTTAAAGTTATATATATAATAACTCTAAACTATGTGAAAGAGAAGGGAGAAACACAGATTTGTTTTCTTCTGCTTTGTTTTTACTGTGAAAGAGAAGTGTATGAACTGATAAAAAAAAAATGGCGATGTGAAAATACCATTACTCTGGCATTAAAGGAACATTTTAACAATCAGATATTAATTCAAAAGTTATACTGTATGTGATTCAGATTCAAACTTACTGTTTAAAAAGGTTGAGAGGTTGCTTTCAATGAATGTATCTCCTCTAAAGTAATATCCTAAAATAAAAGATAATGCATCCTGTTTAACATTTGTGAACACTAACTTTCTCTCCTTGAAAAAGCATTTTTCATGGACTATAATATGACATAAACTTAAATATGATTTTAGCATTAAAGTGTGATGTTTTTTTGTTTTTAATTCGTCTTTTTTTTTTTTTTAAAGATGATTTTAATTTCCCACCAAGAACTAAAAGTAAATGATTTTTGTAATTTTAAAAATTAAAGAAAAATATTTATAGCAACTAAAATAAAAGAAAAGCCGTAGATTTTGGAGTAAAAGAAAACATTTAAAGCTCTATAGGATGAAACATAAAACGTGCGAAATAGTATTTTTCCCCAAAAGGACTAAATACTAAGAACCTAAACTCCTAAAGTATAGTTGACGTGCTGCATGTATGCATGTATATTGTATATATATAACAGTATATAATAGTAGATATATCATATATATATAATACACCCAATCCCACTAGTGATTGGAAAGATATGTGTAGATATGTAAAAAAAGGACCCACAAACGAGAGAAAAAGACACCATGCCCGTGAAGGCAATAACAACTACACTACGTAGTGCTTCACAAATGCATGGCTTATATAATACTACTTGTATTAACTATTAATATTCTTTGTTTTATTCCTTTTGTTTCTTTCTTTCTTCCGGAGTACGTACGTACATGATCGTTCTAATCGTCATGGGAACTCGACATACACATATATCCTTTCCAGAAAACTACAAACTATATATATTATAAATCAAACATGAAAATGAAATCTTCTAATCCAATCCCTTTCTCTAATTACCCCACTTTGATTACAACCTACCCAGCTAGCCCAATATTCAATTTTTTTGAAGTTTTTAATTATTTTAATTCATGATGAGATCGATTTATAATTGTTTTTTTGTTTGGTCGTGTACATGTATGGACAGAATTAATTTGGTGGACAGGTATGTTGTTCCTGCTTGCTACATTTCAACCTTTGGGTTAGTGGTTACACACACACTTTCGTCGCAAATTCTAAAATGTCTACTCTTATATAGCTATATATATAGGGCAATGTTACTGCTAGTGCTAGGTAGTAAGATACGTTTCTCAACTCCTGACAAAAAATTATGAATAAAGATCTATCTATACTACTTAAAAACTTGAGTGAGAATGAAAAAGAAGAGAAAAAAAAGTATTTAAAGTATTTGTTATTTGTAGGTGTTAGAAAAATTATTCAAGTAGGATGTATTATTGATTACATCTTGGACACCATTTTATCTTATGCATTTTATATTAATTAATTTAAAGTAAATTACTAAACCAAAGCTAATGCTCGACCACTTTAAAGATCCCTTTTGTTTTATATAATAATAATAAACAAATTGTTAAATCAATAAGTTTTTAATTGATAAAAACGTGCAGGGTTCAAATAAATTAATTAATGTGGTATTGTATGATTATTTTATTAATCGTAATCCTGAGCATCAGATAACGTGTCATACAAGTATCTAGGTGAGTCCCACGCCCAAAGATCGAATCTATAACCATTACGTTAATTTGCTTTATGTTTATTGATCGATTTGTTTTTTTTGCTTTATGTTTGCCATGGTGGTTTAATAATTTAATCTGATATAATTATTTCCATATGGGAAAATAATTTTGGATACACCCCGACATTTTAAGTTATTGTTTGTGACATTAAAAACATATATGATTTAAAATAATATAATTGAATTATTTACAAAAAGTCCTTTTCATTAAAGGATGGTAATGATATATCTTTTAAGTTTTATTTTTCACCAGCGACAACAATCTTTTAAGGTTATTAAAATTTTATTATTTTTTTAAGAGAGTAAAATTTGATTATTGTGAGATACTGTAAAGTGTGTGATGTAACAGAGAGACGAAAAAAATATGTAAAAAAGTGTTATCAAAAGTAATGTGTGTAAAAATAATTTAACTCTTATGATTAAACCTTCCTATTTTATAATATTTTAGTACAGATGATAAGATCAAATTTAGACTTCCAATCATTGTTACTTTTGAAATTGTACAACTCATGTGCCATTCAAACCCAAGACCTAGAATTTTTAGTCTTTTTGTTATCATAAGCATGGGTATCAATTTTGAATTTTTTTACTACATGTATATTTTTAATTTAATTAACAAACTTTGTATTAAGAAATTAATTTTTTTCTATTCATATTTTTTATTCATAATTACGAATTTAATTGACATACATCAATAATAATAAAAATTTGTAAAAAAAAATATAAATTACCCACTTAATTGTGAATTTATTTCATTTTTTTTTACATTGTTAACAAGTCATAAATTTTCCTATAATAATTTTGTAATAATTACTTTAAGAGGTGTGGTTTAAATAATTTTTAATTAGTTGACAATACAATTAAATATCTTTAAACTAACATGTTAAACAGTTTTTTTTTTATTAATAATACTGATCATAAAATAAGATGTGGTTTCACTTTTCAGTTGATAATTTTCTTTCATAATTCTGTAACTCTTGATGAAATTCAACTAAAAATTCTTTCAGCATTTGCAACCACGTACCTACATTCCTTTATTTATTTTTTAATCATTAAGTATTAGTTACACTACTCATTTTTTTTATTTTTTTTTCTTTTCTCTTTTTGTCTCCCTCGTTGTAAAAAAACAAAATTGTAATTTTGTTTAGTATGAAAATAATTTTTGATTGAGCAACTGAATGGTAAGAAATTGCTGGCATTTATTAACAACTTGGACGGAGACACAATGGCCCAGAAATGTGAGGTCGATATTGATTTTGTGCAAAATGGCAATCAATGTTCAAAGTAAACGGGTCTCTCTTATTGAAAAACTTTGTCGTGGGAATCCTCCATGATCATTGAAAAGAGGAAAGAAGGAAAAAGATGATGTACTCAGAAAAAGAGAGGGAGAAAAAAGATACGTAACTGATGGGTGCTGATAAAAAAAAATAAAAAATTGATGGATCTACCAGCTTTTTCACGTTACAAAACTTTTTAAGGCTATATATGCATATAAGTGATAACCATGTCTAATCAGCAACCTCAAATTAATGATTGTGGAAGCCAAAGGAACCACTTGAAATTTTTCGGGTGATAATTAATATGAATGCATATATATAAAACTTATCCAGAATAAAAAAAGAATCTAATTTGGTGTCCCGCGGTTAGTACTAATTATCAGAATGGCAAAAATTGAAACCAATTAAGGAATCTCCAGCAAATCACATGGAGGATGATTAAAGTAAGGGAGAGAGTTGTCTACTTCTCTGATCAGAACCCCATGTTCTCTTATTACCTGGAAGTTAGTGAAAAGAGAATAAATGTCTCAATATCAGTGTTAACCATAGCGTTTTTGGACTCAATAAGGGTTTGACAAATATAAATCAAGGAAAGGCATTAGCCTTTTTCCTCTCTTTTAATCTCATCAGTATCATCACTTTGGGATTTGATTCTTTTGGCCTTGCATGTTTTTTCAAAAAAGAAAGATGAGGCCTTCTAAAAGCTAAACCCCTTTCAAGTTTCAACCCATCTAAATTAGAATTATTGAATGTGTTTCCGTTTTGATTTAGATGTTACACCTTGCCGGTAGTACATTACACATTGACCCCACTTGCACCTACCGTGATTAACTCACTTAATTAATTAACCTCATCCCCTGTTGCCTTATTAATTTACTTTAGCTAGTTAATTAATTATGTCCAATATTCATCTTTGCCAATAGAATTCATTAACCATGTCTATGGTTGACAGTGAAACTGACTGTACTGAACAATTAAGTTTCTATTTTTTTGTTAACTAAAATAAAATAATCTTATTTTTTGTTACATAGATCACATACTTACAAGAATAATGATAAATCTCGTTCATGGTATGATAGTGGTTGATTACTAGCTGGAAGGGTTTTTAATACGATAATGAGAATCAAATACGTGATTCAATACTAAATAAATCATCCCTCTATGAACACGGAATGTCTCACCTGTGTATCTTCAATCCCTCGAATTTAAGTTACTATTGAGAGGGGAGAAAAGAAACACTTGAAACCAATAAAGGTTAAGGCCAACAACCATTCTGTGCCTGGAGAGCATGATGGCCTCGCGAAAACTGTGACACTTAGGGTGAGACCCTATGACCTAATCAAGTCAGAGCCAGTTGTTAATCCCAAGTTTGTCGGCCTATCCCTCAACCTAGTTTTTGGCTTCACCGTGGTTAATGTGGGTCATGTAATTGTAATGGGGCATGGTTTTCTATACTATGATAAAAAAGATGGAATGATTTTGACCCCCCAGAGAAAAAGTGATGGACCTGAGGGGAGGGGGGCTGTTTCCTAATTTAATAGAATAATAACATGACAAAAATTATTTGAATTTTATGCTATGATCGAATGAACTGATACATACAATCGATTTCTTCTTGGACTTCAATCTATATAATTCGTGTCGAGGGAAATGTGTTCCACGCGTAGGAGGAGGGTGTATTCATAGATATCATTCTGATGTTGAAGTTAGTGTTTGGTAGAATAATAGCATATATGTACAAATTGTGTATACCTATTGAAGTTGCTATGAGATATTTATAAAGAAAAAAGGGTAATCTATTAGGCGATATTTCATCATCACATTTTCATGTCTATTCTAGAAATTATTTGCACATCAAAATGACTATCTCTCATATGCAATGTCTAAACTTGTTGTGGCTACGTGATTAAGTAATAGAGTCTCTATAGATACATGTAAAAGTTCAGCTTGTGCCAACCATTGAACATTCTATTCAAATATTCCATCCCTTGTCTTAGTGCTAAACATAGGAAGTAATTTTCTTCTTCTTCATTTTAGGTTTTCTCTATACAAATACAATGTTTGACAAAACTAGTTAATAAAGGCAAAAAAATCATACTGACTAAACCAACTTATGTTTTGTAATTAAGTTAATAAAGTCTCTTTCTCTTCTGAATGCGAAAAAGTTCATTCATTTAAATTTCTATCATAGACAATTTATTATATATAATATGTTACATTTTCTTTCTTTTATTTTTATATATTTATTTTTTGTAGTTGGTCATTATTGTAAAACTCACTCATGCCACTCTCTCCGTCATCCTTCATCGCTGAAAAGGGATAACTTTTTTACGTCATGATGGTACTGGAACAAGTTGATTAGATTAGATTCTTCTTTTTTCATGGTAAGACTCTGATTAATTGAAAAAGCTTGAATAATTAGCTATGGACGAAACTTTCTTAACAAAGCCAATCGGATAATCAATGGTTTGCATTGAGTGACCATGTCCTATTATATATAGATAAGTAGGTTTTATAGACCTTCTGGTGGTACTTTGTCGATTAAAAGTTGATGGCAAAATACCAACAACATCTAGCGAATTGAAGGATAAATATGAGAGAAAAGCTAAAGATAAAAAAATAACCCAGTTTTAGTGTCTAGCTTTATGATGAAATCTTGGTGAAAGCATTGTTGAAAAATGGAAATATTGTTATTCAATGCTTCGAGAATCTGATAAAGGAGTTACGTACGGAATCTGGCTTTGAAATATTATTGTATTTCATTTCAATAAGCTTTTGGTTTCATTTTTCATGAACACAATCGATCAATACATAGACACAACAAAGCAAATTAATAAAATTCTTCTTTTTTTTCTTTCTATACAATTATTAAAAAAAGAAAAAACTGTTTTGATTTTAAAGAATTGCTGTTCGATTTAACACGCGGATCAGCCTAAGAAGCTTCGTCCTTTAGTTGATAGCTATGGATCTCTACCTTTCTTGTAACGGCGTATATGTGCATGTTATAAGAAGAAGCGACATGCAATTAATATATATGCAAAATACAGTTCAAAGAAAACGTACAATAACAATTAAAGATCCCCTTAATTAATTCAACTATAAATAAATTGTATTTAATAATAAATATAAATGGCTATTTTTAATTCAAGCATTTAATTTTCCTCATTTTTATTCTGCCAGAAAATAACTCTTTATAATGTGAAAACATAAAGTCACTTTCTATGACTTTTATGACAAAGATTAAAAAGGCTTAAGTTAAAATTCAAACTTTATGTGCTAGGTTGGTAAAATGTGGCTTAAGGGTAGAAAATTTGACATTGCATTTAATGCATTGGTTTAAAGCTTTGGCTATAAATAGCATACTCCTTCCATCACATTTTGCATTCCAAAACCAAGAGCTAGGCACATAAGTGTTTTAAGTGAGTGTTTCTCCTATTATAAGAGAGAGTGTGTAATTGTTCTCTCCTTATATTTAGAGAGAGGTTGTAAGTTCTCTTCCACTTAGTAAAAATATTTCTTTGGTCTTGCCTGTGGTTTTTTCCTTATTTGTTGAGGGTTTTCCACGTTAAATATTGTGTGTCAATTCCTATATTTCTCATATCTATTTTAGTTGTGAGTTACTATTTTTCACTTTGGTACCTAACAGTGGTATCAAAGCTATTGGTTGTTGATATTATTCCGCTGCAATAACACGCTGGTATGCTGGAATAATGTCGGAAAAAATTCTTAGTATGCTTTGTGACTGCGGTATAGTCTGATCTGTCACATCAGAAAAGAATTATTCTTGTTACTGGATATATAATGCGTAGTGTGAAAGTGCATATCTAGGAAAATTCTGGCTAAGGAAAGACTTGGTACTTAAGCGTGTCCATTGGTGACCCACCTCTCTTTCCTGGGAACTTACCTGGTGTACTAATTCACGGTCTACGGTCACTATTCCAGTAGACAGTACTATTCACGATTGAAGCTGTGTAAATCGGTTCTCTTTAGTGTGAAACCATGGCGTAAAATATGAGATAGAGAAATTTAGTGGGAGTAAATTCTCTTTTTGGAAATTGAAGATAAAAGCAATTTTGAGGAAGGATAATTGCCTAGATGCAATTGAAGGCAAGCTTGTAGATGTCACTGATGAAAAGTGGAAAGAAATGAACGAAAATGCTATTGCCAATTTACACTTAGCAATGGCAGACTCGGTTTTGTCCAGTGTTGCGAAGAAGAAGATCGTAAAGGAGGTTTGGGATACCCTCAACAAATTGTACGAGGTTAAATCATTTCACACAAAAATATTCTTAAAGAGGAAAGCCTACACTCTTCGAATGAGTGAGTCCACTTCGGTGACAGACCACATCAACAATCTGAATACTTTGTTTGCTCAGCTTTCTCAGTATCAGAATTCAACATAGAAGAGAATGAGTGAGCGGAACTTCTACTTCAGAGTTTACCAAATTCATATGATCAACTCATCATCAACATAACGAATAACAATATTATTGATCGTTTAACCTTTTATGATGTTGTTGGAGCTATTCTTGAAGAAGAATCCAGACAAAAGAATAAGGAGGACAAGATGGAAAATTCTAAGCAAACAGAGGCTTTAACGATGACAAGAGGTAGATCAACGGAACGTGGCTCTAGTGGGAGTCATAATCATGGTAGATCAAAGTCTCGGAGAAAGAAGAACCTTAAATGTTACAATTGTGACATAAAAGGGCACTTGAAAAATGATTGTTGGCACAAGAAGGGTAAAGGAAATAATTTTGAAGCATCAACCTCTCAAGGTTGCGTTGCAAGTACCTCAGATGATGCAGAACTTCTATATAGTGAAGCAGAAATTAGTTCTAGAGGCGAGAGACAACTCTATGATTGTTGGATATTGGATTCAGGTGCAACCTGGCACATGACTCCACGTCGAGAATGGTTTTACACTTATGAGCCTATCTCGGGAGGATCCGTGTTCATGGGAAATGATCATGCCTTGGAAATTGTTGGAGTTGGTACTATCCAATTAAAAATGTATGATGGTACTGTACGCAAGGTTCAAGGGGTACGACATGTGAAAAGTTTAAAGAAGAATTTATTGTCTGTTGGACAATTGGATGACCTTGGGTGCAAGATCCATTTTGAAGGTGGAATCTTGAAGGTAGTGAAAGGCAATCTTGTAGTGATGAAAGCAAAGAAGATTACGGCTAATCTATACATGCTTTTGGGAGATACGTTGCAAGAAGCAGATGCATCAGTTGTAACAACAAGTCAAGAAGAAGCAACGATGATATGGCATCGTAAACTAGGTCACATGTCAGAGCGAGGCCTAAAAGTTCTTGTGGAACGTAATCTCTTACTTGGACTCAAAACGGTTAATTTATCGTTCTGCGAGCACTGCGTAATGAGTAAGCAGCATAGATTGAAGTTTGCTAAAGTAACTACAAGAAGTAAATACATACTAGACTTGATTCATTCAGATGTGTGGGAATCGTTAGAAGTATCCTTGGGAGGAGCAAAGTATTTTGTATCTTGCATTGATGATTATTCTAGGAGATTGTGGGTATACCTGATCAAGAAGAAGTCAGATGTGTTTCTAGTATTCAAGGAATTCAAAGCACGAGTAGAGCTTGAAACTAGAAAAAGAATTAAGTGCTTGAGGACAAACAATGGAGGAGAATATGTAGATGGTGAATTTTTGGCATTCTGCAAACAAGAGGGTATTTTAAGACAATTCACAGTTCCACATACACCTCAACAAAATGGTGTGGCAGAATGAATGAATAGAACTCTCCTAGATAGAACAAGAGCTATGTTGAGAACAGCGGGGATGGCCAAATCTTTTTGGGCTGAAGCAGTTAAAAACGCCTGTTTCTTGATAAATCGATCACCGTTAACATCAATTGGTTTGAAGACTCCAATGGAGTTGTGGAAAGAAAAACCAGCAGATTATTCTTCCTTACATATATTTGGATGTCCTGTGTATGTAATGTACAACTCCCAAGAAAGAACGAAGCTGGATCCAAAATCCAGGAAATGTATATTCTTGGGCTATGCTGACAATGTTAAGGGGTATCATTTGTGGGATCCTACTGCCCACAAGGTTGTTGTTAGCAGGGACGTAGTTTTTGGAGAAAAGGAATTGCAGAGTCAACAAAAAAATGACAGCATTAAGAAAGACACTATTATGGTGGAAATGGAGAAGAAGTCAAGAGATAATGATGACTCTTCTGAAGCTGAACAAGAACACGAAGAAGAACCAAATGAAGCCAATGGTGGACAGGTACTTCGACGATCAACACGACCGAAGTTTACACCAGCTCAATTCTCAGACTGTGTCATGGTAGTTCATGATGCGTACTGTCTCTTATCTGAAGAAGAGGAACCATTAACTTTTCAAGAGACTATGAATGGTTCAAATGCTTCTTTGTGGATAACAGCAATGCATGAAGAAATGGAAGCCTTGCATAGAAATAAAACATGGACACTTGTTGAACTTCCACAAGGTCGAAAAGCCATTGGGAGCAAATGGGTCTTTAAAATCAAACGAGATGACAACGATCAAGTGGAGCGATATCGTGCAAGATTGGTGGTTAAAGGGTATGCGTAGAAAGAAGGCATTAATTTCAATGAAATATTCTCTCCTATTGTCAGATTGACCACAATCAGAGTTGTTCTAGCTATATGTGCTACATTTGATTTACATCTTGAACAACTTGATGTAAAAACTGCTTTTCTCCATGGAGAACTTGAAGAGGAGATATATATACTCCAACCGGAAGGCTTTAAAGAACAAGGAAAAGAAAACTTGGTTTGTAGGTTGACTAAATCTTTGTATGGTCTAAAGCAGGCGCCAAGGTATTGGTACAAGAGATTTGATTCCTTCATAATTAGCTTTGGTTACAACAGACTGAGTTCAGACCATTGTACGTACTACAATAGGTTTGATGATAATAATTTCATCATTTTGCTGTTGTATGTGGATGACATGTTGGTAGTAGGCCCTAACAAAGATCGCATCTAAGAGTTAAAGGCACAATTGGCTAGGGAGTTTGATATGAAGGACTTGGGACTTGCAAACAAGATTTTAGGGATGCAAATTCACTGAGACAGAAAAGATAAGAAGCTTTGGCTTTCTCAAAAGAATTACTTATTGAAAGTCTTGCGACGCTTTAACATGCAAGACTGTAAGCCAATTTCTACCCCACTTCCTATCAATTGTAAGTTATCCTCAAGTATGAGTCCCAACAATGAAGCAGAGAGGATGGAAATGTCTCGAGTACCGTATGTATCAGCGGTAGGAAGCCTTATGTATGTCATGATATGTACTAGACCAGACATTGCACAAGCAGTGGGAGCAATTAGTAGGTTCATGGCAGATCCAGGTAGAGAGCACTGGAATGTTGTTAAGAGGATCCTTCGGTACATCAAAGGAACCTCAAAATTTGCATTATGTTTTGAAAGATCAGAATATATTGTCAAGGGTTATGTTGATTCAGATTTTACAGGTGATCTTGATAAGAGAAAATCTACTACTGGCTATGTATTTACTCTTGCAAAAGGGGCAATTAGCTGGTTGTCCAAATTACAAACTGTTGTAGCCTTGTCTACTACTAGCAGGCAGTACATGGCAGTTACCCAGGCATGCAAGGAGGCTATTTGGTGACAAAGGCTATTGGGGGAACTTGGACACAATCAACAGAAGATTACTGTGTATTGTGACAGTCAAAGTGTCTTGCACATTGCAAGAAATCCAGCCTTTCATTCAAGGACAAAGCACATAGGTGTTCAATATCATTTTGTCAGAGAAGTAATGGAAGAAGGAAGCATAAATATGCAAAAGATTCATACTAAAGATAACCTAGCAGATATCATAACCATGTCAATCAATGCAAACAAGTTTGCATGATGTTGATCTTCATTTGGCCTATTAGAAACGTAAACAACAAGGAAATGACAAGATAAAGAGATGATTTTTGAAAGCATACAAAAGTAGCTTTAAGTGGGAGATTGTGAAAACATAAAGCCACTTTCTATAACTTTTATGGCAAAGGTTAAAAAGGCTTAAGTTAAAATTCAAACTTTATGTGCTAGGTTGGTAAAATGTGGCTTAAGGGTAGAAAATTTGACATTACATTTAATGTATTGGTTCAAAGCTTTGGCTATAAATAGCATACTCCTTCCATCACATTTTGCATTCCAAAACCAAGAGCTAGGCACATAAGTGTTATAAGTAAGTGTTTCTCCTATTATAAGAGAGAGTGTGTAATTGTTCTCTTCTTATATTTAGAGAGAGGTTGTAAGTTCTCTTCCACTTAATAAAAATATTTCTTTGGTCTTGCCTGTGGTTTTTCCTTTATTCGTTGATGATTTTCCACGTTAAATATTATGTGTCAATTCCTATATTTCTCATCTCTATTTTAATTGTGAATTACTATTTTTCACTTTGATACCTAATATATAAAACGAGAATGTGTATTTACCTATAATTCATGTCCAACCTGGAAAAAGAAAAACTCCATGTGGGAGGTTGTATGGAATCCATATCTTTAACACGTACGATTTTTTCCTTTATGATTTGTTTATTATTTCTATTTCTATTATATACATGTTGATAATATATGAAGAGACAGATTATTCGAGTTTTTTTTTCGAAAAAAGAAAGCCTTCTTGATCCTACCTACATGCATATCATAAGGCAAAGTCAACTTGTATTTTTTTTTATATATATAAAATTGATATATGGCTTTATCGATAAAGTAGACTGATGATTAGTCCAGTGCGATAAAGGTGATCAATTGTATTATAAACTTAAGGCAGGAGACAAAAAAAAAAAACGAATTATTTCATCACAATTTATCAATTATTAAAAAAGAGGATTGGTACACATCTATCTGTAAAATACTACAAGCTTCTAGTAAGAGTATGTAAGTGTTAACAAAATGTGTCACATTCTTCAAAAAAAAAAATATGTAACGCATACAACACCAATAATTATCACTCATTTCCATTTCCTTTCCTAGATTAGTTATTGCCTATTTTTTTATTGATCAAAATTAACGGTATAGATTATCTTGTAGATTTTAATTTTAATTTTTTAAATATAACACACACACACACATATTATTAATAAAAATTAAAAACCGCGATTACAGGCTAGGCCAGAAGGAAAAAAACAAGAACAGAAGCAAAAAACCACGATTACAGATTTTAGAGTGCTAATTATTAATAGTTCTGAGAGCGCGTATTAAGTAGGGACAAAACTAATTGATGTCAATTGAATCAGCTGACAACGAATTGGGATCATGAATTGATGCCAAATCTCACCCAAAAAATAATAACAATCGATGCTTATTCAATTTTTTACTTTTTAAGGATGTGAAAATTAAGATGACACGTATTAAATGACATTGCACTGTCATAATTATGGTAATGTTAATATTTATACATGTCAATATATGAGTAGACGGGAAAAGAAAACGATCTTAAAAATTGATACGTGTGTGACCTAATTGCGAATGGAATTCTCGTAAGTACCACACAAATTCAAGAGCATCATTAAGTAAATGTGGAGTCCAGATAACAATGATGCAAAATGAAAAGAAAAGTAACCTTAGCTTATTTTCCTGCACAATGTGATTAGATTATCTCCTTTAACTTGCACTTCGCACTAGCTAGCTATACTAATACCATGCCGTTAAGTTTTCCCTTTCATTCACTGTAGTGTTCCATTTTCTAAGCACATTCTTGTATTTCTATTTGTTATCCTCGTCCATTCTTTCTAACTAATCATATAATGTGTTAAACTTCTACCTTTTCTCTCACCGCACGACTTGTTTTCTGGTTCTCTTTTGTTACTTTCTCATCACATTTTTATTCATGAATATCTGTCTTAATATCTATGGCCTCAAAGCATAAAGTTTTATCTATGTGCCCTAAGTCGGCATGTTTATCAAGAACATTTTTAAAAGTTGCTAAGATTATCATGATTACAATAAACGATCTTTTGTAGCATCTTTCAATTCTATGATTTACTAATAGATTCTCCATCTAGCTATTCTTTTACATTTGAGATTTTCTACTTGTGGAATTAATGTTGAATGTTTAATTTGTTGTATATTAGTTGCGTCTTACTTTTACTTTCATACATATCCTGGATGTGATGTAAATGTAATTTGTTATGTAGCTAAAGAGTTTATTACGAAGACAGCAACTAATATACAACAAATTAAACATAGTTTCGTTTTAAATTTGATTGAAATTCCCGGATGTGGTTGAGTAATTTTTTTATTTTTTGCGTGTTAATTTTAATATATTAATTATGAAGAGAGTGACTAAGTATGTAAGTTCAAAGAGGTTGATAAAAGAAGTGATAAAGTTCCAATCTGCCCACCTGATTTGCAATAATGAGTCACAGAATTTAGCTAGAATAGATAAGGGGGAACCAGAAAACACGAAACAGGGGAAGCATGTTTTCTCTTTCTCTCCTTTGAGAAAAAAAATAAAGAAAAAGGTTTAGATAGACTTAGTATATAGCAAGATCGTAGCGAAACAATATGTAATGTATACTCACATCCTTCGTATTTTTCCAAACATATACAATCATGACCTGCATAAAAGCTTGATTAAATTTGTATATCTGTTTAAAAGTCTATTGACCTAAGTAGGACTATTAGTAATTACATATTTTGTGTTCTAGTGATGAAGATCAAGGGACATTCAAGAAGAAAAGGAATATATTCCTAAGAGAAAGGACCCTTCAATTGGCCAAAAAGATCTAAGAAGAGAAGAACTATAGAGGATGGACTCATGATTGGGCTAGAAGAGCATATAAAAATACCTAACTTGTATTATTTAAAATGATATACTAAGACAAAGTATACTTGTCATATTGAAATGCTAAGGAGGAAATAATCAATTAAGCTTTATAACAAGAATGAGAGTAATAACTTTTTTTCTCTGTTAATTGTAAGAAATATTTAAATTATTATGATGTTCATTTAGACATTTTATATGAGAAACAAATAACTAATTTATTAAGATTAATTAATAAAAACACATAAGTTATAAATTTTAATTAATAATGTTAGAATATTAAATTTTATTTTAAAATTACCATAAAATCAAATGATTTAAATAGTAGTAATATTTAATGACACTATACATTTTAAATGGATAATTTTCTTACCAATGATTATACTACTAACTTATATGTTGTAATTAAGACTAAAAATATGTATTCAGTTATTTCTTATAAAACTATTTTTAATTTGATACCCTTCTCTTGAAGAAGAAAAGCAGTGTTGAAAATGGGAGAGAAAGCAATGATCAGAGGTTAGGGAGTTGTATAGTGTGGGGGGACAAAGATTAGGGGTAGCTGGGATGATGATTTGGTCGTTATCAAATAATTCGACGAATAAACGAACGTAGCAAAGCCCCTTTGTAGTTGTAGTGTGGTTGGTGGCATGGCCTTCATTTCCGGAATTAATTCAATTCTTAATTTATTCCTTATACCCTTCTCATTAATTATTATTCTTCGGAAATTTTCAAGTTGAAACGACTTCATCTTCGTCGTTAGGTGACTTCACAAATTCAATAAATATAACACGATTGTACTGAACCCTGTTACTTTCATCTCTGTTATAACGCGTTATAATAATAAATATATACTTCTTCGATCGGATCCTATATTATAGTCCTGTGCTCGGATTGGGTAAGGTAAACTCTTGCTTTTACTTTTTTCTTTTTTACTATTTATAGATACATGTCAATTAATATGTAGACCCGAATTTGTGATACATACAAATTTGTTTTTTAACACGTGAAATTATCAAGAAATTGATCGATTTGAACAAAACAAATAAATAAGGGTAGGTATATTTTATCATATTATATACATAGTAATTGATCTTTCTCAACCTCACATCCCAAAATTATTGTAGTTTATTTTTTTATATCCTAAACTGATTTTATTATATTACATCTTCTTTTATTACCAAAATTTATAGATAAATGTTTTTATTTTATTTTGTCTTGAATGGTTTTATGGTTTTTTTAATTCAAAATTATTATATATTTTTATTTCTTAAATGGATTTTATCGATCCTGATATTATTAAACATTAATATTTGCTAGTTTTTTTTAAAAAAAATCAGAACTTTCGTAAAAATATTTTAACAGCTTTAGCTTATCTTTAAAGCTTTTTTTTAAGGTATATTTTTTTTAAATATCAAGTAAATTTAACTTAACTATAAAGATTTTTTTTTCTTCAACCTCTACTTAAAAATAACTTATAAATAAAAAATAAAAAATAAAGCCAGGTCAAACACATCCTTATTATTATTGTTCAGCTTGTTAAAAAAATTATTATATTTTTTTCATTTAAAGAGAAATATATAGCATCTTAAAAATCTTATTTTATTTTGGTTTTTGTTTTTCCTTAGCCTTGGATTAATAAGTCTTAACAATTAATTGGGGTGATTGTATTATTGCGTTGTCTAAGTATATATATATATATATATACATATATAGTATCACATGGTAAAATCATATCTTTAACATACATGTCATTTTCGTAGGTTTAATTGTAAAAATATAGTGTTTGTATCAAATTAAAAATGTGCCGCCAAGCCTTTGATAAATAATTAGAAAATGTTATCTAATTCGAGGGACCCTGTTATAGGATGAACTTCCAGTTAATTATTTGACACTTCAATTAACCTAGCTTGCACCAAATGAATTTTCCAACACCCACAACATTCCCCACAGAAGATCGACGAATATAACTGATTAATTAAAGAAAGAAGTTCGAAAAACAGATACTATGGTTGCTTGCTAATTTTAGTGTTTATACATCATAATCAAAGCAAGGAAAAGATAACTTTATACGTTAATTATATAAGAACGCAACTATGAGCCACAAGTCCTAGCTAGTGGTATAATAATGATACTATATCTCAGATACAATAGATAGATAGATTCACCTAGAACATATATAAATAATAAAAATATAAACTATAATATATTTTCGTTTTCCCTATTTAGTCTGGCACGATAATTTTAAGCAGAGCCGACAAGACTGTATTAGTGTGAAAGAGAGAGAGAGAAAAAAGAAAGAAAGTGAGTGGACCAAAATCCAAACAGGTCCCTTACCTATACCTTACGTTTGATAATTTGAAAAATGAACCCTCTCCCTAAGAAGGAAATTAGAAAGAGAAAAGGAAATTAAGATATCCTAGCTAAAGGTGCCGTAGTGTGCCATATAGTCGAAGAGGAAGCATTTCAGTACATATTTGTTTCGGACATTTTCTGCATGGAAATTGAAGTACAATATTTTGAAAACAATAATAAAAACAAAAAAAAAAAAAGGCAATGCAATTAAACTGGTGGACGACTAGTAGCATGTGATGATATTTGGATGATTTTACCCTTTACCCTAGATTAGTGACGAAATCAATATGCAAAGCTTACGTAATTATGATTCTCTTTTGACTTGCTTAAAGCAATGTGGAGGCTTTATTAATTAGCCGTCGCTCTCTTTCTTTCTCTCTCTAGCTCTCGTTGGATATGTGAAAGTATTGCGTTTGTTTGTACTCATGCATGTTATGTATACATTACTGGGGCACTTCGCTTTTGGTAATTAGAGAGTGTTGGTGCAATAGGACAAAGCCCAACCATGGCCTCTGCACCTTCCTCTAACAAACCGACAAACCACGTGACACAAAGACGATCGAGAGAAGCAGATTATTATTTGAAACATGACCCTTACTAATCCCATCATCATCATCTTACTAGATCAAATAAAGTAAGGTCCTTATAATTTCAGTTAGAAAAACAATGGGGGAAAAAAAAAAAAAATATATATATATATATATATATAAAAGATTAAAAAAATAGTATATCACAGTCAGTCACACTAGCTAGCTACTTGAATTTAACATAGCTCCCTCGCTCCAAAATTAAATAAATAAAGAAAAAAATAATGGTAGACATCGTGATTAAGCAAAGACCCATGGTTGACAATGCCATCCCATCTAATTAATAACTTCATTTCTTTCCGCACCCTTTTCTCCTTTATATCCATCTAACATATTCCATTCAATTTACACATTCGACCGAAATTAAGTAAAACTTATGAAGAAATTAAGGTTTGTCAATGAAATATTAGCAACAAATTAAGAGTCGTCGAATTAAGCTAATTAAAGTAAAATGTATATACTAAGAGAATGATGACAATTAAGAGTCTGTAATAAAATCCTCTGACTTGAGAGAAGAACTAACATTAAACATGATATATGATCAAGGGCTGGCTAATTATTTCTATATTTAACAATCGAACATGGAGGAAAAGGTGGATATAATTTTTTATTATTATTATTATTATTATTTAATTGATCCTCGCTAGACTGACGTGTTGGACACGTGGCAGAGTGGTTCGGAGGATGCCAACAGGGAAGAGGTGGATCGGGTGAAGTTCCAAAGGTCAATCTCGCTGGTGAAGTCCTGTGTTGTGGGGTTGATGAATGCGGGTGCAGGGGAAGGTCTAGCATGTGCGGACGCTGACGCTGACGCTGTTGGTGTTGATGATGATGAGGATCGGAGGGTGGGAATTTGATGATGAAGATCATCATGGTCGACGCTGGTGCAGTAGCCCATGGTGATGATGGTGGGGTCGTTGAAGGCACATGCGAGTTGCCTAGAGGCATCGGTCTGGCCATTGAGTTGAGATGCAACTAAACGGTCCAAAGCAGCCCAGTTGGAGAGGCCTCCACCACCCGATCCTACCTCCATTGGATGAACCACCATGTTTGGGTCACCACCACTCACCTGGTGCGTTGCGAATGACCCTTCATTGTCCGTGCCCATCTCTACTACTGGAATTATGGGATGGTACCCATTATTGTTCTGCTCATTGTTATTAGTATCACCATTATTGTTGTGCTGGCTCTCCATGCTTGCGGATTTCGGGCTCTCTAGGCTCGGCAGCTTCATGAACCTGTTGTCATTATATCCGCCGCCATTGTTCTGATCATAAGGCCTTCCATTAAACCTTCCAAAGCTGCTGTTGCAGTTGTAGCTTCCTTCGTAGCTGCTCTCTTCCTTGCATGATCCTCTTCCCATTTGTTGAAGTATTTGCTCCAAAGCACCCTCGTCGCACGAGTCAAACAAGTGGCTCCTTCTTCCTCCTTCACCTGAAGCCAATGGGCTGTCTAGGGTTTTCAGATGGTTCTTCTTCTTGAATATCCTACACACCACCCACCCTTCTTCCTGACCACCATCCCCCATCACATTCGAAACCTATATTTTCGTCACAAAAGAAAATCGTAAGCACATGCATGTGTCGCTAAGGATTTGTTTGTGTTTTTTTGTTGCTTACAATATTGGTGTCGCTGGTGTTGTTGTCGTCTAGTCTGTATTCATGCATGATCCAGTCGGATTTCTGGCCGTGTGGGGCTCTACCTTTGTAGAAAACCAGAGTCTTTCTCATTCCGATCCTCTTCCCGTTGCTGTATATCACTTTGTCGCGCCCAGTGGCCTTCCAGAACCCTGCAGCAGTGGCGCGATTGGTGCGCGTTCCTGTGGGGTACTTCTTGTCTTTGTGGCTGAAGAAGTACCAATCATTCTGTGGAGTAGTTCCTATTTTGCATTTCTCTGCAAAAAAGGAAAAAAGAAATCCCTCAAGATTATGGTTCCGTGATTGATTCATGTCATGCATGACTGACTCGTGATGCACTATTCAATATTAGTTATTACCCCCCCATGTGAGACGCAAAACAAAGAAGCTAGAAAAAGTGATCGATGAGTGGAAATGAAAAGCATCAAACACTAACTAGCCAGCCATAAACACCAAAACCAAAAAGGTAACCAGCTTTATACACATATTGTGTTAATTTGACGAGTGAGTGTGTCATGAATTAACCAACACATATATGACGAAAACAACCATCCCTAGATGTGAAAGCTATAACTAGTAATTAAGTAAACATCGAAAAACACATGCATGAAAGAGTGGTGAATATGTATATATATGAGACCTTGTATGTCCCATGGCTCGAGCTTGTTGAGATCAACGTCACGAATGACATCGAGGTCAATCTTCTCGTAAGAGACCTTCTTCCTCAAGTAGTACTGAAGAAGCTCTTCCTCAGTTGGGTGAAACCTGAAGCCAGGAGGGACTTGAGATTGTCCATTCACTGATATGCTCATACTGTTTTCCGGCATTCAGGTAAGAGAGTGATCGATGATAGCAAAGAAGAGCTAGAGAAAACTAATTAACTAGAGAGTTATGGTTCTAGATTCACAGCGGACCCAAAGAAAAAGAGAGAAAGAGAGAGAGAGAGAACGCATTCAAAATGGGTACACTACAAGGAAGAGATAGGAAAGAAAGATCATGAGGTGGTGTGTACTGCAATGAGTATGTAAAGGGAGACTATATATATGTGCTGTGGGACAGAAAGGACCAAAGGATACACAGCATGGAATTAATTGTATTAAAATAATAATAATAATGAGAAAAATAAAGAGGAGAAAAATAAAATGGATTTGTTTGTTTTAAAGGTTGAAGGGACACCAGACACCAATAACCAATTGGGTATATGGGTTTATCATTTATAATAATAAAAAAAAATAATGAAATAATGTGGGGTTAGTTTTACTATGCTCCGAGAAGTGCCACCTACCAAGAAAGATGGAAGAAGAGAGAGTTAAACTGTTGAGGAGGGGAAAAAAATTGAGTGTGGGGGCCACGTGTATGCGGGTATCACTTAGGGGCCCCACAGGGTTGGACGTTGTGAGGAGCAACTTAGAAGAGTAAGGGCGCACGCCCACATCCACAACTACGACCTCTGACCTTAAAATCTCCATGGAAAAGCACCTCTGAAACAACCATGGACCAGCCCAAAAATTATTAACCTATCTCTCTCTCACACTCACACACACACTCTTTTTATCTTACTTTTATCCCTTTCTCTTTCATGTTTGGCTTGGGCAACCACCCCAACAAGAAAGATAAAAATAAATTAAAATATAAAAAAGAATGTGTAGGGTAGGACCCGGAAAATGGAAACAAGAAAAATGAGGTGGATGGTAACATGCAAGTTGGAAATAAAGTTGCCTGTGTAAAAAAAAAATCAGGATTTTATTTTGTTTTTAACATTGTCATCTTGTGTTTACTTACATACACCATACTTACATTTCATTTTTTTTCTTGCTTATTTTCTCCCCGTCTCCTTGTAGTTGTCATGCAGAAATAAATGCCAGAAGCATGTAATCCTTGTCTTGATTGGTATATGTGAATTTTACTTATAGGAGCAGAGCATTAATTGTAGCTGTTTTTTCTTTAGCTCATCACTTTCTTTTTCACCTTTTTTATTTTGTTATATCTCTTCACTAATTTCAAGTGTATGTTCATGTCTTAACTATATATATATATATCAAGCATCTCCAAAGAATTTTGTACAAGCTTTCAAACGAAGAAATAAAAAAATCCCTCAAAATGGACTTGTGATAATTAAAGCAAGAAGTTTATTATATTATCTTGTTTCATAATTTAAAAATAACATTGATGCATTAACTGCTTATTTCATTTTAACACATGTCTATTTTTTTAAAAAGAGTTTAATATCCTATATATTCCTATTCATCCTTATAACCATGTATTTATGCACTTTTTGCCTACCAGAATAATTGAGAACCTCTCTCCCAAGGTTCCAATTTTTTTACAGCCTTTCTTCTAACATTCACTTGGTTATATAATTGGCAATCCAGAGCCGTCAGATGAAGATCGAACGCTCATATTTATTCTTGATATATAAATTATACTTAAAATATATGTATTTGAGATCCAAACCATCCAATTTTAATCAATGATTACCAACATAGTGACTGAATGAATGTGTGGAAAATGCGAATGCACCTAATCTAGCTAGTTCACTGCCAATATAGTACTTCTACATCCTTAAACTGCTAACATTAGATATATCTCTCAACTCGCTAACTCAAACTTATTACTTAAGGTTTCACTTATTAGTTAGTACTTTAATATACCAATAACACGTTTTAAAAGACATTTTTTAATGAGATTTTTAGACATTTAAGCTAAGATGCCATAGGTAAACCCTTGAGTGTTGTGCTGTACAGTGACTACAACCTATAGCTACCATCTATACTTAACTTAAGGCCAAGAGATCGAGTGAAACTGTCATATGATATTAGACCTTAAAAGTAAAAAAAATATTATGGGTCTGACTTTGGGTTAATAAATGAAATATTAACACACACATATATATAGGACCTTAATTAAGTTATTATATTCTCATCTACCAAGTTAAGTACACTGGGTATATATGTTTTTAAAGAAATAGTCACTTTTTTTTTAAAGATCTTTAAGAAAGTTAATAAAAATATAAAGATTGTTTCTCAAAAGTACGTAAGCTGAACATGTGTTTGGTTAATGTAGTTTTGAATAAATAATCCCCTTTTGTCATCTTATTTTATTTTATTTCACAAATGATATTTTTAGTTTCAGTTTTTTGATTATTTGTTTGATTGGTTTTCATTTTTTAATTAATTTGACAGTTTATAATAGCTTGATTAACTAATTACCTCCTATGAAAAAAAAAACAAATTGATAGTTAAAATAAAATAAAATAAAATTATGTTTACAATTAAGGGATTAACCATATTTCTTTTTACCACCATATATAATAAGAGATAATTAATTTTCTTCTTTAAACCTTCTCTCAAACTCAAATATGATTTAGATCTAGATTAACCCCATATATAAATCTGATAATTATAACAAATTGTTATCATGGGTCGTTTTTAAATTTAACATGGGAAAACGTAGGTACGTGGAGTCATATTGAACTATGATTTCTTACAATCAGTTAGTTGAATTAAGTTTTACTGTATGTAACGTACGAGAGTTACAACCTAAGCTAGCTCTATCATTGTTACATTACCATCAGCATATATCACTGTCGCAATATTAACATTAATTATATATATACCACACCACAAATTAACGCAAAAATAAATCACCACCGTTACTTGACCGTGTTGCGTCACCCAGCTCTTTTCTTCTTGATCGCCACTTGCTGTTGTCTTCTCTTCTCTTGACCACCCTTCTTTCACGTATGCTACAAACTGAGAATGAGATGGGTCAATAGTAGTATTTTAAATATTACGATCGTTTTTGGCCATAACAGAGTCATGAAAATGAGACCACCATAGCTATCTACTATACGCAATTTGGTTCAACTATTTCATTTAATTTAATTCTTTCTTAGTTCCTTTTTTTCATTTCAAATTGAGCAGTACCTTATTTGTCACTCTCCGCTGTTGATTAATTAATTTAAGCAGAGTCATATCAGGGCATTAATAAGAAAGTAATTAAGGTTGGGGTACGTACCCTATCTAATATTATATGTTATTTCGCTGATAAAAAATTAACAAAGTAATTAATTAATCGTAATTGGTCTGCGTCACTGTGATTTCTTCATGAGTATATTAACCAATAAATCTAGTTATATATTCTGCGGAAGGTACTGTTTTAAGATTGCTTGATAACTGTTAATCAATATTTCATATTTTCATTATTTAATAAAGTTTCCCTGCCAAAAAAAGTGTGTAATTTTAAATTAATGATTGCTTTTGTTACTTCAAAAAAGATCTGACAATATTTTAGTCAAAGCTACATTTTGTTTTTTAACAGTATGATATTATGGTTTATTAATTAGTCTGTCTACAAGCTTACTTGTATTGATATTAAAGTCATCAGTCAACATATCGATTTTTAAATAAACCAACAAGCCTTTTATTTAAATTTTTTAGGTAAAAGAAATTAAGTTCACTCCATGCTATTATAATTTAGTTACAAAAGAATTAAAATAAAAAGACTAACTTAACGTAACTCGTTAAGTGATATAAAGTAAAGGAAAGAATTTCCATAAAATTAAAAGCCATATGAGATGCTGTCATATGTGCCACATCTCAATGAAGGAGCTCCCAACTCCCAAGTGAGAAATGCATGAAAAGACCTTTAATTCTGCACTACATAAGCATGTGATCATATCCTTCTTTAGGTTTTGACAAATGCCATATATAGGAATAGAAAAACTGAAATATTCAGCTACTAAATTTTAAGATTGTTTTTCTAAACCACTCTTTATCGTAAAATTTGGCAAATTCGGACACACTGTCCAAACAGAACAATGTGTAGATCATACTCCGCACCACATTTCGCAAACCAGACAGAACAATTCGATAGCTATGAGAATTGTGTTTGCATTTGGTTTATCAACAGAGAATAGAGTTACACTTATTAATTTATACCATTGCCATTCGAGTTTTAATTTGTAAAGTGAGTTTTTAGTTTTATATTTTCTAAAGCTTATCTAATTAAATTTTTAGACGACATACTTAAATTTTTTTATAAAAAAAATCTTTATTTGGTGGGACAAACTTTTTGTTTAAGTTGAGGAATATCATCTTGTAAACAGTACTAAACGCATACTTCACGAGTCCAATAACAAGAAAGCTTGCAAAGAAAGAAACATTATTTGAATTTAATTTATTGCAAAACAATTATAGCATAAAACAACATCTGATTTTCGTAAACATTTAAGATTGATTAATTATTACGATAAATTATACTCCTTGATGTAGTGAGATACTGTGTATAAAAACAAGGATCATAAAGAGCACGATGTTTATTTCCCAAGTAATTAAGACACAGTTGTAGCTAGTTCACTTTCTTCGTAACGTCATCAATTGTGAAAGAAATGTATTTAGTTAGGAAAAGTCCACAGGTCACAGCACTAATCATTTTCATTCTGCTCTAAATTCTCTGACCCTAATCATTAATTTTTTCCTGATAGACGATGGGGCAACCACTTTTAGTTACTAACCGGCACTTATATTGGTCATGATACTTGATGTCCATATCTTTTTACATTTTCTTAAATATATATATACTTTTTTGCTTATTTCCTTTATAGCATCAAATTCATTTTTATAATATTAATATATGGGCTAATGCTGGTTATATTATTTTATTTGTTAGGAGGTCAGGCAAGCAACATAAAGATCGAGATCGACTTAGCACGTTTAAATTAATTAACAAGAGTACATTTTATTAGAGGATGTAGAAGATTATAAAATGGAGAGTGTCTGGTCTTATATACAAAAAATAAATAAATAAAAATCAAAGTTATAGGTGCTGATTAAAAAAAAATTGAATAACTTTTAACAACTTTATAGATTTACTATATAAATATTTATATTTTATCACAATCACAATTATTACTTTTTTTATTAATTTATTTTTACAATTTACTTTTTAAAATGCATTCGATCATTATCACTTTAAATGAGAGATTTTTTTAAAGAATTCACGACTATAAATACAAGAAGTTACGAGATATTATTATTGACAAAAAAAAGTATGTATCCTTATCTTTTTGTTTCATCCCTAAAATAGGTTTCCTAACCGCGTAATTAGTTTGTCAAATTACATTAGAGAAACATGATTCCAACTAGTATTTGTGTTGAACTTGTGTAATCTCAATCATTCAACATGATTACACTAATTAAAAGAAAATATTAATTTCAACCACTATAACCAGCGGCATAAAAACAATATGACATGTCACCAATATTCACAGAACCTAGAATATATTTCTCTGCATAATTAGCTGGTAGTAATATTAGCAATTATTTCAAGAGCTAGCTACTAGCTAGTCCTAATCCGTGGAAAAATTACCAACATTTTTTTATAAAAAAAAAAACAGGTATATGTGTTTTCTCATCTTTTCATTTTGACATATAAATTAAGCTTTCCATGATTTTTTTCGTTTATTTTGTAAAACATGTGCAGCAAACAAAATAGGAATATGGTGCACCATTTTAATTAGGTAGTGTGTGGAAATGAAATGAACAACTCCTGCTTGAATTATTTTACAAAGATTGAAATAATCAATTTTAGGAAAAGTTGTCAGACTGTAATTTAACCTTTCCTCGTTAATTAGAAAAAGGGGACATCATTGATCTCCGACAACCTAGAAGTCCAAACTAGACGACAAAAACAGCAACCACAAGTTGTTACAGTGCTGATATGTGTGATCCTAAGTGGCTATTTCTAATATCATTTTGTAGAAGAATATACAACTCTCTGCCGCCAGCACTAATTGCACTTTCGACTCAGAAAAAAATTATTACTCCAATTGACAAATTGAAACCCTTGCTGTTAGGGTAGTTAGTAATGTGACACAGTGCCCAAATGACAGGGAAAGAATGAGAGAGAGTGAACGATAGTGAGTTTGTTAGAGTTTCTTCGTTCCACAAATTTATCATACATATATATATTGCACCTATCTATCTAGAGTTGAATAGTGTCTACACTGAACTGAAACGAATTAAACGCTATAATTAACCTCTAAAAAATATTACCAAAAGCTACCTTATTTGCAATTCACTATAATTCCAGATATTATTCTCTGTTGTTTACGGTATGAAAAGTGTTTTCCTTTTGTGCAAGTTAAAATAATTTTAACTATATATTTTTCAAAAGGAAACAGTTTCCTAACTTTATTTAGTGAAAATACACCTTCTAGAAATATTATACTGACTGATTAAAAGAAAACAACATTTTCATTCAGTCTGCTAACCAAGCGAAAATATCTTCCTTTTAAAAAGAAAAGGTCATTTTCTCAAACAAAGTCAACAATGAAAGAATCTTTAAAAGGCATATTAATTCATGCTTTTATTTAAATGTTTCAAAAAACATGTGTTTTAATTATCATTAAAAAGATTCCAATTTATTATCAGTTGATTTTTTTTTCTGCGAAAACAAATGGCCGACTTAATTAATTAAAAAAAACTCAGATATGGCGTTTATAGTGATTTGATTTAAGAAATTAATCTAGTTGGAAAGTAGGGGAAGGGGATGGTAGCTAGCTATTTTGCATGGGAAGCAACATTTCATATTGGTGCTTGTTTTATGGTTGGGAAGGTCGTACTCAAGGTGAGATGTCAATATAAAGTGTATTTAATTTGATCGCCAATGTTAACTAAGAGCTTAATTATTTTACTTATTGAAATGTTTAAATAAAATGAACATATATGTTTAATAATTAGTACAAATAATCGTTCCACTAATTTCACTAGTACTTTAAAATAAAAAAAACACATAGGTTTTTTACAACTACCTAATTAATTAATTTATCTTAGTGGGATGTAAAATTAGTTGATATAAAAAGTAGATATTTTTAGATTGGTTATATATGAAACTAATGTAGAAAATACTCATTTTCGATATCATTTGTGGCTAAAACTAAGATTTAAAAAAAAAAAACATTTTCATTGGAAAAAAACTCTTCTAAAAACACACTTGCTAACAAAAACACCTTTTGAAAATTGTTTAATTCAAACTAATCATTCTAATTTGTATATACAGAGAAATATTAAGCAAAATGATCAATACAGAATCTGCTGTCTATATATGTATATATAGTAGCTAGATTTCGATCATAATGAAATGTAGCATGGTCCATGTACTGGGGGAACCATATGAAAGCCAAGATATATGCCTTGTCAATATTAATAATGCACTACGACAGATCACATCTCGAGAATAATTAATTTTCCTTTAATTTGGTTTCTGTCAATCCCAAGTCTTTATGATTTAGCTGGTCATTCATTCGTAACAATTTGATTATTAGAAGGGTGGGGGCAACCTAAATTATGGACCAATATGTGTCACAACTAATTGGGTGACACAGTTTAATAAATTTGGGAGCATACATATATGTGTGTGTGTGTTTTTGTTAGAAACTACCCCCTCTGATTTAAAGAATTTTAATATTTCAAAATATATAAGTAATTTTAACTAACTTTATCTTATTTAATGAAACTATTTGTTAATATCTTTTATTTAATTGAAATTTTTATATTCTTAATATAAAGAAAGTCGGAGAAAAAATCTTTTTAAATGAAAGTACTTAAATTAAATGATACTCCCTATATTAACTAATTTAATGTTATTTGTGGAAAAGTTCTTATGAATATTGCATGTGTACATTATATTAAGATTTCTTTATATACGTAAGATAATTGTTAGACAACCGTGTATAGTATTTTTCTTTTTAGGGGACAATCGTGTATAGTATGGAAAATTAGACTCATTAAACTGTTACACCTTAATTAACAAAAAAACTTTAATTTGGAGAGGGACATTATTTAATTTAAAAAAAGAAGAAGCATGAATTGGATATGAAAACTATGTAAAATTAATTTAAATTAGTGTTTGATACGAGAATTTTATCCACCACGTAGACACCTCTACCCATGTACAAGATTTGCTAAGGGAACAGGAAATTTTCCTATTGTCAATCTCCCGTAGCATAGTACCCTACCATTAATATACCAAACAGACTGTTAGACAATTGCCGGATCGATCATGTGATATTAACAAAGTTATAAAAATCATGTGCTAACAAATAATTAAGTTAAAAAAAACTAATTAAGCATATTGATATTATTATTATTATTATTCCCAATTTCCCTTTAATCTGATTAAAGGCAGTAATAATCTACACTCGGAGATATTTTTATAATATGAATCACCAAATGAGTTGCTTATTTTTAAATAGTAGTTATTTAAATTTTTTAAAAATAATTTTAGCACGTCAGTTATAAAAAAAAGAAGAAGAAGTAATATTTGACATATAGTTAATAGTTAAGCTTGATCATGTTTTTATTTACATATCACATGCTTATGTATCACTAAACCAATTATTTGCTTCACAAAAAAAAAAAAAAAACACAATTCTTTGGAGTTTATCATGTATCATTCTAAATTTAAATTATCTATTACACTATTTGTACCTAAATCTTCTTCATTAGAAGAGAGAACATAAGGCAACGTTCAAGAATGAAAACAATAATTAATTGTTGACATGTATAATAACATTATAAAATCATTATAAGGGATTCTTCAATTTAATTAAGATTATTTCATTTCAAATCGATGGAGTGTCCCAGGAAACATATACAGGACAAAGTGATTCCGTAACATATAATACACCAAGCTGTCCCTTCATGCAAAAGGCTGCTGTATTATTACAAATTACATAAATACGTACAAAACAAACAAGGTTTTCCATGCATGCATGGGATCAGCTTGGCAATACTCTAGAGCAATATAAGGTAACTCATTATTATTTGTATGCCTCTTTTGCGGTTAAAACCAACCTTTCCCATTCCCTTTTACTTTTTTCTTACTTCTTTCAAATGCGTGAAAACTTTGAAATATGTCAAAAGTTAAACACAGAAAAAAGAGAGAACCTAGCTTTGTACGATTATGATAAAAGCATGTGTTGGGGGAATTTACTACTCACCCGCATGCGAATTTTGACGATATATAAATCGACAAGTCTAATATTCCTAATTTATTTATATAATTTGACGCAGTGTGTGTTTGGTTTCATATTTAAGATTCACGTCTAGAACAAAATCAAATTAAAAGTAATATAAAAGTAACTATTAATTATGTTGAGGATTCACGTTTAATTGATTGTGATATAGCATAACAAATTGATGCATGCATCGATTATATTGGACATAAAACTAACGCGTTTCTAGCTTTCTGAATCTTTTAGGGTAAACCACAGTCATAAACTTCAGGACATATTTCGTTCCTTACATACAATCCATACAATAGTTGTGAGACAATTTTTTTTTTATTAGAAAATATTAGTTGTTAGTTTTTTTTTTTTTTGTTAACAAAAGAAGTTAAAGTCATGACTTTTTTTTTTTCTTTATCATTTGAGATACATTATATTTTCTGATTCACTCATTCAATTTATCGGGAATCTCTCGAATTTTCAAAGGTTAAAGCCTCTATTGGCAGCGATATCCCACCAGATGCTAGGTGAGGTTTTACATTTTCCCTTTTCCCCCCAGTTTCGTGCTTGTTGCAGCAAAGAATGTGCTTTACTACTTGGAGACCTATTTCAATTTTCATAACACATATCATAAAGGCATGTTCTTTTGTTGCTTAATAGCAACATTTTTTCCTTTTAATTAGTCTCTATATATAATTTAAACATTTCATTTTGGTTTCTATATATAGTTGAAATTTTTTAACCCTTGTCCTTATCGTCTAAAGTTACCCAACATTGTTGTATCTAGATATTTTAAAACTACAACAAAAATGAAAACTAGCTTTGTACAACAGCTAAAAAGATTTTGGCGCGCACGGTTATTAACCTTTATAAATTAAAAAAACATATATAGTTTCTTTAATTTTTTTTCGCTGTTATCTTTTTCTGTCTTGGTTTCAACAAACATTTTAGGTGTTGATGTATTATTTTCCTAAGAATAATGCATGCATGAAGAAAGTTCTCAAATATCATTGGTTCCTGTGCAATCAAGAACTTTTCAATTAATTAATAATCCAAATTGGTACGTAAGTGTATCACAAGATTAATTTAATCAATCGGATTGAACAAGAAGCTAGGCAAGTTCTTTATGCTATATAATAATTTGGGATGACCAATTAAATAGATTGTTTTGGCCTCCAAATCTACTTAAAGATCGAGTTTCCATAACTTGCATCTTTGATTTGTTTGCTGGGTACTTTACAAAAGCATTGCAGAATAAAAATATGCCAATCGTTGCTTTTGTTTCTCTTTATATAAACAAGAAGTAACATATGGTTTTAATTTGTTTATTATATATCCCTCAGTTTTCAAGAAGAAAATATAATAAATGCTCGTCATTGAGATGTCTTATATTATATGTCTGAGATGGATTTTAGTCACATGCATGCAATGAAACTTATAATATTCAAAGATGGCATTACATATTTATTTATGTAATTTTTTCAGGAAAATAAAACAGAAGCCCAGTTAGCTGGGCCATTTATTCATGAGCCACTGTCGTCCAGGGACGGTCCAACAGGCCCAGCACGGTATAAGATGCGTATTTCTTTCCCCTCCTAAGCCTGAACTTGCTGCAACAATTTTCTCGGACTTCATCAACAACCCCATGTTGTATACTGGTATTTGTATATATATAGTCTCCAAGTTTCATTCCTTCTGTCATGGAGAATGTTGACAATATATAGTGGACCTGAATTTGAGTCTGTTACAATTTACTGATCAAGTTTCCGTAGTATAATCCATGTTAAAAGTATTTTCATTTAACAATAACTAGAATATATAATTTTCACATATATGTTTTTATAGGTATAATATAGAGAATAAGAAATTAGTATAAATTTATCTTTTAACTTTTATCTTTTCTTTGTTAGACATTTATAACTTTTAATGAGTAGTCAAGTGTATTTATATTTTGTATGTTATTTATTAGGAGACTTCAATAGTTCAATTTAAATAATTAAAAAAAATTCATAATTATAAATATTTTTTTATAATATTTTCAAAATCAGACTGATCACAGTGAAATCCCTAATTCAAGGTTTAGTGATTAAACCACACGGTTGAATTAAGTAAATCAATTTTAATAAAATAATATTTTAAATTTTTTTTAATATAATATACTAAGTAATATTAAACAAAAATAAGTTAAATAACATAATATTGCATATTTTTATGATATGAAAAATTAAAAACTAAACCTTCCTTAAAATATCATAATTAATAATTTATATATGAAATTATTAGGCAAAAAAATGCCCAGTTAAAAATAAAAAGACGCTCATCAAAGTAGACAGAGAAGGAAAAATGAGTGTGTTTAACAATTTTAACATCTATGTGAGACACTTAAGATTCTTTAAACTTTGAAGAGTGAATAGTAACTTTGTACAACTAGCAGAAACAGAAATAGAAATGAAAAAATAAAATCCCAAACAAAATTACAGCCATTTCATTTAAAAAAAAAAATCAAACCAAAATGATGATGTGTCCATTTTTTATTTTTTTTTGACAAACCTTTAAAATCGATCAAACCGCGAATCCATTTTTTTTTCTATTAATCATTTAATTGAAGTCTAATAATAAATAAAAATATAATATAAATTCAGTTGACTACTCATTAAATTTTTTTTTTTATCAGTTCATTCAAAGATATATAATTTTATTAACAAATATTTAAAAATTATTATAACAGTATAATAATTAATAATAGGTAATTTCGAAACGTACAATTCCATTTTGACATTTAATACTCCTATAATATGTTTCAAAACAATTACATTATAGTATGTAACAGTCATATAATATGTTTCAAAACAAATCGAATCTAATAAATGTGTTTTAAAACAATTAATGACTTCTTAATATTTACTTTCTAGAAATGCTTCTTAATATTCATTCGAGTTCAGTATTTTAATCCCAAGTATTTTAATCCCGGGTCCTGGATAGCCAAATTTCCCATATCCACATTCATTGATCAGAATACCCTTCAATCATGATTCGTCTGTCTTTTCTTCTCCTACATCACAGTCCTTCACCTCGATTCCACATTGGCTCAATCTGAGAATTACATCATCCACATGGACACCTCAGCCATGCCCAAACCATTCTCCACCCATCACGCTTGGTATCACTCCACACTTTCCTCTGCATTAGACAATGCTAATAAACTTACACTCACTACCACCACCAACGACAACAATCTTAACGCCGTTTCTTCTAAACTGATTTACACCTACACCAACGTCATGAACGGTTTCAGTGCAAATTTGTCACCTCAAGAGCATAAAGCTCTCAAAACCTTCCCGGGTTACGTTTCTTCGATACCAGATCTGCAGGCAAGGCTTGACACAACACACTCACCACAATTTCTTGGGCTCAATCCCAAAATAGGGGCTTGACCTGCTTCGAATTTTGGTGAAGATGTCATTATTGGGTTCATGGACAGTGGAATTTGGCCAGAAAGTGAGAGCTTCAACGATGAGGGGTTGCCTAGGGTTCCTTTAAAATGGAATGGCAATTGGGAAAGAGCCATCAAATGCAACAAAAAACTCAATGGAGCCAAGTTCTTTAACAAAGGGTTGCTGGCCAAGAACTTCAAAGTCGCCGCAATTGTGAACTCAACTAGGGACACTGAAGGACACGGGACTCACACATCTTCCACTGCAGCTGGGATTCTGATGCAAAAGCAAGCGTTTCCTTTAAGGTAACAACTTTAGGTACTAAACCAGCACCGAGTGTGGATGATTACAGTTCTAGAGGGCCTTCAAATAGTTGTCCATTTGTGTTGAAACCAGACATCACTGCCCCTGGTACATCAATCTTAGCTGCATGGCCTTCAAATCTTCCAGTGGCATTGTTTGGGTCCCAATACCTTTATAGTAACTTCAATTTTTTAACTGGAACATTCATGGCATGCCCTCACGTGGCAGGTGTGGCAGCACTGTTAAGAGGAGTACACCCTGACTGGAGCCCTGCAGCAATTAGGTCATCCATTATGACAACATCGGATATATTCGACAATACTAAGGAACCCATCAAAGACATTGCTAGTGATAACAAACCAGCCTCTCCTTTAGCCTTGGGAGCTGGTCATGTCAATCCCAACAAAGCCCTTGATCCTGAACTTGTTTATGATGTGGGAGTTCAAGATTATGTCAATCTTCTCTGTGCATTGAACTTAACTCAAGAATATCACGATCGTCACCAGATCCTCTTCTAACAATTGCTCTAATCCTTCCTTGGATCTCAACTATCCTTCTTGCATTGCTTTTTTCAATGGCAATGGTTCAAGGGTAACTTGAGAATTTCAGAGAACGGTGACCAATGTTGGGGATGGACAAACAATCTATACCGCTAGCTTTACATTCATAAAAGGGTTTAATGTCAGTGTTGTCCCAAGCAAGTTGGTGTTTAAGGAGAAGAACGAGAAGTTAAGTTACAAGTTAAGAATCGAAGGTACGAAATTTGAAGGCTTTGGGTATCTGACTTGGACGGACATGAAGCATGTTGTGAGGAGCCCTATTGTGGTCATCCCCAACCCCAACTTCAAATTCTAGATCAATATTGTATCCAATAAAGTCTTTCCACATGTCTCATGTAAAAAAATGTATGATATAACAAAAGAAATCATTAGGAATAAAGAAGTAACCATTTTTTCAGTTCTGATAAATAAATAAATAAATATTTTGTTATAACAAATCAACAATCCAGAAGAGAAATTGAAAGCCAATATATTACGCTGGACAAGGGGAAGGGCCTAATGGGGCAGCTCTTAAAAAGTTATATAAAAAAATATTGTCTTTATCAATATATTTGCATCTGTATATAATTATGTTAGCACTAGCTAAAAAAGTTAGCAGTTAGAGTTGGATGGTAATCGACTAAGGAAGGCCAAATTTGTAAAGCCTAATAGGTATTACGTACCTTAGTCTACTTATATTTCTAAGACATAGAAAGGTTTTCACACGGATGCATTGTGTTATTTTCAGAATTTGTATTTAGTTTATTGTATTAATATTTGTTTTGTCTAGAGCACTCCAAGAAATGGGATCCGGGTGGTGATTGCTAGTCTGGTCACTGGTGAGTGGTAACTAGCCACGAATTACTTATAGACATCTTGCACATAGTATTTCACAGCTAGTAATGTTTGGGTTTGAGAAAAAAGAAAAAAAACAGAGGCTCAGCATCCAAAGTCCAGTCTCACCATGTGGTCACAGCGAACAATATATCTCATTCTATACTGACTTGAAAAGGCTGTGTAACTAAATGTATGAGCCATGAAGTAAATGAAGTAGACATGCAGAAAAAGCTCGTGCAAGTTCCTACCTTTAATTTGTGGTTACCGTGTCAAAAACGCAAATGTCCCGAAAAAAGAAACTTAGCATGCTTTTCCTATTCACTGGATCAATTAAGAACATTATTCATATCACCCTATATATATAGGTAGCCAGGACATGCACATGGTCCTTAAATGAAGATAGATGCATGTAGCCACATTGCATTTATTTATTCCTTTCACTTATCGTAAAATAGAAAGATTTTAAAGCAGATTTGTTAATGTAAGGTGAATATAAAACGTCTGATAAGTTTTTTTTTTTTTTTTTCAGGAAAAACGTCTGATAAGTTAATGGCAACGTTGACATACATGTGCCTCGTGTGCCTTGACCAAATCATCATCATTGAACCAATCACTTTCCAGCTTCCTAACCACCGAGCCTGATTGAAGAATATAGACAATAATTTCTATATATAACCCGATCATTAAATAGTAAATATCACCAAATTCAGGTTTTCTTAATATTCTAACTTATGTATACAATTAGTACAATTAATATTCTAACTTATGTTATTCATTAATATATTGTGACCACTGGTAAAAAAAATTTATTATTGAGTGTTTGTAATTAAAATATTTTACATATACATGCAGTAGTTTATATGGGTATGGATTATAAAGAATATCACCAATACTTTGTAAACTGCAGAGTGTTTCCTATTTAAACACCACTTTGCTCCATAGTTATTCACATTAATCCAATCATGGCTACTCATATTTGTCTCTCTTTGTGGTTCTTCTACATCACAACCCTTCACATCGTTTCCACAATGGTTCAGTCTGAGAATTACATCATCCACATGGACATATCAGCCATGCCAAAAGCATTCTCCACCCAACACACTTGGTATCTCTCTACACTTTCCTCTGCATTAGACAATGCTAAACTTTCACTCACCACCAATGACGACAATAATAATCTTAACACAGCTTCTTCTAAACTGATATACACCTACACCAACGCCATGAATGGTTTCAGTGCAAACCTGTCACCTAAAGAGCTTGAAGCTCTCAAAACCACCCCGGGTTACGTTTCTTGCATGCGAGATTCAAAAGCCAAGCTTCACACAACACACTCTCCGCAATTCCTTGGCCTCAATCCCGAAGTAGGGGCATGGCCTGCTTCGAAATTTGGAGAAGATGTTATTATTGGTTTGGTGGACACTGGAGTTTGGCCAGAAAGTGAAAGCTTTAAAGATGAGGGCTTGACTAAAGTTCCTTCACGATGGAAAGGCAAATGTGAAAGTACTATCAAGTGCAACAACAAACTCATCGGAGCAAGGTTCTTTTACAAAGGGTTTCTGGCAGAGAACCCCAACATCACTATAAGAGAGAAGTACTCAACACGTGACACTTATGGTCACGGAACTCACACATCAAGCACCGCAGCTGGGAGTGTTGTTGAGGCTGCATCATACTTCGGCTATGCCAATGGAACAGCAAGGGGAATAGCTCCACGTGCGAGAGTAGCAATGTACAAGGTCGTGTGGGAACATGGCGGTTCCTCATCTGATATAATAGCTGCAATTGACAGTGCAATATCAGATGGTGTTGATGTTCTTTCCTTGTCATTAGCCTCTGCTAGAACTGTTTTTTTTTTGAACGACGACCCTATTGCTATAGCCACGTTTGCTGCCATGGAGAAAGGTGTTTTTGTTTCCGCCTCAGCGGGAAACGATGGCCCTTACCTTTCATCAATGTACAATGGAATACCATGGCTCACAACCGTGGCTGCTGGAACATTGGACCGTGAACTCCAAGGGATTCTCACGCTTGGAAATGGAGTCAGAATAACTGGCATGTCTCGGTATCATGGAAACCTCTCTTTCAGCAATGTTCCAATTGTTTTCATGGGCTCGTGCGACAGTGTGAAGGAACTGGCCAAGGTGAGAAACAAAATCGTGGTGTGTGATGACAAAAATGCTCTTATCATTAATCAAGTTTCCAATGCGTATGATGCAAATATTTCCGCGGCAGTGTTTATACCAAACAGCCCTGACAGTTCGTTTTTCTTGGATAATAGTTTTGCTTCTATTACTATTAACCAACTAAACGGGGAAATTGTTAAAGCTTATATCAAGAGTGCAGAAGCAGAAGCGGAAGCAAGCATGTCTTTTGACACGGTTTTGGGAACACGACCAGCACCGAGTGTGGATGATTACAGTTCCAGAGGGCCTTCAAAAAGTTGTCCTTTTGTGTTGAAACCGGACATCTCTGCTCCTGGTACATCAATCTTAGCTGCATGGCCTCCAAATGTTCCACTGGAAAAAGTGATTATTGGGTCTCATAATATTTTCTCTAACTTTAATTTGTTGAGTGGCACATCCATGGCGTGCCCTCATGTTGCTGGCGTGGCAGCATTGTTGAAAGGAGCACATCCTGATTGGAACGCTGCAACCGTTAGATCAGCCATCATGACAACCTCGGACATTTTCGACAATACAATGGGACCCATCAGAGATGTTGGTGACGGTTACAAACGGGCTTCTCCATTGGCCTTAGGAGCTGGTCATGTGAACCCTAATAGAGCCCTTGACCCTGGACTTGTTTATGACGTGGGAACACAAGACTATGTTAACCTCCTCTGCGCACTTGGCTACACGCAAAAGAACATCAGCGTCATCACGAGAATCTCCAATAATGATTGTTCCAAACCCTCTGTGGACCTCAACTACCCTTCTTTCATTGCCTTCTTCGATAGCAACGGTTCAAGGGCAATACAGGAATTTCGGAGAACCGTGACCAATGTTGGGGAGGGACAAACAACCTATGTTGCTAGCGTTACACACGTCGGAGGGTACCATGTTAGCGTCATACCCAAAAAGTTGGTGTTCAAGGAGAAGAATGAGAAGCTGAGTTATAAGTTGAGAATTGAAGGGCCTATAAGGAAGAAGAAAGATCAGAAGATTGTGGCTTTTGGGTATCTCTCTTGGACGGATGTGAAACATGTGGTTAGGAGTCCAATTGTGGCCACCACACTCAAATTCCAATTCTAGATCAATATATTTTACACGTTCATATGAATCAAGTGATGACAAACGTGTGCTCATTAACTAAAGAAATTAATCTATGGAAATAATAGTCAGTTCTAACTTCACTAACATGGTTTTCTATGCTTCCGCAAATATCGTTGATTCTTTTATGGCACAATTATATATTTTCTTTCTTTGCAGAGCAAAAAAATATATTTTCTTTCTTCTTCTTATCACATCAGTTGTTATATTATTATTATTAGTATTATTATTAGACATCTTGCACATAGTATTTTCGCAGTTAGCAGCTTATTCTGGGAAACAACATTGCCATTCAAATTGCAACATTTTATTATTTTCTCTGGAATCCTTGAACTGCTTCTCTCTAATTAATTAAGCTCCCGTATATTCACTCGCTCGGTTGAGTAAATGCATTGTGAACTTTCGGTACAATGGGCTAGCTGGAACAACCATTTGTGTTACCATTTACAATGGGAAGAAGATTTATATATAGGACATCACTACGATATAATTTGTGGGTAGTTCTGCTTATAAGTCCGACAGTTCTGTAGTTGTATTTTTTTAATTGGCAGGGCCTTTGACATCTCTCTGCTGCAAATAAAAAAGTTTGCCGGTTGAAAGCATAGAAGAGAACTTGGTCTTATCGACGACAGTGAGTCATTGCATTAATTCTTTTGAAGTTGCCTTAATTCTTGATTATACGATGATTGATTATTTCTAGATCATAGAACGTGTTATCCTAGCTGTTTAGGATCTAGTTAAAAATCTCAAATGATATGAAGAATATAACATCTGACATGAAGAATATAGTGAAATTTGATGGCATTCTTCTCTTAATGTTGTTGGTTACAGGTCCAATCTATATTAGCCAAATTTGAAGAAACTTAAAAGATTATGGAGAATAAATGGCCACCTAAAGTCCTTAAAAGACTATTTTCTTTTGACAAAAGGAGATTTCTTCCAAGTAAAACTTGAATCTGTAAGGAGTGATCACATGAATCTGTTGATGAGCTTTTTATTTATATTTTGATCTTTTTAATTATGCAACCATAACCATTTTGCATATTTTTTACATTTTCTAATTTGGGCCTTGTGGTCATTTCTGGTGTGGTAACATGAATTATGTTTAAAATAGTTTAACTTGTATTAATTACATTAATTATTTTATTGCTAGTTTGCTTGTTCATTATTTGATATTGTTTCTGCATCATTAGTTTAGTGTTTATAATTTAATAGTAATACAATTTCTGTGTCTGATTTCGAAATTATAGGTTGAGCTAATTACAAAAAAAAAAATCCTGCAAATTTAACATCGGTTTTAAATAAAACCGATGTAGAAAATGACAACAACGTAATCTGATGAACTTTCAACATCACTTGCAACAATATCTATTTAAAATCGATGTTAAAAGACTAAATAACCCATTGCTAAAAGCTTTTTTCTAGTAGTGGTAGTTCTGCTTATAAGCCCTTCAAAGCATTCAATGTCCTTGGAACCATGCATTGCCTTCTTTTCATTCGGTGGTGCAATGCTTCCAGAAATACAGAATACAGTGAGGAAACCTACAAAGAAAACACAAAATTATGTTAAACTGGATGTAGATGTCCAACAAACTTTAAATTCTTAGTGCAAGAGATCAAAACAGAGAATAAAATAATTTGATTAATTTTAACTTTTAAATACAAATAGAGTTAATATAGTGCGTTATTGCATAAAAGAATAAGGTTTTGGTGAAGTTTAATCACTTGCAATATCCTTCCTTAAATTATTACAAACCAACAAAAACATATATAAAACTTGTTCTCTGCTTGAAACATTCGGTCTCAACACAAGAACAAATCAACTGTTTGTTTTATTGCTTTATGTTATTTTTTTTGTAATTTAGAAGTATAGAAATCACTTAGTTATTTATATTACACTGATCTCATAAACAAAACTGATACTTGGATATTTTCATTTTACTACTTATAACGACTTTCTACATTTGCTCATAACCACGAACAATCAGCTCTCCTTGGATGGTGGGTATTTTTTTTGTATCAGATCAACTCCAACCTTATATAATTAGCTTCATCGTCTTTTCCAGAATGTATAGTTGTTATGCCAAATTTATTTGCAGCTATTCAAATATATGGATCCCCTCAGAAATCATTTGGCACGACTTTCTTTTACTCATATACAAGGTCCTAGTTACTCATATATATATATATATATTGTATGCTCAATGAAAATAGAGTTAATTAAGTTTTATTTTTCTATTTGAATCCTTGTTCCTCGTTTTTTTTAAGCTTTCCCTTACTCAAGAGGGTTTCTTAACATAATATATACACATATTTATAGGTTTTATTTTATCTACTTAATTTAAACTGGTTCATGCAGCAATTTATTTAGTGACTTAATAATCCAATTAATGACGTACTGACACAGTACCTTTATTGAATTGATCGTCGGTTTGAGTTCTAAGAACTGACATGGGCTACTAAACTAGGTATTGTATATATCTAAGTTATATTATATACAAACATGAATAATGATAAAGACAAATACTTTTTATATATTAAAAGAAAGGTATTACTAATTTATATTAAATCATACGAGAAATGGTTATTTATTTAGTTTATCCGTGATAAATATTTATTTTGTAAAGATACATTATTAGATAATTGATATATATATATCAAAAGTTTTTATTCATCGAAGTATGGATCTAGAAATTGAAGTTGGGGGTGGTGGACTGTTGGTAACCACGATAGGGCTTCTCACCACATACTTCACGTCCGTATGTTAAGTGGAGCACACCTTGATTGGAGTCTTACTTCTAAACTTATATCTAACGATGTTGTGTTGAAATACGGACGTGAAAGAACATCAATCCCATCAATATTGTGTTGAAATATAAAATTGATTTTGGATCATATGTGTCAAAACATAGCCTAATATTTAGAAACATAGTTAGATATAAGTTTAGAAGCATGTTCTAGAAAGTTCTTTTATGTTCTAGAGTAGAATGTAAAATTATCTCGAATGTGGGAAAATATTTGTAACTAAGTAGAAAGTTCTAGAGATTTATTTGTAATCATTGGATTAATTGTGTGTTGGCAAAATCCTAGCCATTGGTTTAGGAGGAGCCACTAGTATAAATAGGAGTAATGCCTTAGAGTTTGAAACAACATACCATCAAGCTAAAAACAAGAAATGTTATCTTGTACAAATAGTCTCTTCCTCCATATTTCTAAACCTTTTATTCTCAAATATCCTTTCACTAAGTAAAGTTACATTCCAACAAATTGGCATCAGAGCTTAAAGATCCTTTTTAAAGAGATGGCAAGTAGCAGCATGGTTCCATTCCAAGTCCCGACGCTCCAAAAGAGCAATAACTACGATAATTGGAGTATCAAGATGAGGGCTCTCCTTGGCTCACAAGATGTGTGAGAGATAGTAGAAAAAGGTCACACTGAGCTAGAGAATGAGGATAGTCTTTCCCAAACTCAAAGGGATAGTTTGAGAGACTTGAGAAAGAGAGACAAGAAGGCTCTCTACCTAATCTATCAAGGATTAGATGACGATGCTTTTGAGAAAATTTCAAAAGCAAAGTCAGCGCAAGAAGCATGGAAGAAGCTTCAAACCTCATACAAGGGAGCAGATCCGGTCAAGAAGGTACATCTTCAAACTCTAAGAGCTAAGTTTGAAACTTTGCATATGAAAGAATGTGAAGTCATCTCCAACTATTTCTCTAGAGTTTTGGCAATTACCAATCAACTTAAGAGAAATGGTGAAAAATTTGATGATGTAAAAATTATGGAGAAAAATCTTAGATCCTTAGATCCAAAGTTCGAACATATTGTCGCCATCATTGAAGAAATAAAAGACTTGGAGGTTATGACCATTGAACAACTTTTGGGCTCATTACAAGCTTATGAAGAAAAGAAAAAGAAAAAGGAAGGGATCATGGAGCAACTATTCAAGACACAAGTTGATTTAACCAATGAAGAAAAAAGTTGCAATAGTCGAAGCCAACAAGGACGAGGTCGTGGTGGAGATCGAGGAAGAGGTTGTGGTCGTGGACAAGGACGAGGTTGGAGATCCTTTGAAGAGAACAACAACTTTCAAAGAGGAGAAACCTCAACAAGAGGTCGTGGACAAGACAACTCAAGATCAAGGTATGACAAATCAAATATCAAGTGCTACAATTGTGAGAAGTTTGGTCATTACGCTTATGAATGTAGAGCTCCTAGCAACAAAAAGGTTGAAGAGAAGGCCAACTACGTTGAAGAAAGAAGCAAAGAAGGTGACACATTATTGATGGCTTGCACGAATAATGAAAGAAGTGAAGACAGTAGATGGTACCTAGATACTGGTGCAAGCAATCATATGTGTGGGAAAAAAGAGTATGTTCATGGAGCTTGATGAATCGGTAAGTGGCAATGTGGCTTTTGGGGACAAATCCAAGGTAGAAGTGAAAGGAAAAGGTAACATTCTTATCCGTTTAAAGAATGGTGAACATTAATTTATCTCAAATATCTATTATGTGCCAAATATGAAAAGTAATATCTTGAGCTTGGGGCAACTCCTAGAGAAAGGTTATGATATTCACCTAAAAGACAATAACCTTTCTATTAAAGACAATGGAAGTAACTTGATTGCTAAGGTGTCGATGTCAAGAAATAGAATGTTCGTGCTCAACATTCAAAACGATGTTGCAAAATGTCTCAAGATGTGTTATAAGGATGCATCTTGGCTTTGGCATCTTCAATTTGGGCATCTCAATTTTGGAGGATTAGAGTTGCTTTCCAAGAAGGAAATGGTGAGAGGATTACCTTGCATTAGTCACCCCGATCAAGTGTGTGAAGGGTGATTACTTGGAAAACAATTCATGAGGAGTTTTCCAAAGGAGTTTAACTCAAAAGCCAAAAAGCTATTGGAACTCATACATATAGATGTATGCGGTCCGATCAAGCCAAGCTCACTTGGTAAGAGTAATTATTTCCTTCTCTTCATTGATGACTTTTCAAGAAAAACATGGGTGTATTTTTTGAAACATAAATTGGAGGTGTTCAAGAATTTCAAGAAATGTAAAGCCTTTGTTGAGAAAGAAATTGGTTTTAAGATTAAAGTCATGAGATCCGATCGTGGAGGAGAGTTTACATCAAATGAATTTCATAAGTATTGTGAAGATCATGGAATTTGACAACCCTTAACAGTGCCAAGATCCCCCCAGCAAAATGGAGTGGCAGAAAGGAAGAATAGAACAATCTTAAACATGGTAAGGAGCATTCTCAAGAGCAAGAGACTTCCAAAGGAGTTTTGGACAGAAACAGTAGCTTGTGCAGTTTACCTTTCCAACTGATCTCCAATAAGAAGTGTATTGGGAAAAATACCACAAGAAGCATGGAGTAGAAAGAAGCCTAGGATTTCTCATTTAAGAGTCTTTAGGAGTATTGCCCATGTGCACATACCGAATGACAAAAGAAGCAAGTTGGATGACAAAAGCGAGAAATACATCTTCATTGGTTATGACTCAAATTCAAAAGGCTACAAACTATGCAATCCTAATACAGGGAAATCAATCATTAGCCGAGACGTTGTTTTTAACGAAGAAGGAGAATGGGATTAGGGACAAAATGATGAAAACTACAACTTCTTTCCATGTCTTGAAGAAGATGGCATAGAGCAATCAAGAATAGAACCAACAAAAGATGATCCTATTACCGCACCAACTTCACCAATTACAACTTCTCAAGAAGATGAAAGCTCAAGTGAAAGAGTTCCACGCTTCAAGAGCTTACAAGAACTTTATGAAGTAACTGAAAATCAAGACAATCTTACTTTATTTTGCCTATTTGCCAATTGTGAGCCCATGAACTTCCAAGAAGCTGTAGAAAACAAGAATTGAAAAAATGCTATGGATGAAGAAATCAAGGCAATCAAGAAGAACAATACATGGGAGCTAGCTTCACTTCCAAAAGGACACAAGGCAATTGGTGTGAAGTGGGTGTACAAAGCCAAGAAGAACACTAAAGGAGAAGTCAAAAGATATAAGGCAAGATTAGTGGCAAAAGGCTACAGCCAAAGAGCTGGTATCGACTATGATGAGGTATTTGCTCCTGTTGCTTGGCTAGAAACTGTTAAACTAATTATTTCATTAGCAACTCAAAATAATTGGAAGATACATCAAATGGATGTGAAATCTGCCTTCCTTAATGGGGTCCTTGAAGAAGTATACATTGAGCAACCTTAAGGGTATGAAGTCAAGGGAAAAGAAGATAAGGTTTTAAAGTTAAAAAAAAAGCACTTTATGGGTTAAAGCAAGCTCTAAAAGCTTGGAATGCTCAAATTGACAAGTATCTACATGAGAGAAACTTCATCAAGTGTTCATATGACAATGCACTCTACATCAAAGCCTAAAATAATGATGTTTTGATGGTGTGCTTGTATGTAGATGACTTGATCTTCACAGGTAGCAATCCAAGCATGTTTGATGAGTTTAAGAAAGAGATGACAAAAGAGTTTGAGATGATCGACATTGATCTCATGTCTTACTACCTCGGCATTGAAGTGAAGCAAGAAGACAAAGGCATCTTCATCACTCAAGAAGGCTATGCTATAGAGGTGATTAAAAAGTTTAAAATGGATGATTCTAATCCGGTTGACACACCAATGGAATGTGAAAACAAGCTATCAAAACACGAGGAAGGAGAAAGAGTAGATCCAACACTCTTTAAAAGCTTGGTTGGTAGTTTACGGTATTTAATATGCACAAGGCCTAATATTCTCTATACGGTTGGAGTTGTTAGTCGTTATGTGAAGAATCCAACAACTACTCATTTGAAGGCAGCAACGAGAATTCTTCGATACATCAAAGGTACAATAAATTTCGGCTTGTACTATTCCATTTCTAATGATTATAAGCTTGTTGGATACAGTGATAGTGATTGGAGTGGAGATGTGGATGATCGCAAGAGCACAATTGGCTTTATGTTCTACATGGGAGATACTGCATTCACATGGATGTCAAAGAAACAATCAATTGTTACTCTTTCTAGTTAAGGAGTTGGGTTTGTCATAAGAAGAGTCGACCAAGATTTGTGTGGATAACAAGTCAGCAATAGTTTTGGCTAAGAACCCAGTTTTCCATGACCGAAGTAAGCATATTGATACACACTACCACTACATTAGAGAATGCATCACAAGAAAGGATGTGCATTTGGAGTAAGTGAAGACTCATGATCAAGTAGCCGATATTTTCACTAAGCCACTTAAGAAAGAAGACTTCACAAGATTGAGAAGCTTGATTGGAGTAACAAAATCAAGTTTAAGAGGGGGTGTTGAAATATAAACTTGATTTTGGACCATATGTGTCAAAACATAGCCCAATATCTAGAAACATCTTTAGATATAAGTCTATAAGCATATTCTAGAAAGTTCTTTTATGTTCTAAAGTATAATGTAGAATTATCTAAAATGTGGGAAAATGTTTGTAACTATGTAGAAAGTTCTAGAGACTTATTTGTAGTCATTAGATTAATTGTGTGTTGGCAAAATCCTAGCCATTGGTTTAGGAGGAGCCACTAGTATAAATAGGAGTGATGTCTTAAAGTTTGAAACAACATACCATCAAACTAAAAACAAGAAGTGTTATTTTGTACAAATAGCCTCTTCATATTTCTAAACATTTTATTCTCAAATATCCTTTCACTAAGTAAAGTTGCATTCCAACATATTGCACTATCAATGGCGGCTAATACATCGATTGAATGAGCTTTATGATCCCACACGGCCTTATACATGGCTATTCTGGCCCTTGAAGCTATTCCTTGCACTGATCCATTGGCATAGCCAAAGAATGATGCATTCTCAACTTGGCTTCCAACTGCAATACTTGATGTGTGAGTCCTGTGACCTTCTGTGTCTCGAGTTGAGTCCTCAAATGTTGCGAGATTAGGGTAATTGTCAAGATTGAACGCTTTGTTAAAGATTTGAGCCCCTATGAGTTTGTTGTTGCATTTGATGCTACTTTCGCATTGGCCTTTCCATCGAGAAGGAATTTTAGTCATGGCCTCATCTTTGAAGCTTTAACTTTCTGACCAAATTCTAGTGTCCACCAACCCAACAATGATATCTTCGCCAAATTTGGAAGCAGGCCATGCCCCGGTGTTTGGATTGAGGCCAATGAATTGGGGTGAGTGTGTTGTGTGAAGCTTGGCTTGCAGATTTGGTACGGAAGAAATGTAACCCGGGGAGGTTTTCAAAGCTTCAAGTTCATTAGGTGATAAATTTGCACTAAAGCCATTCATGACGTTGGTGTAGGTATAAATAAGGTTAAAGGAAGCAGTGTTGAGAATATTGTCATTGGTGGTAATTTGAGTATTTTCTAAAGCAGAAGAAAGAGCGGAGAGATACCAACTATGTTTGTTGGAGAATGGTTTAGGCATGGATGATAGGTCCATGTAAATGATATAATTATCAGATTGAGCCAATATTGTGGAAACGAGGTGAAGGACTATGATGGAAAAGCATAAACAAAGACGAATCATGGTAGCCATGATTGAAGATTTTTTTTTTTAATGTGGATGGTTAATATGGGGTTTAAATGTTGTTTTATATACATACTGAATGAAAATGATAAACCATACACAAGCCTGTTTGATTTCTATTTTCTATTTTTAGTTTTTAAAAACTACAAAACAAAAAATTATGTTTGATGGATGAAAACAGTTTTTAGTTAGATTAAAATGAAAATAACTGTTAGATTTTAATGATCTTCTAACAGTCCACCTTCTTCTGTCCTCATGTGATATGTTAATTACACTAATAATCTAACTCAAATCTAGCAAATATTTTAGTCCATATGTTGTCATTAAGTGAAAAGGAAAACATCTTTTAATTATTCTGTTTTTTACTAAATCAAACATGCAATAATGTTTTCAACGAAGGCAGCAGGGAGACAGCGGAAGGAAGGGAGAGAAATAAAAAATTTGGGTGGATGAGTTGTAAGATAGTGGAAGGAAGGGAGAGAAATAATAGATTTGATGTGGTATGATATAAAAAAAGAAAACATATATAGAAATGTGAAATAATTAAAGTGAAAATGAATTATAAGAGAGTGGAATGTATATAAACTAATGTTTTAAAAATTGGACGGGTTTAAAGGTGAATATTTAGTGGTTTAATGGTGTAGTTCAATCAATTTTAATAAAATAATAATTTTTTAATTTTTAATATAATATAATAAATAATATTAAAAAAAATATATGATAGATTTATATTATAATATTAAAAATTAAACTCCAATGTCATAAGTCGTATATTAAACAAAATTTAATTTTTAATTTCAATAATATAAAATAAAATTATATATTTCTTTTTTTTAAAAAAGTTAAAATTACAACCCGTGAAATTTGGTTAAATCATCGATTTTGATTGATTTTGCCAATTTTGAATGGATAGATTTATTTAGAGATTATTACGGACAAAGCACTAATTTCTGTTTAACCGGCCATTCCGATCATGTTCAAAAAACAATGATATAAATAACCTTTATTAATAATTCACAGATTGGGAAGACCCTCACCCATTAAATGATTTTTCCTTTTCCTACTTCTTTTTATTTAATTTTATTTGTTTTCCCATACTTCTCCTGTGCAAACATAATTCTATGATTTCGCAAATATCGCTGATTCTTTTACTTTTATGATCCAATTATATATTTTCTTTCTCTGCAAAGCAAAAAAATATATTTTCTTTCTTCTTCTTATCCCATCCAAAATATACATTCTTTTTGGATCAGCGTCCAAGATATACATACAACTATAAATGGTATGAAAAATCTCATTTTATACAATACATGTAAACAATTCTAATTTTTTTTTACACCGCAACAGATTTCTACTTTTCTTACCATCCTCTAGTTTACTCTTGTTTAATCCTATTAAATACAACTAATGAAAAAAATAAAAATATAATTCAATTTTTTTTACACTACACATGCAAATGTTGACTTTTCTATTCTGGATTTACACTAGTTTCGAAAATATTTTTTAACTTACAGTAATTACGCCATGCAGAGGAAAAACCCTACACGGCTATATATACCACGCATGAAACAAAAGAAATGTGAAGAAAAGGACCTACAGAGCAGAAATTTGCATTGAAAGAGCGTGCTGAACTGTTGTATGGTGGGGAGCGTAGTCAACGTACTATATTGTCTTTTACTTAATTAGACATAGTGGAAATACTGTAGCTGATAAGTGACGCATAAAAGAATCAACATTATTTGCAGAATCTTAAGTGAGAAATGATTATTATTTTCAATAGAAGATTTCTCTAGTTAATCTACATTTTTCACTTGATTCATATTATATATATATATCCATTACAATAATAAATTGATCTAGAAATCGAAATTGAGGGTGGTGACCACAATTGGACTCCTAACCACATGCTTCACATCCGTCCAAGTGAGATAGCCAAAAGCAAGATTCTTCTTCTCTTTCTTCTTTGTTGAACCTTCTTCAATTATCAACTTGTAATTCTGCTTCTCGTTCTTCTCCTTAAACTGCAACTTTTGTGGAGTAACGCTAACGTGGTACCCTTTGACGGGCGTGATGCTAGCAACATAGATTGCTTGTTCCTCTCCAACATTAGTCACCGTTCTATGAAACACTTGTGTTGGCTTCTTGGTGTTGTTACTGAAGGAAGCAATAAAGGAAGGGTAGTTGAGGTCCAGAGAGGGTTTGGAACAATCATTGGAAGAGGTTCCCGTGATGACAGTGATGTTCTTTTGCGTGTAGCCAAGTGCACATAGAAGATTAACATAATCTTGAACTCCAACATCGTAAACAAGTCCAGGGTCAAGGGCTCTGTTTGGGTTGACATGACCAGCACCCGAGGCTAAAGGAGAGGCTGGTTTGTAACCGTCAGCAACGTCTTTGATGAGTCCCATGGTGTTGTCGAACAAGTCCGATGTTGTCAGAATGGCTGACCTAATTGCTGCAACGCTCCAATCAGCGTGTGCTCCTCTCAACAACGCTGCCACGCCAGCAACATGAGGGCATGCCATGGATGTGCCACTTAGCAAATTGAAGTTTGAGAAAATGTCATGAGTCCCAATCTCTACCGCTGGAACATTTGAAGGCCATGCGGCTAAGATTGATGTACCAGGAGCAGTGATGTCCGGTTTCAACACAAATGGACAACTACTTGAAGGCCCTCTGGAACTGTAATCATCCACACTCGGTGCCGGTCGTGTTCCCAAAGCTGTTATCTTAAAAGACATGGTTCCTTTTGCAGTACCAGAGTTAGTACTTTTGATGTAAGCTTTGAGAATTTCCCCGTTTATTGGGTTGAGAATAAGAGAAGCAAAAGTATTATCCAAGAAAAACGAACTAAAGGAGCTGTTTGAAATGAACACTGCCGCGGCAACATTTGCATCATAGGCATGAGCCACTTGGACATCAATCATGGTTCCATTGTCTTCACACACCACAATCTTGCTTTTCACCTTGGCCAGTTCCTTCGCTTTGTCGCACGAGCCCATGAAAACAAGTGGAACATTGCTGGAGGAGAAGTTTCCATGATAGAGAGACATGCCAGTTATTTGGACTCCATTTCCAAGCGTAAGAGTACCATGAAATTCACGGTCCAAAGTGCCAGCAGCCACAGTTATGACCCATGGTATTCCATTGTGAAGCAATCCAATGAAAGGTCCTTCGTTTCCTGCTGACGTGGACACGAAAACGCCTCTCTCCATGGCTGCAAACGTGGCTATAGCAACAGGATCCTCGTACAAGGGAACATCATCAAACCCAAATGACAAGGAAAGAACATCTACACCATCTGATATTGCAGTATCAATTGCAGCTATTATATCAGAAGCGTAATCTCCTTCTTCCCACAAGGCTTTGTACATCGCCACTCTCGCACGTGAAGCTATTCCCGTAGCAGAACCAGAAGCATAGCCGAAGTATGATGCACCATCAACTACACTCCCAGCTGCAGTGCTTGACGTGTGAGTTCCATGTCCATTAGTGTCACGCGTTGTATTCACACCCGTGGTGTTGCCTCGGTGCTTTGCCAGCAACCCTTTGTTGAAGAACCTCGCTCCGATGAGTTTGTTGTTGCATTTGATAGTGCCTTCACATTGGCCTTTCCATCGCGAAGGAACTTTAGTGAGTCCCACATCGTTGAAGCTTTCACTCTCTGGCCAAATTCCAGTGTCCACCAAACCAACAATGACATCTTTGCCATATTGAGACTCTGGCCACGCCCCTACGTTGGGATTGAGGCCAAGGAAGTGTGGTGAGTGTGTCGTGTCACGCTTGGCTTTTAAATCTCGCGTGCTGGAAACGTAGCCAGGGGAGGTTTTGATAGCTTCAAGATCTTTGGGGGACAGGTTTGCACTGAAACCGTTGATGACATTGGTGTATGTGTAAATCAGCTTAGAAGAAATAATAGAGTTGAGATTGTTATTGGTGGTGGTGGCTTTGGAATTTTCTAATGCTGAATAGAGAGTGGAGATGTACCAATTGTGTTGGGTGGAGAATGCTTTGGGCATAGCTGATTTGTCCATGTGGATGATATAATTGTCAGACTGAGCCAACGTGGAAACGAAGTGAAGGGTTGTGATCATGTAGAAGAACCAAACAGAGAAACAAATATGGATAGCCATAATGTGAATGACTATAATAGAGAAAATGTAGTGTTTAAATAGAAAATGTGAATGAAGTAGCCCTTAAGATATTTATTTTTCACAACTCAAAGTATACGTATGATGGAGGGAGTTAGGATTGTTTATAGTTTATGATGATTGATGAGTGATCTAAAGTTATCTATCTATCCATCTATCCCAGAGGTTAAAGCTGGTATTATACAAGTATGGGACCCCAGTCCCCCCCATGATTGAGGAGCTACGTAAGCCCGTGATGTGGATGATTTTGGACACCTTTGTCTACAAGGCTCATTCATCGACAATTACAAATTTTGACGTTATTGCTTGTTTGGTCCATGTCCGGTGACCATACCGCGTATATAGTGTCCACACAAAAATATATATAACGATCGATTCCTTTCCCAAGGTGAATTTGAAATAAGTTTGCTTTATGATTTTCTATACATTTAATAACAATTCGTACGTCTATCGTCACAACCTGTGTTAATGAATAAAACAACCTGATGACATAATTAAATCTGATTTAATTTGTGTAAATATATGTTTTACTTGAATAAATCGAACTCTTAAAATGAAAGCCTAATTTTGGTAGTAGTTTTACAGTTTAATGACCAGGTTGTACAAGTTTGTCAATATTCTCCATGTTTTTCCAATATCCAGCTTGATAGAAACTACAAACTAGCACGACAGCGATAGGGCTCAACTTTTCACTTTGATTTGGTCTTACTCAGAACTCTAAACTATTAGACAGACATCCGCAAATGTATGTCATTATCGTCATTACTTTACCATATCCCCTTTAATACGTTTCATACTAACATCACATTAACAAATGTTTGCTTTGATTTCTTTCTATTTTTCGTTGGGGGTTAATTCTGGATATATAAATTAATTAATGGAATAGTTCCAAGCATCTATCTTCATTTAAAGTCCATGTGCTACGGTAATGCTATGTACGATGATTAGTGTTCTTATTGATTGACCCAGTGTATAATTAAATAGAAAAAAGCATATATTGTAGTATATGCTAACTTTATTTGTAGGTCGACATCCCCGTTTTTGTCAGAGTCACCGCCAATTAAGGCGCAGGAATCTGCTCTAAAATTACTATAAGCATTTGTGCATATGTTCTATTTCATTTACTTCACGCATGGAAACCTTTAATTACACAGCCTTTTCAAGTCAACACAGGGTGAGATATTTTGTGCGAGATCACTGGACTGGGTTTTTTTTAATGTTATCTCTCTTCTTTTTCATCAAATTAAACCCTAACATTTATGCTTTAATTTGCATGGGAGAAGTAGAGGAAAAGTGAAAATAAACTCATAAATAAATATTAGGTTATATAGAATAAAATTAAAAAAAAAGTTTGTATATATACTAAAAAAAAAAAAAAAAAGATAAGGGGAAAACTGAAGGACAAAGGGATGGATGGCTAGAGCGACAACTGCACAAAGCAGGACGAGAGACGACAACGAGGCAAAGACCCAATTCTACCTATCTGTTCTTGTTTCATTGAAAAGGAAAAATTGAAACAAGAATTTTATGCAAAAAACAGTAGTGATGAAAACGATGTTCTAGCTACAGGTTTTTGTCTTTTTGGTGAAAGAAAAATATTTGTAACATTTATATAATGAAAAAAAACACTAAAGACAAATTTATTTTAATATTTTTAACAAACATTATTTACTTATAAGTTATAAACAGAAAATTTCAAAGTAGCTCTTAATTGGATTAGATAGATAGAGAGGAGTTTTGCTGTATATGGTTCTGAACTCTGAAGCCTGGTCCCAAGAGGTGATTAGTAATTTGTTCTTATAGAGTATATACTTGCTCGTGACGCTTTATTGATTAATTTTGGAAGCATGTTGAAAAGTAAGTAGATGAATGTGAATGGATGGTCTCTTCTTTTTGTAGTGGGCACTCGCTTCGTGGGGATGATGTGGGCATCATATATTTGTGTTAGGCTGCTAATATATACACCTTCCATGTGCTATTAATATACCTTCCCATTTTATTTTTTTAAAATATCCTCAATGGTAGAAAACCTTAAAATTGAAAAAGTTAATGGTCCAGTCCCAATAAGTGCATTCATCCTTAAGTATTAGTGAATTGTGATTATGATGTAACTATTAGGGTTGGCCTAGTAGTAGTGGAGGGTTTTAAATAATATGAATGAGATCATAAATTTGAAAAAAAAAATACTATAATTATGATACATAAAAGGATACAGTTTGAATTAAAATAAAAATATATTATTAAAGAAAATCTCACATAAGAGCCTTATCCATTTTTTATTAGTTTCTCTTTAGCTTATGTTACTTTTAAAAATTGAGAAAGTTAATGATCCAGTCCCAATAGCTGATGATTTGCCTTCACATGGAACTTGGGATATCTTAATTTGTTTTTCCACTCAGTCTCGTGTTACTGTTCTGTCCATGATACATCATCGTCTATTAAGACTAGTATGCAATGCAAAACACCATAATTAAAGGCATCTAATCCAAAGTCAAATGAGAAACTAACGGTTACAAGTCACCATTAACATATCATTCATCAGCAGCCTATGCAGCATGGAAAAAAAAAAAACAAAGCATTAATTTAAGTGGGATCTTTCAATACAAAATTTCAAGATGTAATTTCCTGTTATGGGATATCTCATCTTATATTATTTCAAGAGGGAATTTTCTGTTCTTTGGGGACACACCATAATGTTGGAAAAATACAAGAGAGACTTTCTACTTATGCATCGCAAGCATGCAACATGCCCATGAGGCAATAAGACCAATAGTTGAAATTTCCACTGTGGTTTATCTATTTTTTCCTCTCATTTAGAACAGAAAAATGCTACCAATACAATTTTTTCAACACCCTCTCTAATTCACCCTTTATTTAATTATTTACTAATGTTTGTATACTTCACCAAATAATGAAGCGTGTTGGAAAAAAGTATATCAAAGAATTTGCTACTAGTATTCTTCTGAAATAATGTTTCGTATTGTTACTCTTTAGAGGAACTTGTCATAAAAATTTGAAGAAGCAGAGGATGTATCTCCATATCCAAATAGACACTACTCTAATTTCTATATTGCGACGATTTGTCAAATTGTCATAATATTGATATGGTAACAGTTTAACAAACTGTAATTTTGTGACGGTTGCAACTGTAACAATTTAACCGTTTCTCTTATAGTGACACTTGTAACCATTATTAATATACCTTATCTAATTAATGAATCTACATCTTTTTTCTATCTTTTTCAATATGTTCTTTAAAATATTTTTATACTTTCATTTCTAATTTCCATTTGTTTATCTCATTCTTCTCCAATTAACTCGCCCCCTTGCCCCTTCATCTCCCACCAAATCTAGAGTGACTATGTTAACATGCACAACAACATGAAAAACAGGCTGAGAACATTAAAAGCCATGAATGCGAATCATTTAACCATTCTATGCCGCTCTTGCTAATTCTACGAATTGCAAGAATTGAAAAGCAACCTGCACAATTTTTCTACACCTGCATTAGCTTTAGTTGTTATAAATTTTAATATTATTTTATGAGTTATATTTTCCTATAAAAGTCAATAGGAACGGGAAAAGAGGTATACGCTCAAAATGATTTAATCATGGAATTCATTGAAGGAGGAATAGGGTAAACATGTTTTTGAATTGAAATGAGAATGAAATTATAAGAGTATTTTGAAAATTTTATTTAATTAAAAAAGGAAAGGGAAGTAGTATAATATTAATTAATGAATGTATGTTTGATAATTGTCTAAATAAAATGAAAAGAGGTAAAAACAAAATTTATATTATTTTTATATGAAGGATATTTTGATAATAAAAATTATAAAAATAAAAATGGAGGTATATTAATTAATTAAAGAGGTAAATATATCATGATTATCATCAACCTTTGAAGGCAAAGTAATATATTTGGGTCGTCAGCGAAAAAAAAAAGTAACATATTTGGGCTATGTTTTTCACTTGCATGAGCCCAGACAATTTGAAACGGATATGGACTTGGTCATGTATTCAAAATGGGGGTTACTCTTTGCATCTCCTTTTCTTCTTAACACATGCTCCTCTTTATTTTTTTTATTTTTTTTTTTTACATTCCGGAAATTCATTGTCTGAAACTGTTTTATATGTTTTGAAAACTGCTATTGTTTCGGAATATTAACAAGTGAGAGGGTGTATTAACAAAAAGGATGCAAAAAGTGAAAAAGTAATCACCTTTATTTAGCAATTCGATGCTCCGTAAAGCCAATTTATTGTTATTTTAGATTTATTTATTTCATAAGACTATACAGCTCATGGAATGGAACTTGTTCCGACAGAAAGACAATTTTTCATTTTCATTTTTAGCTGATTCCAGAAGAACAGTTGTAAATAAATTAAACCTTATTGAGCTTTAAAATTCTGGAATTTGACTCTCAGGAAGTAAACAGATCTCACAGGGTAATGTATATTTTATATACCTTCTTGTATGTGAATTAAGAAAATTTTATGTAGAGAGTTTAAACGTGCAGTTTGGTACAATTAAAAGGTTCTTATATCTTTTACAATTGACAATGACACCTTTTACAATTCTTCTTTTTGACAATTCAACAAATTCACGTGATTGAGGGCCTCATCAGTCCAATTTGGCAAACAGTATAGGGAATCTTTTAATCTTCTATTCATCGAAGCTAATTATATATATAGAAAGACATGAATGAATATATAATATTTTCCCAAACCCAACGCCAAAAGTGGTTCTATTCATTTTTGTAAATGTATTTTACAGTTTCCCGATCGAATATGCAGAATCCCCCTTTCCCAGCTTTGTCACATTAATTCCTGAAATTTCATTAAGCAAATTAAAATATATTCATGATAAAGCTAGATTAATTCAAAGATGTTAAAATCAGCTGGATATGATCAAATAGTACTTAATTATGTCCTTAATGAGTAAATGTTATTCTTGAATTAAGGCCAAGCATAAGGCTCAGCAAGACCTTGTTTAATTTGCCCTTATTTTTAAAATAATATAACATCCCTAAAAAAAGGGATATAACATAAAAGAAATAAACAATATCTCACTTTACATGCAAATATATACACACGTACGATACCTAAAACAAGATGAAATATTTAACAAGTAGACAAACAAATGAAGAAAATACTAATAATCAGGATCGTTAAACACTAACAAAAAGTCAAAAGGGGAATTAAGAAAAAAAATAAATAAATGAATTAATCATAGCCAGCTATTGTAAACCCATCTTCTCCGACATGGAACCTTTCCAACTGCTTGCCACACTCCACTGATCGGAGTTCGCCACCGACGACGGCACGCCGTTGCCGCACTTCGCCACCGTCCTCACGCTCTCTATCAACGCCTCCGTCCTCGACTCCTGCGACAAAATCTCCGAAAGCTTCTCGGGGCTTATCACCAACTTCACCTTCCACACCCCACTACTATTGTATCTCGGAACCACCTCAGGTGGTTCTGAGTACACGTTGTTGTTGTTGTTTTTCTCGCACGTGGACATTCGGTATGGTGTTAAGGTGGCTGTGGCGGCGTCGGAGAATTGTCTTGTCAAGCTCTTGCGGGAAGAAGTAGGGTTGAGAGGGAGGAGGTAGTAGACTTCCCCGCCGTGGAGCTCTTCGGTTCTCGGGAGCGGTTTGGAGAAGATGTCGCGGCGGCTTCGGAAGATGCCGTGGCCGGGGAACTCGTTGGTTATGCACTCCACGGTTATGGGAGAGAAGAGCTCCATGATGCCTCCGTTGGAAGTAACAACCTTAACCATCATGTCTTCGGGCACGGCATGGTGCAAACCTCCTTTGAACACGCAGTTTCCCATAATTAGGAAGAAAATAACACACGAATGAATTGTACGTGTTTGTTGTGGTTAAGGTTGTGTGTTGTGTCTAAGGTTAATTAAAAGGGTTTGGTTTTGGGAGAATGAGGAGGTTTCTTGAGGGTTTCTTGTTGATGGTTGGGAAGGAATAAGGAAGGATGAATAAGAATGAGTAACCGACACAAAAAGACATGAAATCCTTTTCTTCTATGGGATCTGGAATCGGGTGTGCGTTGCTTGCTTGGTGGCTATTATTAGTGTGAGGGTGTGGCCCTACTTTGCTTGGATTATTAGGAAGGAACTAATAACTGAGATTTATTATGATCCTAATCGTGTTATGAAACAAATTAATTGTGTTATAATTAAGGTCAACGATTCCAGGAACATCATTGATCAATTTCAGTGTGTCAAATTGCAAAAACTAATACAGTGGCATGGATTGTGGAGTATTATTTGTTATTTTCAAGATTTTAAACTGCATTCAATTACAATCGCAGTTTCATCATGATTTTTTGTCACAGATCTATTAAAAGAGGGTATATTATATTGGGTTTTATACAGAGAATTTTAAATAATCATTGATCACATTACCTTTTATTAAATTTAAATTTTGTTCACTTTTTAAATTTATTTTTTTTCTTTCAATTACATTTATTATGCCCATTTTTTATATATATTTTCTTACTAGTAAATAGTCAACTTCATCTTCAAAAATGTAATGCATTGACAGATTTATTTCAAAAATAATAAATTAAAAATTGAATGTGTAAAAAGTGTAACATATTAATTTTGTCATCAAATTTTTTTTTATGTTTCACATGTTTATATGATGATTTTACTTTAATTTGTGGATTATATTAATAATATATATCATTCACTTATTTAAGATTTATAATGAAATTAAGTTATAAAATTTCTTAGTATCGAACTTACTTAGTTACATCTTTCGTAAGTCAACAACCCTAATAACACTCTTTGGTGTGATAAATTAGTGTTAAAATACAACATAAATATGAATATTATATATAACGAACGAAACTTAACTACATAATTAATATATTACATTTTTTACACATTTATGACTAATTTTTAATTTATCTTTTAGAAACGAATATTTCTACGTTACACATTCTTACTAACATCGGAGAAAAGAAAATATTAAATTTAAAAGGTGGAAAAAAATTTAATTTAATAAATAAATAATAGGATGAATATTTGATTATTCAAAATTTTGTATATAAAATAAAATATCATAGAGTAAACCTATTAATCGTTTCATTCCATCGTCACTTAGGATAAGATTGTATAACCTCACTTATACAAACTCTTCTAAAAAAAGATACGACGAGATTTTAGTTTAGTGGCTTTTTTTAACTGGTATTTAGAACTTCACGAGCTAATTAAGCAAAGGTATAATCAATCTATTCACGGAAGATTTGAATCCAAAAAATCTGTTTATGGAAGATTTCTAAGATTAATTAATACCTAATTTTTAGGTGTATTAATGTTTTTATTTTTAAAACTCCGTTTCTATTTATATTTTTAAAACTCAACTAACTCCTTAACTAAAATTTTAAAAACAAAGGCACTAATAATGAAGTACAGAACCTCATAATAAATTTCACACGGCAACAGCAACCTCTACGCCTAAACAATTACTCCATTTTATAATATTTATGAATTTATGATAGTTATAATATTTATCCTCCAATTCATGAAAAAAAAAATCAATTCTTGAAAATAAATTGTTTTAGAATATTCATTGAATGTTACTTTTCATTTTTTGTCTCAGAATCTCAATTACTAATGCTCTTAAATTATTTATTCATATATTTTAAATTTATTTTTTCTAATAATAAATTACTTATATTTTTACTTAGTTATTTAAATAAATTATGCATGTTATTTTTGTAAAATTAAATATTATTTTCTAACATTTTATAATTAATTTATTTTTAAAAAAATTACCTAAATTAAAAAAATACTCATGTAAAACATGATATACTTATTAACAATAACAATAACACGCAGATATAAGATATAAGACTATAAGAGACATCATGGTCTCATCTGATGGATCATTCTTAAGAAGAAATCGTGATTATAAATGGTCAATGGTGCATTCCTTCTCATTCGCAGTGGTTCATATCCAGCATACGTTTGCTTTAGAAAGGGGACCCGTGTTTGACCATCTGCCATAAAAAGATGAGTGGGTGGTGTAAAAGTTGATCAATATTTAAAATGTAATCAATGGTGGATTCATTTTCATTCATGGGGTTGTTATCCATTTTACCTTTGCTTTATTAGAAGAAAAAAAAGGGGACCCATTTTTCACCGACGACGGACTAAGAAAGATAATGCTAAAATGGTAGTCTTTTTTAGGCTGATTTTACCTTTGCTTTATCAGAAAAAAAAAAATTTGATACGACTTTTATTATGTTTATCTCGTTTTTTTTTTTTTTTTTTATATAACCAAGTTGTAATGTAGGGAGATGTATTAGATTAGGATTTTAAAATATTTTTTTAACATAAAAAAGTATTGAAGATTTTTAAAATTTTATACTTAGAATTTCACAAATTTATAAAATTTAAAAAGATTCTGTAGATTTCTAGAAAAAAATATTCAAAACTACTAAATGCAAAGCAATAAGAGTGTGTTTGAAAATATCATTGAATACAAACTAATCACAAATTATTATGAGCTAAATCCTCTTATCCTGCTAATAACGTACAAAAATTTTAAATTAAAGTTACAAACTGCTAATATATTTTGAGAGAATTTTCATAAAGTGATAACAAAAAATAATAACAAAACATTAATAAAAAATATAAAATGTTTCATTTAATCTATAAAATCAATAATGTCATCAAAATATAATAATCAAAACATTAATCATCTATCTAACTTGAAAGAATATCCAAAATAAACATTATTTCAATGACATATAAATAGATTTGAGATTTCTTTTATAACATCCCAAACATTGCTTTTTGTTTTCTTTATTAAGTTGTGTATTTTTTCAAAATTGACTATAATAGTTTAGAAAGGTCTTTTAAAACTTTAACTTGATTATTTACTCCGACTAAATTAAAACTTTCTTCAAGCTCAGATCTACTTTTCTTACGAAAATTTTCATTTTATTAGGAATTTATGAACCTAAAGGGGAATAAAATGGTGGACTACATTGTAGGCTTATAAATTGATTCGTAGTGATTTTGGGTAAGAACACATTAGCATCATATGAAAAGTCTCATCTTGAAACAAATGTGGATAGGAGATTATATCACTACCTCTAAAGCAGAGAGAATTAAATAAAAAAGTCTGTGATGAGAAAGAAAAATCTCTTGTAGTTAGATGAGATTGTTTACTGAATTTGGTATCTATATGATCAACTAAAAAATCCATAAAATTCATTAAAATCTAATTTTAAAAAAAAAGTCCATAAAATTTTTATGATTTTGAATAACAGATGACTTTTTTTAAGTTATTCAAAATCTCAATCGAATACCACAAGATTTCGTTGTCTTCTAAAAAAAATCTTGATAATTTTGATTGAATACCATCATATTATTTTTTATTATTTAACAATCCTGAATAAATATCTTAAGACATTTTTACCAAAAAAAAATCTTTAAAATTGTAAACAATCATAATCTAATACACTTTCTTTATTGTCATCATGCCACTAAATCTAGTGAAATAATTTTTATATCTTTGAACTTGTAAAAAAATATTCAAAATTACCTTACAAAATTAAAAATGATGTTTATTTTAAGAATGATCAATTTAACTTATTTTTAAAATATAAATGATAAAATTGAAACTTCTAAAATATAAAAGGCCAAACTTAATAAAAATTAAAACATAAAAAAGAAATTTGATGTTTAACCAAAGATAATTTAGTGGTATAACGGATTTAATATTAAAATGGTTTTTTTTTATTATAATATAGATTTGAAGTATTTCTGGATTTTATATATAAATAATATTTATTGAATAATCTAGTTGACTATTTAGTAAAATCTCTTTTTTATATATGATTTTTTGTATACATGTGATTCAAACTTAGACCTAATTATCAACAACCATCCGTCTAACTAAATTTGAGTTTAGATCTCTTAAACAAAGGTTAATTAAAATGGGATTGAAAAAATAGATCTTACTAAAAGTTAGGTTTTCTATTAAAAATAAATCATTAATAAAATTAATAGATGCTTTTCACCAATAACATAATTAATATCATCCAATAACATAATATATTTATAATATTAAAATAGGTTTTAACATTTAAGAAATGAAATGGTTAATCTCGTGGTGGGCATGGATTGGCAGGACCATGCATGAGGAAGCTTAATTGGTGTAGGATTCATGGTGGGTAGGACCATATATAGATCCGTGTAAGGGATTTCGGTTTGATATGAAGCCATGAAGGTGATAATGAAAGGTTAACAACATCGATTCCGTTTCCGTTTCCGACGAGTCATAATCAGAATCCTTAATTGTGACCAAACTCAGGTTGCCTTTCACTGTGTCATGAAATAGGCATTAGACAGCACTTCTCGATTATGACTTATGAATTATGATCACCACCACTTGGAAATGGAGGCACACCCGTCACCCGTGTGTGTGGTTTGAAAACAACTTCACACCCAATATATATATTTTTGTGTGCGTGTGTGAATATCTAAGTTTGATCGAGTAATAAACAAAAATAAAATATATAAAAAAAAAATTGAGACTTGTAGCCATACTCTAACGTTGTGACAGCCCTACTACAACTTTCGGTGATACTTGATTACAATTTGAAACAATTGGCTTATAATGATGAAGTTCTAGCTAGCTAGATTAACTTAGTATATATCATGTGGAATTCCTTTATTCTTTATGATTGAGCTCGATCATTTGGTTTAGGTTCACAACTTTGGACTAACTTTTCAATAAATGACAAGAAGGTTTGAAAGGTTATGGAAATGCACTTTATGTTAAAAGGTGTAATTTGCATGGCTTTTGATAATGTCATTAATGTCTGCACAAACTAATTAACCAATTAATTATAAGCATGGTTTGTTTGGGGGTGGTCCAATAGATACTCAAAGCGTGGGATTATATACAACAACACATGCCTCTCTAATCTAAGGTTCACTAGAATTATTACCTCACGTACATTTTATTTTTATATAACAAATGGTGGTAAATTAATAACGGCATTAAAATGATGGAGAATCGACGGAACTTAATTTCGAAGTTGTCAATGAAAGCACAACATTATTACCTCGCTAGCTTTATTCATCATATAACGGTTATAATTGGTGTCAATGTGAAAGACAGTTCAGTGTTTAATATCCTTCACTTTTTTTTCCTTTTCTTTTCTCTTAAAAACTCAGATATGGTATTTTTTAATATCCTTTACTATTGTTTATTTCTTTGAAAACATAAAATGGTTTTCAAAAACAAAAATAAAATAAAATAAATCCTCTCTAGCCTGTTGTAACACACAGCAAGCAATACATTACTCCTTGACCAATTTACCAATTTTGCTTGCAAATTACAATTTCCTTCTTTCTCTCCCTGTCCCTGATCTCTCTCATTTCAGTCAGCTAGAACAATTTGATATCAAATTATATGATGAATACCAGTGTGTTTTTAATAAACACACTTCATGCAAGTTGCAACGCAACAGGCTATAGATATCAGCAACAAAATTGTGTAAGGGTTGTAATATAAACAACACATCATTGTTGCATATAAAGAAAAACATAGCTAATCATTATAATGTTGAATCAAAATAGGGCTATTCCCTGATCCATTGACCAATCCAATCTGGGTCAGTTAGGCTCGGTACAATCTCTTAACAAAACTATTTCCATTTTATTGCAGTAGTGGGCCTATAATATTTTGTCCAGCCCAAAACTAAACAAAATCAATTTCCAAGCATATATAATATGATTCATTTAAAACACTGGTTGATTAACCAGCATCATCCGAAGTCTAACCTTGATTAATAAGGAAAGTAGGTTGATGATTAGGTTGTGTGACATTGACAGTTAATTAGTAATGTAACAAATACATACAGGTAACTTAACTGAAGGAAATCTAATTAATTAGCATCGTCTTCCTTGTAATAAAATAAGTCTCAGATGTTTGAGTTTAAACTCAACAAGTCAGAGGGTTATCTCTTTCCCCTAAATTTGTCATAAAAGGTAAGAAACAAGCTGTTTTTCTTCTATTAGTTAAAAAATGAATTAAGGACTCAACAGAAATCACTCTATTATTTAAAAAAATTACTTTTTTATTAATGCAAAACAAATTCTTACAGTTAAGCAATTTTGATAAATAAATAAATAGATGGTGAATAGAAGAGTTCGATTGATGTGTTAACAAATAAAAATAAATAAAGTGCCCAAATTGGAATCTAAATTTTAATTTTGGCTTCGTTCTTTATTATCCTTTTTTTTTTATATGAAAATTATCGAATCATGTCCATGAGCCCCACAAGTCACAACAAATATCCTAAACAGAGGAAGCAGAAGTTCTATGCTCCTTAAATGATACATTATTATGTATGAAACAAAAGGGTGATAATATAGTAAAAAAAGGTTGGTCTTATTATTTTTTATATTTTATTTCATATTCTTTACAACTTGTGTTGCAATGATTCTTCTTTATTTTGTTATGAGATTTTATTTTTCCTACATTATCTTCCTTAATTTCCATCCTTAAAAGTCATGATTATATAGCACCAAATTCATGAATGTTGTAACTTTTCATTGATGATTTGATGTATTCTTCGTAAGAATTAACATTCTTATTTCTCACTTATTTTTGTTTTGGATTTTCCTTGTAATCCAATTTTGCTTTTTGTTTATGTGAAATTTTATGATTCTATGTAGCTTTATTTCTTTTCTTCTTTTGGTATGTAATATCTCCACAAAGTAATTTCAGATGGTGGGTGGTAACATCAATTCAAGGCAATACAATAATGATACAACTTGTACCAAAATCTTTGTTGGAGGGTTAGCTTGGGAGACTCAAAGGGACACAATGAGAAGGTACTTTGAGCAGTTTGGAGAGATCTCAGAGGCTGTTGTTATCACAGACAAGGACACTGGGAAATCCAAGGGTTATGGTTTTGTAAGCCATTTGCATATTTTTTTATTTATGATTCTCAATTTCTCATGTCTCTGAAATCTGCATGTATTGACACATTTGCTTGTCCATTTTCATTTGGCATGTGGTCTTAAACACTGAGTGTTTGGTTTTGTTTGTTATCCTAGGTCACATTCAAGGATCCGGAGGCAGCAAAGAAAGCATGTCAGAACCCCTCTCCAATAACTGATGGAAGAAGGGCAAACTGTAATATGGCATCAATTGGTGCAAACAAGAACCGGACTCAGGCTCCACAACATGGTCTCAAATCTCAATCCGTCCATTTTCCTTTATCTTATTACAATGTCCTCTTTCTTTTCATTTTATTTTTTTAATTTCAACTTATTTTTCTGTGTTCTATTTCTCTGGAAAAAGTTTTGAGTTTGAGTTTTTTTTTCTATTCTAATCTCTATCTACTTACTTATCTTATACCAGCAATAAGTTACATGCAAGCTTTGCTATTTAGTCATCAATTAAATACTATTAAACAAATGTTTATCATATATGGCATAAGTTTGTTTTAAATAAATAAATTGAGAAGCAACTTCACATTGTGGGTGCAGGAGGGTTTAGAGCAGCACCTGGTGTATTGGCCTCACCTACTTATCATGGCCCTTCCTCTACCTATGTCCATCAAAACAGTGGCCAATACACATTTCCTTATTCAAGTTTCGGGTAACATGAACATACCATGTGTAGTTTTGGTCATTTTTCTATTTTGCATGTCAATTTTCTACCTTATTTATTCCTACATTCTCTAATTCTACATTCTTTGCATTTTCTTAAGCAGATATACTGGATATTCACAAGACACAATGTACCCCATGGTAGGTGCTTGTGTAACAAGTGCTTAAAAATAATCACACACAATAATCATAGAATAGATAGTATATATATATAGACTGTAAAGAATTTTTACACTTCTATTCAACAAACACAATATATGATAAAGTTGGTGTCTGATTGGTTCACGGTGTAACTTTTTTTTTAAAACTCATAATCATGTGCATTGTGCATGTTGTTCATTAACTTTGGCATACTTTTGTGTGGGCAATTTTGCAGAACTGCTATGGGGTATTTGGAGATCAACATTTCTCAACTCACTACCCCTCCAATGGGGCATCTGGGCCAGTGGGATTGGTCCATAACATTTACCCTTTTAGTGCACAATATCCATACAATAGCCAGGCTCAGGCTCATTGTTTTAGAGTCCAATATCCACAAATGATGCAGTTTCCAATTCTCCCTAGCCCTGGGCACTATGGTTCAGCTGGTATCCTTGCACTTCCTTCTTCAATGGAAATGCCAACTATTAGTGCAGGTAAAAGTTAAGTCATTTTATTGATATTGTCTCTTCAACTATCCAATTTAAACAAGAGTACATTATAAAGGGTAAAATAATGTAACAGTTACAACAACAGCAACTACAACAACAACAGAGGAAATAACAACAAGTGTAGGTGCTTCGCCAAACGCTGGAACAACTAATTCTGAACAAAATTCTTCAGTTGAATCTATATAGAGATAAAGCAATGGTGTCTTGTAAGGCTAGCTAAGGCTAAATATATTGAAAGGTGATGAAAAAGGTTAAGAACCAAGAAGGGATGCCATTGATTACAAGAAGCATATTGATACCTAAGAGGCTGAGATTACAAGCTACGTACCAAGAGAAATAATCAAATATAACGTATTCAATATAGAACTGTTCATTGCATAAAGATTATGCCACTAATTGACCTAACTAATGCTTAATTAATGCTCTACGTATTTCAGCCTTATACTCTTTTTTATAGGCTAATTTTAACAACATTAATTAATATCAAGTAGCATTCAGTGACACCTGACACCTTGTTTATGAATAGTAAATGGGATCAGAAGATTGATTTAAAACTTTGGATTGATTGTTCAGTTATTTTGAAGGAACGCATTATTGAATCGGAACAGCTCAATCCATCAATTCGATTCACAAAAGTTTGTAATAATTATTTTTAATTTATTTTAAAGGAGTGTTTAGAAAGAAAAAAAAACTTTTCTAAATGTCTTGTATCATTGATATTTTTATGTTGTAAAATTACGTTGGATAAAAATAAGCACACATTTCGGAGCCAAACAAGCAGATGCAATGAACAGAACAAGTTAGAAATACAAGTACAACACATCACACAAGCACATGCAATAACCAGAACAAGTTAGAAATACAAGTAAAACACAGCACCCCTCCTTATTCGTTTGCCCAACATAGTCTGTGTCATGTATATATATCTAGTATATATATTAAGAAACGCTTTAATTTATTCTAATCTACTTGAAGGCATGCACTCATAAATAGTGCTGAAATCACTCGTTGGGGTGAATTACACTGATTCAAATAGTGTAATCTCCATGCCCATGTACAGTTCTATTATATATTTATTTAGAAGAAAACAAAAAATAGAACTAGGATAAAACATAATATATTAATAAGAAGCAAGGGGCAGGGGGAACTTCATGAGACTCAGACTTGAAGAGGCTTCCCTCACAATCACATCTTTGTTCTTATTATGGTCATGGTGCTGCCACATTTTCCTTTGCCTGAGGAGCAATTTCTTCTCCATCACTTCCAGGTTCACTGCCAGGAACTCCCAAGCTTAGCAGTACTTCCTCCCACTTCTTAGCAGGTCCCTATTTTCATAACAAAATTCAGTTACGGAGATCAAAGAGAGACATATGCTTTGGAATGGTAGCTTCAAAATAGTTGTGGGAAAAAACTGAGAAAATAGTTTGTACCGATAAGTTTACTGATCTTTATAAAGAATAATAATAAAAAAAAAAAACTATGCACTGACCGTATGAAATCATTTTATAGTGTCACCTAATCACATACTATCATGTATGGTAAGTTTGCTAGACTAATACAATAACTGCCTTAAAAGTTTTGCCAATGGTAATATATGATCAGATGATAATGTACAAATTATATTATATTGGCGAGTGTGACCATTAAACTTTTTTTATAAAAACTATCTTAAAAGTCATACTTATTATGATTTATGATTGATTGATAGTGTAAATCAGTGCATAGAAATGAAACTGAAAAAATATATATAAATAAATCTCATCACAGCTTATGGTGTACTGCTCAGGTTCTTCATTCACTCACCTTCCATGAAAGATCTTGAGCCATACAGTTCTTGATCATTTCTGTAAAAGCTGGAGTTCCATAGACCGCAAGGGCACTTTTGACAGTCTTTGCTATAGCATCCACATTAGCTGGATCCACAGCATCACACTAGAGCAAAATATTGAAAAGTAAGATAATAATGGTTAGTGCTTAGAACTTCAGCTACTAAGAACACATTTGAAGATGATGCATTGATGGAGGATATTACTTCAACATTGAAGTCACCCATCTGAAATCCAGTGAAACCTTCTTTGACAGTGTCAACTAATCCACCTGTTGAGGCAACAATTGGTACCTAGCACAAGGAAGAATAGAAGTTGAAGAAAAATGTAAGGCCAGCGGTTAGAGGAAATCTTATGCCAGGAAAGAATTCTAGATATGAAAGATTGTCAAAGAAAGAATTATACAGATCCATAGCGCATAGCTTGTAACTGAATGAGACCACAAGGCTCAAATCTGCTAGGAACCAATATAAAATCAGCTCCAGCAATTATCATGTGGGCTAGGGGAACATTGAATTTTGCCACTCCTCTGGCCTTGTCAGGGTATGATATTTCAAGTTCCTCAATCTGTTTTTCCATTTGTTTTTTTCCTGTTCCCTGAGACAATAGAATATCATCTTTGAATGAGATTTCTTAATCCTTTTTATTCATGTGAGAAGGGTTGGTAAATTGTGTTTACTTCTTTCTTTCTTTATTTCATTTTATACTTACTAGGGCTACCAACTGAACATTCTCCTTGATAAATTGGGGAATGGCTTCTGCAAGAATATCAGAACCTTTTTGCTCTTCAAGCCTACCAATGAAACCAATGAGAGGAATATTTCTGTCGATCGGCAATCCAACTTCTGCTTGGAGGGCTTCTTTCAGAAGAGCCTTTGCTTCCAATACCTAAGTAGGGGAATTTGTTATTTAGGTATTTTTCTTATGAACCATGACACAATTTAGAGATACCTATAACTCAATAGGAAAAAAAAAAATCTTACTGTTGAAACATCATATTTGACAGCTAAATATTTGTCAGTGGTTGGATTCCACTCCTGAACATCCATGCCATTCACAATTCCAACCAAACGACCATCATCATCAATTTTGCGAATGATGTTGTCCAATTCCACTCCTTTGTCTGGAGCTGATGCCAGTTCTTTAGCATAGTTTGGACTAACAGTTATCACAAACCATGATTCTATAAGTCCAGCTTTCAGCCAATTGATTTTCCTTCCAACCACTGGTTTAACATGCCTGCAAGATTAGAACAATATAAAATAGTTAAAATTTGTATCTGATGGTTATAATTCATAACTTATGAGCAGCATACCCATCAAGAAAGTCAAAGGAGCTCTTAAATTGGTCTGGGAGATTTAGAAGTGCAAAGTCGGCGAATGCAAATCTTCCTTGGTAAGCAATGTTGTGGATACAGAAAACAACCTGGTAATGCCAGAAAGAAAATTTGAAGAGCTTGTGAGTTGATCATGAATGTTAAATTAGGTAAATAACTGAATACAAAATAATAGCACTACAGAATAACAAGCCAGTAACATTTAGATTTAGACCTACCCGGGCATTCAGATAGATGCCCCTTGACTGGTACATACTTTTCAAGTAGCAGGGGATAAGGGCAGTGTGCCAATCATTGGCGACGAAAATGACATCTTCACCTGCATAAAAAAAATTAAAACATCATGCCTAAAAGATCATATGTTACCTTTGAAAAACTTCATTTATGACCTTAGTACATACCATATGGTCCAGAGAAATATTTACTGGAATTAAGACTCAGAACCCTTGGGGCTTCCAAAGCAGCCTGGAGATTAATTCAAAGAAAAAAAAATAAGGAAAGGGAAGCAAACATTAGATGGAGACGAGTAATTATAAAGAGCACATATTGCTTTATCCATCATATTACTACTAATAAATATGTTGTAAAGAGAGTATTTCCAGTGACAAACTACATGTATTTCTTATAATCAATTAAAATGTGTCATACCGCCATGGAAATGATATAATTTCTAATAATTTATGTAGCTAGTACAACTGTGCAATCCCCTGCCCCCTCCTCCCAAGTTGAAACATATATCTCAGGCAAAATAGTAGTCTTTTTTTTTCTGGTTAGAAAGAAATAGTTTTCTACCAAATGTAATACAAAAATTGCAATATTTGTGAACAGAACTCTTGCAACCAAAAGGATATCAATATCGAACCTGGCAAAAGAGGCTAAAACGCAGTTGGTTGTCTTCGTAATCATCTCCTGTAGTTGGTCCATAAAGTTTGGTTCCAGTTTTCCCCCAGACCTTGAAAGTCAGTCACACTCATAAGTATCTGGCAGCAAAGCACTGACTGTATAGTAGAAAAATTAAGAAATATTCCAACCTTTTCAAGAAACCAAGGGTGATCCACAAAGACGCGATCAACTCCCCTCTTATAGCAATGGAAGAACCGCACCTTTTCTGTTCTATCTCCTACTTTCAACTGCAATATTAAGCAGATCACAATGCATTTAACTATAGAACAACACAATTGAGCGAAAAGTGAAAACCTCTTCTACCAAGATAAAATTGAAAACATCAAACATGACTTCTTATAGTCAAGAATATACCTCAATTTCAACACTTGTATCCCATGCATCTTTGTACTGGTCATAGCGCGGCACGATAGTCATTACTCGATGGCCGAAACCCTAGAGAAGGACACTGATTAGAGAGAGTGTTGCACTCACTGAACCCCAAATATGTGAATCAATAAACAATAACAGTAAGCTTACTGCCAATGCTGGTGGAAGACCTCCAAGAACATCTCCTAAGCCACCAGTTTTGCACCATGGAGCCACCTCCGTTCCTATAATTACGAAAGTCATGCCACATGTGACTATACCTTTAGGCCTCACATTCTTGCTTTGAGGTCCCTTCCGAATAGCTTGCACTGCATTGCTCTTAATTGGGGTTCTGCTAAGAAGCTCATCCACCGGGTTCAAAATTCTTAGTCCACTATGAGTATTTAGAGATCTAAGTCCCATTGCTACTGCTTTAGATTCATATGAAGCAGTTGTTGGTCCATGGTGGACATGAGAATTTCTAGAAACTAAGTTACTTGAAGCAGTCAATGTTGCCATCTTTGATACCTGCGATGAACAACAAAGATTCCTTCAGATTTAGACCAACATTAAGTTCCTTAGCTAATCAACTGAAACTATTTTGTACTAACACATTTGTACTTAAATGTTATGAGTTCAAAGTTCTTAGCTAGTACATATATGATATATATTCAAGAATGGTAGCATAAGAAATTAACCATGATTTTCATGAAACCGAATTAACAAAAATGACACATTAAATCAGGACAACACTAAGAAAAGGAAAGAAAATAAGAAATAGTTGAAGTTTGGGAATGGAACTAACTAACCAGAGACACTGAAGCACACAGAGAGAGTTTGGGAGAGAGAGGTAGTTGAGGTTTCTGAAAGTTGGGTGAACCAAGTTGAAAGGTTAACCAGAAGGGCTAAGAGTTAGCATGAAGAACCATCATTATATTATTGAATTGCAACTAAACAATGCACAGAAAGCTCCAACATTTGCAGTGTGGTACCGTACACGTGGCAACCATAGAACGATTCTTGTGTATTGCATCGCTTAGTCACCTCAAACATTATTTGAGGCCTACATCGTTTTGATATAATTGAAGTTTTGTGGGGACATGTCAGGTTACAGAATAATTGGAATATGCCCTCGTGAGTAATAAAACCTTAAAAAATATAAGCATTTTTTTCGGGGGATTCTTTAACTTGATAATTAAAAACATTTTAGAGGAAGGCATTTTTTTTTTTTCTCAAATCACTAACTCCGTCGTGTGCATTTTAATTTTCCGATTTATGGTTTGAAATTTTGTGTCCTTCAAGATTTATTGTGTTAGCACATATTGTGTGGGGAAAAAAAATCATGTGTAAAGAATGACAATAATAAAGATTCAATATAAGACTGACTACTTTTTAATTTGAAAATAGGAAAATGGAAAAGGACCATTTTGTGATTTGATTATTTTTGGAGGATGTAAAGTGATTCAACTTTTTCTTCTACGGTTGTAAAGGGCTAGAGCTAAGCTTGGGCCTTGGAGGCAAGTTGTGAAAACTAGAAACAAAAATTGGCAAGTTATTTTGGCTACATACCCAAAACAAAAAACGTGTTTGGAGAACTTGCTAAGTGCCAACAAGTGGGAAATGTATATATTTGTCTTTGACGATCAGTGATTTAGCATTGATAGTTATTTGAGGTGATGATATGAAATGTTAAAAATATTAAAAAATTATTGACCCATTATATTAGACAGTCGATTATGAACAGTCTAAAATCATTTATGTAAGGTTATTAGTACCTTCTTCTAAAGACAACGATTTCTTAAACACAATGGTTTATGTCCTGGCTTCTGTATTTTTACATTCACCGATGCCAATTAACAGAATAGTTGCTTTATTTAAAGACAATGGTTACATTTATGTATTTTTGCATTAATTGGTGCTAATTAAGAAACAGTTGTTTTGTTTAAAGACAATGGTTGCTTTATTTAAAGGCAATGATTGGTTTCTGTATTTTTGCATTTACTGGTGCCAACATGAATCAGATTTGCATTAAATTTATTGTTGCAAATTTGTACATATTCTAATTTGCATAGAGTTTATTTAAATTCACAATCAAAATGACAATGGTAATTTCCTATGATGCAATTACAATAGCCTTCCAACACTTCTCCATCCTCTTCAACAAAATCTTCAGTTTTTGTTCTTCTCACGAGCATGCACTAACCTCATCATCAAACCATTCAAAAAATATCACCTTTTCTCCAACATCTACAAGAACAAAGAAATGTTTAGTTTCTCATTCAACCATCTTTTAACATAAAACTTATCAAATGTTACTTTATATGACCATAAAAATACTCAAGATTTTCTTTCGACCAAGAAGTTATCAATGGAGCATTACTGCAATACTTCTCCAACAACATTGTTGACTTGGTGCCTCCTCCTTTGCAATTTGGAATACAAGGCAAAATAAGCTTTCGGCATTTAACTCAAGCCCTTCATGGTTATTGCAGTTGAAGAAATGCTTTTACAAATATGCGAATTAATTGTTCCACCAAGCTCTTACAATTGAGAATTGGAGATTTGTGTGGGATGACCTTTTTCTTCAAAATCTTATCATTAGAAAGAAAGAAAATGAAATGGTCTTTTAACGACACTGTTTCAGATTAAAATCCTTTCTTTATTGATGTTTATTTTATTTAAACAAATAAGATAACAATAAACAAAGTCATGTGTATAAGTTATGCCACATCAATGATGATGAGTACCAGTTTTTAAGATAAAAACATCATAAAATTTATTTTGAACATCATAAAAATTATTTTGATGTTTTAGTTTTTAAAATATGAGATGATCAACAAGTTTCCAAACTTCCAACATCAACAATAGAAGTAGATTTTATTACTAGTTTTATTTTTTACAATAAAACTACTGTTTTTTTTAAAAAAATATTTAAGATCTAAGGCTAATAGTAGTACTATACTAGTATAATATATTTTTTTTCCTCTCAAAATTATATACAGTGAAAAAAAATAATAAAAGAAGCAAGAGTTGTACGTAGCAGCGTTGAGCACACACCATGGAGCTCGACCTCCGTTCATTCCTTCACTCTCCCACCTCCAGCTCCTCCTCCGACGCCGACGACGATGCCGACGACGTTGCTCCTCACCGCAGCATCGATGATATTCTCAACGACTGTGACACTTCCTCTTCCTCACCCTCACCCTCACCCTCCCCTCCTTCTTCTCCCTCTCACTCCCTCACCACTAATTCCCATCCTCAAAACCCTACACTCCAACAAAAACCACTCCAACCCCCACCCGATTCGTTTTCCCGGGTCAGACCCGCTGATTTCTCCGAGCGCACACGCGTTTCACGCCCTTTCTCCTCTCTCCTCCACGGCGTTAGGTCCAATGCCAAGCCCGGCGCGGCCCTCGCCGCGGCGGTGGCGGCGTCTCGATCCGTTCCTACGCCGCACCTGGCGGCGATCATCTCCAGGAGGAAATCCGCGGCCGCGAACAGTGTCGAATCGAGTTCGATCGCTGCCACCGGCGACGATTGTTCCGATGTTTCTTCCAAAGGCGAATTGGGCGAGCCTAGCGAAAAATTTGATCCAGTGCCTCCGAAAATCGAGACTCCGTCTAGTGAAAGTGCTTCTGCTATTGGTGAACGTTTTGAGAGTGATGCGGAAATTGCCACTGATTTGAAGGCTGGCAGTGGTGATATTCAAGTGCACAGTGATAATAATATTAATAATAATGCTAATGCTAATGATGATGATGATGATGATGATGATGATAAGGATTCTTCTATCGTGAGTGACGAGAAGAGGGATTTAGATGAGGTTGACATTGACCATGAGAAGGATATGAATTCTGCACCGTTTGATGGAAATGATGGTGGTGATGAGAGAATCGCAGCTACGGATGCAGCTGTGGAAACAGAAGAAGTGGTGAATAATGGTAGTAGTTCTATGGAAGATGTTAGGAATGAGCCGAGTGTTGGTGATGACGAGGGTAGTTCATTAAGTGATGTTGCTGAGCTAGTGGAAGAGAGGCTTGAGGAATTGGAAAGCAGAAGGGCTGCTAAGAGAGCTGAGAAGAAACGAGAGTCTTCGATGAAGCCGCTTGAATTGGCTGAGGAACTGGAGAAGAAGCGTGCTTCAACTGGTTTACATTTGGAAGAGGGTGCTGCTGCCCAGCCAATGAGGCTTGAGGGCGTTCGAAGAGGCTCCACGATGTTGGGATACTTTGATGTTGATGCCGATAATGCTTTCGCGAGGGCCATTTCGTCCCAAACGTTCAGGCGTGAACAAGGTTCCGCCAGAGCCTTAGCAGTTCATGCAAATTACATTGCAGTAGGAATGTCAAAAGGACTCATTGTTGTGATTCCCAGTAAATATTCCATTCATCACGCTGACAACTCTGATGGAAAGGTTGGTTCCTGATTCTATCAAACTTTTTTTATCTAGTTCAAGTTCAATGTTCAATAAATTATGGAAATTTACATATTTGCCTGCAAATATATACCTAGTTTGATATGGAGAGTAATAAAAATTAATTTAATTCTTAGAATTTGGATTGTGGACAATGCGAGTGACCCAACAGTGGATCTAGGATAGATTTTGATATTATCTTAAAATTTAGGCTTAGGCTTAATTCAACTTCACAAAACTGACTTATAAGATGAGGACTGCCTGAGCCTTAAGCTCCGCTTAGGGCATATCACTAGGTGATGTAGGACTAAACATACCCCCTCATACCTAGTATTATGAAGGTGCTAGAGTCTACAATGAAGGTGGACCAAAGAGGTTGCAACTTGCAATTAAGGCGGCTTTCCAACAGTAATGGTATGTTTAATGCTATCTTTTAACTTCCTAAGTTTTTCCTATTTGATTTCGCTTTAAAGCAGATTCTATCAGATTGGACCGAAATATCTTAGTTGCTTGACAAAATGAATTAGAAACAAAATATGGCAATGCAAAAGTTTTTTATTTTTTTATTTCTGATAAAAATAAGAAGTAAAATGAGTGAATAAAACTATCTCACAAATAAATAAACAAACAAACAAACAAACAAATAAATACCCCCTGCCTCCCCAACACATGCATACATTATTAGCACTGTTGCATTAAGACACTCTTTGAATGATAATTTGTCAGTGCACACAAATCGGTAATGTTGATGCTTATATTTTCAAGCATTTATGTGATTGAGTTTTGGTGTCAGCTGTAACTTCATTTATCCATATATCCTGTTTACTTGTTAGATGTTGATGCTTGCTATACAAGGTGATCGGTTGCATGCTCCAGTGACATCCATGTCTTTCAATCAACAAGGAGACCTTCTTTTAGCTGGTTACGGGGATGGTCATCTTACACTGTGGGATGTGCAGAAAGGGGTAGTTGCAAAAGTTATTAGTGGTGAGCATACAGCACCAGTAGTGCATACGTTGTTTCTAGGACAGGATCCTCAGAATACTCGTCAATTTAAAGCAGTTACTGGTGATTGTAAGGGTCTGGTTCTCTTGCACATGATCTCAGTGGTTCCTTTGTTCAGTAGATTCTCCATCAAAACTCAGGTATATAACATTTTTCACTAATGTGCAATGGGTTGAATCTTGCATTGCTTTATAAAGGGAACTTGTGAGTTAATTTAATATTCAATTATCTCACATTTCTCTTCTTTGTTGAACTTGTGTTAATTTTGTAGTGTCTTCTTGATGGGCAAAGCACGGGCTTGGTGCTTTCAGCTTCACCACTCCTTTTTGATGACTTCAGTGGAAGTGCTTTGCCTTTTACCCAGGGAACCACCTCAGCTCCAGCCAGCAGTATAAGCAGCATGATGGGAGGTGTTGTTGGCGGAGATGCAGGTTGGAAACTCTTCAATGAAACCCCTTCTTTGGTTGAAGAAGGTGTGGTTGTATTTGTCACCCATCAAACTGCTTTGGTGGTATGAAAATCTGATGTCTGTGCTGGTTCGATGTACCTTTTGTGCTGTAACCTTTCCTTCAGCTTTGTTGAGACTTCTTCTGCATTATTTATCAGGATACTAAATCTTTGTTATAGGTACGGTTGAGCCCTACATTGCAAGTCTATGCTCAACTCTCTAGGCCTGATGGAGTTCGGGAGGGTTCCATGCCATATACTGCATGGAAATACATGACACAAACATGTAGTTCTACTGGTACGGATTCATTTTGTTATAATTTATGCTGATTTCTTTCTAAATATTTATCTCTCTTGTAGAAAATATGTCTGCAGAAGCTGTTGAAAGAGTTTCATTGCTTGCAATTGCTTGGGAAAAGAAGGTTCTGGTTGCAAAGTTGGTCAAATCAGAATTAAAAGTATATGGAAGATGGTCTCTTGATGGTGCGGCTATAGGTCTAGCATGGTTGGATGATCAGGTATTGTACCATCTTTTGTCTGTCTATATTAGCTAGAAGTTTGGCCACTTTTTTTTTTTGAGTGTACTGTTTTGTTTCCTTTTACTCTCCCTGTTGTATCTCTTTGCTTCTTAGCTATAAGGGTTGTTAAAAGGATTTTTTATTTACTTGCTCAGATGCTGGTAGTTCTCACTTCAAGTGGACAACTGTATTTATTTTCCAAGGATGGAACTGTGATTCACCAAACAAGTTTTGCCGTAGATGGTATTGGAGGAGATGATCTAGTCTCTTATCATACTCATTTCATCAATATATTTGGAACTCCTGAGAAAGCTTATCATAACTCTGTTGCTGTAAGAGGAGCTTCTATTTATATACTTGGTCCAACACATCTTCTTGTTTCTCGTCTTCTCCCTTGGAAAGAGCGTATTTCTGTTTTGCGGAAAGCAGGTGACTGGATGGGTGCCTTGAACATGACAATGACTCTTTATGATGGCCATGCTCATGGAGTTGTTGACCTTCCCAGAACCTTGGATGCTGTACAAGAGGCCATAATGCCCTTTTTGGTGGAGTTGCTCACATCATATGTTGATGAAGTGTTCTCTTATATTTCGGTGGCATTCTGCAACCAAATTGGAAAAATGGACCAATCCAATGATTCAAATAGTAGAAGCAATTCAGTGCATTCTGAGATAAGGGAGCAGTATGCTCGTGTTGGTGGAGTTGCTGTTGAATTTTGTTGCCATATCAAACGGACGGACATTCTTTTTGATGAAATTTTCTCCAAGTTCGTGGATGTTCAACAGAGAGGTAGCCCATTGTCTTACCATTGTGTGGTAGTCTATTATTAATTGGGCTTCTTTTTCATTTCATTTCTTGTTTTGATCCTTGTCAGTACCAATTCTTTTGGTTAACAACCAATTTATTGACTTTACTTGCACCAGGAAAGATGAATAGTTTGTGTAGATGCTCTTACATCATTAATCTAGTCTTTTCCAACTTCAAATGGATAACAGTGCCAATACTTCATAAATTTTTTTTCCAGAAACATTTTTGGAGCTTCTGGAGCCATATATTTTGAAGGATATGCTTGGATCTCTACCTCCCGAGGTTTTGGACCATGCCAGGCTTTTTTGGCATAGTTGAATGCTACATTATTAATATTAACTTTTTTAATTTTAAATTTATATTCTTGACTGTTTGTTCTTACAACATCTTTTTTCCTTTTTATGTTTTGTCCCACTTTTGTCTAGATTATGCAAGAACTGGTAGAGTATTATAGCACCAAAGGGTGGTTACAGCGGGTTGAGCAATGTGTACTTCACATGGATATATCATCCTTGGATTTTAATCAGGTTCTTGTTAGATCTCTTGAAATATTTTTACATGCCAATAATTTTTTTATTGGCACAACTGTCAAATGGTTACTTTGATACTTTCTTTAGGTTGTCAGATTATGCCGGGAGCATGGACTATATAGTGCCCTGGTGTATGTCTTCAATAAAGGATTAGATGATTTTAGGGCACCTCTGGAGGAGCTGTTTGCTGTCTTACAAAATAGCCAAAAGGAAAGTGCTACTGCACTTGGGTATGTTGCCGTTCTCCTTATTCCAGTATGCTTATTTTGCTTTCTCTATATCAGTATATCTATGTGTTATTTATGAATTCCAATATGCGGATTTGTGAAATTTGTGGATTTTGTTTGCATTCTCCCAAGTTAAAAAAAACTGCCAAGTCACTGGAGAATGCCAATATGAGTATAGTAAGGGAACACACTGAGGTCGTGGAAGTACTAGTAACCTAATTAATGATGGGAATCTCTCTAAAACATTCCTAGTTCAAACATTACTCCCCCTATTCCAACTTCCCATGGGAAAGGTAAAAAAAAAGGAATTTTTGTTATTCATTGGTAGAATATAATTACAAAACAAAGTTCATATTGAAAATGTACTTGAATCCAAATGAGCTTATAGCTACGTGCAACCTTTATGTCCATTGACCTTCTTATTTGGCTTGACTTCTGATCTTGCATGAAGCCTTCATAAACATTTTTTAGAAATTTATTTTAATAAGAAAATTGAATTGATTACAATTACTCAGTGGCTCTCTCTCTCTAATGTGTACAAGAAAACGGACAGCAGTTTATTCACTAAATTTGTCAAAAAGTGTTTTTTTTTTAGTTTTTTCTAAGCTCATTAAAAGTGGTTAAATATGTATTTTTCTTCTTTTGTCTCTCCTTTTACAGGTATCGAATGCTGGTTTATCTTAAGTACTGCTTTACAGGTCTTCCCTTTCCACCTGGTAATATTTTTTTCTTGTTCTTTAATCTCTCTTTATTTGTTTTCTGCTTTAAAGATGTGCCAATAATACTACATAATGATGATTCATCTGTTATTCTGCTGCATATAATTTTAGGCCGTGGAACTATTCCTCCCACACGCTTACCATCTCTTAGAAGAGAACTTGTAGAGTTTTTGTTAAAGGACTCCTGTACTCAGAAATCACACACAGTTTCAGATTCTGTGTCCAGACGACCCCACCTGAATCTTTATCTTCTCTTAAGGTTAGACACTGAAGCTACATTAGACGTCCTCAGATGTGCTTTCATGGAAGATGTAGTTTCAAATGCCAGCTCATCTTCACCGGATTCAGCCAATAAACCTGTAGAGGAAGCAGAAAAGGAAAATGATAATGTTACTGAAACTCAAAATGCTTTGGTTCAGAACACAGTTGACGCTCTCATTCAAATAATTGATATGAATATTGTTCCCACAGATACAATCCCTAGTAGTGGTGATGATGGGTTGATAAAAGAGTGGCCCTCCAAGGACATAGGTTATTTGTTTGAGTTCATTGCATATTATGTTGCTCTCCAAAGGGCTAAGATTTCAAAGGGTGTGCTTTGTCAAATATTGGAATATTTGACATCAGATAGTCACTTTTCAACTAATGTTTCTGTTCATGGTTCAACTCCCAAAAATAGAGAGAAGCAAGTGCTTGCACTTTTGGAAGTACTTCCTGAGTCAGACTGGGATGCATCGTTTGCACTAGATCTATGTGAGAGAGCCAAATATCATCAGGTAGGTACATTTTCCATTTTTGGTGATTCTGTCTTCAGAAGCATAGTGGTACCAAATATTGACTTTTTATCTAATTGAGTAATTTTACCAGCTTTTTGTTTGGTTTTAGGTTTGTGGATTGATTCATAGTATCAGACATGAATATGTGGCCGCATTGGATAGTTATATGAAAGATGTAGATGAGCCTGTTCATGCCTTCTCCTTTATTAACAATGCATTCTCACAGTTGACTGACAATGACCATGCAGCTTTTCGGTCAGCAGTCATATCGCGGATTCCTGAGTTGGTTGAACTAAGCAGGTAATCCTCCCTATTAGCTTTACTCAAGTTGGACTCTTTTGGAGGTTATACAGCATTTATGGTTTATATATTTAAATTTATTTAACCAAGAATCTTAATTTACATTTACTCTATTTGGTTGCTTGTAGGGAGGGTGCGTTCCATATGGTTATCAGTCATTTTAGTGATGAAAGTTCCCGTATCATAACTGAACTTCACTCTCATCCAAGAAGTCTTTTCCTTTATTTAAAGACACTCATTGAGCTTCACTTATTTGGCACCCTAGACTTGTCTAATTTGAGAAAGGATGATACTATGAATCCCCTTAATGGAAGGCAGGTTAAGGATCACCCACAAGGAATCAGAGATTACTTAGAGAATATATCTAACTTCCCCAAATACATGCGTGAAAATCCTATTCAGGTGCCTGATGATCTTATTGAGCTTTACCTTGAGGTGAGTTTTGTACCAATTCCTTTGCATGGGCAAAGAATAATTTGATTTTTGATTTTGTTGTTTTTGCCATCTAGAACTAACTGTTAAGGCATAGTGTTGCTATGTGTCCTTTGTTGTTTTTGGGATGTCTCATGCACCAAAATTTGTGGTTAGTGGTTACTGCTTTCTATCTCTTTAAAACTTCATGTCTCTTGAGGAATGGGCTTGGACATACAGACATCATTCCTCATCTTTTTATTTATTTATTTAGCCAACTTTATCATTTCAAGTTTGTTAAAATTGTTTTTTTTTGTTGATGTAATTGTAGCAGGAACTTAGTTTTTTTTTGTCATGTTTTTATATTGCAGTTATTATGCAAGTACGAAGGTGGTTCAGTTCTCAAGTTTCTGGAAATGTTTGACAGCTATCGAGTTGAACATTGTTTACGCCTGTGCCAAGAATATGGCATTATAGATGCATCTGCATTCTTATTAGAAAGGGTTGGTGATGTTGGTAGTGCTCTTTCACTTACACTTTCTGATCTAAATAATAAGTTTGTTGAGCTTGATGCTGCTGTGGAAGCTGTAGTTTTAAACCATCGCAGAGTTGGTTCTTCACATATGGAAGTATTCAACAGTGTTTTAAGAACAAAGGAGGTTTGTTTATCTGTTCCTGAAACTATAGCATTTTAATGAACTTCCAAAGGTGAAACTATGCTTTGATTGGTGTGCTTGTATGTTCATATCTGTTTGGTGACCTAATACTTTTAATGGTTACTAATCCAATAGGTAAGTGATATCCACAATATATTGCGTGCCTGTATTGGTCTGTGTCAGCGGAACACCCCTCGTCTAAATCCTGAGGAGTCAGAAGCACATTGGTTTAAATTACTTGACTCGTGAGTTTAATATTGATTTACATTTCCTTCCTTTTATGCTTTTTTATTTATTAATTTATTTGTTGCTTATTTACACGGGTCCCCCCCCCCCCCCCAAATAATAGGTAGGTTGAATTTGTTGTCCTATGAAAAATAAAAACTAGAAACTATCTTTTTGTTCCTGACATTTGGGAGTTTTCAATGGTAACTATCCTTTTTCCTTGATTAACATTCAGGTTTTGTGACCCATTGATGGATTCAAATGTTGAAGAAAGAGCATATGAAACTAAAAATTATTTTGGAATGCTAACTGGATCAGCAGATTCACCACAGGACAAAGACACCCATAAAAGCAGTTGGAAATTTTCAAAGTCCCGGAATGGTCATATCTTGAAAAAATTGCTATCCCAGTTCATTAAAGAGATTGTTGAGGGAATGATTGGTTTTGTTCACCTTCCAACTATCATGTCTAAACTCCTGTCTGATAATGGTAGTCAAGAATTTGGTGATTTTAAACTTACCATATTGGGAATGCTGGGAACATATGGCTTTGAAAGAAGAATTCTGGTAAGGTTAAGTTGTTCATTTATATTTTTAATTTGGTTCTCTGATCAAGCTTTACAAAGGGATTTTACGTTTTGTCCTGATTCTCTTCTTCTGTTTCTACTTCTGCACTTAGGATGCTGCCAAATCGTTAATAGAGGATGATTCTTTTTATACTATGAGTTTACTCAAAAAAGGGGCCTCCCATGGATACGCTCCCAGGAGTCTTGTGTGCTGTGTTTGTAATTGCCCCCTTACAAAGAACTCTGTTAGCTCTGGAATTCGGATTTTCAACTGTGGCCATGCAATTCATCTCCAATGTGAAGTTTCAGAAATTGAGGGATCAAGCAGAGCATCTTCATCTGGATGCCCTGTATGCATGCCTAACCAGAAATCTCAGCAGTCTAGAAACAAATCAATTGTTGCAGCAAATGGCTTGGTCAATAAATTCTCATCAAGGCGCCAATATCCTCATGGAAGTTCCATTCATCCTCATGACAGTGATTTATCAGATAATATGTATGGACATCAACAGATATCACGGGTAAATATAAACAAACCTCTATATCATCTCATCAATATAATGGCCTTATCCAGACTTTCAACACATATATTGAATCTTGCTTCTGCAGTTTGAGATCTTGAGCAGCTTACAGAAGAATCAAAGATTTATGCAAATAGAAAACTTGCCTCCATTGAAGCTTGCCCCACCTGCTGTGTACCATGAAAAGGTAAGTAAAGTGGCAAACTTTCTGACAGGCGAAAGTAGCAATACTTCTGCTGCAATTGAGAAACAAAGTAAAAACAAGCAAAATCGGGAGCTGAGAGTTAAGGGTTCATCAATTCGATTTCCTTTAAAATCAAGTATATTTGGTAAGTAATCTTATTTAAGAAAATTATGCTTCTCTTTAGTAATGCTTAATTCTGACACAAGGGGAAACTTGTTTCCAGGCAAGGAGAAGACAAATAAGCGATGACTAACTGTTTTGTAAGAACAAGAGAACTGTGTAGGCGAGAGAGATCAAGAACTAACTGTACAGACTAACAATAGAAATCTTCAGTGTAGCTCAACCAATTGTTATTCTTTTTGTATTTTATTCTTCTTCATGTACATTTTACTAACTATTGTATATGTGTGTTATACACAGTTCTCTACGTGTACAACAGAAAAGGCCATTTTAGTGGGTTTAAGAGATTAGAATCATGCTTTTTCTCTCTTTTTTATTCTGCTCCTTTGATTTTTTTCCCTCTTATTTTAAAAATAAAAAGCATCATTCATTCCTTTTCATTCCCGAACCGTGGATGAGGATTATTAAGCCTGAGATTTACTTGAAAAAAAAAAAAAGTCCTAAAATGCTCAAGTCGTGCGTTATATTTTCTTATAAGTACTGAGATATATATTTTTTCACAAAAGTTGTAGGCTATAATGGGGCAAAATTATGGGCAACTTGTAGGGATGGCAATATGGACCCAGACCCTACGGGCACCCGCAAAAATACCCATACGCGGGTAGGGTAATAACCCGCATATTTGGGGATGGGGATGGGGCGGGTATTTACCCGCAAAATCTCATGGGGATGGGTGCGGGTACGGGTACTGTAGTACCCACCCCGCCCCGCACCTTATGTATATACATATTAATTAATATATTATAATTTTATTATTTAAATTATTCAATTATCTATTTATTATTTTAATTATTCTTTTTATATGTTAATTTTGATATTCTATTATGATTTAATTTTTATTTGTATTAGTAGTTTAAAGCAATATAGAAACTATGGAAATAAACATTTACAAAATATGGAGAAATTAATTCGGATGATGAAGTTAAAATATTATATCTATTTATGTTTTATTTTTAATATATAATTATAAACTAATTAGTTTTAAAAATATATTAGTTTTTCCTGTTTAATTAGAGTTTTTGTTTAAATTTATGTTGAATGATTATTTTTGTAATGTTATTTATTTATATAAATCAATATTCGTTTGATTTTAATATTATATAAGGGTGTATTGGATTAGGATTTTAAAATACTTTTTTTGGCATAAAAAAGTCTTAAAGATTTTTAAGATTTTGTAGAAACTAAAAACTGTTAAGATTTTTTTTAAGATGACTTTTGTGATTAGGATTTTATAATTTGGATTTAATGGATTTAGAATATAGGATTTCACATATTTATAAGATAAGATTTGAAAAGATTTTATGGATTTCTAAAAAAAAAAAAATTCAAAACTATTAAACACAAACCAACAAGAGTGTGCTTGGAAATATTATTGAACATAGGAAATGAACCATTATGGCAAGGAAAAGTGTGATTCGGAGGGAGAAGAAGAGACAAAAATTGGAACAGAAATATAATTTGATTCGCCGATCCTCAAAAAAAAGAAATAAGCAAAGTTCCGTCGTTAAGTGATAAATGGGAAATGCATGGAAAATTAGAATCACTACCGCGTAATAGTGCACCTATACGTCTTCATCGACGTTGTTTTTCGATCGGAAGACCGCGAGCTAATTATCGAGACTTTGGATTATCCCGGACACATACTTCGTGAAATGGTTCATGCATGTTTATTGCCTTGTGCAACAAGATCACTAATCATAAATTATCATAAACTGAATCATCTCACCTAATGTACATGAACTCATTTTGAGATATATTTTTCACAAATTTTCATAAAGTAATAGTGAAAAATAATAACAAAATATTAGTAAAAAATATAAAATGTTTCATTTAACTCATAAAATCAATAATGTCATCAAAATATAAATCAAATAATTCAACAAAAAATATATGATGATCAAAACATTAATCATCTCGCTTAACTTGAAGAATATCCAAAGTTGTCTATGTTTTATAACATCCCAAACATTGCTCTTTGTTTCCTATGTTAAATTGTATATTTTTTCAAAATTGATTGCAATAGTTTAGAAAGGTCTTTTAAAACTTTAACTTGATTGTTTATCCCGAGTTAAAACTTCTTCTAGACTCGAATCTATTTCTTTTATGAAAATTTTCATTTCATTAAAAATTTATGAACTTAAAATGAATGAGACAATTGGACTACATTGTAGGCTTGTAAATTGATTCATAGTAATTTTGATGTATGAACACATTACTATTAAAATCATATGAAAAGTCTCATCTTGAAAAAAAAAAAAAAAAGGGTGAGAGATTATGTCACCGCCTTCAAAGCAAAAATAATGAAATAAATAAAAAAGTTTGAGATGAGAAAGAAAAAGAAAAGTCTCTCATAGTTGAATGTGATTGTTTGTAGGGTTTGGTATTTATATGATCAACTAAAAAGTCTATAAAATCTACCAAAATCCAATTAAAAAAATTCATAAAATCTTTATAATTTTGAATAACAGATGATTTTTTTTTTTTGCGTTATTCAAAATCCCAATTGAATACCACAAGATTTCGTTGCCTTTTGAAAAAAAAATATTGATAATCTTGATTGAATACTATTAGATTATTTTTTATCATTTAACAATCTTGATTGAATACCCAAGACATTTTTACAAAAAAAAAAAAATTATTCAAATCTTAAACAATCCTAATCCAATACATCTCCTAAGTTTTTGTTTTTTTTTTTATATAATTTTTAATTTTATATATATGAAAAGTGCGGGTCGCGGGTGCGGGTATGGGTATATAGGTACCCAGAGGGTATGGGGATGGGGATTGAAATTGTTACCCGCACGGGTATGGGGCCGGGGACGGGTACTTTTTTCAAACACGAGTATGGGGACGGGTACTATAGTACCCTACCCATACCCTACCCATTGCCATCCCTAGCAACTTGTAATTCGAATAATTGGCTAGCTCAAGCCATTGGATATAAGGGGGGGAAAATGAAGAAAATGTACGGGAATTAAACAGTAAAGACGTATTTTTCGTTTATAATTTACCCTCTTTGTTTATAAAATTCATAGTCATTGAATGGAACATATGATAAAAGTTTATAATAAAAAAAGGTTGTGCAGCCGGAGTTTTACATGCAAAAAAATGTCATCAGATGCTCACGTTGTGCGTAATATTTTCTTGTAAGCACCGTGTCACCGTGATATATATTTTTTTCTCACAAACACAAGATTTGTAGGATATTATAATTATAGGGCAATTTACCTCAAATATTCTAAAAGGATGAAATTTATACATTAGGTTATTGAATGCAAAATATTATAAAAGTTCATGGAAATAAGGGCCCAACCGGGTTCGAACCGGTGACCTCTTGATCTGCAGTCAAATGCTCTACCACTGAGCTATGGACCCAATTATTGATTATATAAGACACTTTATAATATATACTATGATATAAATGGACTAACTCTCTAAATACCAATAAAAATTACAATTATAGATATAAAAATTGTGTACGATTATTTACTTTATATATAGTTTAAATAATAAATTAAAATATCACATTTTATGTTAATGTTAATAATCATTATATTGTTATAAATAAAATTAATTTTAGCAATCCTGGTATATATACTATAAAAAAAAAAAAAAAGCTAGTGTAGATAAGTTGAGGATTAGAAGTGAAGAAGGGACACGTATTTGCGAGGATGAAATCATGAAAAGGACTTGGATTAGATCCATATATGCAGTGCCAGCTAGGCATGTAATGAGGTTCACATGATCATTCCATTCCAATTTCCACACTCCCATTAACTTCTTTCTTGTAAGTATTCACTATTCACTTCAATTTTCAACATATTCTCTCTCATAGTCAAGTATCAATCCTTAACTCAACCATCATAGCATTCACAGAAGCCAAAATAAAAATGGTTGTAACTTGTAACAAAACCAAGTACATGCTGCAATATAATTTAGATTAAATTAATGTCATAATACTGAGGAAGATACTGTTTTTAAATATGAAGCAACCAACTGCTACATATCATAGTCACTTGTTGCTTTATATATGTTTGCTCCAAATTATTTGGAGATGTGATGTATTTATGCAGAAAAAAGAAGAAACACATCAGATGCTGTAGTAATAACGAGTATTTATGCACAAGCATCCGAAACCTTTCTTATTTGAGAAAAAAAAGAGAAAACATAAGATGCTGTAGTATTACATAAGAAACACCAATTGAACTACTAGCTATCAAAAATTAAAAAAGAAAAACAATTGTACTTTATTTATTTTTCCTTTGCTCCCCAAGTCAGAATGATACAAGATTTCATCGTTTTATTAAGATGAAAAGTGATTTCGTATACGTTTAGATTTTCTAACTATACTACATTACAATGACATCAAAATAGCCATTGTTTCAAACTCTCTGTGACATCAATTTCAATGAGTTTAATGTCACTTCAAGTTTTTATAGAATTAATATGGTTTAACAATGCTGACCAAAAAAAAAAAAAAAGGTTTAACAATTTTTAAACCCTCTAAAAAAACAATTTTCAAGCAGTTTTGTTCTCTATTAATCTTAAATAACAATTAAGAAATTAAAATTGAATTTTTTATATAACCCTAACTGTGATTTTTAAAATAAATATAGTAAAATCAATAATTTTAACATATATGACAGTTTATAATGATGGTGTACAGAAAATTTAAAATATTTATATTATTATTCAATTAATCAATATATTATTGGTCCCACTAAAATTATGTTTAGATCTCTTAACAAAAAAATAAAAATATTATCATTCAAATACAAAATAATATATATAATAATTTTTAAAATTTTATAATAATCACTTTAAAAAAATTATATTATAAATCATTTATAACTAGTTTACATTTTTACACTAAAAAAACTTGTATGATCTAGGAGATGACTATTAAACTCATTAGAAAAAAGGCATAAATATGTGAAAATAGTAGGAAAAGTTGGTTGGATTTTGTGGTAGCTTTCATTATTGTACATCATAGGCAAAAGCAAAACAACCAACACCTAAGACGGTTATCTCCAAGCATCACTCCCTCGTTTCTTCCGCCCCCTTCTCTCTTTCTCTTCTATAATAACACCCCTCTTTTGTGCTTCCTCTTCCCTTTATTCATCACATCACATAATAACAACACTGCAAACCCATTTCATTTTGTTGCAGAGAGACAGACCAAAATAATGTCTTTCACTGCAACCAAGTTTGCTGCACCTTCTCCTCTGCCTCTGAATTCCACCACTCCCAGATCCAATGACAAGCCTCTCTCTTTCTCCTCCTTCGATCACTCCAAGGCCAACCCTTCTTCCTCCTTCTTTGGATCCACTCGCAAGCTTCTTCGCCTCAATGCTGTCGCCAAGCCTCATGCTCACCCTCCTCGTTCCCCTGTTGCTTCTGTTCTTCTCGAACGAACCTCCAATCTGGTTACCCTTTCTCCTTCTTTCTTCTTTTTTGCTTCCAAAATCTCTACTTTCTGTGGATGCTTATTGAAAGTTTGATTTTTTTTTTCACTCAATTCAACTCTTTGGAGGAGATGGACCCAATTGGGTTTGTGAGCTGTTTGATTCAAATGTCAATGCTTTTTTTGTAAATTATCATTTGGGTTGCTGTTTGTTCTCTTTCAGATGTGTAGTTACTTCACACTTTGGTGATGTATATTTTATAGGACAAAAACTTGATGTTTTATAGGTGTTTTTGGAACTGTTTTTCAATCAAAATTTGAGCTTCGCATTGGTAATCTATTTTCACCTTTAATTGAAACTTTTATTATGCAAATTAACGATGTGAAATTCCATTTCTGATTGGAAAACAACACCAAAATCACCTATGGAGCTCTATTTAAGTTTTTTGTCCTATTTTATATGATTTAGTTTTGTGTGACTTCATATTATTGAAAATAGTTGGTATTGTGCTACAGTGCGAATTTGGAATTTTTTGTTTGGGAGTAAGTGTTTTAAGATTATTGTTTTTGCCTGGATTTGTGAGTGCAGCTTCTAACAAAAGAGGAAGGGTTGGAGCTCTATGAAGACATGATATTAGGGAGGTTCTTTGAGGACAAGTGTGCTGAGATGTATTATAGGGGAAAAATGTTTGGCTTTGTTCACTTGTACAATGGCCAGGAGGCCGTGTCAACTGGGTTCATCAAGCTTCTGAAGAAGGAAGATTCCGTAGTGAGCACCTACCGAGACCATGTTCATGCCTTGAGTAAGGGGGTCCCATCTCGGGAAGTGATGAGTGAACTGTTTGGGAAGGCTACAGGGTGCTGCCGAGGTCAGGGTGGTTCGATGCATATGTTCTCGAAAGAGCACAATGTGCTCGGTGGATTTGCCTTCATTGGTGAAGGGATTCCGGTGGCCACCGGGGCTGCATTTTCGAGCAAGTACAGAAGAGAGGTGTTGAAGCAGGCTGATTGTGATCACGTGACACTGGCATTTTTTGGAGATGGGACTTGTAATAATGGGCAGTTCTTTGAATGCCTGAACATGGCAGCTCTGTGGAAATTGCCAATTGTGTTTGTGGTGGAGAATAATTTGTGGGCTATTGGGATGTCGCATCTCAGGGCAACTTCAGATCCTCAGATATGGAAGAAAGGGCCGGCGTTCGGAATGCCAGGGGTTCATGTAGATGGGATGGATGTTTTGAAGGTCAGAGAGGTGGCAAAGGAAGCAGTTGAAAGGGCTAGAAGAGGTGAGGGACCAACTCTAGTGGAATGTGAGACCTATAGATTTAGAGGACATTCGTTGGCTGATCCTGATGAGCTTCGTGACCCTGGTGAGTCTTGTTTTGATGATATATTCTCTCTGTCTGTTGTTAATTTTGAAGTGTACATGTTGATGTTCCTTTGCTTTTCTGGTGGTATTTTATCTTCAGCTGCACTATGCATAATCCTTGCACATTTACTTTGGCATATAGTAGTAGTTTACATAGGTCTTAGATTAGCAATATTAATTGATGGAGTTGAACTCGCAGTCATGCATTCTAAGCTTTTGAACAGTGTAAAGAGGTATTATGAAAATGGTCTTGATTTAAAGGAGAAGATTTATGTGAATGCTGAACCAATTTGTATAAGGATTTATATATATTCTACCTCAAGCTATGTAATTAAGATTTGATTGGTTTGTCACTGCTTCATTGTTGTTGATGGTACTGAGCATACAAGATTTTCCTGTACTTCATTGTTAACAGGCTTTTCTTCTCTAACTAGTATTTTGGAAAAAAAAACAAAAAAAAAACAGTGAAACTTAAGAAATAAATCAATCAACCTTGTTCAAGGGTTTATAACTAAGGACTTCACTCACCTCATCTAGTTTGCAGTTACCTGGCAAATAAAAGTAAGACTTCAGTCTGGATAGTTTGAACTGTTGTAATTCTACTCCATATTTCATGCTGGCCATTTTTTCTGCCTCTATGTTATTCAAATTACACTGTAAATTGTGAAGGTTTCTGTTTCTTAGTTATTCTAGCATGGTAAGGTAAGCTTTTAAAGATGCCATCCTAAATTAATAACACTATATTTTCTACTTATGTATGACTAGTAACTACTAACTACATAAATAATGTCAGTAATTTGGGGAAGCCAGTAAATTTTTATTTCATGATGAGCCTCACCATTTAGGTATAGTTTTCATCAACACTTTTGTTTGTGTACGCGGTGCTCGTTATAATAACTAGTGATCATAAATCTCTTCCTGCTTTGGCAGCTGAGAAGGAACACTATGCTACTAGGGACCCCATCACTGCATTGAAGAAATACCTCTTTGAGAACAATTTAGCCAATGAGCAAGAATTGAAGGCCATAGAGAAGAAAATTGACGAGGTCCTTGAGGATGCCGTTGAGTTTGCAGACAGTAGCCCTCTTCCACCCCGCAGTCAGCTTCTTGAGAATGTCTTTGCTGATCCAAAAGGCTTTGGAATCGGTCCGGATGGCAGGTATAGATGCGAGGATCCGAAATTCACTGAAGGCACGGCTCATGTCTAATCTTTTTCTTCTTGCATGGAACTTTCAGTTTTGTATGAGTGTTCTTTTCATTTGCTTATTTTTAGTGATCAAATGTTACACAATGTCTAATATGAAACAGGATTTGTTCTTTAGGTTGGAAACTTGGTTTTACTTTTACGTGTCTTATTATATTTATCATTGTTTGTGAAACTAGTGGCAAGAATGACAATCTCCAGAATTAGATTGTAGTTTTAGCCTCTACCAACGTTGTATAATGAAAATTTAGTTGTACCTCTTTGTTCTTGTGTGCTTTCTCAATCAATTTATTCGTGAAGTGCCATAAGAATAAAATGCAGATAAGACCAAACCAATACTTAGTGGGTCTTGGTCTATATCTACATTCTACCACTACACTGCAACGCTTGTGTTCGGAACAATAATGGCGAAAACTAAATTATTTTAATAATTTGTTATATTGGGAATCATTTTTTGTTCAAATAAAAATAACTTTAAGAAAGATTTCTGTCAGACTCTATTTAAGCGGAGAAAAAATCCATTGACTGAATGTTTAGATTGCATTGTCCTAAAGAAAATAGATAAATTGGTTTAGTCATTTGTTAAGACAACTTAAAAAAATTGATGAAGGGGAAAAATGTAGATAACCTAATCAAATAGGTTAAAACTAGCGACAATTTTTTTTTTTAATAAATAAAAGTTAATATTTACGCATAAAGTATTGGCATTCATATATTTATTAATTCTTCTCTTAAAAATGCATATCCTATGTGTTAATTTAAATTTTTGATAATCTTAATTTTTATTCACTGTTTTATATATTATGTAGTGTTTAAAAAATATTTAATTGTTGCTATTGTAAATTATATTTCACAAACTTTCATATAAACTATCACCAAAAATGATTTTTGAATTTACAGTTTCCATATTTGACATACATGTGATAATAATGGTAATAATAAATGGGGAGACAGTGAACTACCTAGGGCTGGCTTAACATAACTCATCCTTTCCTTAGTTGGATTAAAGAAAAAGAAGGAAAGGAAAATGCCATTGCCAGCACCTAACAGTAACACTCTCCTTCTTCAAACTCACACCTTCGTCACACTTACACCCTCTTCTTCTTCTTCTTCTTCGTCCGTGCTGACCCTGCTGAAACAGTGCGAACCTCCTCCTCAAGTGAGACGGTTCGTTTTGCATTTCGCGTATCCAATTCCAAGGCGTTCCCGCACATTTCTAGAACCTTCTTCTTCTTTCTCTCCTCTGAGGAAAACTAGGGAGGATGTTTACCCAACCGAAAACGATGACGTTTTGGTGGACCAAGAAGAAGAAGGGCAGAAGAGTCTTGGAAAAGCGTGTGAAGTGTACGTGTGCAACCTGCCCCGAAGCTGTGACGCAGCATACCTACTTCATATCTTCAGACCTTATGGAACTATTCTATCCGTTGAGGTCACCTTCTTAGCTTGTTTTTTTACAAAAGAAATCATTTTTTAAATATCAATTTCCGTTTTTTTTTTATTATGTGTTAGCTCGCCCAATTTAGAAAAAAAAAAAAAAAGGCTTATATTTTTGTTGTTGTTGTTTTTTTTTAGTTGATGTATTATCTGAAATAATTTTAATATGCCACTCAATTTCATTCCTGTTTTTAAACAATAAAATTTGGTTTTTTAATTTCTTTTGCAACATTTTCAAAAAAACATGAACACAAGGTGGTATTTTTCAGTTATGAACAAAAATAAATAGCTATGTTTGGATTAAAATTTGAAAAACACTTTTGCAAATTCTAATGTATAACTATAACCATTACAAAAACTGTGTCCCTGCTCATATCATAAGTTCCAAAGTATGATGTTTGAGAGTTTGGAATGATCACTAGGTCTTGTCTTTATGTTGATGTACTTGCTTTTCTTCAGGTTTGCAGGAATGCTGAGACTAATGAAAGTAAGGGGTGTGGTTATGTGACATTGGGATCCATATACTCAGCAAGAAATGCAGTTGCTGCATTGGATGGATCAGTCAGTACTTAGTAGTGTCAAACTGTCTCACCCTTGCTTCTATTATTAGATTCATTGTTTGTTTGATTTAAATTTGTTTCTGTTTTTTGACTGAAGGATGTTGGTGGGCGCGAATTGCGGGTTCGATTTTCAATCGAGATGAATTCCAAAAGGAGGAGTTTTAACAAAATGAACTCTTCCACCAAGAGAATTTCATACTATGAATCTCCTCATAAGCTGTATGTTGGCAATCTTGCTAAGACTGTTAGACCTGAACAGCTGAGAGACCACTTTAGCAGATTTGGAAATGTAGTCAGTGCAAGAGTGTTGCATGATTTTAAACAAGGGAAAAGCCGAGTCTATGCCTTTCTCTCCTTTCAATCAGAGCCAGAACGTGTTGCAGCAATGTCTCTCAATGGAACAGTAAATAAAATCTCTGCTTCAACCACTTTATTATGATTTTGTTTCATTTGTTACTGTTTTTATAATTAGTTTGGTGTTTCTTGCAGGAGTTTTATGGGCGTACACTAATCGTTAAAGAGGGTGTAGAGAGGAGTGAGCCTTAACTGGAGCTTTAGTGTCTGCATAATGATGGCAACAATTTTGGTTTTTAACATGAATCAAGACTTATTCTATGTAGTGTGCATAGCTGAGGCATATTTGTGGAGCTTCCAGAACTAGAAAATATGGATTCATTCTATTTTACTTTACTTGCATTTCAAGTTGAAATTAGTGATATCAAAGTATTGTGGTTGAGTCAATTTGAGTTTTGAATTTAACCATGAGAAAGTGAATTATTATATCATGTGCAAATAAAGGAAGAAAGAAAGAAAAATAAATAAAACTGAATTAAATCTGAGACGCTCCACGTGTGAGCCTCTTCACCACAGGATAAAACCCGATATTATATTACTGTGCCAAAAAATATCTGTCTGGAGGGAAGACGGGAGGTCAACACGTGTCCGTCGGTGGACCCCATGCATGGCAGAATATCACCTCACAGACGCTGCATATTAAAATAAGGGATGGTTGAAATGGTGCCACGTTAGGCATGGAGTATCGATCGATGATCCAGAGATGGAGATTTTGGTGGGTGGGAAGATATTTTAACTTTTTAACCATTTTCGCGGCTATGGGCGAAAGCTGGTTGCCAGCGAGTGAATCAGAATCCCAAGCAAGCAAGCAAGTAAAGTAAAGAAGAAAGGGCGGTTTGGAAAATCATTGTTATTATTGTTGCTCCTCGAGAGGATGATGAAGTCAATTTCATTTACTCTCTGTCTTTCTTCTTCGTAGTTGTGACCAATTAGGGTTCTTCTTTGTGTGGTTGTGAAACGAAGTATGCTCTTGTTGTTCGAGAATGGATGATGATGAGTTGAACGGCGTGATGAATAGCAGCAATGCGGAGGTGGTTCAGTGGGAGAGGTTTCTGCCGCGGGTGGTGCTCAGAGTGTTGCTTGTCGAAGCTGATAACTCTACGCGCCAAATCATCTCCGCGCTTCTAAGAAAATGCAGCTACACAGGTTCCTCTTCTTCTTTTTAATCCTCCAGAAATTTTGCAATGGTTTCGCTGTTTGTTTATGTTGTTTTTGCAACTCCTGTTGTTTAATTACTTGTCGTTTGCTTGCCAAAATTTAGCTTCTGTTCTACAGTTTTGATTCTTCTCTATGGAATTATGTTACGTGTATAATAGCAGCAGCGCCACGTGTTGGATTTGGTCATCACGGGATGAATAAACTGGATGAAATCTCAGCCATCCTTTAATTTTAATATTTGATCAATTTAAATTATGAATGATAAAAAAAAATGTATCAATGGTTGAGATTTGATTAAACTGCCGAGGATCCGAGCTGCGGTTACCGGTACAAAAAAGAATTAAAATTAGTGAGGAAATAGTTTGTATGTAATTTAAAAGAAAAAAAATTGTCACTAAATTTTTGTGTGACTCTAGAGTAGACTCTAGTATTAGACTATTAGTGACGAAAAAACATTTTTTTATCACTAAATTTGATCACTAATGCATATTTTTGGGAGATGCCGAGATATGAGAAGAAATAAATGCAATAATTTGGTATCATGGGTTGGAATATGGTGCAAAGATATAATTTTTTTTCCGATCTGATAATGTAAAACATTACGGATGGTCCAATTTCAGCTTGGCATTATTGTTTTCATTGTTTACTGCTGAATGCTGATTTTTATTTTTTTTTCAATGTAGTTATTGCTGTTCCTGATGGATTAAAGGCATGGGAAACGTTGAAGAAGAAGGCACCTGAGCTAGATCTCATATTAACAGAAGTGGAGCTGCCAGCAATATCTGGTTTTGCACTCCTTTCTTTAATCATGGAGCATGACATTTGTAAAGACATTCCTGTCATAAGTATGTTGACTTGTTACTATGTTTTTGCGTTCTTAGTCTAGATGTTTGATCGAAATGGCTAATGAGCTCATGGGTGTGCAGTGATGTCTTCTCATGATTCAGTTAGCATGGCGTTGAAATGCATGCTAAATGGGGCAGCTGATTTTCTTATAAAACCCATTCGGAAGAATGAGCTTAGGAACTTGTGGCAACATGTATGGAGAAGGCACGCTGTATGTCATATTCTTCAGTCTTTTTTAAAGAGATAATTTTTTTGCATTTTTTTCTTTTATATTGGTTTGCTATTTTTAGCATATATTTACGTATTCCTTTTTTTCTATCCTCTCTTCTGTATATAATTTATTCAGATTAGCACTTCTACTCAAAATACAACATTTTCACCAAAAAAACTTATTACTGCCTCAGAAGACAATTCTGCTGTGGCTTCCTCAAAGAAAAACAACGAATGCAACGAGAGATCAAGTGAGGCTCAAGTAAGTTTCACTGCCTCAACTTTGCCAAGTTTTTTTTGTAACATGATTCTTAATTGTGTCAATTTTCTTAGACTTCGGTGTGTTGAGTGTGAATGACTTTTAATTTAGTCTATTTTATTTCTAATATTCTATTGACATTTTTCACTCAGTGCTTGGCTTGAGTAACATATAAAGACATTCAGCCTAAAATCTATTTCACAATGCATTTACAATGCTTGGCTTGAGGAAAATATTCTTTCTAGATTAGTTTTGCTTCATGAAATTTTCACATAGAAGCTACAAGTTTGCAAACTCTTGTGCAGAGCACTTGTACATCGCCAATTTTGGAAGCTGAGAGTACAGACGTGGAAAATATGCAGGATGTGCCCCTGCATGTACATCACCAAGTTGTGCAGAGCACTTGTACATCCCCAATTTTGGAAGCCGAGAGTACATACGTGGAAAATATGCAGGATGCACCCCAGCTGAAAAGTTCTAAACTGAACAAAATTGATATGGTGAAGCATGAAAAGTTTGCCAGATTTGAAAGGGAATCAGCTAAGCATAATGATGAAACCAAAGGTATGCGAATTTTATACTTTGATTAGAATTTGTTTTTTCTTGTTTTAATGTACCGACTGTTGTGTCGTCTATTAAAACATTCAATGCAGATAAATCAATTACATTTGTATCAGAGGCTGCAAGGTGCGACAAAACTTTTGAATTGTCTGATTTACGACGAGAACAAGACCGTGGTGTTGCTGAACCTGAAACTGAAAACGAGGTTGAAATCTTAAAATCTGAGTTAGGCAGAGACAGTTTTAATATTAGTACTAAGATGCATGGATGCAGTGCTGAACGGGTGAAACCTTCTAAAGGAGCTATTGACTTGATTGCCACATTTGGAAATCTTCCACAACATCCTATTGAAAACTGTAGCATCCGTGGTGGCAATGCAACCAAGTTTGATTGTGAAACGCAATTGGGACTTTCCTTAGGAAGTGATTTTCCTGGAAGCTCAGGTAAACAAGCAAGCGAAGTAACTGAGGAATCTCAAAGATTGATCCATTCAAATACTTCTGCCTTTTCTTGGTGAGTTCAGTGTTTTCTTGACTTCTTTAGTTCTTAAAATGATATCAACCAAAACCAAGTGCCATACAATAATTCCTCTGACCATCAAAGAAACAAATTTTAATCAGCATAAGGAAGCTCTTCATGGAATTTCATTATTTTAATTTTAATTTTAACCGGTGCTTTCTTTCGTCTGTCTTGTTTAGGCTGTTCTATATGTAGGATTAGCATTATTGATGAAAGCCAAGTAATTGGTGATTTGGACTGAAACATAATTTTGAGAGCCTATAATCTATGGAAAGATCCAAATGATGGTAAATATAGTTATTCTTCTAAAAATCTAAAAGATTGAAGACAAACTGATATGTGGGTATTTTTGTGCTCAATCATCAGTAATTATAGGAATTCTTCAAAGAGACCTTGTTAATAACCAATTGGAATCGTTTTCTTTTTAAGCTTATAGATCAAATCATCTCTATGTAAAACTATGCAGGTTTGGCCCTTTTTATATTAAACATTAAATTGCTGCACTCTTATGGTTCCCCCACAACCTAAAAATAAAGGCCATGTTTAAGCTTTCATCCTTGGATGATGAGAAATCAGTATCTAGTATTTCATTCTATATAGTATTTTTTTTTTCTATTAAAAAAATCAACATGCAATGTGATAACACAGATTTTCTGACAATGGGTGACAACTTTTATATGCAGGTATAGTAGTAGTAAATTGTTGCAGCCTCTTTTTTCAACACCATCGATTACATCTCCTAAAGTTAACAACCTCAGTTGGGATTCTCATGAATCCCATAAATTATCTGGAATTACTTCTGGAAATTGTTGTCAGTATGGTGACTCAAATCAGAACCTGGAGAATACGATCAATAGAGTCATTGGTCAGTATGGACAAGTTACGCCAAAATTATCAAACAGTCAATGTGGATTCTTACCTGTTTCAAGGGTTATCTCCGATCTTAAGTCTGAGGGACATGGTAATGCTTTCACTTCTGTGTTCTATGCACAATCTGGCATTCACCCCATGTGGAATCTGAAACCAGACTGCCAGAACGAGAGTTCTCCCTTTCCCTCAAGTACCTCCTCCCAGTCCAATCCTGAAAGTCACAACTCAGATCAACATCATGACTGTTCCAATGATGCTACTTCTCTTAATCAAAATGTAAAGGATAATACCAATTCAGATCACGCAAGGTGTGATTCTCCTCCTGCTGGTCAGAGTGCTGGTAATAGTTTATGCCATGATGCTGCAAATCATGTCAATAGTAATGCATATGGAAGCATGGACAGTGGAAATGATGGAAATGCTACTTCAGCTATAGTATCCAAGAACAACCCAGAAGGTTTCAGTGATAGTGGTTGTCACAATTATGATGGATTCAGAGCGACAGATTCTCATCGCTCCAGTCAAAGAGAAGCAGCTCTAACCAAGTTTCGACTGAAGCGGAAAGAGAGATGCTTCGAGAAAAAGGTATCATAACCAGCACTAATACTGTTAGTTATAAGCTACTTCAAATATTTTTATGGTGAATTTGTATCTATGATTGTAGAGATCTTACTGATAAGTGCCTTAATTTCTTGTACAGGTTCGATATCAAAGTCGGAAAAGACTGGCAGAGCAGCGACCTCGGGTCAAAGGGCAGTTTATACGTCAACATGATCATCCAGTTGCCAAGGCTGGTGGTGATTCATGAACTGTTTTTTTAGGTTTCCTGTAGTATTAAATTTACAGCTGACTGTAACACTGATTGTGTCAACAAGGATTAGCTTTTGGGAGGTATCTGTGTGTGAGTGTGTGTTGTTGTTTGAATTTGTTTATCCATTAGGCAAAAGAGTAGGCCAGTAGGGAGATAGCTAAAGGGTAGTGCTAAGCATTCTTAGGATTGTAATCATATAGTAGGATTGGTTTTGGTTTTACCTGTGTATATGTTTTCTTGGTTGAGTACTAAATATGGGTCTGTAGGTCTCTCGAGAACCTCTGGTTTTGCAATTGAGTGTTCTGATGGTCTCTCTTTGCATTCGACATTTGAGCATTTGTTTTAAACTCAGATCAAGTAATTGTCCAATCTATTTCAATTCGAAATTGTTACAGCTTCCTGGATACATAAAATAAGATTGCATACCTGTAAGAAGCTAATGGCACCTGAAGTCTCCATGTTATTTGGGAGGTGGTATGGTAAATCTAAATAAAAAGTATCCCTTTAACACTGTTATGATTCCTCTTTCAAGCTATTTCTTCGTCCTAATGAAGGAAGAGATTGCGACGCAGTTTAACTGAGATGCTGAATGTTAATGAACTGAATAATGATAGAAAGCACACATTCATATTGAAGAGTGGTCCTTGATGAAAACCAACACATGGTGAACATCCACAGGGAAAGCATCAATAATGTGCACTTGTGGGACACACTATGTCTTGGATCATGTGGGACTTATAGATGCATGATGTGGGACTTGAATTAACAAGTGTAGGATCGAAATGAAGACACGTTAGCAGCAATCAGCACATATCCTTTGCATTTGCTTGCTGAAACTTATCATTTTAATTTTCTCTTGGGGCTCATTGTGTGCTGTCACTATCTCAATTTTAACATTTTGCTTATTATTGTGAATAAAATAACACATAATAACCGTTTGCCACTATCCTTTCACATTTTAAGGTGTTTTTAAGAAAAAGAAGAAAAAAAGCATTTATAATCTTCCAAAGAAGGAACTACATGAGCAATTAGTGAACTTTTTTGGGTTGGCTCCACGAGTTTTATGAGGTTTGATTTGACTGCTGGGATCAAATGGCAAAAACAGAGAGAAATGCTTACCCGTGAGAAGATGTTAAATAGGGTATGACATTGACACACATGGCTTGAGATTGAGCTATGTTACCTTCACAAAGTACAGATGAAATATATAATCCGTGAACGCCTTGGTAATGGTTTGTTACTGTACTACTCATAATGAAATGGATTGTTATTTTGGGGGTAATTAAATAGCATGATTACTTTTTCTTTTTTTTTGTATATTTCTTTTTACACGAGAATTGTCAAAATAATTATACTTGATGTACTACTTTAAACGTTTTATTTCCTTGTAAAAACAGATAGATTTAAAATATGTATTGATTACCAACAACTAATAGAATAACCGGCTGTTCCAAAAAAAAATAATAATAATAAAACTAATAGAATAACTGAAAATTGAGAGACATTTATTTAAGTGAAAAGAAAAACTAATTTAATTTATAATCCAATTTTGAAGATTTTTTTTCACAATTTGTTTAGCTAGTGAGAAAAACAGTGATTTTTTTTTTTTTTTGCAATTTTATTTTAAGAAACATAATTATTATAAATTTTTAAACCGTACTCTTAAATTTTTTAAAAGCACAAATAAATTGCCCTAATGATTGAAGCATGTGATAACCTCAAAAGCAGTTAATGCTCCAATTACCAAGTAGATGTAATGTTCACAAAAAATTGAAATCAATTATTTTCGTGGCTTGTCTTATTCCTTTCAATTAAAAAGAAAATCTTTTAAATAGCAAGACTTTGGATTTTTTTTTCTTAGGACTTACATATTACTTTAATTGAGAGACAACCGAGCGAACATGCACAGGAGACAAATTACTTTGTGTCCTTGGTTGTTGCTCCAATTAAACAATGACGCATCTTTGAAAAGATGCTCTTTTAAATAACAATATTTTGGCTTCTTTTTTCTTTAATATTAAGGTTTATGAACGTAAATAACAATTAAAGAAGCTAATGCAAATGCAACCGGATGCAGATGCATGCAAATTTAAGTTGCTTATGTTTTTGTTATTTTCGCACGTACAACTGTTTTATATAAGTATATAACCCACCTTTATATTTTTTTGAAAAAGAGCTAGATTCTCTTACTCTCTAGCTCTCATCCATGTGTATATATCAAGCTATCTAAACATTTTACAAAGATGTGAATGATTCGCATTGTTAATTTACGGGTTTCTTATTCACATTACGTTAGTAAAAGCAAATAAAGAAAAAAAAAGTTTGGATAAAGACAAAGCAAGGCATAAATAAAACAGGCCAAAAAGTAAAACACATAGCATCATATGTAGAGTATAGTGAGGTGGTGATCAATGATCAGCCATTGATATGCATGATTGATCTAATAAAACTAAAAGAAAAAACTCACGCTTATACTTTGATTCCAAGTTTCCCCTTTAATTTATTCCATCCCATATAGATTTCCTTTAACTTTTTCACTTGTTCACTATATTCACTACAGAGCCATATTCATAACCACACTCACACAACACTACACGAATCCTTTAACTAGAGATCAATTAACGAGTCCTCAATGGCAGAAATGCATATACAACATCAAGAAGACCATAACCCTAACCCTAATGATCACATCCCTCACCGTAACCCTAACCCTAACCCTACACAATACACACAATACCGTTTCCCTGGCAAAGTTCCCCACCACCACCAACACCACAACATGGACAAAGCCACACCTTTACGCTTCAAACCCAATGCCCCAAAACGTGAACACTGCATTTGCATCACCGTTTTCCTCCTCCTCCTCGGAATCATACTCCTCGTTCTCTGGCTGGCATACCACCCTTCAAAGCCGCGCTTCACGGTGACCAGCGCCGCCGTATACGGGCTCAATGCCACCTCGCCGCCGCTGATGACCATCGCCATGCAGCTCAACGTGGTCATAAGGAACCCTAACAGGCGCGTGTCGATCAACTTCGACAGGCTCACCGCCTACGTGTCCTACCGGAACCAGGCAGTGACGCCACACGTCATGCTCCCTCCGATCTTCGTGGAGAAGCACAGCGCTGTGTCACTGTCCCCGGAGATCGGAGGCGTGCCGGTGCCCGTGTCGGCGGACGCAAGCAATGGGCTGGTCATGGACGAGAATTATGGAGTGGTGGGCGTCAAGGTTGTTTTCAATGGAAGAATGAGGTGGAGAGCTGGTGGCATTAACTCAGCACATTATGGGTTGTATGTCAAGTGTGATGTTTTGATGGGTTTAAGGAAAGGTGTTGTTGGTCAGGTTCCTCTTCTTGGTGCTCCTGTTTGTGATGTCAATTCATGAACCTACCATCTCATCTCACTAATAAACTACAATGTGTGCATGCATGCATGGATATGTATCTTAATCATCTTGATTATTATGTTCCTATACTATACATTTTAATATTTTTGTTAAAAATTAAACCGGCAATTACATATAGAATTAGTTGGATTTTGTATCTTATGTTTGAGTGATATGTTATATGTAAAAGAAAAGTAGAGAGATTTGATTATTTGAAGTATTTTGAGTCACGTTGTACAATGTTAAACAAGAATATTTATGAATAAAATTATGTGTGTGTCCATGGCATGGTTATTTGGATGAATCATGATATTTCAACGTTTAATTTTTTAAAAATATTCCACAATCACCTTCTAATACTCTTTATGTCTCTCTTCTTATTAAGAGTATCTATCTTTCTTTCTTTTTTTTCTTTTTTTCTTTTTTTTTTATCTCTTTTTCATTAGATGCATATGAGTTTCTATAAACATGATTATGTATGCGGATATTGGAATTACGTGCAATATGAATTTGTGTAACTTGTTGGATAGCACAATGTGTTTGGGGCACAGGGAAATCAAATTTTGGACGCGTGGGAGCTCATGCAGCAAAGAAAAGAAAGCACTATATATAGCAGCTAGTTGTCTTGTCTCTATCTCGCATAAAGTGCTTTGCTTTTGTAAAGCCATAGCTATTAATCAATTTATAAGCTCTTGTCTTTACTTGTTGAAAAGGAAAGAGATTAAAATTGAACTTGTTCACTAAGAAAAGAAGATAACATGGGTAAGTCTTTCATATATCAGGGTACTATATATAATACATTGATCACAACACTGGATAAATAGGTAAAAAAGAAAGCCGGGTATAGGAAGAAGTATATGGTTTGATTTCTTGGCTAGTTACCAATTAACTAACTTCTCAAAAAAATTGTCAAAGATAGACATAGACAATAATATTAAATAACAAGATGGGATTCATATCTAAATATTATAAAGTCACAGAGCAAATTGGGCTTATAATTTTTCTCTGTTTTCCTCCTCCCCCCCTCTCCTCTGCTGCATGCCATAAGTAGTGATGATCCTATATATAGAACTATTGTGGACGTATATATTAACGTTAAAAAGTACAGGTATAAACTATAAAGTATTGAATGTCATAGTCGAATATACTTTTGTAAAAATAAAAATTCGGATATACTCCTACCAGCAAAATGACAAATCAAGCAACGAATCAACGCTGTGCAAACAAAGGCGTAATAATTCACATATGCGCTGTTTATTAAATATAAAAAATAACAAAGAGATCAAAATACATTTTGTTATCTTATTATTGATAGTTAAAACTAGCTAGTATTCTTTCTGTTTTTTTTTTTTTCATTTATTCAATGTTAAAAACAAAACAAAACAAAAATGTTAATCTATTTATTTAAATTTTAAGATAATTAGCATTAATTATTTTATCTTATGTGGTTCATAAATATTTTATATATTTATTATAATAAAATAAATAACAGTAAAACATCATATTAAGATTATAAAATATTGGTTTAAACTTTTCAATAAATGTTAAATTAAAAATAAAAGAGTTTAAACTATAAACAAAATTTGAAGTACAGTAGGAACGAATCATCAATTTGAGCATAAAAGGGAGAAAATAATAAATAAAAAAATAGCTAGATTAAAGTCATGACAAACACGTGATCGAGTGAGACTTCCCGACAAAATAATAATCTATATCTGGTACTATTGAGATTTCAGAGAACTATTATTAGAATTAGAGTTAGAAAGATAATGATAATCATTTATCTTTAACTTTTCAAACACTGTTAAAAAGTTGTTTAAAAAAAACATTGAAACAAAAAGGCACATGTCAATATATAGAGTTTGTGGAATGCTCCCCCTTTATTATGGGAATTTACATCTGGAAATTTTATATATTTGGCCGAGTCAAACTATTCTGAACCAAGGAATTATATATAAAAAAAAAAAGAGCATAACTTTGTTGTAAATTAAATTTTATATTAATCTTATCTTATTAATAAAAATACATTAATTATTTTCAATAAATCTCATATTTAATTTTACTTAACGATAAAAGTATCAAACTCCTAAGAAAACGATAAATGTAACGATTGATATTCTCTTGCACTTCCAATAAAAATTTGTGATGAATAATGTATACAAGTACTTATACTTTCTAATAACTAAAAACACTTTTTATTTATTTATTTATTTATTTACAGAGTCTAGTCTTCGTCAATGTGGATATCTTCCACATGTACCATCTAATTGTTTGAACAATAATTATTTTGTTGACTAAAAGTATATTATTTCTAAATTAAACAGACAAAATACTACAATTGTTTTTAAAGAAAAAAAGCCAAAACTAATTTTTGAGAAATTTTAGAAGAACAATAAAAAAAAAACACGTTTTATTCTTTAAAATGCAAACAAAATAAATAAATAAATAGATAGATTGAATATTGACATGTCAATATAAAATAAGTTTAGCAGTTGAACCACAGTTTTCTGAACCCTCATTAATAAATTTTATATATCATTAATAATTTATTCACAAAATTTAATAATTCACTCATATTTAATAAATTTATTAATAGATTTTATGAAGAATGATTTTGTTTTTCTTAATCATGAATCATGAGCATTAACTACTGAAAATAAATTACGAAATGATTGGAAAGGAAAATTGATTTCTGAAAAAAAAAAATGGTGGCAACTAACAACTCTTTATAAACTAACCCGTAGTAATGAGAGATTGGGTGATACATAGAAACTAGAAGTAGGGATTCGGAGATCAGAAGCAGCAACTGGGGAAGGAAGCAAGGAGGTGAGAGAGATCCAGAACGGTCACGCCCATTGCAGTAACAGTGCGTCCATCCCATTATTATTATTATACGATTCTATCCACCTTTTCCTTATCTCCTTTCTCTTATTTATACCCTCTTTTGGTTTTCTTTTTTCATTTTTTCACAGAATCGCGTTTCGACTCTGACGACGGAACCCTCTAAGCCAAGTGAGTGATAGCATTTTTCGCGACACGTTTTTCTCGTTTCACTGAGTTTTGTTTGAATGCTTATGATTTTGAGGCTGTGTTGCATGCGTGTTGATTGCTAAATCGTTTCTCTGGTGCCTCTCACTGCGGTGAAATTATTTTTTCTTAATCTTTTGCTATTTAATTCTTAATCTCGTTTAGGTGAACCCTCGTTGTTGTTTTGCTGTTGCAATTTAGTTATTTGGTAGGTTCCTAGAAGGTTCGATTCCGCGTTGGAACGTGATGTGAGAGCAGGAGATTCAATCACCTAATCAATTAAATGCTTTTTGCATCATTTTTATTTATATATCTATGCTTATATGAGAATTTCGAGTGCTTCCATGTATATGTAGTAGCTATGTTCAGCTCCGCGCGGCTGAGTTCACTGTTCTTCTGTTGACTAATGATATCCTCCACTCAAGAGTCTTGCTCTCTGCTGACTTGATTATTTTGCAAAAAAAATTGTACTTGAAGGATTCTAAGAAGTCAAGTTGTTAGGTTTTTCTGTTTTCTCTACACTTGTTAATATTCTTTATATTGTGCAAGGAGGTCTCGGTTGATTCTCCGCTGTGATTGGTGAGTTGGTGTAGGTTTATGTTATATGTTAATTTGAATTTTGGAGTATAGTTGTGATTAATTGACCTTGTTGCCTATTGCTTGTGGCTACTTCGTGAGTTTGTTCCATATTTTTGTGAATAATGCTTTGAAAAGGAACTGATGTTTGTGACTGTTGCGTATGCGTTTTCCCGCACTTGTGAGACTACTTGTACAATCCCTACTTGGAGTGTGAATGTGAACCTTTATTGGAGCTTGTCATTTATTAAAATATTGTTGAATATCTTCCTGAAGTAAAGCTCATCTCACTTGAAGTTTTTGTTCTTTCTGAGTTTTTTCATTTTGGAAAACAATATGCAAGTTACAAGTTGTTTGCATTTAATTATTTGTTTTGTAAATGAATTCTTCTGACCTGGGTTTTAAATCCTTTTTATCATGTTTGTTCATTTAAATAAGTCATTCATAGTGAGATCATCATGTTTCAGTTATGGAGTTATAAAGAAACTCTATCTAATACATATCGCTTCATCACCTGAGAATATCAGAATTTCCAACCTTCTCCACTGTTCATCTGAATCACGGTTCTGTGTTGTCTCTGTTGTTTGTCTCAAAGCATCCCCTTCATTCAATCCTTCTTTGCCTCCTCCCAATTGATTTTAGGCAGATCTGAAACCTGACTGTTGCAGCATACACAGCAACTCCAGTGTCTCGTGTTGAACTAGCCATATCTTCCCTTTTCCCATGCCTCCATTGTCCATTTCTCAAATGTCTTCTCCATAGCTTCTAGACGTGATTCTTGTGTTTGGCATCCAAAACCCCCATTTAAAGTATGGGATTTTAGTGTAGGGTTTATAGGGTCTAGGTTTCTCTAACTGCAACAGCTAACTTTTTGTGGTGTAATTCTCCTGAGGTGCTTATTTACTTTGAACTGTGGTTTTGATGTTTAGGTCCTATTGCCTGTTGTTGAGCATAGAGACACAAGTATCTTTCGAATGCAAAAAGAATTTATCTTTGTTTTTTCTTATCATAGTCAAAAGGAATATTCATGTCTGTAGATTGCAATGTCCTTCAGTTTCTTCCTGTTGCTTTTCTCTGTCTTGTCAATAATGTTTTCCACTTTTTGCTGCTTTGTAGTGATTTGAAATATATATTGTTTTGAATATTTCTAAATCCCTGCACTTATCCTTCCTAACAATCCTTCTAATTAAGAAGATATTAAATGTTTTTTATGTTTCCAAAATATTAAATATATTTATTTTTTCATTTAGTACTTTATTTATGAAGAAGTATTAGGACTTAGGAGGGTTTGTAGAAGGATGTGTTAGGACATAGGAGGATATAGCATTACACAATTGTTTAAGCACCATTGCTTGAGGTCTACTTATTTTGCTACTGCTTGCTATAATCATCTATGTTAGTATAGTAATAGTTGTGCAACAACTTTTCTCAATTGACTCTTCCCATATGAGATTGTATCCAACTCCTTTAACTGAAATAAATTACTTACTATTCTGTCATATAAAATGGTTTTATTTGACTTTGATTTTCAGATGAGATTACTCTAATTGTTGCCTATTGATTAAAGACTAAGCATAGACACAGAGATATGGACTATTGATTTAAAGAACCATGTTAGCCAAATATTAAAGAATGTCGTTGAGAGCTCCAATTGATTTATAGCACCATTACAACTAATATAGGTCTTAGATGTACAATTGGATATTAGTTGATACAATTGCTCATTACTTTTTGGTCAGATTTCTTTTAATTACTTATTCTACTTCTGGAGCAGTGTCCCTTGGGATCATGTTGTCCCAGATATACTTTAAAAAAGTTGTTGATGGCTGATATAACATTTTCTTGTTTCTGTTTAATTCTTGGAAGAGTTTATAGTTTTTCTCTAACTCAAGATATGTTACATTTTTTGTATATATTGTAGATGGATGCACAAAGCTCTCAGCATACACAAGTTATTGAGATCAGTGGAGATTGTCCTGATGGTGGAAGGAAGATCTGTGGGGAAGCACCATGTGGGTTTGCAGATGCTGGATCCATCTCTAAGGATTCTGAAGAAAGATCAACCTCTATGCGAAAACTTTTCATGGCAGTGGTCCTTTGTGTTATTTTCATGGCCTTTGAAGTGGTTGGTGGCATCAAAGCTAACAGTCTTGCTATATTGACTGATGCTGCACATTTGCTTTCAGATGTTGCCGCCTTTGCTATCTCCTTATTTTCTTTATGGGCTGCTGGATGGGAAGCTACACCTCGCCAGTCATATGGATTTTTCCGAATAGAGATTCTTGGTGCTTTGGTTTCTATCCAATTAATATGGTTGCTTGCTGGGATTCTGGTATACGAAGCCATTGATAGAATCATTTCCGCTCCTAAAGATGTGGATGGTTTTTTAATGTTTTTAGTTGCTGCATTTGGTCTTGTAGTTAATATCATCATGGCTTTGTTATTGGGTCATGATCATGGCCACGGACATGGACATGATGGTCATGGTCATGGTCACAGTCACGGACATGGACATGATGGTCATGGCCACAGTCATGTATTTACAGTGTCTAGCCATCATGATTCAAAGCATACAAAAGATGATCACCATCACACACATGATGATCATGCACACCATGATGAAGACCATCCAAAAGATGCTCACCATCATACTGATGAAGACCATCGTGCTCACAAAGAGGTTACTGAACCTCTTCTTGGTGAATCAAAAGATGGAACTAAGAAGAAGAAGCAATGGAATGTAAATATAAGGGGGGCTTATCTCCATGTTCTTGGGGACTCTATCCAGAGTATTGGGGTAATGATTGGAGGAGGAGCCATATGGTATAACCCTCGTTGGCAAATAGTTGATTTAGTCTGCACCCTAATCTTTTCAGTAATTGTTTTGGGGACAACTATCAATATGCTGCGAAACATTTTAGAAGTCCTGATGGAGAGCACACCTCGTGAGATAGATGCTACTAAGCTTGAAAGGGGTTTGCTGGATATGGAAGATGTAGTGGCTGTTCATGAACTGCATATATGGGCCATTACTGTGGGAAAGGTTTTGCTTGCTTGTCATGTTAAAATCACACGTGAAGCAGATGCAGATGTGGTGCTGGACAAGGTTATAGACTATATCAAAAGGGTTTATAACATCAGCCATGTCACTATACAGATAGAGCGCTAGAGGTTTTTCTTCTTTTATTGAATATTTCTTGCTAGTAAAGATTAGAGGGGAAGGATTTAGTTGGTCTTGAGGATTTGTTTCTGGAACTCAAACTTCTCTCTGTTCTTATATTCTTCTATCTAGGGGTTTAAGAGTGTAGATATAAGCATTGAATATTTGCATGCCAAATTATAATGTCAAATGCATCATAGTTACTCGGACCCCCGATTTATAGGGATTTTATAAATCGTTCAAAACTTCTATTAAAATCTTATTTTGAGTAAACATTAGTAAACTCGTTAAATTTGTGTAAACTTACATAAGTTCTAGAGTTAAGAAGCAAATTCGTGAGTTTGAAATCAAATTTAAGTTTTGTCCACTTGACCCAATAATGTCAGTGTTTTACTGACTCATGCTTTAAAAATTTAACTCCTTTTTAAAAATGTTTTCAATTTAATAGCTTATGTTTTTTTTTTATAAATCTTTATATGATTGGGTCATTTATATGGCTTGATATTATTTAGTATTAATGTACTATGTACTATTATTATTTGTTTATTGTGAAGTTGAAATGTTGAATTATTGTTGTGTTAAGAGTATTTTGTTAAACATACATGTCCTTAATAGGTCTTTTAATATTATTTTTTATATTTTGTGTACTCTTACAACTTACAAGTTTACGAGTCAAGTGCATGCAACTGTATATTTTGTGTACTCTTACAACTTACAAGTTTACGACAAATTTTTTTTATATTTTGTGTACTCTTAGTTTGACAACCTTACGAATCAGATGAGCAACTATATATTGTGCTTTGGAGTGTATTGCCGACAAATTTTGTGCTTCACAGGCACAAGATTGTAAAGGTTCTCTCAGCTGTCTATTTTATCGTAGTATCAATTGAATTTGTTGGTGATCCAAACTCTTTTAACATGACTTTGCTTTGTTTGGCTATCCGATTGTACACGTTACCAAAGACAAAATGTGATTTTTTTTTTTTTTTTTTTTGTATTGATCATAGGTTCTATTCCAACAAACACACTATTTTGATGAATCACTAGGTTATAATATGCCCCCATTCTCCCATTCCGTGGTGTCCCTGGTGAACAACGACAAGATTCTGTAGTCAACGGTTGGACAGAGTAAGAGTTAAAATAATTTTCAGACACTGAATGCATTGAATAAAAAAAAATAAGTAGTAGGAGTACTAACTAGAGACGAGTTGTAAGTTTTGCACGGTTCTAGAGTTGGAGAATAGTTATACTATGAAATATGATTGTTAATTATTGAAAGGGTGTAGTGTAATTACTATACTAGATATTATACCCGCGATAAGATGCCCTGAGTGAGATAACTACAAATTCAAGTGACTTTGATATTTCCAATGTTTTTTTCTTCACCAAATGTACGAGTAATTCTAAGAGTAGTCACATGCGCAGGACATTAAAACCTTATCGGTACAGACAAAGGAAAACATCCCAACTGTTCCTGCCCTAAGAGCGAAGGCATCTACAGTAAATTCTTAAATAATAATTTAGTTTATTCGTCAAATTTACTTTAAATGAAATTCATATGTAAAACTGATTTTAGTTAAAATTAACTCTAATGTGAAGTGATTTTTATTTGAATGTTTTTATTTTAAAAACAAGTTAACAGAAAAAACTCATAATATTTTTTATCAGATTCAAAAGTTACTTATAATTGTTTTGGTATAAAATCAAATTTATACTCAAAATTAATTTGTTAAGTGGATTAAACATGTGAACATTTGTTTAAATATGATTTTTTTTTTTTTACACCCAGTGTGTATAATAGTCACACTCAAATATTAATAAGACATTATAAAGTAGATTTTTTTAAATAATGTTTCAGATTCAAACTATATAGATAAAAAAATGTGACTATAAAGAGATAATCTTATTAAAAAAAAGTGATCAGTTAAATTCTTCATAGGAGATTAATGGTGTTGATACAAAACAAAAAGTCACATTGAAATTAGAATATATAAGGTCGTTCGGCAATGCTGAGCTTATAAAATTTGGAGAAAATGTATCCTGATAATGCCTATGACTAGGAAGCTATTACCGATAGAGAGGGAAATGCAAGAAACTGAAAATCGCCTTATACGACAGAACATTGCACCGCGTGAGTGTCTTGAAAGTTGACATACATACATACATAAATTGGATTTCCATGCACATGGTTTGTCTTTATTTGGGCCTCTACGCAAATTGAGTTGGAGATTTGTGCAAGATCTTAATTCACAAGATAATGTGTTTCCCACAGCTTCATTCATATATATACGTGGTTAATACTTGTACCAGATTATCCAAATTCTACTGTGCAAGCTAAATCAGCAGCTACCCTCCACACTTTTTCTATCTATCTTATCAAGAGTGTAAAGTTTTTCGAGTTAGATACTTAACCCACGTTGTGATTATAAGTGCAGGATTTGCATCATCATATATAAATGATAAGGTAGTCCTACATGTTTCCCAATACCAATTATTAGTAGATAAAAACAAAATCAAACAATCTATTTAATTTGTTCTATTATCTTTAATTTCATCCTCATGCCTGCCACTGTTTTACTTAACTATCACCAAAACACCTTCTAAATTGAATCAAATACATTCTTAAAATAAAACAGACAGAATTACAACATCGACACATAATTAATGGTAAACTAAAAAGACTAGGTGCTGGCATGGCCCCAGTCCAAAAAAACACAAGTGCAGGACCTGACAAATGTAAATGAGACAATAAGGACGGTAGGCGCGTTTGTGAATTGTGAAAAGTGATTTTTAACCAACTTATTATTCTACACTTGAAATGCAGCCAAATACAAAATTGCTCAATAGAAAACTCCCCCGGCCTGGCCCTAGGCCTTCTGTGTTACAATGTTTGACTTTCCTTAATTTTTGTTAGACAAATTTTATTCTTGTTTGGATATAAATTATAAGTATTTTAAAGATTTTTTCTATTAAAAATATAAATGATTTTTTAGTAATATGGTATTTAAAGGTTTTAAGATCAAATACAATATGGTAATAGCAGGACTTCAAATTTGTTTAACCTATTTGAATGCAAATTTAGTTTTTAATATTCATATTTCTAACCTTTCAAATTCTAATTTTTCATCATTTTTTTCTATTTTTCTGAAATAAATAGCGACTAAAAGTAAAATATTTTTTAATAGAGTAGAAAAAAAAAACTCTTATTGTATATGAATCTCTAATAGTAAGGAAGAAGAATATTCACATAATGTTCATTCATTATGGTCTTATTTGTAAATTCTATTTTCTTTTAATCTTGTACATATAACATTTAAATTTCTCGTTTTTTTTTCATGTTATAAAACAATTGTAGGTAAATTACAAAATAAAAATTGAAATATTAAAAATACAAAAAGTTTTTCAAAAAAAAACTTATAGATGAGATAAATGAAAGGATAACAAAAAAGTTAAAAAATTTAACGTGATAACTTTATAATTGTTAAATAAATATATAGATCAGAATTAAAACCATTAAATTAAAGAAAATTATGGTTTTCGAAAAAAGGGTTTTTTTTTTTTGTTGTTGATAATTTGCATATGTTACATCAAATTCTGAACTAAAAAAAAGTAATGTGTACAAAGTACAAAGAACTCAAGTTATCCGTGATTTCATCTTCATAAAATAATCGAGAAAAAACAACGATAAAGAAACTCGTGTTATCTATAATCTTAACTAGCAACTAATTATAGTTTTAAGTTTAAACTAGAAGGTTATAATCAATCTCGTTCGATCAATCATATCGTACAACACAATGAACAAGAAATTAAGAGGCTTCACTTCACGTTCGTACTTGGTAGCTCTCCATGCGCAGTATAAATTGACTACTTCAACTACTGCACTGCGCTGCTCTGGAATCTGGACAAAGTTGAGCTCTGAAAATTGTTACATAAATATTGCATAATGTAACCGTAAATTTTATTGATGAAAAAGATAACTAATTAATAAATAATATGTGGATACAACCCTGTTGATTTTACAATTGAACCGGTAAATCAGTTTGATTAAACTAGTGAACCAGTCTTGTTGAACGGTTGAACTAGTATTTAGTATTTGTTTACAATACAAGCTTTATAATAAAAAAAAAATACAATGAAAAGGACACACCTAAGAACTGAATCCAAAATCTAAAAATTGTTTAGTGGATCAAGCTACCATCATACTATCATGATTAACTCAATAACCGGCCTGATCTTTGAAATATTGATTGGATAAGAATATTAGAATGAATATTACGTATGTAATGTGATTTTGTTCTTATGTGTAACAAATATAAGCCTGAATAGGAAATTGGACATGATCCATCATGATCATGCAGACCACACAATCCATAGAAGGCCTTTCCAGACCTGCTTCTTTCTTTTTTATATTTTTTAATTATTAAAAAGGCTTTCCATTGTTGTGATGAGATGAGATGAGAGAGAGAGAGTCCCACAACTGTCTGTCCCCGCTGCTGGACAAAACTGCCACCGCCAATAATGCTTGGGACCTTGTAAACCAGACAACTAACTTAATAATTTATACTTATTAGTAACTAGTAACTCTCTTCACACACACTCTTTCAAATGCATCAATCTCAAACATATCTCTTGTAACCCCAGTTGACAACTTTCCACCTTTCATTTCTTACCACATCCCATTCTCCCTTTGGCTTTGGATATATCATATATCATATCACCTTCTACTACTACTACTACTGTTGTGTGACCTGAGACTTGTTCTCCAAGCACAGCATTTATTATTATTCCATTTCTATTTCTATATACTATATAAAGAAAGAGGGAGCCATCAAAGGAATATATTGCGGGGGTGTTTCCTTACTCATATGGGGTCTCGTTCTGCTTCTCCATAGGGATTACATTTATTACCATTCTTTTGTTAGTATCACTACACTACCATACGGAATGAATGTTGGTCACCCTTAGCTACCATAGCACCAGCATTTATTAATTAACACTACTTTCATCATCATGGAGAGGCTCCAAGGACCCCAGCTCAATTCCTCTGTATGTAAATCTTCTTCACTCTACTTTCTTTCTTCTTCCTCCAACCCCATTTCTAGAACCAATCAAAGTACTGCATTTAATGCATTCTGCTTACTTACTTTCCTCAAAATACATCTATATGCCCCCCCCTTGTTGACATTCTACTTCCGTTCCTCTTTTATTGCTCACTTACCCTTTTCTCCATTCTGACCCAACCTCAACCTCATTAATGGAACCATATATTCCTTCCTTCTTTTGAATTTAGTTGGGGTGTATGTGAAAGTGAAATACAACCAATAACTCACTTCACACTCTCTTCTCATATATTCTCTTACCATTACTTTTCATTCCTTGTACTAAATTCTTTCTTTTTTCTTGCAGTTCTTTGGAGACCCTTTGGGAGTGAATTGTTTTGACCAAGTTCTGCTGGATGAAGAAAGCCTGAGACTAGAGGAGGAAGAGCAGTTTCTGATATCAAGTTTAGAGGACAACATGCCATTCCTTCAGATGCTTCAGAGTGTGGAGTCCCCACAATTTTTCCCTTTGAAAGAGCCAAACTTTCAAACACTTCTGAGGCTGCAGCACATGGCTACCACAAAGCCATGGGAAGGGATAGCCTATATTCCAAGAGTGGAAGCACAAGCACAAGCACAAGTGCAAGCAGCAGTATTGGAGCTAGAGAGTTGTGTGACACATGACATGTTGGAGATGCAGTCACCAGTGAAGTCAGAAAGCAATGAGCTCCAACACCCTCCTCTACTTTCAATTTCATCATGTGTTGAGAAAGTGAACTATGAGTGCAACCAGGAACCGCAGAAAGCATTATCAGTATCACAAACATGCCCCAAATCTCAGGCAGCAGCAGCCACAAGGGAAAGGAGAAAGAGAAAGAGAACAAGGCCAAGCAAGAACAAGGAAGATGTGGAGAACCAACGCATGACCCACATTGCTGTTGAACGCAACCGGCGACGCCAAATGAATGACCACCTCAGTGTTCTAAGGTCCCTCATGCCCCCTTCCTATATTCAAAGGGTATGCAATCATTTTTCTGATATATGAAGCACAATTGTCAACCCCATTTTCTCAAAGGACATTTTTTTTTCAAGTACTTTTGATGTTGTTTACCGATTTGGAATTAGAATTTTACTTGGGTAATTTGCATAAACAGTACCAAAAGTATCCAAGAAAGTGCATGTAACAAAGCTTTTTCCTTCTCAAAGCCCATTCCCCTTGCTTTATCCGTGCTAAAAATCCGATCTTTTTCAGTGTCGGATGCTAAAAAATTATGCTTTTGTTTTTTATCCTTTTTATTGATACTGATGTATTGAATTTTGTTGTTCATGGGGTAGGGTGACCAAGCCTCAATAATTGGGGGTGCAATAGATTTTGTGAAGGAGTTGGAGCAGTTGCTTCAGTCCCTCGAGGCACAAAAAAGGATGAGAAAGAATGAAGAGGGTGGTGGTGGTTCTTCTTCTTCTTCCACTACTATGTTATTGTGTAAGCCTAAGCCCCCACCACCATCATTATCATCACCACATGGTTTTGTAATGAGGTCATCAACAACAACTAGTGAGGAAGTGAACTGTGGGGATGAGGTGAAGGCAGAAAACAAGTCAGAGACAGCAGACATAATAGTGACATTGATTCAAACCCATGTGAACTTGAAAATTGAGTGCCAAAGAAGGCCAGGGCAATTGATAAAGGTTATTGTTGCTTTGGAGGACCTTAGGCTAACCATTCTGCACCTCAACATCACTTCCTCAGAGACTTCTGTCCTTTACTCCCTCAATCTCAAGGTATTACTATGTCTTTTCACCTCAATTTTTATTTTATTTAATAAAAAATTAAAATAAACATAAACATGGTCAACTCTACAAAGTGGAATCAAGTCAGTGTACTGTTCTTTTCTGACTTGCAATCTAAGCAAAACCTGCCCTCCCTATTTCCAACATTGTATATCATTATTTATAATTATAATAATTATAGAGGGAATTTCTTTTTGGACCTTTGGTGAATTACTATTCATTTAACATTAGTATATTCTTTGTGCCGTACTGCAGTTTACACTTTTTTTCTTTTAATTTTTGGTGACGAATAATGAACTTTGGCGTGGTGTGTGGTATTATTATTATTATAATAATAATAATAATGTAGATTGAAGAAGATTGCAAGCTATGTTCAGCAAGTGACATTGCAGAAGCAGTTCATCAAATATTCAGCTTCATTAATGGTAGCTAGAGAGACCACTAGCTAGCTCCAACCTTAGGGAGTGGTAGCAGAAGAATAAAGGACGAATCATTGCAAGGAAGATGGGGAAACGGGGAACACAGGGCACCCGTATCAATATCAATATCAATATCAGAGTTGTATTATAATGTTTGGTAGCTCAGAGGTACTATTACTACTGAAGGAAGGATAAGCCATGTGATATAATATTATTATTTGCTCCTCAAATGGTTAAGGTTTTCTCTTGTGTTAATTAAAAAAAAATGTTAGTTTTTGTTGTATACTAGTACTATTATGGTGAAATTGCTTGTTAATTTTGTTTCTTTGGTTGGTGCATTGAGAATTTGGATTGAGATGGTGGTGGGCCATGAGAAGAAGGAGGACCCCACTTTGAAAATTTTGGAGTTCTCATCATTACGATTTACTAGGAGAGGGGAATGATGCTTCTCTTTTTATATTGACTTTGCGTGATGGCACTATACTAAAAAAGATGTTTCATAATGTGTATGCTCACTTTCTGATGGGTTCTTTTCGGCCTCCTCGAGTTCATGGCATCATCATCCAATTTGCCACTATAACGAAACTAATAAATAATCAAACACATAAAGTAAGCAACGGTATTCAAGGAATTAATAATGACTACTGTAGATTGCAACCAAAGAGAGTATTGTATATGAATGTAATACTACTATTTCATTTACGCCTTGTTTGGTTCAGCTGATGGAAATAATATCGAGGGTATGAATTTTTTTTTTGATTGGAAAGAAATAAGTTTTAAAATGATGGGATTTGTTATACTATTTCTTACTTATTTTTATTCATCTTTTTATCTTTCCTTATCACTTTTTTATTTCTCTCGAATCAAATAACTTTACATTTTACTTTGTTTATTTTTTTTTTATTTTTTTTTATTTTTATCAACAATAGTTATTTTACACTTCATCTCTTTTTACATTTTCTTGTACAGATGACTTTAATTATCAAATTTCTATAATAATAAATAATTATTCAAAGTTATTTATAATATATCACAAAAAAAAAATTAACTTATTAAATTTTATTAATAACTTTTTATAAATTAACTAAAGTTTTTAAAAAATATTAGACTAATATTATGTTAAAAAAAAGCAATAAAAGAATATAAATAAAAACATAATTAAATTACATTTTTGTTAATAAAAAAATAAAAATAGCATAACCTAATAAAAACAAAATGATGAAAATAAAGTGACATGAAAATTTTAAATATATATTATTAAAATATTACTTTTTTTTAAATAATAAAAATTGAAACATCTTGTTTGGAGAATTAAACCCTGAAAAGAAAGTTCTGTTATTCGTCTTAAAGCACCCAATAAAATTTCAACATTAAATATGTTCTTATTTCTCATTCAAGATTTATAATGGTTTGAGTTTATGGTTATTAAGGAAAAGAAAGCATTATTACTTTGTAATTAAGCACATACAAAAAAAGTGGCCATGAACTTTTATATTATATGTTTATATATAGAAATACAGATGAAAGTAAAAAATTGTATGTTTGTTCTGATAGGAGTTGGAGAGGTTATAATGTGAAAATGCTATCATGATATTCCCCTCGAAAAGACAGAATGTTCACTAGAAGCTGTATTGTAATAATATCATATTTATGCTACCTATGATTAAGACATATCTGATAACGACAGGTCTTTAATCTATGTATAAAGGTTTATGTACAGTGATATTCTCAAATCTTTAATTACTCGAATTCAAACTTATTGTCGTATTTGTTAACCCCTTGTTCTAATTAATGATGGTTGACACTTGATATAATAGTAAATGTAGCACAATCCATATGCTATTTAACAGAACCACAATGCAGTTAAAAGTAAAAAAAAAAAAAATGAATATGTCAATCATGCTGCTACCAATATATTATTATTTTTTGTTCTGATCGAAAGAAAAAAAAAACAATAACAATTACAAATTCATAGTTTCATAACAATGGCATTACGTCTTTGTATGATCTTCCCCAGTTGGAATTGAGATTAGTGAAAATGAGAAAGAAATAAGGAGCAATGAGCCATATCGGGTGAGACAGAGGATGGCACACTCCTTGACACAAGACGAGTGTCAGATTTGAAAATGGACCTTTTTGCTTGCAAATTGGTTCGTGCATTTTTGCTCATTAGCATCATTCCAATTCCAAAGGCAAAATAGGAGAGTGACGTGGTTGTGGAAAATTCCCTATGGTGAAAGCTGTTTGACAAGAAGCTGTATCAAGGTCAACATAATGATGAAGGGCCAGTCCCAATCCCATAGCCCCACATCGCAGCACCTTGCCTGTGACTCAGAAAGAACAAGATATAAATAAAATATATTTGTCTCTCCCAAAACTAAAAGTTATACTATTATAATTTTGTCTCTCCTCAAAATTATCATTTTTCATTTTCAATAAAATTAGATAAGCCGGATCTTGGAAATTATGTAAGAAGTATTTATCAATTTTATCTATAATCAATCTTGATACCTTTTATTAAGTTATCTTCTCTTAATCACATTTTAATTTGTGTCCTGTCTTGAATAAAAAATAAAATTAGAGTAAATTATAGTAGAATATTTGTCTCTCAAAAAATAAAAGGTATAATAATAGATTTGTCTTTCTCAGAATTACAGAGAGGGGAACAAAAGTAGCACCCATCCCCATGTGCAAGTGTGTCAGAAGGACAAAACCACCCTCTCCTTTTCAGGCCCAACCCCAGCCTTAGTCCTATTCATTTTTGGTCCTCGAGTTGGTGGTGCCTAGTGCTGTGTAGTGTGTACCTCTTTTCCCATTTAGCTTTTCTTTTTCTTTTGTGTCTCTCTCTCTGTCCCAATTAATTTAGAACTCCATCATCATCAACATGCATTCCCTTCCCCCACTCTCTTGATTCATTACTCATCATTACTAACTTTGCTTCCATTTTTCATAATCTCAGATAATACATTAGAGTTCATAAAGTCAAGCCACGTACATACAATGACAAATTTCTTAGCTGGTCCAGTTTCAGAATCACAATAGAGATTTTTTGTTACCGTTAATTAATTAGTAATTCATTAAATTAATTCACTATAGGCGAGACCTCCCCGAACGTTAAGCAAACAAGCACATGCTAATGCTATGCAATTCACGGGTTTGATCAATAAAATTGAGGTACGTACTTTCCAATCATTCTTTGTGTGTGAGCTTGACACGAAGGAGAAAGTCAATATTGAAAATTAATTTTAAACAAATCTTCTAATAATATTTTTCTGTACTTAATAATTTGACTTTGTATAGTAAAAATTGTTGTTTTTTTTTTCTTATGTCTCTAAGACAGTAAATATATTTGTATTTTTATGGATCATAGGAGTAGGAATTTAGAATGCGATCTTTGAGATAGATTGTAAAATGATAGTGCATGCATGGAGTTCTTCAACTAAAGGATTATGTATCTAAATTTCGAGTCGTCCTAAGGATTGTAGGCATGTGCTAACTTTAAATCTAAACTTTAGAAATGAAATTATCAAAAGACAATCCCTAATAACAAGAGTGGCTACATCTAATTGCGCAGTCCTCTACTGTATTGACACTTCTAGCTAATGCTATGAAAATTATACAAATTTCTGTGCGAAGAATGAATTTATATTTTATTTTATGTTTTAATATAAATTATTAAAAAGTTGTAATGAGATTTGTAAAAAATATAATATTATTCTTTTTTTTTTGTTGAGTAATTAATTTAAGATTTCATAAATTAAATCATAAATCATAAATAATGTAACCTTAAATATTAAATGAAATTATAAATCTTAAACCATAATATTATAATATTATAAGTCAGGAAATGAAACCTTAAATCCTAAATAATAAAATTATATATTTTAAATTTTAACCATGAAATCATAAATTATGAATCATGGACCATGAACTCTTATATTCTAAATGATACCTTAAATGTTAAATTGTGAAATGAAACTTTAAATCTTAAATCATAAATCATGAAATAAAATCGTAAATTATAAATTATGAAACCTTAAACATTGAATCTTAACCATGAAACCATAAATCTTAAACCATTAAATATTAAATCCTAAGTTATAAAATCATAAATCATACAATACGAAATCCTAAAATCTTAAAGCATAAACTATAGACCTTAAACACTAAGATTTAAGGTTTTGTATTACATGGTTTATGGTTTAAGATTTATAAAGTTTCATTGTTTAGGATTTAGGGTTTCGTCATGGTTTATGATTTTATGGTCTAAGATTTAAGACTTATGGTTCCATGATTTAAGATTTAAAGTTTCACTAGGTTTTATATTTTTATAGTTTAATTTCATGGTTTATGATTTATAGTTTCATTAGAATTTAAGGTTTCGTGGTTTATAAGTTAGTGTTTCATTTCATGATTTAGGATCTCATTCATGATTTAGGATTTCATTTATGAACCCCTAAATTATAATTTAGGGTTTCATAAATGTTATCTTAAATTCATAAATCATGCAACATAAAACCCTATAATCTTAAAGAATAAATCAAAGACCTTAAACATTAAATTCTAAAATATTGAACACTAAAACCCTAGACATAAACACTAAACTTTAAATATTAAAACCTTAAATCCTAGTATCATAAACCATAATATTCTAAATCATAAACATTAATCATTAACCATATAAAAAACATTAAATTGTAAACTATAAAAGCATAAACAATAAACCTTATGCTAAATCATGATACCTAAACATTGAGACCTGAAATGTTAAATTAAAAAATCATAAATCATGAACATTAAAATTCTAAACCTTAAATCAAGAACCTTAGACTTTAAAATCATAAATCATGTATCACCAACTATAAAACTTAAAATCTTAATCTTTAAACCATGAATTCGTAAATGATAAAACCTTAAACCATATGGCATAAAACATAAACTCTAAACTTCATACCATAAAACCTTTGAACTTTAAATCCTTGTATCATAAACCTTATACTTCAATCTTAAACCATGAACAAAAAATATTAAATCATAAATCCTAAATCTCAAAACTTTAAAACAATAAACATGAAACCTTAAATCATGAAATCATAAGTAATAAAATCTTAAATTTAGAACCTAATTAAATCATGAAACCTTCAACCCTTAACCCTTATCTATAAATCAAAAACACTATACTTTAATCCTAAAACCTTAAAATATTAAATTCAAAACAATATTGCATAATATCTTAAATTTAAAATCTAACTCATAATGCTAAACATGAAAACATAAACATTCAAAGGAATTTTAAAACATTTTTTTTTTAATATCTAAGTTTTGCATGGTGTCACCATGTCCTCGACAACAACACCAACCTTGACATTAATGAACCTTGTCAGAAGGAAGACTTGTCAGAAGTTATTGGACTAAGTGATTGTTTTATTGGAAACGAAGACACATCCTTCGAAAAGAAGACCTAGCCTCGCATTTTCATTCTATCATTAGTATGATTAATGTAAACCTTATCTAAGCATATCCAAAAAGAAGAGCACATTTTTTTTCATAAAGTATATTCAACTTAATTATAGGATTAAATAGTGGAGTATTAACACAACTTTGAAATCCAGGGAAAAAGGAAGAAAAAAATTGATTTATTTTAATAGACATTTATTTTTAACAACATACATATAAATTAGCTTAGTTCCCTCCTCCTCCTTTTTTTTTTTTTTCAATGTTTTGTTAACAAAAAAATAAACTAATTAGAAATTAAACAACTAGTTTCATCAATGCTAGTTTCTAACTACAACAACTAACAAACTAAGCACTAGGCTTGCTCAAATCTAACTTTTATCTAATGAAAATTCAATTGTTTTTATATATATTGAGATGATTGGTGGTCAGGGACTAGGATAAAAAAGGAAGACACATATGAGTAGCATTAGTAGTTTAATGAACTACTATTCTTAGTACCATTTCATATAAATGAACGTGGATTTTACCTAATAATGTGGCTTGCATAACAAGGCTGAAACTCATATTGTAGATGTTGGTTTACCACCTATGATACGATACTATATAATAACGCCAACAAGACCTATTGCTAATGGTTAGTTTGGACCAAAATCAGAAGGCACGGCAATGAGTTTTCCATTCGGAAATGGGACCGCACTACGACCATTTGATCAGAAGCAGAATCTGCAAATTATTGACCTACCTACGCTACGATACACATACACCACTATTATTATGCTTTGCCTCTTAGCATAGCCTATCCACGGGTTACGTGACTATATATATATATATATGCCATATATAATGCATGTTATAAGACTACGTCCCTTACAGGTGATGGAGATGGGACAGTGCCATTACATAAATGCATCAAATCCAAATCCAAATCCAAACAAATCCAAATCCATTTTTCTTTCTAGACAAAGTAATTCATGATGTTAACGTTGTTTCTATCATCATTTTTAAAATTACACTTTTCAAAAGAATGATTATGATTATACAGTATACACTACACAACATTTTTGAAAAATTGACATTCTCTTTAATTAGTATAAAATCAAAACTAATTTTGACCGCATTAACAAATTGTTCATACATAGCATAATACGAATTAAGTACTCAATTAATTAAAATAAATTAAAGGTAATTTTCCCTGCATCTTTTAATTAAATGGTACTTTATATGTACCCAGTTTGTTTTTTGTTAAAGGGTACCGATATCTTCCTTAAATAGACCAATAAATTATAAACACTTGCACTTGTATTTTCGTAATATTCACCTTATGGGTAATATGTAACTATAATATGACTTATTATTTAAGATCGTGTCACTACTTAATTGTTAAATGATCCACACAATTACTTTTGTTACACATCCCACTTTACACTTTATAGATAATATTGATTTTTACAAAATTGAAAAAACCTCAATGAAATTCTTTACAATTATAAAATTCAAAACATCTTTGAAATTAAATTCTAACTCATTCATGGTGTCAGTTTATTTATTTTTTTTGGCATTGATCATGGTGTAAGTTTAATGTAGAGATAATTATTTTCTATTATAGTTCATAGTTCGTGATGAAAAGGTATTGATATGTTATCTTAAAATATAAGGTAGCGAAGCACAATATAAATAACTTGAATTAAACCATTGCGTCAATCTCGATCACCCCGTTACATGCATAATTTTTTTTTTAAATGGTTAAATATTAATCTGGGGTATTGTTCTAATTTTTGTCTATAACTTGTCTCTGAAATTTTGACTTGTAGTGCGTGCCCTTATTTTTAGTGGCAAAGAGTATATAATATATACATATTATATAGTGATAATAACAGAGAAGCTAAGGATGCAGAAACAAACACGAAGGCAACTGCACCAGCCCTTGGTGTTGATGTGTTTTGACAGAGTTACCAAAATGTTAAGAAGTTCCAAAGCATAAGATTTGGATATTGCAAAATTGGTAAAAACAGTGATCGTACCATTATATAGCACGAGCAGCAGCAGCAACAACAGCCAGATCTATATAGCTTCAAATTCCAAAGAGAGGACCTTTCTGATCCTCTCTTCAATCAACTTTATAGCATCACGGTGGTGAAAAGTTAAGAGTTTCCACTTATTTGAAGTTAGAAATGAGTCTGATCAGAATTCAGAACACAGAAGAAGCCAATATATATACAAATAAAAAAAAAATAGTTGAATGGCGCACTAACTAGCTAATAGGGGCATTTGTTTTATTGTTTTATTTTGTCTTTGTGTGTCTTTGACCATTGGTTTTGGGAGGGTTAGGAGTTAGGAGTTAGGACGTGTGAGTGTGTGTTGGGGGGGGGGGGGGGGGGGGAGAACTGAGAAGGGTCAGAGATTCGAATCGTGAGGCATGCAGATCATTGACAGAGAGGCAGAGATCTTCTCTCAGACTACTCAGACTATATGGTTTTCAGGAACCTAACCTAACCTAACCTAAGCTAATCTAATTAACCTCTCAACTCTCAAGTCTCTACTCAACTTTCTTGTGTGCCATTCCAAAAGCGTACTTTCCCTATTAACACTTTTTTTTTTTTGATATAGCATCTCTTACATTAACAAATTTCTTTATGAATCTTTCATGTGGATATGATATGAGGAGTGAACTACTACAATCGTTAAGATTTTTACTTAAGTTTTAAGTTAATTGAAAAACATGTAGGATAGAGAAGTACTAGTTAAATATTATGTCACACTAATTAATTTTTTTTCAAACGGTTATACTTTATTTATTTATTTTTTTGAAAGGGTTACACTTTATTTCTAATCACATTTTTTTATGGAAAGTTGGAGATAATATTTTCAGCTTTGGTTTGAGTCCACTACCATCTTGCGGCGCGCATGCTTTGACCAAAACTCGACAAAAGCAAATTAAAGGTAGATCTATATAGGCTTTAGTTAGTTTATTTTATTTTTTTTGCAAAAAGTTCGGATGAAAAATTTATGTTAAAATATTACGTATTTTAATTATCATTCTAAAAAAAGTAACCTTAAAAATAGCTTTCGCGTTTCTTTTAGAAATTAGAAATATCATTTTTGGGGGGAAAATTCATTATACAATTTAAAATCTAAATGCCAGTTGGAACTTGGAAGAACTAAAAAATACTCTTATTTCAAAAGTAAACATATTCTTCCTTTTTCATTTTGTATATTATTATTATTTAAAAAAATGTGCATTAAAATTTTCAAAATTACTTTCCAAAGTCATAATTTGAGTTTTACCTCTTGTTTTATGTGAAAACATGGACTATATTGCGTCACATACAAATCAAATCCCATCTCTCTACATGAATAGAGTAAACTATATATAGTTGAACTGTTGTTTAATTTAAGTGAGTAAAGTAAAAATAACAATTGAACACGTGTCTAGTTGGTGCAAAATGAGTAACTACATTGTGTTGAGCCGTGTGAGGAAGGTTAAGGAAGGAAGCGTGAGTGATGAGCTCATGATAAGAATACAGTTGGTAGAGAGGAAGGTGAGTAGTTTTTGTTTCTGGGGGAGCAAGAATGTGATGATGCCATTTAGATTAGAAGATAATTTCTGTTTTGCACACCCATACTATAAAAGATACTGGCCTCTGCATGGAACCACATGCATGACATTATGAGAGTGTTGGATTGGGATGAAGTTAAGCCAAAGACAAAAACATATTTGTACAATGGGGACTCATGAGTGAGAAAGGGTGTGGGGTGTAGTGGTCCTGTGTATTTGCCATTTGCCATATATCAATCTTACTAGTAAAAAACAGCAATGTGACTCTCACCTTTCAACCATTTCAATTATTTTACTGCCAATCTTCTTCGTCCTTTCTAGTGCCTCATTTGTGGCTGCACATTTCCTTACTAAAGAAAATATGTTTTGGCTATCACATATTTATCCGAATGAGTACTGTGTGGTCAATACTAGATGTCATCGATGAATTGCTATACCGTATTTTTGTAACTTATTTTTCAATAAAGAAATGGGTGCAACAATTAACATCCCTCTCTTTTTTGCGTTGTGAAATCTGCATTATGTATGGGCTTATTAGATGACGTACCTTACAACCATTTTGGTCCAAACCATTCTGGGCCGTCTTACTATGATCCAAATTAATTTCTTCCCCAGCCCATTTGGTTGATCCCCTTATTCCTTAACATTTTCATATTGCAATTTGGTTTCGTTACACGCACCAGAAGTCAAACTAATGTTAGTGAGTACTTATATATGATCTTTTTTTCTTTTTTTTTTCTACTGAATCTTATATTATGATCTTATTCCGTTGCATTAATTTGAATTTTTAAAAATTAGGTGTTTGTTTCACGAATTTGATTACATAAAATAATATTTCTGGAAATGCTATCAAATATGTTTGGTAGATACTCTCAGAAGTTGGACTGAATCAACTATTGAAATTAGCCCTTACAAGAAACAAAAACCAAAAGCATTTTGGGTTCAGAAAGCCCAAACCAGGAACCTCCTATCCTTTGAAATACCATAAAAGTCCTATCTTGCAGCCATGTCAGCACACACTATCCACAACAAAAGAAACGAGTGGTTCTGCTGCAACTCCAACCGTGGGAAGACCATCTCCACACTCATTTCCAAATTATTATCAGACACTAATGAAATTAACACAACCAAAAAATTAAGAAACAGAAGAAACATCCTATCTCAATAACTTAACTTAAGCCACATACAACTCTGACATCAAAAAAAGGCAAAGGAACTTGAGCCATATTCTGTCTCAAGAGCCTTTCATAGGACAGTTAAAAATTGTTGTAGCCTGAAAAAAAAGGTTCACTAGCAAACACTGCAATGGCTTCAACCTCTTCTGCTCTCACTATATCATCTTCTTCCTCCCTTGTTGATGGCAAGGCTCCAAGACAGTCACCAACTGCTTCTCCACAATGTGTGAGCCTTCCCTCTCCACCTTTGCACTCTCAGAACCGTTCATGGAAGACCACTGCTTATTGTAAGTCACTCACAAAACCCTTTCACCAAACTCATGCCTTATGAATAATATGTACTATTAGAGATCCCACATTTGTTAGATTTCAACTTAAAACCAATTGGCATTGTGAAGTTGTTTAACAGATACATAAACTGTATTCCCAAGAGTTGAGACAGGCAGTGATCTGGGACTTCCTAACAACATTCACCAGTAATATGGTCAAAATAGTGTGTATAAGTATGAAACAATGTTTACTTGTGAGTTAGCTTTTGGGGTTTTGGCCAAAAACAAATTTTAAGATGGCATCAGAACTTATCTTAGCAATTGATGCATTTCAGGTCGCAAGGTTGCTCGAAATGTTATGGCAATGGCCACAGGAGAGGCACCAGCTGAAGCTGCCCCAACTGAGGTGCCAGAGATTGTCAAGACTCTTCAAGAAACTGTAAGAGTCTCTAGTTCTTTTAATGTGCTTGAATTGGACTTTTTGTTTTTTCTGTTTTTCTTACTTGAATTGGTTGATGTTGGCTGCATTAGTGGGACAAAGTTGATGATAAGTATGCAGTGAGTTCACTGGCCCTGATTGGGGTGATTGCATTGTGGGGTTCAGCTGGATTGATCTCAGTAGGTTATTTAAATGTTTATTTTGGATTCTTTGATTATCATTCAATTCTTTATGATCATATGTCTGAGATTGTCCTAAGCAGTGACTATATCACTCTGAACAGGCAATTGATAGGCTTCCTTTGATTCCTGGGATTCTTGAGATTGTAGGCATTGGATATACTGGGGTAAGTGAAATGAATCAAACTTCATGCATAAATTTAGATGAAGTTTTTTGTACCTCAACTTTTTCACTGGGTCTCTCATCTAATATTTTCCTAAGTACCTTTTTTAAGTTGGGAATCAAATACTTATCTCATTTGAAAAGTTTATGAGTTAGTCCAAACTCACTCTAGTTTCTTGCTACAATTTTCTACTATCTTCTTTTATAATATTTTTTTAACTTCTTGTATGATAGTTGTCTAACTGGTTTAACAAATGAATCATGCACTTCAACAAATACAGAATATCCATAAAACATAGGGGGTTTAACAATAGCAAATAGTCAAATACAAAAGAATGGTTTTTAAAAAAAAAAAAGCTATTAGTACTGGATTTTATCTCCATGAAAACCTATCATTCATCTTCTACTTGTTTCTTTGCAGTGGTTTGTATATAAGAACATAGTTTTCAAGCCAGACAGGTGAGCACAATTATTCTTGAATAATTTACTATAATTTGACAATGTATCATTAGCTAGATGATTCATGATTTTGAACAATTATCCCATGAAAAAAAGTTGCCATTTTAACTTGTTTAATTGAATACCAGGGAAGCTTTGGTACAAAAAGTAAAAGACACATACAATGACATACTCGGGAGCAACTGAAAGAGTTAGGAAATGCTGAGATGCTGTTGACATGAAAGGGTCATATCTTGCAGCTTCCTGTTGAAGATGTCATAATGCTTCATTTTGTCGACATTTAAGTTTCTGACTATACTTTATCCCAAGTAATGTAATATGTTCTGAAAAAAAATTGTATCCTTTTATGTATATTGATCCACTTTTAAGACAATCTCATTTCCTCAATTATCTGTAGTGGTTGATTACAAGGATAAGAAAAAGCAATTGGGTTCATTGAGCTGAATTCAATGACTTTGAAAGAATATTTTATGAACATATTTGTTATCTATCCGCATGCAGCATGCTTTCACACAACCTTGATAGAGTATTTCCATATGTTGATGTATGCAAAGAGATTTAGGAATTTTATTCCTACAATTAGGAGAGAAATAGGATGAGAAAACAGAGATGTGTGAGATAATCTGTGCAGAATAATCCCTAAGTAGTTGCCCAGTAAGCAGAAACTTCTGACTTTGAGGAACTAATTTGAGGAATCAACACTCCTTATACATGCATCACATTTGAGTTATCTTTTGCTTGGTTAATTTCTTAATGAATCATAGAACTGACTTTGATTGGAATTTTTAAATTCCAAAAAATTTAATATGGTGAAATTTAGTCTACTTTTTTTACAGAAAATTTCGTCTACTTCTTGAAATGGGTTGGTTGGGAACTTGGGATTATGTAGCTAGTTCCGTTTTGTCCAATTTTAATCTATTTTTTAAGACTGAGTGGTCGACAACCACCCCAGTAATTTCAAAGGTTGAGATGTCACTAAATTCCATTAAAAGAAATCGTTACGAATAATTAAAGTTTTCCAAATTACCGTCTTGCAAAGCATTGAGAAGGTCAATATATAGAAGACAGTTTTCTTCTTTTGAGCAACAATTTCTTCTTCCTTACGATTTCATCAAGTAAAAGGTCGCAATCAACGTATAAAAAAACAGGGAGGCAATCTCTTTGTATGACTAGGAACAATGTTCCTTTCACTAACAACGGTTTTGTTGAGTTCTGACATTAATGTGTAAGATGAAATTTTAAAAAATGACAAGAAAAAACACTTGTTCTTTTAAGTTTTATGCCAAAAAGATTTTGATTCTACCATTATTATTATTTTTGTTTTTATTGATAAATTCAAAGGATATAAAGGCCCAAACATAAACTATGAGAAAACCTTAATAATACGAGGTATGGAACTTCCGACATCTTACAATTATTTTACGGAGAATGCTAGCAAGTATCCTGTCAGCATTAGTTATGGAAGTCAAATTTTTTTATTATATAAAAAATATTACCAACACAATCATTCAATATTTTTTTTATTGATTGATTTCTTAATCAATGCCCTATATTTAAAAACACTGGTTGACCAAGTGATTATTTGGAGCATAATTCCAAGAGGGGTTTAATATAAAAACAACACCCAACCTCAATAGACGGGAAATAGTTTTTTTTTTTTTTTGGAAAGGTCAAAGTATATTAATATATGATAATAGTGACAAGAGGTACTGGTATAGATCTATATTAGCAGATAGTTATTGCTGCCATAGTACAATACCAAATACCCAAAGACAAATACGAGTACAACCATGATAGTACAATTTATTAATGCAACAAAGAAGGATAATAGAAGAACAATTTAAGTCACACTAGAGAAGTGTCTACTTATAAAACTCCATGACCCAGAAGCCAGAGACACAACAAACGAATGTGATGCCACTGAATCCAGAACCTAATGCTAATTCCATGAACTCATTTTGGGTTCTTTCTTTCCCTCCTGAGTTTTGAGTCATCATTAAGAGGTCAGATTGGAAACCATTCTTAGCAGTAACTGTGCTCTCAGGCAAAATGGGAAGCATTAAGTCCACAACAATCACTTTTCCATCACTAGGAATAGCTTTATAGCAATTCTTCAACAACTTCAAACAGTGTTCATCACTCCAATCGTGAAGTATCCACTGAAAAAATAAAAATAAAAATAAAAATTCAGGAACCCAATTAAAAAAAATTCAAGTACCTAATTAAAATTTTGTTAAAAGTATGAGGACCTGTGGATCAGTTTAACCCAGAAATAATTACAAAAGATTTAGTGGTGCTTTGCAAATGTTAAAAATAATCCCCAAGAAAGGCCTTTTTTGACGAACTACGAGACACATTTAAGGCTTGGTCCATGACATACCATGTTGGTAGGTATAGGTAGTTTTCTTTGACTAAATATTTGCAATTGCACATAGTCGCTTTAAATTAAATTCCCAATACAAAAGTAATTATATCTAAAAATACAAAAGTAAAGGTGGGAAAAAATTGAAAGTTTGTACCGCTACGAGTAGTTTTTAAAGAATTTATCAAAGTTAATAGATATTAAAATTTCTTGAAACAAAAACAACGGGAGAATTGAATGCTTATTAATCAGAAAAAAAAAATTGATAGGTAATTCCAATAAATAAATTACAAAATCTTGAATTCACCTTCATAAAAATGGCGTCTCCGTTAGGAACACTCTCAAACATATCTCCTCCTACATGTTTCACACCTGCAACATTGAAATAAAATTAAACAATTCACAAATCAAATCACACTATATATTAAAAAGTTGAATATATATATATATATATATATATGCAACAAATAAATAAATGAAATGGTGACGAGAACATACCGGAGTAAGTAGGGGCATGCTCTATGACATGTGGCAAGTCAAAATTGACACCTTGAACATGTGGATATTTAGAAGTGATTAGGTTGAGATTGATCCCAAGACCACCACCAACATCCACAAGCCTATTAATGTTCTCAAAACCTTGGTAGAATTCAAGAACCCTCTTCATGACTATAGTAGTAAGGTTGAACATAGCTTTGTTGAAAACATCATTGAACCTAGGATCGACAGCTGGGTACTCAAATGAGTGCATGCCATGAGCCCTGTTGAATGCTACACCCCCTTCCAATATGGCTCCTTTCAGTTCGGTCCTATTATTAATTAGTCAAAACAAATAATATTCCATTATCATAAAAAGACAAAAACCAACAGAACATCACCTTTAAAAATTCTACCACCACTAACATTTTCTTAATTTCCAAAGGACATGGTAGACTAGGATAGTAGATGACCAAGAGTTTTTTATAAGTTGCGTATTGAAAACAAAAAGGGTGACTTCTTAGCCATTTCCTATAACAACAAAAAAATAATCAATGATATTGAAAGAAACCAAATTTCTTTTGTTTTTAAATAAAGGTATTTAGACTTTGTGAAAATTTAAAAATAGAATATAAACACAAGGCAAACTAGTCAAATGCCCCTAATTTTATAACAACAGACATCATTCTTGTTTATCAATAGTTAGGCAACGTTTAGATAAATAATTCAAATAATAACTATTCAATAAATCTTATAGAAAAAGAACTTAAATTCATAAATTAGACCATAATATGTTTAATAGAATAACATTGAGATGTAAGTCCCTTAAAAAAAAAAACATTGAGATGTAATATGTACAACAATTTATACATTCTTTTTTTGTGTTTATATCTTTACTCGTTACTTCTCCAATTTGTCTTTTTATCTCTTCTTCTCGTGTAACTTCTTGAACAATTTATTATAAATATATCATTTCTCATATAATAATGGTAAGTGTTGTAAAAAAAAATAAAATAATAATGGTAAGTCGAGGATATCAGAAATACCCATAACTATCACGAAGCTGCCAAAAATCAAAATAAAACAGCAAAATGTTCAACCAAAGTTTATCCAACAGAATTCATGACTAATAATATATATATAATGAGTATCACTGTGTTTGCTTTAAATGCTTAGCTGGTAAGGTTGATTCGCACAATTAAGGAGAGTTAATTAATAAAAAGAATAAATACCAGTAATATATACGCTGACAGTAAGTGTGCAGATTTTTTTTAATTATCATCTAATTATAAAGTAAGTGGGAATCCCTTTGTGATTTTACACCCTCCCATAACATTTTTTTTTTTTTTCATCTTGAACCAGAGACTTTCCTTAACCAGTCTAGTAACTACTAATACCAACTATATGTATAGAATTATAATCTGCATACATACCAGCTTTCCAAGAAGACTTTGTCGTGAAGCAAGTTGAAGGTAGGTCCGAACGAGACACCATCAGCATCGGTGACAAAAAACTTGGATGCATATGTGAGACTATAGAGGCTCTTTTGGGCATGATCATCAAGAGTTGAAGATAGCATAGAGTGACTTGCCAATAACCTGAGAAGACGGTCCAACATTGCTGGTGCTTCTGGGTTCTTTGTGCCAATCTTAACTGCTATGTCCTCCGCTGAGAGCTTCGCACCTTCACCCGATTTTGCTATGATGTCAAAGATCCCAAGCTCAATCGCAGTCCTCGCCGCAAATGGATACACCATAGTAGACATCATGTTCATCGCGAAAAGGATCCCATCTTGCTCTTCTTCAACGTGTTTGAGGTGCGTGGCTTCACCGTTTTCAGTTTCCAATGATGGAGCCATGATATGAAATGAATATTTGAATGCACTAAACAAAGCAGCGGCTAGTGAGAGAGGAGTTAGAAAATGGTGTGTTGTGTTAATTGAAGCTAGTGTGTCTGCTTATAGAACGCCTGGCTTGGGAAAATAGTAATTTGTAAACTCTGATTTCTGCTGGTGTGGCACGTGGCTATAATATGGATGACTTGTTCCTTATTAAAGGTCAATTGATTTTGGGCACACTAGTGTTATATATGAAGTATCCTCTATATGTGTCTCTTTTTATATTTTCTTTTTTTAATCTCCTCTAACCTTGTTTTCCAACGCCCAATAGTTTTTCTTTTATAGAAAAATAAACAAAAATATCATTAAAATTGTAAATGATTGAAATTAATGAGCAGAATTAGTAGTGTACATAGGAAGACTTGGTAGCTGTCTAAACCAAAACATTAGTCACCTAAACATCCAATTAAAGTGCCACACCATTTGAGGTAATTAAGATCATAGCCAACGATATGCATGTAGCTCAGTAGCTGTATGATCGATCTTTTTGAAACTTTTGCTGCTTATATATATCTTATTTATAATATTAGCCACGATGATGATACTAATGTTAATTTTAAGATCGAGTATGAAAGTATACAGAGGGACCTTCTTTATACCTGGATCATGATTTTATTCATTTAAAGAAATCACTTTTTAATCAATTAATCTATTAATTACGTACCTAAAAGAACCCATTAAAATCAATCTTTTACCAGGCCTGGGTCGATTTTAGAAGGCATATATAAAAGGATACACGTACGAGTCTTATTATGGACTTGTTATCAGAATAGCGATTTTTAATCTAAATGATTCTTCATATAAGATTACTTGGAACAAACAGGATATCAATAAATTGAACGGACTCCCATCGAGAATTCCTAAGATTATCTTAAATTGTCAAATAATTTTTTTTTAAAATATAATAATTTTCTTTGATATAGATTATCATACTAATTAATATTTTATTTATTATATTTTAATTTTGAACACCTAATAATTTAGAATACTAATTGAATACATTTAAATATGATTAAATATTTGTAAAAATTAATGATTAATAAAAAAGGAATTTATTAAACTTGATAATGAATTTGAACTCTATGCTTTAAGACCTTGGTCACAAAAATAGAATAAAAAAAACGTTTCTTAAATGATTCATCAATTAAATATAATATGTTAATTTGTTGAATTTGAAAATAATATTATATTTTATAGTTAGCCTTAAACCGTAATTAATGGAAAAAATATTATATTATTGTTTTATTGATTCTTAATATGTTATTTCATATTACCCAAATAGTAAGGAGTGCTGTTACAAGTTTAGTACTACTTAGTACTGAATTTAACGGCCAATCACATACATATAAATAGATAAATAAAGTGTTCCAGTCAGTCTTTGTAAAGAAAAATATTTTATTTTATTAATTAAATTATAGAATTTAATCAAATAAATATTTAATAAAATATTATTATAATTTTGGTGATCATATAAAATTGTAAATAATATAAATATAAATAAATTCAAGTAACTATCATATTATTGTAAAAATAAGATAAATATATTATTTTCAAACGGATGGATATATATTGATGAAAATAAATACTTATATAATTCTATAAAGATATTATGATCAATCAATTTACTTAAAAAAAAAAAAAAACAGACCCACGTGATGATCGATTCTTATTTAAAGTAACACTAGATTGTTACATATTGATAATTATTATTGTAATATATTTTAGATATAAAATAAAATGTATCATATTATTCCACTATAAGGATCATTATGAACAGTATTTTGTTTTATTCTGTTATAATTGTTACAAGATTCCTCTGTAACCTTCATATGTCTACTTGTAAAACTCCATAACCCAGAAGCCAGAGGCACAACAAACAAATGTAATGCCACTGAATCCAGAACCTGATGCCAATTCTATGAACTCATTCTTGGTTCGCTCTTTTCCTCCTGGACATTGAGTCATCATTATGACGTCCATTTGGAAACCGGTCTTAGCAGAAACCGTGCTCTCGGACAGAACGGGAAGCACATACTCGATAACAATCACTTTTCCATCACTTGGAATAGATTTATGGCAATTTTTCAACAACCTCAAGCACTGCTCATCACTCCAATCGTGAAGTATCCACTGGAAATCAATTTTGAAAAAGATAACTCATTACATAAATAAATAAAAAATAGTTCATATACTGATATAGTAAAATATCTTTATAATATGATAAGTTTGATTGTTTTTACAATAATTGTATTATAAGTTATACTTATTATCACTTTTAATTGTTTGATTATGGTAAATAATTCTTGATTTTTATTTTTTGAAGGACACTTCTTGAATTTAATTACACTATATTTCATAACATCTGTAGATGTTTAGGAGATATTTTTTTTAAGGCAATTGTTCATGAGATCCTCCACTATCACACGTACTGATAAGTATAGTTTTTTTTTTTTTTTAAAGCATATGTTGGTAGGTACAGGTAGTTTACTAATTTTTTACCAAATATTTGCACATAAACACTTTTTAAATTCCTACCGAGGTATTTATATCTTAAAATACAAAAGTGAAGGTGGGAAAATATTGAAAGTTTATACCGGGACAGTTTTTTAAACAATTAAAAATCACTAAAGATTGAAATTTCTTGAAGTTAAAATAACGAAATTGAATGTTTAGCAAGAAAAAAAATGATGGGTAATTAATTCCAATAAATCTTGAATTCACCTTCATAAAAATGGCGTCTCCATTAGGAACACTCTCAAACATATCTCCTCCTACATGTTCCACGCCTGCAACATTAAAATAAAATTAAACAATTTTCACAATTCAACGCATACTATATATTAAGTTCTTTTGTTTAGAAATATGCAACAAATAAATAATGCATGGCGAGGAGAATATATATATACCGGGGTAAGTAGGGGCATGCTCTATGACATGAGGCAAGTCAAAATTAACACCTTGAACATGTGGATATTTAGAAGTGATTAGGTTGAGATTGATCCCAAGACCACCACCAACATCCACAAGTCTATTAATGTTCTCAAAACCTTGGTAGAGTTCAAGAACCCTCTTCATGATTATAGTAGTAAGGTTGAACATAGCTTTGTTGAAAACATCATTGAACCTAGGATCGACAGCTGGGTACTCAAATGAGTGCATGCCATGAGCTCTGTTGAATGCTACACCCCCTTCCAATATGGCTCCTTTCAGTTCGGTCCTATTATTAGTCAACGCAAATAATTCAATATCATAAAAAGAGAAAAACAAAATTGCCCATCACATGTCAAACGCCGCTTTAAAAGTTAGCTTAAATATAATTTTTATATCCTAGTTTTTAAAATCGGTAACTTTCATCCCTTTATTTATAAAAGAGATATTTAATCACCATATTTTTAAAAATTTTACAACTTTGATCCCCATATCATAAAATAGAGACATTTAATTAGTCTTCCAACTTGTAAAATTTGTGATTTTGAACTGCTAATGATTATAGTACTAGTAAGTGTGAAGAATATTTTAATTATCATTTAATTACTAAGCTTTAAAATCACATTAAGGATGATATTAATAGAATTATAAAGTGCATATACATACCAGCTTTCCAAGTAGACCTTGCTCTGAAGCACGTTGACGCCAGGTCCGATTGAGACACCATCAGCATCAGTGACAAAATACTTGGAGGCATAGGTGAGACTATAGAGGCTCTTTTGGGCATGATCATCAAGAGTTGAAGATAGCATAGAGTGACTTGCCAATAACCTGAAAAGACGGTCCAACATTGCTGGTGCTTCTGGGTTCGTTGTGCCAAGCTCAACTGCTATGTCCTCCGCTGAGACCTTCGCACCTTCACCCATTTTTGCTATGATGTCAAAGATCCCAAGCTCAATCACGGTCTTCACTGCTAATGGATACACCATGGTAGTCGTCATGTTCATCGCGAAAAGGATCGCATCTTGTTCCTCTTCAACGTGTTTAGGGTTTACGGTTTCATCGGTTTTGTTTTCCAATGATGGAGCCATGCTATTATATATGATATGAAATGAATGCACTAAACAAAGGAGCAGCTAGAGAGAGAGAGAGAGAAGAGTTAGAAAATGTTGTTGTCTGTTAATTGATCGGGCTCTAGCTGCTGCCATGAAGTAATGTGTGTGTCTGCTTATATAGAAACGTTAACGTGTGGTGTGGCCATGTACAGTTGGGAAAATATTTGTATTTGTACACAAAAAGCAGCGGCTTCATTTCTTACCATACATTCACATTGGATATGTTTAGATAAGTTTCTTTCCAAGGATTTTTTTTTTAAATTACAAAAAGAAATAAAATTTATTTATTTATAAGTTAAATAGACTTTTCTATATCATATTTATTTGTTTAAGTTCTCTCATATAATATTTTTATAAATTAATTATTAAAAAAAATAATTTTATATTTTCTTCCTAATTTATTCTCCAAATTAAAAATCCTTCTAGTAGACCTTTCCCATTCTCTATTAATTATACTCTTCTATGACAGAGAATCACGCAGTACGTTAAAAAATATCTGCAAATTAAGATCTTGATGTGTGCCCATATGAGTTGTTGTGTACGTTCCCCATTCAAACGCATGTGTTGACACGTCACATGGACATGTTGGTGGAGATGTTACATCAATGAAAGTACGTGGGAGGTAACACTTACTTCCTAAAACTAGTTTTTGCTGTTAAATTAGGTTTAAATTCAAATTTTAAAATGGTATGAAAATCTATTTTTGTAATTGTTATTAGACTTAATTATCATATCACCTGTTATCTAATCGTTATTTGCAAATATGAAATATCCAATCTAAGCTCATTTGACCTTGTTTTTCCAATACACAGTAATTTTTTTTTTTTTAATCCAGTGAAAAAGAAATAGTTTTTTTTAATATGGAAAAATTCATTAAAATTGCAAATGCTTGAAATGAGCACAACTCTATACTCAATACAATTAGTAAATAGCAAGACTTGGCAGCTCTCTCTAGTATAAAAAGAATCAAAAGTATATACGGAAGCATCAGCACTTGAAAATAGATTATTTATTTCAAATTAAAAATATATCATTTTAAAAACTCAATAAATAAATTTTAAAATTGTCTATGTGGTGTCATTATTTGGCTAATTTAGTAACTATGCTGTTTTCGACATGTATTCCTTTAAAAATGTAATTGTTTAAAAGAGAACCTAGAACTGTGAAAACCTATTTAAAAGTCTGTCTTGTTTAAAAATCTGTCCCGTACTGAAAATTTATTTATATGGTCTAATTTATTGAAAAACTTATAAACAAGTCAAATAGCCCTATAGACCTTTCCATAAAAAAAAAAAAAATAGCCCTATAGATCTAGCTAGCCTAAACAAGTCAAAGGACCTTATTTATTACATAAATTATTTGATATTTTTTTAATTTTATTATTATAATTAATAATATATATATATATATTAAATATAAATATAATATATATTGTATTTATGTAAAATGTAATACATAAAATATATGTAATTACATAAAAAGATTATTCTATAAGGCTTAATATAGTTTTTTTTTTAAGTCTAAAACGTGATTTTTTAAATTTTAATTAAAAAGGCTTGTTAAAAAACCTAAGCATGGAATTTTTAATAGATAAGTCATGAGGAACCATCCGACCTATTTTCACCCCCTAGCCGCCATGAAAATTAGTTGATTGAAGCTTGGGTTCATGTTGGAATATTGGACGCGTGAACCCTGTTGAATGGAATTAATACCTCCTTCTAGACTTGTCAGTTGGCACCTTAATGGAATTATGGCCACACAAACTTTCGTTTTAGTAAGTCTCAGGACTAGTCAAGAAGGGTTTAAATCAGTCAAGATCAAGTAAACATCAATAATAAAAACTCGATTTCAAACGATGTTTCATTTTTTTTTTTTATCTGTTCAAACTTTTTATTCAAAAATATTTTTGTTTCAAAGAAATAAAGGCAAATTTTATATATTAATCGTGATTATTTAAGTATTATTTTGAATATTTTTTATTTTTTAAGCATGTAATATGATTCTTTTATACTATTAATTTGAATTTACTCAACTTAAATTTTTATAATTTAATTAATATAATATTTAATATATACCATGAGAGATTTTAGATCAAATTATACCAGTATAATTTAAACAGCTATTATACTACCAATTAATAACTTGATTCAATTAAAAATCTAATATTGAATGTTATAACAATTTATGTAATTTGATGCCTTCTCACCACTATACAATATTAAAAATATATATTTAATTTTCAACACTTTGTCATAACTTTGACGAGGAATGCTATAGATATATAGATAAATAAGATACACAAATAAGAATGACAGACAGATAGATATCAGACAAATATATAGATTGTTTAAACACATATGATGAGGGTGGGTCATGGGTGTTGTTGTAAAAAGGAAAAAGAATAAAAGGATTTAAACTTTATTTTTATGTAAACACCGAAAATTATGAAGTTCTGATGTAACACGTAGCTGTAATTTGGATGATGTGTTTCTTATTACATATCAATTGATTTTGGACACAATAGTTATGAAGGTGTTATTATCGCCTAATAGTAATTTTTTTAAAAAGTTTTTTACTCCGTTGGAGAGCTGGTGGAAGAGCAACTCCTGAAAAGTACAATAATTTTGGATTCCAATTACAGCACCATAGACACAGCCAAAAAAGTGGATCAATATAAGTTAAAAATTATTATAATAATACTGAACACTTATATTTATACGGACGTTATACATGAATAATTCAAAAAAAGTAATAAACAAATATTATAAAATTAGATATGTTGTGGGTCTATTTGACAAACTAGATAAAGTAATATAAGAAGCTGTGAAATATTATTTGAAATATAGAAGAGAAATTTGTATAATTTCTTGATCCTCAATATTTGTCTCATTGTATATTTTCTTTCTTTCTTTTTTAATCTAAGCTCATTTGACCTTGTTCTGCCAATAAGTATAATTTCCGTATTATTTGTGGAAAATAGTGTACAACCATGATACGTATATTACTATTTAAAATGTAACGAGAAAGGATAACAGAGGAACAGTTTATGTCACTACTAGATAAGTATATATGTCTACTTAAAAGACTCCATAACCCAGAAGCCAGAGACACAGCAAACAAATGTGATGCCAATTCCATGAACTCATTTTTGGTTCGCTCTTTTCCTCCTGGGCTTTGAGTCATCATTAAGAGGTCAGCATGGCAAAACGGGAAGCATTAACTCAACAACAATCACTTTTCCATCACTAGGAATAACTTTATGGCAATTCTTCAATAACTTCAAACACTGTTCATCACTCCAATCGTCAAGTATCCACTGAGAAATTTGGAATGAAAGAGTCGTTTGAGATTAATGTTTAATTACTTTGAAATAAGTTTGATTGTTTTTACAATAATTATATTATAAGTCATACTTATTATCTTTTATAATTGAGTGATTATGTAAAATTTGGTAGTAAAATATTTTGCTCCCTAACAGCTGCTTGATTTTTATAACATCTGTGAGATAACTTTTTCTTGTGGCTATTGGTCTATCAGACCATTACAAAAAAATATCAATTTTTGATGGACAAAATCTGTCAATAACATGTTATATTCGTCAATAATTATTTTTTACTAACACATTATCATTGACAAAATAGAGTAAAAAATTTGAAAGAAAATGTATTCTACCACTCCTCAAATGCATTTTTACCATCAAACATAGCACTAAAACAAATATTCATTCACACGTATCTAGTAATTTCAAATTCAACATAAAAAACACAATAAAAGAACACACAAAAAAGAGGTAATAATTATATTGAGGTTGAATTGAAAGGGTTTAGATTTTCGCATCATCAATTGGAATTCTAATTCGAATTACACATGAACAACATCAAGAAGTACAATTACTTCCATCCTACAACATCAGTATATAGAGATTAAAAAAAAACACAATAACACAAAGTGAATGATGAATGAACCTCGGAAAGGACTTGTAATGAGTGTAACCGTGGGCGAGAGAGGATGCCGATAAGGAGGAATAGCAACGACAGCACCAATGAGGAGGAGCTGCAGTGTCGATGAGGAAAGTGAATGATGAATGAACTTCGAAGAAGACTTGCAGTGAGTGTAACCATGGGTGAGGGAGGATGCCAACGAGGAGAAATTATAGTGCCGATGAGAAGGAGGAACTGCGACACCGATAAAGAGGAGCTGCAGCGCTGAGGTTTTAGATTTAGGTTGCCTGTTTAGGATAGGATTGGATTTGAATTTAGGTTTATTTTTTTATTTTTATCTTTATTAGACTAAATTTTTTTTGTTCCTTAGATGAATCCAATGGTTGAGGAAATATGTTTTTCTCTCTTCCCTCATTCCATGTTAAATGATTTTAACTTGTGTTTTATAGTTTATTTATTATAACATGTCACTTAATAAAAGTCAATAAAAACAATAAAAATCCATCAATATAATCTCAAAAAATTGAAAATTAAAAATTATATTTTGTTATTATTACTGACAGACTGAATCTGTTGATAAAAACAATAAAAATCCATCAATATAAAATAATATTATATACAAATAACTTTCCATCATCGGTCGAAAATCATATTTTTGATAACTGATAATTTTTTGTTGGTAAATTTCGTCAGTAGGTATGAATTACTGACTGTTTTTGTTGTAGTGGACCATGATCCTCCACTATCACACGTTGATAACTATAATTTTTTTTAACATGTTGGTAGGTACAGGTAGTTTACTTTTTTCCAAATAGTTGCACATAATCACTTTTTAAATTCCCACCAAATATTAAATATATCGACAAATACAAAGGTGAAAGTGAGAAAAAAATGGAAGTTTGTACCGGGATAATTTTTAAACAAGTAAAATAACGGGAAAATATTGAATGTTTAGCAAGAAAAAAAATTGATGGGTAATTCCAATAAATCTTGAATTCACCTTCATAAAAATGACGTCTCCATTAGGAACACTCTCAAACATATCTCCTCCTAGATGTTCCACTCCTGCAACATTGAAATAAAATTAAACAATTCACAATTCAAAGCACACCATGCATATATATTATTAAAAAAATTGTAAAGCCTTAGCCTTTCATGTCTGTTTTAATTTCTTTCGATTAGTATATTTGCAACAAATTAATAAATAAATTACTACAAGTGAGGAGAATATATATATACCGGGGTAAGTAGGGGCATGCTCTATGACATGAGGCAAGTCAAAATTAACACCTTGAACATGTGGATATTTAGAAGTGATTAGATTGATATTGATCGCAAGCTCTTCACATTTAAAATCTGAATAAATGCTAAAATTGTTTATTACACACTCAGAATAACATTTTCTCTGTTTTCTGTTTTTCTTTCTGCTCTCTTTTCCTAGTTTTGATTTCTGTTGCCAGTTCTATTGTCTCATAATAATAGATTTCTACTGTACCCCGAAGAACTTGTGTGAGATTCTTTAGGACACGCCTCAAGAAAAAGTCTAGATGTTGAATTATGTACGTACGCATGTGCCGTACTAGTACTACCAATCACCTTTGAATAAAGCTACACGATTGCCATATTCAATAGATTACCAAATTATGATTTTAAATGAACAAGGCTTACAATTTGGTATTGACATAGCAACGACAATCATATGCCACTAATACGTAGCTAGCAACAACTTGTTTAATTTTGGATTTGTTTGATTCAATCCAACACGTATTCTTAAATCAATGCAGACATCAAGATGACTGATCATCATCAAAACGATGATGTCATGATGAGATCATTATCACTTCAAAATAGAAAAATGATATATTTACTAGAAAAAAATTATTTAAACATTAAACTAAATATGAAAAAAAAATGACATCACACTTTCTAACGTATATTATTTGTTACAATTTATTAAAAACTACTAATGTCTCATTAAATGATGAAATTCACCAAAAAAAAAATGATTTTTCATAAATTTTAATTATTTATAAAAAAAATCTATTTAAAAAAGTGCGTTAAAAAAATGTGTTAATCACACTTCTCTAAAATAACTCAAAAAGGACATGAAACAGGAGAAATGATCTTTTAATTTTCTTAAAACAAGAACATGAAAAAAAATAAAAATGATCATGTTTATTAACAATCAATACACGCAAAAATCATGTGATGATTTTTTTTGAGGGAATAATTTATTTTATTTGTGTATAGAAAAATTAAAAAACTCCAAAGACCCCCTTCACCTAAATTAAAAGCTCATAAATAATTGGTGTCTAATTAAAAAATGCGATATAAACTAGTGTGTGCGTTGAATTAATCTAGAGCCTTGAACATGTCGACGCAGGTTTCTTTAGAAAGTCCTCTGTTCCAGAACTTGTCATAGTATTCTCTGTATGTAAAGTTTGTGTACTGCACAGGATGATCAGTGTCCACGAGTTTGGGTGCTGGTTTTATCATTGCATCAGGTGAAGGACAGTAGAATGTTGGAATCGACATCCTCTCCTTTTCACAATTCACCAATGCTCGATGCAACACACTCTTGTACCTATCGTTGCTTATCACCTAACCAAAAAGACTATATTAGTAAATCACTGATTCATATAATTGATATATGTTATCATATACAAACACGCGTCATGTATGGTACACATGACTCTATTTGTGTTTAATAATAATCACAATGAAGAAGGTATGATACTCGTGTTCATGAATAATAATTAACAAGAAGATCTGATGCTAATGAATGAATCTACATAAAATATTAAAAAATAATATCCCAACTGCTTCGAGAATCACGTTAGAGACGTGGAAGTAATTAGTAATAATTAATTAATTTGAAAATCGCATACTAGAAAGAAAAAGACACTACAAGAAAATTAATAGTATAATAGTAGCAGTAAAGCATGAACAGATGTTAGTGAGTTGAATAATTCTAAATCGATCTTTCTATAATGAATCCTGTTACTTTGAAACGCATTTATTTTTTATTTAACACATTTGATAAGATAGGAGAATTTGAAAGTATAAGGTTGTATTTTTCTTGTGTTAAGTTTGATGACATAATTAATTAAGATATAATAGTTAAAAGCTGAGTAGTGAATAAAAAAATATATGCCTGAATTTGGTCACCAATGTTGACAATGAAGGTGTTGGGGACAGGGTTGACGGTTAACCAGTTGCCATCATAGAGGACTTGCAAGCCAGGGACCTCGTTTTGGAGGAGAATAGTGATTGCGTTTGGGTCAGCATGTGCTGGCAACCCAAATGTTAACTCTGGCTCAGGGCATGGAGGGTAGTAGTTTATGGCCATGTGCTGCCCATGCTTCCCAAGTGCTTTGTCTATGTAATCATTTTCCAACCCCAAACTCTCTGATATTGCCTCAAGCAATTTCACTGATAACCCCTTCATCTTTCTACTATACTCAGCAACATCTTCCCTGAAATTTAATTTACAAATTCAAAAGATCGACATGCAAAATAGTCTATATTAAATGTATTGAGATTTGACACAGCGGATATGGTACTTAATTAATTAACCTGAAAGATGGAGGGTTGGCTGGCCATTCTTGAATGTAATCCTGAAGAGGGTGGCAGTGAAGTCTCAAGAAGTCCCTCCAGTTGGAAACTTTCTCAGTCTTAACATTGAAACTTGTGGAAAGCCTTGTTGTCTTGGATGGGTCTTCAGAGTAACTCTTCATCCTCTCACTCTCCGGCAAACTGAAGAACTCTTTTGACACATTCACCATCTTACTCACCACCTCCTCCGGAATCCCATGATTCACAATCTTCAAAAATTAAGATCAAGTTATTAATTAATGATAGTATATGCATATTAATTATATATATAGTTTGAGAAAAGTAGCTAGGTACTTGAAAGAAGCCATAATTTTGGCAAGCATGTGCAATGTTTTGGATGATTTGGGAGTGATTGGAGGCGCCAAGGTCATGAAGGTCGATGATGGGAATGGAAGCAATGGAGGAGTGAAGTTGGTGAAGGTTTGGACGGTCACCAATGGGCCTGATGAAGTTAGAGGGAACGCGATCAACGGTGGAGGCTAGGTCAGTTAACAATGGCTTTGTGGCGATGCTGCCGCTGCCCATTGCTATGAATATGATTCCTGCTATTGCTTATGAATTATGATATGATGGAGTTGCCACCTGAATTTATATTGTAGCTGCTGCTAGCCATGCCCATGGGCATTGGGCTAATCAATTCTGCTTCAGCCTGACGTAATATTCTTCACTTCATCGTAGACCCACTCTATGACGCAATATTTACTATAATAACATATTAATAATTTAAGAATAAATATATTTTTATATCTAATTGTTCAATCATCATATAGTAAAATAACCATACACTAAATAAAAAGAAATATAAATATGATAGATAATATGATAAAATATAAAATGAGAAAAAAAAATTAAATATAAAAATATTGCTGCAATTTAAAACATCAAATATGTTTTTGTTAGGGGTAAAATTTTATAAATATTAATTTTATTATTTAAATTTTTTTAGTATTAATTCCGTTCCTACAAAACTAAAATTAAAACATATTTATGTGATTCTTCGTGATAATCCTGTTAAGTAAATATGTCTTCACCGAATTATAACTCCAAAAACGTGAATAATCTTAAAGGTTACAGCCCTCTAGAAAGGTAAAATCTAAACCTATGTTGTATTAGCATGATTTACCTAATCAACTAAGTCTTATATATATATATATTGGGTTAGTTTGTGTTTTTAAGTTCAAAACTGGGAATCATTTAAAAAAAAGGTTATTATCAACAACATGAAAAAATATATTTTAATTTTTAAGGCGAAATTAAACAAAAAATTTAAAAAAACTAATTAATATTTGTGATATTTTACATAAAAAAAAAAATATTTGACCGTAACTTTAAAATGTTGTACTAGCTAGCTTATACTGATACTTATTTTAAAAATCAGATACAGATTCCATGAAGTCGTGATTGATTGTTTGAAATGAATAGGTACATAGAATTCACATGGCATGGCATGGCAACAATAATCATATATATCGTCGAGATTCGAAATCTCTAGATCCAACTATGCAGGTGGGCCAAATAACATTTCCCAAAATTCCTTCTATTCTACATATAAACAACGGACCACTTCAAAATTGAAATTATTTCCAACTATGCATGTCTTCATCTGATCCTTTCTGTATGGCGTTTGATCAGTTTTCACGAACAAAGCAATGCATGTGCAGCTAGTTAATTACGCAGAGGCTGGCGTCAACTTCATTGTGCAATTCATGACCTCACTACACCTTCGTCACCCTGCACTCTTTTTTTAATCCTTCACACCACATGTATTCTTTAATGGAGGTAACATGCTTAATTATTGTCTTCGGTACGTCAACACTTGTAACTTAACGTTTCAGCCAAGGCAACTAACCATACATAGGGCATGTTAGAATTTTCCTTTGAAAATCCGGAACTGAAAAAATATCATAATCGTTTCTTTTATATTTTGTTTGTGGTTGATTATTGAATATATTTTGAAATTCATGCAAAATTGAATTTTAATTTTTCAAATGAAAATCCAAACATACACATAATATTTAAATTTATTGTGGGGTTAATAAAATAAAATCAAATAATTTTTCTTAAGTTTGGATATAAGTTTACACTTTTCAAATCGAATGCACTTAGACTTATTTTATTTTAAAAGTTACTTGTATCCAAACATACATTAATTAATTCAATCTCAAGCTAAATTCATCATACTTCATTTTTACCATTTATTTCTTATATTTTCTCTAACCAAGCAAAGAAAAATATGTTGTAATTAATCCGTGTTTTTCTTTCTGTTCTACTTTCCTCTCTATCAAATACAGAATTAGTATGCTGAAATAGTTGTGAAAATTAAACAACGACTTTAAGATAAATAAAAGATTTGATTTAAACCTAAAATGCTGACAATGTATAGCCTAATCTTTCGTCTTATGACCATGTCTCATTTAATAATTCAAAGTCAAAAAAAATAAACTGTGATTTGGTTTTCATTTGTGGCAGTTAGCAGTCATTTATCATACATACACTCTAAACGATGATGGCGCACCTTTCAGGCTTTCTGTTGCACTAAAAGCTGTCGACCATTTTTGAAGAAAACAGTCATCCTTAATTAGTGTACGATTCTGAAGGCAAATTGCAAAATGTCATGTGCAATGCATCATGCATGAGAGGAATTAAGGCCACCAACTCTCAATATAAATTGTTATTTGTAATTAATTATGTAGGATAATTTAATTAATTTATAATATATAAATTATTTTATATTATCCGTATATAATTATTAAACTCTATATATACTATAATTGTTATATTTTTTAATTAAGAATTCCAAACAGCTCGTCTATTTTTTATTTCAAGGGAGATGTTTTCTGTACACCAAAACAGCTCATTATAAATTCAACACTCCTACCTACATTCAGGTTCAACTTGTTGGTGCAGCAATCTTTGAATCCGACCATTTTTCTTTCATCTAACAAGAAGTTGTGAAAATATTCGTTGAATTCAATTATGTATCAACGTATATCTTTAACTTACATTAATAATAAATTAATATTCCCTCTTGTACTTATTATAAGGCGATTTAGACAAGAATTATACAGATAAAAAAAATATTTAATTCAATTAAAAAAATACTAATTTATCAATTGTATTCTCAAATTAGTAATATCTTTTTAAATTCTGTTCACATTATTTATCAACTAAAAATACAAATATTCATAATTTTTAATAGGGACATATAAAGAAAAAGAAAAAAAATTAATCTGATGAGAATTATAAAATACCTTTATAAGACCAATTTTTTTTCCCAAAACTTTAGCATACCTCTCGTCCATAAATCAAATGACACACTTAAAAAAAAATTCACGATGTCTTTTGAGCAAAAGAGAGATAAGTCGTCATTTTTTTATTCACATGAAGTAATAGTTGAACTTTCTTTCAATAAAAAATAATGTCATTTGATTAAAAGATAGAATTTGTTAAACACCTTGCATTTAATTCAAGGAGATATTTTGTATGATTTTCATAAAATTAAAACAAATTTAAATCAATAAATGAACAGTTCCATAAATATAGATTAAATTCATATTCATGAAATTCTAAATAATACGAAATTTGAAACAATTATCACACATATATTCAAAAAAATTCATATGACTATTGTATTCTTAATTTTTTCCAAATTCATGCACATTTCGTATTAAATCACAATTAATCAATTATAATTAATTCTAATTCAAATTTCAATTCTTTAATCTAATCATCCTCGTATATTAAATAAAAAAATTGAAAATCAAAAAAAAGAAAAAGGAAAAATTATAAGCACAATTTAAAATTGGGAATAAAGAAACTCATATCAATAAACATATTGATCCTTAGAGTTGTAAATAGAATTAACCCTCTATGACCAAAGAAAAGAGAAAAGAAATAAGAAGAAAAGAAGAAAAGAGAGAAAGAGAAGATATTACTTTGAATTCTAAGTTGAAAATTTATAAAACCAAATAGTAGTCTATTTTTATAAAAAGAAAAAATTATATAAATGATTAACTAAAATGGGGGCACGAGGATTAAAATTCATTAATTAAAATCTTCCTTTAACTAATTAAAATTATGGAAGGATCCCTAATTATAAATTAAAACGAAATTATTCTACTGCATGAAACATTAAATCCCTGATTTGATAGCAAAATCAGAGACCTTGGTCAAAAGTTATGTACTACATAAAAGGTAGTGTCGAAAATACTAATAAAACATGACAAATAAAAATATTAAACATGAATCCAAAATAACCCAATATCACAAAATCTAATTAAAAAGATTAAAATGACGTATAAAAATATGTTCAAATATGTCAAATACAACTCTAGACTATACTAAAATATAAGTTAAAAAAAAAAGTGAAAATGAAAGCAGAAGCCATGCATACCTAATTCAAAGTGATCATGATCTATTCCATATGACAGCCATCATCGATCAAGACATGGAATATGAAAACGAGTGGATACACATGATCCATGGGTTTTTTTTTCTTTTTGAGATCGTGATATATATTGATATACGCCATTATGTTAGGCTAAAAGAATATGCAAATATTCTCAATTTAAAGTTTTACTGATAAATTGTTGCGTATTGTAACTATATTCTTAATTTGAATTTGGACAACTTTATAAGAAGTTTATATATATCAATACAAAAACGGGTTAAATTGGCCATTGGGACATTGAAAAGTGTGAAAGCCTTAAAGAAAATTCGAAAGAACAACAAAATACAGCCATGTTCATGAAGGCCTGCAACTACACTGTTTAGAGTTGAAGAATAGATCTACAAAACGGGCCTATGAATTAGTTAGTTTAACAGGTTCGTCCCATATAAAAGTTGGGCTCCCCCCTTATTGGGTTTACGTCCCTTGTCCAAGGCAAGCAGATCTTGGTGCCTAATGCAAACACCACTATTTTTGAAGTCTTATGGCAAAACATGTTTTTAAATAAGTTACCATAGGTATTAAGATAGACCTAAAAAATATACTTGTATCATATAAATAAATTGGACTCAATTCTTATAAAACAAGTCATACTCGAATCATGTATGTTTAAGCAAGGGCAGAAGGTTCAGGACTAATAAAGTTTAGTTTCGTTTTACCTATTTTTATTCGTACTTATAGTATCCTATTTCAACTTCCACTTTTGATACTCGTAAAGACCGTAGATGAACCACAACCATAACATATTTTACTATTAACACTTGATTATTTTCATCTCAACTACGCATAACAATAACTTAACGAGATAGTAGTAGATACTAATATGTAATATCAAGTAACTCTGAGTAAGAGTAGTCCTTTCGTTTTTTTCCTTTTGGAACAGTCGCTGTATGCCACTGCGTTGTTAGCGGGTAGCCACTTTTATTTGGTTCTAATTCTAATATACGTTTATTTATTTTATATATAATTCTATTTGTGTGTTTTCAATGAATCATTTAAACTAGCGTCCATCTATTTGTGGTAGACAAGAGAAGTTGAACCTTTTTTCCTCATTTCTTAAATTCTTTTATGGTACATATGCTTTAATTTGTTGTCTTTTCTTTCAACTTGGTTTCCTTCTTTCTACGGTTGTTTAACTTTTGACTTCGTTTAGTGACAATGATATGAACCTTTTTTAGGATATATGAATTTTATTGAACTTAAAATATTTGAGAGAAAAATAAGTTAGTGTAAGAACAAAGAATATATGGAATTATATTTATTTTTCCTGAGATAAAATATATAAAACATGATATAGTATTATAAACCCTTATAGGGTGTTTGATTCTTACCTATTAAAAAAAGAAAAAGGAAAATTTCAAACTAGAAAACAAGAACACTGCATGCAAGAACCGTACAGGTTCTCGCACCTGATCACAGGGTATCTCACATCCACTCACTAAAAACGTGCACGTGACCACCGCACGCACGCACGATGGAGCACCCACTAATAAAGCCCCAGCGGATTGCCACGTGCCGGTTACCGGAAAGTGAGTGGCCACGCTGGCCGAATATCCCACCACTAGGCCCAAATGGTGACCGGGTGCAAGCGGTCGACCTCGCCACGCCACAGGCGGGCCCCACCATCACAAGCTGGCGACGCTTTTATTACGGACCTTAAAACCTCAGCCATGAAGTTTGTGGATGAGATTCGAGAGAGGAAAAAAAAAGATTAAAAGCCCCATCCCAGAAAAATAATAAATAAATAAAAAGTGAAAAAATAAATAAAAAAATAGGAAAAGTGCAAAGGTAAGCATCGGCACCAATAGCCAGTAAATTCGCGCCACATGTCGCAATCTCACAAGCCGAAGCTTCTCCGTCTCAAAAATAATAACGAGTCGCTAATTTAGGAAAGAAAAAAAAAAAAAAATCCACACGAAATTTTAGTGGCTGAGATTGCTCCTCGAGCTTAAACACTTTCGGGTGAGTGTGTGTGTAGCAGTTTCGGGTTCTGTTTTTGGTTTCGTTTCAGCAAAAACTCTATTCTTCTTCTGATTAATTCCACTTCGCGAGTTTTCGGTTTTCGTTTTTTTCCTTCTTTTTCGGTTTCCGATCTGAACTCGATTCGATTTGCCATTACCGGAAAATGAGTCCTCCGGCGAGTGTCCGGTGATGATCGCTGTCGCGAAGTTCTTCTCCTTCTTCGACTTCATGGTTTCGTTCTGAGGTATTCGTTTTCCTTATTTTATTTTATTTTTTCTGTTTGGTTTCCGAGAAAATTGAACCGAACTGCGAACGGATTTACCTCATCTGGATTTGGATGTAACAGGTGCTGTCAGTACTCGCAGCGCGACGCTGTTGAGCTGAATTTCGCTGGTTTTGAGTTGCTTTGTGACTATTTTTTCTTGGCAACCAAACAGGAGGATTCAAATTTTGCACTGTTTAGTAAAGTATATTTGTGAAAGTGAAGATATAAATGGTTGTTAATGTTGAAATTGTGATGCTATTTTTTTTGTTTCTTTACTAATTTTAGTTTCTCTCTCTTTTGCGCGTTTGAAAGGTTTTGGCGCTCTCGAGTTCGTTTTGGTGAGGATTCTGACTAAGGAAATTTTCTTTTATTCATTCTGAGGAGAAGCGTCTCAAACTCTCTCCCTCGGTTGATTTTTTTTTTTTTTAAATTTGTTGAAATTTTATTTTCCTTTTTCTTCTTCGTCTTCTTTGTAATACTACTGTTTTACGTGTGATATCATATATCATGTGAATATGTGATTTGGAATGCTTATTCCAGCTTATTATACAAAACAGAGACGGATCTCTTCCTATTGTTCTCGCTTTGTTTCTTTTGCAGTAGCATCATCATCACCAAACCTTGTTCAGATTCTTCTCACTTTCACCACAACGGCTTTACTATTTACCGCGTTTCGTGTCACCAAAAATGAAAGGAGGTATTCTTTGTATCCACTCCTTGTCAGGGAAGATCTGAAGCAGCGCTAGCTGCTCACGTCCTGTAATGGACGCATACTCCTCTGGCGGCGAAGAAGTGGTTGTTAAGGTTAGAGTTATTGTCATATATGGGGAGGTTTATCGTAAAATGGAGTTAATGAAGTTTATTTAGTATTGTTGTCTGATCAGTAGTTAAGTGGCTTTTGCAGATCAGAAAACCGTATACAATCACAAAGCAAAGAGAGCGATGGACCGAGGAGGAGCATAATAGGTTTCTAGAAGCTTTGAAACTGCACGGGCGAGCATGGCAGCGCATAGAAGGTGATAGTGTGTTTGTTTATCATGTCTACTTGAAGATCTTCTCTTGTTCTTCCTTTCTAAAGATTGGTGTAATATTATACGAGGAAATAGCATGATCTGATCTTCATATTTGATTTATTCTTACATGGCCTGGCCCCCTTCTTGATGTTTTACTTCTGCTGTACAGAGCATATAGGAACAAAGACTGCCGTGCAAATCAGGAGTCATGCACAGAAGTTCTTTACAAAGGTTAATGGGTACCTTCTCACCTTGGTTTATATGTTAAAATTTTATTCCTTTTGTTTTATTTTTTGCTTTATTTTGGCTTGCTGCTGTTGATTTATTTATCAGTTTCTTATCTAGTTTGATTCACTTTGATGAATAAAAATTCCCTTCTAACTGCACAAAGTAGTTCTGCATCTGATCTGGTTGATTTCAAACTATATCAAGATTTCAAATAAAAAATATAAAAAAATCCCAACTAAATCAACAACTTCCATGGTGATATTCAAATTTCATGGAAGGTATAGTGCTTCTTCAGTATTAGAACCAAAATAATTTTGTTGAGAAAATTGTGAAAACGAATCAATGGACATGTTTTTAAAAAATTACAAGTAAAATACTAGTGACATCTATAGAATCTAGTACCTAGGAAGCTCCAAAGATACCATGACGAAAAGAACCAGCTTGTTCGGAACCCTTGATTGTTTTTTCTACTGACCAGAAAATTTATTTTTGATTTTCTGGAGTTCTAACCACCACCATCATAATAATAATAAAAAAAACTGTTTTGGAACATGAGAGATTAATTTCCTTGAAAATGAAAGATTAGTAGTACATGTTTTGTGCTAGCTTTCTAAAGATCATAAGCTAGTCTTTAAGCTGAACTTGTCAAAATCCCTTAGCTCTGTTTGTGAACAAGTTACCAGTGGTGGCTTCTGCAAATTTTTGGGAACTGCTACCATCAATGTAGTTTCATAGAACTGTGTTTTCGTAATGCCAATAGCTTCCTACATCTTTTGGAGTCTATTACGAATTGGTGATGTTGATATACATCTTTTTATTTAAAAGACAACTAGTTTCCAGCCCACCAAATCCAAATGCATCTTGATTACATCCACGGCTGATTTTTGCCCCCAACTTGATTCAAGAATATTTCTGGATGTTTTCTTTTCTAAGATTTCTTGCTTGAATACACTGAAATGTCTGTTACAGCTATTTCTGTTTTTGAAAAAGTATTTTTGGAAATTCTGCATTTGAAATTTAGAACAAACACGGTACTACTCCTGTAAGTGCTTGTAATGGTTTTTGTGAAACTTCAGTTGCTGATAATACCATTTGGACTTTTACTTCCAGTTGGAGAAAGAGGCCCTTGTAAAGGGTGTTCCAATTGGACAGGCTCTTGATATAGACATTCCCCCTCCACGGCCCAAAAGAAAACCAAACAATCCTTATCCACGGAAGACCAAGATTGGTACCGGATCATTACATAGTAGAGAAAAGGATGGAAAACTCAATTTATTTGAATCTTCACATGTTAACCAAGCACTGGACTTGGAAAAAGAACCACTTCCAGAGGTTAATAATTGTTTTTTAATATATTTCACTTCACACAATTTCTTTTTAAGTTTCTCAGTGAAATAATTAAGCTTGTTCCTTATTTTATTAGAAACATGATTTAGATGAAGGGCCGACAACTGTAAAAGTAAATAAGGATGAGAAGCGTGCAAAAGTATTTACTCTTCTCCAGGAGGTACCCTGTTCCTCTGTATCTTCAGCAAACAACAGTTCAATAACAATGTCAGTGCCACGGGGAAATTCATGCGCCTTCAAGGAGATTATACCTTCAGTGAAAGAGGTCATAGCACGAGATGAAAAAACTGAATCTTTTGTCACTATTGAACTTGAAAATGGGAAGTTGGAGATCAATGATGGAAAACAGCCTAATGGCACTAGTCAAGGCTACACGTTAGAGAATTCTGATGCTTTACACATGAAATTGGTTCAAAATGAGAAAACAGATGGTCTTGATTGTGCATTAACAATAGATGGGATGCAAGGCAATCAGAATTACCCTAGACATGTTACTGTGCACGTTGTTGACGGGAACCTTGGAACAAGTACTCAAAATCCATCACAAGATATGTTGTTTCAAGACTCCATGTTTCAGCCAATAGGAGGGGTTAACGGGAAACCAAATGTTTTCACCAATTCAGCTCCATCGAACACAAGTGAAAGTCCAAATAACACTGCACGATCTTCTGTTCATCAATCATTTCTTCCTTATCCTCCCTTCACACAACACAATCAAGACAATTACCAATCATTTCTTCACATGTCTTCAACATTTTCAAATCTTGTTGTCTCTACCTTGATGCAAAACCCAGCAGCCCATGCTGCAGCAAGTTTTGCAGCTACATTTTGGCCCTATGCAAATCCAGAAACTTCAGCAAATTCTCCTAGTTGCTCCCAAGGAGCTTTTCCAAATAGACAAATTGGTTCCCCTCCAAGCATTGCAGCTATTACAGCTGCTACTGTAGCTGCTGCAACTGCATGGTGGGCAGCTCATGGATTGCTTCCTTTGTGTGCTCCTCTTCATACTTCTTTTGCCTGTCCTCCTGCATCAGTGACGGAAGTTCCATCAATGAATACCTGTGAAGCACCGGCACTGAAGGCAGAGCAAGAAAAAACTACTCTACAAAATCCTCCTCTTCAAGATCAGATGCTGGATCCAGAATACACTGAAGCTCAACAAGCTCAACATTCAGCTTCAAAGTCACCAGCTACCATTTTATCAGATTCTGAGAGTGGAGATGCCAAGTTAAATACTTCATCAAAGGCTACTGATCATGAGACGAATAAAACCATTTCCGAGCACCTTGATTCCAACAAAGCAAAGGGAAGAAAACCGGTTGACCGTTCCTCATGTGGTTCCAACACGGCCTCTAGCAGCGATGTGGAAACTGATGCATTAGAGAAGGGTGAAAAAGGGAAGGAAGAGGCTGAAATACCTGATGCTAACCATTTAGCCATTGAGTTCAGTAATCGTCGTAGAACTATTACCAACCTTACTGATTCTTGGAAAGAGGTCTCTGAAGAGGTATACCAGTTACTACTTATAATGAACTTTTTATACAATTCTTGCATGCATTGCTTCTCTTCTCATGCTATTTATTTTCAGGGGAGACTGGCCTTTCAGGCTCTATTCTCCAGAGAGGTGTTGCCTCAAAGCTTTTCACCTCCTCAAGCTTTCAAGAATAAGGATCATCAAATGGACGCCACCAATGATAACAAGCAAAATATGGATGACAAAAATGAAGATCTTGACAGCAGGAAATACAATTCTAATTATGAAGCAATGCAGAAAATCCTGTCATTTGTAGAAAATAACGAGGGACTGTTAACCATTGGGCTTGGACAAGGAAAGCTCAAGACTCGTCGAACAGGCTTTAAACCCTACAAAAGATGTTCCATGGAGAGCAAGGAAAATAGGGTTGGAGGGAGCAGCAATCAAGGTGAAGAGAAATGTTGCAAGAGAATACGTTTGGAAGGGGAGACTTCGACTTGAGGTTTGATATATGCATGCAAAAAGATAAAGGCAACCTTTGGTTTTTGCATATCATTTCTTAATTAATCCCCCTCAACGGTGTACGTGCACCTCTATTGTTTATTTCTAATTCTTCAGCTCACGAAACTTGTCGTGTAGATGTGTGTACCGTATTAAATTACTGAGTACGCTCTTTTACTATCTTTGTATGATGTTAATGCTGCTAAAAACTCCGCTAAATAGACTTTAGATAAGAAACATTAAGTATTGTTTGAGCCATGAACATTAAGCATGTATTCCTCGTTTTACTTATAATTGCTTTACATCCTTTTCTCTTACAAACTCTGTTCAGATTGAACCAATTTTTTTTCATACTAAATGGATATGCTCGCATGTTGATGTGGTTTATGCATTACATTGAATTTTGAATGTGACGGTAGTGATTTCTTTTTCACTTTATAGGCTTCGAAGTTTGTTTGTGACGTTTTGTTAATAAATTCTCAATCCTAAATTTCTTTTAGACGATGATTTATATTAATTTACCATCTTTATCAGTGCAGTTTGCAACAGTTGTTTTTCATCAAATCCTATTTTGAAATGATAATCAGTGATGATAAATATTGAAATAATAATTTAAATTGCTTGGGTTACTAAGCATGTTTGTATTTCCACTGGGTAGGCCTTTTGCGTAGGAAAAAAATTTATTCCTTTTACTTTCTGTACGTTAGGAAGCTAAATTTAGTAAGGTTGTGGCGTTAAACAATGACAGAGGTTCTAACTAGTTACTTGCATTACAGTACTAAAATTATGACAATTTTCATTAAAAAAAACTCAGCAGTCACCCTAAATTTGAAAGTAACTAGTGATAGACATGATTTATTACAGTTGTACACTTGTATTAAAAGAACAAAGCCTTCATCAAATGTTTGAAATATTTTTCATAATTGTTTCAAAGCAATCAGTTGATGACAGAGCCTGTTACTGCAACCCCTATGCAATTGAATATTGCTGCTACATGCAAACTGGATTTGCAGGAAAAATCGGGAAAATTTATCAGGAAGTAAAATTAAATAACATCTTTCTTTCCCCTAAGAATTTTCCATTCATGGATCATGTAGTGGTTTCAAAATTGTACAGGACTATGAGCTATACACTATTTACAAATTCCATGTCAAAGAATTAACATTCTGTACATGAAATCATGCAGTAAAATCCATGATAGGTTATATATATACCTACATCTATATACAATATGGTATCTGTCAAAGGTTCCCTCTCATCCGCACTCATCACAGGAAGTCAACATTCATGTCAGCAACAAATTGCTTCACCGATTCCAAAAGTGGTGATGCAAAGACAAACTATTTACTTTGATAAAGGTGCATGTGCTTTCTTTGAAGAGGACTCTGATGAAGATTTTAAACGAGACTGCAAGCTGTGAATAATTTGTAAGATTCGCTCCTTGGTAGTGGCAATAAGTGAAAATGGTGGGTTCAGTGGAAGGTTCTCTGCTTCTCTCACAATAAATGCAAGTAGAAATTTTGCTTTTGAGTAAGATGCAGCAGCTTTAATTCTGTTCTCCATATATTCATCTACCTAGGAAAATGAAAAAAAAAACAAAACTACTCAGGCAAGTTTATAATAAATTAATAATGGCCTTTTCATGTCTGTAAACCCTTATGAAGGACTAGAAGAGATTGGGAGAAAATATAAAAGTGAACAATATTGGACTACTTACAGCACCACTCGTCCCAATTAAGAGAGCTTTTTGGAATATAATTTCCATTGCATCTGGCATCTCAGCTGCCCCTGCAATTTGTTTTAGTGCCTAGTTAAGATAAATTCTCTAGAAAATATGAAAGTATTAAGTTCAGAAACAACAAGCCCTACCATCCATATTTCTAACATGACACGATAGTTTCTCAGCACGATCAACTGCACCAATAAACTTGTGTTTGGCCCACAGGGAAACAGATGAAGGATCACTGAAATTTATTTTCTGTTCTGTAGTCTGTGGTAAGTCAACATCATGGGCAGATATGGATACATTAGCTAAACTGCTTCCAGGCAACTCACTCTTAGCAATGGAGGTAAGCCAAGAGCTACAAATTTCTAGAGTCTTTTTCCATATAGCCAAAACCACCAACTCAACTGCAAGTGACTCTAGATAGAGTCCTGCCTTATACTGCATAATATAACCATTAAAATTAAATTACAAAATGAGAAGGAAAAACACAGTGATAGAAAGATATATCTGGCAGAAGTGAGTATGCCACATTTTTGTTTTTTTTTATCATGGAACACAACTCCCTGAAATTGACATTTGATGATAAAAATATGGAGACAGATTAAGAAATAGTATACTACTAAGAAATATGGGAAATTACAAATTAATTAGGTAAAAGAATTCATAGAATATAACATCCAATGACAGAGAAAAGAACAGAATTTTTTTTTTTCAAAGCAACATAAAACTCTACTGTTAGATAGGAACAAAGTCAATAATAATAATAATAATAATAATTTATTTTTTCATTTAAAATTTTAAAACTGATAGATTAAATTCTCAACATAATGGACCTTTGGCTTACTGAACAACACAAACTTACCTTTTCTTGTGAAAGTTCGGCAAGGATCTCCACACACTGATGCAACAACTGTAACCTGTTTGAAGGGTACAGTGAGGAAATTCCATGCTCTTTCCTTAAGGCAGTAAATTCATAGGATGCCACATATGCCTCAAGTTCATCGCTTTTAAATATTTCTAATCCTTCAGTGGAGGAAGAGGGCAGATCCTTTGTTTGTTTTGCTTCTCCAATCTCCATATTAGTCCTCTTTGATGGAAACAGAGAAATCTTGTGTGAGGAACTATCTTGCACAGATGCTTCAAGGTATTCAGAGAAAGCCTCCAATGATGCGAAATGGGAATTGACAAAGACATAACCTTTCTCGATGGACTCCATTAAATGGGAAACTGAATAGAAAAGCAAGACAATAGATGAGAAACAATGCAAATATAAGTACATACTACACAGTATCCAGAGACAATTCAACCTCGGGGTTGGTTCGACAAATGAGCACCAGCATCAACAGCCTTCCCCAGCTTATCATCAGCAATAGTTGAAGTTGACCCTTTAGCACTCTTAGTGGCAGCTGTAGTCTTGCGATCCTTTTTTTGCAACAGCATGGTTTTGTCAGCAGCTGAACTGACTACCACTGGATTATCTACAGCATGATACTTAGAATGTGATTGAGAAATCTTCTCGGAGGCAGAGCCACCTAATTGATGATCTGTCAATCTTGCTGATTGATGTAATTGAAACTGCTCAACATGCATGGTTGGCCTATAAATTATGAATTACAAGAGATCACTAAAAATAGCTACAACATGGAATGAAAATGCAACAGGGATACAAGAACTGAAGAAAAATGAAAAAGAACTATGACCTGGGTTCCTGTAGGAAATTGTGATTGAAGAATGCCTTGAATGTTAATCTCTCATCTGCATATTACAGTCTAACTTTAGAGAAGTTCTCTACATGAGCTGAGTTCTAACTGTTACTAAAAATATATGTATGATAATTTCAACCTCAGACTCATTCCCTTTACATATTCACAAAGCAGTACAGCAGAATAAACATGCACCAATGTCTGTGACATAAAGTTGCAATAAATACCTGGGTTTTGACGTAGAAGGCTTCTGCAAAGATCCAAGCAATCAGAATGTAGCACTTTTAATGCATCTGGCGGAAAGTGCAGTTCCTTAGCTGCCAAAATATTTTGAAAAAGCTGCAACCAAAAATGATGTTAAGGGAATAGAAAGATACATAGCTACTTACCAAAAAAATAAAAGATACATAATTATCATCTTCCCTATTTCAGATAAAAGAGGATAAAAGGAAAAAAAAAAACTTGTTTAGCCTATCAAAACCTGGAATTGACTATTTCCGTCAAATGGTGGCCTCCCAATCACTAGTTGATACAATATTGCCCCAACACTCCATAAATCAGCCTGCACCCATAATACAACTTAATACGTTTGCAAAAGAAAACAGGAACAATGTCAGCAGTTACAATTTGATCTCAGTTCTATCTTTGGCACCTTGGCATCATACTTCTGATTTTCAATTATCTCTGGAGCCATGTAATAGGGTGAACCACATAGCGTATCAGCCAACCCCTGGGGTGTGAGAGACCTAGTACAACAATACATCAGGAAAGTACCAAATGCAAGAAATACACAAGTATAGGTGGGAAAATTGCTTGCATAATTGAATGTCCCAAGAAACCATCATACCTTGCAAAACCAAAATCCCCTATTTTCATAATTGGTGTAGCTGCAGTAGTTGCCAACAGTAAATTCTGCATGTTTAAGGGGGGAAAAAAATCAAAGACATGATGGACGAATTACTATGGGTGAAAGAATAACTAAAACAATTATATGGGTTCAAAAGGAGTTAATAATATCAATTTTTTAATTCTAACACAGTACATACTGACATCATTTCTAAACCAAGTGATTCCACAAGTTTTGAGAGGGTAATACAAACTTTTCTAAATTATAACTAATTTCTTCTTTCAGTAATCCCAGCAACTTAGAGATTTACAAGCAAACATCACCCCCCAAACGAAAAGAAAAAAAATAAGGTGTTGAAGGTAATTACTAATTAGTTCTTCTACTTGCATGTAATATATACAATGACCTGTTTGTCTCTGCCAATTATTTACTTCAATGTAGGCATGAAGCTATATGATAAATTGATCATTTTAAGCAAAAATAAGGCAAAGCTTGTAGGTAAAGGGAAAAAAAAAGTTTTCTAACAAGCTAATGCAATCATTGACAGTGACAAACATATGGGTAAGTACCATGAAAAATTTATAACCTCACAAAATACACTCAGATACCTGTGGTTTTAAATCTCTGTGGATGAGGTTCTTTTCTTGAAGCACCTGCAACCCAGAAGCTACAAGAACACCCACATTATAAACGATAGAAATTTACAGATTGCATACCAATTAGCACAAGCAATTCAGCACATAGCACAGACACAGAAGAGGATGAAAGAGAATACCATGTTTGAACAAGCAAAACTACCTAAGTAACCTAATGGAATCAGTAAACATGAAATAATCCATATCAACATGCGTTACAGAAGATTATTAAACAACCAAATTTGTCCACCCTGAAAGATGGAAATTAGCCCAAAGGTTTGTGAAATATAGGATTCAGTTAACTCCACAGAAAACAACAAACGATTGAAGTGCACTCACTAACCCAATTGCCTCATGAAATGGCGTGCAACCGGTTCAGAGACTTTGCCATGGCGATGAATGTAGGCAGCAAGGTCCCCACCAGCACAATACTCCAAAACAAGGTAAATCCTGTCATTGGTCTTAAACCACAACAAAGACACATTCATTCTTCTTTCGAATAACAATAATAACAACAAAATCCAAAATTCACCCCACTAACAAAAAATAAAATAAAATAATAATAATAATAATAATAATAATAATGGCTGGAAAATATGAAAAGTATTAGTTTCTTCATTTTTCGTATTAATTTCGTGCTCATAAAAATAAAACATAATTTTGCAGGTCCTCATGATTAGATATTAAATGAGTCCCTCTCCAAACCAAGATAAATCCTTTCATCGATCTTTAAATCACAACAACAAAGACACATTCATTCTTCTTTCAAACAACAACAGCAACAACAAAACCATTATATTTTCTTAACTCCCCACAAGTATCCTCTGAGACAATCCTATCTAGATATTATCAGTACTAAATGGCAAATGCAAGCATCGCGAGCATCACTCCCTCCCAGAAGAAATTTAAACCTTAGTTTGTCACGAGGAACTGGTCCCTTCCATTAAACTCAAAAGTTCCCTGTACAAAATCATTAACTAACTAACCAAACTAACAAACCTTACCTGAATTGCCTCGAGGAGCCGAATGATGTTGGGGTGATGAATGGTGCTAAGAATAGAAATCTCTTTGAGAAGATTTTCCCTCACTTTGGGACTCAGTTGTCTCTTATCAATCTCCTTAACCGCAACGACCAAACCCGAAGTTCGATTCATTGCACGCCACACCACCGCGAAAGAACCGGACCCAATTCGAGGACCCACTATGTAATCCCCGATCAGTCTTGGTTCTCCCAACTCCATCGTCATCACCTATGGGGTCATACCGATACCCACGTCAAAATCGCTCGAAAGATTCCATCTTTGAATTTATTCTGGGAGTGGAGTGAGTGTGTGTGCGAGTCGACGAACCAACATCCACGCTTTCTCCTCTTTCTATTTATCCCTCTCTCTCGCCAACACAACAACTTGCTATCTTTTCTCTCAGATTTTTTTGGTGATGTTAACGATGTTTTATTTGATTTGTTCTCAGGTTTGGAATTTGCTTTGCCTGTTGCCACTTTGGACCAATAATTTATTTATTGATTATGGATATTTTGACTTGATTTCTGTTTCTATTTCTATATATGTATAGCTAACACAAAATTGCCTTAATTAATGGGTTTGGATGTTGTTGTTGGAGACTTCCGATACTTTTGAAATTCTATTTTATAAAATAGGAAAATAATGTTATCAATTCTCTTTCATTTAATCTTATATATATTATCTTAGTTTATTAGATCCATTTAGTTTTTCTTCTTCTCAAGATATATTTTCAGGTAAAGACGTATAATTTATTCCTTTTCATATTATAAACTAGTATAATCTAATCAAATTGGAATAAGTTTAAAAAAAAATCTAACAATATATTATTTAATCAGTTCTGAATTTTTTTTGGGTGCAATAATCAGTTCTGAATTAATCAAACAAACTTTAGCAAGATATATGATAAAAAAAAATTATATAACCAGTTTCAAATTAATTAATAAAATATTTTGAACTAATTATATTTAATGAATAATTAATTCCTTGCATTAATATATTAATTTTATCATTTTAAAAATAAGCTTACAATATATATTGCAAAATAAAATTCATGCATAATTATTGGTTAGACTTGAGGTGTGTTTGTGATAGGTGAAAAAAATAGATCATTTCAATAATTAATTATTGTTATAATGGATTATAATAGAATCCATTCATGTTTGGATAAATTGATTGAAACGTGGTTTGAAAATGATTAATTTTATTTGAATGTAATTAAAAATTAATCTAATCTATTTATTATTTATTCTAAGAGAAGGTTTTGTCATATTGTTAGATGTCACTTGACAATTCATATTAATTTTACATTTAATTATATTAAATAAAAAAATATTTTTAACAAATTAATCTATTCAATTTTTAAAATGATTTTAATATTATTATTAAAATTATTTATCTATATTTACTAACATAATTAGTTATAAATTTAAATATCATGATTCTCCTGTTAATATATTCATGTTTTCTCCTTTCATTCCATCCATTTTTTCTTCATCTTTTATTCTCCTCTTTTTATGCATTCTTTTCTATTTTTATTTTTTTTGCTTCTATTTTTCTTTTCCCTTTTCTTATATGATCTTTTTTTTATTTATCATTTAATTATTTCATTTTTTTTGTTTTTTAGGTTGTCTGTATATTCATTTTTTCTTCCTTTATACTACCAATTTATCACTGATTGGACCACGATTTCTTATTTTTTCAATTGCATTGTGTGTTTTTCTTTTTTTTTTTCTCCTATATATATATTTTTTCTAATTTATATTTTGCATTCTTTTTTCTTTTTGTTTTAACAAGAATTCCAAATTCCTAAAGTCTAATGATGGACATCTTACGCAACAATAATGACAAAGCTTACCAATGACTATTGTTTACATGTTTCATTTTATGAGTTATCAACCATCACTCTATCAACAATTGAGATATTGAGAGATCTTTTGCTAATTTGATTTCGTTTTAAGTTTATAATGTTTACCAATATAATTATGTTAAAATTATAATGTTTATTATTTTAGATTATTGTAATTGTTTTAAGATTATAATATTTGATCATTTGTTATCATTTTTATTTCGTTTAGGGTTATCATTTTTATTTTTCATGATTTTCAAATTTATCCCATTAGTTATTATTGTAATTATTTTATGAATATAACAAGTTTAAATGAATTTAAATTTAAATAAATATCAATTTAAATTTAAATCAATTATTTGGTATTAATTTATTTTTTTTAACTATATTTTTTAAAAAAATTATTAATTTGAGATCTTCAATTTTAAAAAGCAATTATGGTTTTTAAATAGAAGTTAATAAAAAAAAACCAAAAAAGTGCAGTTAGATAATTTAAATTGATTAATCTAATTATTTTAAAATTATAATGTTTGTTATTATCTTAAGATTATTGTAATTATTTTAAGATTATAACATTTGTTCTTTGGTTAGTTTGATTTCGTTCAGGGTTATAATTTTTATTTTATATTATTTTCAATAAACTTTATCATCTAATTTAAATAAAAAATTATTTTCAAATTTGTCCCGTTGTTATTATTTTATGACGCTTTTAAATTATTATTGTAATTATCTTATGAATATAACAAATTTAAAGATTAAATGTAACAAGTCTAAATGAATTTAAATGTAAATAAATATCAATTTAAATTTAAATAAATTATTTGGTATTAGTTTTATTTTTTTAACTACATTTTTTTTTAAAAAAAATATTAGTTTGAGATCTTAAAATTTAAAAAGAAATTGTGGTTTTTAAATAATAGTTTATAAAAATACAAAAAAAATTTTGAAAAAGTGTAATGAGTAGTTTAAATTGAATAATGTAATTATCTTAAAATTATAATGTTTTTTTTATTATCTTAGGATTATTGTAATTGTTTTAAGATTATAATACTTGTTCTTTTATTAGTTTGATTTTGTTTAGGGTTATAATTTTTATTTTATATTATTTTCAATAAACTTTATCATCTAATGTATTGTTTTAAAAAAATTAAATTATATAACAATCATTAAAATAATATCTCGTTGCCGATAAAAAAAAATATATCCCATGTTTAGCAAGGGTGACTACACTAATTTTTTTTTTTTTTTTTTATAGTAAAAGAGTGTAAAGAGGAATGCCATGAAAATTTAAAAAAAATGATAATTTTAAAAATATGAAGAAACAGGAGTAATGTTTTACACATTTTAAAAATATTGAAAAACAAGATAAATGTCTTGAAAATGTAGAAAAAAATATAAAAAAAAAATGAAAAGCAAGAATAGTGTTTTGAAATTTTTTAAAAAATTGAAAAAAAAAGAGTAATGTTTTGAAAATTTGAAAAAAATCATAATTTTTAAATATGAAAAAAAAGAATAATGTTTTGAAATTTTGTAAAAAAAATGTAATTTTTGAAATATGTAAAAACAAGAAAATGTCCAAAAATTTTTTTAAAAAAATTGAAATAATAAGAGTAATGTATTATAATTAATTTTTTTTAACAATATCAAAAAACAAGAAGAATATCTTAAAAAATGAAAATTTTAAAATACTAAAAAACAAAGATGAATGTCTTGCCAATTTGAAAAATAAATGAAAATTTTTAAAATATGAAAAAACAAGAATAATGTTTTAAAAAATTGAAAAATATATATAAAAAAAACAAGAGTAATGTCTTGAAAATTTGAAAGAAATGAACTTTTATAATATGAAAAAACAAAAATAATTTCTAGAAAATTTGAAAAATAAGAAAATTGAAAAATATGAAAAGCAAGAATAATGTCTGGAAAAAAAAACAATTTTTTAAAAAATTGAAAAAATAAGATTAATGTCTTAAAAAAATATTTGAGAATTTGAAAAATATGCAAAAAATGAATAAGGTCTTGAAGGATTGAAAAAAAGTAAAAAAAAAAAAAAGAATGATATTTTGATTTAGGGTTTCTAAGAATTTAGGAATTCATAAATTTCATAAATAAAACCCTAAAGATTTAGGGATTCATAAATGGAAATCTAAGAATTTAAGACTTTTATTATGAATCCCTAAATTTCATAAATGAAACACTAAAGATGTAAGGTTTTATAAATAAAATATTAAATATTAGTTTAGGATTTCAAAAATGAAACTCTAAATTTCATAAATGAAATCTTAAGGATTTTGGTTTTCATAAATAAAACCATAAATCCTAAACAATGAAATCCTAAGTTCACATTTGGGGTTTCATAAATTAAATCCCAAGGATTAGGGTTTCATAGATGAAAACCTTATAATTTATGGTTTCATTTATGAAACCTTAAATTTCATAAATGAAATCTTAAGCATTTGGGGTTTCATAAATGAAACACTAAATCCTAAACAACGAAACCTTAAGTTATAATTTAGATTTTAATAATTAAATCCTAAAGATTTAGGATTTCATAAATGAAAACCTAATAATTTATGATTTCATAAATGAAATCTTAAATTTCATAAATGAAACCCAAAGCATTTCTAGTTTCATAAAGTAAACTGTAAATCTTAAACCATATAACCTAAAATCCTAATTTTGGGCTTTGAAAATTAAACCCTAAAGATTTGGGGTTTCATAAATGAAACCATAAATTTAGGGTTTAATGAATAAATCCCTCAGAATTTAAAGTTTCATTTACAAAACCTTAAATTTCATAAGTGAAACCTTATATCATCAACTATGAAACCCTAAATTATTTAGGGTTTCATAAATGAAACCATACGAATTTAAAGATTCATAAATGGAAATACAAGAATTTAAGGTTTCTATTATGAAACCCTGAATTTTAAAAGAGAAACCTTAAATCTTAATTTAGAGTTTCATAAATGAAAATCTAGGGATTTGAGGTTTCATAAATAAACCATAAATCCTAAACAATGAAACCCCAAGTCCTATTTTAATGTTTCAAATATCAAACCCTAAAGATTGAGGTTTTATAAATGAAAACCTTATAAATTATAGTTTCATTTAAGAAATCATAAATTTTATAAATGAAACCCAAAGCATTTTGTGTTTCTAATTAATGATTTTAATAATTAAACCCTAAAGATCTAGGGTTTCAAAAATTAAAACCAAATAATTTATGGTCTCATTTATGAAACCTTAAATTTCATAAATGAAACCTTAAGCATTTCTAGTTTCATAAATGAAACACTAAATCATAAATCATATAACCTCAAATCCAAATTTTGGGATTTAAAAATTAAACCCAAAAGATTTAGGGTTTCATAAATGAAACAAAAAATATTCAAGGTTCGATGAATGAATCCCTTAGAATATAAATTTTCATTTACAAAACCATAAATTTCATAAATGAAACCCTATTTCATAAACTGTGAAACCTTAATTCCTAATTTAATGTTTCATAAATTAAACCCTAAAATTTAGGGATTAATAAATGAAACCTTAAGAATTTAGGGATTCATAAATTGAAAAATAAGAATTTAGGTTTTCTATTACGAAACCCTTAATTTCATAAATGAAACCTTGAGGATTAGGGTTTCATAAATAAATGAAATCTTAAATCCTAAATCATATAACCTTCAATCACAATTTAGGGTTCTAAAGACTAAACCCTAAAGATTTAAGGTTTTAGAAACGAAGTCATAAATATTTTGAATTTCATAAATGAAACAATAAATATTTAGGGTTGGATGAAAAAATATCTAAGAATTTAAATTTTCATTTACAAAACCCTAAATTTCATAAATGAAATCTTATATCATAAACTATGAAACTTTAAATCCTAATTTAGGATTTCATAAATTAAACCTTAAAATTTAGGATTTCATAAATGAAACAGTAAGAATTTAGGGGTCCATAAGTAGAAATATAAGAATTTAGGGTTTTTATTTTGAAATCTTAAATTTCATAAATGAAATCTTAAAAATTTAGGATTCCATTAATGAAACCATAAAGATTAGAGTTTTATAAACGAAACCCTAAATATTATGATTTTATAAATGAAAACCTAATAATTTATAGTTTCATTTATGGAACCTTAAATTTCATAATTGAAACCTAAAGCATTGTGTTTCATAAATAAAACACTAAATCCTAAACAACGAAACCTTAAGTTCTAATTATGATTTTAATAAATAAACCTTAAATATATATGGTTTCATAAATGAGACCATAAATCCTAAACCATATAACCTCAAATCCCAATTTAGGGTTTTAAAAATTAAATCCTAAAGATTTAGGATTTCATAAATGAAACTATAAATATTTAAAGATATTATAAATGAAACAATAAATATTTAGGGTTCGATGAATGAATCCCTCACAATTTAAAGTTTCAATTCTAAAACCCTAAATTTCATAAATGAAACCCAATATCATAAACTATGAAACCTTAAATCCTAATTTAGGGTTTCATAAATTCAAACCCTAAAATCTAGGATTTCATAAAGGAAACCCTAATAATGTAGGAGTCCATAAATGGAAATATAAAAATTTAGGGTTTTTATTCCGAAATCTTAAATTTCATAAATGAAACTCTAAAAATTTGGGGTTACATAAATGAAACCTTGAAGATTAGGATTTCATAAATGAAAATTTAATAATTTGTGGTTTCATTTATGAAACATTAAATTTCATAAATGAAACCCAAAGCATTTTGTGTTTCATAAATCAAACACTAAATCCTAAACATAAAAACCTAAGTTCTAATTTATGATTTTAATAATTAAAACATAGAGATCAAGGGTTTCATAAATTAAAACCAAATAATTTATGGTCTCATTTATGAAACCTTAAATTTCATAAATAAAACCCTAAGCATTCCTAGTTTCATAAATGAAATTTTAAATCTTAAACTAAATAACCTTAAATCCCAATTTAGGTTTTTAAAAATTAAACTCTAAAGATACAAGGTTCCATAAATGAAACCATAAATATTAAGGATTTGACGAATGAATCCCTCAGAATTTAAATTATCATTTATGAAATCTCAAATGTCATAAATGAAACCCTATATAATAAATTATGAAAAATTAAACCCTAATTTAAGGATTCATAAATTAATTCCTAAAATGTAGGGTTTTCATTTATGAAACCCTAAATTTCATAAATGAAACCCTATGCATTTGGGTTTCATATATAAAACATTAAATCCTAAACAACAAAATCCTAAATTCTAATTTAGGATTTTAAGAATTCAACCCTAAAAATTTAGGGTTTTGATATATAAAAACCTAATAATATATGGTCTCACTTAAGAAACTTTAAATTTCATAAATGATACTATAAAATTTAGGGTTTCATAAATTAATACCTAATATTTAAGGTTTCATAAATGAAACCCTAAGAATTTAAGGATTCTTAAATGGAAATATAAGAATTTAAGTTTTCTATTCTGAAACCTTAAATTTCATAAATGAAACTTTAAAGATTTGGGGTTTCATAAAACCATAAATCCTAAATAGTGAAACCCAAAGTCCTAATTTAAGGTTTCATATATGAAACCCTAAAGATTAGGGTTTCATAAATGAAACATTAAATAAAAAAACAACCAAACCCTAAGTTCTAATTTAGGATTTTAATAATTAAACCATGAAGATTAAGGGTTTTATAAATTAAAACCTACTAATTTGTGGTCTCATTTATGAAACATTATATTTCATAAATGAAACCCTAAGCATTTATAGTTTTATAAATGAAAACATAAATCCTAAACAATATAATCTTAAATCCCAATTTAGGGTTTTAAAAATTAAACCCTAAAGAATTAGGGTTTTAAAAATGAAACCATAAATATTTAAGGTTTGATAAATGAATCCCCTAGAATTTATATTTTCATTTATGAAACCCTAAATTTCATAAATGAAACCCTTTATCATAAACTGTGAAACCTTAAATCCTAATTGAAAGTTTCATAAATTAAACCCTAATTAGGGATTAATAAATGAAACCTTAAGAATTTAAGGATTCATAAATTGAAAAATAAGAATTTAGGGTTTCCATTATGAAACACTCAATTTAATAAATGAAACCCTAAAGATTTAGGATTTCATAAATAAAATCATAAATCTGAAATAGTGAAACCCTGAGTCTTAATTAAAGGATTCATATATGAAACCCTAAAGATTTGGGTTTCATAAATGAAACCCTAACCATTTAAGGTTTCATAAATAAAACACTAAATCCTAAACAATGAAACAGTAAGTTCTAATTTTAGGATTATAATAATTAAATCCTAAAGATTTAAGGTTTCATAAAGGAAAACCTAATAATTTATGGTATCATTTATGAAACCTTAAATTGCATAAATGAAACCCTAAGCATTTATAGTTTCATAAATTAAACCTTAAATCCTAAGTCATATAACCTTAAACTACAATTTAGGGTTTTCAAAATTAAACCTAAAAGATTTAGGGTCTCATAAATGAAAACATAAATATTTTGGGTTTCATAAATGAAACAATAAATATTTAAGGTTTGAAGAATGAATCCCTTTGAATTTAAATTTTCATTTATGAATCCTTAAATCTCATAAATGAACCCCTATATCATAAACTATGAAACCTTAAATCCTAGTTTAGGGTTTCATAACTTAAACCCTAAAATTTAGGATTTCTATTTTGAAATCTTAAATTTCTTAAATGAAATCCTAAAGATTTGGGGTTCCATAAATGAAACCCTAAACATTATGGTTTCATAAATCACAACCTAATAATTTATGGTTTCATTTATTAAATATTAAATTTCATAAATGAAACCCAAAGCATTTTGTGTTTCATAAATAAAACACTAAATCCTAAACAATGAAACTCTAAGTTCTAATTTATGATTTTAATAATTAAGCCCTAAAGATCAAGGGTTTTATAAATTAAAACCTAATAATTTATGGTCTCGTTTATGAAAACTTAAATTTGATAAATAAACCCTAAGGATTTTTAGTTTCATTATGAAACCCTAAATCCTAAACTATATAACCTTAAATCCCAAATTTAGGATTTTTAAAAATTAAACACTAAAGATTTAAGGTTTTATAAATGATACCATAAATATTTAGGTTTAAAAAATGAAACAATAAATATTTATGGTTTGATGAATGAATACCTCAAAATTTAAATTTTCATTTAGGAAACTATAAATTATATAAATGAAACCCTTTATCATAAACTATGAAACTTAAAATCCTAATTTAGGGTTTCATAAATTAATTCCTAAAATGTAGGGTTTCATAAATAAAACCCTAAAAATTTAGCCATTCATAATTGGAAATATAAGAATTTAAGGTTTCTATTATGCAATCCTAAATTTCATAAATGAAACCTTAAAGATTTGGGATTTTCTTAAATGAAACCCTAAATTTCATAAATGAATCCTTAAGAATTTAGGGTTTCATAAATAAAACCATAAATCCAAAACAACGAAACCCTAGATCTTAAACAACGAAACCCTAAGTTCTAGTTTAAGATTTTAAGAAATAAACCCTAAAGATTTAAGGTTTTATAAATCAAACCTAATAGTTTATTAGGGTTTCATAAATGAAAACCTTATAATTTATTATTTCATTTATGAAACCTTAAATTTCATAAATGAAACCCTAAGCATTTGAGATTTCATTAATAAAACACAAAAACCTAAACAACGAAACCCTAAGTTCTAATTTAGGATTTTCAGAATTAAACCTTAAAGATTTAGGGTTTCATAAATGAAAAGCTAATAGTTTATGGTCTCATTTATGAAACCTTACATTTCATAAATGAAACCTTAACCATTTCTAGTTTCATAATTGAAACCCTAAATTCTAAACCATATAACCCTAAATCTTAATTTAGGGTTTTAAAAATTAAATCCTAAAGATATATGGTTTCATCAATGAAACCATAAATATTAAATGAAACCTTAAATATATGGGTTTGATGAATGAATCATTCAAAATTTAAATTTTCATTTTCGAAAACCTAAATTTCATAAATGAAACCCTATATCATAAACTATGAAATCCTAAATCTTAATTTAGGGTTTCATAAATTAAACCCTAAAATTTAAGGTTTCATAAATTAAATTGTAAGAATTTAAGAATTCATAAATGGAAATATAAGAATTTAGGGTTTCTATTATGAAACCTTAAATTACATAAATGAAACCATAAAGATTTGGGGTTTCATAAATAAAACCATAAATACTAAACAATGAAACTTTAAGCCCTAATTTAAAGTTTCATAAATGAAACCCTAAATTAGATGAGATCTTAAATCCTAAATCATGTAACCTTAAATCCTAATTTAGGCTTTTAAAAATTAAACCCTAAAGATTTAGGATTTTATTAATAAAACCATAAATATTTAATGTTTGATAAATGAAACCGCAAAATTTAATGTTTTATTTATAGAGCCCTAAATTTCATAAATGAAACCCTAAGTTTCATAAATGATACCCAAAGGATTTGAGGTTTCATAAATAAAATCTTAAATCCTAAACAACGAAACCTTAAGTCCTAATTTTAGGTTTCATAAATTAATCTCTAAAGATTAGGGTGTCATAAATGAAAACATAATAGTTCATAAATGAAACCTTAAACATTTGTAGTTTCATAAATGAAACCCTAAATCTTAAACCATGAAACCTTATATCCTAATTTTGGCTTTTAAAAATTAAACACTAAAGATTTAGTGTTTGATAAATGAAACCCTAAATATTTAGGATTTAATAATGAAACCTTCAGAATTTAAGGATTCATTTACGAAACTTTCAGTTTCATAAATGAAACTATAAATCATAAACTAAGAAACCCTAAATTATAATTCGGGGTTTCATAAATTAAACCCTAAACATTTAGGATTTCATAAATGAAACCATAAGAATTTAAGAATTCATAAGTGTAAATCTAAGAATTTAGGGTTTCTATTATGAAACCCTAAATTTTATAAATGAAATCCTAAAGATTGGGGTTTCATAAATGAAATCTTAAGGATTTGGGATTTCATAAATAAAACCCCAAATCATAAACAATGAAACCCTGAATCTTAATTTAGGATTTTATAAATTAAACCCTAATGATTTATGGTTTCATAAATTAAACCCTACACGTTAAATCCTAAAACATAAGTATTTAAGGTTTCATAAATTAAACTTTATGAATATAAGGTTTCTAAAATTAAACCCTAAAAATTAAGGGTTTCATAAATAAAACTTACTTTAAGGTTTTATAAATGAAACCCTAAATACTAAAACATGAAATCTTAAATCCAAATTTCAGGTTTCATAATTTAAATCCTAAAGATTTAGGGTTTCAAAAGTTAAATTTTAAGGAATTAGGGTTTCATAAATGAAACCTTAAATTCTAACTTAAAGTTTCATAAATTGAATGCAATGGATTTAAAATTTTATAAATGAAACCTTAAGGAATAGATGTTTCATTTATGAAACCTTAAATTTCACAAATGAAACCTTATGGACTTAAGGTTACATAAATAAAATCATAAATCATGAAACCTTAAATTTTAATTTGAGATTTCATGAATTAAACCCTAATGATTTAAGATTTCAAAAATTAAACTTTAAAGATTTAAAGTTTCATTATGAAATCGTAAAATTCAATTGATGAAACCCTAAGGAATTAAGCCTTCATAAATAAAACCTTAAATCCTAAACCTTAAAATCATAAATCCCAATTTATGGTTTCATAATGAAACCTTAAATCCTATTTAGGATTTTATAAATGAAATCTCAAACCATGAAATCTTGAATTTTAATTTAAAGTTTCATAAATTAAATCATAATGATTTAAGGTATCATAATTTAAATCCTGAGAATTTATGTTTCATTTATTAAACCCTACCTAAGGATTTAAGGTTTAATTTTAGTATTTCATAAATTAAACCCTAAAAAATTAGGGTTTCGTTAAATGAAACCATAGATCTTAATTTAAGATTTTATAAAGTAAATCTTAAATCATAAACCATGAAACCTTAAATCCCAAATGAACCTTTAAATTGTAAACCATGAAATCATAAATCCTAGTGAAACCTTAAATCCTAAAATGTAGAATGAAACCTTAACTCATAAACCATAAAGTGAAACATTAAATCTTAAACTATGAAACCATAAATCTTAATGAAACCCTAACTCATAATCCATGAAATGAAACTTTAAATCATAAACTATGAAATCCTAAATCATAAATCACGAAATATTAAATCTTAAACCATGAAACCATAAAACCATAAACCATGCAACATGAAACTTTTAAATCTTACAACAATAACCCTAGACCTTAAATAATAAACCCTGAGACATTGGATCCTAAAACTAAACCATAAACCCTAAAACTCTAAACTTTAAATCATAAAACCCCAAATCCTAAAACCAAAAATCTTAAAATCCTAAATTATAAACCCTAGACACCAACCATTATCCATGAAAAAACACCAAGCCTTAAAGCCTAAAAGCTTAAAACATTGAACCAAAAAAACACTAAACATTGAAACCTTAAAACCTTAAACCATGAAACCATAAACATTAAAACTTGGATTCCTAAAACCCCAAACCTTGAACCATAAAATCGTGAATCTTAAACCTTAAAACTTTAATCCATGCATGATAAATAAACCATAAACATAGAACTCTAAACCATGAAATCATAAATACAAAAATCTTAAACCCTAAGCCATAAACATAAACTCTAAACCCTAGATCTCAACCCTTTAACCATGAACCAAAAATATTAAATTTAAATATTGAAACCTTAAAACAACAAACATGAAATCCTAAACATTAGAGCATTAAATCTTAGAACCTAAACCATGAAGCCCTAAACTATTTAACCATGAACCAAGAACTATAAACCTTAAACCTTAAAACCTAAAACCTTAAAATAGTGAACATGAAACACTAAACTATGAAACCTTAAAACCTAACATATGTATCAATAAACCTTAAACCATGAAACTGTAAACATTTAAACTTAGAATCCTAAAATCCTAAACATCAAACGTTACTTAAGTGGTGAACATTAAACCTTAAAATTGTGAATCTTAAACCGTAAAACTCTAAACCATGTACGATAAACCATTAACACTAGCCCAAGTAGACCTATAACATAAACATTAAACATTAAATAGTCCACTATGAACCTTAAACCCTAAATCCTAAACAATAAACCTAAACCCATAAACCCATAACATATAAACCCTAGACAATAAACCATGCAACCATAAAATGTGAACAATAAACATTAAACCTTAGTCCATAAAACCAAAAATCATGATTTATGGTATAAGATTTGGGACTTATGATGTATAATTAATGGTTTATGGTTCATTATTTAGGGTTTATGGATTAATGTTTATGATTTATGATTTAAGGTTAATAGTTTATGATTTTATGCTTTAAGGTTTATGGTTTAAGATGTAGGGTTTCATGAACCCTAAACCATGAAATCGTAAATCTTGAAACCTTAAACCTTGAACCATAAATAATAAACCTTAACCCTTAACCCTTAAACAATAAACATTTTAACCCTAACCATGTATCCTTAAACCATACATCATTAATCATGACCCATAAAACCCTAGACCACAAATCTTGAACCATGAACAAAAAACACTGAACTTTAATCTCTAAAACCTTGAAAATGGTCTTAAACCATGAAACTCTAACACAGAAACCTTAAACCTTAAAACATAAGCCACAAAACCATAAATTCCGAAACTTGAAATCCTAAAGTTTTAAACCCCAAACCATATAACCATAAAAACCTAAAACATGAACATTGAACCATAAACCCTAAACACTAAATCATAAGCTTAAAACCATAAATAGTAACCTATAAACCATAAATCCTTAACCATAATTATAAAACCCTAAATTATAAAACAATAAACACTAGATCATAAGCCTTGGACACTAAAGCATGAACCTTAACCCTAAAAGCATACCGCCTTAAAACAATAAACCACAAACCTTAAATTAAAAATTGTGAAACCTTAAAACTATAAATTATGAAACCCTAAACCTTAAATCATAAATCATAAATCCAAAACTTTGAACTCTAAACCATAAACCCAAAATATTAAATCATAAATCATGAATCTTAAATCTTAAAACAATGAGTCATAAACTATGAAATCTTAAACCTTAAATTGCGAAACCATAAATCCTGAAATTTGGAACCCTACACCCTAAACATTGACACTTTATTTAGTTTTATATACATTATGACTTACTTCTATTAATATATACTTTTTTTTATATGCCAAGATAAATTTTATATATATATATATATATATATATATATATATATATATAGCAATATAAGAACAAGGATCATAATAAATAACCCATCATATGAAAGAATGTATTGATTAAAGATAATGTCATTCCGTAACCTCCAAATTGACCACATAACAGCCACCCAAATTATGTTCCAAACCTTTAAAGAATTTCTACCTTTGACAAGGCCAGAATGATACCAGTAGTGTGCCTCTACTGATCCAGGCATAACAGATACCAGATTAAGCCAAGTGTAGCACCAGTTCCAAATTCTATGCACAACATAGCATGAGAGAAAAAGACGATCATTGTTTTCCATAAATCTGTTGCATAATACACAAACCCCATCTTGAATAATCACATTTCTACGAGCTAAATTATTTCTTGTTGGCAATCTATCCAAGCATAGACGCCAAATAAAGTGAAGAAGTGAAGGTGCCCGAATTTGCTAAATCACTTTCAGCAAGATATTACAGTTTGAACCTTGTGACTGAAAATGTACATTGTATGCAAAGGATACAGAGTAGCTACAAGAAGGATCAGATTTCCATAGCCAATAATCAGGGGTATCTTATGTCAATCAATTCCCAATCAACCATTCCCGACGCCATCTAAAATCCCAAATCCATGTATTATCCACCCAATCCCCCATATTCCCAATAACCATGTCCTTTTGGTTAGAGTTAAGGAATAATCTTGGGAATACAACGGAGAGCTTCCCAGAACCCACCAATTCCTGATCTATTAACATATACTTATATTAAGTTTAAAAATAATTGATAAATATTTTTAAAATATAATAATATAAAAATATAGATTGTAAAATCAATATTCAGAGATATGTATTTAAATTTTTTTATGATTTTAAGAGATTTTATAACAAAGAAAAGTGTTTTTTAGTGACAACGTGCAAACAATTTGGGAAGTGAAGAAACATGGACGGGAGGGTATCCCTGGCTTTGTGAAATCAACAACCTATTAACATGTTAATGTGGGCCCACCTTTGAGATATCATGAACATGAGTGCCAGCATATGATATGAATATTAAAACATTATGATAGGATTAAGAACACAAGTTACAAAACTCTGACGATTGATGGTGTTCACGTCATAAAATATAGTACTATATTACTTCAATATATTTGTAATATACATATATTTGTAAATATGAATTTCACTTAAGCCTTACTTTATATTTTAGGTTCTTATATAGATTCTGCTATCTTATCACTATCTTAGAAATTGTACATGGAATATTTCCTTCAAATCCCATGACTTTCTTGTGAACGTTCTTCTCTATCTATTTATCTCTTTAAGCAGATTGCCTAATTAATCTTTAGTTTTTTAATGGGTTAGATGCAACACTTCTCATCAATATTTTATTTTATTAATTTTATAATTAATATCAATATAATGTCTATATTTCATTATAATTTGTCAACAAAAAAAAAATACACATAAAAATGTTTCATTTAATTCAAATGTGGATAAAAGGTCCAAGTATGATTGATCAGTATAAATACTCTACTCAAATTCTATATAAAAAAAAAATTCTACTCATTATCATTCCAACGTAAGAGTGTTGATCAAATAACATTAAATATACTTATAAATACATTCAGAATATCAATTAAGAAACATAAAAAAAAAAGCCTATTAAATATTTTTGTATTCTAATATAATAAATAATTATTTTTAATAACAAAAATATTTTTACTCCTCTCTAATTAATACCCCTTGAAACTAAATATAACATTTATCATATTTTTAGTGAATTAAAAATAAACATTAAATGACTTTTATATATTTTTTACATAAAAGAAGTTTTTTTTAGCATTTTTTTTAATTCTTTAATTAATGCTCTTCAGACATTATTCAGAAACGTAGATGGAAACAAACAAAAAAGAAACTACTTCCACATGTCCGAATTTTGTGTTTTAATTACAGCTTTGATTCTGTTTTGTTTTTTCTTTTGGCTAGAAATTGTCTTTTGAAAGTTCCAAAGAGTAGGTGGAATGATAAGCATACTTTTCTCCCGTACAAACCGCGACTCTGTTCCTCTCTTGACCTCTATATATATAACATAACAAACCATCCTCTTCCTCAGATCTCAACTCAAACTATTTGCTTTTATTTTTTGGTGAAAAAAGTGTTTGCTCCTTTTGCTGTTGTACAAGGTTTGTTATTAATTTCCTTTGATCCAAACCTTATAGTATATGATATCCTTTTCTTTTATTAATGTTTAGCATTGTTTTCATGCATCAAGTTATCATCATATTCCTGTTTGAGTTTCATGTTATTCTTGCCTTTTGGGGTGGATTCATATGTGCAAATAATTAGTCTCTAATCTATGTATGACTCTATATATATTACCACTTATTTATGTTTGGTAAACTTTTAACATATCATGAAATGCTAACTATGTTCATGATGATCATGTTGTGATGGACCATGACTTATATATGAAGATGAGTGATGAGCCAGCTGTTGAAGAAGCTAAAGAAAACCGTCCAGTTCCGCGCTTAAATGAAAGGATTCTCTCATCTTTGTCTAGGAGATCAGTTGCTGCTCACCCTTGGCATGATCTTGAAATTGGTGCTGTTTTTTCACTATGTTGCTTCATTGCCATTTATTTACTTTTAACAGTGAATGACTTAAATCATGTTGCTATAATATCACCTTGTGGCTATGCCAAAACAATGATTAGTTTGATCTTGCCCCACCAAAAGAAAAAAAGTTGTTGATGTTCTTATGTTTCATGTGCAGGACCTGGAGCGCCTATGATTTTCAATTGTGTAAGTTCTGATTCTAATGGTTGCTTCATTTTTTTACAATAATGCTATTATTTTCTATTTTTACTTTAGAAAAACTCCTGGGTGTAAGTGTGTAACCAATGCACTGGACTATTGTATCTGTCAAAATTGGATTCTATTATTAATACTAGGTTAGTGGTTACACAATAGATGCAGCCTTTACTTTTACATAGAAGAAGCACAAAATAGACATTAATTACAATTATAAGTCCTAACAATCCATAATTTATGGGAAGCAGCCTTATTGTCTTTTGGGACACAATTTCCTAACTTAACTAACATAATGCAAATCAGCCATGCTAGGAGCATGTGAATCACATATTACTTATCAAAGTGGAAATAACACTGGTTGATATAGATTCCTGAACTTGATAAGTGTCATAATCCTATTACTCTTAACAAACTTACACTCTTGAAGAATTTTCTGATTCTATAATATAACATTTTGAAATCTTCGTTCTTTATCTTTTCCAAGTAGCAATATTCAGGCAAAACTGTCACTCCATTCTTGACCAAAAAGTTCCTACTATGTATGTCATTTATGCTTGTTCAATGCTTACTTGTTTAGTTACTATTTGCAGGTTGTGGAGATCACTAAGGGAAGCAAGGTCAAATACGAACTTGACAAAAAGACTGGATTAATTAAGGTATGAACCAATTGCTTCTGAGTATCTAGTGCTATAATCTGAAAAAGATTTTACAGAGAAATCTCTTCAAGATGATACTATGAACGTTATTTCTACAAGTCTTGTGGATTTTCAAATCTTCTGACTTTTGCATCACTAGTATAATATCCTTCTTACATTCTAAATAACGTTCAGGTTGATCGGATTTTGTACTCATCAGTTGTTTATCCTCATAACTATGGTTTCGTCCCAAGAACTTTATGTGAAGACAATGATCCAATGGATGTCTTGGTTCTCATGCAGGTAAATTCTTACCATTTTAAACTCATCCAACTTATACAGGAGGCCTTAATGTATAATAAAACTAAAATTTGGCACGGTTCTCTCTTCATCAGCAGTAAATTAAAATCATCCTAATACATCAACTTTGAATCCTCCATTCAAAAGATGGTGCCAAGTAAACTCAAATGCTGCATTAGCCATATTACCTTAAACACCTTTTTAGCTTAGTAATAAATCTGATGAGTGTGTTTGAGTTATATATCAACAAGGTTATCCATTAGTAAATTTAGTGAATTATTAACATGGCAGGAGCCAGTTCTTCCTGGTTGTTTCCTACGAGCCAGGGCCATAGGATTGATGCCTATGATTGACCAGGTATATTCTTTTGGCTCTTTAGCTCTGATAAAACAATTAACATTTTGATCCAACTATTTAAACAGTAATAACAAGTTTGCCCTATTGACACAGGGAGAGAAGGATGATAAAATTATTGCAGTATGTGCTGATGATCCAGAATATAAGCACTATACTGACTTGAAAGAACTTCCACCTCATCGCCTCATGGAAATCCGGCGCTTCTTTGAAGATTGTATCCTTAAAAACCTCATTCCAATAACTTGATACCTAAGTTTCTTTAAGATTAGCTTACATTTTCATTAAAAAACGAGTGCATTTCTTAACATGTTGATCAGACAAGAAGAATGAGAACAAGGAGGTAGCAGTTAATGAATTTCTACCTGCATCCACTGCTATTGAAGCCATCCAGCACTCAATGTCAGTATCTAATTATCTATAGAACACCTAGTTTATTTCTTTTTTAAACTCTAGTTTCTTGTTCAAATTGGCTTTTAGAGACACACTTTATGGCCAATAAGATAATATTGGAATACCAAAAGAGAAAAAGGTTGATGCATTGACATTGTAAAATAGACATTATCAATCAATCACAATCTTCTATTTATTGACTTTTATAAAATTATTTTAAAAGTCATGTAAATAAGTTGTGATTTAACAACCCTGTAAAATTATTCCTCTACCATGATAAACATAAAAACTGCAGTGCAATCTGCATAATTTCACCTCACTGTTATATCTTTGTCTCTGATTTGTTGCAGGGATCTTTATGCGGAGTATATTCTGCATACCTTGAGGCGATAGACAAGAATACTATTCTCTTCAAATCAGAATAAGCTGCACTCTAGATGGTTTTTGAAATATATTTTTATTGAAGAACATTTATATTGTATTTTGAGTTGGATAGTGTAACACTTGTTTGTTTTACTAGGTGAAGAAAATCCATAAACTGTAATGCCTTATGTAGAATCACAGTTGATTGATATTTATTCAGTTTTCAATTAATACACTTTGGTGTTTTATTAGTTTTGATTTTGCACGCTGTTGTAACCTTCATTCTGAACTCTTGCCCAAATTAAAGGCATGATTCTGAAAAGGCCCATGTTATTGACATCTCATTTTTCTTTTCCTATCCACCATTTTTTTTGTCGTTGCAAAATTCCTATTCTATTCCTCTTTGCACCTCTCTCTCCCTTCTCCAAGCACCCTTCATCCTCAATACCTCACCTTCTTAACTCCACCTCCTCATCGCTTTCTCTTTTACAAGCATTGCTCTATCTTGTCCTTCATTGCCTTCTCCAAGTGACTTTTCACACCTCTAATACTTTTTTGACAATGTTTTTTTGTGTCACCAGTTAGACAAAAAAATTAGTTTTAATTATGATTCTGTATCTTGACCATATTTTGTCAAGATACTCAATGGAAACTAATTTCCATCAAAAATATTTTTATAAAGAAAATTATTAAAAAAAAACAAACTGATGGTGCAAAGATCAAACAACAAAGTGTCAATAATGAGGGCCTTCTAAATATTCAGTAACAATTAGTTCTGGGCCTACATTTTGTTAGCAGATGCTTTTCCGAAAAAATATTTCTGACCTAGGGAAGTGGAGAAACAAAATAGCTATATTGAAATTTGCATGAGTAGTATTGTTATGATATTTATTAATTCATATTATTACACCCACTACTTGCCTTATATTTTCCCTTGACACTACAAAAATAAAAATGACTGAGTTAAATTAGTCTATAATAAGAAAATAAATTATTAATACTGATATCGTGGATTATACTTAACAAAATGATACATCATATAATAGAGAAATATATTCTTATAAAAAATTAGTATATATTACCAATACATTAAATATCAGTACATTATGTTAAGTTTATTAGGCAGACCATAGACAATGTTAATGAAAGTAATTAAAATTGTGGCGTATATGATGTGGTGTGTGTATATATTATTTTTAAGAATCGAAAACAGTATAATAAAATTTATAACACTAATCTAATACAATAGTGTGTTTAAAGGATGAATTCAAAAAAATTTGTGATAAAATAATAGATTATTTTATCAGAAATTTCGTTCAATGTATAAGGGAACTAACACTTTGGAAGATGCCGTTCAATGTATGGTTCTTGCCGATTAAAGGAACTTTGCATTGGTTCTTGGTTTCTAGCTAGTTGGCAAAGAACTTCGCGTCAAAGTGAACATGAATTTGGTGGCTATGCCATATTGGAAGGACATTCAATTCAATTCAATTCATCACATGGCACATGTTAATGAAAGTGGTACTCAAATCCAAAAAGAAGAGAAAATGGTAGACGCACATAATAGGTAATATGTAATAAATTTATTTATAAACCTAAAATATAATTTATTTCAATTATATAAAAGTGAAAGTGAAATCTGTAAGTAGTGTAATAATTTTGAGAGTGCATGTGAATCACGCATTCAGATATCTTTGATGGCATAAAATAAAATGGGAATAAAGTCTGATAAGATCATCCGGTGGTCGGCGGTGTCCTTACCTAACTTCCATGCCTTGGATCAATTTCTATCCATACACCTAAGCATATACTGTACTATGAATCAATCTTCAGCAACAATACATACTCTTTCAGGTTTCATCAGCCAAACTAAAGCAACTTTTTTTTCTTTACACAACACCTTTTGTTGTTCATGTGCTCTGTTACAGTGACAATAATATTCTCCATCTGGAGGAAGTAAATAATATTTGCAAAGTCAAAATTCTTATCCTTTCATTTTGGTCACACGTACAACAGAGGCAACTTTTCACAAACTATGTGAAATGTGAATAGTCAATTAGTCACATTGATGTGGATGGATGGATATGTGTGTTTGGCATCTGAGATCTGAGCAACACACACCTCTTGCTTGCATCTGAGCACTACTTACTAATTCATATTCCTACATGCAATCAAAGTCTTCTTACCAACAAAATGTTTTCATGTGTAACTACACCCTGGGTCAATATGATATGATTGATTGAGACTCTTTAGTTGCTATTTATTTATTTATTTCAAGAGAATATATATATATATATATATATATATATATATATATATATATATATATAAATATAAAGGTATATCCTCCTATTATTCTTATAATATTTTATGGAGAGAGAGATTGATCCTTCAATTTTTTTTACATTTATAATTTTAATCTTCAACTTTTTGTTTTTGTTGATTAGTCTTACTTCCTCAATTTTTATTTTGTTTGCTTATATATTTTTTATTCTCCCAGTTACCCCTGTTTCATAACTTAATTTTCTAATCTTACCTTCAATCTTGTTTATCTTCTCCATCCATCCTCTTACCTCCTCTCGTATGACCTCCCCCAAAAAAAAAACCCCTCCCTTCTATCGAACACCCACCCACCCCCAAACGAACCCCATCCCCGTGAACCCAATCCCCTCCATCCTCTCTGTGAACCCCAACACAATCGAACCCCAACCTAAGCTTCAAGGTATCATTGGAAGTTTTGGACTAGCTAGTAGTGGGACTCGTGGGTGGGTTTTGTTGGTGATGGGGTCATGGGGTGCGGCTTGTTGGTGGTGGGGGTCGTGGGATGAGGCTCGTTGGTGGGGAGGGAGGAGTTTGTAGGTTGGGGGGTGGTGTTGAGGATTAAGGAGGGATAAGATTGGAAATTTAGGATTTAGGAAGAAAAATAAAAAATAAAAAATTATGTGCCACGTCATTTAAATGGTATCAACACTTAACGGCTTATTTGGACGAAATGAAAATAGAGGAATTAAGATCAATCAATAAAAAATTGAGGGACAAAAATCAGAAGAGGAACTAATTTCATACTTTATCCTTCTATATACTTCTAATTTGCTAGTCATTTTTTCTTTCTTTCTAAAAATCATTAAAAAAAAAAAAAGAAATTTTCTATTAGGACCCAAGGCAGAGGGCCTTATTCGTGTTGCCATAAACATAACCTTGATTAAGCACATATTTTCCGGTTTCTCGCTTTGCTAGTTTAAATATTAACTTAGACAATAAAATGTCTTAATAGATATCTATATTTTTTTAAATTATGCTTTTAAAAGAGATTAAAACATTGATAAAAAAAAAATCAAATATTCATAAAAAAAAAAAAGACATTAAAACTGTTAAAAAAATGTCTTGAAAATTTGAAAAAAAAAATATTAAAAATATGGAGAAAAAAGAATAATATCTTCAAAATTTCAAAAATGTAAAAATTTTAAAAATATAAAAAGAATAATATTTTGAAAATTTGAATAAAAAATGAAAAAAAAAAACAAAAATAATGTCTTAAAAATTTTAAGATATATTAAAAATGAAAGGAATGTCTTGAAATTTTTTACAAAATTAAAAATATGAAAAAAAAAACAAGACTAATGTCTTGAAAAATGAAAATTTTTAAAATATTAAAAAATACGAAAGAATGCTTTGAAAAAAATTTATGAAAATTTTTAAAATATTAAAAAAAGAATAATGTCTTGAAAATTTGAAAAAAAAAAAAAACAAAAGTAATGTCTTCAAAATTTGAAAAAAAAATTGTAATTTTTAAAATATATTAAAAAAATAAGAGAAATGTCATGAAAATTTGAAAAAAAAAAACAAGAGTAATTTTTTGAAAATTTTAAAAATAAAAAAAATCAAGAATAATGTCTTGAAAATTTTTAAATTATGAAAAAAAGAGTAATGTTTAAAAATTTTAAAATATATGAAAAACAAGAGTATTTTCTTGAAAAATTGAAAATTTAAAAAAATATTAAAAATAACAAGAATGTCTTAAAAATTTTTAAAAATAAAAATATGAAAAAATGTAATGTATTGAAAGATTAAAAAAATATTTTAAAAAAATGAAAAAACAAGAATATGACGTTGAAAATTTGAAAAAACAAAAGTAAAGTCTTGAAAATTTGAAAAAAAAAATATTAAAAAAATAAAAAATAAATAAAAGGAATGTTTTGAAAATTTTAAGAAATGAAAAAAAAAACCAAAATATTACCTTAAAAAATTTTAAAATATGAAAAAAATAAGAATATTGTCTTGAAAATTTGAAAAAAAAAATGAAAAAATAATAGTAATGTGTTGAAAATTTTAAAAATAAGAAAATTCAAGAATAATCTCTTGAAATTTTGAAAAAAAAATGGAAAAATAAGAGTAATATATTAAAAATTTTAAAACATTTGAAAAAAAACAAAAGTAATATCTTGAAAATTTAAAAATAAAAATAAAAATAAAAATTTAGAATATGAAAAAATAAGATTAATGTCTTGAAAATTAAAAATATGAAAAAATAAGGGCCTATTTGAAAGGCTTTTTAGTTTTTTTTTAAAAATTATTTTTAGAACAATTTTTAAAAAAAGAAATTTTGTTTGGTTTTTAAAAATTACTACTAGAGAAAATAAATTTAAAAGATGTGGAACTTGTGTATAAAAAAGATATGAGACTATGTGAGAAAGATAAGATGAAAGATGTGGAATTTGTTTGTAAAATGATTAACAAAAGATGTGAATTTCTATGAAAAGAGAAAATAAAAAAGTAAAACACAAAAAAACTATTTTGATTTTTTTGTTTTAAAAACTAAAATAGAAAACAATTTTTAAAAACAGTTTTAAAAAATTGATTAACTAAAATTTTTTTATAATTTTTAAAAACTGAAAACTGTTTTTAAAAATTGAAAGTAATTAAATAATATATTTCTAATTTTATTCAAATTAATTTAAAATCAATTAAATAATATCTAAGATATAAATTTTACATAAAAGTGATAGTTTTCATTAAGTTATCTTTGAGGAGTGCAAATCACTTTTTTCCAACAATCTCTTCTCAAATCATTTTTAAAAATTTGAAGATAATATATTATCTTCAAATTTTGTAAATAATCTTTTATTTTAATTTATGTGTGGAAATATAATATGTCGCAATATGAAGGGTGAATGTGATCTTCACTCATCTTTGAGATATAGTTACCTAAAAAAAATAATCTTTGAGATAGTTAGGTACCAATTTGCGCATGATATATATATATGTCCCATATGTGATGAATCATGATCTACATTGCGGGCCAAAATTAATTAAAGAAAGAAAATTGTTGAGTGCAATAATTTATATATTTAAAGGGTCACATCTGGGTATGGCATTATTATACGCATCTGTTGGACCACCATTATCTGACATAGGAGTTTTCGACCATTATACATATGAATATTATTCTCTCTAGAAAATTCATAATAGGACGGCAACAACAAAAGGAGCAGTATCTAGTTAGATAGCTAGGCACATATATATATAATTGATGTTTGATAACATCCAACCTTAGAATAGATGCATCTGATTATTTTGCAAATTCATTCTGTTAAACTAATACCAGTTTAAAGATAGATAAATTCTCCAACAAACACTAATAATTACATTTTGTAAGATTCTTGAAATTGTATATACATCCAATATAATCACCAAGATTTGGTTCCACATGTTTTGAATGTGATTTTAAGAAGCTTAATTATAGCTTTCACTGATCAGACGTATAGTACGTACGTGATTCCTTGTTTTTCAATAATGGACTTTCAAACATGCTAGTATTTAATCTTTAACAGCATAGCACGTACGGTTAAATTAATGAGAAGCAATACATATAGTTTAGAATTGCATTGCATAGAAGAACTTGGGCACTTTCCACCTACATTTGCGCCAATACAAGTGAAGACAGTGACGGACACACACATAGCTGTAAATTGATGTGAACACAATATATTAAGACCATTAATTTAATGCAAGAAAAGAATCGAAGGAAGAAGGGGCTCCCAAGTCCCAAGTCAGCAAATACAGCTTGGCACGTACGCACATACGTACAAGATCGATGACTCCATCATCGATCATACAATTTTTGCAGTGGAAAGCAACAAAAAAGCAAGACATATATGGTTGCATTGCACTACATGAATAAATGAAAGAGGAGAAGAAGCTGTAGCATCTAGTGGCCTATTAATCTTGCTAGAGCCTACGCAATTCAAGCTTCGAAAGCGACCTAACAGCAACATAGCCCAACGGTTTTTCTCAGAGCCTCTGGACTGTGGTGTAGTAGTACCAAAAAGTAGCTAGTAATGGCACACCGCACACGTATACCTATTAATTAGAGTGGGGTTTATTTTATTTTTCATTCATATGTTCAAATATAAAATGATTGATAGATAACCAATGTGTACATAAGAATATCAATTAGGAGAAATCGGTTCCTTAGACTTTCAGTCGAAAGATACCTAAAAGAAAAAACATGTGATCAGGACGTATTTTAGGGTTTTAAGTTGGGTATGAACGAAAATCAGTTAGAAAATATGAATCTATTAAAGAAATCTCTACCACTAAATTAAGAAATCAATACTTTCAGCTTTCTTCCAAAAGAGATACCTTAAAGAAAAGGAGATGGGGGGGGTTGGTTGGGTTTGGGTTGATCTAAAGGGTGAAAAGTGGAAACTGTAATAACATATGGTTGAACAGGTACCTACCCAGCTGGTGCAGGCTGAAGGCTATAATATATACTATATATATATATATTGTGTGTGCACTTGGTGTGCCTCTTACATTTAGTTATATATGCTCTTCAAATGGAATTATTGGGTATGCTCGCCTCCACTGAATAAAGTTCCTTTTTTCCAGCAATCTGGTTGATTTGAATGTGTCCCCATTCCCTTACATATTGGTCCCACACTCTATTTCTGTGGTCTCCCCTTTATCCCTTGCTACTAAGCACTTGCTAGTGCCACATTATTTTTAGGATCATTAAATCTGTGATAGATCAATCATGTTTTGTCCTTTTGATAGATATATAAACTCTTCCCTCATGGGATCATTTTGTCCCTTCTCTGTGGATTGTCTACTTCCCTCTATTTTGGTAGGGTTATCCATTTCTTATCATATCAACTCCTTCTCGCATGGGATCATTTTGTCCTTTCTCTATTTATATCAATTCTCAATACAGCTATGTATTCTTGTTCATATCTTAACTTTACATTTACCTTACATTTTACTAAGTATAAATTAGTATTATTGGTGACTAATCATGGTTGAAAAATTTATTTTATTATTTTTAATGAAATATTTTCAATTATATTTTTTTAATTCACATAATTCAAACAGATTTTACTTAAAAGGAACTGAGTCGATCATTAATTAAATTTTCACTTCTTTATACATATCTATTAAGAGGTGTAAAGAAAAATATGTGTTATTGTTTTGGTTCTTTCTCTTTCTATCACTTTCTAGCTTGAAACGGAATTTGACACAAGGAATTTTGTTTGATTTTGTTTTTCATTTCCATGTGTTTAATTATGAATGATATATGGTTTATATGATTAAGGCTCTTGATGACTGTGTTGACTTAGATGCTATATACACATGCATGTGGCTAAGAATATTTAGTAATGTTAATTAATTCATGGCTCCCATTGGTGGATGATTAACAAAATGTTAATTTGAAGTCTATTTTCATTACCTGATCAAAAAATTGGATGTGAACATATAGCTCAAAAAGACATTGGACCACCATGTGGAGGGAAGTTGAATATTTTGCTATAAGTGTTAGGTAAAAAGTTTATAAATTTGATTGAATGTGTGTAGTGACGGATCAGCGGAGCAACTCATGAGGGCCCTGTACTCTTCACTGATCCAAAATTAAAATTAGACACACGACTTTTTAATACGAAAAAATGTACAGAAGCATTAAATAAACTCCTACACATTAACTTAATAATAATAAATAAGCTCCTACACATCTACTCTTAGGAAAAGACAATATGAATATGATGATTGGTGGAGGTGACTTTTAATTTTTTTTTAATTAGAAGTAACAAATTATAATTCCTTTAACTTTAATTTTTTAAACATGACTGTTAGAGTCAATCTGGTCTACATAAGTTCACAAGTAAGTGGGTTGGATCGGGTGGCCTGCAAAATAAATGGGCTACAGAAATTGTTGGTTCACAATGGCGCACTTTTTTTTTTTATCATTTAGCTCAGAGAATATGTTTGTCTTTAATTTACGGGCTAGTTCCTCTAAAATTTATTTTGATCTCCAAATTAATGTTTTAATATTTTGGTTCCTATATATATAAATTTATTTATTTTTGGTCGTTGTTAATAGAGATGTCATGTGGTAGGTCAGTGAGGACATGACATAGTATTTAACATGGCACCTCATCATTCACTAATAAAGTCAATAACATTAACATACATCTACATTTAGACTAATTAACGTGACCGATGAAATGCAAATTCAAAGATTTTTTTTACAATTTTACTTCATTTTCAAAAACTAATTTATCAATATCTTACACTTTTAAGAAAGCATTTGATTGTTCACACTATATTCTTGGTCATCTTTTAGAAATTGGTGTTTATATTATTGTAGCTTATAGGATGGGATTTTGAGCTGGAAATATTTAATCCAACCAGGCACTTATAATGATAACATTTTGGATGTAATTGTAAACGTCTTTGATGTTATATGGTTCTTCTTTGATGTAATTGGGTTGGATGCCCTTTTTACTCCATATTTCATCACTATATTTTGTCTTATCCAAAAGAAACACTATATTCTTGCTTAAAAAAAATCATAATTTTAATATTATGCTACAATCATCAGTTGCTATTTATAAAAATTTTGAATGGATCTGGGATAAGGAGAGATGCGAGAAAGACATAATGAAAAGGAATCATGAAGGAGAAATAGACAAATTAAGAGTTTAACTTTGTTTAGATTTAATTTTTTAATTAAATTTTCAATCAGTTAGTTCATTTGAAAAATTAATGCATATTTTATATAGTTTCAATATACTATTTGTTTATTTTATTAATGATTTGATGCTATTTTATTTTTTAATTGTTCTATCTTAAAATCAATTGATGTTCCATTATGTTTATTGTTTCCTCAAAAAGTAGTAACATTAGAATCTTAGCCAATTTATAGAGGGATCGAGGAGTTATATAAAAAAATAAAATTCGACGCTGGAAATTGAAAAGTCAATTGAGAAAAATATAAAATAAATATTCTCTGGCTTGCTAAATATAATTGAAAGTTTAAATTTTCGACTAGGATGAGCTGGACGATAATCTTTTTTAAAATCAAAGTTGAGCTACTTTGACTTAGCCCTAATATGTGTAGACTTCTTTAGGGCACATATGCATGATGTACTAAAAGTGATCCGAAGCCTGAGCCAGAACAAGTGTGGAGAAGAGATAAATTAAGGGTTTGTTTTAGAGATAAATTAAAAAATAATGGTCATTTGTTTTGAGATTTTTTTTATATATTTATAATGATAACAAATTAATGGTCCCTGGCTAATTAATTCATTTTAATAATAATGATAACAAATTACTATAAGCTAGACGCTATAGGTGAATTATAATCACATACATATATGTATAAAATTAATAGTTCAAGAGAAGACCGTGACTCCGAGAGTCATTGATAAAAAAAACTTAAAGGCTAGCTAGCTTCTATTTGATTTTTCTTGGTACGATACCATTATGGATGATTCTTTCTCTAAGGTATACGGTATACCTTTTTATTTAAACTTACTTTAATTTCACCCAAATTGTCAACCTAGCTAATATTAAAACTGATATATAATGCTGCCAAATGAACGTTGATTTGATATATACTATTAAGGGAAGTAAAAATTAATTCAGGAAGTACTTCCCTGGAAATATGGCATATATATATATGTAAGAAACCAGTTATAAATATAGTATGTGTGTTCTAATTCTAAATTATCAATTGTTTTCATTCTCCCTTCAATTCAGAACACTTACAGTTGCAGTGCAATCGTTAAAAATACTGGTCCAACCCCAACCCCCTTCCTTTTTCGATTCCCCAAACTCCAATAATGGAAATCTGAAAATTGAGAGCCCCACACCTAAAGGCTTGATGATATGATGAACATGGAAAATGATATACCCTAGAAAAATGAACTGCATTACTGCACTACTCGCTGTACTATTTATGTATATATATATATATATAATATGTTTAGTGTCATATATTTCTTTGCCGTACTAATTGTTATCTTAGCTGTTAATTAAGAAGCATTTAATCTAAAGTTTTTATGTTCATTAAACATAAGAGCTGACAAATATATAATAGTTTTTACATTTATGTGTATTGCTATAACAAGAGCCACGTGGTGATTGCAGTATAGGATATAATAGTTATAGCAGAAGTCTACTTCCTATCTTTTTTGGCAAATGTCATTTGCATATGATTCGGAGAACATTACTGTCACAAGTGGTATATAAACCTGAAGTCAGGGAAAGGAATTAGACTTTGATATTTAAAGACCTTAAAAAAAAAACAAAGGCCTAGTATAGTAGTATTAGTGAACGTGGGTATATCAAGTCCATTAGTTAATCACCCCCACCTAAAAAAGAGAGATCAGGTATATATATATATATATATATATATATATATATATATATGTGAGAGAGAGAGAAGGAATTACGAAGAAGAAGAAAATGTTCTATATTGTCATTATTATAGCTGACATCCATTTTTCTTTAATTAATCTCATTTATTTAGTAAGAGATTAATAATTTTATACTCTCGTATAATCAGGTCTATCTTTTTTATAAATTTTAAGATAATTTTATAAAAATTAATAAATTTATTATAAAAAGATTGTAATTATCCGAATATGTAAAGCTCCATTGTAGTTAAACTATATCTTTATTGTTAAACTCTATCTTTATTTAAAAGCTAGTGTTTTTCAACAAATATTTTATATACACACAAATTCAGAGATCAAACCCTAACTAGCTAGTTTAAGAAACAATTAGGTATAGTTTTATTATTTGTTCCAACGAATAAGTGGACTTTATTGTGTGCACTTATATACAAGCCCACCCTACCATTAACCAAGGCCAAAAGAGAAGGGAAGCCACCTCATAAAGCTGTCATTAGAGATTGAGACTGTGTATATATACATGCATTGTACAGTTGGGGGGTGTAGGTAGGAGGACTATATAGGATAGGAGGAGGTGGTCCTAAACTCGAAACTCCAAACGCTATACAGATATAGCACAAGCTAGCTATATTTGAGAAGACAACAGTTGCACCGTACCGCGAATTATTGTCATCCATGCCAGTGTTACACTACTCTCGTCTCTTGTGGAACCATTTATTACAAGCTAGGTTCGGTGTAATACACCTTACCATTCATATCCATCACTTTAGCATCATTATATATCTACCAAAATATAGTAGGCCTTTCCATTCTAACTTAAGTATATATGTATTTGGGTATCAAATTTCTAGGAAGTATTATTTATATAAAGAAAAAAAAAACTTATTTGGATACTAAAACATTTTGTAATAAAAACAATTTCAAGGAATTAATATTTAAAAACAAGAATAAAAAAAAAGGATAACATTTTTGTAATTATTTATAAAGTTAAATAACATTTTCACGATTTTTCATTTCTTCCCCCTTACTGAAGTTCGAAACAAAATCAATAATAGATAAGAACAACATGCAAACCAAAGAACAAGTTGTGTAAGATCACATGCTCCTTCAACACCCTAAGATCATTAGGGTAATATCGGAATGCAAACGTGAAATTGATTGCTGAGAAAGTCTGGCCACCTTAGAGGGAAACACTTCCCGATATTTTTTTTTGACAATTTTAAGGTAATTAAGTTAGTTCTTAGACAACCACAATTTGTAGATATTCTACAAGTTGGCCATGCCTATAGAGAATTTAGTCTCAAAATGATTCTCGTAGAGGTTGAGGCTCTTGATTTGATTGGATTAGAGAATTGCTAGTTAGGTTTAGGTATTGAGAATGAGGAGGAGGTTGAGGTATTGGTGGTGTGATCATGACAAAGAGAATTGAGACTATAGGTTATCCAAGGAAACCTAATTGGATTGGTAGAGGTAAAGGTCTTCTTGTTAAGACATTAGGAACACTAAGCAGAGACATTTCACCTACCATGTTTTCAAACTATATTTTTCTTATAGATAAAGGAAAGTCAATCAAAGCAATTGAATAACCTATGAATTTAAATTTACTTTAATATTAAAATTCTTTTCCCAACCAATTTAGTTACCATGTGTTAAGTAATCCAATATAAAATATAACTAATTCAATTAAATAAATACATCTATTTTTTACATAAGTAGTAAAATTAGATGCACAAATAATTAATAAATGTCAAATCAATTATATACAAACTAGTAACTAATTAATTGGAGATATGAGAGTATATAAAATACAATGATGAATTGAAGTATCAATTAACTTATGCAGTTTTATATACTTAATCTACTTTATGAAAATTTGGAATTCAAGAAATGTCATTTTACAAAGTTTAACACAGTGGTAATTGATCTTATATATAAGGTTAATTAGGATAAAAAAAAATCTAAAATTATATATATAAAAGAAATGATTTTTTTTTTTAAAACTCACATAACATATTGTACTTATGTAAAAAAAAAAATCACTTTCTCATAAAAAAAAAAAAATCTTTTATTTTATGATATATATATAGAAAAGTCATATATATAGAAAAAGTATGACATGTTCACTATTTATAGAAATATCAAAGAGAGAGAGAGATGGGTCCCAATGGATATTATATTTAATTTACTGATGTAGGTTTTCAGCTTTATAGGCTTTAAATTTTGTGTTAGCAGCTAAAAAAAAGAGAAGGGTGAGGGTGGCGGCACCATCTTGATCCCTTCCTCTCCATTGCCCTAGACTGGAATCTAGGTATGCAGTTCTTTTCTTTCTATCTGTCTTCCCTCAACTCAACATTGCAGATATATATATTTGTGACATTTCCTCGGAAATTCTCGGTATGTGTTACCAACTGTTTGCGGATTATAATAGCAGGAACTATAATAACAAAAGGGGAATTCAAAATAAAAGAAAATTATAATGCAAAAGCATGCACGGTTACACATTAACATATTATTTTGGGTATGTAATACATTTCCTCCTTTCACATTCAATGGATTCAGATTAGTTGGTAAATTTTAATTTCAATCGCTTTCTATTGCTTGTCCACTTTTCCAGCTACCAATAGGCAATAACAGACAAAAAAGAAATGAAAACCACTCTTTGTATTGCTCTTTTCATAGCATTATGGCATCCTCTACTCTCAAGCTAGCCTAAGATACCTAGCTTATTTGAGGAATTAAATGAATTCTTTCTTGAATTTAATTTAAATGTAAAACTATAATATTTAAGAAAATTTACATTGTTATATATATAGAAAGAAAACATATAAAATAAATTGAGTTTTCTCATAATTAAAAACTAATTTATACATTAAAACATTGACGGTTATAAGAGATTGATATTGGCTATTACTTTGATCTCTTGTTGGTCAATGTTTTAAATTTGATAAAAGAATCAAAATCATAAATTTTACAAAATTGAAGGATTAAATTGTCATATTTGATTAAAAATCATTGACTTTTAATTAGGATAGTTATTTCAAAAAGTATATCCAAAATAATTTATAATTTGTCGATGTCAAAATTAAACTCATGTTTGAAAGGGATGTCTCATTTCAACAAGCACTACAAAGAGTGGCAAAAGAAACAATAAAGGGTATCACACTAGCTACTTGTGTAAATGGGAGAGTTGACATGCATAGAATTGTAATTGAAATGTGACTAGACTCCATTCGTCTTGCCAAGGCATCAACCAGTTATATATGTTTCTACCTAGCTCTTCTCTACAACTTGAGTATGACAATGTTAATCTTTTTGCTTGTCTATATCATAGATGCAAATGTGCAATTTATGGTGATTGGAGACTTTGCCCAACCCATAGAAATAGGCACATAGATCACACACTGGACCACATGATACTTACTTTTCATAAACATAGCCATCTATTTCGTATAGAGCTAGCTAGCAGCAATTTCAATTAATTGTACAGTCCACAGTAATAAAATGCACTGCTACTGCTAACAATATAAATCACCCATCAAAGAGACAAGGACATGTTTGCTTTCTGCTTTCAAGAAGCATAACTATATATATACATCACGCTTTGTTATTTATTTTTTGTTTACTTCACTTTTTTACACTAGCTAGCTAGCTGTTCTCTACATAATAACTAATTAGAAATAAAGCTGTTCTAAACAGTAAATAATTAATCTTCTGGGTTTCCAATTACTTTCTCAAAATTTGAAATGTAATTTTGATTGATCTTGCTCCCACACTTATACAAAAATATTTGTATTCATATTGGGATATTTTAATTTATCTTGCTGTGTACAATATTGTACATATATAACTATTTCTGAATTCAATTCGCACACTTGATGATGTTTTCTGAATTCAAATTATTATAAGGGTTTTGATTACAACTCCAGATTTGTTCACAAACATATATATATATATATAAATTATACAAAAAGTTAATGCAATTCGATAACACCATGTGTGATGATGTTAGTAGTGTTCATGAGTATATGGTGCATTGTTGGGAAAAAATAAAGTTAATAAAACACAAGATTGATAATATATATAGTTATCTAATTTGAAAGATCGATTTTAGAGCCATTGACTTCTTAATTTAACATTCGGAAGACCTCTTACATCACTCAAAATCATAAGTGAACTATTTTTTTTTTTTTTTTTTGTGAATCATAAGTGAACTATTGATGAGTCTATTGTAACGGTTTAAATAAATGAAGACAAAACCAACATGTAAAAAAGCCAATCAAAATCAATAAAATTAGTGAAAATAGGTAAAAGAAAAAGAAAAAGAAAAAGAAAAAAGAAATCAGCAAAAAATAGTTCACAAATTGGTCGATGATCAATGCTTAAATACTAAATAGAATGCTATTTTGATTTTTTTTTTTAATACAAATCTCAACTCAAAGTATTTGTCATTTTTTTTTAAATGTAAACTTGTTATTATTAATGAATATTGGTGTATATCGTAGAAACTTAGAGTTAAGTATTATGATATATTTTATTTCAAATTTTGTGTTTACCTTTTTTTGAGAATAGGTATTTAAGTATTTTTATGTTTATCTTAAATGCTAGGAACCTATAAAATTATATTTTAATTAATATTATAAAATTATGATATCTTGTTTTAAAATATTTTATATATATATATATATATATATATATATATATATATATATATATATATCATTCATACAAGCCATTCAATTATTAAACCTTAAAACAAATACTTTGACATTCAATTATTGGTCCATTTTTAGAAACATTGTATAAGACACATAATATTATAATTGAATTGTTGAATAGGTACTAAATGAAAGGTCAACCACGTGCACGAGAGAAGCTAAATCATCGGTTATGTTTTTTTAATTGCATGTTATGTCAACTTGTTCTTTGTTACATGCTTCAACTTGTTTTAATTTCAACTTTCTTGTTATTGCCCCAAGTTACATAGTTTATCCATATCCAACAAGTCTAAGAAATACCAGGTTTCTACCATGTTAAGGAAATTTTTAACTCTGTGGGTGGCAAAACTGCATATTAAATTTGTTTTATATAAATTTAATCGACAATTGGAAACAAACTGAGAATTAATTGTTTTGTACAATCTCCTAGGTACCTGCTACTTCTTTATATTAATTAAATATCACCACATGTGCTTGCTTTGATATTGCAATCATTAGTGTTTAGGGAAACTTGCACACATTTGGAGTGATTTATCTTTCTTTGTTTTTTCAAAGCACGATTATTCGTGTTTGTTTGGTTTTGCTTTTGAAACAATAAACTTGAATTTATAATTGATTAAACTTAATTTTATTATTGACCATTATGCTTGAAAATTATTTTTTAATGTGATTCAAATGATAAATTTTATTTTGAATTGATGTTTTTGTGTTGGATGTAAAATTTTATATTGAATTTTAAAGTTGATTTTATATTATAAAGTATAAATGTCTAAATATAGATATGCAAAATCAATTTTAAACAAATCTATTTTATAAAATTAATTTTATTCAACGTTTTATCCAAACGTATACTAAAAATGAAGAAAAATCAACAAGATCATTTACAGTCCCAAATAATTGACAAAAAATGAATTTAAGTTTATTCACTCATTACTCATAATAGTAATCAAATAAATATTTCATAAAATATATAATTATTTTAATTATATATAAACTGTGAAAAATATAAATTTAAAAATAATAAAAAAAGTCATTTTTATTGATAATACAAATATCAAAGATAGTATACAAATAGAGAACTTATACTTTTTAGATTTAAAAAAAAATAATTAATAGAATATTATTTTAATGAAGGTTTAAATATCTCATTATATTTCAAATCAATTAAAATAATTAATGTAATTAAAAAAATATTTTATTGCATTATCAATGAAAGAAATATTAATTTAATTTGATACAAAACCTCATAAGACATGTCATAAAAAAAATTAATGATAAAAGAATACTACATCTAAAAAGTTGTCATTTCTAACAAAAATAATGAGTATATTTCATAATATAGGTAGATTCGGTTTGGTTCCCCACTCCCCCTTACAAGAATCAAGCTACAGCCCGTATCATCAGCAAGAACTTATATAAAAGAATGAATGTAGAAAATTTTATGTAGTGAAGAAATTCCAAAAATTGGGAGAAGGGAATAAATTGTGCATACATGATGAAAATGACAATAACTATCTATGAAGAGTAATAGTATAATTAAAAGCCAGAAGGAACTAAAAGGTGATATTTGGCATTTTTTTGGGATCTGGGTCATTAAATTTGGAGTGAAGTTGGGAGTTGAAAGTTCTGAAGAAGTTATTGGCTTAGAATTGATTTGTTTTTTCCCTTAAATTTTGACAGTTGAAGAATATTGAAGAGGGGAATCATGTATGGTTGTCTAGGAGGCAGTAGGAGAGGAAATGATAATTGAAATTTGAAAGAGAATATTGAAGGAGCAGAGAGAAAGAGAGAGGTACTGTGTGGTGTATTCTCAGTTATATATATATACTAATGTACTATCAAATAAAGTCTGAATTAGTATGGTTGTAAAGATGTTTATATTATAAATAAGATTAGTTTCTATCATTAAGTAAAAAAAGAAGAGAAAACTCTGAGGTGAGAGTTGAGATAATTGCCTTTCCTTACCGCTGGGAGGGACCAGCATAGAGCATAGAGCACAGAGCACACCATGAATGGCACCAAAAGTCAAAAAAAGAGAAACTCAAAACAACCTAACACTGTGCAGTCTCTCTCCTCTACTACACCGTTGGCATTGCACCCCCCTCCTCTACTTCTCTTCTGTCTAATAACAACAACAACAACAACAACTTGTCATAGATAGATAGATATTGTATCCCTTTATTTTTCCACATTTAATAGTAGTTTTTACAAACAAACTAAAAGAAATTAAAATAAAAAATAGTAAGAAGATTGCAGGTTTAACAAAGTACTGAACTAGATCAATATTGCTTCTGGAACAACAGCAACAACTGGCCTTTTAGTGTAGAACCGGAAGTATATTTATATTAATATTATTATTATCTCAAATATTATGAAAAGGACTAGTTGCTCACAATCACATGACCCCAATACGCACATTATTCATGGGCCCCCCACGTAAGTGTAGTAACCCTCTTTAATTTCTCTCTCTTGTTATGTTAAGAATAAAACTGGGTTGCAACAAACATTTTTGGTTCTTTTTTTCCTACTTGTAAAGAAGCTTCCTTTTTCTTTGAGGTAACTACACTTTGTGTTAGCTAAAACTCACATCACCCTCTCCATCTCTCTTTAACATATTTTCAGCTGTTTAGGTCAACAATAACCCCGTTTTGAATCCTCTCCATAGTCCCTTGTCTTTCTTTAGGGTTTGATGATGGTCAAATATGAAGGCACCGACTCTTTTACAATTCTCTTCTAGTACTAAATAAACACCTGCTTTTCTTTGTTTTCTTCACAGCCTCACATATCTATCTGCCTACTCAAATATCTTCTTTGCTCCAACTATATTATTTTCTTTTGGTAATTTAATTTCTCTCTATATATTTTTATACATATATATAATATATATATATATATGTAATCAGACTCTAAATTTTACATTTTTATGTTGTCAAACTTCAATTTGGTTCCTTTTTTTTTTTTCCCTCCTCCCACCACTTACTCCTCTTCCTCTTCCCTTCTTCCCTTCATGATTTCATATTTTTCTCAATTATTTGGGTGACATTGTTTAATTTTGTGAGATCCAGAGGGTATAATTAGCAGAACTGAAGGTGGGGCCAGTGTATAATTTTATGGAGTTGATGCAGCAAGAAGTGAAAGGGTATTCTGATAGCAGAGAGGAGGAGGAGGAAGGGGAATTAGCAGCCGAAGAAATCATCACAAGAGAAGAAAGCAGCAGCAGTAAGAACCACTACCCCTTTTCTTCTCCCTCTAATTTGTCTTTATCTTCTTCTGCTCCTTCAATATCAAATTATACTACTACTACTACTACTGCTTCTGCACGTCCTCATCACCATCATCATGTAATAAATATTCCTCACCAACAAAATCCATGGCTGGGGATGAATATTATTCATGATCATCTTCAGTCTCCAGAGACAACTGAATCTCACAATTCATCATCTGGGTTAGGGTTGTTACACCAGCAACAGGATGCAGCAGGTTCCAATTTCATGATCAACACCAATCATCAGCATCAACATCAACATCATCACCACCACCAGCAGCTAGACTTCATGGACTTGTCACTTGGGAGCCGCAAGGATAATGAAGGGAATTTGCAAGGATCAGGAGGTGGTGGTGGTGGTGGTGCTGCTGCTGCTTCTTCTGTCTATGCTCATCATCATCATCATCATCATGCAAGTGCTAGTTCTTCTGCCAATGGTAACAACAACAACAACCTGCCGCAGCAGCAGCAGCAGCCTCCTGCTGAGAAGGAGCACATGTTTGATAAAGTAGTGACACCAAGTGATGTGGGGAAGCTGAACCGTTTGGTGATACCAAAGCAGCATGCTGAGAAGTATTTCCCTCTTGATTCCTCAGCGAATGAGAAGGGGCTGTTGCTGAATTTTGAGGACAGGAATGGGAAGTTGTGGAGGTTCAGGTACTCGTATTGGAACAGCAGCCAGAGCTATGTGATGACCAAAGGGTGGAGCCGTTTTGTTAAAGAGAAGAAGCTTGATGCTGGTGACATTGTTTCCTTCCAGCGTGGTGTTGGAGAATTGTATAGGCATAGGTTGTACATAGATTGGAGGAGAAGGCCTGATCATCATCACCATCATGGCCCTGACCCTTCAACCACACTCTTCACTCCTTTCTTTCTTCCCAATCAGCCACACTTAATGTCCATCAGATGGGGTAGTGCTACTGGCAGATTGTACTCCCTCCCTACCCCAACCCCACCACGCCACCATGACCATTTGCAACAACAGCAGCAACAACAACAACACCTCAATTACAACTCCATGTATCATCCCTTTCACCACCATGGTGCTGGAAGTGTAAATGGTACTACTCATCACTACAACAATAACAACAACTATCATGAGATGAGTAGTACTTCAGGATCTGGCTCAGTCTTTTACCTCAGGTCAACACCCCCATCAATGCCATTGGCTGATCATCAAACCTTGAACACAAGGCAACAACAACAACAACAACAAGAGGGAGGCAATGTTTCTCTTTCCCCTATGATCATTGATTCTGTTCCTATTGCTCACCACCTCCATCATCAACAACAACACCATGGTGGTGGTAAGAGTGGTTCTAGTACTAGTCCTAGCACTGCAGGGAAAAGACTAAGATTATTTGGGGTCAACATGGAATGTGCTTCTTCAACATCAGAAGACCCCAAATGCTTCAGCTCGTTGTCCTCATCTTCAATGGCTAATTCCAATTCACCACCACTTCAGCTTTTGAGGGAAGACACACTTTCATCATCAGCAGCAGCAAGGTTTGGGGATCAGAGAGGAGGGGAACCTTCAATTCTTTTTGATCTGGACCCTTCTTTGCAATACCGGCAGTGATAAACAAATTGATGATGAAGAAACAAATAATGAGGAAGATACGAGTTTGATCTAAAGTCAGTCACTTGGGCTAGCTACACTCTTTTGCAGCATTTTTATTATATTTTAAATTATTTTTGTTTCTTTCTCTTTTGTTTCTTTCATCAGCTACAAAGGAAAGAAAAGGCTCTCCCAGACTTACTTTCTTCTTCTTCTTCTTTTGATCAGTAATTAGTTTTTAGCTTTTGCACGTTTTGAAGTCTTTAGTACGTTTAGAACTGCTCAATGAATTAATTAATTAGCTGGGGATTTGGGCCCTGATCAGAAATATTGGAACATCCATCGTTTCACAACCTAAAGAGGGAAATGAAATCCATGGAGATCAATCAATTACGTCTAGACCTTTTATCAATTGTGTATAATAGTACAATACAGATATATGTTATTATTTATATTTATTACTATATATTATTATTATTATTATTATTATAGTATATATACTCAATGTCTTTTTGCTCTTTCTATTTTAATATTGGTTAAACACTGTGCTCTCTCTCTCTTTCCGTTTACTGCATTTAATGATACACAGAAAAGCTTGTTGCTTTCTTTTTTCCTCTAATGTTTCTGTTAGCCTTGTTGGGTTGATGTCGTTCAACACACTGCTCCTTCTGCTCCTGCTGCTTAGTTAGGCATTTTAGCTTTGCAGATGAAGAGCAGAAAGTTGTACAGCTGTAAAAGGGTAATTTTTTCTGATCTTATTCCTCCTCCCTCCATTTAATTTCATTACTTTTTTTCCACTTACTGTGCTATTGTTACCATAAATAATTTATTGATTACATTTTATCTATTGAGAGTACTAACACCACTCCCTTTTTCCTCCATCTCCCTCCACATTGCTACAATTACTTACTAGTACCTTCTTTTCTTCTTTTTTTCATTTTTTGGTGATATGCTTTTGTCACTATTCATCAGCCGCCTTCTTGTCTGGGTTAGCACTGCACACAAACGTGATATAGGTAAATCAAAATTTGGGGTACTTGTCCCCCATTTACTCATTCCTTAAAGAGTAAGTAGCCTAATTTTGATGCTTATCTCAATGTTTTATTATGCCTTTCATCTCTGATATGCTTACCTTAATTTAATTAAGAGAGTATATATACTACAATTTATGTAGCCTTTTAGACTTTATGGATATTTAGATTCCTCATGTGATGCTTAATTACTCTTGCCACTACTGTTGATAGTTGAAAATGAAACTCATTGGTTACTTACAAACACTGTTTGGATTTGTCACAGATATTGCCATAATTGCATTACAGCTAAGACTTTTGGATCATCGAATCAAGGAGCTTTACTTTGGTGATTAAGGTGATCAATTATCAGCTTAATTATACCTTTTTTTTCGTGTGTGTGTGTGTGTGTGAAACTTGACATTATATGGCGGATATAAAACATATTCTAGTATGCAATAAGAAAGTGAAACTTTTCCTTTCACAAAAATTGTCGTGGTGTTGATTCATCCGAGATGTGTAGAACGTGCACTAATTGATTTGATTGATCTATATCTTATTAAAGTGAAACACATGCTACTTTTTTGAAATTATCGTGTGAATTAATATGAACTGAGTAAAGGGTGTTGTCGCGTGTATCACTGATGGGGCACATAGATATGCATTTTGCTTTAGCATTTAGGTATACATGATACAAGGACTTTTTTCCATTATTCTACTATTCATTCATATATTTTCTCCATGTTTACTTGGTGTAATGGACTCATAGAAACCAAACCAACCATGTTTGAAAAAAGATATATTAGACATTGTATTTAATGCAAAATACACTGTTCATGGCATAAAAAGGAGATATCAAACAGAATGTTGTATGTTCTCACGGTGTGAAATGGGAAAAGGAAAGCAAAAGCAACATATAGGACAGTGAGATCAACAGTAAGCGAGACAAGACATACATAGGAGCAGACCTTTTCTTTTGGCTACACAGACTTGAATGTGATGCTTTTATTCTGTTAAAATAATAGGAGTATCTCAGATCCTTTGTGGGTAAAGTCAATTTCCATGAGCTCTCGAAAGTCTTGGAAGAATCCTCATGACTGCTGGAAATTAAAGAATGAAAGAGACTAGAAATGGAAGAACCTTTTTTTGGGAGGGATGATCGATCAACCTCCTTTCAAATGCTGCTTGGAACCCAACAAGAACACAGCAAAAGATATTTCAGTTCGGATAAAAACTAGGCCAAAAATAAATAAATCAAAATCTTTGTTTTTTTCTTTAGTTTTTATTGTATTATATTCTCCTATCATGATATATCATCCTTGCTAATACGGAAGTCATGATCTTGCATATGCACACATCAAGTTGGTTTAGGAAATCAAATGATACTATTAGGAAAGACACAAACAGAAAAATTTTATGGTCATACAGTAACAATAAGATATATGCATACATGCATGAAATATATACATGCCATTGATAATGAGTTAATAACAGCATCCCTAGCTAGAGTCATTAGTTTATAAAAGTTAACCATAAATTCAAGGGATTAATTATTCCCTAGCTAGCATTAGGCTTCAAGTTTAATTATAAATCGTGGACTTTATATCCATATGATGATGTAGTATGAATATTGTGTATTAGCAACGTGAACGTTATCATTGTTTTGGGAATTGCATCATCCCTAGCTAGCTAGAGTGTGTTAATTAGGCCATGTTTGTCAGTTACAGTACTATATAGTATTGATACTATAATGTTAATTAGTTCTATCCGCTATTCGTATAATATATTAATTAATGTTTGCTTGTTATGGGGCGTTTTATGCAGAGGGGAAAATAGAAGTTCCACCAAATCAGGCCTTATGATTTAAAGACTTGACAGCTGCTATTTCAGTGAGATTTTAGAAATATTGAACCAAGGTACATTTTTTCCTGAATAGCTAGGTCACAAGCACCATGTATGCATATTCAATAACTGATCATATTTAAGTCAGGAAATTAATTAGATAATGCTTGAAGTAATCATATTAATTAATTGCAAATTAAATCCTTCATGCAAAACGGATATTGTCTTGCATATCATGACTCTCAAGAAGTTATCAACAGATGGATATAATTCATCATATATAAGAAAAAGCTGATGTAGATTATAATTATTTATCAGTGCCTGGTTGATCAGTTCAACATTAATGAAAGGTAACTAACAATGGCATGCTTGTAAGTGTACTCGTCGTCTCAATTAGCCTCACCTCTAATGTTAGAAAGTAATTTTAGATGCTTCCCCTAGCCAGTGATAGGTATATTGCAATAAAATAAAAAAGTATATATATAAAAATATATGTTGAAAAAAATAGAGTATTGAAAAGGATCACGAGTTACATTTGAAAACAGTAGAGAAAATAAACCTTAATTAATACTCCCTATATTTAATTTTTACTGGGCATAGTTGGCTGTAAATAGCTGGTTGCATTCACTCCCTTCTTATAAATATACAACAATATATATACATCATAGCAACAACATACATAATGTATGAGTTTCTATGAATTCCAAACGCCATGCATTTAATTCTTGATACATTGTTATTATACTTAAATTTAATAAATTAAGTATTGTCATTATTTTAATGAATTTGTCATTTTTAATGATTAATATAATTAAAAATTTTGATAAATGTTAACATAAAATAAAATATAGACTGAAAAATATTTTTGTAGTGGCATAACGCATGCATGTGTAGTAAATTTATGAACATTTGGTCCTAATTTGTTGGCTTACTAGTAAAACTTCAAGACCATAAAATTTCTTCACATGCTACTTCTGTAATCTCAATTTCATGCAATATAAGCATATGGTTATGTTGGCTTGGTGATGATATTACCAGTGCCCTTCAAACGCTAATTCTATAAGATGTTACAGTTGCAATAAATAATTATATATGCCGATCAGATTTTACTGTAGTGTAAATTATAAAATATTTTAGAATCTGTTGAGTCTTCCTAACTAGATTTCATTAGTAAAGTAATATGTCCTTAAAAATACTATCACTTGGATTAGAAGCACTGTTTAAGTGTGTATGTTTTGATTGTATTTTAGGGGGTGGGGTTTTTTTCTCTCTTGTCGGCATCCAAATGTAAAGCAAACCATGGTAAAATGACAAAAGACCTGATAATTCCAATCTTTCTGTTGCATGTTAACAATCACAACAAAATAATCTTAGAGTGCTTTCCATAACTGATAATGTTTTTTTTTTTTTTTAATTTAATACATTTATGCTTTCATCCATGATCCATGAATGCATATTTCTTTTTTTCTTTTTTATATATATCATTAATATACCATTTCTGTTCTAAAGTGCTTTGAAGTTAAGTTCTCTCTCTAGTAGTAAACAAAAATATATCACACATTTATGATATCACAATGTACAATTTTTTTTTTTTAATTTCATTAGCAATGTACAAAATTTTATATTATCCTCACAAATGTTACGATATCACACATTTATTACTAATTATTGAATTTTACTGAAAAGAAAAATGAAAAAAGAAAAGAAACACTTAGTACATATAGTGATAGATCACTTGCTATATATTGTCTCATTCCCAGTGTAAAACTTTTATACTTTTTTTTTGTGTAGTTCATTTCTTTGTCACTTATTTACTTTGTTGTTTACAGGCATGTTTGGATTTTTTATTTTTTATTTTTATAAAAACTTACAGTAAAAAAAAATTGAATTGCTCTCAAGTCAAAATTAACTTATAAATTTACTTTTAGTCAAGTTAGATGAGATAATTTTTATAAAAAGTTAAGTGCATGCATAAGTTAATTTTAATTTATTGAAAAATTTAATTCATTTTATCTTTTTTTTTTTTTTTTTTACATAAGTGTCATATAGAAGTTTATTCAAACAATATAATATTGCTACAATATTGTTGTGATCTAAACTTTTTTTGTGTGGTTGTATTAATTAAGCCAAGAAAAATTGATCCCTTGCAGTTAATATAATGATGAAAAAAATAATTCAAAAATATGCGTATAGATACCAAATTTCTCTTCATTGCCTAAATGATTATTGACTTAATGCCTATTTCTAATTAATATATATATATATATATATATATATATATATATGAGCAGTAACTTAAGACATTTTTTTTTAGGATAAATGTATTTTTTGATATTTTTAGTTTTTATTCATTTTGATAATTCATATTTTAAAAGTTTTAATTTGATCATTTATATTTTTAAAATAATTCAATTTGATATGTTTAATTTGTGTATCAGTTGAGTTTTAAAATTTTCACGTAAGTAAATTTAATAAAATAATTTTTACATCTTAAATTTTTAAAAAAATTATTCAAAATCTCATCACAAAATTTAAAATAAATATGATTTTAAAATGATCATTTAAATCATTTTAAAAAACATAAATAATTAAATTAAGACTTTTAAAACATAAAATACCAAACCGAAAAGAAAAAAAAAAAAAAACCCCTAAAATATAAAGGCAGAAAACTAAGATTTTAGCCCATTTTTTACCTGCGGAACTACAAGATTGAATTATTTCTTATTTCTATGGTAGGATCAGTCTTCAAATATCTGTGCAACTTAATAAACAATTGCCGGTAAACAATGAAAGTAGACAAATAACTACTGTAATGTAAATATGTTACATGCCCAAGAAAATAAAATATGAAAAAAATGGATGGTTGGTTAATTTATTCTAAAAATCACTGCGTATTGATATTCCCTATACTTTTTTCTTATATCATATTTGTCTACTTCAAGTATGTAATATTGTAATTTTGTTTTACTGTTGATGAAATATTACCTTCTCTCTACTTTAGAATTATCGCTGTACATATATAATTTTTTTTTTGTTTCCTTTTCGTTAATTATATAAACATTGATTGTTTGATGATTTTATCCCAGAGTTAGAAACGCCAGTATTTGAAAATTAATTATATATGATTATTCATAAAATGCAAATTTATGATTTCTCAAAATTTTGATATAGAATAACGAATATTAATCTATGGACAAATGATTTGATTAAAATATATTCACTTACAAATTGAGTGTGCATGAAAATCCCCTATTTATTTTAAAAAGTAATCATCCTTTTAAATAATCAAAATCAAATGAGTCCTCAAAAAGGTCAAAAATAAAATAGTAAAAGGTGCTTTATTAGGAATTAAAGAGACAAAGTTAAAGATGAAAAAACATGTCCGCCAATAAAAGTGATATCACAATAAATAAAGATGAAATTCCCAACTAGCTAGATTTTAATTAGAGAAGAAATAATTGTTTATTAATTTTTCACATTACATCTCCAACTTCTAAAATAAATAGAAGAGTCAGTCCATATCTATTAGAACGAATTTGTTTCATCTCTAATTCATTTAAATATATATAAAGACAATAATCCTATGTTTTATACATACTTTTAAGTTTATATATACGTATATTTGAAGCATTTTATAATTTCTAAAATAAGTTAAATGTATTTTTTGTTCCTACTATAAAACATTCTAATTTTAGTTTTCATCCTTGACTTTAAAAAAACTATTGGTTTTTCGTTCCTATATTTCTGAAATACCTTAACTTCAACTTGAATTTAACTTTGTTAACTTAATTAAGTGTAAACCTTACCATTTTTCAAACCAGTTATACCAAGTAAAAACAACAATTTTAGGGCATGAATAGGTTAGCACTTAAGTTAACAGAATTAAATAAGTTTAGGGGTCAAAGATTATTTAAAATTAAAAAATGTAAGGATAAAAATAAACGATTTTTAAAGTCAGAGACAAACTAAAATTGACATATTTCAGAGATAAAAACATATTTAACCTTTCTTGAAATTTATAATATAGATTGAAAACTAACAAGTTACAATATAAATGAGTTACACTTTTAAGAAAGAAAAAACAAATTAAAAAAAATTGTGGATAAGGGAAAATTCTCAAAGAATCAAACTTATAATATAATATATAATACATGTTTCCTAATAATGTGTTAAATAATAAATAAAGCCATATATATGAAGTTACATCATATTTATTTAATACTTCTAAAAACATTATATACTGTTTGTTTCTATCGATTGAATACTATTTTTTTTTTAAAATTACTTCTTCTTTTTTTGCAATAATGTTTTACTCCATTACATGTAGGACTAACTTGGGGAAAAAATGAATCTCATGTTAACTTGTTATGTGAAATTTTAATTTGTATCTATCTTTCATAAGCATAAAACAGACATAATTTTGTGTATATATATAAATAGGAATAATTGAAAAGAAAAGAGATACAAACAAAATCTACACGTAGATGGTGAAATGATACTAGTATAAAATTGGACACGATCGACAAGTCGCATTCTTGACTTTAATTACGCAATGTGAGTAGTAATTATTTTTTCTATTAGAGGTAATGGTGAAAGAAGCATTAACACTGCGAAAGGAATAATGGGTAAGATCACCCTCGGGAGTAGCCCAAGATCTGAAAATTGAAATCAAAATCAAATGGCTTTTGTTTGTTTTGAATGAATGAATGGTTGGTGCCCCACCCTAGCTAGTAGCTACCCTATAAAATTAAAAAAGTATATAGGCTAATTAAGAGGGTTGCATTATTATTAATATTAATAATATTTACTACAACAGAGCTGATCATAAAAAAAAAGTTGATTGTACCGTAAAGTTAGCAGAAGTTCCTTCAACTTTTACTTCCCATGGCGTGGCCTTCCATTTATTAACTGTAAATCGGATCATTGGACGCATGCAGTGTACACCAGTGATCAATCCAAATCATTGTAATTGTACCAAACCCTTTCAATGGACCACTTATCCATTGCATAGTAGTAGTTTCAATTTTCTTTTGTTTTTTCCCACCAATAGTAGTAATCCATCAATTACTATTTTATTTCATGTGGAGAACCAAAACAAACAAACAAACATTGCTGGATGGACTTCCCAATTTTTACCTAGCTAGCTACCTGTTGCTTCTAACTAATCAATATTGCACCTTTTTTTTTTTGGCTTTTATGATCATATCTCGTGAATTTCAAGCTGGAAAGGAATCTTAATTTCATGGTATTTAAAAAAGAAGAAGAATATATTAGTCATTTTTATGAAAGTGAGACTCAGTTTTTAATTAGTTATTTCCTTCACTGACACTAGTATGATTTTTTCAATTAATAATTCGAAGATAAAGCTTAGCTAGGGCAAAATTTGGAGATATATATATACTGCCAGCTGCTATCTATAGTAGCTTTCAATGCCCTAAAACTTAAGAAGATATATACAAGTACCAAAATTCCAAAAGTAAATGTATTAAAGCTACTAGCAGCTTTATATATTTGTTGACGAATATTGGTAGTTCTAAAATTAAAATGTGCATATATAGCAAATAATATATAAAACAAAATCTGTACATTGACTTGTTGATTATGCGCATGATCGACATGCATAACGATTAATATTAATGACAATAACAACTATATAACCTAATTATTGTTATAATAGTATCATGTAATAAGCTAAGGACAAAGGCATCATATTAATAATTAGCTGAAGAGAAAAGAAAAATCTTGAGAAAATCCTGTTGGTTGGGTTTAGAAAGAAGGTAGGTGCAGGACCAGAGAGAGATAGAGATCATGGGAGTGTCCAACCCCGAATTGAAAAGTGACAGATCCTTTGGGTATAAGTTTTTGCTGGGGCTTTCCATGTTTCCCAAGATGATAAGTTAACAGATCAGATGCATGCACATTCATTTCGATTCAGGAGCATGCACCCCTTTAAAAGGAGATTGATGAATATTAGAGAGGACCAGAGAGAGAAGAAAACCAAACTATTATAATTCAATTCATCTTTACCTGCAGCACTCACTTAGATTTCGATTTCAATAAGGTGATATTTAGACTCTAAATATATATAGTATATTTTTGTACATGTACACATCTTCTCTTCTTTACTTACTTTTCAGCATAAAATTATTAATGCCTTAGTGAAATTTTGCTACATGCATGAGATTAATTTGTTTTCTTTATTAGGCCAGGTTATCCTCTTGTATAAAATATTTCTATGATTCTTTTGGTATATAAATAAATCCCATGTATTTTCTATTAAAGGTAAAATTGTGTTATTAAGTTAGGTTTTTGACTTATATAAATATTGTTATTATTCTTTAGTTACATGTTGATTGGGACAATAATATATAAGACAGATTTATAAACATTGATTGGACACATAGTCAACAAATGCTGCTTTCTCAAAACGTAAGCTAGGTAGAAAGATTGAAGTGAACATTACATTACATATAATATATGAATATGAAGGGGTTGGGGTTGGGTAGCTAGCTAGCTTTCCACATGCCTTGTTCTTTCCTTTTGTCTGTTATCGTTTTATTGCACCAAATTTGAAAGGAACAAGAGAATGTAATGTGTACGAAGTTTCTTTAGTGGCACCCATGTTGTTACTTTGGGATGTGGTCACTCTCGATTGCAGTGCATGTGGGGGTTATATATGTTGTCGTGATTTTGGTCTGAATGACAATTGGTACTACTATTATACTTATTAGAAGAAGAAGAGAATAGGTGCATGTGGAAATTATTGTATCACTCTCGTAAATGGCGTTTCTAGTTAGGTAATGCACTAATGCTCTCTATCTTGATGAGACGACACAGCAATATTGGAAGCAAAAACTGTACGGCAGGGAGAACAATATTATGAAAAAGCAAAATATCTAATGTTTTATATTCCTCATGCATTCCGATCGAGAAATCTATCTGATCCCAATATTCTTCTTATTATCACTGGAACTGCGCATCATTATGGATTTGTTAGTGGCAAAATCAATATTCAGCATGAGACTCAGTCTCACACAAATTAACATATGTAAAAATGTCAATAAGAGTCAAATTAAAATACATTCAAAGTTAGATTTTAATTAGTAGCTTATAAGGTTAATGTTCTCTCATACTTATATATATTATTTTAATTATTAATTTATAAAAAAAGATTTCCAACATATATATTCCCTCACGATGAGTTAGGACATAATACCTCATCAAACATAACAGCAATCACTAAAATATGCTCTGTTTGAATTTATATTTAATTTAATTTCAAAAATTAGTTCACATATATGACAAGGGTTATTCTTGATCATAAATCTCCAATTAAATATAATAATATTATTCTGATAAAGACATTTTACTTTTGACTCTTATGCAATAAGATTTGACAGTGAGACTATATAGTGGAGCAATGCAATGCATGGTTTGACTTGAAGTACCTCGTTTTATATGAGGGGACCGATCGAGTATGAATGGCAACCACAATTTGGCAGAGAAGAAATTCAATGAGCAACCATAATGTAATATTAATGCAATGTGTACGATTATAACTCACGGGAAAGAGAAAAAAAAAACGTGTAATTTCATTAAACTAATTAAGAAATCAAAGGCGATTTGTATTTGTGTTAGCTTTTTCATTATAGGAAAGCAATTAGTATTAGCTGGAATATAATTGCAAGTTTCTCACGTATAATTAAAAATATATATATATTTCTGCGGATTTTGGACTGTGATAGCATACAATTCAAACCTGATCTTCATTAATTTATACAATAAAGATTCCATTCTTCTAGTAAAATATACATACCACCCAAAATTGATACAAATACAATAATTTCATGAATCTTATATCACGAAATTAATTGAACCACCCTAAGAAACTTTTGCTAGGCAACTGTTCTTGACAACTCGGGGCTCATGAATACTTTTTTTCTCCGAGAGTACACAATAGAATTTTTGTATTGCAGAAAAGCAAGATCAAAGAAATCATGAAGGTAACCACACCAACACGTTCCACTACTCTTCATTTTAATATGTAAAGTGCTCGTTCAAAAAGAACAGAAGCAAAAACAGAAATGAGGCCCAAAATCAATCTTGAAAATAATTGACCATGTTGGATAAGGGAGGAAAATTCGTTTATGTTTCTGAAATGTTTAGAGGAGATGTATATTGGGTCGTGGAATCATGGTAATGGACGTGTAAATGGGTTTTGGATCATAACCATACGTGAAGATGTTTTTTTGTTTTGCCTTCTTAAACTTTTTCCTCACATATTATATATATATATATATATATATATATTTTTTTTTTTCTTCTTAGTGTAAATTTCAGTTTTTCTTACAAAAATGAGAAGAACAAGAGACAAAGAAAATTTATACCTAATATGTATATCTCAACTATAATCATAATTATATATATATATATAAATAATGAGAATTGAGATTATTAAATTATATGAATGTGGTTACTAATTAACTTTTAATTTTAACTATTAATTTTTTGTTGAATATAATTCAAAAACACCAGTTACTACTTAAGAAAGAAATAAAACTTTGCAATGTGATATGAATGTATTACTCAACAACAAAGGCAACAAGGGGGTGGTGGCGCAGTTGTCTAGCGCGTAGGTCTCATAGCTTTGTTGAGTGATCCTGAGGTCGAGAGTTCGAGCCTCTCTCACCCCATATCAATTATTTTTTGTCTTGATTGGAAAATATCATTTGTTTTTGTTTGTTCAAATTTTTCAATAGCACAGTTCATGAGCATGAAACAAGATACAAACTGAGGGTGCAGAAATTTTATCATGGCAAGAATTCAAGAAAGATGCAGTATGTTTGCAATCATTGAGAGACCCCTCTGAGTTTCACCTTCTGCACCATGTCATGGTGAAATTCAAAACCATGCCAAGACCAAAGACAACTCCAGGTGAAGAAAAACCATGATCTTTTCACCAACTGAATGAAAGAACCCTTTCCAATGACACCAGATGATAGATGGCTCTTGGTTTCCAATTTTTTTTACTTGAAATGTGCTTTTCTCTGCTCTTTGTTTAACTCAATTGTGTGTGTTTCCTTCAGTGTCTGCATAATACATCATATGAAGCAAAGGCTTATCAATGGCTTGCGAAGATTAAAATTTGCCTCAAATGAAACATGTTTCACATCATAAATGAACACAGCTTGGTTTTCACCTTTGTTAGGATACTGCTTGGCTTAAAATATTCATAAGCTTTTACCGTATCCAAAACTCATGATCAGAAGAACTGTCCTTTTTCTCTTGAGGGACTTCTTTATACAATACAATGAAGGAAGTTCAGTATTAACAGCATCATGAATTGATTGAACTGTTGACATAACCATGTTATGTTTTCTTTTGAACCAGTATGTTCACTATATGATGATGATGAAGTAGTGTCTGGAATTTTGTCATACTTTAACAATTTCACTGGCAAAGGAGTCTGCAATTTGGTAATCAATATGGTTCACCATCTGTTTCTCTGCTTTCATAATATGCCTTATTCAAAGCAGGATTGCTTCTATAACAAAAGCAGGTATTGTTTCATTACTGTTAAAACCATCCTCGCCAACTAAAACTTCATTCAAGAACTTATCAATGTATATACTATCAACATGGTCTTCTTCCTCTTCAATGGTTTCAAATGGAGTATGCACAATGCTGTTTTCCTCCCCAAAATAGGCATTGGAAAGCAAGAAACCTTGGGAAGACGGTTCCTGTTCAATGACAATTGAAGACTGTTGTAGTGCCTGAGGTGGTGTTGGAAAGATTGATTCCAAATTCACTTCTGGCAATGTATATACCTGAAACAAATATGAACTAAGCGTCAGTTTTTAGTTTGTTTTATGCTAAAATATACTTTTAGTTATTTTTGCTTTTAATTATCTTTAATTTGGACTCTATTTTTTTTTTAAATAATGATATTCTTTTATTTGGAACACGATTTTGAACTCTTATTATTATTATTATTTTATTTTTTTTAAACTGATTTGAGATATAAAACTTGTCTTATTAGATCAACATACATAAAAATTATAAAAGTTAAATGATGTTTAAATTAAAAATAATTATAAAGATAACCAAGAAAGCATGAAAAATAAATTCAAAAAATAATTAAAAAATCTAATATTTCTTAAATTGAAAGCATGAAAGTAGTTGGGATACATCTATTTCTTCCTTGGTAGTTAAATCTGAATTTTATTATTAAAAAAAAACATCAAAAGACTAAAAAATTTATTTTAAGTTTATTTTGCTATGCAAATCATAAATTTAGAATCAGCTCTATGTTTCCACTCACACTTGAAATACTACCCTCAGTTTCTTGGTTTTCAAAGGCAGCAGCAACATGGTAACTTGCCTCCCCTTCATCATGTTTCAATGTATCAATTCCTCCTTCTACTTTTTCCTCAGCAGCTTTGTTGATTAAGCGACACAAGACAAAACCTCTCTGCAAGAAGTATAGGAATGACCAACATCAATTTGTTACACATTTGTGATGAATTTAAAAATAAGACAAATGACCAAAACATATAACTCAGATTTTTTAAGTTATAGTCATTTGTAATGCGTAAAAGTTGAGCAAAAACACAAATTCCAAAGAGAAGCAACTTTGATAAAGCAAAATAGTAACATTACATAACGTTCCCTACCATGTCATTAGGAAATGTAATTGCATGATATTCATGAATGACCCAATTGGTCTTGACAGCATTAGAACTCCGACCCTTGTAGAAAACCAGAGTCTTCTTAGTACCAATGACACTGTTGGTGCCACGTGTCTTAACGTTACGGTCTTTACCAGTTGGCTTCCAGAACCCAGCTTTGGTTTTTCTGTTACACCTGTTCCTTGTGTCCTTTGCAAACTTCAAACCAACAGGACTAAAGAAAAACCATTCCTGATCATCTGATTTCACCTTGGAAAACGCTGCATTACAGTTTTGTAGAAAAGCAAAAAATCAAAAGCAGAAGAGTAAATAAAATAATCTCACTACTTTTTATAAGGAAGAATTAAACACAATACCGTAGAATTTACGATCTTTGTGTACTGTTCAATCAATTCAACTAAACTTTTGGTTAAAATAATCCACCATTTTATCAAGAAAAGGAGGAAAATTTATTTATTGGTTGATGAGCTATAGCCATATATATATATATATAATACCTGGTAAGTCCCAAGGCTCAAAGTGGCAAACATGAATCTGAGCTATGACATTATGCACATCCTCTGTGGACTCATTACCAAGCAACTTGTGCTTCAAGTAGTGACCCACAAGTTCTTCATCACTTGGATGAAATCTGTATCCCACGGGCATTGAAATAGGACTTAGACTACCCATCATTGCTTGCTGAAGTGTAGACAGCACATATAAAAAGAGAAAAGAAAATGTGGAAGAAAATGAAGCAACTCAAGTTAACGAAGGACTTGACTATGCCTTGTCTGGTGTGGTTTCCTACAACCTTCGTGGCTTAACTATGAAGCCAAATTTTACTATTAATGGTGAGTGGCATGTGTGTTCTGACTTTCTATGTTTAGACACGTAAGGAAATGGATTCCACAACTCAAACCGTGTTTCGGACTTACCACGAAGTTGCCACTGCCACGTAAGAGAACTTGTGACTTTCTTCCATCAGTGAGTTCCCCATGTATGCTGTAGAGTGTTTGGTAGAGTTGAATAAAATCAAATGAAATTGAATAGAGATTAAGTTTTGAATTTATCATCTTATTTTACCGTTAATTTCGCTGCGCCAAATAAATGGATAGTCACATGATATATTTTTAGTAATAATAAATGATACATGCATCTTGACACAATTTCACTCTATTTGCATGTTCCTCTTTTATTTTTTAATATTATTATTGATTATATTTTTTTAATTTTTTTTAAATTCATGAAAATATTATTTTTCTTTGTACATGTTTTCAAAATTAATCCAAATTTTCATATTAATACAAGCTGGTTAGAATTAAGAAGTGTAACAAAATATAACTTTTGGAGTGTAAGTCTTAAAGTCACACTCTATTATCCTAATGAATGGTAGATGAAAAGACATTATAATTGAAATATTAAATGATATTTATTAATAAAATCATTTTCACAAAATATCATTAATATTTATAAAATTTAATAGATTCCACTTTCACTTGGACATGATGTGTTCAAATTGAATGAAAAATGGTTCTATTCATGAATATAAATTAATAGACTTCAATTAAATACTTTTTCACCTACCGTCCATTGAAATAATAATGTCAGAGTTTAAGAAATACAAACAAAAATATGAGAATTAATGTCTATTAAATTACATTTACTAATAGAATCATTTGCCATTTGCCATTTGCCATTTGCCATCCAACATGAAAATCACTATCCAAAAATTATATTTTAGATAATAAGTATTTATTGAGATGATTATGTTGACACAAAAGAAATGGAAAACAAAAAAGAAGTCCATGTCATTTAAGTTAAAAAAAGATTTGTGGCTTAGTCAACCTTACATATTTTCAAAAAAGAAAAACTATGAAACCTCGTAACATAAATAAAATAAACTTTAAGAACCGTTGGACTGGTAGGGGGCATTTGAGGATCCACTAATTATTGACTATATCAACTATATATTTAAAAAAAATCACCCTAGAAAGATAGATGTTGGGATATATCAGCCTCACTTGTGCCAATGCACAATCAAAGCCATATTCATGCTTCTGGATAAATGATTCTTGAATCTTTTCAATCTCGATTGTTCTTAAGGCTTATTAAGATTCAAGATCAGACTCTAACTTGGTTATTCTCTCGAAAAACAACTTATGTTGCCCTTTTAAATGATCCTTCAAAGCAGTAAGTTTTTCAACATCCTCGAGAGCATATCTCAGCTGACCATGCATATATGCCAGATTTCTCTCTAAATCTTCAACTTGATTGGCTTTAACTTTGGTTGCAACAAGCTCTTCTGCTAATTCAGATACACGTAGGATCACTCGATCAACTTCATCTTTAAGGCTATCCATCACTTCATTCTTTTCAACATTTAGTTGACCACACTGATATGCTTTGATATCTCCACAAGTACGTTTTAGGCCAAGCTTTTGAACTTCTTCCTCATCCTTCACTTCGGTAAGGTGTTGGTCAACACCATCTAAAGGAAACCACTTGTTCCATAAAAACTGGATATCCTCTTCAGAGTCTATATCACATAAAATAGAGCTCCAATCAACAGAATCAAGTCTTTTCTCTTCTTGCAATGGACAATTATTAGCAACAAGAGAATTTGCACAAACAAAATTAACTTCGATGTCACTGCTTTCTCCACTTCCACGTGCTCGCTTCCGCATCGACGTTTGAGAGTGTGTGGTCGATGAGTCTATCTTCAATTGGGTATGAGTTGGTGAATCCGCATTACCTAGAAAATCACAAAAAAAAGTAGTATGAAATGTTTTTTTTTAAGTCATCAATGAACATCAAGAAATCAATACTTTTAAAGGGTGGTACTTCCTCAAGAAAAGTTACATCCCTTTATTGATTTGACAAGAACTTATACTTCATCTGAATTCGAAGCACTGGATTAATGATAATGCATTGACAGTGTGAAATTTACATTATCAATGCATCATCATTAAACTCTTAGAAGTTTACCCCCTCAATTTGGAGGAGCAAATGTGCATAGGGTGGTTTACCATCTATTTCTCTGCTTTCATAATATGCGTTCTTCAAAGCAGGTATTGTTTCACTACCAATAAAAGTATCCTCACAAACTAAAATTCCTTCCAAGAACTTTTTCTCTTCAATGGTTTCCAATGGAATAAGCATAACACTGTTTCGCTCCCCAAAATGAGCATTAGGAATTGAGGAACTTTGGGAAGATGGTTCCTTTTCAATGCCAATTGTAGACTTTTGTAGTGATGGAAAGATTGATTCCAGACTCACTTCTGGCAAAGTAAATACCTGAAATAACTGTGAACCAAGAAGTGTCAGTTCTTAGTTTACTTTGTTATACAAATCATAAATTTAGAATCAGTTCTTAATATTCCCCATAAAGGATGCTTCAACTCACACTTTGAATGATATACTCAAATTCTTGCTTTTCAAAGTCAGCAGCAATACTTGACTCCCCTTCATCATGTATCAATGTATCAGTTTCCCTTTCTGTTTTCTTATCTTTGTTGATTAAGCGACACAAGACAAAACCTCTCTGCAAAAAGTAAAGAAATGATCAACATAAATTTGTTTTTAATTTCTTCTTTGTGCCACATAAGACGAGCAAAAATCATTCTTCATAAGCTGTAGCTTAAACGCTTCTTCTGATCACAGCAATAACTCCAAAGAATGAGTAGGTCCAAGGTAGCTTACTTAAGCAAAACTAATAAACTTTCAGTTTGACAGATTCTTCATCTCAGAAAGGGGGGTAAAACTGCAGAAGAGGTGCTCTCATTGGAATTAGTGACAAATACTCTCAACACTAGAGAAAAAATGGGTCATTTTGTAATGCCAAAAGTTAAGTACAAATACAAATTCCAAATAGAACCACATTTGACACAGTACGAAGTAACAAAAAGTGGGGAAAGCAAAACAGTAACATCACAATCCCTAGTACCTTGTCTTCAGGAAAGGTAACTGCATGGTACTCATGAATGACCCAATTGGTCTTGACAGCATTAGAACTCCGACCCTTGTAGAAAACCAGAGTCTTCTTAGTTCCAATGACACTGTTGATGCCTCTGCCTCGTGTCTTAGTCTTAATGTTACGGTCTTTACCAGTTGGCTTCCAGAACCCAGCTTTGGTTTTCCTCTTACACCTGTTCCTTGTTGTGTCCTTTGTGAACTTCAAACCACCAACAGGACTAAAGAAAAACCACTCTTGATCATCCGATTTCACCTTGGAAAATGCTAACAGCAGAGTACAGAACAAGAAGCCCAAAAAAGTAAACATGTAAATAAAAAACTCACCCTTTAATTATTATAGTATTAATGAGAGAACATTAAAGTAAAGAAAGGTGGTTTCTTTATACCAGGTAAATTCCAAGGCTCAAAGTTGCAAACATCAACTTCAGCTATGACATCATCATGCAGTGTGGAAATGTTACCATTAGCAAGTAACTTGTGGTTCAAGTAGTGCCCTACAAGTTCTTCATCAGTTGGATGGAATCTGTATCCAACAACTGGGCCAGGGTCACCCATTACAGTGTGAAACGAAGTGAATGGAGAATTTAGAACAAGAATGACTTGACTTTGTTGTCTGTTTCCTACAACCTCTCACATGGCTTAAGTAAGAAGCTAAAGTTTTTATCCTTAAAAAGGAAAAAACAAAGTTATCTGATGGTGATGGAGGTGAGTGTTCATGTTTTGACACGTAAGCAAAAATAACTCACTACCGTGTTTTTGTACAATTGTACTCACACCATGAACTTGTTACACAAGAATAAGAAAAGGATAAGATTGGTATTTTTTGTTTTTCATAGGATAAGGATGGTAATTCACATGAGGTTTTTGAATTTGTCTAAATTTTGTGAAGATACGGGGGTATACTATAGATCCTTTAATATCTATTTCATTCCGTTACCTGCACGCGCTTATATTTCATGTAAAACATTAAAGAAAAAATATCTCACATAAGTTATTTTAACTTCTAACATATTTTTATAAGTTACTTCAACCTGCTTAGTTAATTTATTTAAATATCTTTTTGTCTTTTTTTTTAAATTTTTTATCACCGTTAATTTATTTAAATCTTTTTTTTATTAATATATTGTTTATAGATTCAGTTACGGGATATATTCCCGCCTAAACCTCCTATCAATTAATCTTTCAAAAGTTAAATATTTGTCTAATCACATTTTATTGTCCACATTTAATGTTTCAGACTTCTCATATTTTTTTTTAGCCTAATCACTTAACTACGTAAATGTTAATGACTTTTATATTATCTCACTTATTTTTTCAATATGTGAATTTAGTTTTGTCTTATTTGTTAAGTGAAATTTGAAATAATTTTTTACTTTAATAATAATGAAGTGTTTACAAAAGAATCGTGTCTTTCAATCTCATGTTGGCTTTTGATTTACACTAAAAATGTGAAATATATTTGCAAAATTGCGATATTTACTTTCAAACCTTTTTCAATCATTTTTCTACATTGGTATAATTTTCTTCCTTTCTCATTGAGATTATTTCATATTTTGATTAAATTAATTTCATATAAAATATTACAATTTAATTTATCTTCGATGGGAATTATTTTAGTCTTTTGTTTTTAATATCAATCTTTAAAAAAAATTACATTATAATTTTTTTGTTATTATTCATTTCTAAAAATTATTTAATTAATTTAAGAATATAGCCGTGCACCGACCCCTATTCTAGTTATCTTAAATCGTCGTATTTGGAGAGGATTAAAACAAAATATCAAATCTTCGTCAATTCCTTATAATAAAAAATATCAAATCTTGGACTGCTGGTGGTAAGGTTAATGCTCCTATGTTGCAATTTGTAAACATTTATCCCCAGGAAAAGACTGAGCAAACCAATCAATCAATAAAAAAAAATAAAAAAATAGAGGCAGTGACGATGAAATATGTGTTTCGATGTTTATAGATTGATTTCACTTTTCTTCATATGTTAATTTTTCTTTTACTTTTAGCTGGTAGAAATGGAGCAGGGTTGGTTTTCAAATCTATGCAAATGGCTTTCCCTTCTCATTCATGTCAAAGTAGGCATTTCTTATTACAACTCAAATCTTTATACAATTTTCTCCTCTTGCAAAAAAAATGGCCGGGGCTCACTAAAATTAATATTGGTCATATAAAATCTGCTCAAACTTCATTAGTTGATTCCATATTCAAAATACAAAATGAGATCCTTGAGAAAGGGATTCTCTTATGGCCTTTGCATATATTTTCCATAAAATTTTAAATTTTAAACAATTCTCTCATAAGGCCTAGAGCATCATTATGCAGCTAGCTGCCGTTTTATGATCCAGAATAAGACATAGTTGCTGCAGAAAGTAATGGTCAACTGAGCATGATTAAGATGAAAGAAGCTGTCTCACCAACCCTTTGTTCAGTAAATAGGGGGAGATAACTGCGTTTTAAACCTTAAAAATAGGCTTCCTTCACACTCCAAAAACTAATGAAACATATTATTGAATACTAAAATCACACACAATACATTGAAACAACAATACACTTGTTGTTCTAGAAACAAAAGCCTCCTAGAGACAGTATACTCAGTCCGGTGGTTGTTTTCTATGCATGACTGCCATCATGCAGTACTTAATACTTTCTAAAAGGTTTACTATTCGATTTGTACTCCTAAATCTTACTAATACATAACTGCCCATAGTGATTTTTATGCATAACTGCCATTATGCAACTTCTAAATTCTAATACATAATTGTTTTCTAATAAACTTGCTATTATATAACTAGTCCTATAATAGCAAATTTAAAACATACACTCCTTTATAGCAACCACCAATGCACTAATGGAACTATCTTGGATCTTAGTTCCAATCATGCGAAGTTGTCTGGTCTATGATGATATTAATTTTCTCATTTCCATGGTGTGAAAGGAGAACTAGAAATATCGAAATTATTCATCTCCAATGGTTTATCTAATGACGAGTCAGAAGATGATGTATCCGCTCCCCAAAAATTATCTTGAAGCATACTCTCATTTTTCTCTTGGTATTCTTCGTGGTTGGGACAACATATGCCATCATGGACATCATGTGATGATTTAAACCTTTTTGATGAATAGTATTCTTCTGAATTAGGATTTTCGTACTGTCTTAAGATATCCACGATATTGTCATCCTGCAATGATTTCAAAAGAAAATAAACAAATGAATTCAACTCTCAAAGTGCTCAAAATAAAGAAAACAAATATCACAAACCCAAGAAAGGAGTAGTTCTGAACTCCTGGGTGTTTTTGGTAAGAGATGCAAGGAAGGGTAAAAATAGGTACAAAAATAGATTGCTTTATCTCCATTTCCTTCCCTTTTCCCAACCTTTCCCTTCATCCAAGCATGCTCAGTAATGTTCCATGAATCATGAATTGTAATCACAACAAAACACTAAACCCAACTCAAACTAAACATTTCACTCGAGTGTCTTTTCAGAATCTATAGCATAAAATCACTAAACATTGCAAAAATGCGGCAAAATTCACATCACCACAATGCACACTGCAATTTTAACCTATAGATCCAATGCCAGTTCAGAAACAAATGGAGATACTTCCCCAGTATTATTTGGACTTTGGACTATGTATTTTTACCTGGTTAGAGATGACATCATATACCCTTCCCAATGACTCTGATTGGGTAGAGTTATTGACAAAAGCATGCTCACTTTCTTCATTGGTAAACATACTTTCATAAATGATTTCATCATATACCCTTCCCAATGACTTTGATTGGATAGAGCTATTGATAAAAGCATGCTCACTTTCTTTATTGGTAAACATACTTTCATAAATGATTTTATCATATACCCTTTCCAATGACTCTGATTGGATAGAGCTATTGACAAAAGCATGCTCACTTTCTTCACTAGTAAACATACTTTCACCAGCTATAAGATAATTCAAGTATTCTTCTTCCTTTGTAGTTTCAAATGGAATCTCCATAATATTATCTTCATTTCCAAAATAGGCACTGTTAGATGGGTAGGTTGGAAAGGATGTTCCTTCCTCCTCAATACCAGTTGGAGGCTGTTGTATTGTTTCCATTCCGGTAAAAGTACCTCCCTGAAAAAAAAAATTAAACGAACAAATCAAGTATCAATTCTCAACATGTTTCACATGGAAGAGTGTAAATATGTCCATGAAGGATGCTTCAGCTTACAGATGGAATTCCTTCTGTTTCTATTGTTGCCTGATTTTCATAGTCAGAAGGGATGCTTCTACTGGACTCCCCTTCATCACAGATCAGTGCATCGGTTCCACCTTCAGTTGTTTTCCCATGTCCCTTCAAGCAACATAAAACAAAAGTCCTCTGCAAAATTTGGAATATAATCATTAATCAGCATTTATTTGATGCAATTCACACAAATAAAAGGCCAAGAAAAATAGCCCTCTAACTCTAATATCAAAGGCTACAAAGTAAGTACATACTACATAGTATACTATAATTTAGTAGTGTTAAAAATTGTTGAATAAGAGAAAGAAACGAACCAACCTGGGTTTCAGGAAATGTAACAGCATGATATTCGTGAATAACAAAGTTGAACTTGACACCATCGGAAACCTTGCCTTTATAGTAAACAAGAGTCTTCTTAGTCGCAATGCGAGTGTTGGTGTCCCAAGTCCTCCTAATGTCACGGTCTTTCCCAGTGGCTTTCCAGAATCCAGACTTGGTTGTCCTGTTAAGCCTTTTGCTTTTTGAATACTTGAAACTAACAGGGCTGAAGAAAAACCAATCTGGGTCGCCAAATCGTACTTTGGCTGATTGTTTTGCTAATATCACTATTGGAAACAAGAAAAATAATAATAATAATAATAATCAAACAGTGGAAGAAAAAAGTACAAAGGTTAATGTTTGGTGTTTAGATTACCTGGTACTTCCCAAGGTTCCACATTGCAAAGGTCAATGACAGGGATGATGTGGGCAAGATGTTCATCACCGAGCAACTTATGTTTGAGGTAATAGTCCACAAGCTCTTCATCTGTTGGACGGAAACCGCGTCCTACAATATCACCACCCATTGATTTTGTTCAACACCTCAACTCAGTACTGTGTTTGTAGTTTTCAGTGTTAATTTGTGTTGTGTTGTGGATTCGCTCCTCAGTTTATAAAGCCAAGAACCAAAGACATTGATTGACTCCTTAGCTAACAAGTAGTCTTTGGAAAATATAAGAAAAACATAGGAAACTGTCTTGTAATGCGTCAGACTCATAGAGTGTTTTTTTTATATATAATTTTTTTTGCAATATCCTATCATTTTTTTTAATACATCTATTACACTTTTATCATATCATTAATTAATTAATAATTATTCATCTTTATAATAATGACTTTAAAAATGATATTTAAAATTCATGTTAAGAATTTATCAAAATTAAACCTTTTTCTTTATAAAGCAAAGATCAAAGACATTGACTCCTTAGCTAACAAGTAGTAGAAGTTGGCCAATAAAATAGAATAAAAAAGCATAAACATAGACATAGGAAACTGTCTTGCAATGCGTCATGAGCATATTTTTTTTAATAAAAAAAAACATGGAATACATCTAATACACTTTTATCGTATCATTAAATAAAAACTATTAATCTTTATAATAATTATTTTAAAAGTGATGTTTAAGATTATTTCTAATTGAATAATATAGTAAAAAAGTTATGTTAACAATTTATCAAAATTAAATCATTTTTATTTAACTATTTTTTTATGTTAACAATTTTTTTCTAATGAAAAAAAAAATTTAGTAAATATTTAGGAACTAAATTATATACAACAAAACAAAAGATATATACTAGGATGCTAACCAACTTGTATACTTATTCTAATCAATAAATGATGATAAGTTAACTTTTTTTAACCTGAGTCGTGCAATATTTGACTTGTTTCACGAACAATTTGTTCAAATGTTTATAAGACAATTTGAATGCGAAATAGTTATGTTTCTATCAGTAGGCATGTTTAGATATAGTAAAAAAAGAAGTGTCTAGAACCAAAATAAAATGAAGTGTCTGTTACTTTGTACTATAATACCGCGTGAGAATAAGAATCTTCTTCCTCGCACAACCCTGAGGTCACTTTCTACGACATGGACCCAAAATCTATTTAACATGTAATTTTCTCATTCTACACGGATAGAATCTGTTATTTGTCTCTATCACTAAGATTAATAATGCCTTTCAAATCAATCTATTTTTATTTTTCAAAAGTAATTACAAAGGTTACGGTTAATTAACTCTGATTATGTAGATGAAATATAGAGAGGCAGTACTTTGGTTTGTGGTTTATTATTTGAGCCTTGGTCCCCAAGTTTCATCCTTGGCCAATCATTTCAATTCCTTGCTCTTTCCATCAACAAAAATAGTAGTTTTAATTCTTTAGTCAATTTCTATGCATCTTTTGCTTTTCTTTTGGTTGGTTTGTTATGCTCCCCACTACTAAGAAGTCACATGATTACAAAGTTTGATGTCCTTTTCAAGTTTTTAGTACAGTCATGCTATGCTAACTTCCAAGTACTAACTGCTTCATGAACTCAACACTTTCATTCCTGTTAGCTACACTCGACTGTTTTGGCCATGAGAATAGGTGCAAGGTCTCACAATCCGCGTAAATGGCTTTTTATTTTCCGTAAGTTTGAGAAAATTTAAGGAAGAAAATAGATAAGTTAAAATTAAATAAATAAATGTAAAAACTTGTCTCTGACGCAAGTAAAAGTAGGATACAAATTCATCCTTAACAAAAAGTAAATAAATAAACCATTAAATTCTTCAAATATTGCAAGCAAGGGACGCATTCATTTAAATTACTGATGATTGATTTTGTCAAGAATTAAATTGATATAGGATTCACTTTTTTAGGGGCTAATTATGGAGAAATATAAACATCTAAAATTGTGGTATCTCATACTTATAGTTTTGAAAATTAAATAATTAATTTTATTTTTTTATTTTCAAAGACCAAATTGGACCTTTACTCTAAAACTAAAGAAAAGGAAGAGATGAGGAAAGTAATAGAGACGTTAAAATAAAGAGAAAGAGAAGAGTTTATTTAATTTGAGAAAATGTTTTTTTTTGTACTTATATATTCATTAATAAAGTAAAAGTAAATTATTTTTTATATAAATAAAAATTCAAATTAAAAAACTTTTAATGAGTATATATTAATTTATAGCTTCTATATATCGTTATCAGTTTAAATCAAGATAAATTAACAATTGTCATGGATAAAAAAATAGTTTTGGAGTAGCTTAAAAATTCCAAAGATGATGAATTACGCAGTGCGTCATGCATAGCGCGTACTACGTAGTAATGTAGCTTTTTCGAAATCGAGGGGAAAAGAAAATATAGATCAGAAATAATATTGGTCAACACGCCTTTGCTTTAACCATGCATGAATTGCACAAAATTTAACATGGAATGTTAACATTATGTAAGGTGAGATTTGATAGAAATCAAGATTCCTATGAATTCCGGAAAGCAATTCGTAAGGGTTAGCATTTCTGAAGTTTGTAATAATACTAATTTATGAAAAATAGCATTCACGGTTGTTTGTTTGATAAATATTAGTGTGCATAAGTATAAGTATGATAGTTTGTAAAACACTTATTGTAAGATAATAAATTTAGAGATTAATAATACTGAATAGAATAAAAATAAATGATGTGTATGTGTAATATACTACAAATAATTACCATAAATCTAAATTTATCATTTCAAACTCATTGTCCCTTTCATGTTATTTCAATGAGACATGAAATCTTTTAAGTCAATTTTCTTGGTTGCCCTTCTATTTTATATTCTTGAAAGACTAATTTGGTGATAAAAAAAAAAAAAAAATCTTTTAAGGACTACTATTGTGCTATGCTAATCTTTACATAACCACTTTAGAGGTTTACTTCACATTTCAATTACACGGGTATCAAGACTGAAATTGCAAAAATAATGACTATGGAAAAGGCAACAAATGGTAAACATAGATATTACATTATGATAAGAAAGATGCAATGAGCATGCATCAGTGCAAAATACATGTGAACTATAGTCTATATGCCTTACCTATCTTATTATAATGATGAAATTTCTAAAACAGAGGTTTCCATGTATGTTGTAGCACTACATGAAAAGGAACCATGGTAACACTCACCAGCTCTTCATACACACAACACACTACCTATACTTCTAAGTTTAAACATGATTAATACTTCCCAATCCCATCTGTTCCCACCATAAATCACAGGTATCGTTTATTGTCATCGGAGGATTCATGGCTTCTTGTTTCTAAATTCTCTCTTGAACTAGTATTTTGAGCATTTTTCTGATTTTACAATGAGCAATTCTTTCTGAGCCTGCAGAGTACATCTCATGCAGCATGGTATCATCAATAGTATGTAAAAATGAAAATCAGTTAAAATGAAGCATCTGCCTTCTTGGTCAAGAAAGGAATCTTCATTTTTCTAATGATTTTCTCACCCTCTACATGCGATACTGCATTGTTTGAAGCCTTCCTCTGTGTCTCAGATCTTCATCAGTCTTTTGTGATGTTAAGTTTTCTAGTCTTGGATGATACTGATTGGGTGGAGCTATTGGCAAAAGCATGCATACTTTCTTCATTATTGATAACTAAAATTGAATTCAGGAACTCATCCTCCTCTTTAGTTTCAGACGGAGTCTGCATAACGTTGTCTTCATTTCTAAAATAGACATTGCTAAATGCATAGTTTGTAAAGGATGGTTCTTCCTGCTCAATACCAGTGGGAAGAGTGTACTCATGCATTCCCTGAAAGGTTCTTTCCATTCCTGTAAAAGCACCTCCCTGAAAAAAACAATATATATATACAAAAAAAAAAAAAAAAAAAACACAAGCATCAGTTATCATTTATCAACAAGTTTCACATGGAAGAGTGTAGATATGTACATGAAGGATGCTTCAACTTACAGATGGAACTCCTTCTGCTGTTGCTTGATTTTCATAGTGAGAAACCATGAGTCTACTGGGCTCTCCTTCATCACAAATCGATGCATCAGTCCCCTCTTCAGTTGTTTTACCAGGTTTCTTCATCAAGCGACATAAAACAAAAGTCTGAAATTATGTGAGATTTTTAAAAGTCGTGACTTTTTTAAGTTGTTAGTAAAATAAAATCTAGTAGACATATTATTTCCAAGCAGTGTTAAAATTTTATGAAAAAAAAACAAAAATAGCAACCTGGCTTTGATGAAAGCTGGTAACAGCGTGATATTCATGAATAACCCAGTTGGACTTAACACCACGGGAAGCCTTGCCTTCATAGTAAACAAGAGTTTTCTTAGTCCCAATGACATTGTTGGTGTCCTTACTCCTAATTTCACGGTCTTTTCCGGTAGGTTTCCAGAAGCCACACTTGGTTGTCCTGTTAAGCCTCTTACTGTTTGAATACTTGTAATCAACAGGACTGAAGAAAAACCATTCACGTTCATTGAATCGTACAGCTGAATCTGCTAATAGCACTATATATTTGAAACAAGACAAAAGAAAAAAAAGAATCAAACAACATTGAAGTGAATGGAGTGTTGTCTATAATTAGTGTTTAGCTTACATGGTACGTCCTGAGGTTCCACTTCACAAAGGTCAATGTCGGGGATGACGTGGACTCGGGGATCATCATCCAACAACTTGTGTTTGAGGTAATAGTTCACAAGCTCCTCGTCTGTTGGACGAAAACCCAATCCTACAATCTCCATTAGATTTGGTGAACGGTGAACACTTAACTCTGTTTTTATAGCTTGCAACAAATTAAGGACAGAAAGAAGTGAAGGGAATATGATCAAGGAGAATATGAAGCAAGCGTGTTTGTGTTTGTGTTGTGGATTCGGTCCTTAATTTATAATGTATAATGCTAAGACATTGACTGACGTTACTCCTTAGCTAACAAGTTATCGTTGGAAAATATATATGCAAACACAAAAACATAGGAAATTATATATCTTTTGCTGTTAATTAAGTTGATAGATATTTATGGGTTTATCATGTCAATGAGTAAATGATGTGTTACAATGTTTTATAATCTTGTACTTAAATAATAATTACGTTCCCAAGTTATTTTACATAAAAAAAATCTATTCATTATTTTTACAGAAAAATAATTAATACATAAGTCATTATTTATGGAGAAAAAAGAAAATGCAAGAAATGTCATTCTTATTTTAAATCGAATTCCAAAAAATTATGATTTTTTTTTTCAAAATAAGAAGAAAAATTGAAAATCTACATTTGTGACTTACTGTATAAGTTATTATTTTTTTATACATTTTTCTAATATATTATTAACTAAGTTATGAATGAAAGTAAGTTATTGTTTTATAATTTATAATACATTGTCCTCTCTCATTTTGCTCACATCCATGAATTAACTTTTAATTATTAGGCTGCATTGTATTAATGAAGAGTGATTGAATGCATTCTTCTTCTCTATGACTGTATTTCAATGCTGCAAAATAGCAAGCAAAGCTTTTAATTCAGTCCGTAGTCTTTCCCACACAACAGACAGGTCATCAAATATTTAGATTAAGATTTTGTACTACTAATTATTTAATTATCAAATATTTAACATTTAGTTCATTAATCAATTGTATCGTTCATGTTTCCAACCAATAGGTACTCACACTTCGGTAACCTATCGATCCCTTCTATTATTTGGTGATCTTTTATTATTGTTCGCTTAACATTTATCAATTGGACATTGAACTAGGTTATTGAATTTCATTTATTTCACATATTATAATACACTATATGACCTTCATAATAACAAAATCAATACATTAGACTGAATCTTTAAAGCAAATCATTGTTGACAAAAATGACTCATTAATAATACTTAAATGCACAATGGATAGATCATAAAAGTGGAGGCTCTCTGTATAAGGGTAGGACGAGACAGACATAGGGTTCACATTCTTTTATAAATATTGACATTTTTATAGTTTAGATGCTTCTATGTTAGTTCTACTGAATTCTACGTTATGATATTAATACCAAATCAAGTTACACACGTTAATTTTTTTTAATCATACGTGAGATACTATTTTTCTTTTATTTCTCCTTCAGGACAAACAAAATAACATAATAATATTATAAACAAAATAGAAACAGCAATTTAATAATTTTTTAATGTATGGACTTACCATCACACAACTCTTGCTTCCACTCTCACATATACTTTTCAGTTTCTCTATCGTATAGTTCCTAATACATAACTGTTCATAAATATTTTGCTTAATATAATTTTTAGTTCAAATTCACGTTTTTTTTCACATTTTGTTATATTTTGATATATAATATTTTAAAATTTTTATTATGATATTTTAAACAATATTTTAATCATATTTTAATACATAGTATTTTAAAAAATTTATTTTAATACTTTAAATTATGTTTTAATCATATTTTAGTATTTTAAAATATGTTTTGTGTATATTTCAAGATTATTGATTTATTTTTATTTATGTTTGTGACTAAAATATTATGTACAAAAGTATAATTAAAATATAATTTAAAGTATCAAAATAAAAATTTTAAAATATTATATACCAAAATGTAAAAAATATGAAACTTAATACATTACAAGTTACATTATTGAACCTAAATATTTTTGGATACATAACTATCAACTATCATCATGCAGTTTCTAGTACATAACAGTTTTCTAGTAGATTTGCAATTATAAACTTCGAATAATTAACTACCACCAATCCATTAGTGGAACTAACTAGGATCTTAGTTTCCATATGAAGTTGTCCATCCTTAATTATATTAATTTTCCCATCTCCATGGAATAGAAGGAGAACTAGAAATTTCAATGCAGTTGATATCTAAAGGTTTATCTGCAGTTGAGTCACAAGAGGATGTTTCCACTCGCCAATAATCATCTTGAAACATACTCTCCGTTATTTCTTGGTTTGCTTCAGGATTAGAAGATGGAAAATATATGCCACCATGGACAGCATCATGTGATGATTTAAGCCTTTTTGATGAATGGTATTCATCTAAATTAGGATATTCATTACACACGGTTGAAATATCCCCAATACTGTCATCCTGTAATAATTTCAGAAGAAAATAAACAAATGAATTCAATTCTTGAAATACTCACAATAGAGATAACTGATAACTAAAATTTCTAAACCCAAGAAAAAGAGTATTTGAAGTCCTAGTGTCTATGTTGGGGGAACAGTTGCAAGAAAGGGTAAAAATGGGTACGGAAATGGATTATTTTTATATCAATTTCCTTCCCTTTCCCAACATTTCCCTTCATCAAATGATGCTCTAAAGTCTCAGTGATGTTCCATGAATCAATTATGAATCACAATAAAACATTAAACCCAACTCCAACCATAGATTTCAATTAGAGTGTCTTTTGAGAATCTATAGGAGAAAATCACTAAACATCGCAAAAAAATGTGGCAAAATTCACATCACATCAATTTTAACCTATAGAACCAATGCTAGTTCAGAAACAAATGAAGATACACTCCCCGATACTATTTGTACTTTGGACAACATATCATTACCAGTTTAGAGACAACTTCTGCATCTGTATCACTGCTTTCGCAGTATACCCTTTTCAATGATTCTGATTGGGTGGAGCTATCGACAAAAACATGCATACTTTCTTCATCAATAACTAGACTCCCATCAACTAAAATTGAGTTCACGAACTCATGTTCCTCTGTAGTTTCAAGTGAAGTCGGCACTTCCTCTGTAGTTTCAAGTGAAGTCTGCATAAAGTTGTTTTCATTTCTAAAATAGGCTTTGTTAAATGGATAGTTTGGAAAAGATGCTTCTTCCTCAATACCAGTTGGACACTGGTGTCTTGGGAAGGGGTAATTCTCTGCCTGAGGGGTTGCCTGAAAGATTGTTTCCATTCCGGTAAAAGTAGTTCCCTGAAAAATATGAAACAAGTATCGGTTCTGAGCATGTTTCACATGGCAGAGTGTGAATATGTCCATGAAGGATGCTTCAACTTACAGATGGATTTCCTTCTGTTTCTGTTGTTGCCCGTTTCACGTGTCTACTGGGCTCCCCTTCATCACAGATGAGTGCATCAGTTCCAACTTCAGTTGTTTTCCCAGGTTTCTTCATCAAGCGACATAAAACAAAAGTCCTCTGCAAAATTTGGAAGATGATCACCATTTATTTGACACAATACAATTTTTACACAAATTAAAAGCCAAGACAAATCAGGTTAATGCATACAAAAGAAATTGACAGTCTAATGAAAACTGATGATGAATTTTAAGCCCAGTTAGACAAAAAGATTTAATTAATCACTTATCCAATAAGTCATATGAGAGAGCTTTATCCAGGACCTCGTTGGAGTAAACTAAAAAGATGTTGTTTTGATAAGCTTCCAATTCCAAGTAAAACTTACTGAACTAAAATAAGGAAAAAGGGGTTATAAGAAGGTCATAAGTCAGTTTTATAAGCCCAAATAAGCTCTTCCAAAGGGTGACAAAGAAAAAACCAATGGGATAGGAAATAACACCAAAGCCTAAAAAGAAAAAAAGTACATACTATAGTGACAAAAGAATCTAGTAGAAAGTGTTAAAATTTGTTGAAGAAAAGAAACTGATTAACCTGGTTTTCATGAAAAGAAACAGCATGATATTCATGAATAACCCAGATGGACTTAGCACCACGGGAAACACGGCCTTCGTAGAAAACAAGAGTTTTCTTAGTCCCAATGAGAGTGTTGGTTTGTAAGGTCCTAACTTCACGGTCTACTCCAGTGGCTTTCCAGAAGCCACACTTGGTTGTCCTGTTATACCTTTTACTGTTTAAATACTTGAAATCAACAGGGCTGAAGAAAAACCAATCTGGGTCACCAAATCGTACTATAGCTGATGATTTTGCTAATAGCACTATTTGAAACAAGAAAAATAATAATAATGATCAAACAACAGTGCAAGTAAAGATAAAAGTGGAAGAAAAAGGACAAAGGGGTGTTAAGTGTTTAGATTACCTGGTACTTGCCAAGGTTCCACATGGCAAAGGTCAATGACAGGGATGAGATCGGCACGAGGATCATCACCGAGGAACTTGTGTTTAAGGTAAAAGTTGACAAGCTCTTCTTCTGTTGGACGGAAACCGTGTCCTACAATAGTATCATCACCATCCATTGGTTTTGTTGAACACTTAACTCAGTACTACTTTGTTTGTAGTTTGCAACAAATTAAGATAGAGAGAGAAGAGAAGGGAAGAAATGATGAAGCAGCAACTAACAAAGAAAGGAGAATGAAGGAAGCGAGTGTGTGTTTGCGTTTGTGTTGTGTTGTGTTGTGGATTCGGCCTCATTTTATAATGCAAAGACATTGACTCCTTAGCTAACAAGTTATCCTCGGAAAATACAAAATACAAAAATAAAAACATACTAGGAAACTGTCTTACTGCATAACCGTGTTATGTTTTGTTTTATTTTAAAAACAAATTCATTGGAATACATCTCTTGCACTGTTATTCAATGTCTCGGAGTACTTAAGTTTTTCAATTTTAAAAAAAAGAATAAGTTAATAACATTTAATTATATATTATGTGAAGATTAATTCTAGTAGTGATTATAATAATCATGTGGTTAATTAGATGAAATCTAGAGAGACAATGGTTTGATTTGTGATTTGTGATTTTACTATGTTAGTCTTGATCTGGAAGTTTCTTTTTTGGCCCACCATTTCAACTCCTTGCTCTTTTTATCAACAAAAGACCAGAATATTGATTAATCAATTTAATTTATATGCATCTTTTGCTTTCTTTTGGTGGTTTGTTATGCTCCCCACTACTAAGCATGCACATGTTATACTTTCAAGATTCTAGTACATTCGTGACAGCTTCCTAGTACTAACTAACTGCTGCACCTAACACTAATCAACTCAGCAGTTTCATGTTAGCTAGTACTCAATTTCTCTCCTCGACTTTTTTTGGACCGTGGGAATTGGTGCAGGGTCTCAATATCCGCGTAAATGCATGGCTTTTTATTTTTATTTCAGTAAAAGTAAATTTTTTTTTTTTGTAACTTTCACATAAATAAAAAAATTGAATTTTTTTTTTTAGTATATATTAATTAACAAATTATCATGGATAAAATAGTGAGATAGCTTAAAAATTCCAAAGATGACCAATTAAATATATAGTGCGTAGTGCGTAGTGCGTAGTGCGTACTACGTAATCTAGCCTTCTTGGAATCAAGGGGCGAAGAAATTCTAAACCTAACACGCTTTTGCTTTACCCACCATTGGTCTACATAGCGTGGAATGAGGTAAGACACCAATCGTTGCAAGTGATAATATCAAAGTAAGATTAATACAAAAAAAAAAAAAATCACATTAAAAACTCTTCATCATTAATATCAAAGTAAGGTCCAGCTTAGTGAAACAGTAAGACTTGCTCCCCAAGTTTATCATTTGAAGTTGTGAACTCATTGTCCCCTTCCATGTCCTTGTAACAGAAGATGTAATCTTTTGAGTCAATTCTTTTGGTTGCCCCCACCATCTCAAAGTCCTTAAGGTGTTTTTTACAATGGTGGTTTGTTATGCTCCCCACTAATTTTTGTCCCCTAAAAAATGGAAACACAGTGTTCAATGATATACAAACAGTTGTGTGAGTACAAGATTCGAGTTTCTGTTAAGATACATTGTAGAAGTAGTTGTACGGTTATGCCTGCTTTCTATGAGATGAGACGTGTTTAATGTTCATAGATTGATTTGTGTTGTTCAGTTTAGGCTCTGCACTCTTACTAACTCTCAACATATCTCAATGTTCCTTTTTAATCATTTTCTGTTAAGACTTGCTTAAAGGTCTTTATTGGATAAGAAAATGAGTCCTGATGCTGACTACATACAAGCATATTTTTGACAGCATCAAAACATTTTCAGTCAAGGCCAATATAGGCTTATTAAGATTTGTTGTCTATATGACTAGACACTGCTTTTAAGAAATAACATTATTTAACATTTAAGGTTTATGTTATCACAAATTTAAGGAGTAAACCCCTAAATTGGTCTTCCAAATATCACACTGTCACCAGTGGAGACACAAAAACACAAACTTGGTAACTATTTTTTGTCCTTCAACGACTAATTTGGTGACAAAAAAATCTTGGAAGAACTATTATAATGCCAATCTTTATACAGCCACTTTAAGGTATGCTCCATATTTTAATTATACAGGTATCAAGATTGCAATTGCAAAAGTAATGATAATGGAAAAGGCAACAAATAGTAAGCAGAGATATTTCATTAAAAACAACATGATGCAGTGAACATGCATCAGCGCAAAATACATGTGAAATATACACCTTACCCATTTTATATTTTATAATAATGAGCTTTCCATGAAGAAGCAGAAGCAGAACTACATGAAAAGGAACCATGGTACCCCTCACTACTAGCCCTTCATACACACTACCTATAATTCTAAGTTCTAACATAATAATACGTCCCAACTAATGGCTATTAACAACAAAATCCCTATGACAACATTGACAAGATACACCGAACGTGGAAATAGGCTTTGGTTTGAAGTCGTTTCCATGTAAAAGAAAGAACCATCGTTATTGACATTAGTGGATTGATGGCTTCTGGTTTTGAAGTTCCCTCTTGAACTAGTAGTTTGAGCATTTTTCTGATCTTTTTCTGATTTCACAGTGAGCAATTCCTTCCGAGCCTGCAGAATACATCACATGAAGCACAGTATTACCAATAGTATGTTAAAATGAAAATCACTTCAAATGAACCATCTTCCTACTTGGTTAAGAAACGAATTTTAATTTTTCTAACACAGCTGCTTGGTTTTCTCACCTCTACATTGATTGAAACCTTCTTCTGTGTTTGAGGTCTTCCTGAAACAGTTCTTTGTAATATGAAGTTGTCTTGTCTTACATGATACTGATTTTTCAATCTTGTCGGAGTGGAAGGAGAACTAGAAACTTCAATAGGTTCATCTGCAGTTGAGTCACAAGAGGATGTCTCCACTGCCCAAAAATCATCTTGAATGACACTCTCCTTTTTCTCTTTCTTTGCTTCATGGTTAGAAGCTAGACGACTTGGGCCACCACGGACAACATCATGTGATGATTTATACATTTTCGATGCAGGGTATTCACTAGAGTTAATGTGTTCATTCTGTAGTCAGAAAAGATAAACAGATGAAGTCAATTCTTGAAGTGCTCCAATAAAACAAATTCATTTGGCAATTTTGATGCATAAATCTTTGAAACTAGGAAACAAAATCAAAACAAGGTGGCCAATTTTGTAATTAAAAAGTAAAAACAAAAAATGAAAACTAAAGTAAACAGGTCTAAACATTGCGTAAATGTGGGAAAACTCACATAACCATAATGCACACGGTGTTAACCTATAGAACCAACTAATAGCTCATAAACAAATAGAGATACACTCCTCAATATAATTTGGATTTTGGACAATATATCTTTACCAGATTAGAGACAACTTCAGCATCTATTTCACTGCTTTCATTGTATATCCTTCTCAATGACTTTGGTTGGGTGGAACAATTGACAAAACAGTGTCTTTCTTCATTGATAACAAATTCTTCATCAGGAACAAAAAATGAATTTACCAACTCATCTTCGTCATCAGTAACTTCAAGTGAAGTTTGTATATTGATGTTTTCATTTCCAAAAGAGGCATTGAACAATGGGGGGTTTGCAAAAAAATCTTCCAGCCCAATGCCAATTGGAGACTGTTGTACTGGGGGGGATAATTTCTCGGCCTGATCCATTGCCCGAAAGATTTCTTCCATATCTACTTCAGGGGGAATATCTACCTGAAAAAAAATGTATTTAGAAAACAAGTATCAGTTTCTGCATCTTTCACATGCAGAGTGTAAATATGTTCATGAAAGATGCTTCAGCTTACCATGGGTATACTGGGCTCCCCTTCATTAAAATTTGGTGCCTCAATTCCCCCTTCATTTTTTTTCTCAACCTTCTTCATCAGGCGGCATAAAACAATAGTCCTCTGCAAAACTTGGAGGATAATCAGCATTGATTTGATACAATTCGCACAAATAAAAAAACCAAGACAAATCGGGCTAATGCTGCAAAATCATAAATTTATTTCTTGAACAGCTCTATTCACAGCAAAAACTAAAAATGAACAACTTGGTAGGGCACGCAGCAAAGCAAGATTAATTTTCTCCAAAAAATCTTACTTTGATAAGCTTCCACATATATAAAGCTTATTGAAATAAACTCTCCCAAATGCCCCCTTTGTCATCATCAATCAAGGCCAAAATGGAGTAAATTGGGTAATGAATAACAAATAACAAAATAAAAAACATAAGATTCAAACAAAGGATCCAATAACCTTCTAATGCCAGAACCATAACAATCAATAGGATAGGAAATAATGTCAAAGCCTAAAAAGTACATACTGTAGTGAGTAGTGACAAAAAAACAAGTAGAAAGATAATTTCCAACACCAACAAATCCTTAACCTACTAAATGAGTTAAAATTTCATAACTGTTAAAATTTCATGAAAAAAGAAACAAATAAACCTGGCTATCATGGGAGGTAACAGCATGATATTCATGAATAACCCAGTTGGTCTTATTACCACTGGGAACACGGCCTTTATGGAAAACAAGAGTCTTCTTAGTCCCAATGACATTGTTGGTGCCCGCTATCTTAATGTTTCTGTCATTCCCAGTGGCTTTCCAGAAGCCATGCTTCGTTGTCCTGTTAACCCTTTTGCTTTTCAAGTACTTGTAATCCACAGGACTGAAGAAAAACCATTCTGGGTCATCGGATTTTATCACTGATCTTGCTGATTTGAAACAAGAAAAAAGTATCAAGCAAACAAACAGTGAAGTCTAGTGTTGAGTGGTTTGCATTAATTACCTGGTACTTCCCAAGGTTCGACTTTGCAAAGGTCGATCTCGGGGATGATGTGGATAGGGAAATCATCATCCAGAAGCTTGTGTTTCAGGTAATAGCTTACAAGCTCTTCATCTGTGGGACGGAATCTGAATCCTACAGGCATGTGATCAAATATGGTAAATATGTTCGCCATTGTTAAACGTGTTGTGTTTCTTGTTTGCAATTGCAAGTGAGAGAAGAAGAAAGGAAAATAAGGAGAAGGTGGCAAATAGAGTAAAGAAAGGAATCAAGTGTTGAGTTTAGTTCAGTTGTGTAAAGGCATTGACTGACTTTGTTGATCTAACTCTCCTTTTGGCTTAGCTCATAAGTTACCCTTCGAAGGAAAATACATAAATTATAAAACACCAGAGAATATTTCATATTATACATGGTTGTGTCTTTCCTTTCTATTTTATCTTTTTTTTTTTTCTTTCTTGATCATGTTGGAGTTAAATTTTAAAGAAATGAAAAAAAAATAACATAATTAATTTCCATGCTATTTTCTTCCTAATCTTGCCAAACTACGGAATTGGAATAGAGTCTCTATTTTAATCTAATTATATTCGTATTCTATTTGTTATTTAAGAATTGCGTTTGTTTTTTTTTTTGCACAAATGGTATAGTACTGTATTTTTTCCCCTGGAACCAAAACTTGAGTTGCTTTTTGACCTATCTGTTTTGTTTTCAAGCCATGAAAGATACCTTTTTGTTTGCTATATACTTCCAGGGTAGAATCCGTATGCTTTTCCAGTAGGTATGCTTGAATACGTAATAAAGTGAAACGCATTAATAAACAAACATGGCATTACATTAACCGCGTAAGAATAAAAATCTTCTTTCTCGCACAAATTCAGGGGTCACTTTCTATGAAATGGACACACGGTTCTTCAATGCATCTTCTCATTCTATGAGGCTATTATAAGCTGTTATGAGTCTTTATCACCCACAGACTAATAATTAATGATAATATTTCCATTCTTTTATTATAAAAAAAAAAAAGAAAAGTCAAGAATTAAATACACTTACCTAAATATAACTATTCATTGTGACAGATATTCTTATTAAGTTAGAGTCAAATCCTCATCTCCGTCATTTATTTTATTAAATTTTTGTCAATTTTAAATTATTTAATTATTGATATCTCAGATCTTTTTGTAAACTTTAATATCATTTTTTAATTTCTTTATTTATAAAAAAAAATATAACTATTATTTTTCAAATTAATGATTATAACTTTTCTGTTTTACTATCTAAAACATATTTATAGTTTTGAAGTAGTTAAACTCATAAAAGAATACTAGGGCTAAAACTAGCTAAACATATGATTTATGATTATGTGGTTAATCTGATTGAAGATGAAATGTAGAGAGCTAGTACTTAGATTTGTGGTTTATTATTTCATAATTTCATTCTTGATCCCCAAGTTTCTAATCTGTTGGCCCACCATTTCAATTCCAAACTCTTACAGTACAAAATGACAGTCTTGTTTAATCAATTTCTATGCTTCTTTTGTTGATTTGTTATGCCCCCCACTACAATATCTGCATGATCTCTAAGACAAACTCATTTGCCCAACTTTATAATCACATCATTACAAAAGTTTCTGCTATGTTTCAAGGTTGTAGAGTCGTACAATTTCCAAGTGGTAATAGCATTCATGAAATTAATAGGCAATTGAGTTGAACGTTCTTTTTGCTCTCTACTTTCGGACCGTGAAAATTAGTGCAGGATCTTAAAGTCCGCTACTACGCGTAAATGACTTTGCATTTTTGGTAAAGTTAAAAATAAAAATTGAAAAGGAAAAAGTAATATGGCAAGGAAAATAAAATAAAAAAAAGTAATCAAAATAACTTTTGTATCTTTACTATGGTATACGAAAAAGTATACTTAATATTTTCTCACGATTTATATGAAAAAGGAAAATAGAAAATTTATTCAGAAAACATTAAGTATAATTATTTTTTTAATTTAATCTTTTTTACTACCTTTTGAGAAACTATATAGTACTCCCTCCTTCCTAAAATCACTACAGTTTTCACTTTTTAAATTTGTGATAAATTAATTGATGTGTTCAATTTTTTATATGATGTTTAAACTTTTTTCTCAATTTTATTCTCTAATAATTGTTATTATAAATCTTGTGGATGTATTTATTGAAATGAAGAAAGAGCCTAAAGTTATTTTAATAAAAGTTATTTTATTAAAATATTACTTTTTCTCTATCTATTTGTAACCACCTTAACATCATTCATTTGAGATGGTAATACCTTAAAAGAAATGTGTCCCTGTTTCTCTTGTTTTGGAAATCTTGCCTAATCAAAATCAATCACTCTTTGGGAAGCTTTTGGGCTTGAGGCCTCTGAGTCTGTACATCATTCCCATTGAGTGGTCCAGAAGAAAACAGTGAACTAGCATTTAACAAGTGTTGCTTTCTGCACTTCCTGATATCCCATTATGTTATGGAATGTCCATCACGTAACCTAAATTTACATTATAGAATAATGTAATAGTGTCTCAACCATTACATTATGGAATTCTCATTCCATAATGTAATTTTACATCACGGAATGAACATTCCGTAATGGAATGTGGAATGTCTGAAGCAAAATTAGGGAAGTGCAGAAAGTTTCATTCACGTACTGTGGCTGTGATTTAACCACCCATCTTCAATTCTTTTTCTAAGCCACTGGATAAAACAAGGTGACACATTTGTCCAATAGAGTAACTACAAGGAGAATTTCGTAGCGAAAAGATTATATGGGCCATAGCCTCTTCTTTTTTTTGTCAAAACCAATGGATCCAAACAGTGAGAAAAGGAAATAGATAATATGCCCATCCATTTCTACATTGCAAAAATATCTTTACATTGTTATCCCATTACCAGAGAAAAAAGCATGGCCAGGGAGGGCTTACCAAAACTGATTACAGCATTCACTACTTTAATTTGACTCCAAAGACAGACTAATCAATCACTAGTTGCATGACATGTTTGGTAAGGGACTAAAAATGGATGTGAAAAAATCTTCACCTTAGTTTACCCCTATACCAAACTTGTCCCAAAAATTGATTTTTTTTTTTGTGGGCTATATACTATACCATATGTTTCCACATTTTTCATTTGGTTGATTTCTAAAACTGTTAGTGCCATGAAGTTTCAGTTTTGTGAAGCAGAACATCGCATCCTTGCTAGTGAAAACACAGCTGTGAGTCTAGCATGATCAGAAAGAGAGTAATCTTCTGGCCATAGTCCTTTCTCCACTTCACGCGGATACAGCATTGCATTCTTCACCTTAAAACCAATGGCTTCTTGCTCCTCCTGTTCTGTCTTACCATCCTCCAATCCATTCAAATTTTCCAACACATGCTCTGGACATGTTGAATTCCATATTTTCTGCTGCAATGCAAAGTCAATTATCACTATTTTATTCAATAACAATACATATTTCTTCATACTGTGTGCTAGATATTTAGTACCACCTCCCTCCCTCTCTATATAGGAAAAATTGTTAAGAAATTTAATACTATTAACTAAATTAACCAATTTTCTTAATCCTGTGAATTATTTACAAGGGTCTTGTATATATGGATAGAAGTACTATTACACTGTTTATAATGATCTTTATCACAACACTTTAACATTCATGTAATATACCTTGAATTCTTCAAAGTCGATGACACCATTTCCATCAACATCTGCTAGATTCCACAGATCTTGCAATTGTTGAAAGCATAGTCCATAAGGCACACCAATTAACTTCACCTGCAAAAGTTATGGTAAGGTGTAAGTCTTTTTCTAAGTCCTTTTTTTCTGCCTAGTGCTATTGGAATTTATATCATCATATATTAGCAGATATGAAGTACCTGACGGAGTGCTTCGGAGAAATTAAAATATGTGACAGAATCAGCATAGTTGTCACCCTTCAGAAAGGCAAATGCATCTTCTTCAGACAATGATGCTTTTCGTAACTGGAACTGAAATCCAAAAAAAAAAAAAAAGCATTAGATGCAGAGCTAAATGGTCATGCATATATTCTTATTACTTCTTCACAGCATAAAAGAAGTCTTGTGATTATGAATGTCCATGAAAAAACAAGTACAAGATCCAATCAATAAATAAAAATTTGTTAACAAGTACAACTGAAGTAGAATATTTCAACTTCAATGAAAAGTTCATCCATAACCATAGGCACTATTTCTTAAACCTATCACATGTTTCACATACCTTGAACACTTGCATATTTAATCTTTTAAAACTAAAGACAGTCAGAATACAAAGACGACAAAAAATATATTAAATTGGGTGAGTCATACTCACTTTTAGTATACTAAATACAGCTTCGGCCCAACTTGTCTTCAAAGGTTTACGTGCTTGGTTGGGATTGCAAAGCCAAATGAAGTCAACACCACAGATATTTCCTCTATGATTTCGGTGACTAACCCACTGCAGGATCAATGGGAAATTAATAAAAATTCAAGCAAAACAAAAATCTACTAAGACTATGATTTTAATACCAGGAAAGCATACATACAATTTTATATAATAATGATATTTACCTTGTGAGCATCTGCGTAACTGTCACTGTATTGATTAGCAATATCATATGATGATACAAACCCCTGTGACCTAAGGAACTTGTAAACATGTCCACGCTTGCTTCCATTCCAATCACTGCATTCGATACATCATGAAATCCACATTATAAGAAAACCTGTTACAGTTAAAATACAAACATAATAACATCAGAGGAAAATCAAACAAAAAACTCACCCACAGAGTATAATAGGCATGGGTTTGAGCCTGTTGTCTCTCTGATACAATTCCACATGTTGCAATATTTGGTAAACCTACAAGAGCACAAAAAGGAAAGTCTGGTTTTTGGATTGCAAGCAAAGGAATCATCAATGAATAAGAAAAAAGTTTAAATTGCTGGGGTTTTACTTTCTCGTACCTGGTTCAATCTCACTATGCACAAACTTGAATCATGAGGAAATAACAAGTGAGTGTTCACAATCAGAAACTCTTGGGGAACACTGCCTTTTTGGTAGGGGGCAACTGACTGAACATGTAACAACTGAGCAACGCGATCACCACAATCGTTAAAAAGCAACTCTCCATAATCCACAACTGTTAGACATTCTTTACGTATAGCAGTCAGCAGACCTGCATAATAAATGAGTTTTGGAGCTAAAGTCAGAAACAAAACTACTCAGAGAAGCATAGATCTTGTAGAAAAAACAATGAAACAATCCTCCCGAACCACATGGAATACAAATATGAGGATGAATGACATTTTCACACACTTACCATCTCCGCGATTGTTGGTTCGAGCGAGCTTGAAGAGATGGTAGCCAGCATCCCCGAGTCTCTCCTCATACATGTTAACAAGTTCTTCATTTCCAACCCAAAACTCCTACAAATGAAACAAACATCGTAGTATAGAGTGAGTGAGAGCTGTTAAGGAAAAACACCATTCACAACCAAAGAAAAATATTTTTTTCACAAGAGACAATCCACCACCAAAGAGAAAAGAGAGAAATTTCTACCTGGAGGCACATAATGGAAGATGATTCAGAAAGCAAGGAATTGAGAATCCTCTCATTCCTGGTCAACCAGAATGGTCTGCAGTCACTTTCTCGTCGGTCTTGGTTCTGTTCACAACAAATTCAGATTTAGAGTGAAAAAACTTCCAAATCACACATTCTCCACGTCATATGAATTGCATAAACATAACAACTAAGGGAAAAGAACACAACACAAGGCAATACCTGTGGGTCAATCCGTTTGAAAATCGGAGCCAGAATGTTGAAAGTGGTGAATGAAACACAAAAAGGATCTCTATCCACCTCTGCCACTGACGAAAAACGCTCACTCTTATTAATTCTGCAAAGATCTCCATCACTGCTATAACCATTGACAACATTATGAGAAGAACCATTCCCTCTTCTCAAATTGAACTTCCCACCTGCAGCCACAACCTGAATTCCACTCATATCAAAATCTCTAATTAGTAATCCCAATCAAAAATCAAAATAACCCCTTTTTTTTAAAATCCACACCCCCAAAAAACTCAAATCAAATCAAAGAGAGGGACAAAAAGACCCTTTTTCAGAGAATCACCTACCATTCTCAAAATTCTCGCTACAATCAATAAAGGTAACGTTTTGAACTTAAATTTATGCCCTTTAATACGAAATCTGAAATGGGTCACGGATTATTATGTGAGTGAATGGACCATAATCTAGCTTCTTCTTCTTGTATCTCTAAACTTTTTGCAACCACCCTTTTCTCTCTGTTGTGGTTGGAGATGTGGTGAGCAATTATATATAAAGAGAGAGATTTTATTTTGAGTTTGGTAAGTGCAGAAGAAACAAGGAGGCAGGACAAGGACAGTAGTACAAGTTGAGGGTTTCAGCGTTACAGCAGTGTTCTCCCGCGTTCATTCATGTGATATGCTTCACAATGGAATCTTTTCTTTTCTTTTTTTATATAGCGCTTATCACTTTATTGAGGCACACTTGAATGATTCACTTTGTTACGCAACCCACACGTCTTCACCATGTCAAAATAAAATAACTGAACTTTCCCCAACTGGGAGAGTGGACATCAATTTCGGTTAAAAAGGGTATTCACTATTCATTCGTTCGTTCATAGTATTTTGTTACCTTAATCAACTAGAACTTCATGTACACGGCACGGCTCGGCTCTGGGTACTAGGTAGGGTGGTTTTGATTGAGTGTAACGCTAGGGCTAACTAATATGGTCTTCTTTCAATGTCTCACACTTTTTTATGAATAAATTAGGACTAAATGAATATGTAAATTTAAATTTTAAAAAATGTGAAGTGGATATCAATTGAATGGAAAAGCTCCCAGCTACATACCCTACTACCAAACACTATGATTATGATTGAAAACAAAAACAGTGAATGTATATAGAAATTAATTTATATACGATCCTTAGTTTTCTATTAGTAAATATCAACAATAAATGTGTTGAAAATTTTTTAGCCCATAGATTATTATAGGTGGCGGAATTGAAAATAAGCCTATCCATTCATTTCCATCAAATCTTTCGGTTTCGGCCGCGGAAATAAATTCGATAGCGCGAAACCATCAAAATATTAGTATTATTAACACAGTAACACTGTTCGAAATTTCTAATGACCGTCATTAAACGGTGGTTTCCCATAAATGCCTGACGGTGACAATAAAAAATAAATAAGAATTCTATTTATAAAGTTTTTTTTTTCTCAAAATTAATTCACACATGACCAGACAAAAAAAGATGAAAGGTGGTGTGGTTGAAATAATGTTAAAATATAATGTGTTTCAATTTTTTTGTATTTTCTTCCTAGTTTGAGAGAAAAAATTTAAGATAGGTCTACAGACTACAGCATATTTTTCTACCTTGCCCTATTTTTAATTTTTCATACATTTCAATTTTGTAAAAATTAAAACTAGATAGAAATATATTTACATGAACTTAGAGCATATTTAAGTATTTAAAATATAAATTTGACCTGTTTATGGGAAAAAAAAACAGTTGCATCATTTTCGTTGCTTTGATTGCTACGCATTATTTTACATCCCGCAAGTAAAGAAAAAACAGTATTATAGTTACATAAACGCAAGTCAAATAGTTATTTAATCATCCCTTTCTGATTTGTTTTCTATTTTTTAACGTAATGATCCTTCTATCTTACTGGTATTGTTGTTTAATTATTGTTTTAGGTTAGTATATTACATAAATTAGTAGTAGTAGGGTTATGTCCTTAAGAAAATAGCATAGCATATTAAAAAAATGTTGGTTGTGCAGAATGAGTTGATACAAAGGGATGCGGCGGAATATAATGCAGCTTTTATGATTAAACAAGACTGTTCTGAAAACTATGCATGCATGTCGGTGAAACGACACCTCCGCACCTCAAAAGTAGGAAATATATACTCCAAAGTACCAACCAATTGCGTGAAGCACTCATCAACCAATTAATTAAATTAAGGATAGAAAGGAAAAACAACAAATAATTAACCTAAGGATTATTTTTTATTTTGGGGTTTTCCAGCTATTATGGATTTGCACGGCTTAAGAAGTAGAAAAACAATGTTAGATTAGATAAAATGCATTGTTAGTTGATTTCATCTAATTAATTAAGTGGTGTCCCGAAATTAATTGAAAAAGGGAAGCCTAATGTATTGGTCATTAAGCAGCTGAGATCAATCACATCGATAAAGTAACTTTTATTGATATCAATAAGCTTTTGTAATAGTAAATCGTAATAACAGTTGTTTTTTATAAGGTCCAGCTCCTCTTAATGTCCATTCAAGTCATATTCAAAGCATTCGGAATCCATCATTCTCATACCATGTTTCGATAAGGACTACAATTCTAATTCTAACATCGAAAGATTACGTTTCAAATGTATTTTGCAATGCCTTTACAGCATAAATTCATGCCCGGCGCCACCATGTGAGGTCAGAGGAAGGTCTTTTAAATATTTAAATATTATAGAGTTTTTAATCACTAATATCAAACTAAATACAGTAAAAAAAAGTACAAAGGACTAAAAATATGTTATTACACCACAGAAAAAAAAGGTTTTAAAAAATATCTTATTCTTTGTTTAAGCAAATTATTAAAACATAAAAACTATGGTTAAAAAAAAATTTAAAAAATAAACTCGTATGGATAATAATCTAAAACTTATTTAAAATGTTAGTAGAAATTTTAAAAATTAAACAAGCCTTCATTATTTTAAAATTAAAAATATTCTTATAAAAAAATTTAATTAACTCATTATATAAAAATCAAAATAACTTGTCAGATCATCAGATGCTACCCTTATGCTACAAGTGACTAAATTATAAATTAAAAAATAAAAGATTAGTGGTTGACTTAAATTATTGGTAACAATTTATAATTCAGTCTTATTAGTAGTCCTAAGAAGAAATTTTCTTTGGACGGCATTGAAGCAACACGTGGACACAAGTTACTGGCAATGCTAATAAGGATCACCACGTGGAATCAATTATGTGACTTCAGTAGCCTCAAAATAGCAGCACAATAGAAAGAGACAGCTACAGAAGCAATCCATCTCAAGTTAACAAATTATATATTGCCTTATAAGAAACCTGCAAATTTGTTTGTTATCTCTTTCCCAACCACCAATAGATGTAAGGTCAAAATTGCTCACTGGCTTACAGAGATGATAGGACTTTAGCCCCCCAAATAAATAAATAAAAAAGGAAAATAAATAAATGATACACCAGAAAACACTACAGGTTGAAAGATCCCACCAACCTCACGATATAACTGCAATGTTCATAGGAAGAACCTCCTTCGGCTTGTGTCCATTTCCGGCTATAAAAGAGAAAAAATAAAATAAAATAAGAATGGGCAGAGTTAGGCAAGCATGAGAAATGAAATGCTTCACAAACTGGGAGTTGGTTTGGTTAACAAGCAAATTACCTTGTGAACCCACTCATATTCCCCACCCTTAGTGTCAAATGTTCCATGCTGCATGCTAATCAACTTTAATGTGAAACGGGGGCCACATTCCTGCATTTAAGTGAAGTTTGGAGACCATTAATAAGATAAAAACTCAACAAATACAGCTAATACAACACTTGAACGGATCAGCTTGAAGAATTTAAATTCTTGAAAATATCATTAATATTAGACTTGTGAAGGTAAATGCAGATAGAGTAGACCCATCACTCATCTCTAATGTGAGCATCCATATCTTCTCATGTGACAACTTTTTAATGTCATAATCACATTCACAATCAACTCTCTAGAGTTTACATGCGAATACAGATTAAATAACAAACTGGAATAAAAAAACAAAAAAACAACTTAATCTCTCTTCCACAATACCCTCTGATCAAGATCATTCTAAATCACAGAAGTCAACAATCTGAACCACCAGTTCTATTATCTAATACTTATGAACACGTCACTTTATGTACTATACCACTATTATAACACTTACAAGGCAAGCAATGAGGAGCGGCAGAAAGCATACATAGCAGTTATTGAATTTTTAAATGGTGGTAAATGAAAAGCATATAAAATAGAGCCAACACCAACCTGAAGTCGGGCAATTGTTTTCTGTTCAGGAACATTCCCACTCTTGTCATCCTTGACCTTTTTACCCTTAGACTCAGCTTTTTTAACTTCTCTAGTTTCAAAAATGTACCTTTAAGTATAAGGTTGAACATAACACTGATGTCAGGAAAATGAAAATCACTAATATTTTGAAACAAATGGCAGTATTGTAAGATTTATGGACATATACCGATGATGCCGGAAGAATATGAAGTCTCTCTGGTTATGGAATGTGACTACTCGCCGGCCTTTAAATTCTGGATCTTGTGGAAAAAGTGACTGTATCAGCCTATTAAAGAAAATCAACAAATAGCAAGAGTTCAGTTCAATGCTTATACAAACTATTATTATAAAGAAACATGAAACAGATGAGATATTTGTGATGAAAAAACATATTAGCAGCATAGGAAAGAAAGCCTTAGATTCATTTTTGCCTCTTTTTATAATATTTTTTTTATGAAAATAACTGACAAGTTTCAATCAGACCTAGCATTTGAATCCAACAGAATTATAAAAGGAAAAAAATGCATTACATGTAACATAAATGTTTAAGAACAAACAAAACATAGAATAAGACAATGATCACCTTCCAACTCGATGCCCTAGACGTGTTGTGAAGTTATTCAATACAAGCTCGGGCTGGTGACTGGTTGGATTTCCATGATTCTGCAAATGGCCACAAAATTCATGCAATGCTTAATCTCAAGACAGAAATAAAAATGACTACCAATCTTTCCTGTTTATACAGATTGAATCATAAGGTAGATTTAATCTGATATTATTATATTATTAGTAATACGAGATGCAATGCAAGACCTATAAGAATTTGTTTTTTTTATAGTGACCACAAAGCAAAAAACAAAGGGGACAAAATATAAGTTTCAACAGTGAGCATATGTAGACTTGACAAATAACATGTCATGACATATTTGCTTTCTCCCTCTCTAAGATTTCAAGAGATTTTTTATTTTTATTTTGTATCTACTTAAATTCAAACTAAGAAGATTATTGCATACCTTGATATCCTTGCGCAAAACAAGCTTCGAGAGCTTGAAATGAGCAGTAGGCCCATCAGGTACACCAATGACTAAAAGGGCATCTGCAATACATAGAAGCAAAGAATAGAGTACTTGTACAGGCATCTTGCCTTAAAATCTAAAGGAAAAGGGCATGAATGTATCTTAAAAACAATCTTTGAAAATCTGCATTGATTGAATCTTCACTTGAAAGCAGCACCTACCTGGTTCCCTACGATTGGTGTGAACAACTATAATAGAAGTGAAGTCCTTCTTCTTTGCATATTCTACAATCTGCAATTTAAAATGGAATTAGAAAGAAAAGCTCAAACAAGTCTAATGTTTTATGTTTTTCCCTCACATGGAGAAAGTGAGAAGCACAGCACCTTTTTCAGATCATATGTTCCTCTCTTGTAGTAATGTGCATTTGGTATAACCGAAAGCAACTCCGATATAAAAGCAGGTCCCCTCTGCAGATCAGGTCATTTTTCAGCCAAAAGTCAGAAACATGTTATACAATTAAGAAGACATTATTTCCTAGGCAATATTCTACACTTCTAAAAGTGTGAACCTAAAACATAAAAACAAACAATGGAGTAAAGAGTTACTGCTTCAAAAATACTTATAGAAAACGTACAGTAGAATTGAAGCGGCAAGTGGTGATTAATATCTTGGGAGTTTGTTGCTGATTCAGAATTGAACTGAATTCATCAGCATCATTTCCAGCAAATAACTGCAAACAAGTGCAATTCATTAGTCAACACAATTAATTAAAAATATGTTTTTTTTAAAAAACAACACTGCATGCAAATTCACAATAGAAAACAAAAGCCCCTCATGAAAAACATGTCATCCATCCAAATACAACAACTTTAATTTGCGAATTGATTGAATTTCACAGTTTACAATCTGTTCTCACTCCCCTCTATTTTCCCCAACAATCCCCACTCCTGTTGATACTAAACTACTATCAAAACCAAATTGATCTGTTTCAAGCTAAATTGGCGCAATCAACGTGACTCAGAAAGAAAAAAGTGGACTAAGCATTTAGCACCAATAATTCTAACCCAATCTAATATCACATTCAAACTAAGGATAATATTATATCAGTAACACAAATTTCGCAGTCACAAAACACAAATCAGAGTAATAATAATAAAAGTTCAAAACCTCTTCATCGTCGGGCTTGCAAACGGTCTCATCTAATTCCCTCGTGTTCTCGATGGTGCGAGGGACCTTCTTCTCCGGCGGCTGCACCAACACCAAAACGAAGAATCATCGATAAATACGAAACACGAGACAATAAAAAACAGAAAAGGATTCAAATTGTTGAGAGAAGGAGAATGAATGAATGAAGGACCTCTTCACCGAGGTCGAGAGCTCTCTTGTGAGCAGCGTCTCGAGCCTTGGCCTTGGCGCGCTTGTCGAGCTTCTTCTGTTGCTTGAGCTTGGCGTGCAGCTCCGATCGCTTCTCTTTGTTCTTTATCATCGAAGGACGCAGTGGCTCCTTCTTCTCCGGCGTTGTTTGCATTCTCCTCTTCGAAGACGAAGCTTCTGCATCTGAATCATCATCGTTCTTCTTCCTCTTTGCCCCCATTGGAGCTACCACGACGCAAGTTTAGGGCTTTCGAAGCAGAGAATAATAGAAACGAAAAGGAGCGGGTTTTTACTTACTAGGGTTTATGAAGAGGGGCAATTTCTCTATCTTCTGAAGATTTTTTTTTTTTTTTTATCAGTATATCTTCTGAATATTTGACTGCATTATTGTATTTTCCATTTTTTCTCCATATTACTCTTATTTTTTTATTAAATTGAAACGAAATTTATTTATTTTTCAAAAGTTAATGGGCTTGTTTATTATACTTTTATTTTTCATAAAAAAACACTTTTTAACATATAATTACTTTTTCTTGTAAAAAAAACAAATAATTACTTTTAAAAAAATGTGTTTGTTTTTAAACTTTTTTGAAATCAACTAAGCTAAAAAATGTAATTTAATGAAATGACAGCTTCTCTTAAGAATCAACTATTTTTTTAATAAAAAAATTGTATGCATTGTAAATAAACATAAAATGGTTTATAAATCAAAATAAATATGTTTAATAGTCCATTAATTTATTTTTTTGCAGACTTTTTGGGTAAGTTAGAGGCCTAATTGGATTCTCCACCGCTGGGCTTGGATTTGATCACTAGCTGCTCTGATGTAGGCAATTGCTACCTGCACCTCTAATATTGTTTTATGTACCTTTTTAAACTTTCAGAGCACCTGTTTTGAAATGTAAAAAATATGTAAAACAATTACATTCTGAAAAGACTGTTATAAAATGTAATTTTACAGTCAAAATAAATGCAGGAAGCAACTAGTAAGGTGCAAAAAGTAATTGCCTCCCTTGCGTCCTTACTCCTTATGTTTTATCCTGTTTTGATACTCTTTTGCATTGCTGTTTTTATTCTCTCTTGTCAACAAAAAAAAGTCTTATAATGAAAAAATAATAATGTGATATATTACCATTAAATAATTAATTTCTATAAGAAAAAATGATAAAAATGAATTTAATAGATAAAATGGTGTAAATTAAAATGAATTTACAAATACAAATATCAATAATCAATTTAAGCCTAACCTAATGCGTGTTCCTCGATTGACAATTGACCCTAAGTTTGTGGGGAAAAAAAAGGACTTGATTGCTGTAGAATACATATCCTCGAAAGGGAGACAAAATAAAAACTTGAAATGTGATTACATGAACAATGGAAATGAAATTAACTACCTTTATTTATTATACATTTAACAAAATTAAGTGTGATTACATTTATACGTTCAAAGTTAAGTGTGATTACATGAACAATGGAAATGGAAATGGAAATCAGCACATATCTCTTGCAATGGAAATGAAACATTAATGCTGAGTTTCAACTTGTTAGAGAGAATTTAGAACTAGCTATAGCAAACACAAATGGTTCATTGGATGGTGTGGTTGGTGTAAAGAAGTTGACAAATGGAAGAATCTGTCTTGTGGTGCCACTGTCAATGTAAGCCACAGAGACTTTGATTTCATGGTGTGACAAATGTGAACCACCAGATCCTGATTTTTTCCAGGTAAACCTATCCTATGAGATTCTGCATGCCACGTGGCAACTCACCATCTAATTTCTGATTCACAGTCCTATCCATTGAGATAAGAACATTAATTCATTTAACAAAATTGCATTCTCTATTTCTCTTCCCCGTCTCATCATTTAATCAGCACAACACAGCATCAACTCATCACTAAGCTAAACAAAATTTTCATCAAGCCTGTGATGGCTTCCTCGTGTGCTTCCTCTGCCATTGCAGCTGTTGCCATCTCTACCCCAAGGCAAGTTTACTTGTATTAATAATGTGAACATTGTTATTATTACGTGAAATATTGTTTCATTCATTGAAATTCAGCCTACTATAGTACTTATCATTTACTAAACTATATATTAAAAAAAAATGAAATTGCATGCAGTTCCCAGAAGAATGGATCACTCTTGGGAGCCACAAAAGCTTCTTTCCTTAGTGGGAGGAAACTGAGGGTGAACGGTAGTAGTTCTACAGCAGCAGTTGGAGCACGATCCAGCACAACAGTGTGTGCAGTTGCTGACCCTGATAGGCCTCTGTGGTTCCCAGGCAGCACCCCTCCTCCATGGCTAGATGGCAGTTTGCCAGGAGATTTTGGATTTGATCCTCTAGGTCTTTGTAAGTAAATCAACAAACTCAAGCACTAGTTATTTATACCTATGAAGCATCGATACTTTCATTTGCTTCATGTTTATATATATCTCATTCGTATCCAATACCGATACTAAATTATATTATAGATGATTTTAAGAAATGAACTGCTTGAATACTACTACTATATTTGTAGAAAATAGGAAGTGATTCATGAAGACAATGATGTATAGTTTTTATTTTCATTCTAGCAATGTCCAAGAAGTATGTTTTTTACTTGGATTTGTAGATCTGCAGTTATATATTTAGATAGAGTTTAATTTGAATACACTTTCAGTCCATCACAATCCAAGGTTTTTATTAACTAATAGTGTAACATGATAGTATAACAGTACATCATCATTAAACTCATTTAGATATGTATATTGCACATATCATATCCAATATATTCTGTGCATGATAACATTATACTATCCCTTGTTGTGGTTGAACAGCATCTGATCCAGAGAGCCTGAGATGGAACGTGCAAGCAGAGCTTGTGCACTGCAGATGGGCAATGTTGGGAGCTGCTGGAATATTCATCCCAGAATTCCTGACAAAGATAGGTGTCCTGAACACCCCATCATGGTACACTGCTGGAGAGTTGGAGTACTTCACAGACACAACCACATTGTTCATAGTTGAACTCTTCTTCATTGGGTGGGCCGAGGGTAGAAGGTGGGCTGACATCATCAAGCCAGGCAGTGTCAACACTGACCCCATCTTTCCCAACAACAAGCTCACAGGAACCGATGTTGGGTACCCAGGTGGGCTTTGGTTTGACCCACTTGGCTGGGGAAGTGGCTCTCCTGAAAAGCTCAAGGAGTTGAGAACTAAGGAGATCAAGAATGGGAGGTTGGCCATGTTGGCTGTCATGGGGGCTTGGTTCCAGCACATCTACACTGGCACTGGTCCTATTGACAACCTCTTTGCTCACCTTGCTGATCCTGGCCATGCTACTATTTTTGCTGTAAGTTCATTTAACAACTAAGCATTTGTCTAGTTAAACTTCTCTAGAATCACTTCCAACAGAAAAAAAGATAAACAAAAAATGAAATGAACTTTTCATAAACTAAAATTAATTTATTCAATAATTAATTTGTAAAAGTTATAATTTTTCTTTAAAAAATGTGACACTTATATAAATTAACTATTGGATAAGTTTATTTCATTCCTTTTGCATTTTTTTTTTTTTCTCTTAGAAGTATTTCTGGAGAAATTTGTTGAAACAGGTCCTAAGACTCTATTGCATAATTTTACTTTAATTATTATGGACAAAACTTAGATGCAGTTTTATAGGTATTTTTGGTGTTGTTTTCCTATTAGAATTAGAGTTTTACCTCGATAAATTGTTGATATTTAATGGAAACCTTTTATGATTCGGATTTACTAAGGTGAAACCCCAATTCTGATTGGAGAACCGTATTTAAAGCACTTATGAAACTGCATCTTGTTCATTTATTATGGATATGGAACTGTTTGTGCTGAGTTTATCTGTTACTACTGCAGGCTTTCAGTCCCAAGTGAGAAGGGTTGGAACGACTCTATCTATGATTGCCAGCCTTGGAGAAACATTGGCAAAAACCTGTTTAACTAAGTTGTAAGGCTTAAATGTCGTTAGGAAGAAGTGTTTATGTTGGTGAAAGCTTGTAAAATGGCTACTTCTATTGTCATGCAGAGATTGATGATTGAATGTACAAATACCTATTTAATTTTAGACGCATTTAATGTAAATTCAGGAAGTAATCACAGTTTTTGCATGGATGATAATAGGACTGCAACAATATCTGATGGTAACTAGATGGTCCTTGTTAACCTGCTGAATCTTCATTTCACACTTCCTCAAAAATCAGTGCTCTCAATCGATTATATTCATCTCATAACCTCAATTACAGAGATAAATATGTGAAAACTCAGCTTATAGTTTCAATTTTATCCCCTTTTTTTGGAAATTGGAACTTAGCCCTTAAACCTTCACGATGAATTTACCAAATAACACAACTATTAAGATTTTCTCTCTTCAAGAAACCACGTCTGATTTCATGCATTGCTAATAAGGTGGAATATTTAAAAGATGAAATAAATTATAACAGAAAAGTAAACAAGCAACCAACATTAATTTCCAAATATAGGTGACATGTCAGTTGCTATAGATGCATGGTGATAAAGCTCGAGTGCTTTTGGTAGTAGCAAAATATAGTTGCTCTTGCCTCCTCTTTTAATTATAGAAATTTAAGGGGTAAAAGTAATGGCTCAGATTATCAATAATCTTCTTAAGAAAATCGTTTATGGTTCCAAGGCCATCTATAAAAACTTCAAATCAATGACATAATCGATCCTACAAGTGGGTATGGTGTATGCATGGATAGTTGCAATTACCAGCATACAGTCACTGCACCTCGTTTATGAACCTTTCACTTCTATTTTACTCTTTAGCAAGCTAACTTCTATTGCAGTATAAAATCACAAGATGTGTATATCAACGAGTTTCAAATTTCCATGAATAAAATTTATCCTATAACAACTTATTACAAGTTCCAAAATAAATAGTCTTCATGTAGCTATCAATACTTGTCTGCATTACTTTCAAATTCTCAAGTTCCACCATTTTGTTTTATTCTTGATTACCTACAATGGAAACCAAAATAAACAATGAATCCAAGGAGATAACATAAAATTAAATAAAATAAAAAACAAATAAACTATGTAACACAGATGCCATTACTAGTGTCGGACATAAATAAATAAAATAACTAAGAACACCATAGAGCAGTCAATGGACAATAAACTTTGAGGCATTGCCATGGATGCGGGATGAAGAAGTGGATGTTAGTAACTTATTATATGTTCACGCATAGTTCCAACGGGACCAATATGCATAACCTTTTCTATCCAAAACATCAATAATTTTTCCTTGTGTTATCTTGTGCTGATGCAAAGTAGAATGCTTGATAAACCGCTAGCTCACCTGGATACCCTTCAATCACACCAAATCTATGCCTCTTCCCAATTTCCCTAAGTAATTATACTCCATAGGATATTTTCACTATTTCATTTCAAGTGCAATGCCACTACTGAAATATTCATTACTAAGTGATAGAAACTTGGTATCTTTATTGCAGAAATACACTTATGAACTTCCTAATTAAAAGAATAGAACATTCACACATGACACATAGCAGCTCTTCGAGGGACTCTTCCAAATGATATGACGATCTCTCTCTTTACCTCCCCTCTTATTTATAGGAAACATGCCTTATTTCTTCAACCAACTAACCTAACTAACAAATAGGTAACTAGCCTATTGTAACTAACTACTAATGAAGGTTACCATTTCCTTATAATATAAAACTTTCAAGGAAGATATCCTCAAAATAATCTCCAATCCTACAGAAATTGCTCAATTCTTATCGTACCTTGGTAGAAGTACTATTCCTACATATCCTTGCAATTCATAAACTTCACTCTTCAAATCACATTTGTGATTTTTGTCTTGCATAAAAATTGGTAATTTGGTTCTTCTCTTCCTACCCATCGCCATCCTGACCTTAAAATTTAAGCATTTCAGAATCTAAAAACGAAGAGATGCAACTTTAACATCTCTTCTTTACACTCTTCTTCCAAGTATTTAGTTTACTTTACCACACTTATAAACTCAGATTGTACTTTTAATACTGTTTTCCTAAGCTCCTTGAAAAGCTTTCTCAGTTGACAGCACAATATTCTTCCATATCTTCTAATCCCCTTGTTCTGAGCTAAAAATTTTACATTGATATTCATTTGTAACATTGCTTTCTTCAAACTTCTCTCTATAAACAATCTTTTCCTAACTTCTCACTTTCTTATCACATTTTCTTTATGTCCAACAGGCATATTATAGAGTATAGACAATTCTAAAGATAAATTTCATCCTTTTTCAGCAGTAGCACAGTTTAAGAACAAGAATAATAGAACTACAAGTACCACAGGATATCTTACCACGGGAGTTCCTGCTCCAAAGGACCTCGCCATCAATTCCAGTAAGATGCTGATCATCAAGGCGTTTCCATGTTTTAATCGACTTGACATCTCCCCAACTTCCTTTCTGTGTTTTTTCCAAGCTAGCTACCACCACTCTTGCTCTCCTAGGCCACCCCGCCTTTCCATACGCATGGTATCCAAATCCCCCGGCATAACAAAGCTGTATATTCATTAGATTTCCACAGAAGTCATTTAGGTGATCATGGCCAGTGAAAACTGCCTTCACATCTCCTGCTGAAACCAAGGTTGTGAAGAAGCCAGAGTTCACAGAAGGAGAGCTAATGCCATTGCCACCCGGTTCCAGTTTCACACCAGTCATGTTTGATGAGTCAAAACTAGCATATTCTGGTAGAGGGATGTGGAAATATGCAAGACCAGGAGCAGCATCTTTCTGAGGCACTGGTCCACTTTTGTATGCTTTCTGCAGAATAAAGCAAGAGTAACTGGTCAATACTCAATACAAATATTAGCAATAAAAGGAACTGAAAAATAAGCCACATGTGCAATGAGAATCCACAGAAATTTGTTTCCATTCATAAGAAAGTTTTTTGAGAATTGTTCTCATTTTATGCTTAAAATTGACAAATAGTGTTCACTTTGTTTATTGTTTTCAAAGGTTTGCACAAGAAATGCTGAAAAGTGGTTGTTTTGCAATTTTGTTATGAAAATAGGAAATGAAAACAGAAAATTGTTTTTCAAAGTAGAACACAGATAGATTGATAGATAAATAGTGGAATGGACAAGACAGCACCCTAAGCTTTGCAGATGTTCGTTGGAACCAAAGTTGCTGGGAGGGCTTGATCCAATCATAACCAAAAATTGGAGGAGCTACTTTGGAATAATCTCCACTATCAAGAAAGTACAGGTTGAGTACTGATTTATTTTCAAAAGCAGTGCCTTCAACTCCTCCAACCTCCAAGTTATAGTTCCCAAAGCCATCAATGATACGTACTTCTGGAGGATTGAATTTAGATAGGGTGTTTTTCATCCCAACAATATAGTTCATCACCCCTTCCCTAGACAGGGTTCCTTCCTGGTCATGGTTCCCCAAAATAGCTACCCAAGGAATGTTTGATGCAATTGCAGGAGCAAACGCAGCATCCAACGATTTAGCTGAATCCGAGGAATCAAACCCAAAGATATTATCTCCTGTCACACCACAATAAACATGCACCATAGGTTATAATTATATCATGAGAAATAGGGTGATGCATCACCATTAAACTTGTATATCATATATCAACAATCAAAAGAAACTTGTAACTGCAACTTACATGTGCAAATGATGATTTGGCAATATAAAAATAGATTACAAGCTCCACAAAAAAATACTAACTCAAGTTCATTTCATTTCCATCCAGTTACACAAGTAAATGGAACAGCATGCTCTTTGTCTTTAATTTGTTATCAAATCACTAGGGTATAAAACATGATTAGCCAAAAATTAGAAGCATTCCACTTGAAAGAATGAAGGGAAAAGGGGTCCTTTATCCTAAAACAAGAAAAAGGAAAGCTAAAAAGCAAAAACTGCTACAATAAGAAATCAAATGAAACGATAACTGAAAACCAAAAACAAAGACAAGTATGGAATACCAGTGAAGACAATAAGATCAGGCTTCTCAGCTTGGATCATTCTGTTAAGAAAGACAGTGGTGTTGAGGTCAGAGCAAGAGAAATTCTGGGAAGGGAGCACATTCAAGCAAGGTGTGGTCTTGCCATTTGCATAGTGCATATCTGCCACCTGCAGTATCTTGAATTCTCCATTTTGGCCAAACCTTAGGTTCTGGCTCGGTTGTGGTGATGGTGGGTATGCTTGTTTTGTAGCTGAGACACATATAGTAGTCAAACAAAACCATGACACTATCAACACCAAAACCATGAAATCTAGACCCATTTTCCCCTTGGAGCCAAAAACGTTTCTTTTACTTGAGATCATCACTGTTTTGGGAATTTGGGAGCCCAACACCAATCAAAAATCTCAACTTGCACTTGTGCTCCTCGTAGGATTAAAGTGGCAAGTGGATATATAAGTTTGAGCTATAAGCAAGAGCAACTTTGGAAAGTAAAGTAAGGTTCCTATCTTTTATCTTTTTTTTAATGTATAATGGTGTAGTACCGGAAAAGTCTGACCGGGAAAGTATAATGTATAATGGTAAAGCAAAGTCAAGTATAGTAAGGACGCCGGAAAAGTTTGACCGAGACTTTTCCTTAACGTATTAAATCAGCTTCATTGCTTTGGTCTTGGAGATAGGAAGAAGACAACGAAGGATGCATAGTGTTATTAGCCCTTGAACAAGAAACAAGAAACAAATGTTAGGGGATGTCCTTGTCTAAGTGTCTGTCTCATGATAAGCTTAGTTAGATTGATTGAATCAAAGTAATTAAAGTATGTGCCAACTTGCAACTGCCAAAGGATATTTTTCTCGGAGATAAATACAATAGTCATGGCATATACTGTTTTTCCTCCTTTAGAAAATGTGTAGTGCATGACCATTCTGTAGTATGCTCAGAAGGAATTTCTTTTGATTTTTTTAAACCATAGGAAATTTACATTGGAAAAGGAAAAAGAGAGCCATTAATGAATTGCTTTTTGACAAATTAAGAACATTAATGTCTTAATATTTGTTTTGGTACTACAAGTTAGTGTCTTAATTAATTTAATGATAAGATTCATGAGATATCAGCCGTTTAGTTATACTAATACTACTAATGGACAAAGTGAAGAAAATAAGTGGCTCATAGAGAACTGAAAAACTTGTACTACTAGTAACTTTTATGACGCACCTAATTATTGCTACCAATCCCAGAGACCATAAAACGAATTTAATTTGAGTGCAAAACTAGACGGTATGGCATTTATATCTTTTAACAGTGCATTAAATAATTCTTATTGATTATTGTCGCCATTGAACATCCGTGTCTGTGAAACCTGTGTGTACAGAAAATAGATCTCAACTCACAAGCAAACAAATGCCAAAACAAAGGATCAGATATTTTTTTTAAAAATTCTCCCCTCTCTTGTTTTGTGTATTGTCTGAATTTACAAGTGGTCACAAAAGGAAAAAAAAAAAAAAAAGGTTAGAAAAGGCCAAATACGACTACAATAGCAATTACTGTTGATATTATTTTTCAATTAAAATTAGTATTTTAGTTAATTCAGACATTAACTTGTACCAAAACATGAGTAAAAGTAACAAGACATTAACAATCGTATCATTAAATTAATTAAGACATTAAACTAATCTTATTTTATTCATTTAATGATATTCACTTACCTTCACAACAAGTATGCATCTCTATGCGTGTCTCTTGGACTTACGTACCAAAAATAGATAACGTTCATAGTTATGGCCAGGATTCATTCACTGTTCAACCCTGATTCGGAATCAAGCAGTTTCAAGGCTTACGTCTACAAGTCACTTAAATTAATATTATAATTAATTCAAATCTTTTTTTTTACAACATAATTAATTGATTAATTCAAATATTAACGACCCCATTTCATGAACACCTAATGATTCACAAATGAAATATTTAACATTGTCCTGGAGTTAGTAGATTTTTGGCACATTTATTTTGTTTTGACTATTGGTTTTCTTCATTTTTTGAAGTCATCTTATTTTTTAAAATAAGTGCATTCATCCTTAAGTATTAGTGAATTGTGATTATGATGTAACTATTAGGGTTGGCCTAATGGTGGAGGGTTTGAAATAATATGAATGAGATCATAAATTCGAAAAAAATACTATAATTATGATACATTTAAAGATACAGTTTGAATTAAAATAAAAATATATTATTAAAAAGAATCTCACATAAGAGCCTTATCCATTTTTTATTAGTTTCTCCTTCCTTAGCTTATGTTGCTTTTAAAAATTGAGAAAGTTAATGATCCAGTCCCAATAGCTGATGATTTGCCTTCACATGGAACTTGGGATATCTTAATTTGTTTTTCCACTTAGCGGTCTTGTGTCACTGTTCTGTCCATGATACATCACTGTCTGTTAAGACTAGTAAGCAATGCAAAACATCATAATTAAAGGCATCTAATCCAAAGTTAAATGAGAAACTAATGGTTACAAGTCACCATTAACATATCATTCATCAGCAGCCTATGCAGCATGGGAAAAAAAAAAACAAAAAACAAAGCATTAATTTGAGTGGGATCTTTCAATACAAAATTTCAAGATGTAATTCCTTGTTATGGGATATCTCATCTTATATTATTTCAAGAGGGAATTTTCTGTTCTTTGGGGACACACCATAATGTTGGAAAAATACGAGACTTTCTACTTATGCATCACAAGCATGCAACATGCCAACATGCCCATGAGGCAATAAGACCAATAGTTGAAATTTCCACTGTGGTTTATCTATTTTTTACTCTCATTTAGTACAGAAAAATGCTACCAATACAATTTTTTCAACACCCTCTCTAATTCACCCTTTATTTAATTAATTATTTACTAATATTTGTACACTTCGCCAAATAATGAAGCGTGTTGGAAAAAAGTATATCAAAGAATTTGTTACTAGTATTCTTCTGAGATAATGTTTTGTACTGTTACTCTTTAGATGAATTTGTCATAAAAATTTGAAGAACCAGAGGATGTATCTCCACATCCAAATACACACTACTCATCAGGGATCATTTAGAAGCAGAGAAGCCGGATTCAAGAAGTATAACTCCAAATGTAGCAGATGCATTAAGATTTTATACAACATTACAGCAAACTACATATATATAGAACACATACAATTCATGACTTCATAAAATAAATAAGAACAGCGCAAATCAACCATTTCACCAAGAAAAACATCAAGCATTCTTATTTTTAACCCCTGAAGGAGAGGACTTGAACCAAGGTACCCACACAGAAGTTGTCTTCTGATACACCCTAAATGCTTCTGCTCTACTTTCTTGTTTCAACATTCGGTCCTCCACAAGCCTAGTCACATAAGCCAAACACATAGTATTAACCAAAGCTCCAATAAAAGTCCATCCAAGTCCCAAGCTCCATGCAAACACAACCAGCCCCCACCACCACAGTTGTTCACCGAGGTAATTCGGATGCCGGCAGTAATACCACAAGCCAGTGTCAAGGACAGGAACTGTGGGTTTACCACGCCCCTTCAGCTTGTTGTTTCTACTCACAAACTCATAGAGCTGTGTATCAGCAAAGTATGCTATCACAATGCCACACATACAGACAACAGTAGCCACCAAGTCCCACTTGCTCAGAGGCTGATTGACAGTATGGACAGCATATAAGGGAAGAGACAATCCAATCAAAAACATCTGCAAAGACAAGAACCACAGACCAAAAGAAAAGAACTCGTTTCAATGGAACAGCAATCCAACCAAATAGGTAATTCAACAAGCAGGTTCAGGGTGTCCTGTTGTAGCATATACATCATTAAAACAATGAAACACACTACAAGGAAAGACACTGAGAATTAACAAAGTTGAAAATGTTGTGCCCGATTCAACCGTTAAAAGTAAAATGAAAACAAGAGCAAGGGTCATGATCATTTGACAAAAATACTTCTGCCTGTGTTTTTCACCTGGAAACCAAACATACACGCACGTAATGATGTAAGTTGCATCCATAGGCTTGTCACATCATGTTATCTATTATACATACACTCCTCTCATATATTTCTTTCTTTTTTTAGGTGCATACTATTATGTGAGTGTCCATGAATCTTTTTCCTTCCTTTAAACTTCATTTCAACACCAATGAATGAAAAGAAAGCAATGAGAAAACTTACCTGTTGTGAGACATAGACAGCAAAGAATGAAACGCACCACCATTGCTTTCCATACTGTTGGCTCAACACAGTGAAACGCCAATCTTCCCTGGCACCCCATTGCCACCTCTCTCTCCTGAAGTAGTTGTGAGTGAGCCTCACACTCCACACCCAAGTCAACAAAATCACGATCTTGGACCTCAACCAATCATAGTGAGCCAAAGGGTGAGTGGCATAGTATTGAACAAGCATCACAGGTATCACAGTCCAATAGGGGTCAATCATCTGCACCAACACAAATCACAACACAAACACCAAAAAGATGTCAACTTTGAAGGAAGGAAATGTGAAAGTGGGTGAAAAAAGGAAACAAAAAGTGGGGTGCTTTGTGAAATGTATGTACCCAGTGGCTGGATTGGATCAGGCCTATGACCCAGAAGAGGACATTGACGTTGAGGAAGAAGAGAGCGTTGGCTAATAGAAGAGGGTGGTGATAGCACCATGACCATAGAGTTGACCAACATGTTGTGGAATTTGCTGAGTCGTAGTGGTTGAGGAATGTGAGGTAGAAGAAGATGGAGGGAAGAGGAACCAGAAATGCTATCACAGCGTTCTTCAAATTGCTTCCACTAGCCATTTTTTGTGTCTTGTTGCCCTGTGAATCTATTTGATTTGATCCTATGTTGTGTGTATGTGTTGGGACTTGGAAGTCCCTTATAGCTTCCTCTTTTATAGGAGAATTATAGGACAAATACTTCTGTTAATCTTACTAATCTATATTGAATAAGTTATAGTATTATCACTTAAAAAAATAAAAAATTATAGTATTAAGTTGGTTATAGTGAAATTGGAGTAGAGTTTCTTAAATAAATTCTCTGTGAATGAACAAAAAAAAAAGTTGATTAAGAGAAGCATTTCACTAAAAAATTATTAACCAGTTTCTTCATTAGATATTAAAAAATTCAATAAATATTCCACACTGTGATAAAAAAAAAAAAATCTATATTGAATAAGAAATGTCATTGTTTTGATAAAATAAAAAAAGATGTTATTTTTAAAACATGATTGTATAAAATGTTAGTATTTTTCTAAAAATAATCATGTCTTTCATAAATGTTATATTCAAAGTGAGAATAGAAAAATATTTCAAACACAAAGTGAGAAAGCAATTTAGATAAAATGAAAGTTAGATTAGAAAATATCAAATTGGTATTGAACTATCAATTTTGATAAGAAATTGTTGTAAAATTGAGAAATTAAGGCAATTTTTTGCTTTATAATTATAGTACACATAGATAATTAACAACACATATATCATCACTTATGTGTGTGATATTATAATTTATTTATGATTAATTAATTTAATGTATCCAACTTGTGTAGATTTTTCCATGCATAAATAGGTTCTGTCTTGCGCAAATTGAATAAGTAACTAACGAAAAAGCACTATCACTTTATATCAAATTGCATAAATCTTTGTAGCATATGAAAAATTTATTACTGATTGATTTTACTTCCTGAACTTATATATTTTTCTCCTGTACAGAGAAAAAAAAAAAAGGCACAACCCCCTAAATCATAAATGCCAACACAAAAAGATTATAGCACAAATCCCTTTCTGCTTGTGGTTCCCCACACACAGCCATGCTCACCTAGCTAGTGATCTCGATTATATGCTCCATTATTCCACATAATGATTAGCTGATTCTATGAGCCCGCAGCTAAGTTATTTTAATTTGATGAGTTATAAAGTTAAGCTTTTCATTTAATTTCAAAGAACAACTAACAACCTATGATAATCATCTTAATCAGTGTGGTTAAAGTACATGAAATTGGAGCACCTTACAAAAGTAAGATTGAAGTTGTAGAAATAACTTGGGCAATGTTTAGAACAACTAACCTATAATAATCATTTTCTTTGCTTGTGTAGAGTGTATATTTACTTAAATAGTAAGTAAAACCAGTGCTGAATTTGTCAGAGTCGCAATATTATCAACCATATGTATAGCTTCTTCCTAGTGAACAATCGGGGTCAAGTAAAGTTAAGCAATGCTGGAGTAAGCTTCTAGAGAAGAAGGTTGAACATCATCACAAGTTTGGAAAGAAAGAAAAAATAGAGATGGAGAGGGAGAGGGAGAGGGAGAAAAGAAAATGGGGTTGGACAGATGGTCACATAAAAAAAGAGGTAACAAGTTACAAGACAGTAGGGGAATCCAAAACTCCATAAACTAAGTGATATTGTACAATAATGCTTAGCAGTTAGCAGTGTTGTAATGATGTTAGCAGCATTTAGTTGTGACCTTAATGATATGTTAAAATCCACTCACATCACATGATAACTTTATCTTACTAACTAACTTAATCCCATGTCTGGTCCCCCACTTCTCTCTCCCTTGCTTGCTCTCATATTGTCTTTGAAGGCTAACCTCTCCTGATCCACTCAATCTTCGCAGAAAGAAGGAAAAGAATGTTACACAGTCATGCACGCTTGAGCTGTGCTGGAGGGACTTGCAACAAAGTTAAAGTATGCTTTACCCACCAAAGGGCCAGGAGGAAAGTATTTCTTATTCCTCGGCATACCTAGGCCTGCGTATTGAATGGCTTTTCTGCATTTAGTTTGTAGAAAGTTTGCATTTATAAATAATTATAGGCATTATAGAGTCTAGAATGGCGTACTAATGTATGTCATTATTTAATAAACAAGCAACATGTAAGGTCTTAATCTCTTATTAGCTTAACCGACATAGTGTGACATGGTAGGCAGATAATCTTGTTTCTTAGTAGTTCGATCTTCAAGTTTGTGTATGAAAAAAAAATTTGTCGAGAGAGATCAATTTCGAAATATTAGTTTTTAACCCCAAACTAAGAAATATCTTAGCTTCACGCATAGTCCCACCCATGTCAATAATTGTATATAACTCTTTGTAGCATGATTGTTTCCGCAGCATTATCACAAAGGAGTAGAAACAATCCTCACACATTGGAATAACGAGCATAGGCTAAGAACAACTTTTAAGGTTTTGCTTATTTAACATCATGATGACATGGAAATATCCCACTAATTTTGCCAATCCCTCAACAATAGAACTAGACGACAGATCACACCAACAGGTACAAAAGAAAAATGTATTTACCTTTCAACTAATTGGGGTGCGGGTCACCACCCAATACTTCTTCTAAACCACTCTAACCACGATGAGACAATACTAAATATGTTTACTTTTGAAATAACGTTTTCATTTTTACTCTTTCATTCAACTACGTTGTAAAAGAATTTGAACTTAAGGAGTTGTTATAGTATCTAAACTCTTCTGTGACAATACAATATTAAACAACAGTGTTGACAAAAATTTAAAGTATATCAAATGAAAAATTCACAATGGAAATGGTATAACATTTGACATCAATATCCCTAAAATTTGACATCACAATCATATGGCACTTTTATGCATTCTAAAGTTCCAAGATGGCCGACAATGATCAACATAATAGCAGAAGACATCAAGCAAGCTCCCTAGGCGTCGCTCTGTACAACAAAGACATCTCATCTCATCATTGAGTTCAACATTCCAGCCAAAAAAAGGCCTTTAGAGCAGGAAGGCCAGTTGCATCCAGAATCATTGATTGTCTTGCCTGTGCTCATCATGTTGGTCATCGTCAGGTCCACCATCCACCCCATCCTCGTAAGTAACCCACGGTAGCATTGACTCAAACAAGACAGCTAATGCATTCCTATTTGCAACACCGCGGGGAGCATGGCCATTGCCAGGCAGATTAGCAAATTGGTTTTCATCCTGCATACCCTCCATCATCCTTGGAACACCCATAAATTGTTGCAGATTTTCTCGTGGAATCGATGAAAGTGAATCAGAGAAATCAGATACCAACAAATGTCCATACCTAACAAGGAAGAAAGTGTAAGCAAGGTTGTCAGACTCTCAAGTTAACTAGTAAAATCTTTCAAAAGATTTCAGATAGAGAAAATTAGTTAACTCACTATCAAAGTATACTCTGGATAAACTCAGGTAAACTCTTTAAATTCGTATAAACTCGCATAAACTCTCGAGTCAAGAAATGGTTTTGAAATAGTATGTAATTTTTGCCCCCTGACCACACAGTTTTTTAGTGTTTTATTTACTATGACTCACATATGGTTTGAAGAAAGCAACTCATTTTTAAAATGTTTTCACTTTAGGAACTTATGTACAATTTGATTATTTATGTAGTTTAATCTTGTTTAGAACTGTAACATATCATTATTGTGAAACAGCATCCTTAAGTATTTGATGCATTTTCAGATTCAGATAAAGATTCATGTCTACAAAAAATGTCACCAAAAAAATGAACATGCAGAATTAAGCTATAACAACAAAAAATAAATAAAAAGAATCACTTACTCATTTTTCTCAGATGAAAATGCTTCTTTTCTGACACAAGCCCAATCCTTAACTTCAGTTTTATTACTTTCTAGCGTTTCAATCACTAGTTTTGCAGCACCACTTAGCAGTTTTTGCAGATCAGGAAGCCTCCATAAAAGATAATTTCTCTCAACATATATATTAATCAAGTGATCTTGAGATGGAATTCCTGTTTGATCTGACCGAAAAAAGGCATGCTTGAGGATATCTGTCCATGTGCGATCTTTCAATGGTACTTTTGCAACTAGCTTCTTTATGACTGAAGGATGAAGCATCAATGCTTGTTTCATAAGATCAGATGAAGAAGACTTTTCAGCATCCATACAATCATCTTTGCTGGCCTCGTGCTCAAGGTAAAACCGACAAATGGCAAGGGAATAAGAGAAGTTTGGAAACAGCCAAATGGAGTTATCACTTTTATATTCTTCAGAAAACTTCTCCAACCATGCATACTCCTCAGCCCTTAAAGCAAAGTAGTCAGCGCAGAAAATAGCCCCCATGGGATCATCAGAATCTAGCGAAAGCAACAATTTGCAGACCTCTAAGGCAGATCTATGACAGCCACGCCTGTCCAAATTTTTCATGTGAGTGAAAAGAGCTGTGAATATAGGTTTGTTTGAATCATGTTTGAACTTCAACTGGCAATTTCCCTGCAGTGGATTGAACATGGGATGCCATGCACACTCAAGGGCATATAGACACCTGGCAATAGCATCTGCAGACATCTGTTGTTCACCCAATACTGCAAAATATTCTGCCATTGTTAAAAGGGAATCTATATGATAAGGACGGTGCTGTAATATGCTTGCTATGCCATTTATGTCATTAATTGCTTTGGCAGCTTCAAATGCTCTTTGAGATTGGGAGTAGGATGGCGAGTGCACATATCTACGTTGTAAAAATGAACAGAAGTTAAAAGGGTTACAAAAAGATGCAATTATTATTATGATGTTAAGAGAAAACAGAGCAGAAAATGTTATCAATCAACTGAACAAGAATGATCCTTAGTTCCTAACCTGAAATAGTTATATCCATTTTTTATCTCCAAAAACTGCATGGACAAAGAGTCATCACAGCGGAGCCAATTGTCTGATGGAGTGACAAGAACACTCTTTCTAAGATTATAATGTACACGCCCCCTCACTCCTCGCATCTGCCTAGAACTGCTCGCTTGATTGTTACTCTCAAATGATTTCACAACCTTGGATCCAAATATTCTTCTCAACTCATTTTCGGCATTCAAAAATTTAGGATCCACTTGCAATATGGAGACTTCTTGCTGTTTAACAGAATGAATCTTGTCTTTGGTAGAAACAGGTTGCCCAGCTGAAGAGTTGACATTCAGAGATAAATCTTCTAGAATCAAGTCCAATTCTTTATCATCTCCCATTTTATTCGCAACAGCACTATCCTTGTTTTTCTTCTTTTTCTTTTTCTTCGATTTTGGGTTTGATGTGGAAACCTCAGCAGTAGGTTTCAATGAAGATGACTCCTTTTTGTCACCATAACTCGCCAACGTTTCATTGGTGGACGTCAAATCATCTCCCTGCAGCCAAAACAGCCATATTGAGTAACCACTAACAAGCATACTCCTTAATCTCCACCTTCTTTTGTGCAACAAACAACAATCCAAGCATCAATTTTAGGCTAAACATCCAATAAATTTTTCTAGTAAAAAATCAATACAACACTATGACCCGTTTGGATAAATTTCTCCTTAAGCACTTATAAGAGAAGGTGAAATAAATTGAGCCACTCCCATAAGCTAAAATCAACTTAAGCGGTCAACTTTTACAGTAGCTCCTCTCATCTAACTGGTGAAAATTTTAATCAGCTTAGGGACTGTACCAAATGGTGAGACATTCAATCAAGAAAAAGAACAACAAAAAAAAGCTACATCCAACCTAAATTCAAATTCCATAGTTGTTTGTTTCTAGCCTATTTTCAAATACACTACAATTTGTTAGCTAATCCAATTCCCTTGATGCATGATAGCAGCAGAAAAACAGGACTCACGTGACAAATTCAAAAGGGTGAAAGTGGGTAATGCTTCAAAAATTCAAAGTTTCAAAGCAAACATAAAAGGTGGGTTTTTAAAAACCTGATCTTCAGGCTCGGAATCATTGTCGTTGAGGAGGTCGAAGGGGTTGATGGAGGAACGAGTGATGGGCTCAGAATCGTTCTCTTCTTCTTCTTCTTCGCTAACGTGTTGAGGAAGGTGGTGCTGCTCGTTCAGAACCTTCTTCATCAATCGAGCCGACATCGTTTTGGTTGTTCCAGCTGAACCAGCAGCTTCGAAGCGATGCAGGGGAATTCAGGGGGAGTGCCCAGAAAGGGAAAATCAATTATGGTTCCCTCAAATTCAATCGCGAGAAACAAAGAACAAATTCGAGTGAGTGAGTGAATGAATGAAGGAAGGAAACAACGTTGGGTTGGGTGCAAGAGAAGAGAAGAGAAGGAAGAGGGCTCAGAATACAAAGTGGCCCAATTTCTCTTCAGTGGACCGTATGGGCTTCTTCCCACAGTTTTATTTTAAATGGCACCTGTTAAAATCCGAGCAAAATTAATATGTTTAATATGATTTTTTTTTTCATTTTCGAAGAAAACATAAAACATGTGTAAAATATGTTTGTTAAAAATTTGAAAAACATTCAAACTATGTTGCCTGCTGCTTAAAAAATTAGCTTAAAAATATGAAGTTTACTTATGTTAAATCAAAATTGAGTAAACCAAATTATGAAAACTCAACATATAGTTTATCTAAAAAGTATATAGGATTTTTTTTTTTTTTAAGAAAAAGATGAGTAAATAAGAACAGAAATAGTTAAATAAACTAAAAGCATCCGGATTGTTTGACAAGTATTAATATTAATGTGAGGGAAGCACGATGTTTATCAAGTATATATCTTTGTGGGATAATAAATATTTATTATTTATGAAACATGTTACCTTTTCAATTAACATTGCTTTCTCTTTTTTTAGGAATAATTTTTTAAAATTTATTAGAAATAACATTTAAAAAATTATACCATTAAAAAGATTTAAGGATTAGTGATATTTGGATTAGTTAGAATAAAAATGAATTATATGTACACCTGAATTCAACGTGAAACAACTCAATTTTGATTTAATATAAATAAAATTCATATTTTTTTAATGTATAATTTCATTGATTATCTACAATAAAAAAAAATGTAGCCATGTATTTTCTATTAATCCCAACTTTAATTTGATCGACCATTAATTTTATGAAACGAATATCAAATTTTAACTGTTAGTATTTCTCATGTACTTCTTATTTAGACATCATTAATTGCTGCTAAATTTGACAGAAAATAGAAAAATGATTTTTTTTTGTTTACCATAATTATAATAAAGATAAAGTGTTAAGAATAACTTATATATAAAAATAAAAATAATTTACACCACAATGTTAAATTTGCCCAACTTTTTAGAATAAAAAAGTCAACAAAGAAAATATGAGGTCAATAAAAGTAGCTGTTGAATGACAATAACTAATATAGATAAATTAATGTTTACTTTCAAAATTCTGGATTCAACTACATTAAATGGAACTTTTTTCAGTCCTCCTAAGTCCTAACAACAAAGGATCTAGAAAATCGACTTGCCTAACATGCATGTGATTCTTTTTAGGGAATCGACCATTCATATATGCATATGCCCAATTTCTCATTAGTTTCATCGTATCAAAATTTATATTTATTATTCACAGCGTTAGATAAAAATATATATATATATATATACAGTTGGCTATGTTAGAACTAGTCTTTGATAAATATTAAGGTTATTTAAGTTTTTAGTCCTTAATTTTTTTTTTTGTTGAAATTTAGTTTTTAATCTATAAAAGATCTTTAAAAATTTTTATAAAGGTTTTTAATCTCAAATAAAAGTTTGACAAGGTCCCTCAACTTTTTTTAAAAAAAAATTCGATCCTTAAACTTTTTTAAAAAAATGTTTTTCAATCTTAAAAACTCATTAGATAAATAGAGAAATAGAATTTAAAATTTTGTTTAAAAACTAAAAAAAGATTAAATACTCTGATCAATCCAATTTTTGTTTAGAATTAAAAAACTTAACAAGAAAAAGTTTTGGGATCTTGATTATTGACTTCAAATATTTGTTTAAGAACTAAAAATCAAATTTTAATAAAAAAATTGGGAGGATTAGAAACTTAATTACCCCTAAATATTAAACGTAGTTGTAAACTTGTAATTTTTTTTTTTTTAAGAGAACGTAGTTGTAGTTCTAGAAAAAAAAATTAATCTGATAAAACTGTATTGGTAATTTATTTATTTTTGTGACAGAATTCTGTTAAACAAATATTGACTAATATGACTATTGACCGCTAACCAAAAATATTATATGATTCAAACCATTTATGCTTTTGTGCCAAGTTTGTTTTTAATTTATAAATTATTTTTAAATAAAAAGTTAGGTTAAACATTAATTAGTAAAAAAAAAAAAAATTAAAATTATTTAATTTTAATGAAAAAAAATTAGAATTAAGGAATTTTATGATAAGTCACCTAGAACTATTTATCCGGAACATTTTTTATGTCCTTTCTTCAAATTTGAGTAAAATCAAATTTTGAAATAATTAGTATTTTTTTATAAAAAAATATTAATGATTCGTTTGTTAGTTTTTGTTAGAGGAAGTAAAATCTTTTCATCTGGTTATATTTTAACTCTAAAAAACTTTTAAGTTAAAAAATATATATTAACAAATAATTTTTTACTTATTTTTTTTTAACTATTATTTTTAACTTTAATTTAAAAATAATTTATAAATTAAAAATAAATTTGGCCAACCTATGAAAAAATTAGCTTCTATGTTCTGACCACACGTCGAAATTTAAAATTACTCTTTTTTTTATATTATTATGTAATACAATACTCCTCTACTGTAACTAATTAATGGTGTATACCGATTAAAGAAAATACTATATTAAAAAGTTGCTCGATCTCTCGATCGTGTACACTTATACGTATAAAATGCCATGGCAAGTAAGTCAACGGCTATTATGTACAATATAATCCGTTTCAAAACCCCATGTTCATCCCTATGAAAGAATAAATAATTTGATAATTTAGCATTATTTGCGTTGGATATTCTAGCGTTTAATTATAGTTTATTTAAAAAAAGTCTTACTTGTTTTATGAAATAAATAGAAAAGAAAATGTCAACAAGCTAGGTTTCTGTGTTTTTCTCTTAAAGGAAAAGCAAAATAACATTGTTCTATCCATTGCAGAACAACGATTCAACAAGTTTTCTTTTCATTTATATATATGCAGTGAGAGAGAGATAATGATTATGCACGTAATCAATTTTTAATCTTGAACAATATATATATATAAGTATATAACCTCTAAAATCTAAAATTATAGGGTCCACTGTACTTTAACTTATGTATATTGGAGCTTTCGCGGTGTTTCCTTTCAACTTTTAATAATTGGAGCACTAATTCTTTTAATTTAACATTTTTGTGCAACTTACAATTAAAAATCTACAATCGTGTCAGTTATTTAATTAATCTTTATCTTTCACTAAAGTTTGCTACATTAAATTAAACAAAATAATTGCGTGCCTTAGAAAAAAAAAAAAAAACTTGCATCATTACTAAAAGAGTATTCAAAGTATATGATGTTGATTTTTTCATATTGTGATTTTCTATACTTCATAAAATGTCAAAATCATTGCTTGAAAGAAAAGAAAAATAAATACGACTTTTTTTTTTCATTGGATTGAAAAAATAATTGAAGTCAAATAATGTGAAACAAACACTATTCTATTATATAAAGAGGTAGCTCAATATACCTATTGAATGTGACTAATTAGGATACTAATTAAATGTGCAGTATAATTTAAAAATGTTTTATCTTAGCTCTTTTATATTGGATTATTTGTGAAAATATTGATGTTAAGGAATGATAATGATTCTCAAGCATTAACCTTTATGAGATAATAAATGTGTATTGTTATATTTGTAAAGTATGGTGTTTTCTTAGTGTTTCTTATTTTTTTAAAATTAACTTTTAAAAAGTTACATCATTAAAGAGATTTAAGAGTTAATGGTACTTGTATGAAATAAAATAAAAATAATTGATATATACATGTAAAATCCACCACAAACAATTAAAAATAATTACATTAATACGAATAATCTTTGTGTACGTAGCTAAAGTAGGAAAGAGTATAAAATGAAAAAAAGTAATTGTATATTTCTTGTTAAAGTGAGTTAAGTTTACAAATAAATACTAAATACATTATTACTCTAATTTAAATAAATAATAAATACATTAAAGTTTAAATATAATTTTAATCTCAAATGTATATATGGAAATTTTTTTTAGTCCTTAAAAAAAATATCTTTTGTTTTTAATCCTCAAATTAAAAAAAAACTTTTGGTCTTCTTTTCCATTTGATTAAAGGTATCTCAAACACAAAATATAAAATTACAATTTGTAAAATCAAAAGCTATCATAAATTTAAAAAAAATTTAAAAATTCTCAAAAAATTGAAGGCACAAATTTTTGCAAGTAGAAAAAAAATCAACTTTCACATATGTTTCTAGATAAATTATTATTATTAATATTTTTTATATGTTTTAATGCTAATGTTGTAGAAATCTGTCAACTCTAAAAGTTTCCTTATTCATGCGTTTGATATTTGACGAATAACGGGATAAGTAGTCGTGATACTCGTGATTGATGTAAAAAAAACAAAAGAAAAAATAATCAAAGGCATGGTATTAGTCCTTTTCAAATATATATTCAACAAAAAATAAAAATAAAAAGTCTTTCAAATCAGGGAAGGATCCAGGAATTTAAGTAAGAAGGGACTATAATTTTTTTCACAAAAATTAAAGATAAAATTTTTTAAAAAATATTTAATGTAAAATTTATTTTAAAAAAAAGAGAAAAAATGGATAAAAAATTTGTCAATTTTTTAAAAAATTGAGAATAAAATCTGCAATCATGTAATATAAAAGTAAAATAATATATTAAAATTTATAAGATTTTAAATAAAAAATGTTAAATTAATTTATTAAAAGTAAAACTTGTAAAAAAATAAATAAAAATATAATAAAATCAAATATTTAGTAGGTATAAAACTAAAATATCATCTACTAATAAAAAAAATTTAAATAAATACTAAGTTAAAAATTTATTTTTTTAATAATTTTTTTATTAACATTTTTTTATTTTTAATTTCTTTTATATATAATAAAAAGAGGGATGGGAAGGAGCGGGCCCTGCTTGTCCCCCCTAAATCCGTCTCTGTTTCAAATATATATATGGTACGATCAACCGTTGACAAGTTTATAATTTCTGAGTTCTGACTATTATAGTAGTCGATAAATAGGGGCCACGACAGTCAATTTAGATTTAACAACTACTGATATTATAAAGTAAAAGTATTTTCAATAAATTAATTTGCTATCACTAATGGATGGCAGAAATTTACTGATAACTAAGTCGCTAATAGCATATACTATATTTAAAAAAAAAATGACAGTTACTGATGACTAACATGATGTTTTGTATTACTGTAAAAAAAAAAAGAGGATGTTTTTATTAGTTATTGATCGATAATAGCATGTTGACTATCAAAAATCAAAATGTACATTATATATTTGTTGCCAACGCTTTTTAAGTCACTTTCATTTCAGTAATTGAACAAGAAAAAGTCACTTTCATTTTGTATCCCTTAGAAATTCGTTAAACTCATAAATCAATATCCTTGGTCTTAAGTCTTAACCTATGAATATTGAATGCAATACCACGATTTGATCCAGGTAAGTATTTTTATATGAGAAAAAAGTTTTATACACGGCTATGGATATAAAATTATTTTATATTATCACTTAATTATGATTTTTTATTTATAATAATATAGTTAATTTTTATAAAATTATTTTAAAAATTATTATAACGATAGATTATGATTAATCAACGACATAAAATAATTTTACACAAATGATATACGAGCATTTTAGTTTTTTTATATATGCATTTTATAACTTTTAAAAGTGGTTTTATATAAATTGTTAATTTTAATGAGGAAACATGCGAATTTTGATAGTTTTAAAAATATAATTACACCGCTGAATAATTTTAAATTGTTAGTTTTATAACTTCCTCTTCAAGCTCTAAGTAACCTATTGAAGTTTATTTTATTTATTTCAGTAAAATTTAATTTAATTATGTATTCAATTTTTAAGTTTAATTTAATCCATTTAATAATTAAACAAAGTAAAGATTCTACCATCAAAAAAATATCTGCTTTTAGTGTTAGTTGACTTTTGATATTTGAATTTACTAATTATCTTAAGTGATAGTTGACTTTACTATTTACCTTTAGTCTTGCATTAATACCCTGAAGATGAAGTGAGAAATGATTCATTTAACTTTAGAAAGAAATTAATAAAATACAATTATTTTAAATTACTACTCCATTTTAGCCCTTCTTCCAGTTTAATTTAATAGCTAGGTTAGATTTCATTAAATTGTTAGGTAGTCTATACTCTCGTGGTAATTACAGAAGGATATTTTCTCACGTTACAAAAAGGTTGATAAAAATAAGAAAATAGTACATAAAATTATTTTCTAGGAAAGAAGTGGACTTCAAACATACCAAAACAAAAATTTAGAAAAATAATATAGGATTATTCTTAATTTTAATTTATATATTGTACTATATAAGGTAAATTTCACTATTAATTATAAAGGGAAAGTAAATTAAGATTTAGTTAATTCAAATTAAAATATAAATAAGATATTATTTCAAAAACACTAGACTAAATTTATCTTTGAGAAAGTAGCTAATTTTAATAATTTTCTATTTATTAATTAAAATCAATACAAGTCAACATATAGGATTATCGTCTAATTAAGTTACTATAGGACTCTAAAATTTCATTTAAATTACATTGAATGGACATAAAACAATTAAACAAAGTCCAAAGGGGTTGCATGTGTGGTTCTGATGTTTGGAGAAGAAACAATAAATCTTGGATAAAACCAAGTAGATTTACATATAATAACAAAAATAAGAAATCTCTATTAACTAATGAAATTAAAGTGCTTGACTTAGCAAGATCTCGTGTCCATGTCTCTCATCTTCTTTCCACCAATAATGTGTCAAATTTGAAACTTGAAAGTGAGGTAACCATAGTGAAATTAGGAGTAATTAAGTTTAGTAACTGTTGACCATATTTACCATAGTAAAATACAAAGTTTTTTAAGATATAACTAATTTGATCTTAAAGAATATTTAATGTCAAGACTTTATCCACTTTTGCAAGGTCTTGAGCAAAGCCTTAATTATGGCCTTACCAAGTGCCAAGGTAGTTTTGAGTTGTATATGAATAAAAAAGAAAAAAAAATTATTTAAGATTTTTTTTTTATATACAAATGTTAATGATTAATTTTGTTACCAGAAAAAATTCAAAATTACAACTTATCTTTCACTTATTTTTGCTTTTACTATTAAACCAGCTTTATAACCCCAAAAATAGTTAAAAGTTAACTAACCAACGAGATGTTGGTAATCATAATTCTCAAGATCTTGAAATAATAATAGTATCCGTGAACAATGATTTTAATTTTCAAATATTTTAAAACCGACAATGATTTAATTTGCTTAAAAATCAGAATTTAGTAAATTATTTTCTATGTCCGAATACTTTCATTATTATTTTTTTTCATTTTTAGAGAATATAAATGCCTAATTATGTTTATCATAATATAAAAAAATGTTTTTATAAACATACATAAAAACGAGAACGGGTATTTTGCTAGTTTACGCATAAAAATATAAGTATAGATATAGTATTTTAAAAGAATTGGAAAAAGTAATTTTGAGAAAGTTAAAAATGAAGGAGACACCCATGGGATTTTTGACCGACCAAGCACGATTTGTTAAGCTATCCAAACAGGGTATTGACTGTAGATGTTAAGATCCATTTTGCAAAGATAATAATATATTAACCCCCTTCCACGACGACCTCCACCAGAAACTGGTAGGTGCTTCAGTTTGGTGGAAGCAACAGCAATAGGACTAAGAAGAGCAGCCTTGTATTTTTATTCAGCATTTGTAAATCTTTTGTTGTTGTCTGCTCCACACGTTATGTTAGTATGCTATTGGCGTACTTCTCAATCATGTTTTTCATCATCATCTCAAGAATTTCCACTCTACTAGCGCCCCCAAAAGTAAACGCTTCCCATTTTCATTTTTTTAATGCCAACCATCAAATTTAATTTATATTATTTCTTGGCTTTACATAAAAAGTGGTACACTGATAAAATACTTTATTATTATCATCGACCATGATGATATAAGATAAAAAATGAAAAAACTTGAACATTTAGAAGTACTGTTGATGACAATTATCTAAGTATATATCTAAACAAATCCCCACTTGTCAACGTCAGGCTTCCACTTTCTCTCTCTCTTTCTCCCACCCTTCATTTTGCTTCCATTGTCAATGGATGGTCATGGTCTTCCTCATTTCCAACTATCTCTTCTTACATTGGTTCTTCATCCCCTTATGTCCCCTTCCTCTTCCTCTTTCTCTTTCTCTTCCTTCCATTCTTCTCCACTCTCTCATGACCAACCATCACTTCAAACACTCCATTCTCTCTGTTTTTCTCATGCCATCACCATCTTCATTTGCATATTCTTCCCTCTACATGGTTTCTATCATATTCTTATTCCTCTTGCCCTTGTTTGTTGTTCAAGTCTCCTCTTGTGACCAGATTGATAAACTCTCCCTCTTGGCCTTCTCTGGGAACATATCCACTTCTCCACCTTATCCTTCTCTCAACTGGTCTGATTCTCTTGATTGTTGCAGCTGGGAGGGCATTACTTGTGATGGGGATCTTAGAGTCACACACCTTTTGCTACCATCTAGAGGCCTCACTGGCTTCTTCTCTTCCCCTTCTCTCACAAACCTCTCTTCTCTCACACACCTTAATCTCTCCCATAACAGATTCTCTGGTGCTCTCCAACACCACTTCTTCTCATCACTGCTCAATCACTTGCTGGTACTTGATTTGAGCTACAACCGTCTCTCTGGTGAATTGCCACCTTTTGTTGCCAAAAACAGCAGTGGTGGTGGTGGTGTTATTCAGGAACTGGATTTGTCTAGTAACCGTTTTAATGGGACACTTCCAAGTTCTTTGCTTGAGCACTTGGCAGCAGCTGGTGGGAGTTTTGTGTCTCTGAATGTTAGTAATAACAGCCTCACAGGTCAAATTCCCACTTCTCTCTTTTGCATTAATGACCATAACTCATCATCCTCTCTCAGATTCTTGGATTACTCCTCCAATGATTTTGATGGTGACATTCGGCCTGGACTAGGAGCATGTTCCAAGCTGGAGAAGTTTAGAGCAGGTTTCAATTTTCTGTCAGGGTCTATCCCAAGTGATCTTTTTGATGCTGTTTCTCTCACTGAAATCTCATTGCCCCTCAATAGACTCACTGGAACTATTGGTGATGGTATTGTTCGCCTTACCAACCTCACAGTTTTGGAGCTCTACTCCAATCATTTCACAGGTTTCATTCCTCATGATATTGGTAAACTCTCCAATTTGGAACGGCTGCTCCTTCATGTCAACAATTTGACAGGTACTATCCCACCATCTCTGATGAACTGTGCCAATCTTGTGGTGTTGAATTTAAGGGTCAACAACTTGGAGGGAAATCTCTCTGCATTCAATTTCTCAGGATTCATCAGACTCACCACACTTGACCTTGGCAACAATCATTTTGCTGGTGTTTTACCACCAACCCTTTATGCATGCAAGTCACTTTCAGCTGTGAGGCTAGCATCTAATAAGCTTGAGGGAGAGATTTCACCCAAGTTACTTGAACTAGAGTCTTTGTCTTTCCTATCAATTTCTGATAACAAGTTGAGGAATGTCACTGGGGCTCTGAGAATACTCAGGGGGCTCAAGAACCTTAGTACCCTTATGCTCTCCAAGAATTTTTTCAATGAAATGATACCACAAGATGTGAACATAATAGAGCCAGATGGATTCCAAAAACTCCAGGTTTTAGGATTTGGTGGTTGTAATTTCACAGGTCAAATACCAAGTTGGCTTGTAAAACTGAAGAAGCTTGAGGTCTTGGACCTGTCCTTTAATCAAATTAGTGGTCCAATTCCTCCTTGGTTGGGTACACTTTCTCAGCTTTTCTACATGGACTTGTCTGTTAACCTCCTCACAGGAGTATTTCCAATAGAGCTCACAGAACTCCCAGCACTGGCATCACAACAGGCAAATGATAAAGTAGAAAGGACTTACTTTGAGTTACCTGTCTTTGCTAATGCAAACAATGTTTCCCTACTGCAATATAATCAGCTTTCAGGCCTGCCTCCAGCAATATATCTGGGAATCAATCACCTTAATGGCAGTATCCCTATTGAGATTGGGAAGCTGAAAGTCCTTCATCAGCTGGATCTGAAAAAAAACAACTTCTCTGGTGATATACCGATTCAGTTTTCAAACTTGACTAACTTAGAGAAACTAGACCTCTCAGGAAACCAACTATCTGGTGAAATTCCTGATTCCCTCAGAAGATTACATTTCTTGTCTTTTTTCAGTGTAGCATTCAACAATCTTCAAGGACAGATACCAACTGGTGGTCAATTTGATACTTTCTCCTATTCCAGCTTTGAAGGAAATGTGCAATTGTGCGGTTCGGTTATTCAGCGCTCTTGTCCTTCTCAACAAAATACTACTAATACTACTACTGCAGCTACACACAGCTCAAACAAAAAAGTACTGATTGTACTCATCATTGGAGTCAGTTTTGGCTTTGCTTCCTTGATAGGAGTGTTGACACTGTGGATACTCTCCAAGAGGAGGGTCAATCCAGGAGGAGTGTCTGACAAGATTGAAATGGAATCAATTTCTGCCTATTCCAACAATGGAGTTCATCCTGAGGTTGATAAGGAGACTAGCCTAGTGGTATTGTTTCCCAACAAGAATAATGAAGCCAAGGACCTAACCATATTTGAGATCCTAAAAGCCACTGAAAATTTCAGTCAGGCAAACATAATAGGATGTGGGGGTTTTGGTTTGGTTTATAAAGCAACATTACCAAATGGAACTACACTGGCCATCAAGAAACTTTCAGGAGACTTGGGCCTCATGGAAAGGGAATTCAAAGCAGAGGTAGAGGCTTTGTCAAATGCACAACATGAGAATCTGGTGGCATTGCAAGGCTATTGTGTGCATGGTGGATTCCGGCTTCTCATGTATAATTACATGGAAAATGGAAGCCTGGATTACTGGTTGCATGAAAGGCCTGATGGTGCATCTCAACTTGATTGGCCAACTCGCTTGAAGATCGCACAGGGTGCAAGCTGTGGTTTGGCTTATTTGCATCAGATATGTGAACCACACATTGTGCATCGCGATATCAAGTCGAGCAATATACTCCTTAATGAAAAATTTGAGGCACATGTTGCCGATTTTGGGTTGTCCAGATTGATTCTTCCATATCATACTCATGTTACAACTGAACTTGTAGGTACATTAGGATACATTCCCCCGGAGTATGGACAAGCATGGGTGGCTACTCTGAGAGGAGACGTGTACAGCTTTGGAGTTGTCATGCTTGAGCTTCTCACTGGGAGGAGGCCTGTGGATGTATGCAAGCCAAAAATGTCAAGGGAGTTGGTTGGCTGGGTTCAGCAAATGAGGATTGAAGGAAAACAAGATCAAGTGTTTGACACTCTTCTGAGAGGGAAGGGGTTTGAAGGACAGATGCTGAAGGTACTGGATGTGGCTTCCATGTGTGTCAGCCACAATCCTTTCAAGAGACCAAGCATCAGAGAAGTTGTTGAATGGCTGAAGAATGTTGAATCAAACAACCAGCCAACACAGAAATAAAGACTTGAGGGAAATGTTTGTTTGTCTCTCAACAAATCTTGACACATTGTATACTTGTGCAAATTTTTTCTTTTGCTTTTCTATAAATATAGACTATCATTTTTACCACTTTAAATGTTGACTCCCCCTATCAGAACATTATTGCTAGAAAGATTTTGTGAATTATATTATGTTATCATCCATTTTGAGCGGCAGAACTTTCTATTCTTGGAAGTTGGAACTTTTTAACAGCTTCTAATAATAAATCTTTCTGGTGATGAGAATGCAGCATCCTAGACAATGCAAACCTATGTTATATTCTTCTTTTACATCTCAATCTTAATATTGTAGTGCTATAAACTTACTGATTTCACATTACTGAATGCCGGCCCTTTCTATTTGGAGATAATACGCAGGGTTTAACTTCAACAGAGAAAATAATATGCTAGTTTTTCGTTTATATCTCACCATCCAGCACAAAACCATTTATTTTATTCTTCCTTATAAACTATATTGCTAGACACCGTCAATCATAAGATATATTGTGATATGTTTCCATTATTTGTTTCCTATTTATCTGGTATAAAATAGGGTCTGAATTTATATTTCTGATTAGGGTCTGATTTTATATTTAATGATTGTAATCATAACTTCTTTTTTCAAGAAAAAGACAGAATGAAAGAGAGCATCAAAGCTAATTCGTTTGACATGGTATCACCAGTCCTCTAGTCTCTCAAACATTTTTTTGTTGTTGCAGTCTTGATCTGTTCCTTGCGTCTTGAACTACTTGAGCATGTTTGTGTAACCGTTGCTTTTGCAGTGTACGAATAACTTTTGCCTAAAAAATTATTTTCCGTCTGAAAACCAAACATGCACTTGGTAGTTGGTGTAAAAAATTCCATTCTCTAACTTCACATTTCTGTTTATACAAGTGAAGGCTGTTTTTGTATGTATTAAATAAGTTGCTTGATTCTAGGTAAGTTAGTGTTAATAGATCAATAAAACTAGTGAGAATACATACTTGAACCTGACAACTGACATCTCAAATTGAAGCCAATTTCACATTCGAAATGGTTTTACTTTTGTTACTAAAGAAATGCCTCAGAGGAATTTGTCAAATCGCTATCAAAAGACGTATGGAATAACCTAGCTCACATATCACATGTCATGCTTTTTGTTCTGTAAATCAATAATTAAATCATGAAATGGATAACTATGTCTATAACAAGTAACAGTTTATGCACCATTTGCCTTCACGTCCCTTCTGTGTTTAAGTATTCACATCAGTGGTCTTGGTTTAGTGCACACACCTGTGTGTGTGATCATATATGACACAAGGACAGAAAACCACTAATGTCCATTTTTTCTCAGATTGCTATATAAAGGAAATTTAATTGTGCTAGAGCAATGAAACTATGTTCTACCAGAAGAGAAACTATGAACTTCATGATTTGACAATTTGTGATTAAGAAATAATTGACACTGTAGAATGTGTACACTGAAGATGACATGCTTTCAGGTTGACAGTTGTTTACTATTAGATACCTAGAGTTAATTTGAAATCTTATGCTTCAGGAAAAAATCTGAGGCCTAAAACCAAAAGCAGAAGTGCACGCAATCACTGAAGAGATGAATGGTCCAACGGTAGGACAATCAACAATTTGATACATATATTATTTAGTGGATATATATATATATATATATATTATTTAGAGGGATGTGATATACACTCAACTCAACAGAGAAGCATGTTGGAAGCTTATTGGAGATGTAAAATCAGTGTACATTTCTCATGATTATTTGTTGACTCTGTATCCATCTTTTTGGCTGTTTTCGGTAGAAACTAGAAATTCTTTCTTGCCCATTAAACGTGAGGTTCATTTTCAGTGGTGGGGCAGGTGAACACATAATGGCTTGTGCATGATGTTTGAAATTAACCATTTATTCACCATTCACCAAAGGCAGAATCAAACAATAAAATAACCCTCTAAGTGCATCAAATCATATCCAAAAAAGAGGAATGAATAGAATAGGTGTAGCAGATACCATAGTGGCTTCTTGGTTACTTTCCATCTTTCAAATGTCAACAGAAACCAACCTCAAGCAAGCTTCTCTTGATAAGTACGGATAACTGGAATTTGGTTTATACTAATCATTAATAGGAACTTCAAGGGTTGATTTTAGTAAATTCGTTATTTATAGTACACAAACATATATACCTTATTACAATCTCAATAGTTGAATAGTTAATACTCTAGTGCAGGTGCAATTCAAATTTGGAATCATATGTTAAAACTTGAAAGAGCAAATACCAAATTCAATCTTTTGAAAAATCATCACACCTGCTGATAAAGTCACAACTGTATTTTAAGATTATAAATGTGGGACATCTTAATGTTTATCTATTTCAGTTAATATTTTCAGGGACAAATTTGAGTCATTACTGTTTTTTTCATGAACTAAATTGGTACACATTTACTTTTTCAAGGACTGGGGTGTGTACTAAAAATAGAAGGAAAATGATTAAAGGATTAAAGCTGTTCTCTCCTTGTCTCATAGACTCATCTCATTTCTGCACTTAAATTTTGACAAATTGTCTAAAATCTCCATGTCATTTTCACCATTGAACTGCCATTTTCTTAACATCTTTGTTCATCATCTCTCACACTCAGGTTTACCTCTCTTCTTCCTTTAAAAAACTTTTCACCCTCCACATCATGATCACTCCTTCCATTCCTGCATTGTGCATTAATTCCATCCCTCACCACTCTTTGTAATAGCACCTAACTTCCATGTGAGCTTCTTGAATTAGTCCTTCTAGGTAGGAGATCACGTCACAGTTTCCACAATAAAACTACCATTTGTATCATAAAACATCAAATATGTCACATCCCAACCACCCTTCAATGACATTATGTAAAAAATGTTTCTTTCTCACACTCACAACCTTACATCCACTTTATTTAATAGTATATATTGTATATGATCCCATGCTATATTTATATCTAGTACCAAAACGAGTGTCCTCCACTCCATATATTTCCACAACAAAAATATTTGATAGATAAGAGTAACCACTCACCTCATTAAAGATGTGTTTGGAAACAGTTAACTCTAATATTAATAGAGAAATCACACGTTCTAAGACAAAAATTCAAAAGCTATATGAGAAAAAAAAAAAAATTTCAATTGGTTGATTTTTTCTAATTGGTATTCAAACACATACAGAAAAGTTTAGCCAGGAAATCTTTGAAGCAACTGAGATAATTACTTTTGCAGTAAAAAATTAGGTTTCTTTGGACTTTAAGACTTAGACCATGTGTGTTTATGAGTATCATCCCCACCTACCAAACAATCTCATCTCATTCTCAAGCACCATTTTCCTCCACTAGGCCTCTTCTAGTCTAGTATATATAGGAGGAAATAGATTCCTTATGAGTTGTTAAAACCTATTAAGACAACATTTAATCCAAAGAATGTATATGCATAACAATTCAAGGAATGGAAATACGGTAATTGTCAATCCTAATTTCCCTCTAACCTAAAAAGCATGTTAAAATAAGTCATCATATCATATAAATAAGTACAAAATATTATTTGATATTTCTTTCCTTCCTGTTTGTGAGAGCCTTTTCTTCCTAGTTCCTATACATAGGTTTTCAAACTCTTTTCTGGAATAACTAAAAACACATTATTCTTTTCTCTGCTTACCAATACCTTTAGCAGAAAACCTGTATATTTCTCCCAGAACATACAAATATATAAGTTTCACATTAAATAATTCTTAATAAAAAAAACTTTTGGGATGTCATCAATTGATACTTTTAAATTTTTAATAATTTCTTATAAAAAGTCAATTTTATCTACCTAACTGTTATACTGTGTGGTGTAAAAAAAAACTGTTAAATTGTGTAATACTGTATTATCTTAATAATCTTTATACTAAATTTTAATTAACTTAGACATTTTCTAATACTAAACAATTTATTCTTGTCATTTTTATTTTTTAAGTATATCAGATTCAGACCCAGTTTAAAAAAAAAAAAAACATAAAAAAAGTCTTACAAAACTTTAAAAAAAAAAAAAAAAACGATGATGGAGGAAGGTAGCTTAATTTGATAGAGAATAGTTTGCGATGAAGCGTTGATTTGATTCGTATGAGTATCGTCGGTGATGAAGCAACACGAGTTAACTCTGCTACTGTGCCTCTTCTGGGCACTGACCCTTCTCTATGGCGAGATGTTGGCTTACTGGGTTCCATCCCTCTTCACTTGTTCCTGGCCCCATCTTCTCCGCACTTCTTCTTCTTCAACGGTAACTATCAAGTCTTCATCTTTTCACCATTTTCATTTCTGGGTCACCCTCATTATTTTACATTCTCTACACTTCACCAGAAGAAATTTCTCATTTTTGTTTTAGGGGGTGGGGAGTTCATGAATAATGAAGCTGTATCCTAACAAAAATAAAATTATGGGTTTTGTGAATTGTGAAATTTAAGGCAGTCTAGTAGCTGGGACATTCAAATATAAGGTTGTTTGTTAGTTTTTACATGTAGTGATTCTAGCAAGGAATGTGGGGAGGGTATATGCTGGACTGGATCCGTAAATTTCTATTTTCGTTTTGTTGGAAATTATTTATGGGGTTTGTGAAGAGCTAAATTTCCATACACTCAATCTAAAAATTTGACATTGTCAACTGATAAAAAATCATAACTTTTAAGTTAGTTATTATGAAAGTCAACTATCCTATCATATACTGCATTCATGATTGAATGAGAGTGCATACACTATTTACTCTTTGTTGAATATTTGATGATTCCTGGCTGCTGAAGATGAAAAGGTGCATGGAACCTATGCCAACATGATTGTCTGTTTTTAGTACATTTAAAAATGTGTCTACATTACAATAACAATTTCATATACTAAACAGTAAACACAAGAGAATGCATAACTAACTAACTGACCTGATTTTCTGATTTTTGCTTGCAGGTTCAAACAGACAGTGGGAACTATCAAGCTGATTATGTAAAAGTTGCTGTTATTGCAGATCCACAGGTGGATATTTCTTTTCTTATGGTTATGGCTATGGGCGTATATATGATTATGAATAATATACCTGCATTGCATATGCCTGTTTATGCACTTCTATTAATGTATGTTTCTGTGGATGTGCATCTCTCTTATCATTTAATATATTTTTTTTAAACATAACAGCTCATGGATAAAACTTCCCTCCGTCTTCCTGCAAAATCTCTTGCATTGGAACTTGCTGAGTTCTACACTGATTTAAACATGCGTAGATCATTCTTTTCATCTGTCCTGCCTTTCAAACCTGATGTCATATTGTTTTTAGGTGATTACTTTGATGGAGGTCCTGATTTATCAGATGAAGAGTAAGTCCTGAAAATAAAAATTTCTATTTGTTAATTTAGCTTTATGCAAGTTTATAGTTAGTTTTAATGTTATCTATCATGCCATGTATAATTTTTCCAATTAGCCCTTTCCTCCTAGGATGGTTTTCACTTCAGTAAACAAAGCAATCAAAGAGGTGGTTACATTTAATAGTTTGGATGTCGATTCTTCTTTTTTATTTTATTTGGTTCTAAGGAAGAGTGTTTTCGGACAAAAAGATCAGAAGCAAAAAAAGAGATATTTCCAGTTTCTCTTTATGTTTTATGAATAATTCTTTCTAAACAATTCATCAAACAAGCATCACATAGAATCCAACTGAAAATTTATAGATATTAGAGTCTGGTAAAGACTTGAGTGTAATGGTGAAACCAAATCATTAAACGAGTCTTTGGCACTTAATGTTAAGTTTTATCCCTTTTGTTTTCTGAATCCTTTATTTCAATTAATTATTTAGTTGTTAATTACATATTTAGATTAAATTTCCATATTGTTTAAAACAGGAAAAGATAGAAAAATAAAGCCTAGATTGCTGTAGTCAACTATTTATATAATTACATGCTAAGGGGCTGTCTCTGATTAATTTCAAGTAATTAGTGGTTTCCTTTGGTTGTATTTTCAGTAAATTTACTCAAAGTTTCCTAATATAAAATTCTTTTACAATCTTTTGGATGGACAGGTGGCAGGAGTCTTTCAGTCGCTTCAGACATATCTTTGGTTTGAATGCAGAAAGAAAATACACAAACATGCCAGTTTACTACATTCCGGGAAACCATGATATTGGGTATGAAAATCATCATTCTCTAAAGCCAGAGGTATTTCAACATGCTATAGCTCCACTTTTGATACCCAAGGTCCAATAACTATAAGGTTTCTTGTATTGACATGTATGATATATAGCTATAAGGGAGTCCAATGTCCAAAGACATGACTGAGTGTGAGAATGTAGTCATGGTTACGTTGGTCTCAAGACCTTGGGGAAGAGAAATTATATTATGCCTAAGGATTGTGGATATTAAAAGGGAAAAGAGTACATAGACCCATTAAACTTTAGCTTTTTGTAAATAGACACCCTGAACTTTATTTTCATCCCAGTTACTCCTTTAACTTTATTAAGTGGTTCTTTACTCAAGTTTTTCAGTTCAATTTTACATGATTTACAATTGAATTTATGATATTTGATGCACATATTTATTAATTTTGCACGTTCCATTACTTGTTTTTCTCTCCTTTGGCTCCTTCTTTGCTCTTTAACATTTTTATCATTACATGAGCATAGGTTATCCAACGCTATGAGGAAGCATTTGGGACTAGGAACTACAGATTTACAGTTGGAAAAGTGGATTTTATTGCTGTTGATGCACAAACTCTGGATGGTAAACTGGGATTAGCCTTATAAATTCGAGCTGTCATGTTTCTTAAGTAGCAATGCTGTAATTGCTAGTACTCTTTTCTTTTTCTGTACCAAGTCATCACACTTGTATCATTTTCAGCACAATATGTAATCCTGATTTATCTGACATTCAAGTTTTTTCATTTGATCAAAACCCTTCTGTGTGGAACTTACTCCTCTTTCATGTCTTTAACAATGACTGTTTCTCCATTTGGATGATGCTTTCGTTATGGATTATTTGTTTCATTTTTTGACGATAGATTCTTGTTAAACAAAAAATATCATTTTTAGTTTAACTGTGTAATTGTCTAACATACTTTATATAACTGAAATATTGTAAATTTCAATCATATGCTATATATATGTGTCACTGTTTGGAAAATTTTGACCAAGCTGGAAATGCTGAACTAATTATGTTTTCTACAGGACACCCACAAAATCATCTGACTTCTCAAACTTGGGATTTTGTGAAGAATATCTCTGTTGGTATGAACTGGGCTATGAATATAGTTCATTGTTAGGTTGGATCATGTGTGCTATTGTAATCCGTATTTCTTTTGCACATCTCTAGGTGATGTGGTTCATCCGAGAGTCTTATTGTCACATATTCCTTTATATCGACGTGATGATACGTACTGTGGTCCTGATCGTAGTTCCCCCAGTATCAATCAGGTAAAGTTTATTTAAATTTCTTGAAATGAATCTACAGTAAGCAGATTGTATTGTGTAGTATGGCATTGGCCATCACTACGGTGTGGTGCAGTGGGTTGTGTTGGAAATCTGAATGTTTTCTTACCTGCCATTCTTGAAACTTATTAACAAATTTTTCTTATATTTCAGAGGATACGTCGTTCTGTAAATGGTAATATTAAAGAAATATCGTAAGTTACTCATCTTTCAAACCATGTGAGAAGCATGAAAATTACATGAACTGTATGCAAGTAGCTCATAGATGCTGAGGTTTGGTTTGTGCTTTATTTCATCCAGGTATCAAAATTATGTTTCTGAGAAGTCTTCGAAGTACTTACTGGATACAATCAAACCTGTGAGTCATCTATCTTCTTTTTGGACTGTTGTGCATTGCTGTCCAACCTGATATGGAATGTGGGGAAAAAAAATTCATGGTGGATTTGCCACCAATGGGTTGTTCAATTTGTCTCTCATTTTTAAAAGACCTTGTGCTGTGATTATAAAAAGAGAAATGCTAGGAACACACTCCCTAACATACTTTTTTGGACACACTTTCTTTGATTGGTTAAAATTTATCAAAAATCACAAAATTGGGTGGTCTCCACATCAAATTGGGTGGATCCCACGTCATATTTAATAATTCTTTCTCCTGATTTTGTAGTTTTCAATGAATTTTTACCAATGAGAAAGAATGTGTTCAAAAGAGTGTGTTTGAGAGTGTGACCATAACACTCCTCTTATAAAAAATACTTGGGTCATTTTCATTTTCCCTGTAGAGATTACTGGGAAGTAGAGGATGATTGAGACCGGTGACTATAGTGAAGATAACTGCTTTCTGAATTGACAGTTTTGGTTTTGACAGAAGCTTATTTTATCTGGTCATGATCACGATCAATGCACTGTCACTCATCAATCTAAATCTGGGCCTGTAAATGAGGTAAAAAACTGATCTCACCTGAACAGTCTCCTTGAGAGTTTGAACAATTAAACTGACAGTAGTGTGCAGCACACCCTAGGTACTATAAGTTGGCAACAAGGAAACTTGTATCCTTCTTTCATGCTGTTATCAGTTGATAACTCAACTCTTCGAAATGCTTCCAATCCAGAAGAGGCATCGTTGACTCATCTATGTTACCTTCCAAAGCAACTACATATTTACATATGGTAGGTCTAAATGCTTATAATGATGTGCATATAACTTTTCACCTGATATTTCGAGTTAGCTTTTTCTTAATGAGTTCCATCTTGTTGTATTTGTCAGGTATATTGTCCTATTTATTCTTACCCTTCTTGCCACTCTATTTTGGCCGACAAGTAGCACAAGTTTGTGGCATCAGTGTTGTGACTTAGTTGTCAATTGTAAACAACTAATAGCTAGCATCTTTTCTAGAAGTGAAACGAAAGACAAGGATGAGGATGCTAACTATGAATATGAGATGATGTGGGATGCGGAAGGAACAATGCATCTTGTAAAGAAACCCTTGACTGCACCTACTGTAAATTCAAATGACCGGAGCTTAGGGGAAAGGTAAACTTTGGTTTTCATATTCTCTATTATAACACATTGAGGACAAAACTTTAGCTTCTTTCTTGTGTTTTTCGTTTTCTGCTGTCAGGGGTAATGTTGTGATGCGAGCAGCAGCTAGAAAAAATACTGCTCAGGAAGGAGATCACTCTGTGAATGTGGATATTGCTTCAGGCATTGGTGTTGATCCTGTAGCAAGAATGCCTCCCAGAACTGGCAAATCAAAGACAAAAATTGTAATCCAGAGATTGATACGCACACTGCGAATGCTCACTATCATTGCAGCAGTGAATGTTCCTCTTTACATGATGTTGCTATTCAAGGATTGGATTGACAAATAAAGATGAAAGTCCTATATCAGAGTGATAGATATATCATTCAGATTTTACATTCACTTTTTTTTTCTTTTTAAATTATAATTTGTAGATCCAATTAGAGAGGTTCAGGAAGGTAATTGCTATCAACATGGTCTAATTAAGAATGTGTTGATGCTTGGTAGCTTGAAACTCATCTTTAAATTATTCATGATTATACGGAACATCATTGTGAGTTATTCTGTTACTGTTTAGATTTCCTCTGAAGTCTGAACTCAAGTAAGTTTTCATTTTGTTTATTGATTTTTTTAATAGTGCCTTGTCATTCGTATCAGTAACAAAGAATCTCTATCCGTCATAATAAAATAATGTAATAGGAGGAATCGAGATACGGATGTAAATATAACAGCTATAAGTACTGTATTAGTGTATTATATGTAACGAATGCGTATTAAATCTTATACCTATGCACCTACTAATGTAAGAATTATTATTTTTATATACACAATTTAGCTACATTAAAACCTTCAATCATGAATTAATGCCACTACCAATTTAGAACAATTTTTGGAAGCTTTATACAGTTTCTTACTAAACTTTTCAATTATCATGGTAGATGAAATATGGGCACCGGTCCTCTCCGATCATAAAAATTGGAGTGTCCAAATGAATAAATCTCATCCATTCATTAATTCATGTAAAAGATACATGTGATTTAAAAATAAAAACAAAAAAATGCACTTCTCTTATAATTTGTTTTATGATATTTTCTGAGCATTGAAATTTGTAATTTCTTTTATTCAGACAATACACACGAGAAACATGCACTTTTTTTTTTTAATCCACTAAATTCTTTATACAAAAAAAGATCATTACATAGTGCAGCAAGGGCTGAACAATTATAAGAAGCAACTTTTGATAGTGAACATAGTGTAACACATGAGGATTTCGTTGACCAACTTTGCTTACTTATTAAAAGACTACGGCAAAGACTTTATCTTCACAAACCTTTCCCAGTGAAGGACTCATCTGGGCCATTCTGAAAATATCGAAGCAAAAAGAGCATACGAGAGATTGTAACAGTAGCAATTTTCTAATTAAAAATGAGATCCACATGACTTTTGCTTATTTTAGAAGCAACTACTATAGTTCATGCTTGGTTGGGATGTTGCACCTAAGATCTTATGTTACGAACTTACAATAACACAGAACATGGATCAAGAGATATGCTTGTCCTTGCAGGGCCAGGCAATATAATGCAAATCTAGACTATCTAGATAGAACCAATACATTTGTGTTGTCAAATCAACCTTTCGTCAAACATTCCATGATGCTTCCAGATAAGTTTTCAAACACTTCACTTCACAATCATTTTAATCAAAACATTTTCTTCAGTATGTTTTGTATTTGCAAAGTGATCAAAATGCACCAATTTGTGTTGCTTGAGTTTGTTAAACCCCACCAAGTTCCAACATTTTGTATATTATATGTTGACTATGTGGTCCTTTAAGCAAGGTTAGGGACAGTGGAACCTTTGTCCTCTTAAGTAGATTCATTCAACCCAAGTAGTAACTTGATTAATATAAGTGTCTTGGACAAAATGCTTGCCCCTAACCCTAACTCTATCCCTTCTATTCACATATATGAACTAGCCATCATAATTATATATATTTCTCAAGATGAAGCAACTTAATTTATTATGAATAACGGTTTGTGATTTTACAACAACTTGTCTTATATGTAACATACAACATTTGAGTTCCTTAAGAAAAAAAAAAATACAACATTTGAGTTTGTATTTTCAAGCCAGCAGAGGTACCAAGTGCTATAGTTATTAAGCCATAATGTCATTAGTCAAAGAGCAATATATGCAATACAAAAAAAAGGGGCTCGGTAGTATAAGTGAAAAAGGTTGAAGTACTTAATTTCCATATGTGAAGAAGGACTACATTCCAATTCCAATTATTCTAGCTTCAGCTAAAGCACGTTTTGTTAATCAACTCCTTGCCAAATCAACTTCATATTGTGGAAAAAGCAGCACTGAGGGTGTCCATAAAAATCTCCTTAATTTCCCCATAAAAACCCATTGGGCTATTTCCAAATGGGTAAAAAAAAACAAGGAAGAAAGAAAGGAGACTAAAATGACAAATCCAGTGAAGCTAGCCCAACCCAACTGTGCCACGCATGGCAAGGAGCTTCCTTCAAATAAAGATGTCACCAACTTTAGAAGATAGTAACCTTTATGACATATATATTACACATAGCAGCTATAAAGAAGAAGACCAAAAAAGAGAGTGAAACAATTAAGAGTGGTTGGTTTGTAGTGAAGTCAATCATCTCCTTGAATATACCAACAAAGTAGCATGGTGGCACATCGACGTAGGATATAGAGACGAGCACGTTGCTCCTTAACCAAAGAAGCACACTTGCTGCTAATCCCATGTCCCTTTCTCTTTGAAGAAACCTTAGTAGTTCCTTCCTTGCACTTGTAGTTTTCAAACTCAGCCATGGTAGTTTATAACAATAAAATATAATGCAATGGTTTTGGTTTTGGTTTTGGTAGCTAGAGCAAGAGCCTCCTTCTATTACCTCAAAGGGAAAACCCCTAAAAAAAAAGGCTTGCTACAAACCCTGAGGAGCTAAACGTGGGGGCTACAATGTGTATATATAAGCTACTATAAGGCCTCACGCAAAGGTTGACTCGGTGGAGTAAAATGGAAGTGATTAAGTGAACGTGGGCAAGCTCGAAAACTGAGGGATTTGCAGCTTTAGGGGTTTAAATTTCAATGAAGTGAAAGGGGGAATGAACGTGGGTGGTGTTGTGTAACATTTTTTTAGGTTAGTGCAATAAAATAAAATAATGTGTACTACTTGTGTTACCGATGTAAGTAACTCAGCTTGGTGGGGTGCAAAAACAAGAGGGGGTTAATTAGAAAAGTGGCAAAGGTGAGCATGAAAACAGGGGACAGTGTGATATATAATAATAAGAAATGAGTGATACTTATTTTTTTACATCCCATTAACACCTCTTATTTTTTTTTATCTCTTTTCATATTTCATCATATCATCTATTATACATATATTTAACATTTACATGTAAAAATATTTTTATTCTAATAAAAAATGTAAGATAACTTTGTCAGTGATTCTCATCTATAGATTTTTTATGCTATAGGTTGAAATTAATAAATCTCATATCTAAATAAGAATTATTAAATGCAGCGTGTAATTCATTTAAACTAGTGATTTCTAATAAATTTTAACTTAAAAAGAATAAAAAAAGTTAAAAGAGAGTATTTAAAAAGTATGATAGGTTTCCTCATATAATAATAATAGAGACAAAGCTAGCATTGAGTGGAGTGTTGAGGCAGTACGGGAACATGCACCCGGCAAGGTTACCTCAACTCTGAGGTGGGTTGGAGGTTTTGTTGGATTCTATCTTTGCCCTTCACGTTGCTAAGTTCCAACAACATCTTCTTTTTTACTACTATAATTCAAATTATTAAGGCAAATGGCCAGCTGTTTCATTAGAGATTTTTATCTATTAATGATAGTTTGTTAATTGGATGAAATCTTTGATTATGTTTATGTGTTTGGATTTGGATTTAATCCTCGATCTCTCCCATCCCATTGTTAGCCGCGTTGAAGAGATAGAAAAACATAATTACGAAACGTGTGAATCAACTTATGCATGATTGTCTCTCAATTCAACCAATAATCTCAACTTTAAGTTAAATATGTAGTCAAGTTTTTCATCTATAATAGTCTTATTTAATTCGAACAGAATTATCTCATCGAAAATTATACATGTGATATTGTATTAAAATAAGAGGGGAGGGGGACATAAGTTTTTATCAAATATAGTTAGCTATACTATCTTAATTTCTCTCCCTCCCTAGCTAACACAATCATATAATAAGAAAGGATTCAAGTTTGATACGTTTGGATTTACTTTCCCTTGTTTACTGACTTTATCTAATCTATTGTCCCTTTGCGAGATTACATTGATGATCCATTTTCATGTGTCATGCAAAACTAATTAAAGTGTCATATGGAGTACTTGTGCCTTATCCTATGCTTATGTGTGTGTGCGTTACCACGAGAGAAGATATGCAAATCAGAATCAGTAGATTCTAGCTAACTAGTCAAAGTAGACTCTTAAAGTTCTGATGGAAGTTAAATGGCTGGCTTCCAGATTTTGATGATGTCCCAAGAGTTTGGATTCCAAGTTTATAATATTGATTAAGATCTTTTTTGGAGACAAATTTTTACCTATATTTTGATTTGGTGCTGGTTTCTAGATTATCTTTGTTTTCCTAACTACACATCAAATTGAACTTAATTAGTCAAATGCAGATGGAAAATGTGATCTTGATCTCTAGAAGATATGATTCCATTCTCAAATCGGAATTAACTGTACAAAAACATCTGTATGTAAAGGAATTTCATTATAATTAATTATTTTATCTTTTCTTATGTTCTATTTGGATTAGAAGTGAAATAATAAGAAAACAAGTTATAAGATGCAAAGAAATAAGAAAGATAGAAATAAAGTAAAAAGAAAAAAAAAGGTTATTGCTTAAGTGAAAAGAAAGCAAATTGACCTTAAGACTCCTCATATCAGTGGTTATTGCTTAAGTCTTACAGAATTAATAGATACCCACTTTTACTAGAGGAAGTTCCTAAGACTAAGGTTAAGTGAATCTGTCTTGCCCAGCCCTTGATCCAATGTCATTTTTATGAAACAAAGGAAAGCAACAAGGTTTATATCGATTGAGTAACGTTCATGCATGCATGTAAGGGATTTTTTCAGAACTTCTTTGGAAGATGGGTTGTTTGTCAAATAAATTATTGTAAGTACTGATAGTTTTATCTATTAGGAAATCATTAAAGAATCAGAATATATATATATATATATATATATATGAACAAATAAAGAGAATTTGTAACTTTAGTGGACTTAAAGTTCTTTTCCTACAACTCACAAAATTATCTCACCTTTTTTTTTTCTTTCACTTTCTAAATGTATAATGGAAAGGATCGAATTTTAATATAGTAGAACTGAATTATTTTTCCTCATCAATAATCTTTTTTCCTCTGGTCAATCGATAAATATTGTGTTAAAAGACACAATTCTGCCACTCGGGGCCTAAAGGCTGCTGCACACTGAGCCAACAGCCCAACAGCCATACCGATATTGTGGGCTTAAGATTGGGCTATAAAAGTCCATCTTGGGAATGATATTGGGCTGAGAATGAAAAACTTAGGCTTGGGATCAAATTGGGTCGTGAGTCGTAAATTTATTATCTCAAAATAGCTGGCCACGGTCTATATCACGTTTCACTACTTCGTCTGCATGCATCTTTATTCCTGGGAATCAAAATGAGACAGCAATCATTGAATTGAATAATTTGTTTTACACCGTCAGTCACTATATATAGTTACCTGTTCTTTCTCAATTTGATGACGTAATATTCACAGACACAACGCCGTTAATTCTGCAGAATCTGAGGTTGTGGATACTAAATTCAGCTAACAAGGCTAGAAGTTCAACCAACAATTAGGATACTAAATCCTTGTCATTGCCTATTTTAGAGTGATTAACGCCGTTATTAGCTTTAATATTTTTTAAGTTAAAGCTTAAAGTAATGAGTGAGAAAATCCCTATTTTAAGAAAAACTATTTTTTCTTCGATGATTTCTTTATCTCACAAAATAAATTAATTTAGTATAGACACAAGACATAAAAAAATAATTTATTTTTACATTCTTTACAAGATAATAGCGTTGTCACAATAGTAAAACTACAGTTTCCCTTGACTTTTCCAATATTAGTAATCGTCTCTATGTATGTTTAATTATGTAAGTGTACCTAAGAAATGAGTTTAATAATAGTATAAAATAGTTGATTTTTATACATTGTGAAGGAGAATGAACTCGACAGTTTAACGGTAATCTAATTAGAAATCTGTTTAATTTATACGGTATATTATATATTTATTTTGTGAAAGCATAAAGATGTGATTGTAGATAATTGAATAAATTTTCCTTATTGCAGAGGCCATTTGGTTTTAATCTTTAGACAAGTAGTATAGTACTAGTATTAACATGTGTCTTAAGCATATTCTAAGTTGTAAGTCCAGCTAGTTACACTAAATTGGTGCAGAATTAGAGAGACAGAACACAGCCCATATGAAATGATTATGGGTTATGGGGAGAAAGAAAGAATGAAGGGAGTGATTGGTGTGATGTGATCACGTTGATAGAGGCTCTGTCTAATGCTTCATCATAGTCTATCTGTCTGCCTCTCTGTCTTCCGTTTCTATTCTCACTATTCTATTCACTTCCAGCTCACTCCCTTCTTCCGTTTTCTCCTATAAAATTAACTCCTTACATTCCTCCACTCCTAGAATCAAAGATCTGAATATTCATGACGATGATGAGCAACAACAATAACGTTGGTGATCAATTTGGGGACACGACTCTGACCAAGGTTTTTGTTGGGGGCTTAGCTTGGGAGACTCCGAAAGATGCCCTTAAATACCACTTTGAGAAGTACGGTGAGATCCTTGAAGCTGTCATCATTTCCGATAAGCACACTGGCAAATCCAAAGGCTATGGCTTTGTAAGTAATGTTAATCATTAATTCATATATTGAAAGGTAGCTAATTAATCAATTATAAAAATAATAATAATAATGTTGTGAATAAATAAATAAAAAGGTGACGTTCAAGGAGGTTGAAGCTGCGAAGAAGGCTTGTGAGGATTCAGCAATTCTCGTTATCAATGGCCGTCGTGCAAACTGCAATCTTGCTTTCCTAGGTGCTCGTCGCCCAAGGTCTTCTTCCAATGCTTCACCACCTCCACAACCACAAGGTACACTAATTCATCTAAATTACTTCTAAATCATTCTTTAAATCAACCGTGATGCTATATACTCGATCGATCGCAGGTGGAGTAGTGATGAAGAACAATAACGCATCAAGTACTACACAAGCAGCAGGCAATCACGTGCAACCATATTGTTATCCAGTGAGGACAACTGCTTTGCCATACCATAATCCTAGTTTCTATGGGTATGTATGTACTATGTCATGCGTGTTTCCTCCACCCATGAGTAACAACACACTCTAATTTCTAATCTTTTTATTCAGGTACGCACCTACTACCTACATTGTGACGGATCACATGAACTACAATTACAATCAGGTAACTATTAAGCTACTTAGTTTTAACTTGGTTGAATTGCTCATCATAATTCTTTGATTAACGTGGTGGACTGGACAGAAACTGTGCTATGGTAACGGTGGGGCCTACATCAATGGGCATCATCATGTGTACCCGAGGCAGGCTATGGTGGGTGGCAACACATTGATGCCAATGTACCCTCTCTATCAGTATCATCATCCAACGGAGACTATAGGGGTTCCTGCTCCCAACTTTTATCCAACGGCTTCGTGGCATCTTGGCCCAGCCCCAATCACCATCGTCTCCAAGCCTCACACACCAGGTACTATACCTGCGTCACATCATAACTAACATCTTCATCACTCCTACTTTGATCTCTACTTGTTGTAAATTATTATTATTAATATTCTTTTCTCTCAGTTCATTTTTTAATCAATTATTTATTCATTAAAAATAATAAAGTTCAATAGCTATATATATTCTGCTATATATAATTCACACATGATCGAAGACATGTTTCGTTTTTATTATATGTTTGTAAGGAAAGACAGTTATATAAAAATATTTAACTGCTAAAACATGTTATCAGTACCACTGGTACTACTTTGAATCATTCTTTGGTATACATAAAATAATAATTTATTAAAGATAAACTTGTATTTGAATATGCACAGGTACAGTTGGCACAGGTGAGTGCTTTAAAAGGATTGTCTGAGACTGAGAGGAGCTTAGTTGGTGGTGGTGGTGGCCGCACAGAGCAACATTATTATCTGATCTGTCGTGGCTTTACTTTCCTTTTTATCTTTAAATATTGTTTCATTTTTAGTTGTTAATCGTAGGCATTTTGTTGTTGATCCATGAGATTCTTTCATTCTCTTTTATCTGTCTAACATCTCAGCATGTGCTGTGAACAGTTACATTCATTCACTTCAAATTAAATTATCGATTTGTTCACCACTGGTTGTGTTGTAAAGAAAAATTAATATATCCATGTGCATGTTCAATTACCATTTACCCATGTCTCATATATATAAACGATTTTTCCTTTTCTGAAGAATCATACAGTGTTTTATAAACGACTTAAATATGTTGTTATTCTCTATAAATTTTTCGTTTTCTTTGGGTCATTATTTTCTTAAAAGTAAATAAAAGGACTTTTAATGTTAAGTGCAATTTACTTAATTGGAATTGAAAAAAAAAAAGTGATTAGGTGTAGACTTGTAGTCAGTCACCATACTCATATACACATAGTCATGTACAAGTACAACATGCTTTATACAATTATACCTGCATCTTAGTCATATATAGTATAAGAGTCATTTTATCATTAAGCGCATATGTTTGGTTGATGCGTTGATTCCATGAAACATGCATCACAACAAAAACTATAAATAATAGCTTTGGTGTTTTGATAGAAGCTTTAGTGTTAATTCCGTTATTTGAAGGAATCCCTCACTCATGTCTATTTGAACTTCATGCCCAATGAAGAAAACTTTGAACGCTGCACAACGATTTGTGCTGATAAATTTTCCTCTGTCGACTTATACATACGACAATTACAAATAATTTCACAAAAAAAAATAAAAAAATAATATATTTATTTTATTTTTTTCCTGGACGTGATTGTAGCTTTACTGACATACATTTCTGATCAGATATATTGAAAATGGAATTTTAATTATAGATCCAAAGTATTACCTCCCGTCAAAGTCCCCATAAAATTCAATCTATAACTTTTAATTACTTTTAACTTTAATTGATATTTTTTTTATTTATCACAATTTTCCCTTAACTTCTTATCGTTATCTTTTAATTATATATTTTAATTCTTTAATTAATTTAGTTTTAGTTGATTGATTTCGTTTACTTATGGGAATCTCACTTATTTCGTTTACACAAGTGAAGTGGCGCAGCCTTAATCATGGCCAAAACTTTTGAACTTTCTAATTTGAAAAGAGAAAATCAAGCAATAGACATAGCAGCAGTTATGTCACTTTTTTTTTTTTTTGAAATTTAGTTTGTTGTTAGTATTTGGCCTTTGAATTTCCATTGATAATAAAAGGAGGTACCAAATGACAATTTATCAATCTTTTTTTATTATTTTATTTGCTTGCTAATTATGTCCTTATAGCATTTTCTTATTTTCTCACAAGGCCTAGTAAAAGCAAAATCAGTTTAAAAGATCACTTCCAACCGAAGACCTTTACTATTAAGTTACTTAGTTCGATTAAAGCAATGATAGAATGGCTTTTTAATTTTTGCAAAATAAGAGAATAGGCAAAAGCTCAATCTGTCAAATGAGTTAGCAGTTTGATTAAACTTTCAAACTAAATATATCAAATAAATGGAGTTAAAAAGCATAAGTCATGGAGCCTTTTTATACTGAACACAACACAAGGCTTCAATATTGCTCATTGAACTTGAGCAGATCGTGAGCTTAAGGTAGCAAGCTGATCACAAGCAAAGAAAATTGATTCATTTCTTAAAACCTTTTCTTTTCTACTAGCCTTGTTGAAAAGTTATGACATTGATACAATTGATCTCCTTTCTCCATACACAAACAAATATCATTACATTGAGCAATAGGAATTCAGAAAACCATGAAAGCCACAAAAGTTTAGTTTTTTAAAGCAGCAAAGGGGAGAAAAATATGTGATGAAAAGAAAGTAATTAGAACCAAAATGTGCCTATAAAGTTTTATTTACAAGTTAATTATCATCAAGCAAGAATGGAAATGTGAAATTGAAAACAGTACATAGAAAACAACACTAATAAGTTATGCAGTTAGAAACAATATATAAAAGCTTAATAGTCACAATCACAAACACGAGTTTTATTAAAAGATGCAATGGAATAGACGGCCCATTATAAATATATTTTCTCCCCCTCGTAATAGCAATACACATTTTCCAAATTAGAACTAAATTGATAGTTCAAACATTCAATGATATTATTCTGATCAGCAGGAAGAATTAAGAATGTAAGAAGCTAAATAGGTGATGCAAGTAACAAAGAAAGGATACAAGAAGTAATCTTTCTTAGGTATCACTCTAGCAAAAATGCAAAAATTATCCAATTGGATAAAATTTGAAAATTGAGAAACTCAGTAGTATAGTAAAAAACTAAAGAGACCTATTTAAATATTTTTAATAAATTAAATGACTAAACTGATATAAAGTTATTGTTTATATTTATACCGAAAAACAAACACTTACATTAAAATTGAGTCAATGATCATAAAATGGCACCGACACGCATGAATTTGATTTTATGGGCCAGGTGACTGGGCGGTGGTTGGCGGCATCCTACGTGGCAGCATCACAGATTGTCTGACAATAAACGCACATGTGCTGGGTTTGTGGCGTCCACTACTATTCCTAATCCTACCTCATTCTCCAATTTCAATTCAACCTTTTCTTCCATAAAATAAAACAATATGGGGGCACATAATAAATTATGCTTTTCGTTGAAAAATGTTATTAAACTTTTAGGTATAATCTGGTGCCAATTTAAGAAGAATAACTATAAAGTTTATTTAAAATTTCAAGAGCTATTTAATGTCTATTAAAAAGTCACAAGTTTATGACTATTAATTATTAAAATGTCATTAGTTTGAAGTGAAGTCTCGTAAATAAAATAAATGTGATTAAAAGAATAACAAAATTTGATGAAAAAAAAATCAAATAATGATTTTTATTATTTTTAATTTATTTATAAATTTAAATATATTTTTAATTAAGAAGTATAATAAAACTATTCGGGTAACATTTTGTCGATTCAGTACGCAATGAACACGTATATTTGCAGATTTGGTTTCCTTTGTGAAAAGTCTATTTTGTCAACATCAAAGAAAACCACTTGTTGTGTCTAGAAAGAGATTGCTTTGAGTGACCATTTGACAAAGTAGAACGTTATACTATATCATATCATAGATGCTGTCTGTTACGATGTTGGTGTAAATAGTTGTGCTGTATGTTTCAGATGACGCGCATATGATTGATTTTCAATCCAATGCCTTTAACTTGAAGAAAAGAAATGTGCCCAAAATAATTAACTGTTCCTTGATGACTTCCAAACTCGTTTACTTGCTTATGTAATGTATATATAACTAAAATAGAATAATACCAACATATTTTACTTAGCATCCAATCCCCGTTTTATTAAAATATGTAACCTTAGTCTCTCTGATGTTAATGAGTCTTTGTTAAGTAATGATGCATGTAGTTAATGATAGGTTATGTCATCATTGATATATGTAAAAAACTTCATAAACATGTAAATTGATTTTCAAGTAATTTTTAATTGTGAAATTCAATTGATCACATGACAAAGTACTAGTTTGTTGCCGTAGTTAAGAAAATTTAATCGTGGTTTTTTTGGAGTAAAAATAGTTGAGTAGAGGAAAAATTTGTGAAAGCAATGGTGGCCAATAATAGTAGTTGGTTGGTCTAAACATCAAACCCTAGTAAGAGCCTTTGCACGTGTGGAAATCCAATGTTAATGTTGATGTTGGATAGTGCTAAGAACCCTACCCTAGTACTAGATTTTGGAGACGCCCACATGGAAGTAGAGGCTGAAATTAAAATGGTTGCTTGAGATGCCCACACAAATAGTTTTTATATTAGCCATTTGAAAATGGTTTCTAAACAAAGAGGAGACAAATTGTACTTCTATCATTACTAGCAGAAAGACGGTGACTAATGAGCAAAGGCTTAGGGAGATAAATAATTAAATATCAAACATAAAATCATATCATAGATAATTAAAATTAAAAACAATAAAGTGACATTTTAAAATAAAATAATCATATATGTATGAGAATGACTTACTTTGATTAATAATGAATTCAGTCTTTTAAACAAAATATTTAATTTTAATCTTGTATATGAAAAACAAAAGATTTAAAAATAAAAATCCATTAAAATGACCAAACATGTTTTACCGAAATTAATCAATAAAATAAAATCATCAAATTAGTAGGTGAAATAAAGTGACGTGGGGTCTATTGTTCTTATCATAAGACATAATTTTAAAGAAAAAAATTAATCATTTTTATAATACATTTTAAAATTGTTATATACTCTCTCAGTTACTATTTATAAACAAGAAAAACATCAGTCTGTCAAAAAAAAAAAAAAAACCAAGAAAAACATCATTTTATATTTTTTATATAAGTGAAATTTGACTTTTAAAATATATTGACTAATATTTTACCTAAAGTACTCTCTCTTTAATTTTTTAATAAATGTTTTCAGTTAGTCTCTATCTATAAAGTAACGAGAGTCTTATAAAAAAAATGATAAAATTTCAGAAAAAAGTAATAAAGATAATTTAGGAAAAATAATTCTAAAAATGTAAAATTTAATATATTTAACTATTTTTTTAATTTATGTGTATAATTTTTTTTAGTTACCTATAAATGGAACATAGGAGTAACATTTATTTTTCTTTCCATTAAGTGCTCTTATTAAATGCTTTAATATTTGTGCTTTTATTGATTGTGGTGCTTTTAGTATTTGTGGAGAATTAATGATCATTAATAAATAGTATATTTGATTTCTTTTGATGAAGGGTATTTTAAAAATAATTTTATTTTTTATTTGAAATTAGTAAAATTAAATGATGTCAATAAACTTTCTTAATCAATATGAAAGTAAGTATTTTTTATTTATATATGAATGCAAAATAGTACAAAATAATTTTTTTACTAAAACCAATTAAATTAATTTTGATTTGTACAACTGATGTACAAATGCCTTCTAAAACTAAAAATACTATATATAGAGAGAGTAGTAGTATATTTATTAATTGGAGGATTAAGGAAGCAACAAGAATTATAGGGTCTTGTGAAATTGAAACCAACCTCCGAATCAAAGACAAGTGGCTTTGATGCTGATTGCATGAACGAAACCCAGATCATTACGCGCAATTCTGACCTTTTCCCTCTAATCACTAGAAAACTTCGTGTCATTATATTACTACACATTATGGCCTCCATTACTATCATTCCAATTCCAATGCCCAAAAGTCAAGATAATCAACCCCTAATGATTATTTTTTTATTGCAAAAAGGACCAAGGTTTTATTTTCAAAAGTTAATTATAATTATTATAGTATTAATCCAATCATTCTACCAGAATACTTAGAAGATTAATTAAGTCTCCCCCTCTCTTACATCCTCATAAGTTAAAAAAAAAAAATTATATTTCAATAGATTTATTTAAACAGACAAAATTCTTACAACGTTTTTTTTTTTTTAAATAAAATTCGAATACGAAAAGTTATTTTAAAACTAAATTTGTATCATTTAAATAAAAAAATGTTTATAGATTAATAAGTTTGCACATTCAGATATTGTCATTTTTAAAACTAAATTTGTATCATTTAGCTATTTCTTAGCTACTTTTACTAAATATAGACTTAAAAAATAGAAGGATTTTAATAATAATAAAAAAAGATAGAGAGAAAATCCCATCATTTAATTCGTTAAGCAAAGAGAGGAGAAACAAGTTTTTCAACTACTTTTTCAAATATAGCCTTAAAAAAATAGAAGGATTTTAATAAAGGAAAGGAAAAAAAAATCTAATTATTTAATTCGAAAAAGAGGAGAATCATAATATACTTTTTTTTTTTATATAAATATCAATAGTGATATGCGAGTTAAAATAATATTTTATAATGATTTAATTAATATATTTCAAAAATTATAATTTTATTTTTTAAGTCTCTACAATATTAGAGAAGAGACAAAATACATGAAAATTTTAAAATTTTTATTTTTTTTCAATTAAATAAAATGGAGTTAATGCTTATTTAATTATATTATTTATTTTTTATGCTTGATTAAGTAATAATATTATTTGTTTAATCAATTAAGTTCTATTATTTATTTTTTTATTTAATTGAATTATAATATTTATTAAAAATATTCAATTTAATTGAGTATAAAAAAATAAATAACATAAATTAATTGATTAAACAAATAATATCAAAATCCAATTAAACACAAAAAATAAATAACAAAATTCAAATATATATTAAGCCAAAATAAAAATAAAAAGTCGATCCATTCTTCTCATTCCCTCCTGTTAAACACTACTGTAATAAAAACCGGCTTATACAATTATATGATTTTTTACGGTGGCCAGTGGACATGATAAAGATTCAAAATTTGCAAATATTTATTTTCACCGGAAAAAAAAAAGTTTCCATTCTTCCTTTACAAGAGAAAATGGTAAGAAGATAATAATAAATAGATTTATTACAAAATATAGAATACACAATAATGTGATAAGGCAATTCGTGCTTGCCAGCTTTACTCGGCAATGGTGGCAACATATATACTATAGGCATCGACCCATCAAATATTATTATGAAAAATTGAAAATTTACGAATAAGGGGTTGATTGCACATCCTTTTTTTCTTTCTGGGTTGGAAGATTCTTTGCGAGAAAAGGATTGTTTCATCGAAAAACATGGTGTTGGATCCAAGGCTGGTGCTGTTCATCACCACCTGCATTTTGGCCATCAATGGCGACACAGATCCAAATGACGGTCAGTGTGTTCTCTGATCTCACTGTCAGTTTTGCACTTTTCATCACTCTCTGTCTGTTGCATTGTGCTAGTGTCAGTTAAGACCACTCCTTTCTTTGTTTTCTTCCCTTTTTCTTACATGTTTTTGTTTGGTTTTCAAGTTTCAACCTTGTTCTTTGGACAACTCTGTCAATTCATCAGCAGATTAGTTTGTTTCGGCCTATGTTTTGTGTCCGGTTTTCTTGTTTTTTGAATCACTGAAATTTTCCAGCTGATCTCTTCAGTGGCACTTGTTTAATTTTGTTACCCTTAATGTTAGTGGTTACTCAGATTGATTGGGTGACCTGTGCTTTGTGTACCAATGATTTCAGCAAAAGAAGGATTTTTTTTATATACATATTTTTTATTTTTTTGTTTTTTATTTTCAGTTGTTTTTGAGCTATCAGCTATGTGTTGTGTGTGCTGTATAGCTGGTTGATGCAATTCTCACTTACTGTAGAGAATGTTGTCAACGAACAAGGATTGATTGAACATCAGGAATTTGATGTGATAATACAGTTTCTATTTTCTTCTTAAAGTACAGTTGAACAAATTTCCAAGCTCGAAAACATGAGATGCCTGTTATAATAATATCCACTCAAGCTGCACAAAAACAAATTGCAACAGCTGAGTGGGACCCTTCGATATTTTGTGTTTTCTGTTTGATGTTCAAATTTGTCCTTCTTGTATTATGATGTCTAATGTATGAAAAAATAAACATAATAACTCCATGAGAAGATTTAGCTACAAAGATTGCAGCTCAATCTTGCTTCTGTTCTCCCTAAGGGAATAAATGTAACAATCTTAATAAATCAGTAGACCTTGTGTGACTGACATCTCGGGTTGTTAAAAGCTCACTATATTTTTCTTAATGTTTGATGCAGTTTCTTCTCTGAAGGCTTTGTTTCAAAGTATGAACTCACCATCCCAGCTAAATTGGAATGGTGATGATCCTTGTGGACAGTCTTGGCAAGGCATCACTTGCTCTAGCAATCGAGTCACAGAGATGTGAAGTCACAATCTCCCTTTCACTTTATATGTCTTGATTGTTATTGCTTTTGGTGCTGTGATTTCTGATGATTATTCATTTATTTTTCACTTCTTATCAGTAAGTTACCTGGTCGTTCACTTTCTGGATCTTTGGGTTTCCAGCTAGAACCCTTGTCATCTGTGACAAACCTGTAAGTTAATGGTCTCATTCATCATATAACCAGTTTTATATCTATTGTTACTATTCTTATGACCGTGTAAAATTCTGCAGAGACTTGAGTAACAACAATCTTGGTGGCTCCATACCATACCAACTTCCTCCTAATGTGCAGTACTTGTATGTTTCTATATCTTTTATTACTTTTTTTGTTGACTTTTGTTCTGATATTATAATTCATTAATTTCTAACATTCTTGTTTCTTTGGATGCAGAAATCTTGCTAATAATAATTTCAATGGGGCAATCCCTTATTCTCTTTCTGAGAAGACTTCGCTTATAGTCCTGTGTGTAATCATCTTCTTGAATTCTTGTACACTACTTACTGTATAAACCTCCTCCACAAGCAACTGGAGTAATTTTTTTAATCTTGGTAATGTAGGAATCTTGGTCACAATCAGCTCCAGCAAGCACTTAATGTGGATTTCCAAAAGCTTTCTTCCCTCTCTACATTGTGAGATTTTCTATTCCTCCTGCCCTTCAACAATATAAAAGCACATTGATCGTTTTAATTTTCAGTCTGAGATTTATGCTTTTTGTTATGGATTATTTCCCATTTTTACATTAGTGATTTCACAATATTACTTCTGATTCCATGATTAAGACAATTTATATTATTCTTCTTTGAAAAATGATCCATATGCATTGGCTATTGCACTATATTTCACAACATGTGCTTCTGGTAGTTTAAAAAATCCACACTTTTGTCATAAGTAACAGTGGAGGCTATGATTGTTTCAATTTTGAAGTAAATTTTGCTAGAATTTGGTTTGGTGACAGTTCAGGGCCAGGTATAATAGCGCTATTATTTGTTGCAGGGATCTCTCTTTCAATTCTTTGACAGGTGACCTGCCTCAGACTATAAGCTCACTTTCTAGCATAAGCACCATGTAAATGTCTAACTTTTCCTTTTGTTTTTTCATTTTTCTGCTAATGCTTGCATGGTATTGATTGCATTCTTAGTTGACTTATTTTGATCTCTGTAGGTATCTGCAGAACAACCAGTTTACAGGCACCATTGATGTCCTTGCTAATCTGCCTCTTGAAACTTTGTATGTTTCTGTTTCATATAACAGCTTTGGAATGTCCTTTCCTACATTTCAATAGAAGTACGTACCTTTTCAGTTGTATTTATGTTCTTAAATTTATCTCAGGAATGTGGGAAACAATCATTTTACTGGCTGGGTACCAGAACAATTGAAAAACATAATACAGTAAGCATTGCTATTATCAGCAATTTTTGTAAGAATCAATTTTTCATCATAAATTTTATAAATCTTGAAAATGGTCAAATTTAATGACAGAAAGGATGGTAATGCATGGAGCTCGGGACCTGCACCCCCACCACCTCCTGGGACACCTCCAGTAGAACCAAGAAACCGAAATCACAAATCTGGCGGACATAGCCCATCTGATGCTGGCTCAAGTGATGGTGGAGACAAAAAATCTGGTATAGGAGGTGGTGGCATTGCTGGAATAGTGATCTCCATCTTGGTTGTTGGGGCAATAGTAGCATTCTTTCTGGTGAAGAGAAGATCCAAAAAGTCGTCTAATGATGTTGAAAAGTTTGACAATCAGCCCTTGGCTCAACATGAAGTGCACGGTTCTCATTCTATTCTTGCACACTATTAAAAACTCATTTTCATTATTTTAATAATAGGTCTCCTTTATTTCAGGTCAATGCATACATTGTATTCATAATATTTAATTATTTTTTAGGTTCACCCTTTATTCTTCTAAAACCACTTTCTCTATTGAGGCTTAACTATGATATGGTTAATTCTGCTTTTGATAAATGAGTTTTTCAATTCAATTTATAATATTGCCAGATAATCTGTTTTTGAACTGTAAGGCAAGTTAGTAGTAATTACTTCAACACTTTTGTTGGGGACAGATGCATGCTTGGCACCATGGCTGTGACTACACTAGAGAGCTTATTTTTGTTATAATTACTCGTGCCAAACTACACCACTAATTAGAAAATGACTGCCTTGTCTTAATGCTTTCTGTTTAATTTTTAGCCATTAGGTTATTGTGCTTTCATTATTCTCTGATTGAAATTGACATATTAATATCTGTCATAATGCAGAAATTAATTCCATGCAAACTTCGTCTGTAATTGACTTGAAGACATTTGATACGTCTGCAGCCCCAATAAGCCTTAAACCCCCACCTTTTGATCGTCACAAATCATTTGATGAGGATGAGTTTTCAAACAAGCTCACTATAGTCAATAAGCCCACTAAAGTCAAGAAGACTGTTACTGCTCCTACAAATGTAAAGTCGTATTCTATAGCTGACTTGCAGATTGCTACTGGAAGCTTCAGTGTGGATCAACTTCTTGGTGAGGGGTCTTTTGGGCGTGTGTACCGTGCTCAATTTGAAGACGGAAAGGTATTACTTACCTGTTTTTTTGCTGCAAATATACCTCTATATCTAATGCTGGTAACAGAGATATATAATTCCATAATAGATGTTGCATTATATAATTTTTCCTTGAAGGGGTCAAATCTGAATAGTTTCAATATGAAAGCTCATGAATGCATGTGTTGATGATCCATCTTTTAAGTCTCGTGGCTATACAGTATGAAATCATAGAAGTCTGAGAGGTCCTGCTGCATGTAGATGCCACACGAACAGCCAATAGCCCCCAATAAATACCATGGACTTTTCTATAGTAGACCATGTCTAGAATCTATGTATATGCTTATTAATGATTTTGATTTGGTTTTCTTCTGAAAATTTTGTAGGTTCTTGCTGTGAAGAAGATAGATTCATCTGTCCTACCCCATGATTTGTCTGAAGATTTTATAGAACTAGTTTCAAACATATCCCATTGGCATCATCCCAATGTGACAGAGCTTGTAGGTTATTGTTCAGAGCACGGACAACACCTACTAGTCTATGAGTTTCATAAAAATGGATCACTGCATGACTTCCTTCACCTACCTGATGACTATAGCAAACCATTGATATGGAATTCACGTGTGAAGATTGCTTTGGGTATTGCACGTGCTTTAGAGTAAGTTAGTTGTTTGTTAATGTAGATAGAACTAGAAGATCTTGATTTTGCATTTATAAGGTTTTGCATCATTCTATATTATGTTAAACCACATGACTGAATCCAATTTTCTATTTACTTATTAGCTCCTCCTTTCTCTCCTATCTTTCTTCCTGTTTCATATATTTTTCTTGGCTTTTGCATGCTAACCTGTGTCTTAATTGGTTTGACATTGAGATTTTACTATTAATAGAAGTTTAAACAGATCTAATACAAGACAACATAGGGTTGGACTTCAAGCATCAGTTTAAATTTTTTCCCTGAGAATCAACAACCTAACTCTACTTGATTTTTTTCTTAGGTATCTACATGAAGTTTGTTCACCATCTGTTGTTCATAAGAATATAAAGTCGGCCAACATATTGCTTGATACAGATCTTAATCCTCATCTTTCCGACAGTGGATTGGCAAGCTATATTCCAAATGCAAACCAGGTGATTTTAGTTTTTTGGAACTTTATGGCTTTATGCAAATTAATGTGTTTATAATTGGATGTGGTGGTGGTTTGCCAAGGTAGTTTACCCTGTTTTTGTTGCCACTTTTCTAATGTTTAGGTTTAGCTACTCATTCTCACTTTTCAGTTTTGAAGAAATTGTTCTTACTTAAAACTATTATTCTTTAGTTGATGCTAGTTGGCATGATATCATAAGTTTGAACCTTATTGCCACCATTTTAATAAAAAAAATATTAACTTCAAAATAATTGAACCTTATTGTGTTTGTTTCAATCTTTGGCAATACTACTGACAGTGGCAGCTCTCTTACTGAATGCTATTTCTCCTTTTGCCCCAGTGACATTTACATAGTAAAGTATTAGAAGTTCTAACTAATTTCTCATGTTCAGGTATTGAACAATAATGCTGGATCTGGATATGAGGCTCCCGAAGTTGACATGTCTGGTCATTGTACTCTTAAGAGTGATGTTTATAGCTTTGGAGTTGTCATGTTGGAACTTCTTAGCGGACGGAAACCATTTGATAGGTGAAAGATTGATATACCTTCAAGTAACATAACAGTTTTTACATGGACATAATTTCAAACATAAATAAATGGGCACATGCATGATTGTTAAAATGTTCCTTCTACAGCTCAAGGCCGAGGTCTGAGCAGGCTTTGGTTCGATGGGCAACACCTCAACTCCACGATATCGATGCTTTGGCTAAAATGGTTGATCCTGCATTGGAAGGACTGTACCCTGTGAAGTCTCTTTCTCGATTTGCAGATGTTATTGCTCTTTGTGTTCAGGTAATGATGTAATGTCAATCATGTTCCATCCTAATTTTTTTTTATTGTTTTAGTGCATATGCAGTAAATCACCTGTTTTGGGAGTCTATTTGAACTGTTGCTCAATAATTCCCATGTACCAAGCTCAAGCTTTGGGGTACCCTTAAGGATGAACAATATTTAAATCTGTTAATGCATTATTATGTTATTCTAATTTTACTTTTGGGGGCAGCCGGAGCCGGAATTCCGACCACCTATGTCAGAAGTGGTTCAAGCACTGGTCCGATTAGTGCAGCGAACTAACATGAGCAAGAGGACGTTTGGAGCCGATCAAGGAGGAACCAACAGAGGGGGTGATGATGACCAAGAAACACAAGACATGTAAATGGGAACCAAAGGCTTGTGTTGATAGAATGGCAGTAAAGGAAAATAATATTCTTCAGATTTTTATCACTTATTTTTAACCCCCTTCAGCCAGTTTCTCTTCTGTGTTAGATGGATTGCACCTTTGATTATTGAAGCTAGACAATTTGTTGGTGTATGATTCTGAGCTATTTCTTTTATCGGTGGTATAAATTTCAATAATTTAACAAGCTTTTCATCATATTTTGTGATTGTATGAGTCCAATATTTTGTTGTAGTCTAAATAAATAAACCTGTGTTGGGGTCATTTTCCTCCTCATCTTAATCTTCATCACGACTAATGACTTCTAAGTGAAACTATTGTGTTTTTGCTAAATTGTTAATGGTTCGGGTGAAGGACTCATCATAATTTTATTTTTTTTTTCAAATTTTCTAATACATTGCTTTTTATATATATATATCTTCAATTTTTTTTTAATTTTTAAAATATTATTCTTGTTTTTTCATATTTTAATATTTTTTCATTTTTAAAAAAAATTCAAGGCATTATACTTGTTCTTCATATTTTTGGAATTTTGCATTTTTTTTTTAGTTTTTAAGACATTAATCTTGTTTTGTCATATTTTTTCAATTATTAGTTTGGTCTTTTTATATTTTTTTTATATTTTTTTTAAAACATTATTCTTGTTTTATTATATTTTTAAAAAAAATTCAAAATTTTAAGATATATTTATCTTGTTTTATCATATTTTTAAAATTTTCAAGATATTTTCTTGTTTTTTCATATTTTAAAACTTTCTTTTTATTTTTTCAATTTTAAGATTTAGGGTTTCATAATTTAAGAATTAGGATTTATGATTTCATTAGAATTTAAGGTTCATAGTCTCTGATTTAGGATTTCATTTTATGATTTAGAATTTATGGTTTCATGGTTTAGGAATTAGGATTTCATTTATGATTTGGGGATATAGTTTGATGATTTAGGATTTAAGGTTTTATTTCATAATTTATGACTTAGAGTTTCATTTAGGATTTATGGTTCATAAATGAAACCCTAAATTAAGATTTAAGGTTTCACAAATGAAACTTTAAATTAGGATTCAAGGATTTATAAATGAAATCCTAAAAATTTAAGATTTTATAAATGAAACACTAAATCCCAATTTAAGGTTTCATACATGAAAACTTAAGGATTTAGAGATTCAAAAAAACCCTAAGAATTTAAGGTTTCATTTATGAAATCATAAGAATTTAGGGTCTCATTAATAAAATCTTAAGGATTTAAGGTTTCCTAAAAGAAATCCTAAATTAGAATTTAGGGTTTTGTAAAACAAATTTTAAATTATGATTTAGAGTTTCATGAATGAAACATGAAGGACTTAGGGTTTCATTAATGAAATCTTAAAATCATAAATCATGAAACCTTATAATCATAAATGAAACACTAAATCCTTAGGATTTAATTGATAAAACCTTAAGCCCTTGTGATTTCATTTATGAAACCTTAAATCCATGTTGCTTCATTTATAAAACATTAAATCCTTAATATTTCATTTATGAATCCTTGAATTAAGATTTAGGGTTTCATTAATGAAACCATAAGGATTTAGATTTTGTAAATGAAATCTTAAAATTTCATAAATGAAATCCTAAATTAGGATGTAAGGTTTCATAAAAGAAAACTCAAATGAGGATTTAGAGTTTTATTAATGAAACCCTAAGGATTTATTAATGAAACTCTAAAATCCTAAACCTTGAAACCATAAATCATAAATGAAACCTTAAATACTAAGGGTTTAATGGGAAAAACCTTAAATCCTTATGATTTTATCTATGCAAACCTAAATTCTAATTTGAGATTTCATTAATGAAACCATAAAGATTTATGATTTTATAAACCTTAAATTAAATTAGGATTTATGGTTTCATAAATAAAGACCAAAATAAGGATTTAAAATTTCAAAAATGAAGTCATAAGTTAGGATTTAAGGTTTCGTTGATGAGAGCATAAATATTTAAGATTTCATTAATGAAACCCTAAGAATTTAAAGTCTCATTTTGTTTCTTTTCAAGTCAATACTCTTGTTTATTGATAGTTTAAAACTTTCATTTTTTTTTTTCAAATTTTCAAGACATTCCTTTTTTTTTTTTTTTAATATTTTTCAGTTTTTCATAATTTTAATTTTTTTTCAAAACATTCCTTTTGTTTTCTCATTTTTTTAAAGTTATTTTTTTAAATTTTAAAGACATTACACTTGTTTTTTTTTCTTATTTTTTTACAATTTTTCAACAATTATTTTTTATATCTTTTTAACTTTAAAGATATTACACTTGTTTTTTTTTTCACATTTTTTAAATTTTCATTTTTTTTTCAAATTTTAAACACAATACCATTCTTTTTCATATGTTTTTTTTTTAAAAAAAATTCATTTAATATTTATGATTAAGGGTTACATAAATAAAACCTTAAAGGTAAATGAATTCATAAATTAAACCCTAAAAATTTAATGATTTGTTCATGAATCCTTAAAAATTTAGAGTTTCGTTAATAAAATCATAAGGATTTAGATTTCATAAATGAAATCCTAATAATTTAGATTTTCGTAAATGAAATTCTAAATTATGATTTATGGTGTAATAAATGAAACCTAAAATTAGGTTTTATGGTTTCATTACTAAAACCTTAAAATCCTAAACCATGAAACCATAAATAAAACCCTAAATATAAGGATATAATTGGTAAAATATGAAATCCTTATAGTTTTATTTATGTTACCCTAAATCCTAATCCAAGGTTTCAATAACGAAACCATAAAGATTTATGATTTTATAAATGAAACCTTAATGATTTAAGGTTTTATAAATGAAACCCTAAATTAAATTATGATTAATTTATGGTTTCATAAATAAAGACCCAAATAAAGATTTAGGGTTTCATTAATGGAACCATAAAATTTTAGAGTTTCGTTAATAAAAACCTAAGAATTTACTGTCGCAATTTGTTTCTAATTTCCAAGTTAATACTTTTGTTTATTGATAGTTTAAAACTTTCATTTCTTTTTTCAAAATTTCAAGACATTCCCTTTTTTAATTAATATTTTTCATTTTTTACAAAATTTTCAAGATATTACTCTTATTTTTTTGTATATTAAAATTTTCAATTTTTTTTCAAATTTTCAAGGCATTACACTAGATTTTTCTTATTTTTTAAAATTTTCTTTATAATTTCTCAAGAATTTAATTTTTTATTTTATTTATATTTTAATTTGCAACATATAGCTCTTGATTTTTTTTTTTTTTTTTCAAATTTTGAAGACATTACACATTTTTTTCTTATTTTTTACAATTTAATTTAATTTTCAAATTTTCAAGAAAATAACTTTTTTTTTTTACTTTTCTAGATATTACATTTGTTTTTTAATATTAATTAAATTTTCATTTATTTTCAAATTTTCAACACAATACCATTCTCTTTTATATTTTTCAAAAAATTTCTTTCATCGTTTTAAGATTAATGGTTTCAAAAATAAAACATTAAGGATAAAGGAGTTCATAAAGGAAATCCTAAATCAGAATTTAGGATTTTATAAATGAAACCCTAAATTAGGTTTTATGGTTTCATAAAAGAAACCTCAACTAAGGATTTAGAGTTTCATTAATGAAATCCTTAGGATTTAGGCTTTTGTTAATGAAACCATAAGGTTTAAGGTTTTCGTTAATAAAATTCTAAGGATTTAGGGTCTCATTTTGCTTCTAATTTTCAAGTTATTACTCTTGTTTATTAAGAATTTAAAACTTTCATTTTGTTCAATTTTTCAAGACATTGTTAGAACCAAGACATTTGATAATGTTTAACCCCTAATACCTTGATAGGTTTTGATGATAGCAAATGTGATAATATTTGATCAACTAATGATTTCAGATTAAGTGATTTCAGGAAATAAAGTAAGAACAGACAATGGTATAATCACTCTAACTTTTACTTTCGTCTTAACTATCTGATAACTGATGATGATTAAGTCACGTACTAAAATTGCTTATAAACATACTAAAATAAAATCTTAACAAATCATGCAAAGTCTCAAGGTCAGACGATGTCTGATGCAAGGCTAGATGATGTCTGATGCTAAGTCAGACAATGTCTAATGCTAAGCTAGATGATGTTTGATGCCAAGCTAGACGATGTTTAATGCAAGGCCAGATGATGTCTGATACTAAGCCAGACGCATTTGATGTCTGAAGTTGAGCCAGATGATGTCTAAGACTAGAACAGACCATGTCTTTTAATTCAGAATGTGTTTGTTAAGCCAAACGCTGTCTAAGGTTAGAACAGACCATGTCTTTTAATTCAGAATATGTTTGTTAAGTTAAATGTTGTCTAAGGCTAGAACAGACCATGTATTTTAATTCATAATGTGTTTGTTAAGCCAAACGTTGTCTGTGCACGAACACATCATACTTAATCAAAACCAGACTATGTTTGTTAAGTCAGACTTTGTCTGTGCAGGAACAAAACATAATTTATCATATGTGCTAAGAAATAAGTGTTTTATAATTAATTCTTTACTTAAATAAAGGGACTGTTGCAACAGAAAGAAAGGCAGACTCTCTTTGACGTTACCTTTTTTGATTCCTTGTATTGCTTGTATGTTTCGTATTATGTGAAGTGTGTAGGTACAATCAAAAGAACTAATCAACATTGGGATGCACACCTTTAGCTAAAAGACAACTGTAACAGAGAGAGAAACCTACTCCTGTCACATCAAGCACAGTCAAAACTACTTCAACACTCCATTGTGTGAGACAATGGAAAGAAGTCTTCTCCAATGTTCAAATTCATGAAGCTCACTTTATAAGGATGCCTCCATGAAATGAGAAGACTAATGAACGAGAACAGAATAACAAAAATCAATCTAAATAGCAAGAGAAAACACTCTGAGGAAAGATCTTGAACATGAGCTGAGAGAAAAAGAATATCCATCCTTTACAAGCTCATATAAATTCAACATTTGTTTATATCCTCTCTTTGAGAGTTATCTGAATCTAATACATATTTGTATAAAAAGCCAGGAGTGGCTTAGTGATAAAAGAATACTTGGGAAGTATAAATCTCAAGGGGAGATTCATACTTGTAACCAGAAGTGGTTTAGAATACTTGTAACCAGGAGTGGCATAGAAAATACTTGTAGCTAGAAGTGGCAGTGAAGAATACTTGTTTTGTAATCAGTTGATTATAGTGGAACTCTTTAACAGTTGTTAAAGAAGAACTGGACGTAGCTCAGGTTAAGTGAACCAATATAAAAACAAGCTCTCATCTACTGTCTTGTGATTACATATATTTATCTTGCTCACTGTGCTCTTTTGGAAAGACTTTCCAAGCTTTGCCTTGTAAGGATATATTTGCTGATTTAAACTAACATATATCTAAGAAGGCAATTTGTGAACTAATAGTATTTACGAAAAAGTTTTAAACCTTCAACCCCTCTTCTAGTGTGCTCTTGTGTATTTCAGACATTCCTTATTTTTTAATATTTTTCAATTTTTCATTTTTTTATAAAATTTTCAAGACATTCTACTAGTTTTTTTTTTATTTTATATTTTCATTTTTTATAAAATTTTCAAGACATTCCTTTTTTTTTAATATATATAATTTTGAAGACATTACACTTGTTTTTTACTTATTTTTTACAAAAAAGTCAATTTTTCAAGATTTTTTTTTCAATTTTCAAGATATTACTCTTATTTTTTTCATATATATTTTTTTTTCAAATTTTCAACACAATACTATTCTTTTTCATATTTTTTGAAATTTTCATTCATTGTTTAGGATTAAGGGTTTCATAAATAAAATACCTGAAGATTTAGGGTTTTGTTAATGAAACCTTAAAGATTTCAGGTTTGGTTAATGAAATCATAAGGATTTAGATTTCCTAAATGAAAAATCCTAATGATTTAGGGTTTCATAAAGAAATTTTTAATTTGGATTTAAGGTCTTATAAATGAAACCCTAAATTAGGTTTAATGGTTTCATAAAAGAAATCTCAAATGAGGATTTAGGGTTTCATTCCCTAAGGATTTAAGGTTTCATTAATGAAACCCTAAAATCCTAAACCATGAAATCATAAATCATAAATGAAACACTATATACTAAGGGTTTAATTGATAAAACCTTAAATCTTTATGGTTTTATCTATGAAATCCTAAATTATAATTTAGGGTTTCATTAATGAAACCACAAAAATTTATGATTTTATAGATGAAACTCTAATGATTTAAGGTTTTATAATAGAAACCTTAAATTAAATTAAGGGTTGTGGCTTCATAAATGAAGCCTTAAATAAAGATTTAGGAATTCATAAATGAAGTCTTAAGTTAGGATTTAATGTTTCATTAATAAACACATAAGGTTTTAGGGTTTGGATAAAGAAACCCTAAGGATATAAGGTCATATATTTTGGTTCTAATTTTCAAGTCATTTCTCTTTTTTATTGATAGTTTAAAACTTTCATTTGTTTTTAAAATTTTCAAGACATTCCTTTTTCTAATATTTTCAAGAAATTATTTTTTTTATTTTCAAGATATTACTCTTGTTTATTTTTATAGTTTTTCAATTTTTTTTTTCAAAATTTGAAGACATTTTACTTGCTTTTTTTTTTTTTTTTAATTTTCAAGATATTACTCTTGTTTTTTTTTCATATTTTTTTTTAATTTTCATATTTTTCCAAATTTTCAGCACATTGTTATTCTTTTTCATATTTTTTTATATTTTCATTGATCGTTTAAAATTAAGGGTTTCGTAAATAAAAACCTAAGGATATAAGAATTTATAAATTAAATCCTAAAGATTTAGGGTTCCGGTAATGAAACTTTGAGAATTTAGGATTTCGTAAGGATTTAAGGTTTCATTAATGAAACCATAAGGATTTATATTTCGCAAATGAAATCCTAATGATTTAAGATTTTATAAATGAAATCCTAAATTAGGATTTAGAGTTTTATAAATGAATCTCTAACTTAGGTTTTAATGGTTTCATAAAAGAAACTTCAAATGAGGATTTAGGGTTTCATAAATGAAACTCTAAGTATTTAAGGTTTCATAACTGAAACTATTGGTAAAACCTTAAATCCTAATTTAATTTAGGGTTTCGTAAGGATTTAAGGTTTCATTAATGAAATCTTAAGGATTTAAGGTTTCGTTAATGAAACCATAAGTATTTATATTTCGCAAATGAAATCTTAATGATTTAAGATTTTATAAATGAAATCCTAAATTAGGATTTAGGGTTTTATAAATGAATCTCTAACTTAGGTTTTGATAGTTTCATAAAAGAAACTTCAAATGAGGATTTAAGGTTTTGTAACTGAAACCCTTGGTAAAACCTTAAATCCTTATAATTTTATTTATGAAATCTTAAATCCTAATTCAGGGTTTTATTAACGAAACCATGAGACTTTATAGTTTTATAAATGAAACCCTAAATTAAATTAGGATTTAAATAAAGAGCTAAATTAGGATTTGAGATTTCATAAATCAAATCTTAAACCAAGAAACCCTAAATCATAAATGAAACTCTAAACTCTTAAGGTTTAATTTATAAAACCTTAAATATTTATTATTATATTTATGAAACCCTAAATTTTTGGGGTTTCATTTACCAAATCTTAAATCCTAAAGGTTTCATTTATGGAACATTGAATTAAGATTTGAGATTTCATAAATGAAATCCTAAAATTTTATAGATTCTTTAATCAAACTCTAAGAATTTAGGGTTTCATTTATGATACACTAAGGATTCAAGGTTTCATTATGAAACCCTAAATGAAATCATGAGGGTTTAGGATTTCATAAATGAAATTTTAATGATTAAGGCTTTTATAAATGATATTCTAATGATTAGTATTTTATAAATGAATTCCAATGATTTAAGGTTTTATTTATGAAATACTAAATTATGAACTCTAAATCATAAATGAAATTCTAAATCCTAAGGGTTTAATTTATAAATGGCAAAATATGTTTTTAGTCCTTAAAATATTGAACTTTTTCGTTTATAGTTCTTAATGTTTCATTTAATCAGTTTTGATCCCTAAAATATTTTTCCGTTTCTCTTTTGATCCCTCCGTCAATTAGTTTTGTTAGTGAGTTATATGACACTAATAGATGTCACGTATCATATTAATTAACTAACACATGGCACTAAAAAAATTATTTATTTTTTAAAAAAATAATTTTTTTTCTAATGTCACGTGTCAGTTAATTAATGAGACACATGACATCTATATCATTTACTAACAAAGTTAACTAACGAAGGGATCAAAAGAGAAACGAAAAAATACTTTAGTTAACAAGATTAGTCAAATGAAACATTAGGAACTATAAACGAAAATGCTAAATATTTTAGAGACAAAACATATTTTGCCCATTTATAAATTCTCATAGTTTCATTTATAAATCTCCAAATTAGAATTTAGGGTTTCATGATTGAAACCTTAATTTATGATTTAAGATTACATAAATAAAACCCTAATTTAGGGTTTCATTGAGATTTCATTTATAAAACCTCAAATCCTAAACCTTGAATTAGTATTTAGAGTGTCAATTTATGTTTTTAAAATTTTCATTTTTTTTCAATTTTTCAAAATATTTTTCTTGTTTTTTCATATATTTTTTTAAAAAAATTCAAAACATTGCTCTTGGTTTTCCATATTTTTTAAAAAAAATTTCAAGACATTACTCTTTTTTTTTCAACTTTTTCATGATATTATTGTTGATTTTTCATATTTTTAAAAAATTTCAACACAATACTTTTTCTTTTTCATATTTTTTAAAATTTCCATTCATGATTTAAGATTTTACAATCAAAATCCTAAATTTAAGGTTTTGATATGAAACCTTAAATCATAAACAATGAAACCCTAAACCATGAAATAAAATCATAATTCCTGATGAAGTTTTAAATCCTAAATCCTAAATCCTAAATTGTGAAATCATAAACACATAATCATTTAGGATTTCATAATGAATTCTTAAATCATAAACCATAAAACCCTAAATCATGAAATAAAATCCTAAATCTTAATGAAATTCTAAATTTTAAACCATCAAATCTTAAATATTAAATCATGAAACCATAAATCATCCAACTCAAAACCTTAAAATAAAAAGCATAAACCCTAAAAACTAAAAACTAAAATGAGCCATAAGAATCTAAACCCTAAAACAATAAACCCTAATCTCTAAATTTTAAATCATGCAACCATAAATCATAAACTTCTAAATCATAAATCCAAGTCACCAACCCCTATTATTTTAGATTTTATTCTTTAAGATTTATAATTTATGATTTAAGGTTTCATTTTATTGTTAATTATTTATTGTTTCATTCATGATTTAAGATATTATTTCATGATTTAAAATTTCATTTAAAATTTAAGATTTCATAAACCCTAGATCATAAATCATGAAATACTAAATACAAAGGCATTCTTAAACCATAAACACAAAATAATAAATCATAAACCCTAAAACAATAAACCATAAACCTTAAATCCTACAATTATTCTTAAATCTTAATAACATTTACTTATATTAAATTTTAAAAAAAATGATAAATGTATTAGAAAATATAATGATATAAAAAATTATAGATGGTAAACTTAATACCCTAACATGGATTATTGTGCTAGTATTTAAATAAGATCTAGTAATGTAAATTATTCTTATTTTTCGCAATAACCAATATTCATCTAACAACTTAAATCAAGTTCCTTACATCATAATCAATTTCTTTATGTAAATGACAACACGAGGATGGGCTCTTCCCGAATAACGAATAACTTCCATTTATAACAAGTAATTAACTTCCATTGGCTGTAACATCAAGGAAACGTTTGCTAATTGCTACAGACGAGAATGTATTCAAACAGGAGTTTCACAGAAAGAATCACATGCCCTTCAATTTTCACGGGAAAATAAAGATTGTACGTTATAAGATGAAATTATAACTCAGTTGTAGACCATATACTTGGGAGTTGCACTGAACTTCTGATATCCTTTGATGACTTTATTTACTGCATCAAGGAAGTCTTTCTCTGTTACAGTCTTCCTCCTGGCACGGATAGCGTACATACCAGCTTCTGTGCATACACTCCTTATATCAGCTCCTGGAGACCACAAAAGGTATCTATTAGAAAATCAATGTCTATAAATACTAAGCATGAAGCACAATGTTAGATAGCAAAGCTTTAGGAAATGAGAAAAGAATGGACGCTGCAAAAAATCCTTTAAAATCAGAAACAAGTTTGACCAATACGTATACTAGCAGAATATTTAAATTGAAATCCTTCATAAATTGATGACCAAAAGTACCAAGATAAATTATAAATTGCCTAGTTTTTTACGATGTTCATACCAGTGGAATTTGGGCAAAGCCGAGCCAGAAGTTCAAATCGGATATCCCTTTCGCAGTTCATGGTTCTTGTGTGTATCTTGAATATCTGCGTCCTACTCTCTAAGTCAGGAAGGCCAAATTCAACTTTACGGTCCAACCGCCCAGGCCGTAGTAGTGCGGGATCTAGAGTGTCTGGCCTAGAAATTGTGGACAAAAGGACAAGAACAAAAGCGCGGCTTAGTAGCAGTAAAACTTCCAAATTAAAGAAAAGCACTCAGAACCATGTAACATTTGCAAAGGAAGTTGCAATGCAACCTAGATTTCTATTTCAGTATTTCTTACAAAAACAGTCATTCAGGGATGACCTTACAATGAAAATTGAATTTAAAAGGGCATTTGGAAAGCATCATAATTATGGCAAAACTGGCATGTTGACCATTAGAAACATCCTTTCATGATAAAAAAAAAACCAACCTGTTAGTTGCCATCAAAACTTTGATGTTTCCCCGAGCATCAAATCCGTCAAGCTGATTCACAATTTCAAGCATGGTGCGTTGAACCTCATTGTCACCACCAACACCATCATCAAATCGTGCACCTCCAATTGCATCAACTTCATCAAAAAACACGATGCATGCCTTCTTCGAACGAGCCATCTACAAAAGATAAAATTTTAGTCAATTGATTGAATATCATGGGAACAACAATCAAAAACTAGAAGGCAGGTCTTAATGATTTACCTGAAATAGTTCACGAACCATCCTAGCCCCCTCACCAACATATTTCTGAACTAGCTCACTTCCAATAACTCTTATAAAACAAGCATCAGTCCTATTAGCCACAGCCCTGGCTAAAAGTGTTTTCCCAGTTCCTGGGGGACCATAACAAAGAACACCCTTTGGAGGATCAATCCCAAGCTTGACGAATTTCTCTGGATGAAGCATGGGAAGTTCAACAACCTTGCAGAGAAATTACAAATTTAGTGCCGCATAATTCCATTACAATGAAAGATAAGTGAAATTTCAATAACTTACTTCACGCATCTTCTCAATCTGCTCCTTACAACCGCCAACATCATTATATGTCACGTCTGGCTTCTCTTCAACAGTCATCATGGTTACACTTGGATCAATTTTTGGAGGCAAAGGAATCTGAATCTGATATTTGTTTCTATCAACCCTGCAATGATAAAATGAAGGTCAACCAACAAGCAGAAATCATGGCCAAAGGGTTCCTCTACTTTCTATAGTTAATATTCTAGCATCAAATTACTTATTGGAAACATACCCAACACGCATCCCCTCCTCTATGTCAGTGGGTGAAACCTTGTCTCCTAGCCCAACAACAAACTGTAAACATCAAAGCAGAAGGTATATTAGACCCAACTTGGCAACAACTTCAAAAAATAAAAAACTAGCATTTTACAAAACACAAGACAATTAATCAGAAAGTGATATCATAATCAACAAGTGAAGCCAGACATCTTCAAACAAACAACTACCAGATAGAAAAGGGAAACATGAAAAGATTGTTAAAAAAATAAAAATATAGGCACCTTTGCAATCTGCTTCACATTGATAACATACTTAGCATCTTCAGAGTTGGGATTTATGATCTTTGTGCACCGTGCTACCTGTTCAATAAATAAACATGGTCAATTCCTGCAAATATAAAGAAAAAATGGAACAAATTCTACCAAATAAAACAAAAAATAATCACCTGAAGAGGTTGCTCCTCCTGCATCATTTGCTTATCAGAAACAAGATCCCACTGGCTTGGTGCAGCTAAACCAGTATCAGACTCTTTGATACCTATTATAACAACAGGAAGCTAACATTTAAGGAGGTGTGCAAGTGTTAACAGCATACATTCCATGCAATCAGGACAACCGGCATAAAATATAAATGCAACGAAAACAGAACATCTACATAATAACAATTATTAACCCCTTCCTTCAGTCTTTTACCTGGCCAATGACTGATAGAAACAAACTAATGCTATCACTAATGGATAAGGTATAATAAATTTAGAGATAGCAAAAATACCCAAATAAGGGACCGCTTGTAACCCATCAAAAAGGAAAACAAGAGTAAAGGGGCGCAGGCTTCACAAGACCCCCCCCACCAAAAAAGATAAAAGTAAGGATTAAAAGACGTAATTTTCCTTAATTTTAACAATTAAGACGATCTGCCAAGCACCATAACGACATGCAGTAACAAACTAAATATTTTGCACATACCACATAAGTCATTTACTTTCTTGGCCATATCTTTGATTTCCTTCTCGGCCTTTTTATGCTTGTGGAGTAAGGTCCCAAACCCTGTGGAAACCAAAATACACTATAAAAAACTGTTTGCAATTATAAGTATACTAATGATTATAAAACCACTGATCATAGGCAAACATTTTCTGCCCAGAAACAATAAGGAGAAGCTGAGAAGGGGAAATCAATGACCATTAAATGAGCAAAACATCTTGTGAACCATAACCAACACTCAGCCTTGTATATTAAAGATTCAAGAGACTTCATACTTAACAAGACACATCTGTAGCACCCCAGCAACTCCTAATCAAACCTAATTAATCTACGTAGTCACACAAGCTGCACCTCCTCAATAATGTTGAGACTTGAAAATACTTTCTGCATCTACATCATGATTTGTGAACAACTACCACAAACACCAATCAAACAAAATCCCAAAACCAGCAACCTCAAACTCTTTCCATCCAAAAACCTATCGAAATCATTATCCATTCTGTTTCCTGAGCAAACCCTAAGCTCCCTAGATTTCCAAATCAATAAAAAGCTCAAAAATACAGACTTTAACCCACCCCACGATCCAAAATCAAAATTAAGTGAAAGTAGGTCAAAATAGTAAGCAAATAGAATCCAGTAGCAGCAGTGTTGAAAGAAAAATAGACTAAGATTCATTTGGGATGGCATAGGAAATGGCCTAAAAGCAAGATCTGCTTAGCCTAAAACAGAAAAGAGGAAGTAGGAAATTAGGGTTTCAAAGAAAGAAGAGCATACGTAGGTTTTAAGGAGAGCGATGTCATCCTCGTCGAGGGGGCGAGGGTTCTTCTCGTCCTTGAGTTCGTCTTCGTGTTCAATCGCCATTGATGATTCTTAGTTGCAAACCTTTCTTCGGATACAAAGAGGGATTAAATTGAACTTGTAACGAGTTAAGCTTCAGCTATGCCCTTTTATGTGAGAGATAAATTTATATTAAAATATTAATACTTTTTTTTTATGGAAAAAATATTAATACTAATTGAACATACAAAATATTAGCATCATAATTATAATTATAAATATAAACTGAGATGATAAAGTTAAACATATTATTCAGAAAAAAAAAAAAAGCTAAAAAAATATATTGTTTTTTTTTTCTGTTTATTTACTTGCTTTGTGGGAAAAACGTGCTGAGCAAGATAGTGATGTTTTCTCATTCAATATTTTTTAAATTAACATTAATAAATAAATTGTTAGTTTATATTAATTTTTAGTCCTTAAATTTTTAAAATTTCTTTTTTTAATTCCTAAATTATTTTTTATCTGTTTTTATTTTTTTAAAATTTTTTTATCTTTACTTTTAGTTCTTTAATTTTTTTTCGTCCTTATTTTTTTTTTCAATGAATTAAAAATAAGGAGAGAGAAAATTAAAGGACTAAAAACATAAATAAAAAAAATTAAAGGATTAAAAACAAAATTTTTAAGAATACTAGTAATTAACGGGACTATGATAATTCATGACCAACAATTATTAATAGAATTCATAGGGAAACTTTGGCAATTGACGAATAATGCAATTTTTTAATTGGAATTTAACACCAAGAAATTAAAAAAGTGTTTTTTTTACATTCCGAAATTAAAAAAGTGTTAAGAAGTTAATTTAATGAAGGCTGTTAGGTGCCAGGATCCCATTGATTTTCTCCTAAAATATTTTCTTCCCTACCTATTTCTTCTTCTATGCAATTCACATCCAATTTCTCTAGTTTAATTTAATCCTAATTTCTTAGGTGATGAACCCCTTATTCCCGATTATGCACTCTAGTTCTTTATGTGAACAAAATTTCTTATAAGCATCGGGAAATAGAAATTTATACGAAAGCATACAACTTATCTCTATCCCCAAGCTCAAGGGTTGTGCAATCATTTAATTGAACAATTTAAACCCCAATTTCCCATTAGATTATGAATCCACTTTTAGTGGGTGTCACTCGTGAAAAAAGCATTAGACATAAATTCAAAAACTAAATTAACATAACAAATACAGATTCAGCAGAAAATCAATTATAACAATATCAAATCAAATTTCATCCGAACACCAAAGGCCTTTAAAAATGCTTATTGCAATATTCAAAAGACAAATATGCACAAGCAACATTAACTGATAATTGAGTTAGAGTATCGGATGAAAATTTATGGAAATGCAACGGAAGTGGATTGAATAGAAAATTCCAATGGAACCACGTTCATTCATTACAAAACTGATTCAAAAAATAGACTTCTCGTATTTTATAACATCAATGGTGTTCAAGTCATAGATCTTGCAAATGTTTACGATGTCATGTTCACTAAGACCGTCTTTACCATCTTCTAAACGCACAAGATTTTCTAGTTCTTTGGATGGCCGCAACACCTGATTCATACATAAAATCAAAAATAAAAGGAGAAGTGAGCAATACTTTTAGTCCTATCACAGGTATCTTCCAGTCCACCAGACTAAAGACTAACCTCGTTCACAGTACTGTTCATGGTACTGTGATTGACGCTAGTGTGAAGAGAACAGTGACCAATATAATACTAGAACAAAATGTGTCTGACAAATATAAAATTACTAGAACAAAATGTGTAAATACTTACCCAACGTGGTTCATTTGAACTATGGCTTTGACTTTTAGAGTCCTTACACTCAGTTTTCTTTTTATCTGCATGAGTATTTGAAGTCTTGCTGCTACTTGAGACTAGTCGAAACAGCTTCTCACTTCCCTAAACAAAATTATTATATAAGACAGAGAATAGAATTATGCATAATTCAAGATAAATGGAGTCAAAAGCCAAACTCCAAACACATTATATTCAGAACCTAAGGAATAAGGATCAAGAATGACAGCATCCTAATCAAAGGTTAACATCTATCAGGGCATAACATAAAAGTATAAGGCAAATCCTTGGACAAATTGACAAATATACAACAACCATACAAGAACCGTGCATCCCTACATTTGAAACATATACAACTTGACCGGTTGAATTTACAAACAAAAATCTCATCATATTCCTCTAATTACTTTAGAACGTTTAAACAACAGTAAGCTTCAGGAAATCTACAAGTAACCATGCCCCTTTGCCCATTTGACAACCATAACAAGCTTGACAAGAGTATAATATTCTATAAAAAAAAAAAATGGCACTCTTACATCAAATTAGAAAGTTGAGAAAGACATGAACTGTAGAAAGTTCTTGATTGTGCTGTACAAAGTTAGTTAGCAATAGAACGAACCTGCATGGCTCTCCAATGAGAATAAGTGCGAAATAAAACCCAGAAGAACGGGACATTAGGCAAAGGTAAAATCTGCAATGTAAAATTAAGATGTGGATATCAATTGACAAAAAAGAATGAATTACATATAAAAGAGAAAAAATACACAAAATCATAACAAGGCAATAATATTGGTAGTTAACATTCACTTAACACATACGTACGCTAAATGCTGAACTCAATGGAATTAATGAAACTGAACCATAGAAGTATTTCCGGTGAATAATTGCTCCCCTGTAAACAGATAACAGTTCATTAGTAACACTTAAAATTAAATCACAAGAAGCAGTAGAAAGTGATTTTTTCCAGCACAACCAGTTATTTGGGGGGAGAGCAAGAATTACCTCACAGCAATATGTCTTAGTCTTCGACGAACAAGATTAGCATTCAAACTGAAAATATATTATTAATGTTATTGTAATACAAGGTTGAAAAAAGAAAAGCAAAACTATCCATATCCTATAGTGCTAAATTTTCTTCTTCATTCACATCAATATCATGTTCCCGCACATAATTTTCAAATGCAGATTAGTCAGTAGAATTAAAGTAGAGAACATAAAAACAACAAAATCTATATATAAGTACAGAAAAGAAAATTGATTCTCTCAAACAAGGATAACTATGATATTTAAAATGAAAATTCAAGAAAAGACCACCAGGAAAACCCTCTAGATGGAAACCACATTAAATATAAAGGAAGTGCAGGAATTAAACTATGCCAACTTGATCAGTTAAATTACATATAGTAACCACAAACAACAACAAAAAGATAAACAAGAAGGGAGAGGACACATTTCATTTCAATAGTAAAGTAAAAGTAAAACTTCAAACAAACAACACATAGTCATTTAAACAGGTCCAGCTCCAGCACCAACCTTGATGGGTAAACGACTTCAACACTAGTGATTTCCTTGGAAATAGACTTCAAAAATATCTCCGAGGGCTTAACTTGAGACAACAGCCATAACCCCAACCTGCAAAAACTCAAAATCAAAAACAGCCCAATGATAAACAACTTCACCACTAAACAGTAAAACAAAACTAACCCATGAATCTTATTCTTGAAGGACCCATCAGGGGCTTTCTCCAAGCCTGTCCAAGCTTGATTCATCTACAACAAAAAATATTAAAAACAAGAAACTCAAAAAGAGAAATACACGAGGAAAATGAGAGAATGTCACCTTGTTGCCGATGTAGTCCACAAAGAGCTCAGCTTTGGCGTTAAGAGGTTTATCACGAACGTTGATATTGGTCCATAAGTCTTTGAAGGTTGAAGGGAATTGAGAGGATGCATGGGTAGCAGGGAGAGAGTGATCGATGGTTCTGGAGAAGCACCAGTTCCTGCCTCGTATTGGGAACACGACCAATTTGGCTCTCATCGTGATGGTGTGATGCCTCCAAAATCCTTTGGACTAAAACCCTAGGAAAGAGAAATTTGGGTGTGAAGATGAAATCTTGAAGGGGAATAAGAATGTGGGTTGGAGAATGGTGAAAGAAGAAGAAGAATGACAGTGGTGAAGTAGTAATGCTTATAGTAGTTATTGCTTAATGGGAATGGAAATCAAACCCAACAGTTTTCGGATATCACTTATCAGGGAAGCATAGAACAGAACGCGTGGAAGGCTCCCTCAAAAATAAAACGCGTGGAATGAGTCCTATATTTTTGTGACAATTGAATAGTGTTTTAGCAATTACTTACAAGTTAAAGTTATTTTTAGTCATTGATAATATTATTTTTTTAAATGAGTGTACGGTGGTCTCGTAAAAAATAATATGTATGTATGTATGTGTGTAAAAGATAAACATGTTATTATATTAAATATATAGATATAACCTTAGAGTATTTTTAGTGAGATTTTGAAAGATCTTTTTAACTCTTAAAATCTCTAAATTTTTAAGATTTTTCATAAGAAAGCAAAACTCTTCTAAAATTTGATATTTCACAAAAAAATTTCAATAAAATAAAATAAAAAATAACTAATAAATTTTTTTAATAATATAAAATAAAAAGTAATTAATTAGTATTTTTTTATAATTTATCTATAACAAAATATTCAAGAATAATTATAACAGATTTAATAGATGAATTTTTTTAAAATAAAACAACAAAAAGCTATTTTAACAAAACTTAAAATTTTTCATTCAATTACAAATTTATAATCAATATTTTTATATAAAATAATTTTAGCGTTCTCGTATTATTATTTAAAGTTTTTTTTTCAGTTAATTAATGAATTTGTGTATGAAATGCATAATTATTTTTTAAAATTAACTTTAAAAAATTATTAAATAAGTGATAAATGATGCTAAATATATAAAAAAAAAATCAAAAACTTATTTATATAAATCATTTTTTGTGTACTAATCATCGAATTCCAATTGATATTAATAATTTATTTATATTAATTATTTTGTTGGTATGCACTAATGATATCATTTAATAAGATGATTTTTATTAAACATAAATATCAACAAAATATTTATTTTATGTCCAACAAACTCTTTTTACATTATCTATATGATTCATTTGAAAAAAATGATGCATGAATTTATTTTTTATTTTTTTTTACTTTTGATGAGAAATAAAAGTGGGTATGACTTTTTTATTTTAGATTTAAAAATATTTTTAGTTCACGTGGAATAAGAGTTTTACAATTTATAATAATTTTTAATGCCACAAATATACAACTTTTCATTTGGAGGACTAAAAAAATATCCATATTTAAAAGACTAAAAACATATTTAAATTTTTTTATTTTATTTTGTTGAATATTATAAAGATGTACCTATAAATTATATAGTATTAGAATTGATTGTTTTTTTCAAATTTACCGTTGACTAAAAATGATAAATTATATGACTCATAATAAAACATTTCAATCAAATATTTAATTATTGTTATTTTAAAAAGGTAATAGGTTAATGAAAATTAAATTGATACTACATAACATAGACACTTTAGGCATAACCAATAAAATTTTTACAACTAATAAATTTGGTAATAACATGTGTACAACTAATTTAATTTTAATTAGGATTGATAAAATTGACTATAATATTAAAATACAGTATATTTAAAAAAGAAAAAAAAATATAGTCTATTTATTTCAAAATCTGATTTATTAATCTATTTAATTTTATTAGTTGTAAAATTCTTATTAGTCATGTTTAACAATGATTTGTTAGGTTTGTGTTTAATTAAATCATTGATACCTGTTTAATCTTTAATTACGGTGATAAAAATTAATATTAATATTTATTTGGTATTTTAATTTTAATTTTTGTAACATTTTTTTATGAATTATAAAATTACTTATTAGTGGAAAACTTATTTTGTGGCAGTTAGCACTTTCGGGGCTGCTGACTCTGGTTAGTTTTTGTAGTGGTTTTGATTGTTGCTTCAGCTTTACAATTGGCTGCAGGAGTGCAACAGCCTTTTGTGTTAGATTTAGCTAGTCTCTTGTTATTGTAGTTCACTGTATTTGTTGGTTTGAATTTTTCTGTTCAATGCTGCTTAGTATATAATGGCTACTTTTCATCTTTTGCATGGCAGTTTTTTGTAACTTTTAGGCTTTAGATTTGGCTGTATTTTGATTGCTAGTTTTTCTAGTTGTTTTATCTTAATGGGTTAGGTTTGGTCTCCCATCTTCTCTTTGTACTTTTTTTCTTCTTCTATTAATTGAATTATAGATTATGTGATAAAGAACCTAAAGGGTGTCACTTTGGAATCTCCTTAGTCCTTCTTTTGAAATTTAGGTGATACGAGTCTTTAGATAAAAATAATAATAATAATAATAATAAAGAATGTTAAATAATTTAAAATAAAATATTTAATATATATAATAATTTTTAAATTTATTGAATAACATAATACTGAAAACAAATTGTTTATAATAATATGTGTTAAAAAAATCATTAATTAATCTATTTTCAAATTTCTTAGTTTATTTTAATAAATAATTTAGAAATGTCTTCTAATTTATTTGTTAAATATCCTTTGATTAATTTTCATTTTAATTAAAGAATTTTTTTTTCAGACTTTCAATTATTTAATTTCCATTATATTATTAAAAAAATAGTAAAATTAAATTAATTTTTTTATATGTATCATGGATATCTCTTATTGAATTATAATAATAACAATCAAAAAATATCATTCATTAAACAATAGACACCATTAATTTAAATATAGAATAAAAAAAATTAAAGTTAAAATTTTGCTTTGGAAATCAACTAATTAATTTAAATATTTATATAGACATCTTACAAATTATTTAATTTTTGATAATTATCTTATTTTTAAAATGTTTAGGTATTTTGAATTTTCATTTAAAGAGTATCACAATAAAACTTTAAAAATATTATGGATTAAAAATAACATTAAGCCTAAATATTATAATCATAAGGTACTTACACTAATTCTTTCAAACAAAAAGACAATTTCACTAATAATAACAACTTAAAAGCATCATAAAATAATAATAACTAAATAATTTGAAAAATAAATTTTATTTAAATATACTAAAAAAATTGTTGAAAATGATATAAAAGAATAATTATAATCTAAATGAAATCAAATCAAAGTAACAAAATAACAATATTACAATCCTAAGATGTTTACCATAATCATAATTTAAAAGCATCATAAAATAATAAGAACTAAACAAATTTAAAAATCATTTTTTTAAAATTAATGATAAAGTTTGTTGAAAATCAAATCAAACTAACAAAATAACAAATATAAAGTTATTTTTTCTCCACTTTAATAAATTTTATTTCAATTCAATTTAAATTAAGCCAAATCAATACTTTTTATTTGATAATTATTAATTTATTTTTATGAGTAAAGATTATAAAATTATTTAAGTAAAATATTTTTGAATTATAATAAATGACTTAAGTATTATTATTTTTTATTTGTACTAATATTATTAATTTTTTTTCATTTTTAAAGTATTTTACTCTATCTTAATAATTGAAATTATATTTTTTTTTCACATGTAAAACTAAAAAAAGTATAAAATAATGTTAACATTCAAATAATTCCAACTAACAAATATTAATTTAAAAACAATTGTTCAATAACGTTGATTTATAGTTAATTGTGGAGCTTTTAAAATAAATAACAAAAAATATCCAAAATAGTTGTATTGTTAAAATCAAATAGGATTATCAAATCAAGAAAATAAAAAATATCAATTTAAAATTAAATTAAATTATTTTAAAATTAAATAAAATATTACAAATAATGAAGTAGTTAAAATTTTATAATTAGATAAAAAAAAAGCATCTACAAAAAGGAAAAAGAAGTTGATTAATGAGAATTATTTTAAAAAATTATCAATAAAAAGAAATTAAAATACAAAACTAAGCATCAGGGAAAGAAGGAAAAAAAAAACAAGAACAATAAGAGAATTGTATAAAAATATAAGTTAAGTCTAATCTCGCACCAATGTAAAAGTCATGCCTACTTTTGTGCCATAATTTATTACAAAATAAAATATTATAATCATAAAATAATTACAATAATAACAAAGCATCTTAAAATAATAACAACAACATAAATTTGAAAGTAAATTTTTATTTAATTTATATGATAAAGTTTGTTAAAAATAATATAAAATAAAAATTATAATCATAAACGAAATCAAATTAACAAAATAATAAATATTATAATCTTAAATTAATTACAATAACCTTAAAATAATAACAAACATTATAATTTTAAATAATTACGTTAATCAATTTCAACTATTTCATTACACTTTTCTCAATTTTTTTTATTATCAAATATTATTTAAAAATAATAATTTCTTTTTAACTCTAAAGATCTTAAACTAATATTTAAAAAAAAAATCCAGGTTAAAAAAATAAAATTAATACCAAATAATTGATTTAAATTTAAATTTAAATCCATTTAAACTTGCTACATTTAATCTTTAAATTTGTTAAATTCATAATTTTTAAATTTGTTATAAACATAAAATAATTACAATAATAACAACTTAAAAGCGTCATAAAATAATAACATCAAGACAAATTTGAAAATCATTTTTTTTATTTAAATTAGATGATAATGTTTGTTAAAAATAATATAAAATAAAAATTATAACCCTAAACGAAATTAAACTAAAAAAATATTAATTATTATAATCTTAAAATAATTACATTAATCAATTTAAACTATTTCATTACACTTTTTTCAATTTTTTATTATTATTATCAATTATTATTTAAAAACAATAATTTCTTTTTTAATTTATAGATCTCAAACTTATTCTTTTTTTAAAATCTAGTTTAAAAAAATAAAATTAATACTGAATAATTGATTTAAATTTAAATTGATATTTATTTAAATTTAAATCTATTTAAATATTTACATTTAATCTTTAAATTTGTTATATTCAAAATATTTAAATTTATTATATTCATAAGATAATTATAGTAATAATAACTTAAAATCATCATAAAATAATAACAATAGGACAAATTTGAAAATTATTTTTTTTATTTAAATTAGATGATAAAATTTGTTAAAAATATTATAAAATAAAAATTATAACCTTAAATGAAATCAAATTAACAAAATAATAAATATTATAATCTTAAAATAATTATCAACTATTATTTAAAAATAATATTTTTTTTTTTGAATTTTAAGATCTCAAACTAATTTTAAAAAAAATCAAGTTTAAGAAAACAAAATTAATACCAAATAATTGATTTAAATATAAATTAATATTTATTTAAATTTAAATCCATTTAGACTTGTTAAATTTAATTTTTAAATTTGTTATGTTCATAATGTATTTAAAATTCGAAGAGAAAAAGAAAATAAAAAACAATCAACAAAAGTGATGCCAATTATTTTTAAAAATAACAAATTAAATTTTAAAGATAAGAAAAAATAAAATATCAAAATTTGAATCCAAATTTTGTTATGCTAATTGAGTTATCTTATCAAAAATAAAAAAATAATGTTTGGCATAAAAAGTTATTTAAAAAAAATGAAGAATAAATTGGAAGAGACGATGTAAAAAAAAATTTGTGATGAATAAAAAAAAAATGAGAGAAACTAAAGTGAGTCGTAAAAATGAAAGAAGTTAACACAAAAAGAATGAAAATACTCGTAAGATGAAATTATCACCCATTTATATATTTATATATAAAAAAAATATTAATTAATTTAAAATTTAGAATTATTTTTAAGATTTAACAAATTGATTTGTTAATATTATCTTGTATTTAAAACATGAATTAGTAATATCAAATGATTTTAATAAGAATATTAATTTAAATATTTAAATTATTTTTAAAATTTAACACATTAACTTGTTAATATTATTTTATTATTTAACATAAAAAAAAATGTAAAATGAATATGATGATACCCCGTGATATATATATCTAATAACGTGACAAAATCTTATTTTATAATATATAATTAATTATTATTTTTTAATTATTAATTATAGTACTGTTTATTTGTTTGTTTTATAGTCAAAAGATTTTATTCTCACATTATTAATATAAAAAAAAACACGATCTTCAATATAAGTAATTGACTTAATTATGCATCTCAACCGCGTTAAATTGATAAAATAAAATAAAATAAAAAATCAATTCCATTCAATACATAGGGTTGGCTAGTGAGGAATTATGCTACAAATCCAGCGTCATTCATATGAATGAAAAGTCCATAGATAAGTTTTGTCAGTGCAAATGGCATACCTTTTCTCATAATCTATTCCAGATTAATAGTGAATGTACATATTTGACAAATGACTACCTGATTTTTATAAAAAGTATATAAAGAAGTGTTATAATTGCCTGACAACAGTTTAAATACACTGGATACTACCTTTAAACTCTTTATAATTTTCAACCAACAGTAAAAAAAAGAGTGTTATTAACCGTGATTAAAGTTTCTTAGATATACTTTTAACACACGTTAAAACTTCAATAATCCATCCATCTATCCATTCAATTTCAATACACGGATACTCGCAAGTGATTACTGGTTAGCAATTGTGACTGATGATTAGTGGTATCAATAATAGGTTCCATTTACAATGATGAGAAAAGAGAAATGACATGTTGAAACTTGAAATGCCACAATTGCTTTGAGGCTGGATATTACAAATACAAATTATAACCATTATTATGACAAAAAGAATATGTATAACAAGCAAAACGCTAATTCTATTATCATACATGAGTACTAGTCACAAGTCACAGGCCCTACGTGCGAGAAAACCATTTTTTCTGTCATTCATTGTCTGCTACAATGTTTGGTTCCTCACCGTGGCAAAGATACTCATCACACATGGATGCTGATCCCCAGTCCTTTCTCAGCCGCAGGATGTCTTCGGTGAAAGTGGAACCAGGGGCTCCAATGAACACGCTAGACATCGCACATATAGTCTTGTCCAACATAGCTTCCACCTTCACCATCAAAATATTCATAATGCACATCAGACCAAAGTTGTGGAGAGGAAGGAAAGAAAGAACCATGCAATTAGAAGTTTGCAATAGAAAATTTTATTATAAGCCACCGCATATTTTTTGGTGATTGCACTAAATTAACTGAAATTATGGCCAGGTATATTATACTTAAACCTCTATTCCCAAGCAGAAGCCAATATTACTGCAGGATAACTGATACCAACAAAGTTGAATACCATAGTGCCTAAAGTTCTTAAACTTTCATTTTTCTGAATGTAAATAAATGGTTGACAGCTTGAATGATAGAATGAGTAATTAGATTTCATCTACGATACTTCAAAGGTTGTCTTAGAACTTTGGATAATCTCAATATCTAGAGGTTCAAAAAAGGTGAGAATCTTTCCAGAAGCATGATCAGTTATATAGTCTTGTTAACAGTTTTATTAATTTATTTGAAACAAACCAGAAGACCAGACATGGAAGGTGTATTGAGATCAGTAACAATGAAACACTGTCATCTCACTCACCTGTGAATCTCCATCCATATTATGCCTGTACAACAGAGCATCCCATTTTTCTGCTGAATTTCGAACCGGACGTATTACAAGAGGAACAGGCCTGCCATTCAGCACAACTAGTGACCGAAGCAGACCAGTTTCACTTTCTGCTGCATCCGTAGAAAGATAAATGATAGGTGCATCCGCCCTCTCAACCACCCTCAAGATGCAATCTGCAGCTTGAGGAATGGGGTAAAAGCAACTTGGCTTCTTAGCATTACTGTAAACATGAAAATGGATCATTAGAGACAACATAAGGGTAGAAAAGGATGAACAAAATAGAATTGCAGAAACACACATGTTTTTGGCAGTCATGAAAATTGCATGCAATTAGCAACTAACTTGTCAGAAAACAAGTAAATCACACAGGCAATGTTTAAAGCTTACATAATACTATATAAATATCATACTCAAGTCATACAATTTGAGAAAATGGTCTATGCACTATACATTGACTATGTAAACTGTAAAGAGATTTCACAGTATCATCCAATTACAAATCGTCATGTATGGTAATCTAGTTGAATTCTATGGTAACTACCTTAATAGTCATACTTATTATGATCTCTAATTGGTTGGTAGTTATCAGAGATTATACAAAAAGGAAATGAAAGAAAGGGCTATACCAGAATTTCAAAAACCCGTGTCTTCGAAAATGCAATGCAATGAAGTTCCTTCCCAGGAAAGTCTGAATAAACCGCTGAGCAGTGAGCAAAATAAGCCGATTAGGTTCAATGAGAGTCTTGCATTTGTGAGCAATTGGCCCACCCGGTTGCATCACCCATTCTCGTTCAACTTCAGCATAGAACACATCTCCAATAGCCATAACATCATCATCAAAGTTAAACTTCCCCAGCACATCCTGCACCGTCTTCTTCTTCGGATTCCGGGTATCCTCATCCCACACAACCTCTGGCTTACTCATCGTCAAACCCAACGCAGAGCCCAGCTTCTTCAACCGTTCATCATCCAAGTAACAAGGCTGAGGCTGCGAAAAGTAACACAAGAACTTATCAATGTGCAAATGCCCCTTCTTCAAATTCGAAAACTCATCATACGAAACCACCACTTTCTTCCCCAAGCACTTGTTAATGTAATTAATGTCCACAACTCTATCGTACTGGTAATCCACCTTGGAGCTAGGAATCACCAAAACCCTATTTAGCAACGCAGCGAAGAACATGTGTTTCTCCAAACAAATCAAATGGTTTGACATTTGCCCCGAAACGCATATGGCGAGTAAGAATTTACCATCCTTAGGGTTCCACTCGATGGTTTTCCTCTGCGACAGATTCTGATCCACCGTTCTACACCTGTCGTAAACGACGCCGTTTAGAGTAGCGTTTAAATCGAGTTCAGGTTCGTTTAAGTTGTTCCCTGTGGAATGTGGATTTAAGAGAATCTGCTGAATCTCGCGGTTGAGGGAAATCTGCTTGAACAGAGAGGATTTGAGATCCTCTAATAGGTTTGGATCCGAAGCGTTGGTTAGGAGTGTGTGGTTCCACGCGGTTAAGAGCGCTTGCTGCTGTTGATTTAAGAGGTCAATGGCGCGCAATTCGGATTCCTTCATTCGATCGGAGAGGGAATCAAACTTGATGGAAGGGGTGGAGAAGAGGCGGTGGAAATCGGCGACGGAGAAGAAGAGGATGAGGAAGAGGAGAACAACGATTATGATAATGTGCTTCTTCTGGAGCTTGAAATTCACGCCGCGGAAGCGCGAGGTGAAATCTTCGACGCGGAATGCCGCGATGGCGGGAGGGGTCGGCGGCTTGCGGTGATTGTTGTCGACGAGGTTGCGGTGGTCGTCTTCCTCGTCGGAGGAGGAATCCATTTGAAGTGGTTTGTGGTTGGCCACGGCGGCGACTGAGTTAGGGAGGGATCAATCTGAGTGAGTGACTCGTTTAGGGGGTGTCTGTCGGTTGAGCGTGGCGCGTGAGTCGCAGTGAGCAAATCAGCGATGACGATAAACCATGAAACATGTGACTATTATGTGAGTGTGCGGAGGAGATGCCAACAGAGGAAGCAAAATGAGTCGGTAGTTGAAAATGATTGCTTGCTGGAACACTGCTGTGGGCCCCACTGGACATTTTAACTACTATTGGCTGTTGGATCGGCCCAATAAAAGAAAATGGACTTATGTTGTAGGACAACACTACACTTACAAGTTACAGCACATTACCTGCGTCTATTCCCAGAGCAACTATTTGATATTTTTTGCACTTGACGTTAATTTTTCCTTACAAAATTCTGACAACCTTTTTTCTGCTCTAGTATCCTAGAGCAAAGTGTGCGAGTACGATGCTTACAAAAAAAAAAATACTACATAGCATAAACATATGTTTTTATATCATTTTATCTGCATCAACTAATTTTATGTTAATTAACTAGTTTATCAACAAAGAGAAAAAAGGTTCCGATTTCCTTGCTATGATTATGATTGTTGCTATTCATAGGGTCCCTCCCGTGTTACTTATCATTCATTTCCCTTCACAACTATTTTATAACGTTGGGATATCACTTGTACCTTTAAACTCTAAAGTAACAGAACGACACTTTCAGATTTCCAACCAAACGCTCCAAAAAAGAAGCCTCCAGTAGAAAACAGTGTTACATCAAGAGGGAATGAATTAAATATTCAGTAGAAAATACAATGTGAAAGGTGGATTAAGCTTCCAATTAAGTTCCAGAGAGTTTTATTGAATCCGTTATCATTAGAAACTCGTCCAAATTTTTGGTCAATTATTAGGAAGTGTGGCCATGAGTCATGCCGTGCGTGATCCACTAACTACGTAGAAAATTATTAGAGAGGAGATTAATGATATCAGAGAGTCAATTAGATTTCACCACAAGTATGATAATAAAATCATTAATAGATCATGTTTCAACATCCTATAAAGCTACATGACTTCTTCTATTACCATAAAATTAAAAATTATATACCGGCAGTGGTGACTTCACGGCAACAATGTTAATACGAAATCAAATTTTGATATCAACGTCCCAGAATAAATTTGAAAAGGGGAAGTTTTGAATTTTTTTCATGGATTATAAAATTCGGTTATTACTTGATTCGGAAGTCAATGTTAATTTATTTATTTTTCTTCCACTCTTCTTAATCAGAAGGTTAATAGTTAGTTAAATTCTCAAACAAGAAATGATTGCATTAAAATCTTGCAAGACTTGCTAAGTTATACTCCATGTAAAGTTACCAATTAACCAATTGTGTACACTAAGAATTAATCATCTTTTTTGGGGGGTTAAAAAAACAACACTTAGAAATCGTAATTGAGGGAAATAATATTACTATCATTTAAAAAGAGGGAAAATACTTTTTTTTTTTATGATTTACTTATTTTTAGTAATATGTTATTTAATTAGAAGGAATAAAAAGAGAAATAGAGCAGGTAATTTCAGTTAAATGAAATATAGAACGTGTAATTTCAATCTTATAGAATGCTGGAATGAATCTTATACGTTTCAATTAGGAAAAATTCAAAGTGATGTGTATGTACTATAAGCAAAAACAAGTCAACTGTTGGAATGGAATGGGTTTGTGAAACCTATCACTTACTTCCAAGGCTGCACCAAAATCAAATTATCCTATTTTTGCAAACTTTTCGATCCTAGTGTTAATATAGGACTTGGAAGAAATGAAATAATATGAAGAATTTCCAATGGTAATTTGTGAGAGTCATTTTATGTTTCCAAGTTCTTGTTAGGAGTTTTCACTTGGCTTGGCATCCCTTCTTCTAAATTACCTCAGTCTCTTCTCCATTGACTCACTCATAACAACTTTGGTAATTGTTTCTTCTAGTGCAAGCTGCATAGCAATATTGTAGAAGGCTAGAAGCCAAATGGAAGTTGTTGTGTGTTTTGACTTTTTTAAGTACTTTTCTATTCTTTCAAACAAAGCACGTTCTCTGAAGAAAAAAATCAAATCATGACATCAAATCTTTAAAATATAAATGGCATAAATTCACTTAAATTTATTTATTTTTATCTAAATCACGAGGTATCCTCTATGTAAACAATTTTACTGGAACTGGATATGACTACTGTACTTGAAACGATTTGGCATCAGATGATCCACAAACTCTATAATAAATATTGTACAACATTTGAAAGTAACCCAAGAAACCTCCGTCTATTCCCTGCATAAATAAGAAAAGAAGATAACAATGACTCATTACACAAATCCCATGTTTTTTGTCACAAATGATGCAATAGCATAGGCCAAACCACCAAGTTGGAATATTCAATTTTTTAAACCAGCTGGGGCCTATAAGGTTACTTGACATATCATATAAAGGAATTAAGTGGCCAATTTAAATCCAAGCTATTCCCTTGTGGTTGGTTTTCTCTGAACTCAATCAGAAAGAACAATCATCATCATGACTTTCATTCTCACCTTCTTCTTCACAGCCATTGCTTTTGTGGCTCAATCATTTCACAAGTACATGATCCTGAGTCTGCACAAACTATACAAGCATTATGGATATGCTGCTGCTGAAGTGAAGAACAATGAGGAGCATGAAAGTGATTATTATTGTTCAGTGTGTCTAAGCCAAATTTGTAAAGGGGAAAAGGCAAGGTCTCTTCCAGTGTGCAACCACAGATACCATGCTGATTGTATTGGTGCTTGGTTGAAGAATCACACCACATGCCCTCTTTGTAGGAACAAAATCACTGACCATATTCCCCAAAAACATAAACAGGTGAAGAACTTAGGAGAATCTTTGTTCAATCTCATTCAGAGTTTCTCTGATCTATTGGTAGCTATTCTCTACATGATGCTTCCATCTACCATCACTGAGAGTTTCCCTTTGGTTCATTGATACCTCTATCTCATTCTGTTCACATATACTATTAATTTATACCATTTATGCAATTGCTGATATTTTGAGTTCTTGCTTGTTTGGCCCTGGGAATTATGTAATTGTGCCAAATTGCGATTGATTCGTTCAATACAGATTTTGATTAGTATCAGAAGTTTGTTACACTTGTAGATACAGATCAGAATTGGAATTTCCAAACACATGATTATTTTGGGAAATGTTAGATGCAATTGTTGTTTCTGCTTTTTTAGAAATTTATCTGTTATAACTCTATTGGGAGTACCCTCACATCACATCATTCTACACGGCAAGAAGTCATTTTCGTGCTCATAGGCATTGTTGTTGGTTTATCATTGTCCTCTGTAAACTACCTTGAAAATTTTGTGGTTGTGGAACTGTAAGTAATTCAGAAGCTTTATCATTAACTGTCGAAGACCAAGTTTACGGAGCAATTAGAAAAAAAAAAAAAAAAAGGGACATTTCAATTTGAGTAAAATTTAGTCTTCGCCTCAAAATGAAATGGAAAAAAAAAAAAGAGATTTCAGAAAGCCTTTGGAAGCACGTTCACGCTCACGTTCAATCCTGTTGCAAGCAATGCATTGGGAGTCATAAACAATTTTAGATAACTTTTGCATTGTAACCAAAATTGCTTTGGATAGAAAATACGATATGTATTGTATGTAGGGTTCTTCTTATTGGTATAGTACCATTGAGGTGTTTCCAACCTCAAAGTCAATATGCCAAGTGTGTTTTTGGTACACAATTTCGTCCAATATACATCCAGATGACAAATCAGATTATCCTTATTCATTCACTTCAGTTTTATTATTTTATTTATAGCAAAAACTTTGAAAGCACGAGAAAAGTAAGTAGCAAATTTCAAATTGAATACCACGTAGCAGATGCTAGATAGATCTTATATGTGTGGAAAAGCTATTATGAGTTTTTTTTTTAGTTTATCTTATTATATAAGCATTTGAATTGAAAATAACGTGTTTGGATAAGATTGAATTTGGATAAATTAATAAATTAAATTTTACATATGATTTTTTATTTTTTTTTTTAGTTTTAGCTGCTAGCCCCCTTACATAAGAAAAAAAATTAATGTCAATATTGAATAGTTTTACTTGATGGGCCTTGTCTTTTCCGGTCCGTTTTTTTATCCCAAACTAAAAAAAAAACAGGACAGGCTCTTAGGTGGGCCATGAAGCTGTCACAGCAGGACATGTGTATGCTCTCAGCTGAATCTGAAAGCATTTTGCTTATTGCTTAATTCCAACTGTTCCAGCAATGGAGTTCGAAGAAGACAAATAGTATAAACTATTTTCAGGAAGACAATTGGAAGCAGCTTGCTACTATACTTCAAGAAAAAAAACACTCTTAATTTTATCAAGAGAAATGACAATCAAATTTTAATTAAATTATCTATTCAAATGCTTGTTGTATTGGAACTATTCATGATTTTACCTACAATAATGTGTTATTCTTGATTTGACATGTTTTTTTAGGGAATAATTTATTTATTAAAAAAATTAAACTTTTTTTTAATATATTTTATTTTTAATAAATAAGGAAATTTAAAAGAACTCTGCAATTAGTGCACAAGATACTGACATGTGGGGAACAAGTAAGTTAACATTTAACAACTTCAATTTTTGAGTGACCCCGTCTTCAATCTAAAAAATACAAATTTCAGAAAAATGAAAACAAAAGCTTAACGCCTCATTGAAAAAGTTTGAAATTATACCATCAATTGTCATAATGAGGAAGAATAATCATTTTGTCTAAATTTATTATTTTTACTCTTTTATTGTTTCAGCCAATTCAAGCCCCAAATCATGGCCCCAAAACGCGTTTAATATATGGCTATAATTGCTAGTATAATGGTACCCATCTCCCATGTCTCACTCCATAAATAAACAAATTTAAAAGATCAAACATAAAGTTTGATCATTTGATGTCTTTACATGACATGTATTTGTGATAATTAATTTATAGGAACACTGTTTACTTAGATAAAATATTTAAATTAGATATCCAGATAGTTGCAATCGTAATTTAAATGATATTAAAATTGATCTATAAAGAGGGATTTGAATGACTTTTTAATCAACCATTTTTGGGAGATTTTTCATCACATATTGTTAGAATGATAATTTTTTTTTATAGGCATTGTTAGAATGATAATGTGCTAAATCATAATCCATATTCCATGCATGCATGTGGTAATAATTTTTTATTCGATTCATTTTTCTTTCTGATCTCTACCACGTCCCTGAGTAAATTGTTATTTTCACATAATGACGAATCGGTGATAATTAACAAAGACAACAATTCAATATCAATAATCCAATTTGCAGCTGAATCCTTCTTTGGTTATTGCTAATAATTAATTAACAGGAAGAGGAGATCTTCTTTCATTATATTGTCTGCAAACATTTCCCCCCAATGCATATTTTGCTTAATTATGGATTCGATATATGTTTCACAAGAACTAAGTTTAGCTTATTTAAAAAAAAAAAATGTAAAAAAAAGAAACTTATTTTTTAAAATTTAAGATTCAAGTTAAACTTATTTATAAAGTAAGCCAGCAATGCCCCCCTATTGCAAGATTAACTAGTTAATAGAGTTTTTTTTAATTTTAATTTGACTTATTTAATAGGAACTTCTTTAAAAGAAAGAATGTGCCTTTGAAATCATCATTATTAATAAAATAATAAACAGTAATCATAAAGAGTAATTTATATAATTGCCTTGACGAAGAATTAAGGTCAAATCCAAAATTTTGTACATAAACTAAAATACCCACAGATACAGTTCCTCTCTAATGAAAGTTCAAATTTCATAGTCACGTTGATTTTCTAGACAGCTTTTACATGAAAAAGACGGTATGATTGCAAATGCAAGGTGAAGGGTAAATAATGGAAAATGATGAAATTGAAAGATAAAAGATTGACACAAAAACATTGAAAGAACAAGGAAGAGAGATGAAAATTAGGGGAAAAGAGGAGAGGGATTTCTCACTTTCTCTTCTATATTTTACTAATAGTGTCATGTCAATGGATCTTATGTTTTAATCGAGTTATGTTTAGTTTTTTAATTTAAAATATTATTTAATCAACATGTGTAGATGTTTAATATGATACTTTTTTTTTTAGGGATCTTTAATATGATACTACTACTACTACAATTAGTTTTTGTTATATTATATAGCACTTTTATAGAAAAGTATTTTTAAAATGTTTTTATTTAAAATTCTTCTATATAATATAAACTGTATTTTGAAATTACATTCAACTTTGACATTATTTTATAGTAGTAGAAATTATTTAAATAAATTTATTCTAGGAAAAAAATCTCGTACTAAATTCATTCCCGCACTGTACGACAACAGTCATAAGTTCGTAGTTTAAAGTTTGTAGGCGAAGGTCTTCTGAATTTGATATGTTTTTATTTATTTATTAGAACGTAGTGAATAGTTATAGTTAATATTACAACGTTAATGGTAATGGTTAATACTATCCAAAATTAAGGTCAACTTCGAAAGCTTTTTAGTTTAAGGGTCAATAAATTAGGTAAAACGTTGCTTAAATTCTACATGCACAGCATTCCAGAGAATGGAATAACAACAACTTGCGAGTAATACAAAATATTCTGCATTTGCAAGCTACTTGTAGATAAAATCCAGAGTATTAGTTGATTCGTATTTCATTTTCGAACAAAATTATATATAGCTTTATAAATAATGTTTAATTTGAGTTTAGTCATGAATATCTCTAATTAGTATTTCATTAACCAAAATTAAAATAACGATTAGTACTAAATAAAATACTACGTATTGATTATAATTTAAAAACCAAAAAGCAATATCATGAATCAATACTTGGTCCTCTGTTTTTTCTTTTTGCCCATTTGATACGTTAAGCGATATGAATCCGAGTCTTGAGTGGGTAATTACTAAATTCAATAGACGGGTCAAAGGGGAAAGCGAAGGAATCTCTATATATAATTTCCAAGTAATTAATTAATTAATTAAAAAGGTAACGCGACGTCGCTAATAATCCATTTTTTCAACACAAAGAAAGATCCTAGGACTTGTCTAGGAGCAGTTGAATCAAACCACAATTCAGTTCATCCTTATTTTTCTCACTTTAATTGAATTGAATCAAACAAACAAATAATAGTAAGTAATAAATACATTTCAATTTTAATTTTGTCACCAATTGAGTGGATCATTGACTCTTGACTCACCTTCTTCCCTCCTTTGTTCCAAAGTCCAAGTCTTGTATTGAAGCCCAACGTGGAGGCTAGTCCCTCTTCTTCTTAATCTTGTTCCCTTCATCTTTCTCTTCACAACCCAATCTTTCAACTTTATCTTCTCTCTTCTCTTCTCTTCACACTCAAAAACAAAAACTCTGACTTCTGGGGTGTGTTTAAATCTGCACCTGAAACAGAAAGTCTCGTTTTTTAAGCATGAGTGAAAGTGGCACCGCAATGGGTGAATCCTACACAATTGAGATCACAGGGAAGATCATGGTGGTGGCCATAATATTCCTCTTCATGGTGGTTGTCTTTGTTCTCGTGCTTCATCTCTATGCAAAATGGTTCTGGTGGAGCATGGAGGAGAACGCCGCACCTCAGCCCCTCCAGAGGCGCCGCCGCCGGAGGTTTGTCTTCGCCCCCGGCCAAGACCCGGTGGCCTATGAGAATGAGACTCACCAAGTTGGGCTTGAGCCCTCAGTTCTCAAGTCCTTGCCAGTGTTGTTGTTCAAACCTGAGGACTTCAAAGAAGGTTTGGAGTGTGCAGTTTGTCTCTCTGAGATTGCTGAAGGTGAAAAGTTAAGGCTTTTGCCCAAATGCAATCATGGGTTTCATGTGGATTGCATTGACATGTGGTTCCATTCACACACCACTTGTCCACTTTGTAGGAACCCTGTTGCTTCTCAATCCTCTAAAACTACTGAAGAGAATAATAGTGATCCATCATCATCATCACATGAAGAGAATTCAAGTTTGGAGCCTTCAAGTTTTCCCACAAATGTGTTGGTTTGGGGGAACCAGACACAAGTTAGTTCTTTTGGGGTTTCCTTGGAAGAAAAACAAGAAGAAGGTACTTCTCAGTCTCCGCAACTACCTAGTTCTTCATCACCTGCATCATCTTCTTCTTCAGAAAGTGGTAATGCTAATAATAGTAGGTGTCATGGAATGTTGGTGATTGATATTCCAAGTGAGTGCACTTCCCCCTCTTTGTCACCTTCTGGGAGTAGGTGTGCTGAAGATGAAGTGAAATCACCAATGGCTGCCACATTGAGGTCATTCAAGAGGCTTTTGAGCAGGGACAAAAAGTTAAGTCCTAGTTCTGTAGACGTGGAACAAGCACAGAGCTAGAAATTTGTTGATTGTTGATGGTATTCATTAATTGTTAGTTTTAGAAGAGTTCTCCTTCCTGAGAGATATAGCTCCCAAAGAGTCATTGTTATGCTACTTCCTTTCCAATACTTGTGCACATAATGGCTAAGGCTAAGGATGGTTGCTTTATAATGTCTTCTTATACAATCATTTTTTTTTCTTTTCTATTAATGTCTGTGCTTGAAGTTGAGGCACATTAAGCCAATCGTCCAAATTGTTTGCATTGTGTAAATAACATGTTTCTTTGTAGCGAAAGGGTAGTAGAATGACCAAGTTTCTTTTACACAAGATGAATTTTATAGTATTATTGTCTTAATTTTGATCTTTACTTGCAGTTAGCCTGATCTAATGCTAACCAGTATATCTTAAAATTATAAAATGGTGAATGAAATGACTGAGTTTGACTCGAAAGAGAAAATTTCTGCTCTGAGAAAACAGAGCAATGTGGTTATCTATTGAAAAGTGAAAACAGAGCAATTGCCGTATAGAGTATGTTTTTCTATTTCCAGATGTGATCAATGTGGAGAAAGCGATAAGTGGCAAGAGAAGCAGAGGCTTGCGCTGTTATTGGAATGATTATAAAATTTGAATAAAGCCTATCTTCTACTGTTAACACTGGCTAAGAGATGTAGATATGATGTTGATTGTGCTCCTAACTATGATTGGCATCTGATAAAATAAACATTAATCTATCTCTTAGTACCAAAAGGAGGCAAAAAGTATGATCAGGATTAGATAAAATGAACATTAATATATACCCTAGTACCAAAAGTAGGAAAAGAATAAAATATTGTATACTTCAATACCATTACGTGTTCATGATCTTATTAATCTCTACGTGACACAACCAAGTTTTTTTTTAAGTGGTAGGATCTTCATATTTCTTTCTTAAATATGTATTTGATTTTTATTAAAAAAAAATAATCACCAGTCATTTAGGATTTCACTATCAATATGGCAGATAAGCTAATGTTTAAGTTAGTAGTCCACTCTCCACGGTTTACTGTTTAGTTGGCCCCTTGCTCAAGCCATCCAAACCCGACAAACAAGTTTTCTTTGACAAAATATTCTTAGTTCGGTTGCCTAGATAGTGGCAAACACAAATCCAAAATTTTCTCAATTATGTTAACTTTTTCACGCATCCCAGGGCTAATGCTTTTTTTTACTTTTTTTGCAATGCTTTTCTACTTTTTTTTTTTTTTTTATATCTAACTTATTTTGAATTTTTTATCCCTTTAGACCATTTTGCATTCCCATCCCGATTTTTTGGCTCCTGGTTGCGATTCAATTAGTTCGTAGACCATTCTCATCACTAGTGTGGGAGGGTACTTTATCCAATCACACACAAGTCACAAGTCACAATCCCTTTGTGACTAGTTCATGGATTCACACACATCACTAGTTTATTAGTAGCTTGATTCTTGTGGGGGGAAAAGAACGACACTTGGGGTCTTAAAGATTGTATGTTTTTTACATTTTATTCTTTTCTTACAATATTTTTTTACTATTAATTTTATTTTATATCACATTATTATGAACAGATTTGTTTAAAATGAAATAAGTATTTATTGAATATATTTGTATATTATTCAATTTTTCCATACTTCTCCCTTTTCTCTTCTAGTTGTTGAATAGAATTTATCTTTTTATTTCACATGAAGCAGACAAGCCTTGAAAGCATAGAGTTTTGTAGCCTTTTGCACTCACCCAAAATATGCTTTTTGTCAAGGTCATTGTCTGATTTTGTGCTTTCACTTCGTTACCTAATGACTTAGACCTTAGCAGGTAAGAAATCCCTCTTCCACCTAAATGCTAGAATGGAATAGCTTCTTTGAAAAAGAAAATGTTTGGGAGGAGATAATGGAACATTGAGTAAGAATAGAACTCAAAAGGAAGAAAAGGATAGGAAAAAGCTGTTGGTCAAGAGAGTTTCTTCATATTTGGCAGGGTGATCTATGCGGAAATATTTTATTTATTTGTTTTGGTTTCCTGATTAAGCAAAGATAAAACTAACATCCAATATTCTATTGTTACTATGGAGGGCATTTTTGTTACTACTGCATTAGCAATATTCTATTGAGTTCAGCAATCTTGTAACAAACAATACGTATAAAGGTTTTAAAAATTGACACCAGAATGAGTTTTTAGAACAAGGAACAAAGATGACTTATTCTGAATTATGTTTGTCCTCTATCAAATCCAACAAGGCAAATATAACTCATTCAAAATATAAAAAAACATAATATTCTTTTTGTTCTCACAAAGAACTGTTCTATTACATTGTCCAGCAAAATTCTCTCAAAAACCAATACAAATTAGAAAGCCTTTCTCAGTTGTGTCACCACAATTTGCAACTATGCTAGTGATACACAAGTCAAGTGACCTTATAAAGAGGGCCATAGTTTTGTTCAGAAGGAGGGCTATTATTGTGTTGTTGGAGAGAGATATATGGTATCTCATTTTCCTCCCTCTTTGTGGGTTTGAAGAGACTCACAAGAGGTCCAGATGATGGATGCCAGTGTTTCTTATCAGAACTTCTTGAGGACCTATACATTGGACCAGAAGCATGAGCATGCCTTTTATCAGAACTCTTTGATTTAGAATTGTTGGTGGTTTTGTTCTCACTATGCTTGTTTTTCTTGTCAGCTTTCCACCATGAAGTCAGAGAACTTTTCCATGACTTCTTCCCTTTTTTCTCTTTGTCTGATCCTGTTTTGCCAGATTCTTCTGGATGCACTGATGATGAACTCTTTAGTTTTGCTTCATTTCCATGTTGCCTTGCTTCCTCCAAGAACTAGCCAACACCAAAAAAAGCCAAAACTTAACTTACAAGAATTGGAGAATGTTTGTTGAAATCTTTTCTTACATTATCACATGCTTTGATTGACATGAGAACTTTATTAACAAGTTCATAAAAGTGCAACATTTGTGTTAAAAAATTGAAAACCAACAATCAAGTACTTAATACCTGGCAAAAGTCTTGTTTCAGATCAAATCCATAGTCATCATAATGGCTTGCTTCTTCATATGCTGATTGTGATGGAGATTTCATCATTTTCAACAAAAACCATAAACTTGAGATGAACAAAATGAAAAAGGCAAAAGACTCCAAGAGAATATAAGAATGAGGTTCTCAAGGATTATCTAAATTGACTAGATAACTCTTCCTATGCAAAAGAGTGAAAAAAACCTTCAAATGGACAAAAATAGTAGCTTCTAACTTTTACATCATATTAGTTTCACATGGGGGAATTTACTAGCTTGGTTCACAAAAGGCAAAGTCCAACAACTCCTCATAAAAAAATATCAAAGTCACAGGGCCAGTTATGGAGGTGACAGTAACTGTGGTGGTTGAAATTGCATTGCAGTTTTAGGCTTATCATTCACATTTTTCTCAAAGAGAAAGAATTGGTGTAAAGTAGAAGGTGTATTAATATGGGAAGTGATTGTCTTATATAACATAGTACATGAAATCCAGACTCAGCACCAGACAAAATTGCTAGTGGTAGGCTAATAATGCCAATGAGAAAAGAAAATGGTGGGTGAAATCTACTGTGATCCTGTAAGTTAAAGTTTCACTTTCAAGGCAGAAGTGAAGGAAATACTAGTTAGTTTTTGATAGGGACCAAGTATCCAAATATCCAGACCCAAAAGTGGGTAAATATTGCTAATTATTATGACAACCATTTCTTTCCTCACCAGGGACCATGCTTAATCACTACATTATATTTTACTTTTAAAAGGCTCAAAATTTCGGTCAACATTCAGGATAATTTGAATTAAAAAATCACATTAATTTCTATATCTATTTTATATATTTTTTTCTTTTTAACATGTAGCCACTCTGGTGTAAAAATCTGAAAATACATTCAAAGAAAATATAACCATTTAAGTTAAAAAGAAATTAACCGCAAAGTACAGTACTATTCTACTTCCTTTTTGACATGTGGATCGGTGATGCAATGATGCAGAGCTGCGTCAATTATGCCGCATGTTTCGGAAGGTACACACACCCATGCATGCCCCAGGCCCCAACGCCTTTTTCTTAATTAATGCTACTCAAGTCCTGAATTTTTAGGTTTTTTTTATTGGAAGAAATGTTTCAAATATATATTATTTTACAACATTAACAAAATGCATTTTCTAAAAATTAAATGAATTTATAAATATAATAATTTTTTAATAAGATTAATTTAAGAAAAAACAATAATATAAATATTAATATAATTAATAATTTCTTAAGGTGTACATATTATCATATTCTATTAGTTTGAGGCATTAAAAAAAATTAAGATTCTAACTAGACCATTTTGCAAATTCTTGTTCCAATAGAAAATTAAACCAGATTCGTAACCCTTTCAAATAAATCCATGCAAATGATATATGTGGAATATTCATGACAAGTATTATTGTAGCAAAAAAAAATGATAAAAAAAATAAAGATTTTAATTTATTATAATTTTCATCTTCTGAAGAAAAAAATGTTTCTTAAATTTGGTGAAAATCAGAAATGAGAAAGTAGGCATATTCCATTTTGAACTTTTCACCCTTTATATAGTCTTTATACACATTGCCTTTAAAGGGATAATTTTTTTTACTGCGAATTACGTTTATGGTTTTAATTGGATATATAAATATAATTTATCCATTCTAAAAAGCATAATGTACCCAAGCACGCAGCGTGTGCAGGGTGAGCAACACTACAAGTCAAACCTCAAAAAACATTTTAGAAGAAAATCACAAGTATCAAGCATGTAACTTCTTAACATTCATCACCAAGAAGCTGGCAACATAGACACAAAGGAGTAAATTCAGCCCATAGTAAACGCAGCCTCCATGCCCATCATTTCCCTATACAAATTCTGCTAGACATGACAACCTAAGCAGAACATATAGTACCAGTTCCAGGAGAACACTCTGTGGATCCTTATACCCTCCTCCTATAAAGATTTCTTTGCCTATCATATCATCACAGCTGAAGCAGAGGTAACGCCATTACAACCCCAAAGATGGAGAAGAGTAATAGCATCATCCACGTTGGAAATGGTTTTCTGTTTTTCTTCATTTCCTTCAATCCATCTACTCTTCTCATATCTTCTCCATTGGATGATTCTAATTTCTTTTCCAAAACTGGCCTTGAACTCTTGTCAGAAGACGTATCTGATGAGGTCCTCTCTGGAGCAACCTGCTCAGAAAGCTGTTGCTGGTTGTATTTCTCCACATACTCGGGGAACATCTTCCTGAATGTTGCACTGCATGGAAGAAAATTATCAAAACAGGAATTAGTTGTCAAACACAAATTACAGAGACCTTGCTTACTTCCATTAGCTGGTGCGATATACTTACTTCTTACAGTTGAAAGAAAGGGAAGATTTTGCTAGACGCTGCTTCTCAATGGTGGTGGTGTTTACACTGCCAGTGGTTGGACTGTTGTCCATCTGCAAAACAGAAGTCTGTCAGATATCAAAAACCCACACAGAAAACTCAGACAATCTTCAGAGCAAAGAACAGCCACAGGAAATGGAAGAAACTGGAGTTTAATTAGAAAATATGAGGAAACTACAACATACCATGAATGAAAGAAGCCCTGTTAATATGCTGCATTCATAGATTGAAAATATCAGTATAAAGCTATAAAGTAACAATAATTCACATCTACTGTTATTCATAGATATCAATTCCTCGTGCAAAAGCATATATAAACACAATTCAAAAGTCAAAGGATAAAAGAGAAAACAAAACATAGTAAAGCATATAAAGGAACTTCATAACTAGAACGTTCTAACCTTGATACTGACCACATGGGATTCCAACTTTCTGGATGAACTGCAAAACAGCAAAAACAAAAAATCCGGCAGAAATATCAGATCAAAATATGGGTTACTCATGATACTAATGGTTTTGTAACAGATAAAAGAACTTACAGTCACTCATAGACAAACAGATCTTTTTCTGGGTCATGAACCGCCCATTAGGTGTAGTCATGCTACATTATAGAAAGTAAATTTTGTCAAAATTACAATGAAACATATAAAACAGAATGAACAAGCATACTACAGCAAGATGGATCACCTGATTCCAGGAGGTTTATATGGATATTCAGGAGGAAATTTGATTTTTCCATAGTAGTAACCACCTAAAATGGGACCAAAAGAATATAAATTGAGATAGGATTGCTTAAATTGGGACATTTCAAAATAACAAAAAGCACATGGGGTCTGAAAAAGGTGTCAATATGCATTATGCAATAATCACAATTTGCTAAACCTGCAAAAGGTGTTCCTTCACTTCCCTCCAACACATAATCTGAGACATTAACATAGAATAAGGTCAGTATTAAGTATCAACCACTCCATAACAAACAGCTTAAAATAAAATTGCTGACATAAGGTTACAATATTTTCCTTTCTTGCTGGCAAAATAATGATATTAAGGAGGGTGAGCCTTGAAGTTTGGGTAGGGTTGCTACCTTGTGATCTGTTGGTTACAGGTTCTACGACATTAATTTTGGTCCTGTTTGGATAAGTTTCTCTATAAGCAGAGACACTTACATAAGAATTTATGAGAGAAGCTTATGTAATTGCATGTGCTTACTGCTTATAGAGGAACTTATCCAAAGTCCAAACAGGGCCAAACACATATGGTATATCAAAGGTTCAACATAATCTTTTTCTTCTTTCTGAACATTAGAGCTTAACATAAAATTAACATAAGAAATGTAACATTGTGAAACAAACTTACGCCACTCGAGAATATCACTCGGTGAAGGACGAGCCACAACATGAGAAACTGGCTCCTGCAAATACATTTTTAAAATTAAGCATTATCCAGTTGACATTGACATATTATTTAAATAACATCATTTATAGAAAAAAAGGAAATGATATGTCAATGATTGATACAGACCCAAACAATCCGTGGCCATTGTAAATTATGCATTGCAGACTAATCAATCATGCAAAAATTAATCAGAAACCACAGGCACTATAAAGGGTAAAATGCAAAATATAGAGGATGGTGTGTTCCCTGTCTCTGAAGCTCAAAATGTTTTACCAGCCACAGCATCAAATTATAAATTTGAGAAATATGCACAAATACACAGAAAAAGGCGAGAGAAAGAAAATAAGCAGTGAGATAACAGAAGAAACATAACTATATAGCTGTACCAACAGAATAAGTAAGCATACATACTGTGTACAAAAATAAATAGTGAAGCACAATTTTTAGAGAGACAAAAGATGCTTTACTGTACATACTTTACAAAGGGCTCTATATTCCTTCTGAAGGCGCTTAATGCATGATTTCTCCGCCATCCAACAAATTTAGCACAGTATGTATTTTATACTCAAATGCAATTTTTGTTTCCTGCCAAAAACTGATCAAGAACATAAACATCAATAAATTGAATATAATAAAGTCACAATAAGAGCCTCTGTAAAATAGAAGAGGCAGCAGTTTAAAAAAAACAACCACACAAAACAAAAAGATGTAGATTCTATGTAAAATATAAAAGGTGATGGAGATACACATTCACTCGTGCATAAACACAACAAAAGTGCACAAACTGACAAAAATACAATCACTGTAAACTGTCATCATTCTATTTTTAAGATCAAACCATTATTTGGTGCAGTTGGAGGAATTATCACAAAACTATTCACAAATGACAAATGCCATGGCATGAGAATAGTGGCTAGGCCAATAATTTAACTCTCTTTTTATAACTGAATTCAATATCATAATTGGCTGGCCTGGCCCATTTGTAAACCGATTCATCATTTTGACTAAACTTCTCTGTTAGGATCCAATATTTGGCAACATGGTTGAGTTGGAATCAATGGGTAAACTTAAACACAACAACAGCACCAACCCAGGCAAAGGCACACGTAGCAGCATGAATATCATTGTTTTATCTGATATTAAAGCTGGTGAAATTTGCTTATATAAAAAAAATGGTGAAATTTGACATGAAAACTAACTCTCCAAAATGTTATAGGACCCCCAACCAGGAATTACAAACACCATATAAGAGCCAAAACACAAACATCAACAACCTTAAAAGGTTTGAATTATGACAATTCACAAGCCTACACCTACAAAGACATAATAACATCTATGAAATCCGCTCAGCAGCAATTAGTTCTTGAATTTTAAGGAATGATTTTAGAATTATACTGCCACCAGTTTCCCATGAATCTGTTCTTAGAAGCGGACTACTCCTGTAAATTCCGCAAAACCACTAGGTTTGTATGCATCAATAACCGACAAACAACAGCAAACCCAATTCATTAATTCCTCAAATCATACCTCTCAGTGGACAAATTCTTATTGCACAAACCCTGCTCACTCTAAACAAACAAATCTTGCTCCTAATCACTATCAAAACAAGTCCAACCCTAAATTACAACATCTCCCACGAATTCCCCCTGTCAATATTATGCCCCTTCTTCGATTCTACAAGCTAAACGCCCTGTCACTGAAGTAATTCCACCCACACACACCCTGATCCACACAACCCTAAATTGATTCTAGGGGCGCAGCGCTTCCCATTGTTTCCACAACGAATTCTAAAATCCATAATGACCCATAAATCAAAATAAAAAATGAAAATGGAAAACAGCACAATCAAATGATAAAGATCAGGCCTAGATCAAACCCCACCGTCAAAATATAAATAAACAAACAGATAAAAAAAATTACATAAGAAATTGAAATTGGAATCTGCAACAAAGTCAATCTGCAAATGAAACAACGGAGAAACAAAAATCTCGATTTGATTAATTCGTTTTAGTCGGCATCGAGAGAAAGAGACATAGGAATTGACCTGAGATCCAAATTCTCCTAGTCCCAATTCGACGCAGATGAAGGATTGGTTGCGAGATCGCCGTTTAATTTTTTTTTTTTTCCCCCCTTTCGGTTACAAAGACAGAGAAGCGAAGGGAAAAAGAGTTCCAATACGACGGCGTTTGAGAGCAGAGTCTTAGAGAGAGAACACGTAAAGCTGCGTTGTTTCCATTGTCTATGTGCTGGATCGAAGTGTTATACACCACCACCATTCACAACCACTTTCTCAATCACATTTTCAGAGTGAAACTTCCTGTGCATTGACTATTTTAGCCCCTCGTTTTCATGCTCACGTCAGTGACACGCGCGAGTGTATTTGTGTAATTCGACTTTTCATGGAATTCTCTTAAACCGTAGATTTTTGGTACTAGGTAGGATTTGACTTTGGCTTAGATTTTATTTTTTTTGGGTGGACCGTGAACGGCTAAGATCACTTTTTTCGAAAATGCAATCCAAATAAAGTTGGAAAACGACGCATGAGAAAGATGTAGAACCAAAATAATTACAAGTATGAATGTATGATAGCCCATATAATGCAATAAAGGATATAAAGAAAAATAATTTATATTAGTATGATGTTTGTAACGTAAAATAATTCATATATTGTTACTTAATAAATTATTATACTTAATATGGTAGAATGCTTTTTAACCAACAAAAAAACTGATAAAAAAAGATAAAACTGATGAATTAAAAAAAAAAAACTAACAAAAATAAGTTGTTTTTTACTCTTCTTTAACTTATTCTAAAATATCCTTTAAAAAAATTATTCTAAAATATAAACTAAATTTAGTTGGATCTGGTTAGTGTTTTGAAAACAAAGTACAAAATCTACGTAAAGAAAATCGACAAAACAATAAAAAGAGATTGACATAAAAATCATAGGCATGTGAGAAAAAAAATAGAGAACAACTTCCCTATTACAATATCAATGGAAAATTAGATAGCAATAAACAAATAACCTTAATAATGTATTAAAATTCAAAATTTATAACTTAAATAAAAAATTTAATAATTGAGATTTTCGTTAATTTTATCTAATAAAATCACTGTTTTATTAAATGATTCTTTATTTCTACCTAATTCCTACTCTCCACACCAAATTTTGGCAACTTCTTGCAGGAAAAAAAGTGAGAGAGATACACAATATTGATAACGATATAATCTACCACTACGCATCAAGTAGGAGTATTTCAGGTTTCAACCAGAATTTCTGATGCCGTCCACCACTAAATTAACACCAACTCACCTAACAAAATGTTCTTTTCTTTTTTTGAAAATGGTGTGCATATAATGATATAAATAATTTCATAATTGGTTTAACAATTGCTACTGATGATTTATCAATGTATAAACCAGTTTTCTAATGTTTTGATGAGAAAGTTTCTACTTGTCACAATAGAAATCTATTGTGGAGTTTTCATGTCAAATAGGAAAGAAATAGACACGAAGACTGTACTATAAATGTAAATTTGTGGAAGGCTATGAAGGGCCTTGTGAATTATTTCTGCGTTATGTGATAGTGACAATACATTTATGATATACTATCCCATAACTGTTAACACCCTTGATGTTTCAAAGTAGTAGCATGAGTCAGATATTTTAATTGAAGAGTATATCAATGACATAGTGAACTTCATAACAAGTTCTAGAATATGATCCAACTATGAACAACCAACAAAACTTTGACTAGTTCTTGAGTCACCCTTGTGAAAACAAGCACTTTAATCTAAATAACATATGGAAAGAGTACAGATTAAAATTGAAATTCTAATTTGATTCAGACAATTAAGCAACAAGAATCTAAACCAATTGCTATCAGACGTATGCACCAGAAAACATGTCGTTGTGATATATCCTATATTGGGTGTTTTCAGTTTTCATGGTGTGGTCACTAGGCAAAGAAAAAAAAGAAAGAAACTTTAGTCATGCATCTTTCTGTCTGCTTAAATTGAACAAATTGGGTGGCAACAGCTACAAAAGCTACTAGTATTTTCCTTAGAAAAACCAAACCTAAGAGAAAAGTAGAAGCATGCTTCTGATGCAAGCTTTATTATATGCTTAAATGTCATCTCAATAATTGCAGCACCCCCACAACTTCTGTTGCACCTTTTTGGCGTGATGCAAGTCATGTTTTTTTTCACTGAACGTGTGTCAAGCTTGCCCCAAAAAGGAAGGAACCAGGTATGAACATCCAAGATTCACTTTAGCTGTTGCCTAACTTTAATAATGTCATGTTTGGTTCAATCCTATCGGTTTCCATCACTGATATGATCACCACCCTTCAAGGAAGTTTGAATTAATAAAAGTTTAAATGAGTTGAATTTCAGTAACTCACCACAACTAGAACATATGTGATTGTTGACTATACTCCAAAGAAATTAAAATCTCATTAGTGTGTTTAGTTTTGTGATGGGAAAAAGAAAATCAATTATTTTTTCAAGTTAAAAGGTTATTCATACTCTTTACAGTAAAAAATGATTTTTGTGGTGGCATGAGGAATCAAACATACAATAAATAGTTCTGTAAATAATACGCATTAACATCACGTGGCTGATCACATGACCTCTCTGAACTTTCTGTACCATTTTTTCTGTATTTCACCAAATCCCAAGGCTAAGACAGTACAACAGGCAACAGTCATGGCACGTGATCCCAATGGCATCAAATCACAAATTTTAGATTTTTACCATTTCACTCTCAGATTGTACTGAAAAAGAAGAATAAATGATTCACTTGACCCTCATTGGCTACAGAGGCACTACACACTACACAGGATCCTTCATTAGTTCATTAATTCACTGCAATGAAGAAGGGCTGGTCCTTGGTACTGGCAGCTCTTGCTTTCACTTTCACACTGTTGCTGCTGATGTCATCAACTGAGGCCAAAACTGAGGTTCGGTCTTTGCCACTCAGAGTGAGGTCATCTTCTCATGAAGCTCTGAAAGATTTGCGGGGTCATAGAAAAGATCCTTCAAAGCAGCTGGATTCATGTTTCCGAGCAATACCCCCAAGCAATTCAAATCCCACCCAAAATAAGTAAACTCATAGTCTCAATGTGTGTTTGAGTACCAGAAGCCGTGATTGGTTGGATTTAACTGGTTTTCAAACACATTTTCATACTGTTTGGCACTACATTCAATAACTGTATCTCAAAACTAGTACTCTACTTTGTTTTAGTTTTAGTGTTTTTCATTGTAATTGCCCACTTCTAAATTATATGTACTGCAGTTTACTTAGTGTTTTACAATTTTGCTTGTTCAATTATTATCTGATACAGTGAGTGATGTACTTATTAAATCTATTCTATTTTCTATCGTGAGAGCTTGATAGATAGGATCACAAGATAAGCATTAACAATTCTTTTCTATTTCATTCTATTCTTGTGAATTGACAACATAGTTTTCGTTCTTGGGTTTGTGTTTTTGGAGTTGAAAACCAACTCATTTTTAGCTCATCCAAAGTAGGCCCAAAATTGATACTTCAATCTTGGGAATTCCAATTAGATTATATAAGGATGTTAGCTGTCACATAACCAAGTTTAGGACTATTTTTAGTAGCATCATACAATTAATTATGCAGCATAGCATTATGCAGAATTTATATGCTGCGCTTTATTTGCTTTTCAAAAACAAGACAAGGAAGGAGTAGTTTCTTTCTTGGAATTGAGGACACTTGGGGATGAAATGTGTCTTATGCATTTAGCCTTATTTGTCAGCAAGCTGTCATGAGCTACTTTCCACAACAAAATTTGACTCTTTTAAGACCCTTCTATTGCTATATGGCACCATAAATATTTGCTCTTGGTCCAAAATTTTGTTTGCGAATGCGCGTTCATAGGCAAATAAATGTTACTGTAAAATTTTCATCATTATGGGTTTTAACTTTCAAGGCTATGATGTTCTCCCTGTTTCCTCCTTGGAGTGGAGGCATGGGTTGAATTTTGTTTAAAAAATGCCAAGGAATGTGTTAGGAGTAAGGTGAAGTTCCACATTATATAGCAATTAAAAAGTTGACTAAGATATAAGATTTTGGGTTGAAACGACGTAAATTCACTTTGCAGTTTTTATCTCTCTCGCAGATAAGATTTTTTAGGGTCTAAGATAAAACATTTTAAATATCTTTAATCTAATATTAAGTATTAATTTTTACATTAATCTTTGACCTTTTTAATTGAAAAATCATTTATAAGTGTTTTATATAGTTAAGTAATAGTAATTTTCCATTCTCATAATAAATAAGATGGCTAATTCATTCCAACTATCTTGTTAATTTCAGACAAGTTTTAAACAATTTCATATTTCCTCAAAATCAGAATCACAATTTATATATTTATTATAAATTTTAATTATACACAAATAAATATTTGTTGCGTATAATTTTAAAAATAAAATACTATTAAAACAAATAATATTAACATTAAAAAAAATAGTAGGATCAAGTCGTGGATTATAAAAGTCTATAAACCTTCCAAAAATTGAACAGTAGGTATGAATTATATGTTAATGTTGGTTTAAAAGTAGAATTTAAATATTTTAACAATTTTCTGCCGTATCAAAATTCCTTCCAGCTTCGTTCCACCGTGCTCGTTGTTGCTGGCTGCTCGATCATCATCGATCGATCCATCCACACAGGGACAGCGTTTCCATTTTCACTTTTCCAGTTACACTTCATTCACCTCTAAACCGATACAACCGAAGAAGAAGATCTCAATCGCAGTTCACACTTTGGCGAAATCGAAGCACATTCTCTGACACCACTCCGTCATGAGAGAGCCAAGAGATAACACCAAGCCATCCAAAGCCGCACCACCGGCTCAGTCATTCCCTCTCATTCTCGACATCGACGATTTCAAGGTACGTTCCTTCATTTCTTCAGCTTTAAACCAAATTCGGTTCGGTTCGGTTCCGATTGAAGCAACTTGTTGTTGTTGTTGTTAATATGTTAGGGAGACTTCTCGTTCGACGCCTTGTTCGGGAACCTCGTTAGCGACCTTCTTCCGTCGTTCAAATTGGAGGATGCGGAATCGGACATCAGTGATTCGCTTCCGAACGGGCATCTCCGAGCGCCGTCCGATTCCTCCAAGTACTCGCAGGCGATTGTGAGTCCATTGTTTCCTGAGGTCGAGCAGCTCTTGTCGTTGTTCAAGGATTCCTGTAAGGAGCTGCTCGAGCTTCGTAAACAGGTATTTTGCTTACTTTATTTAGGATTTTTTTTTTTTTAGAATTTAGTTTGTATTGAGGTGTTGATTTTATTGTTGTTGTGTTTTGGTTGGAAGATTGATGGGAGACTCTACAATCTTAAGAAAGATGTTTCAGTTCAAGATTCTAAGCATCGGAAGACTCTAGCTGAGGTTAGTCTGGAATCTACTTTGTGTTATACTTATACTCAAATTTGCAATTATTACCGTGGAATGGATTTATTGGTTCCTGGTTGTTTTAGCTTAAATAGTAGTCTTGAGCTCAAGCATTAAGTATGTAGTTGTGTTTAAATAATTGGAAGGAGAGTTTTGTCAGTGGTTCAAGTAGCTTGAGAAAATACATATGGTCTCAAACCAAAAGAAATTGCAAGTATTTTATATTCTAAACCTTATGAAATTGGGGGGATATATATATTGTCATTACCCTAGTGATATTTGGGAAATTTTTGTTTTAATTTAAAAATTACACTGGTTAGCTCCAAGCTCCTCCTTTTTTTGCCTTATTAGTTTATTATATTGGCTTTCCTGTTTTTTAGAATAGGGATTTTCTATAACTGGCTAGCTAACTAGGCCTGAATAATCTGTTGGAAAGTTTGAGTTAGGATGATCTGTTGAATTTTTGTGCATTTGTTTTTGTTTCCTTTTCAGCTAGAGAAAGGTGTGGATGGATTGTTTGATAGCTTTGCGAGGTTGGATTCACGAATTTCAAGTGTTGGTCAGACAGCTGCAAAGATAGGTGATCATCTCCAGGTAGAGAGTTCTTCCATGCATCAACTGTGTTTGATAGATGGATTCCAATCTCACATTTGTTTGTATTATTATGTTTTATTATTTCATAGGTAGGTCATTTATTCCTTTGTCTTTGAAATATAATCTCATTTCTAATTTCTAATACTGTTATGTTTTTTCAGAGTGCAGATTCTCAGCGAGAAACCGCCAGTCAAACAATTGAGTTGATAAAAGTAATACCAGTTTGGTCATTTGGTTTTTAATTTTATCAGGAAATTTACCTATGGTTGATTAATTTCTGCAGTACTTAATGGAGTTCAATAGCAGCCCAGGCGACCTGATGGAGCTTTCACCTCTTTTTTCAGATGATAGCCGCGTTGCTGAGGCTGCTTCGATTGCCCAGAAATTACGTAAGAATTAACATACCTTTTGAATTTTTTATAACACTTTAACCAAGTTATCTCAATACTATGCTATTTCTGTTAATTTCAGGGTCATTTGCTGAAGAAGATATCGGAAGACATGGAATACTTGTCCCATCAGCTATGGGAAATGCAACTGCTAGCAGAGGATTAGAAGTTGCAGTTGCTAATTTACAGGAGTATTGCAATGGTCAGTATTTTACAAAAAACTTAATATTTATATGTTTCTGTCAAACAGAATAATTAAGAGAATCAAAGGTATACACATTTTCTGTTAAAAACTGTTGCAATATGGTCGTTTTTTCTTCAAGAATATTATGACCAACAAAGCACACTATTCAATCGATGATTTTTGTAATCTATGAGGTTATTTGCTTTCTATTGAGTAGATAAAATAGCCAGCATCCTTAAAAGGCTGACTAGCCACATCTAGTTAGAATATCAGAAGACACTTTGATTTATCAATGATGTTGAAGATTTCTGTGCTCATTAAATAGGTTCTTCCTATAAGGCTTCTAATTAGGCTTATTGGTCATGCAACACTTCTTTATGGTCTTCTGGCATTTACCGTATTTGTTACAATGACCATCTATAATTCTGAATACAAATTGACTCTACTGAACAATGAGGAGCTTATATTTAATTTTCTCAAGGCAGTTCTTCTTGCCTTTGTGTGTTCTGCTTTTATCCATTCTCTGCATTCTTTATCTTGAAATGCATGTGTCTAGATTTAATGACATCTGCTTTTATCATGTCTTATCTTTCTTCAACTTGGTGTGAGCCAGATGTGAACAATATTGAGGAATTAAATCACATGGAAAATTTTGTTTGCTACTTTTTTTTCTTCTAATAAGATCTGTAGCAAATGACTTAACCCAGCCTTCAAGCACAGTGGCACACGATTCAATAGTAGCTCAATTCTACCTTTCCCTGTTACCAGGGTTCATGTACAGAATTTTTGTTTTTCTCTTGCCTTTTTAGAATATAAGAACTTAGGAAATGGTATCCTCTCCAATTATTTATAATTGGAGACTCTCCAATTTTCAAATCTCACCCTCCATTCATGTTTTTATTATTTAATATTTTTATATAAAAAATAATAAAAGCTTGAATGGAGGGTGAGATTTGAAAATTGGAGAGGATCCATGCCCAAGAACTTACTGATCCATTTGGAATAACTAACCTTGCACAAGCATAAGACCAAAATTTTTTGTGGCAGCCCATGAATGTTAAAACGGACTTCTGGGTTTCTTTAGTAATAAATGTTTAATAATTCTTTCACCATTTCTGCAGAACTGGAGAATAGATTGCTTTCTCGGTTTGATGCAGCATCACAGAAAAGAGAATTGACCACAATGGCAGAATGTGCCAAAATTTTGTCTCAGGTAATAAAGTTTTGTTGTACATAATTACATCCTTCTCTCTTTCCCATTTACTCCCTGTGCCCCTTTCCCATATTATTGTTTTATAGCCTATGATTCTTAAATTCCATAGTTGGAAATCTCTTCTTGTTTCACTTGTCAAATTCAATTTCAGTCTAAGAGCCAATACATTAAATGGGGTCTGGGTGTGCTTCCAGGTTTCTCATAATTTCTTATGAATACCTTGGAGAATATTCTTTTTTGTCATTGTTTATCACTTTCTCTAATATCTCATATTTTTCATTTCTATTTCCCTTTTCCTCCTATGTATCTCTTTTGCTAAATTCAGCTGGTTCATTTGTCCATTTCTTGTGCTAATTCCTTCTTGGTAATTGCAGCACTTAGTAATAAAAATGCCTAGTTTTAATTTTAGAGTAAAGTTGTATCAGTCTGCCTATTGCTTAGATTGCATTGTACTTTGTGATTTGCTAGATTTTGTATAGTTGTCAATACTAAATGGAATTTAATGTTACTTTGATACTTCTGCATATTGATTAAATTGTATTTGACTTTTAAGTTTGAACACATTTTAAATGTAGTCCAAGCTTCATTTTAGGATTTTACAATGTAGTGGTTTGAAAGGTTGCTTTCAATAAATTTGCTAGTTTGAGTGCATCTACTAAGATATCAAATGTTAAATTTTTGGTAAATGTGTGCGTCTATTTAACTTAATTACTATTTGCAATGCAGTTCAACAGGGGTACAAGTGCCATGCAACATTATGTGGCAACACGTCCAATGTTCATTGATGTGGAAATAATGAATGCAGACACTAAGTTGGTTCTTGGTGACCAGGCTGCCCAAGCTAGTCCTAGTAATGTTGCTCGTGGGCTTTCCTCCTTGTACAAAGAAATCACAGGTTTCAAATATACTTTCTGCTGTTAGTAAAATGAAAAATTTCTTGACAGGATCAATGACTGACAGTATTTTGTTTTACAGATACCGTTCGTAAAGAGGCTGCAACAATCACAGCCGTATTCCCTTCCCCAAGTGAAGTTATGTCAATTTTAGTTCAGGTACCAGATTACAGTCTTCAATGAATACACTGTGGCTTTGAACAGGCTGTATAGTTTATTGTTTTTACGAAAATCAATGTTCCCATAATTCTGTATGCAGCGAGTTTTAGAGCAGCGGATCACTGCCCTTTTGGACAAATTGTTAGAGAAACCATCTCTTGTCAATTTACCTTCCATGGAGGAAGGTGGGCTCCTATTAGTGAGTACAATTAACCAACTTCCTTCATTGTTATCATCCAAGTGCCAGTTTAGGCAGCTGCCTGATGCCAACGTGATTTGTATTTGATTTGAGGTTTCAGTATCTTCGAATGCTGGCGGTGGCATATGAAAAGACCCAAGAACTAGCAAGAGATCTACAAGCTGTAGGATGTGGTGACTTGGATGTTGAGGGTAATTAATTAACTTTAAATATGCATGATTTTCTTCATTGCAAACTGGTGAACTCATCTTTAAAAGGAACAATGGTTTGGTACATAGATGCAAATGGTCCTAGAAGGAATCATATTGTTTTGTTGGATGTAATTTTTTACAATACTGAAGTACACAAATGGTTTTGTAGTGAAACATGATGACAATTATATTGTATTTTTATGATTTCTTAAGGCTGGTCATCTGCCTACAATATAATAAAGTTTGTGTCAGTTGTTGTCAGGGCTTTGCTATTTAGTCATCAAGTGTGGGTGAAAATTGAGAATGCTTTTGAATTTTACTTTCATACTTAACTGCTTCCTTTGGCAATAACTTCTGATTGATGGTGTAATATAAGTTGTGGACGTGGGAGCTTAATTGTTATATGGCTTAATGGAAAATATTCTGGTCAATTTGTGAAGTCTAAGTGCTCTAGTCTTGCCTCATGGCAATATTCAAGTAGGACTATTGAATTTCTTAATTTTATGTACCTTGCCCATATTATAAATATGCAGTAATGGCAAATATGCTTCACTCTTGTATTATTCATTTCGATCCTGCCTATGATTAAAAACAGTTTTTAAATAAATATCAATGTGCCCTATGGACTTATGTGCTTTGTGCTGGATTTGGAATATTCAAAATTGCTATTAGGTAACTTATCAGAAAATTCTCTGATTATTCAGGTCTAACAGAGTCCCTATTTTCAAATAACAAGGATGAATACCCTGAATACGAGCAGGCATCTCTTAGGCAATTGTTTAAAGTGAAGGTTTGTGATTGTTTCAATTCCCCCCTACACATGTTACAACACTAATTGGATTGGATTACAAAAGGCTTTATGTGGCTAAAAAATGCAGATAGAAGAATTGCGAGCTGAAAGCCAACAGATTTCGGATTCATCTGGTGGGACAATTGGACGCTCAAAAGGAGCTTCAGTAGTTTCATCTCAACAGCAAATATCTGTTACTGTTATAACAGAGTTTGTGCGTTGGAATGAAGAAGCAATCTCAAGATGCAATCTCTTTGCTTCCCAGGTAATTAATTACTTGCTTTTGTATTATAGTTTATCAAAATGTTTTTGTAATAATTCATCATTCCATAATATTTCAAATGTGTCTTTGTTTGGCATTTACCAATGTTTAGGTAGTTAAGATACTGATATTTTGATTTGAACTTAATGTTTTAATCCTTTGTATGAATCATTGAATCTGTTGTTCTTTTACAGCCTGCTTTACTTGCCACCCATGTAAAAGCAGTGTTTACTTGCCTGCTAGACCAAGTAAGTTAATTTCACATTTTGTCAGCATTCAGATATTTGATACCTTTAGTGCACTGGAGTTCATTCTCTGTCTCTTTTACAGGTTAGTCAGTATATAGCAGATGGGCTTGAACGGGCTAGAGACAGCCTGACAGAAGCAGCTAATTTGAGGGAAAGATTTGTGCTGGGTACAAGTGTTACCCGTAGAGTGGCTGCTGCAGCTGCATCTGCTGTAATTACATGATTTTCTTGTTAAAGTATATTGTAGTGTCAAATATCAGCATATTTCATCGGACACATTCAAGCTTTATTTTGTGATATGCAGGCAGAGGCAGCTGCTGCTGCTGGTGAAAGTAGTTTCAGATCTTTCATGATTGCTGTACAACGTTCTGGAAGCAGTGTAGCTATTATTCAACAAGTACAATGTGGACCCTTGATTTTTAATTAATATTTTTTGCTATAAACAAAACCCTATTACTGAAATGAGTATTCTCTGCAGTACTTTGCTAATTCTATATCTCGGCTCTTGCTCCCTGTCGATGGTGCACATGCTGCTGCTTGTGAGGAAATGGCCACAGCAATGTCAAGTGCAGAGGCTGCTGCTTATAAAGGATTACAACAGTGCATTGAAACTGTCATGGCTGAGGTCAGTTGTGCCTATAATATTGTTGTGTGGGATAGCCAGGGTTCAACTACATTAAACATAATGACTACTCTCTGTATGCATAATTATCCATGTAATAAAAAAATGGTCTGTTTCTGGTTCTGGGTGTTTCCTGTCTTCTTCTTCTTTTTCTATTCAAGTTTGAGTTCTAGCTCCTAAACTCTTAAAAATTCCACTTAAAACCCCTTGGCAGGTGGAGCGGTTGCTTTCAGCTGAACAAAAGGCTACAGATTATCGATCACCTGATGATGGAATGGCTCCTGACCACCGGGCAACTAGTGCCTGCACAAGGTGGATTACTTGAAACTCGAATTGAAACTAGTGTTACTGTATTAGTACTGATGATTTTGATATTTTCTGTAATTTATATCTCTGGGTGTATGTGAACTCGGTTGTTTTTACTTTGCTAAACATTTGAAATTTTATGATTTCATTCTAAGCAAGGTTTCAAAAACTGGATAAGTTCAAGGATTCAAGGTCCAACCGGGCTTGTTTACATACATACCTATAAATATATGACAATATGTAAAAAACATAATGTATGTTAAGTATACAAGTTGAAGTAGAAGAATCTTGGACGAGAAATTAAAATATATATCTAGCGCTGGTTCTCTGGTTTATAAGCTTCTGCTTTTAGAGGGTTGACTAGACTGGCCAAAGCACCAATTCCTGATCTCCCTTGCTAATCTGTTTTTTTTTTTTAAAACACAACAAGTAAGGCTATATATTGTAGACACTAAAGATGTCAATGTTATTTGAGGGACCAAGTTTGAATCTTATTTAATGTAGACTTGGGGATGATTTCATTTCACATCATCAGAAGATAATGCATTAGAGTTATATCAACATCTTTTTTTCAAGTTTATTTTTCCATCTTTGTATTCCTAACTAACAAGGATATTTGGTTTTCTTTGTTAGAGTTGTTGCTTATCTTTCTCGTGTGCTGGAGTCTGCATTTACTGCTCTTGAAGGTCTGAACAAACAAGCATTCCTGACTGAATTGGTATGATATTTTATTGCTGATCATTGAATATATTGATATTTTCATAAGGTTCTACTAATTTCATTGATAACATTATAAATTGTCATTTTAGGGTAACCGCCTGCACAAGGTGCTAACAACCCATTGGCAGAAGTATACTTTTAATCCAAGGTAATTGGCCTGGGTCCTGCATTCCTTATTTTGTGTAGCTTGTTGCCATACATATTACTATAATACATGCTGCTTTGACTTGGAAAAAAATGTTCATAAGCTAATCACTAATTGATCCCTCCTCAATTCTACCATATGTATTATAATGGTTGATCTCTTTTCTCTATCCACATCTATTTGTGTGTTTTAGCTTTTATGGCAAGTGTTTTTGTCTCCAACTTTTTCAATTTTTATGCTGACAGTACTCTATGAACTTTATATCTTGTCACTAACTAGTTCTATACTATCCTGCTGATTGTTGTATGCTCATTAATCACTTTGCAGTGGGGGATTGCGACTGAAGCGTGACATTACTGAATATGGAGAATTTCTGCATAGTTTTAATGCCCCTTCTGTTGATGAAAAGTTTGAGCTGTTGGGCATGTAAGTTGAACTACATGCAATTTTTTTTTTTTTAATTTCTGCCCCTACTTCCGATTTTTTACATACTAATTTCTGAACACTTTCTATAGAATGGCCAATGTATTTATTGTTGCTCCTGAGAGCCTTTCATCTTTGTTTGAGGGCACACCCAGCATACGGAAAGATGCGCAAAGGTATAATTACATTGGATCTGTTAATGCAATAATTTATGTTTTATAGTTTGCGAATGTCATTGCTCATGTCTGTGATGAAAATGTTAATTTCTCTACCATGCACCAGATTTATTCAACTTCGGGATGACTACAAGGCTGCCAAACTTGCGTCCAAACTGAGTTCCCTGTGGTCTTAACAGAAGTGGGCTCGGGATGACTACATTCAGCTATTTCTTGGATATGGGCATTGATGCTTAAACCGAATTCATTTGGTGGTGTTAGAATAGAAGAGTGATTAACAATTTGTTCTATACAAAATTGTAGGAGGTTATTCAACAGCCGTTTTAGTTTTAGTATAATTGAGTGCTCTTTCTTGCTGAATATTTGGAGGCATGACTAGGAAGGAAGGGAGACCATGTAGATCTGTATTTTATTTTTATGCTTAGTTTTCCTTTGTGAATGAATGTAGTTGTATTATGTTTGCGGAGTTGTTGATTTTTGGTGCTAAGTGGACCATGCTTAGACCGAGTAAATATAGTCAATACTTGGACTCCTCGTGTAAATTAGTTTCACTGTGTTGTTTATGAAGTACAACATATCATTATCATGGTACGTGCTATATGTTAATCTGTAGAACTATCTTCTGCACAAAAGAACACTCGTTGTATTTGTAGGGAAAATGATCGATTAGGGGAACTTCACAGTCCCACGAGTTAGAACAACATGCGTAAACTCCCTTCCCAAGGGGATGCGTTTTGTAGGATTCGAGTCAGAGACCTTCTTGTGGAGTATCCCTATCCACTAGGCCAAATCCCTTTCGGTTGAACTTAGATATGTTGAAAGAGAAATGCTGATTTTTACGAAAACGGTTTTCGTGCAATTAGCACCAAAAAAAAAATGGCATCTGTCGATTGAAGAATTCGTATCTTTCGTGCCTTAAAATCTTCGTGCTGTACAGCAATTCTCATGTTGAAAACTCATATTTCTGATTGAACCCAAAGGTAGAAGAGGGGAAGCGAATGAGAGAACTCTCATACTCTCAAGTATTCCAATTATTATTGAAAATATGAATGATATAACAGAGCTGTTCCATGATTTTATAGGATACAAATGAACATAGTAGCTACTGGAATGAGTAACGAAAATGCAAGTTACAACCACCCAAACCAAACTGCCTAACCACCTATGTGTATTCGACTTTGACCATACTTTAATTATGCACACGTGCATGCCTGTTACGCCCTGCAAGCTGAAGTTGGTATGAGGCTGCTCTATCGGCTTTGAATGTTTTTTTTTAATACACTTTATTATTTGTTAGAATTTATTATAAAAAATATATAAAGTTATGAGTGAGAATAATTCAATATAAAGTGAAACTCAAAAAAAAAAAACATTATTTTAATAATTTTAGCTAATAATAATGAAGGATAAAGTATGTTTTTGTATTTCAACTTTTCAAAATTTATATTTTTAGTTCCTAAATTTTTCATAGACTAGTCAAGGTTTCTAAAAAAAAATTTCCAACCAACGTTTTAGTATTTTTCGTTTATTTTCTCAGTTAAATAATGATGAGGTGTTAATTTTATTATTATTTTATTTGATTGCATTTTTTGACAAGTAAAATTCGTCCGAAATTGTTTATCTAGAACAAAAAAAAAATAATTCTTGACACAAATTCTTAGCACCATTAACCTACACTCAACACTGAATAAAGGAGATGAAAAGAGAGATCAATACGTTTCCAACCCATACTCAAAATTAAAAAATTTATAAGGAATGCAGTCCATACCAAGATTAAAAATATAAATATGAGTGAGAAAAAAAATTGAAAAAAATTAAGCTTTACAGTATTACAAGAACCACTCTCAATAATAAATAATAAAAATGTCATTCACCATAGTTCGTCACCATGTCCAAATCTCATCCACATTGATTGTCATTATTATGAATCTACTCTACTATTGTTTGTCATGGTCATACACAAATCTCCATTGTGGATCTCTTCTACTGATGTTATTGATATTGTTGTTCACTGCAGTTCGTTGTTGTAGTCACGTAGTGAAGGGTATAATCGTGAATAGATCTAAAATGACAACAATCGTGATAACTGTTATTGTTCAGCGTGGTGGTGAGAAGCAATCCAAAAAGGGAGAGATAGGTGAGGAGGGTGGAGGAACGTCGAGTGTAGGTGGAAAGAGAAGAGGAAGAAAAGAAAAAGAAAAAGTGATGAGAGGTTGAAGATTTTCTGGACTAAAAGTAAAAGGGTAAAGATGGGAATACAAACAAGAAAAATGGATGAATTTATGAAAAAATGAAAGGAATGAGAAACTATGGATTTTGGTGTTTGAGAAAATAAAAAATAAATTAAATCTATTTTTAAAAATAAAAATCTAACGATTTTGTAATTGTTAAAAAATGTAATTAAATAAAATAATAATAAATTCATCTTTATATCATCATTTAACAAGTAAAATAAACAAAAATATTAAAATGTTAAACGGAAAAAAAGTTTAAGGATCTTAACCTATTTTTGAAAAATTTAAAGAATAAAATCATAAATTTTTAAAAATTTTAGGAATCAAAATAATATTTTATCCTAATAAAGAATATGTTTAAATGACTAGAAGATTTCAGCAGAAAGTTAGTTGTTTGCCAATAAATGTCACTAGGCTTCTCCTACACTTCAACAAGGACTCACACTTCAATGTGTCATTCTAGAACTTTTTTTTTTTTTGACAGCGTGTCATTCTAGAACTTAGAAGGCTATAATCAATTGATTCTACCCATAAATCAAAGGGGGGCATAGATCCTATTTTAGGAGGTTGAATTTTCTGTTTACAGAACAGACCCTTGTGCAGTAATTTTACATAAAAATCAAAGTTCTCTAAATTCCACGAAAAAAATCGTATGGTGAATTCAATAACATGAGTTATTGTGGGTGATAGCTATAAAACATTGTTCACGTTACCTACAATAGAACCTCATGATTAATCGCGTCATTATTGGAGCAAACAAAACTAGAAGCAAAAGTAGCTAATACAAATTGATGGGATATGGGAACAAAAAAGCAACGTGAAAGTGAAAGTCTCCCCCACTAGCTTTCACTGCTTAATCAAAGATGCTCCACTTAGTCCAACGTAATACTATAAAATAATACCCTTTTCTCAATGCAGCACGAAATTAAAGTTACACTTTGTAGCTGGTCTCCAATAAGAAACAATTAGTGCAAAAAGTCCTATTTTATTTTATTTTGACAAATTGTTCTAATTTTGGGAGCAAAAAGAGAGATACATGAGGATTGTGGTACCAAGTCAAAGGCGCAAATTACGGTTTGAGTTGTACAAATTTGAAGTTCTTTCCCACTAATTAATTGTATCTGATAAATATAATCAGAATTTAAGAGGCAAATATATAAATTCATACATATATCTCCTAAAGTGAAAGAGACATAGAGATGGCGGAAATTGGCGTCATTGTTAGCATGCCAATACATGGTGGGAACTAACGGTAAACGTAATAAGTGTCTCATATTCTTTATTTGGTTGTTAATTATTGGTAAGCATTGGAACTTTGGTTACTATAATTAAATCCCTTCTTAGTTGGCTGATTGAGATTTGAGAATATCTGCGTGTATAGTATTGTGATATATATTTATATTTATTTGTGCTTTGTTTTTTTTATGGCTGCATAACATTTTTTATTTGTGAATAATTAATTGATACATTGGTCTAATTTAATCATATATGGGAAATCCGTCACGTGTCGGGTCTGCATAAACTCTTGCAGAATCAATTCTTGGTTCATTCTATTGAATTTTTTTTCTCTGAACCAAGCAGATTCATTACATATGCACATTAATACGTGTATTTGATGCTCCCTAAAACTGTATTCTTCACTTTAAATTTTAAAGTATTCAAAGCTATATTACTTACTTTTTAAGGGGTATAATATATATTTGTTTAATTTCTCTTATTTTTTTGCTGAATGTTTAATTTCTCTTATAATGTATCACTATAATTACCAGATTATAATAAATAAACATTATACACCTTTTTTTTATGATGTAATTTTGTTATCACACACATTTAACGGGGAAAACGCAAAAATTCAAACTCACGCAAAGCATATATATACAAGAGAGTTTTGGACATATATACTGCAGATATAAGTTGTCCGATATTCACAACTTTTCAGTTTCGAAGCTGTCAAATTTGTCACTAGTATGTCTATGTCAATGTCTATAGTCTATGTGTTTAATTATTATATTATATAATAAGTACTTGCATGCAATGTATCATGCATGCAAGTAGCTAGATTGGTATATATGAGTTTAAATACTATGGGCCATGATAAATTTATTGACATTGCCTTAATAATTGTACGTACAACTCAGTTCACACGTTTCTTCAGATAAGCTTTACACTTGAATTTTTTGGTTAAATTCATATATATATATGATCATTTATCCAATCCATTCATTCAATTATAAATAAGAACACTGTACATAACACATCACCTTAAGCTTTCAGCTCTTATATGTATGTGTGTTCATTCTACTTCTTCATGTACATTCTCTTCTCTACAGTTATTATTTAAAAAAATATATATATTAATTGAACACGTGGGCGGTGCAGTATAAAAAGAAATGAATAAGCATACGGTTAATTAACATCATGGAGATAAATAAAATATTTAGAAATGCATGTGTCAAAGACAAAAGTCTCACTGAGAAATGCATTGGGGGAAACAATCGCAACTTGCCTGCAAATTAATACTTGGCGTGTGTATGGGGGTGTTTGTTTATTTGAAAAACAGTTTATTAAAAGGTGATAGATACATTCAATAATCAATGTAATGTCCAAGCAAACAAACAGCATGTACCTCCATGTGATGTATATAGTGACCAATATGCTAAAGAAATATCAACTTCAGACCATCTCACGAGAAAGAAATCATGAAAGAGAGAAATAATGTTGCATGATTGAATAATTATAATTTTTTTATTGATTAAGATTTTAGGACACAATATTTAATATTTAATGAAGAGCTGATTTGTTAATCTTACTCAGCTGAAAAAAAAAAAAATATATATATATATATATATATATATAAGAATTACAGTAAAAAGACAAAGGTTATAAAACAAACTAAATCTTTCATTTTCATTATAAGTATTGAAAAGCATATTAATCTAACACATTAATTTAACATTATCTAAATTTATTAATTTTTATAAAATTATTTTATAAATTATATAAACGGTGACTTATGCTTACACGTTAAACTCTTTTTTAATTTTAGAAAAAAGAGTGTTCGAGTCATACGAGATTACAACTCATTGCTGGGACAACTGATGACGGAATATGTGTTAAGGTTTTTTTTTTTTTTTTTGTTTCATTTATTGTTTTAGGTTAGAAAAGCAAATACATCACTTAAATGAAAAGAAGAAACACATGTTGCAATCATAGTAAGAGTTAAAGTAAATTGAACTAAAAAAAAGTGATGATGACAGAAGAAATTAAAATTAATTGACTAATTACCTAACCAATTAAAATCATTTAACGGATTACCAATTAGTTAATTATAGTAACTAAAAATAACGAAATTCAACAAATCGAATTTTTGCAATATATAGTTCCAGGCCAGTTATATATATAAATGCCAAGATTGAAAGTTAGGACAAATCACTGAAGTGAAGTCCTGCATGCATGCTTTGCCAAAATCGATCACTCCCAATAAAATTCGCATAATTAATAATGAAAAAAATGTATCAAAGAGTATATATATCAATTACTAATATTCTCTTTAATTATATAAATATTACTCAATAATTATGTTAAAGGGTCGAAGAATATATTTCCATAATCCATAACTCTTAAGCATGTGATACTTTTCTTAACTTAGGCATCGAAAACATAAAATAGGCAAAAGATCATCTCATTAAACGTGCAATTAATTAAATTAACAACTCAGTTTAATTACTACCTACTGCACATGAACGTGGTTGTTAATTAGGAGTTTTTAATTAGTACTAAACTTGACCCAAATCTCTACAATCTACATAAACAAAGAGAGTGGTCCTCTCTCTCTTTATGATACTCCAAGATCGATCAGCATGACAGCATCTCAATTGTATATTTGTTTATCACTACGTTATATGTATTTAAAAATCAAACAAACACTTCCGCATGAACCCTTATGAGATGTAGTTTGATCATTTAAATGATAGTAACAATATATTAATCATATCGAGAGTTCTAGCTTTAATTTGCATTTTGATCAATAAATAAATAAAAACTATAGATATGCGTTACTCTCCTACACATAATTTACGTATTCAAAACAGTTTCCATTTGCACCAGTTTTCAACTGAAAAATGAATATTAATAAGCCAGACATTATCGCGTGGCCCTAATTAATATACGGACTCTATCTTGGATATTAGATGTAAACTATTTAGAGTATATATATATGGTGTATATCACCATCGATCTCTTTTTATATTCGATCTTTATTGATGTTTATTATTAAAAATACTGTTATTCAATTAACCCATTAAATATTAATAGTTGATAACTAACTCATTAATAATCTGGTGCAACCTAAATGTAGGCTTTCAAAATCAAAGGTAAATATATATAAACATTACTAGGAGGTCATAGTAGTTATAAGGTTGACTTGGTGGTAGAATAAGATGGAAGAGATATGAATATGAGTTGGAGTTTCATATTAACAAAAATTAATCATTAATAACTAACATTTTTGTCTATAAAAAAAAAAAAAAAAAAACTACAAAGTCATAATGTTGCTGCATGAGGTATTGATTGGCCTAGTTTGAATTGAAGCTGGTTAGGTTACTTTGAAAGTGCTTCCCTCGCGGAAGGTGCTTCTACGTATAAATAATATCCTTAGACCGTGTTTGGACCTCTTGGCACAAACAAACACGTCATGATCGAGTAAGCTTCCTTTGAGATATAGTAACTTTACTAGTACTTCACTTTATTAATAAAGCCGTAGTAAAAGTCGTGTTTGCCGTAGAAACACGACTTTCCCAATTCACCTCTTTTTTATTTTATTTTTTTCCTTAGAAATAAGTTTCTTATTTAGCTCGAAATTGCCTTTACGTACTACGGGTTATATGCCTTCAAAATTGAGTTTATGTATCTTAAGTACTTTTTTTTTGGTAGAAATGTATCTTAAGTACTTAAACCTTGTTAGTATCTGTCAAAAAAAAAAAAACTCTGTTAGTCAATTTTGGATATGATTACCTTAAATAGTAAATGGTCCCATTATTAATTGAAAATAACGTATCGGTAGTCTACAAAATATATTCTTCTATAAAAAAAAACTTATCAAGACAAAATAATTTATATATAATTTTTTTAAAATTATTATTGAAATATCAATAACACAAGTATTAACAAAAAAAAATATTATTAATGATGAAATTATTGTCACTGTTTCTTGTAGGATAGCAAAAAATAATATGACAGCTGCTAAGTTCTATCAGTCCCATTTGATATTAAAAAAAAAGGTGAGATTCCTATCCTAAACCAAAAGAAAGTACAAAAAGATTTAAAGTGTTTGGATTATTTATATATATACGGTGAAGAAAGCAATTTTATTGGAACACATGCTAATAGAGGAATTTAATACACACGCTTGACAGTTCTTTAATATCAAGAGATGAAAAAGCTCGACCAAAAAGAAAACGAAAAAGCAGTAATATTGTTCAAGACAATTATTATTCGTTCTCTGGATTTCAATTGATTAACGAGCAAAAGTGAAAAGATGAAGATTCAAATATTGCAACTTGTGTTACTTTAAAGCTTTACAGATAAAACAGAAATATAAAACAAAATAACTAGTTATATAAAGAATTACACATGATAAGAATAATAACCTCTCAAATAGGTGGTATAATAATGATTTATAAAAGACTTTTATTCAGCAAAAAAAAATGATTTATAAAAGTCTTTAAATTAATACTTTCTTTCAGCCATGATTCTATTAACTTTCTTTTGACTGTAAAGTATCACAGACTCACAGTTTATATATACCTAACAATTTTAATCAGGTTGGTAAAACAATAATAATTATCAAGGGCATGTATTCTAGCTCGCCTAATTAAGGAACTAAAGTTCGCATTTAATAACAACAAAGTTTAATATAGTTTGCAGATAACTGAACGAGTATTAACTAAGGTTTAATCACATGAATGGGAAAAGAGTTTGATAAGATGGATAAAAATTATTTTTTAAAATAATTAAATTTATAATTTTTCTTATTAATTTTATACAAAAAAATCATATTAATTAAATTGCTAATAAATACATTATTAACAATTTATGAAAAAAAATAATCTAATTCCCTTATCTTTTATTTTCTGCCAATCTAATTCTCTTACTACTTTTTCTTTTGTGTGTTATGATAATGTTGTATTGAATTACTACCCATAGAGTGCATATGTACATGTTACTCACTTTTCAATAACACCCTAAAATTTTCCAACAATATGTCAATAAGCATTGCCACACTTAGCTTTAGACATTTTGAGTCAGAACCGTTATGTGAATTCAGACAATAATATCTTAGAATAAAAAAAAAGATAAGATAAAAGAATAACCATATTTTATTCATATACTATTCATAATTTATTTTTTCACAATACCATTTTATACATAATTTTCTCTAACACATTGCTCCTACTATTCCACGCTTAAATGTCGATCTGTTTTTTTTTTTTAATATCTCTTACACGTGTCAAATATTTTATACAAATACAGAAACTTTAATATGAATTCCACTTTTTCAATGTCCAGTAGTGACTCCAAAGTCTGTGCCAAAAAAAAGGAGAACCGTTGATTCGTTGATTTTAATTTATTTATTTTTCACAAATCCCCTCTTTTGTCTCCGTGTTTTTTTTTTAAACCGTGTTAGTATTAAATGTGTAATTATTTAATTAAGATTTCAAATAATTTTGAAAGTCTTTTTTTCATAAAAAAAAAGTGTTATTTATTAAGATTTTAAAAGATTAGAAAGAAAAGTTTCGTGACATTCAATAAGTTCTTAAAAGTGTAATAAAATCAATTAATAAGATGGTTTAAATCCAATTTATAAAATTTTAATCAAATACAATCTATTGAAAAATATTCATATTTATATGGATGTTTTAAAATCTAATATATAAAATCTTAATAATAAAAGTTTTAAAAAAATAAAATTCAAAATCATTATATTTTTATTATATTCCTATATAATCCTTTAAAAAAATTTAAAAATTATTACATTCGTATTTTTACATAATTTTTTCATGTAAAAATAATATTCTGAAATCCTATACCATTCCCATTATACAATTTTTATTTATTTTTCCTCCATCTGTCTTCCGCTATAGCTGTGTTTTCCAAACATATCACAGAGCTACGTGCCATTCAACGCAATTTGTCCATTCCCAGCCAACACGTGAATACGAACATGCATTTCTCATACTGTAAGTCATAACACCCCCAGCAGTAACGGCTATACTTTTCTAAACCCACATTATTCACATGGGTCCACTTCCTACTAATTACTATTCTAATCCTTTTCTTTACAAACTTTAATATTAAACTAAATTAACTCTCAATCTCCTTAATCATATCCTAAAATTTAAAGAAAAATACTTAACATTTAAGTTATGTTTGAATAATATTTTTTCAATAAGAGATGTTTTTGATTAAGCTTATTATGATCACTATAACTAATAAAGTGTTATATGTACTAGTATTTAAGACAATTGAATATTAAGACTCACATATCCAAAGATTATAGTAATACTTACACACTTTCATTAATTAATTGAACTAGAGATCTTTAATTTACAGAACCCTAATCCGACATTATAAGTAATTGTGATTCCCCTCTGTTTCCACACCCTATCTTTCCCTCCCTTTGTCTATCTATCCTATTGGTCTCTTAAGCATGACCAACCCAAAACTAGGCTACGCCGGAATCTCCGAAGATTCCGGCAACCGCATTTCCCCCTCTAAGAAAAGCCACAAGAAGCTCCTCCTCTCGCTCTTGGCCACCCTCCTCGTGGCGGCCTCCGTGGTGGCCATTGTCGCCGGAGTAAAAAACAAAAGCAAAGACTCCTCCGTGGACACCAGCACTACCTCTCTCTCCCTCTCCCACCACTCCCACGCGATGATAAAGAGCGCGTGCAGCTCCACATTCTACCCGGAACTCTGCTTCTCCGCCATCGCCTCGGAGCCCAACGTGACGCGAAAAGTGACCACCCACCGCGACGTGATCCAGCTCTCCCTGGACATCACCACCCGCGCCGTGGAGCACAACTACTTCACCGTCAAAAAGCTCCTCGGCAAACACGGCCTTACGAAACGCGGCAAAACCGCGCTTCACGACTGTCTCGAGACCATAGACGAAACCCTGGACGAACTCCGTGAGGCCCAGCACGACCTCAAACTCTACCCCAACAAGAAAACTCTCTACCAGCACGCCGACGATCTCAAAACCCTCATCAGCGCCGCGCTAACCAACCAGGTCACGTGCCTCGACGGTTTCTCCCACGACGACGCTGACAAGCACGTGAGGAAGGCCCTCGAGGAAGGACACGTCCACGTGGAACGCATGTGCAGCAACGCATTGGCCATGACTAAGAACATGACCGACAATGACATAGCCAATTATGAATACAAGATGAAGTTGGAAAATGGTCAAAATAGTAATAACAATAGGAAGTTGTTGGCGGGGAATGATGATGTAGTTGAGTGGCCGGAGTGGATTTCGGCGGCGGATAGGAGGCTTCTGCAGGCGGAGACGGTGAAGGCCGACGTAGTGGTGGCGGCGGACGGAAGTGGGGACTTCAAGACGGTGTCGGAGGCGGTTGATGCGGCTCCGTTGAAGAGTAGTAAGAGGTTTGTTATAAAAATAAAAGCTGGGGTGTATAGAGAGAACGTTGAGGTGCCTAAGAAGAAGACTGATATCATGTTCTTGGGTGATGGGAGAACCAACACTATCATCACTGCTAGCAGAAACGTCGTTGACGGTAGCACCACTTTCCACTCTGCCACCGTCGGTGAGTTCATTAACTATTCAATTATATTATATTAAATTAATCACTTTGCATGCATATATATAACGGTCATGTGGATTTTCAAAATAAATACATTTTATAATCTGTCTTTTTTCTCATTCGTTTAAAATTGTTATATATGCATATGTATTTTATTAATATAATAGATAAGGCTGTCCATTGATATTAGAATCATGTTTCTTTTTTTTTTTGTTTAAACAATGACAACACGGATAGTAGTGAAGAGTAAAGTTCAGGACTGGGGTTTCTGACAAGCACCAAAAACAATCTTCAGTAAATGACTAAACTGTAGTACATTTGCAAAGGTTCTCGATATTTTTCTAGTACATACGTGTTGAATGATTGAAAAATTGTCAAGCTAGCCCCTTCATTGATTGATCCACTACTGAAAAAAGTTGTGAGGCTTTAAATCCTACATGTGCTTGATATGACTACATTAATTAATCTTAATTCCTATAATTTCGGGATATTAAGGTCCCAACTGGAAGGCAACAGAAACAACAATTGGTGTAATACTAGCTTTTTAATTATCATAATAATGAAATGATTTAGAAATCTTTTTTTTCAAATCAACAATCCTTTTCAATAAAAATGGTCAGCACTCAGCATGCACATGGGTTGCTTTGCATTCTGATTATTAATTACAACTATTTTTTTGTCCTTTCTACTCCTGTTTCTATATGTCTGCCATGCTGTTTCTACGTGTCTTGTTCATGAATGTTTTAAGAAACATTTAAAATCTCATAATTTTCTTTTTCAATTTTCGTCTTTTTATTTTGGTCTGTCAAATTTTCAGAGAATTATTTTTTTCTGTCAACAGTCTATACATTGTAATATACAGTTGAAAAGAAACATCACATAAATTCAAAAAAATAATATAAAATAATTTTTGGATATATATATATATATATAGATTTCTAAAATTCCATTTATACATATTGTTTTCTAAACATATGAAAACATATAGTCTCGTAAAGAAATTAAATTAACCAAATTATATCTATCAAATCATTGTCCCACTGTTCTAAGGGTATTTGTTTACCATGGTTGCCCAGACAGAATTAGACACAATATTTCTAAAGGACAAAGTGTGTTACTTCTTGTGGGGGGAAGGCCCCAAAAAAAAGATAGTTAAATGATTTTTTTTCAAACCTAGGCACCCTTGATTGGATAAGATAGATTTAGGAGATCGTAAGTTGTTTTACTTTACGTTTCCTTACAAGAATTGATATTCTCTTTTATTGTACTTTTTAATATGTTTTAATTTTATATATAAAAACAATACTATTTTTTTTACTTATAAAATATTTCTTTTGCAAGAATAATTTTCCTCAATACATTATTATTTTTAATATAAAAGAATACGCATTTTTTTTTATAAGGATATTGTTCTTTCTTAATGGAGAATAAAAGGGTTGGGATACAGCTAAAGAAATTTTCGCATAACTTTGACTTTATATATGCCATTCTAGTTCCCCTGTCTTTTTCAGCATTTCTTTTCCACTTTAAAGCCATAATTTGAAGCCATGAACTATCCGTGATGCTTCCTTCTATCTATTTGATTCAATCATGCATGATTTCTGTACAATTAATATAATATAATATAGCTAGTCATATACTTGCATGACACATCACGGAAAATCTAAACACCTCATTGTTTTTCCTTAATATGTTTCGCTAACCTGTCATCATCTAATATCATATTAAACGTCCAAGAAACTGAAATATGGTAGTATTGTTTAATTGTAACTTGTAAGTAAAATCCAACTTCTATCTAATCGTCTTATACCGTGCATTGCACATATGACAATAATCTATAGCATATCTCACTTGTCCTCTTTGTATTATGCCTTTGTTCTAATATACCTCATCTTGGCTTAATTAAACAATTGATCCAAATCTATCATATCAATTTGATGACAGTTCAATTAATGCATATTGTTGTACCCTGTGAGCTGTAATTTGTACTCACTACTTACCTATCTTACTATTTCCTCTTGATTTGCCTCAAGAGAAGTGTACTAGCTACAATTTAAGTGCCACGATTGTAGTTGTGCAAACTTTCCACCGGATATGCCTTCCATTTACTAACACTTGGACCACTAATCCACTATACTCTAATACTAGTCTATTTATGGTATCTGAGTATCTCTAATTCGAATTTTTTTAACCACCATGGTTAAATGTCACATTCATTCTTTATATAAAAATGTTTCTAAAAACAAAATGAACTTCTTCACACTTCAAATTTGCCCAATTAAAAGAAAGCGCAATGAAATTCAATCTACAAGAGGAATGTTAATAGACTATGATTGTGTTTTACTTTTTTAATAGATCAAAAGTGTATACCACGCTAGGAATTCAAATTAGGTTGATCATTTGGCACCCTTCAAAATACTACATGTATGTATGTCCTCATAAATTAAAAGGTGATGACCACACCTCACACGTAACCTGTGGGCTCTAGCATGTAACCGATAGATTTTATCTTAAAATCAAATTGATATTAAGAAAAAGAAAAATGTTAGGAACAAACTCTTCAACATATTTTTTTTAATTGATTAAAATTTATTAAAAATTATAAAATTAAATAATTCTTATATTCTATTTAACGAGTCTCTTTTAATTTTGTAATTTCTAATAAATTTTGACTTATCAAATTATATTCTCAGTCCTAGCACAAAATAGTAAGTTTGTGCATCATTGATTGATTGGCTTTTCATTTTTGTCCCTTGCATGATGATTCGTTTTGTGTAGTCAATTTTCAAGTTTCCCAATTGGAATTTCTTTTATTTTGCTGCTGCAGCTGTGGTGGGTGCAAATTTCTTAGCCAGGGACATAACATTCCAAAACACAGCGGGTCCCTCAAAGCACCAAGCTGTGGCCCTAAGAGTAGGTGGGGACCTCTCAGCATTCTTCAATTGTGACATCCTAGCATTCCAAGACACCCTTTATGTCCACAACAATAGACAATTCTTTGTCAAGTGCCTAATTGCAGGGACAGTGGATTTCATCTTTGGCAACTCAGCAGTGGTGTTCCAAGACTGTGACATCCACGCTAGGCTTCCTAACTCGGGCCAGAAGAACATGGTCACGGCCCAAGGGAGAGTTGACCCTAACCAAAACACTGGCATTGTGATCCAGAAGTGTAGGATTGGTGCCACTAAGGACTTGGAGCCTGTTAAGAACAACTTCAAGACTTATCTTGGGAGGCCTTGGAAGGAGTACTCTAGGACTGTGATCATGCAGAGTAGTATAAGTGATGTGATTGACCCTGTTGGGTGGCATGAGTGGAGTGGAAACTTTGCATTGAACACTTTGGTTTATAGGGAGTATCAGAACACTGGGCCTGGTGCTGGTACTTCAAATAGGGTCACTTGGAAAGGGTATGAGGTCATCACTGATGCTGCTGAGGCCAGAGGTTTTACTCCTGGAAGCTTCATTGGGGGCTCTAGCTGGTTGGGCTCCACAGGCTTTCCTTTCTCTCTTGGCTTGTAAACTATGTTCAATTTTATCTGTCTTATATTTGTTACCTATTATTATGTGGTAGAGAGAAACAAGGTTGACCAAAAAAGTTAAGAGAAAACAGAAAAGGAAAGAGAGGGGGGGGTTTTGTAATTTATCTTTGACTTGTATTGGTTGGGTTTTGGAACACACCATGCATGTTTTTCTACCTTAGGCTATTTATTGTGATATTGCCACTGGCTAAATAATAATCATGATAATAAGTGTATCAGTGTATGCCAAGGTTTTGGCTCCTTCAGAAATGGGATTTTGTTTTTATTTTATAGTTGTATGCCATGCCATGCCGTACAGTACACTACCTCAGTAAAATTTAACCACAGTAGCCTCTGTCAAGACAGATGATTTAATAGGCAATGAGATTAAACCCAAGTCTTACGTGAAAAACATTTAAAACTTTATTGTCATCTGAATTACATCGATTGGGCAAAACATAAATAAAAAAGTTATTGTATGTGCACTAACATAAGGTGGGTTGGAGAATGCATATTTTTACTTGAGTTTTTTTATTTATTGACCCATACCCAAATCCGTTGGGCTGAATATTTTATATTGGTGGCCCAGACCAAAACATTAGCGCAGCCCAATATGGCTGTGGCTCTTTTGTTGCCACAGAACTCAACTCAAATGCATTGTTTGGAAAAATGATGACTGTTACTAAAGTTATCCTTTATAGTACTATCTCCTGAGAAGTGTTAAGTATTTGACTTGCTTTAATTTAAAAGTGATTACAGACGGCAGAAAAAGGCATAATGTTCAATGATGTTATCCCATTGTTAATTTTTTATTGAAAACAAATTTGCAATTTTAATTTTTAAAGACCTGTTATTATTTATTTAGTTTAAAAAAAAAAGGTAGCCAGCCAAGATAGGTGGATTCAGGAAATGAAGAAACAATCAAACAATGTGTATAGCATAGCGCGATTACCGGAAAGTTGCCACTTGCCACGCTGCGTGCTATTAAGACATTGCCACATGCCCCACATCCAATAACCAATTCTCAAATTAAACTAGTTTTAATTTTAAATTTCTTCTAAAACAAAAGTGATAGTTATAAAAATGAGAAAAAGGGTGATTCACCAAATAATTACCATCTTCTATTTATGATTAGAAATTTAATTTTTATAAAATTATTTAAAAAATTATTAAAGCAATGAGTTATAATAAATATTAATATTTATAAAAATTACATTTAAAAGAACTAATTTATGTCATTTAACCATAATTTTTTAAATAGTTTGACTAAATCATGGTGCATTTTAATAAATAAAAAGCCCGTGTCTCTAGAATGCAAATCGTTGTGTTATGTATGGATCATAGTTATATACAGCTAAGATTCACTATATGAAATGAAATGAAATACACTACTAACGAAAACGCGTCCCCTTATTCTGTTAGGCTGCCATATTTCCAAACCGTGTACACAATTTAAAATTTCACAGCTTACACAAGTTTGCGTGGCTAAATTATACGTACTATACTAGTAGTGTTGCAAACAAATCATTTGTAAACTCATGTTACCAACAAATAATACTCCAATAGTTCATTTAATTCTACTACATATCAGAATCAACACTTGTCCGCTACGTGTTTGGTTTTTGTTGGTTTAAGATTTAAGATATTAATGAAACGCGTATCTGTAAGTAAAAGTTTTTAAAAGAAGACAGATAATTAATTATGCAATCTACTCACGAAACACCATGATGGTAACTTCTCGAATGATTATTATTATGCATCAAAATGAATTTGTTCTTAGATTCTGATTACTCTCAATCTTAATGAAGAAGCATTGCGGAAAGTACACTTTCCACGTTCTTATATATCCCGAAACATAAATAAGAAAACAGACACTCCTCTTTTATCCTAAATAAAATAATAATAATTATCACCAACTCCCGCAGTAGAAAAAAAACGTTGTTGTAAAAAAAAAAAAAGAATCTTACTTATGTAGTTTGTTGACATGTTCTACATAACTCTAAAAGCAATTTAAAAAAAAATTATAACTAATAATAACTAATTATATAAAAATAATTTTAAAACTATAATTAGTTTTATAGTTATGATTATTTTAAATAATTTATTTTATTTAAAAACTAAATATAGTTATTTTTTAATAATTTATTTGTCTAATATTCAAGAAAAAAACTAGTTACAACTAATTATTTATTAATAACTAATTTTATAATTTGTTTTAAATATAATAAATGATTAGATATTTATAATCAATTTTTAAAATAATAACTAAATCTTTTAAAACAAAATTAGTTATAGTTATAATAATAATTTTTAAATTAATTATTATTAATTATGATTATTAAATAATCAAACTAAACTAAACTATAGCACCGGTATATAAAACCAAACCAAACCCCTATATAAAACCAAACCAAACCAAACCAAGGCTTTAAAAACACTTGCAAGTTCGAAAGAGCCATATTTTTTCGGTATTGAGTGGACACTGTGTCTGTCACCAAAGACCAAAGCATGGATACGATAAAGTCATTCAAGGGCTATGGCAAAGTAGACGAGTTGGAGCAGCAAGCCTATCATAAGAAGACACGTAAGCGACTCATAATCATAACAGTCTCTTCCATCGTTCTAGTTGCGGTGATCATCGCCGCGGTTGCAGGGGTTGTCATACACAAGCGCAACACCTCATCATCGCCCTCCTCTGACTCGGCCCCGCAAACTGAGTTAGCCCCGGCCGCATCACTCAAAGTGGTCTGCGACGTGACTCAGTACCCTAACTCGTGCTTCTCCGCAATCTCCTCGTTACCGGAATCCAACACTACTGATCCGGAGCTACTCTTCAAGCTCTCGCTCCGCGTCGCCATTGACGAGCTCTCCAAGCTCTCCAGCTTCCCTTCCAAGCTCCGCGCCAATGCGGAAAAGGACTGGCGTTTCCAGAAGGCGATCGATGTCTGCGGGAACGTTTTCGGCGACGCGCTGGACCGCCTCAACGACTCGATCTCCGTGCTCGATGGCGCCGCCGTCCGAGCCGGAAAGCTTATTTCTCGGGCTAGCGTCAAGGACGTGGAGACGTGGCTCAGCGCTTCGCTCACGGACCAGGACACGTGTCTCGACGCGCTCGGCGAGCTCAACTCCACCGCCTCGCGCGGAGCGCTCAGCGAAATCGGAACCGCCATGAGGAACTCCACGGAGTTCGTGAGCAACAGTTTGGCCATTGTAACGAAGATCCTAGGGTTGCTGTCGCAGTTCGAGCCGACGATTCACCATCGGCGGCTGCTAGGGTTTCCGGAGTGGCTCGGCGCGGCGGAGCGGAGGCTGCTTCAGGCGAACAGCAGCGAAACGACGCCGGACGCTGTGGTGGCGAAGGACGGTAGCGGACAGTTCAAGACGATCGGCGAGGCGCTGAAATTGGTGATGAAGAAGAGCGAGAAGAGATTCATCGTACACGTGAAGGAAGGGCGTTACGTTGAGAACATCGATTTGGATAAGAACACTTGGAATGTGTTTATCTTCGGTGATGGGAAGGACAAAACCATCGTCATCGGTAGCCGGAACTTCATCGACGGGACGCCGACTTTCGATACCGCCACCTTTGGTAATCAGTTTACATATAATTTATTTATTGCAATTTTTTTTTATCGGTTGCTATTTTTCTAATGGCATTAGAAAATTGGAGGATAATTATAGTTTCGTTATTATTGGTTTAATACTTTGGCATGAATTTAATTCTGAATGCATGATGAGATTAATGGGAAATGAAAATCAATTGGTGATAATTATTTTTATAGAAAATATTGATGTGTATATAACAAGTCTTTGAAGTAATAACTGAGTGTAGAAGAAAGTAGGTGAGGCATATTGAATATAGGAAGTAGGAACGGAGGAATTTGTTAGGGTTGGATGTTATATTGCTGGAAAAGCATGTGGGATGTGCTTTAGTGTGTCTGGCGAGCCACATGGTTTCATATGTCATCATGTGAAAGCTGATATTCTCTCGCAAAATTGGCTGCCTCTGCCTGCCCCCTCTTTCATTATTATGACCCACTAAGCATCATGCATGGTCTCCCATGTGATGTGAATGTCTGCTTCACTTTCACATACATGCTGTCTTGAGTTTATGTGCTCACCTGTTTTTATGCTTGAAAAATATGATGTTGATGCAAAATTTAACGCATCTTCTCTAATTTGCAAAATTCCCTAATTTGCAGTATTTCCATATGGTATTAAACCCACATTCGCTGACTAAGTCATATGAATCTGATACAATAGTAATAGTCCAGTGTAAGATCTTCAACATATTTGAATGCATAGTACTAACTGGAAGCATGTTATTTTTTGCAGCTGTTAAAGGCAAGGGATTCATTGCCAAAGACATAGGGTTTTGGAACACTGCAGGTGCATCTAAGCACCAGGCTGTGGCATTGAGATCTGGCTCGGACCGTTCTGTGTTCTTTAGATGCTCATTTAACGGATTCCAGGATACCCTCTATGCCCATTCCAACCGCCAGTTCTACCGTGACTGTGACATTACAGGCACCATAGACTTCATATTCGGCAATGCAGCTGCAGTGTTCCAAAGTTGCAAAATAATGCCCAGACAGCCTCTGCCAAACCAGTTCAACACCATCACAGCTCAGGGCAAGAAGGATCCCAACCAGAACACTGGAATCATAATCCAGAAATCATCATTCACTCCCTTGGAAAACAATCTCACAGCTCCCACATACCTTGGTAGGCCATGGAAAGATTTCTCCACCACCGTGATCATGCAATCTGATATTGGGTCATTCTTGAAACCAGTGGGGTGGATGAGTTGGGTCCCCAATGTGGAACCTGCAAGTACCATCTTCTATGGTGAATACCAGAATAGTGGGCCTGGGGCTGACGTATCCCAGAGGGTCAAATGGGCCGGGTATAGGCCCACTCTCACGGACGGAGAGGCAGGGAAGTTCACTGTGCAGTCCTTTATTCAAGGCCCCGAGTGGTTGCCAAATGCTGATGTGCACTTTGATTCCACCTTGTGATTTTAATACTGGCCTCAATATCATAGTGAAAGATATACTAGTAGCTTCTAGTTATCAACCAACAGCTAATCATATTTTACTTATCCTTTAATCACACTCTTGTATCATGTATTACACTCTACACGCATTTTTTTTGACCTACCTTTTGAAAGGTTTGTAAAATTCTTCTTGACAATGCTGTTTGGAAATGTATGTCAAAATTTCAAATGCAATAGGAAATTGAACATATTGACTTCAAGGAGAATGCTAGTTTTTTACACTTGTGTCACGCGTCATTGATTTTTTCTGTCTAAATTTAATGATTTTTTTTAAAGTTTATATAAATAAATTATTATATTTAATTAAATGATAAGAGGATCATAGAAAAAAATTAAAAGAAAATCATAGACATAGACACAAATATCATTAAAGTTTTAAGATTTTGTTTAGGATGTTAGGATTTATTGTTCACAATTTAATGTTTTATTAGTGATTTATGATTTATGATTTTTCATTTATAAAATTAAAATTCATAATTTAGGGTTTCATAAATTAAACTATAAGGATTTAAGATTTTATAAATGAAACATTAAATTAGGATTTAGTGTTTCATATGAAATTTAGAGAATTTAAGGATTCTTAAATAAAATCTTATGGATTTAGATTTTTATAAAAGAAACCCTAAATTATTGTTTATGGTTTGATAAATGAAACCTCAAATTAGGATTTAGGATTTCATTTATGAAACTCTAAGTAATGAAACTTTAAGAATTTTGGATATCATTAATGAGACCATAAGTATTTAGGGTTCATGAATGAAATTTTAAATTATGATTTAAGGTTTTACAAATGAAAATCTTGAGAATTTAAGATTTTATTAATGAAACCCTAAATCCCAATCTAGGGTTTCAGAAATAACACTATAAGAATTTAGAGTTTTATAAATAAATTACTGAATAAAATCATAAACCATAAAACTCTAAATCATAAATAAAACCTTAAATCCTTATGCTTTCATTAATGAAAACCTAAATCATTAGGATTTCATTTATGAAACCATAAATCTTAATTTTGGATTTCATAATTGAAACTATAAGGATTTAGGTTTTCATAAATGAAATATTAAATTATAATTTAGGATTTAATATGAAATCTTAAGGATTTATGTATTCATAAATGAAACCTTAGGGATAAGAGTTTTACACATGAAACCCTAAAATAAGGTTTATGATTTCATAAATAAAACATAAGAATTTGGGATTTTATAAATGAAACCTTAAATTAAGATTTATGGTTTCATAAATGAAATCCTAGTAATTTGGGGTTTCATTAATGAAACCATAAGTATTTAAGGTTTTACAAATAAAACCTTACAAATTTGGAGTTTCATTATTGAAATCATAATGATTTAGGGTTTCACAAATGAAATCCTATGAATTTCAGGTTTTATTAATGAAATCATAAATATTTAAGATTTTATAATTCAAAATATTAGAATTTAAGGTTTCTTACGAAACCCTAAAGAAAACCTTAAAATCCTAAATTCTATTTTTTTTTCGTTTTTTTAAAGATATTACGCTTGTTTTTCATGTTTTTCAAATTTTAAAGACATTACTCTTGATTTATCATAATTTTAGAATTTTCAATTTTTTTTAAATATTTGCAATAAATTACTTAATTTATTTTTTTCAAATTTAGAAGACTTTACATGCATTTTTCTTATAATTGTTTTAAAAAATCATTTTTTCAAGACAATACTATTGTTTTTCAAAAACTTTATAATTTTAATTTTTTTAAAAATAATTTCAAGATATTACTCTTATTTTTTCATAAATTTTTTTAATTTTAATTTTTCTCAAATTTTCAAGACGTTACTCTTATTTTTTCATAACTTTTATAATTTTCAACGTTTTAAAAAATTTTCTAGACATTACTCTTGTTTATGATTTAAGGTTTATAGGTTATGATTTTTAGGGTTTTAAGTTTATGGTATGGTTATTGTGCACGGTATAGAGATTTCATGTTTCTGATTCATAAAGGAAATCCTAGGGATTTATGGTTTTATAAATGAAGTCATAAATTGGGATTTATGGTTTCATAAATGAAATTTTAAATTAGAATTTGGGGTTTCATTAATTAAACCATAATGATTGAAGGTTTCATAAATGAAGCCTTAAATTATGATTTAGGGTATCACAAATGAAAACCCTAAGAATTTAAGGTTTTATTAATGAAACCCTAAATCCTAATTTAGGATTTCAAAAATAACACTATAAGGATTTAGGTTTCATAAATGAAACACTAAATAAAATCCTAAACCATGAAACTTTAAATCATAAATAAAACCTTAAATTAAGATTTAAGGTTTCATTAGTTATGGTTTAAGGTTTTATTGTTTATAATTTAGGGTTTATAAGTTATGATTTTAGGGTTTTAGGTTTATGGTATAGTTATTATACATAGTTTAAATATTTAGTGTTTCTGATTCATAAAGGTAACCCTAGGAATTTAGGATTTTATAAATGAAACCCTAACTTAGGATTTATGGTTTCATAAATGAAACCTTAAAATCCTAAATCATGAAACCCCAAATCATAAATAAAATCTTAAATTCTTATGGTTTCTTTTATGAAACTCTAAATTCTAATTTAGGGTTTTATTTTATAAAACACAAACTCTTAGGGTTTTCATTTATGTAACTTTAATTCTTGATTTAGGGTTTCATAAATGAAAACATAATAATTTAGGATTTTATAAATGAAACATTAAATTAGAATTTAGTGTTCCATATGAAATCTAGAGGATTTAAGAATTCATAAATTAAATCACATGGATTTAGATAAATAATTTTGAATTTTTTAAATTAATTTTTAAAAAATTTCACTTCATTATTCTTATTTTCTGTAGTTAAATTTTTTTATTCAAATTTTCAAGATATTACACTTTGATTTTTCATGTTTTTTTTAATAATTTGTTTTTTCAAAAATTGCAAGACATTAATCTTGTATTATTCATATTTTTAGAAATTTTAATTTTTTAATTTTTTTTAAGGGTATTACACTTTAATTTTCAATTCTTTAAAAATAAAATATATTTTAACATTTGCAAGATATTTTTAAAAAATTTCATATTTGTAAAATTTTCAAGACATTAGTCCTTTTTTTTCATATTTTTAAAAATTTTGTAGAAAATACCCTTTTTTTTCTATTTTCCAATTTTTCTTATGAAATTTAGTGTTTCTTTTAAGAAACTTTAAATATTTAAGGTTTGGATTTAATGTTTCATTTATGAAAACCTAAATATTCAGGATTTCAATTTATGGTTTCATTGACAAAACCGTAAATATTGAGGGTTTCAATTTATAAATTTAGCGTTTTTATTAATGAAATCCTAAATAATTAAGGTTCCATAACTATTTAGGGTTTTGATTTAATTTTTCATTTTTGAAACACTAAATATTTAAGATTTCAAAAATTAAATCATAAGCATTTAGGATTTCATAAATGCAACCATAAATATTAATGGTGTTATTTATGAAACAATAAATTATTTGGATTTCAATTTAGTCTTGTTTTTTTTTCTTCATATTTTTAAATTTTTAAAGACAATACTATTGTTTTACTTTTTTTTTTTTGGTATATTTTTCAAATTTTCTTGTGAACTTTAGGTTTTTATTTAAGAAACTTAAATATATAAGGTTTAGATTTAATATTTTATTGATGAAACCTTAAATATGCAAAGTTTCAATTTATGGTTTCATTTATGAAATCATAAATAATAAGGGTTTTATAAATGAAACATTAAATAATTAGGGTTTTATTTATGAAATCATAAGTATTGAGAGTTTTGATTTAATTTTTCATATTTGAAACACTAAATATTCAGGCTTTCAAAAATTAAACCATATACATTTAGGGTTTCATAAATGAAACCTTAAATATTAAGGATGTTATTTATGAAATCTTAAATTATTAGGATTTCAATTTAGGGTTTCATTTAAAAAACCTAAATATTTAGAGTTACGATTTAATATTTCATTGATGAAACACTAAATGTTTAGGGTTTCAATTTATAAATTTATTGTTTCAATCTATGAAAACTTAAATATTTATGTTTGGATTAGAGTTTCAATTTTTTTCAATTTTATTAAGTGTTTTATTTATGTGAGCATTAATTGAAATCTATAATTAGGGTTTTTTAAATGAATCTCGAATTCTTTACGGTTTCATTAATGAAATCCTAATTTTCACCATAAATATTTAGGGTTTTATAAATGAAACCTTAAATTGAAACCTTAAATATTTAGGGTTTCATTAGTAAAACCCTAAATATTTAAAGTTTTACAAGTAAAATACTAAATTAAAATCCTAAATATTTAGGATTTACTAAATGAAACCGTAATTATATAGGGTTTCATTCTTGAAAAACTAAATCTTAACATCAATATTTAAGGTTTCATAAAAAAATCATAAATTAAAACCCTAAAAATAAATAAAAACATTAAATTAAAATTAAAATATTTCATAAAAACATCAAACTCAAACCATCAATATTAAGGGTTTTCTAAATTAACCTTCAATTAAAACCCTAAATTACACCATAAATATTTATGATTTTATAAATGAAACCTTAAATTGAAACCCTAAATACTTAGTGTTTCATGAATGAAGTCTTACTTGTTTAGGGTTTAATTAATGAAACTTTATATTGAAACCCCAAATACTTAGGGTTACATACGTGAAACTCTAAATATTAAGGGTTTTATAAATGAAACCTTAAATGAAAATCTTAAATATTTCGGGTTTCATAAGTAAAAGCCTAAATATTTAGGGTTTTATTAGTAAAAGCCTAAATATTTAGGGTTTCATTATTAAAACCCTATATATTAGACTTTCATAAATGAAACCTTAAATTTTGAATCTTTAATATTAAGGGTTTCCTAAATTAACCGTAAATTGAAACCTTAAATATTTATGATTTTTTAATTAAAGCTTGAATTCTTTAAGATTTCATGAATGAAACCCTAATTATCACCATAAATATTTAGGTTTTTATAAATGAAACCTAAAATTGAAACCCTAAATATTTAGGATTTCATTAGTAAAACCCAAAATATTTAAAGTTGTACAAGTAAAATCCTAAATTAAAACCCAACATATTTAGGATTTACTAAATGAAACCCTAATTATATAGGGTTTCATTATTGAAGCACTAAATCTTAAGTATTTAGGATTTTATAAATGAAATATTAAATTGAAACCCTAAATACTTTGGGTTTTGTGAATGAAAATTTATATTGAAATCCTAAATACTTCAAGTTTTATAAGTGAAACCCTAAATATTAAGGGTTTTATAAATGAAACCTTAAATAAAAATTATAAATATTTAAGGTTTTATAAGTAACACCCTAAATATTTAGGGTTTCATTAGTAAAATTCTAAATATTTAGGGTTTCATTATTAAAACCCTATATATTAAAGCTTTCGTAAATAAAACCTTAACTTCAAACTCTAAATATTTAGGGTTTCCTAAATTAATTGTAAATTGAAACTTTAAATATGTAGGATTTCTTAACTAAAGCTTGAATTCTTTAGGGTTTCACATGAAACCCTAATTGTCACCATAAATATTTAGATTTTTATGAATGAAACCTAAAATTGAAACCTTAAATATTTAGGGTTTCATTAGTAAAACCCAAAATATTTAAAGTTTTACGAGTAAAATCCTAAATATTTAAGATTTATTAAATGAAAACCTAATTATATAGGGTTTTATTATTGAAGCACTAAATCTTGACATCCATATTTAGGGTTTCATAAAGAACACCATAAATTAAAACCCTAAATATAAATGAAACCTTAAATTAAAATCTAAATATTTAGGGTTTCATCAATTAAACCCTAAATATTTAGTTTTCATTGATGAAATCCTAAATCTTATCCTAAATATTTATAATTTTATAATTAAAACCTTACTTTGAAACCCTAAACACTTAGTGTTTCCTAAATGAAACATTAAGCTCAAACCCTAAATATTAAATTACATTAAAAATATTTAGGATTTTATAAATGAAATCGTAAATTAAAACCCTAAATATTTAGGGTTTCATTAATGAAACTTTATATTGAAACCCTAAATACTTAAGGTTTCATAAGTGAAACCCCAAATATTATGGGTTTTATAAATAAAATCTTAAATATTTAGGGTTTCATAAGTAAAACCCTAAATATGTAGGGTTTTATTAGTATAATCCTAAATATTTAGGGTTTCATAACTAAAACCCTAAATATTTAGTATTTCATAACTAAAACCCTATATATTAGACTTTCATAAATGAAACCTTAAATTGAAATTCTAAATATTCAGGATTTTCTAAGTTAACTATAAATTGAAACCTTAATTTTTTAGGATTTCTTAAATGAAGCCCGAATTCTTTAGTGTTTCATTAATGAAACTTTAATTTTCACCATAAATATGTAGGGTTTTATAAATGAAACCTTAAATTGAAATTTTAAATATTTAAGGATTCATTAGTAAAACCTTAAATATTTAAAGTTTTACAAGTAAAATCCTAAATTAAAATTGTAAATATTTAGGATTTACTAAATGAAACCTTAATTTAGGGTTTCATTATTGAAACACTAAATCTTAAATCAATATTTAGGTTTTGGTTAAGAAAACCATAAATTGAAACCTTAAATATAAATAAAACCTTAAATTAAAATCTAAATATTTAGGGTTTCATTAATTAAACCCTAAATATTTAGGTTTCCTTAATGAAACCCTAAATCTTATCATAAATATTTATAATTTCATAATTAAAACCCTACTTCTAAACTATAAATAGTTAGGGTTTCATTAATGAAATCATAAAAATTTAAGGTTTCATCATTCAAAGCATTAGGATTTAAGGTTTCAATTTATCTAACTTAAATAATTATGTTTGATTAGGGTTTCAAAATTTTCAATTTTATTAAGGGTTTTATTTATGTGAGCATTAATTGAAAACTTTCATGAGGGTTTCATTCATGAAAACCAAAATATTTTTCAAGCATTATCTTTTAAAAGCTTTCACTTCATTATTCTTGTTTTTCATAGTTTAAATTATTTTTATTCAAATTTTCAACACACTAAAATTTATTTTTCAATTTTTTAAAATTTTTTTCATATTTTAAAAATTTTCAAGACATTACACTTGCATTTACAAATTTTTTGAAATTTTCAAGACATTACACTTGATTTTTCATGGTTTTTAAAATTTTAATTTTTTTTTTCAAACTTTCAAGTCATCATATTTTATTTTTAAATTAAAATTTATTTTTTTTTTAAAATTTTCATGACTTTGCTCTTGCTTTTTCATATTCTTAAATTTTTTCATTTTTTTCAAAATTTTCAAGACAATATTCTTTGTTTATTTTATTTTTTTAAAATTTTGAATATTGTATATTTTTAAATTTTTCTTGTGAAATTTAGGGTATCATTTAAGAAACCCTAAATATTTAAGGTTTGAATTTAACATTTCATTTAGAAAATCCTATATATTTAGGACTTCATAAATAAAACCAAAAATATTTAGGGTTTTATTTAAGATACCATAAATATTTATTAAATGAATCATTTATGAAATCCTAAATATTAAGGATTTCAATTTATATATTAAGCATTTCTTTAATGAAACCCTAAATAAATATGATTTTATTTAAGAAACCCTAAATAATTAATTGATGTTTCATTAATAAAATCCTAAATAATTAGGATTTCATTTAATAAACCATATGTATTTAAGGTTTTGATTTAATTTTTCATTTTTGAACCCTAAATATTTAAGGTTTAAAAAATTAAACCTTAAATCTTTAGGGTTTCATAAATTCAATCATAAATATTAAAGGTGTTACTTATAAAACCATAAATTATTAGGATTTCATTTAAGAAAACCTAAATATTTAAGGTTACGATTTAATATTTCATTGATGAAACCCTAAATATTTAAGGTTTCAATTTATAAATTTATTGTTTCAATTTATGAAAACTTAAATATTTATGTTTGGATTAGTGTTTCAATTTTTTTCAATTTTATTAAGGGTTTATTCATGTGAGCATTAATTGAAAACTCTAATTAGAGTTTCATTCAGGGAATCCTAAATATTTTTCAATTATTTTTTATAAGATTTCACTTCATTATTATTGTTTTTCGTAGTTAAAAGTTTTTTTTATTCAAATATTTAAGACACTACACTTTGCATTTTCAAATTTTTAAAAATTTTCAAGATTAATAACACTTGATTTTTCATGGTATTTAAAAATTTAATTTATTTCAAAAATTTTCAAGACATTAGTCTTATATTATTCATATTTTTAAAAATTTTAATTTTTTTTAAAAATTTCAAGTCATTACCCTTCAATTTTCAATTTTTTAAAATAATTATTTTTTTTAACATATTCAAGGCATTACACTTGCTTTTTGATATTTTTAATATTTTCATTTTTTTTTTCAAAATATTCAAGACAATATTCTTGGTATTTTCATTTTTTTAATTTCCATTTTTAAAAAATATTTGAAGATAATACTCATTATTTTTTGTATATTTTTTCATTTTTCTTGTGAAATTTAGGGTTTCATTTAAGAAACCCTGAATAGTTAAGGTTTGAATTTAATGTTTCATTTATAAAATCTTAAATATTCAGGGTTTCATAAATAGAATCTTAAGTATTTACGATTCTACTTAAGATAACATAAATATTGATGGCGTCAATATCAAACTATAAATATTGAGGTTTTCAATTGATAAATTTAGCATTTCTTGAATGAAATTCTAAATAATTAGGGTTTCATTTTAGAAACATATGTATTTTGGGTTTTGATTTAATTTTTCATTAAAACACTAAACATTTTGGGTTTCAAAAATTAAACCCTAAATATTTAGGATTTTATAAATGAAACCATAAATATTATGGGTGTTATTTATGAAATCCTAAATTATTAGGATTTCAATTTAACATTTCATTTAAGAAAACCTAAATATTTAGTGTTATGATTAAATTTTTTATTGTTGAAATCCTAAATGTTTAGGGTCTCAATTTATAAATTTATTGTTTCAATTTATGAAAACTTAAATATTTATGTTTGGATTAGGTTTCAATTTTATTAAGGGTTTTATTTATATGAGCATTAATTGATAACTCTCATTAAGGTTTCATACATGAAAATCAACATATTTTTCATTTTTTTTAAAGATGTCACTTCATTATTTTTGGTTTTCGTAGTTAAAATTTTTTTTAAAAATTTTCAAGACATTTTACTTGCTTTTTCAATTTTTAAAAAATTTCAAGACACTACACTTGATTTTTCATAGTTTTTAAAATTTTCTTTTTTTTTCAAATTTTAAGGACATTACACTTTATTTTTCAATTTTTTTATTTGTTTAAAAATTTCAAGACATTAGTCTTGTTTTTTTTTTCATATTTTTTAAAATTTTGAAGACAATACCCTTGCTTTTTCAATTTATAAATTTAGCATTTCTTTAATAAAATTTCAAATAATTAGAGTTTCATTTAAGAAATCCTAAATAATTGGAGTTTCATTTAATAAACCATAAGTATTTAGGATTTTTATTTAATTTATAATTTTTGAAATACTAAATATTTAGTGTTTCAAAAATTAAATCCTAAACATTTACGGTTTCATAAATGAAACCATAAATATTAAGAGTGTTATTTATGAAACCTTAAATTATTAGGATTTCAATTTAGAAAATTTTCAATTTTTAAAATTTTCAAGACATTAATCTTGTTTTTTCTTAAATTTTTAAAATTTTAATTTTTTTTAAAAATTTTCAAGACAATACTCTTATTTTTTTTTCATAATTTTTATAATTTTTAAAAAAATTTTAAGACATTATTCTTGTTTTTTTCGTTTTTTTTTTTTAAAAAAAATCATTAATTACTATGAGATCATAGAAGAGACCAAAAGAAAATCATAGACACAAAAATCAATACAATTATAAGATTTTGTTTATTATCTATGATTTATGATCTTTTAGGGTGTTAGGATTTAGGATTCATGGTTTATGATGGAAGATTTCAGGTTTAAGATTTATAATTTTAATATTTTATGTTTATGATTTATTGTTTCATAATTATAGGATTTAAGTGTTCATTTTTGTATAGTTTAAGATTTATGATGCATGGTTTATTGATTGTTTAAGGTTTATAACTTATTATTGAAGGTTAAGATTTTAATGTTATATGATTTATGGTTTGAGATTAATGATGTTAGAGTGTATGATTCATTATTTTAAAATTTGTTTTATGATTTTATTATTTATGATTTAGGATTTTAAGATTTTAGATTTACGGTGAATTATTATTCCTGATTTAAAGATTATAAATTTAATACCAGTGAAATATATAAATATAAGAGGTTATTTTGCTAGTTTACTTTTAAAAAAATGTATTTTTATTCTCTCAAAAAAAATCATTAATCATTATAGTTTTTTAAAGTATAGAAAGAATAAATTCACATGTTTTTTAAATTTAAAAATTAGAAAATATAAAAACTAAAAATAATATTTTTTTTCTATTTAGATTTTTGATATAAGCATTCATCTAATATGCAGAATCACCGATAATGTTGTATAGGATGGCAAGTCAACCACGTCTTTATACATAGAACGGTTCCAAATTCCAATCAATCTGATACACGTACAACAACAAAAGTAAGATGCTGTCATCAACAAATCTGATGGCAACTCCAAGTACAGTGTGTACTGCGGGGGAAATATGATGAAGTCAAAAATGATGAAGTCATACCACTACATTAAATTCAAAATTTCAACTCACCCCATAAAAAAATCAAAATAATACTACCAATTATTAATGGTACCCAACAACAATTAATTGCTTTTATTTCAATGTCTATTAATTAAGTATTGAGTGATGACTAATGATATTTATCTTTCTAAACCATCTAACAATATAGAGTAATAGACTTAAGTGAAACATCAGTTTATAGGCCACTGGCCACTGGCCACATATGGGACAAGTCCCTTTTGATGTTTTTAAGTTCCATCTCATTAACAGTCCCACAACAAAAGAATTTATGTCAAAGATAATTTATATTTACTCTCCTCTCTTGTTCACAAAAATACATTTTGAAAGGAAAAATTACAAGAAAGTGACAATTATTCAAATGTGGTGAAATACAATGTACTAGCATACTTAAGTGGAATAAGATTAAATTATTCCAATAAAGATACTGTAGGAAAGTCAGATGGATCATATTTTACAATTTACACTGCTATAGATGGATTATATTTGACAAATGTAAATTATAGAACCAGCGGCACCATTTGATTTTGATGGTATTCAGCTCAGCTCACTGACTGTACTAAAAACAGTAGAAGTTCCCTCTATCAAAAGCAGCGATTGTACCAAAAGATCAATTAAAAAAATCCAAAATGAAAGTGTTTGCCTTTTCATAAGTTAAGTCAAACTAGTGCATGTTATTGTGTGATATACGAGGTAAATTATTAATTATGTTTGTCGAGTTTGTGTGACGAATACTATTTTTATTATTTAAAAAATTAAATTTAAATTTTTCAAAAGAATAATATAAAAAATATAATTTTGTCACAATCAAACAATTTCTAACTACAGTTATTATCTCAAGTTTCACTTTTTTTACATCTTTTCTTCATCAAAATTGTTTTTCTTTTTACAGTGTCAATAATTTATTTGATAATAAAGAAAAATCTAAGAAAATATTTATACAAAAAAAGTTAAAATAAACGAATATAACTTCTTTGGTCTATTTATTTTATCCCATCAACATTTTTTAGTCCTTTTAAAAATAGAAATACTTAGTATCTTTATTTTATTTTTTTAAACAGTAATTTTAGTTCATTTTTTAATTTTTCATATATTTTATTGATTTTTTAATTTTGGTTCAATGGAACCTTAGATCTAACAATTCATTTATCGTATCATAAAAAAATAATTTAATTAATTAAAATATGAGAAATAAAAGAAGTAAATATATGCAAAGTTAACGTTGAATCAAAATTGTAAATTTTTTTTAAAAAAATAGATGAATCATATGTTTCTATTTTAAAATAGAATATTGAAATTGCGGATTAACTATAATAGTGAGACGAAAGTTGTATGTATTGATTTTTTTTTTTTTGGACTGAAAAATGTGTTTGCTTATGTTATTGTGATATAAAATAAATCAAAAATACTTTTTATTGATTGATTGATTAATAAATAAACTTGGAAAACTGGTTAATATTGATTTGGCCTTGAAAGCATTGGATAACATGATAAAAGTAAAATTTAAGATAAAAAAAAGAAAAATGGATGGTTAGTACATTTAGTGAACGTTTAATTTTCAGATGAATGATGAAAAATTATGTTTCAAACAAAAATATTTTTGTGAAATGGATAAATTTTTTATTTTATTTTATAAGTTGGATTTACATTAAAAAGTGTGGAAAATCGTTAAACAAATACGCACTTTTGATTTGGTTGATGAAAAAAAAGTAGAAATGGTTGGTGCAATAAGTAAAGAGTATATATTCTTATTCTGGAGCATCGATGGCTGGAAATTTCACAATCAGTGGGCGGCTGGTAATTTAGAGAGGTGGAAAGTTCTCTCCAACAACGAGTCTATACACGATCAAATCTTTTTTCTTTATATATTACCCTCACAATGCGGAAATCCGCTGCAGACAGATTCAGACACCTTTTCAACCGTTCACTCGTTCTTCTGCGCCACCGTCACCATCACCATCCCTTTCCTTCTTCTTCTTCCATCTCCCCATTTTCTCTCTCTCGTTACTTGTCCTCTACTCCTCCTTCCATGGCTTCTGATTCCCCTTTCCCTGTCACCGCTCGTAACATCAACCCCAAGGTCTGTGTTGCCTTCAATTCTCTTTTCACTGCCACCCGGATTGTTGTTCTTCGCTTTTTTACCTTCTGGGGGTGCTCAAGTTCCAAGCTTTTAAGTTTTTTATTGGATTTTTTTTTATCTGCATGTGTGATGTCGAGTTGATGTGTGTGGTTTTGCTTTGGTTTCTTCTTTTTTAGTTTAGTATGTGGATGATGTGTAACGTGTTTATTTGGCAAAGGATCGACCTTTGATTATATTATTGCTTTTTTGGTCTGCAAGGATTGCTAATTGTTATTATTATTGATCTATGACTCGGGTTTGACTCTGATCTTTTTTCTCCGTTGTTTTCTGTCTAGTGGTGTGACTGATGACCAAGTTATAGCTCATTATTCTACTATTATATGCCCAATTAGGTATTTTTTTTTGCTTCAATCTGAGTTTGGTGGAATGAGTAGTAGCAAAAGAGACGAATCTTATTGGGATCATACTTTCAATTGAGGTTAATTTAACATAGTTGGGCGGTTTAGGATATTTAATGGATTTTTCCTCTGAACAGATGAAGTGTTTTATTTATTTATAGTGTGATTGTATGTCAGAATATTTGCCCCACTGGGACTTCTTTTTCTTCAGCTAAGTTGGTTATGATGTCACCAATTTTTATACTATATTTGCTGATTTGAAACTATGGTTTTTTGTTGCCTAGGTTCTGAAATGTGAGTATGCTGTTAGAGGAGAAGTTGTCACACTTGCCCAGGTACTGGGATTTGGCTATACATGTTAGAATCTGGTCATTCATAGAACAAGTATTATTAATGTCTTGGTTTATTCCAAGATAGATACATTTTATACCCTAACATTGACAAAATAAGTTAACAACTGTTAAACTAAGTCCACAGTGCTCTTCTGACACTAAATTAACAGTATGGCTTTTACTGGAATATAGCTTGAAACTGATCACTTAGAATTTTCTATGGGAAATCGTTATAATACTCTCAGTTTACAATGCCTTAATGTTGCAGAATTTGCAAAAGGATTTACAGGCCAATCCAGACTCTCATCCATTTGATGAGGTACTTTTCTTTTTCAACTTCATATCTCCTAAACCTACTGTGTGGGTATATTGTAGACTGCCTTGTCTTGTACTTGTAAGCTGTAATAGGTTGATTCCACAACTTGAACATGTGAAGTCCCCATCACATGGTGACAACTTCAACTGTTGTGCCAAGACTTTTTTTCTATGATTACTTATTTGTTTATAATTATATCCTTAATTGTTTGGATTAAATACATTAATTATGATGCACAATATAATGGATAAAAGTAGTTGCATGAGCTAGCTATTGGTATTAAAATTTCAACTTCGCTTGGACATGTTGCTATTCTGAAAGGTTGAGGGGGTAAAGTCTATCTGTAATTTCTCCTGCCAACTTCAAGGCTGAACAAATATATTTGCATGTGGCATACTGCTCTTCTACTTCGTGAAGCTGTTATTCTGTTTTTGTTTTATTTTTTCCTCTCACTTTTCTTTTATCTGAAAACAGATACTTTACTGCAACATTGGGAATCCTCAGTCTCTTGGCCAGCAGCCAGTAACTTTTTTCCGAGAGGTTTGCCTTTTATAATTCTGTGCAGTGAATGCAGCAAAATTCAAATTAAGCAATGCTTATAATGACTATCTTATCTCTGCCAGGTTCTTGCATTATGTGACCATCCAACTATATTGGACAAAAGTGAAACACAGGGTTTGTTCAGGTACCAGGATAAATAAAAATAAATAAATTAAGTGGCAGCATTTAAATTAGATTGTGAATCATATGAAATGGCACACTGTATTAAAGATTTTCTTGATGGAACAAATGTATTAGACGATGAATCATATGCCTGCAGTAGCTAATGTAACTAGCATTGGTTTAGGATCATTGTTTTCAATTTGATTATAATGTATAATATATTTCCCTCAAAACCTTTGAGCATAGAATTAAGATGGAAATATTAAATGAAAGGATGCAAATTGAATTTGAATGTGTCAATGATATTTTTAATTCAGTTTTGCAATGCTGTAGTCTATCCTGTGGAACAAAATAAAAGTTGGTTTTATTACTGATGATTTTGGTCTAAATTGTCCTTTGGCATATTGCAGTGCCGACGCAATAGAGCGAGCTTGGAAGATTGTGGATCAAATTCCTGGGAGAGCAACTGGTGCATATAGCCATAGTCAGGTATAGATTGGGTTATCAAATTTTGGCTTATTTCTTTGCTATTCACACGCAGGGCTATGAAATTGTTCTTATTTCTATGTCAGGGTGTTAAGGGCTTGCGTGATACAATAGCTGCTGGAATTGAAGATCGTGATGGTTTTCCTGCCAATCCCGATGACATTTTCATGACAGATGGTGCAAGCCCTGCAGTATGCCTCTACTCTGCCTTTGATATTTTCTATTTGGTTTTAAATGATGATGGTGTAAACTTTGTTTAATTTAATATTTGATTAATTCTTGAAGATCATCATTTCTATGTTTTCAGGTCCATAATATGATGCAATTACTCATTAGATCAGAAAGTGACGGTATTCTGTGTCCCATTCCACAGTACCCTCTGTACTCAGCCTCAATTGCACTCCATGGAGGCTCCCTGGTAATGATTTCACCATACAATTGCATAATATGCATAATTTAATTCGGTCACTATTTAGATGCACTCTGTTTTTTATGGTTTTGTAGGCTATGTTCCATCTTTGAAAAGACAAATAAGAGAAATGCACTATTTATATGTTGACATAATTGTGTGCATGATTGACTTGAAACTTTGAATGTGAACTATCTTATTATAATACTTTGGTTGGAGTATCAGTTTAACTTCATTATTTTTTTCTTTTCTGAAGGTACCTTATTTTCTAAATGAAGCAACAGGTTGGGGATTGGAAATACCTGAACTCAAGAAGCAATTGGAGGATGCCAAGTCTAAGGGAATCAGTGTTAGGGCTTTAGTTGTTATAAATCCTGGCAATCCAACTGGGCAGGTGAGCTGGAAGGAATTATGTAGTTTTATGGGATGTTTTAATTACATGGAGCTTAATTGGGCTAATGAAAATGACTAGAGACTCCTATATAGCTCCTTTTAGTTTATTTCAATTCTTTTTAGTTTATTTCTGAGTTTTGTGGTCAAATTTATGTTGTAATCTCTTGTGATGAATGCTTATTTAAGTATTTAATTATGCTGTACTCTTAATATAGGAAGATGCTTACTGTTTAGAAAGCGTGAAGCTTTATTGATTAAATTTGATAACATGGATTTTCTGTTATGCCTCCAGGTTCTTTCTGAGGAAAATCAGCGGGATATAGTAGATTTTTGCAAGCAAGAAGGTTTGGTTCTCTTAGCTGATGAGGTAAATGGACTATTCTTTAAAATGTTAGTATTCAATTAAATAGATTTTAAACATGTTGCAGTTCATGAACCTTGGAAATGACAGTAATTAGATCCTATCCAAACTTTTATGATGTCAAAATATATCTATCGAGAGCTACTGTTTTGTTGAAGCTTATATGGCAGGGTACTATCATAAGTGTAATACTGTTCTGATGGATTAAATTCATTTTGAAGGTATATCAAGAAAATATTTATGCTCCTGAGAAGAAATTTCACTCTTTCAAGAAGGTATCTCGGTCCAAGGGATATGGTGAGGATGATATCACCTTAGTATCTTTTCAATCAGTCTCCAAAGGTAAGTTGGTACAACAATTAATTAATTAATTATAACAGAGACTAGAGTTTTATGCTAATGAATGATCCATATTGATGGAAGATGCCTTTCTCTTTGTCCTCAGGCTACCATGGGGAGTGTGGAAAACGAGGAGGTTATATGGAGGTGACTGGGTTTTCTGCAGAAGTGAGAGAACAAGTATATAAAGTGGCATCTGTCAACCTTTGCTCTAATATCTCTGGTCAAATTCTTGCAAGCTTGATCATGAGTCCACCTAAGGTTAACTCCTTGCTTCTTTAAGTAAAATCTCCTTTTGGGTAATAATTCTTTAGTTTGAATAGTTAAAAGAGCATTGAACATAATTCTGACCATGATATGATTGGTTAGAGTGCAACCTAGAATTAAAATATCAGCAGCACCCTTGTACCAAAGAGTGTACATGGTTAGTTGGAAGGAATTATACTCTAACTGAAGCACAGCAAGGAAATGGTTTTGGTATAAAACTTCATTATTTCTATCATTCCTTTTCTAGTTTGATATTCAATGTATTCAATGGATGTCTGCAGGTTGGAGATGAATCCTATGAGTCATTCATGGCTGAGAAGGACAATATTTTGGCATCCCTTGCTAGGCGTGCAAAGGTTAGTTGTCTAGGAAATAGTTTGAGATAGTAAAAACAACCAACAACATTTTTTATTTATTTTTGGTAATTCAACGTTTTAACTGTTTCAAGAGTAATAATTTGGAATATTTGTGAGGTGCCCTTTCTCCTTTCCCCCAATGGGAAGTTTGAATTTGCATAACATACTGGTATACTTTTTCTTTGGTGTCCATACACTTAACCAAAGTTCATTTTGAAGAGATTCTCTTACACTATGAACTGACCACGATAGCCCCTAAAATATTTACAAAATTTACTACCATATTCCCACTTTAAGAACTTTTACCAATTTTTTTGCTTTCTTTTCTGAATTTATTCTGAACAGACACTAGAAGATGCATTCAACAAATTAGAGGGTGTAACATGCAACAAAGCAGAAGGGGCAATGTATCTGTTCCCCCAAATTCGACTGCCTGAAAAGGCTATCAAAGCTGCAGAGGCTGCAAATACGGCAGCTGATAATTTCTATTGCAAACGCTTGCTTAATGCCACGGGAGTAGTTGTTGTTCCTGGTTCTGGTTTTGGACAGGTTAGTTTATGTACTTATTCTTATTCTTTTTGTAAACACCTCTTCTCTCTTAAATTAACAAAATTGATGATGATTGTTGTTTGTCTTGCAAGGTTCCTGGCACATGGCATTTTAGGTGCACCATATTGCCTCAAGAAGAAAAGATTCCGGCTATTGTTTCTCGCTTGACAGAGTTCCATGAAAAATTCATGGATGAGTTCCGTGACTAAGTCCTAGTTGAATTTAAGGGTACCCAAATGATATTTGATGCGGATGGATTTTGTAGTTAGAGAGAATAATCCCTTTTGTTTTCTGGAATAAATTTGTTGTTAACTCCGTATGGTTTCATTTTGAATATGCAAGAACGTGAAAGGATATTTGCTTTTCTCCGATCTTATACTTCCTTGTATTAGGTCCTAATATCATCTCTTTTTAATTGAATAATAAACTTCGTTTTAGTTAGAACACCAATAACATACTTTTTTCAACACGCTATTTATGGTTAAACAAAAATTAGGCTTGGGTTATTTAGTGGAATTTATAGTGACAAAGAAGATAAAAATAAATGCAATGTTATGATTTCTTATGATTTTTTTAATATCTAAGTCTTGCAAGGATATGTAATACAGTAATATGATATTTTATTATATATATATTTTTTCCCCAGAAAAGGAAAATGGACAAGAATGGTACTTCTCTTAGTAATGAAATTGCATGAGTATATGGATGGAATACATGTACAACACAGTTCAATGCAAAACAGATGAGATCAAAGGTTGAAAGCTGAAATATGTACAGTAACCTATATGGGTGTGAACTTTCGATATTATTCTTATCCTTATAATGGTTACTGTGCTGAATAATCTGGATTGGGATTTTTTTTATGAAATAGCTGCTGGTTTGACATTGAATAAAAGCCTATTCAAGTGTTATTTTAATTAATGGAATTGAAAATAAGATCAAAATTATAAGGGTATTTTGGAGGAAAAAAAGTGAAAACAAAGGTTAAATTTAATGGGTTGGAATATGTGTGATGTGTGGAGTTCCATTAGAGACGGGATCTAGTTTACTATACACCTCTCTCTGCTTGGCAGAGTAAATCACTCTGTTCACGTAACCTCAGGACGGGAAAAATCTGATAAAGTAAGGATACGCTTTATTATTTGCTTGTCAACTTTGTATTTTTCAAGCACCTAATCCAAATACAAAACGACACAAGCATCACAAACAAGTACATAAAACAACAAATTCACAGCACTTTCCCTTTGAATTATCTAAGTGCATGAGTTAGATTTACTGTGCATCACTGCATCTTGCTTGGACTTATCTAAGTGCCTCTGAATTAATAATATATTTGAAAATAGATCTATATTTCTCACAATCAAGGGCAAAAATAATATATATATATATATATATATATATATATAAATGACCAAAAGTAATACTTATTAAATGAAAATAAAGCATATTTTAAATTTCAATATATTAAAATTTTGCTTTTATTAAATATTTTTTTATCCTTGAATCCTTAACAAGTAGTCTTTTTAGACACTCCTAAGTAACAACACTATATTTAATTTAATGATGGTTGTTATTGCAAGGGAAGCAACCACATGAACTGGGCTTTGAAAATTGTGTGTTATGTTTATGAATCTTCTTTTGAGCTTGTTCAGTGGCCTTCTGGATTTGCTCTAAGTGTTGTTGTCTAGCTTCTGCTCTCCACTCCTCTGCTTTCCTGTGAACCACTGACATCCTCTTCATCAACTTCTCTTCTAGGTTTGATCTCATCTTCTGTATTTTCACCTAAGCATTATTATTTTCAATAAAACAAACATGCTTAGTTTCAATGACATCATTTTCAACTTTGAAATTGAAAACTTGCTTGGTAATCTGTAATAGTACTACTACTAGTGGTATTCATGTTTGATTTCAATGCTTTTTGTGAACTTAGAAACGATTTATTAATAACAGAAGCTAAAAAGGACAATATGCCTAGAAGTTTTCAACTTTGGAATTTGTTTTTATTATTATGGTCTATATATAGAATAGTACTAGTATATTGATTGATTCCCTATATACAATCCATTGTCCAGCTAGCTGTCCAAGTTCTTAACCCAAACAAGACATTCACACGAGAAAAACTCATCAAACCAAATTATAATAACAAAGGAAAAAAGAATAACATTTTTGACATGCACCTCACATAATATTACCATAAACATTCAAAGCGTAATTGCTATTCTTTTATTGTTTTAATCGTCCAAATATTATATTTTATATTTTCAAGTTGACATAACACTAGCCAACTCATTACTCCAAATTTGTAAATAAAATGTTCACATGTGCTCCCTAATATAATAGTAGTACTTTAAGTAGTAGTATTATGAACATTATTGCTTCCGGGTTTCAATTTTTTAATTGAGAGTTTGATGATTAATTAAGAGTGAAGCATGAAGATGGAGATGTATTTGATTGAGGAAGACTGAGAATTGGAGCGTGGACTGGTCAAGACAACAATAATAATAATAATATTAATAATAATATAATGAGTCGATGACGTGGGGGTGGCTCGAGGAATAAGTCACCAACATGCCCAGCAATGGAAAAGCATTGAATTGTGGTCAAAAGTTGATTAGTGAAGATAGTCTTCTTTCTATGTGCTTAGGAGTTAGGAATAGTAGGACAACAGGCTACACCATGTGCATTACACACTACACAGTAGTAATAGTAAATCTGGTCTTAGATACAGTTCAAACTGCTTCCAAAACTGTGTAAAGTTCCAGTATTGGATACTGCTATCCTGTACTAGTACGCTACTTACAAATTATTATTATTATTATTATCATTTATTTCAAATTTCAATGCCAAAAGCAACTACTAGTCAAGTACCAAAATATTTTTGGTATTGTAAAATGAGCTAATTTTCATTTCTCTAAAATTTGAAAATCATTCTTGGTCTTCGAAAATACTGTAAGTAAATTTTAATTTTAGTCACTAATTTTTTTAATTCTATTCTTCTAAGTGGACTTTAATCTCGAGATTGGAGTCTCACTTGTCCTGAATCCTGATATTTAATAGTACTACTTTAATTTAAGAGAAGAGGTTAAACTGCTGTCATTTGCATAAACATTCAACAATTACGGCTATTACAGCTATTAAGACTTAGAACTAGATATATTATGCTATTACATCTACGGCTTAGAATAGCATTTTTATACAGTACTAGTTATATTATTGGTAACGCACTTTTTATAGTGTTTTTCTCTCTGTCTTCTTTTATTATTATTATACCAGTCATTTCTCTTATTGTGCAAGAAACTGTACAAATTTGTTACACAGAATATAAGCTATGAATGGTAATGAAATACCTCAAGCTTTCTTGACCTGGCTTCTGCTTTAGCATTTTGGAGGTTTACCCAAGCTTGGATTTTTGCTTCTTCTCTCTGATACCTGCAACAACTCAAAATCACAATTCAGTTCCAGCAAATACATATCAGAAGAAAACTACAAACAAGAGAAATACTAACAAATATTCTACTATAACACATTCTCTACCACTTGCCAAGATTTATTAAAAAACACAATTTTAAGAGTCTCACTCTAAGTCTTAAGACAAAAATGTGTCAGAAGAAATGTGATAGAGATTAGAGAGTGTGTTAATTAACACTACTCCTGCTGCATTCAATACACTGAAACTATGAAGGTTGAGTTTACCTAAGACAACACTTGGTCTTCTCCTCTTCTTCCCATGCAGCAGCAATGAAGTCTGAATCAGCTTTGTGGCTAGCATTGTGCCTCAAGCTTTTAGATATTTCCTTTTCTTCCTCCTCACTTGAGCTCCAATTTAAAGGGACAATGTCATACTGTGTTCCTAGTTGCAGCTTGGAAAAATGGCACTCCTCCAGCTGAATAACATCAAGAGTGCAGGCACTGCTAGCCAAGGCCAACGGTCCAGACCTACTTGCAGGAGTGTTGTGGCGAGGAGGTGATGAAATCTTAACCGGGGTAGGGCATCTTGAAGTTGTGGAACTTCCCAGTGGAGTCATCTCAGTCCCAATATCTCTATGTTGAACCACTTCTGTGCAAGCATCTTGCATTGCTCCACCACCTTGGTTCCTAAACAAGAACCCTTCTTTAGCCGGCTCCAAATATCTCAAATTTGCCATAACTGGCTCGATGCTGTCTGTGAACTTATCTGCATTGCAGTTGCAATTCACTACATTAGTAAAATTGTACTATAGTCCATTGTTTATTTTATGTCCCATTCAATTTCAAATACACCCCCAAGGATGACGAAATTTGAGAAATGTTACTCTCTAACAAAATCTTCTTAATACACTATGATTGAAATTTATTGAAAACTACTAAATGTTAACCAGTATGTTGCTAGCACCAAGCTTTTAATTTGATACATGAGAAATATGATCTTAGGTTATGTCAGAAGATGCAAACAGTATCAGCACAACAAGCTACAATCATGCTCATCAGCTTAGAATACAATGAAACCGTAAGAAATTTTAATATTCAACCTACCCACAATATAAAGTCTATGAAAAAAAAGAATATAATAATAAAGACAAAAAAGGAAAAAGAAACAGGAAGATAACGATGGCTAAAAGGGTAGATTGGAAAAAAGGAGGGGGATAAGAAAAAGTCAAAAAATGAAGTTAAGTGTGTGATATCCCACCTTTAAGTACAATGTCTTTGACGCCATGGAAAGCGCCGAGTGTGTTATGGTGGTGGTCCAAAGAGGGAGACCAGTGGAAGTTTGGGACAGCTTTGGAAATCCTTTCTTCTGTGACCCTTGATTTCTCCGAGAAACCTTCTTCACATTGTTGTCTGGTTGTGATCTTTGAGGAGTCTGAAACCTTAACAGTGTTGTTGTTGTTGTGAGCGGGTGAGTCATGGCAAGAAGTGCTCATGAGCCATTTCTCTGCATCATCCCATTTGGAAGGGAAGCTCTTTCTTGGAAGGCCAGAGCTGAAGGAGAAAACTGGTCTCCCAGGTGTGGAGGGAGCCTCTAGCACTCTCCTCTGTTGCGAAACAGAGTGGCCTCTGCTTTCAGCTCTGCCGCCATTCCCATTTGGCATTGGCAATGGCAATGACTTGACAAACTCAGAGGTTTCCTTCAGGTTCAGCTTGCAAAGTGGGTCAGGGAAGTCATCTGCAAAAGGGTTGTCTTTGCTTTTCCCATACATGCTCATGTTGCTCTCAGTGAGTGCTTCCTGCTGAGTCACAAAAAGGAGAAGAAGAAGAAGAAGAAAAAGTGAGTGAGAAATGCATTCAATTCAAAGAACATTATAATTATTATTAAGTGTAGGAGGATTCTTTACCACCCCATGTGATGCTAATGCAGATGGAGGTTGAAAGAATTTGTGGCTAGGGAGGTCCATGGCATGGCACAGTGAATTTGATTTGAGCTTTGATGTCAGAGAAATGGGAATGGAGTGTGGCTTGGTTATTTGCAAATTTGCATTAGTTTCATATGATGTTTGTTTGAAGAGTGTGTGTGGGTCAGGGGAAAGTGACCGTGGAGGCAGTGGGAACAGAACAGAATACTGAACAAGGAAAAAGTGTGTTAGACTTGGTTGGAACCGGGGTCTAGAATAAGTACACCAATGACTTGACTCACATGCATGGAGCCAAAAACACAGCACTGTCTTGTTTGTGTCTTCACTCTTCAAGATGAAGGGAAGAGGAAGGGGACGAAACAGTACATCATCAACACGAGTGAGCTTTTGGCCCTCCAAGGGAAATTATTTAAGAAAGAAACAGCATCATAATGAAGCAGACCAAGAAAAATGCAAAATAGAATAATATACTATGTTATAACTAATTGCTTTTTTATTCTGATATTATAACTAATTATACTGTTCATATTCATATAATATGTTTTTTCGTTTATAATTTTTTTTGTTTTTATCTCTCTGTCACATCAATCATCTTTTCACAGATTTTTCTGTTTGTTGGTTCTTGAGTAATTCTCTTCACTGGGATGGGTAAATAATTTATTTGATACGTGTAAAATCTTCCTTAAGAAAATGTTAGGTTTACATTTTGTGTATAAAGAAAATCTACAAAAAGAGTTAATTCATCATATTATAATTGTTTCTGACTTATATTGAACTACTTTTCTTAAAAAGATGCTGCAGTAAAAATAATAATTAAAAAATACTAATTCTCCTTGGGCAATATAATTTTTATGCTCATAAAATACTCTCCTACATTTTAGTCGTCATTATTTTATTTTATGAAGGTAGGAATCTCTCGACTTTACTGTTGTTGTTGTTGATTGTGAATTTCGATTCTGTTTTTTAGTTTCGGACTAGGAGCCCGTAGTGTTTTATTTTCCCACTCAGAAATCAGAATCAGTTATTCATGCTATATACTCCTTCTCGGGTAAAACAATAGAGAGTAGTAAGAATTGAAACTGGTCTATAATCAATAAATCGAGTCATTAGATGAAAATCAAACAACGTAAATTTTGATTTCAGGGAATTGAATTCAAAGTACAACTTATAATGTGAACCTGATACTCATTTTAGTACTATTAATTACACTAACTGCACTAATTTTTTACTAGACTAAATCTAAGTGGTGTCTAGTTCCTACTTCTTGGGTTCTGTCTCTCTCATGGGCCCAGTTTGCATGTTATTTCACTTTAGTGCTACAGCTTCTTCTTAAGGGTATCCAAGACAGTCGTTATTGTTTAATATTGAGGGTAAAGTTGCATTTAAAATATCAACTAGCATAGGCTTTCATGCATGGTTAGTTTAAAAGATGTATTTTTTGTCAGTTTAACAAAGGTAAATAGCCTATTTTTGTGGCTTCTAATAAATACTAAATGGAAGGTAAATTATACCAAGGCAAAAATTTAAGTACACCCTTGAACCTTTCACTCCATCTCATTTAAAAGATGTATTTGTGTCAGTTTTACGAAGGCAAATAGCTATTATGTACAATTTACTTTCATGGCTTGATGATCATGGATGTTATGGAAATAGATGCTCATTTGGGGTCACATAATTATTAACCTCTCGGTGGTATTTGGTATTCCTATTGAAATTCAGGAAGAGTTGAAAAATGCAAATTGTTGTACACAGGCAGGACCAGAGATTGAAAAGTCAATGAGGCCAGCCTGAGATGTTGCAGAATTTTTGCCCCAGGTGGGGTGGTCACAGGTCATAAAAAAACGGATAAAGAAATTCCTCCTAACTGTGTGCGTTTGTTTTCACGTTTTGGACCTCAGCTAAAAAGAAAACATAAAGTTTGGATGCAAATGCATTTTAGATTATAAAATTAGCTTATAAATGTCAATTTTCAAATTATGTAATTCATAGAGAAAAACTATTATAAATATCATAGAATAGTAAAGTAAGAATAATTTATCTCTATTTTTTTTTATAAAACAAAAACAAATAAATAAAAGAACAATCAAGAAAGTAAAAATAAGCCGCGAAAATCCGTTGCAAATTAATTGCAGCAGGAGCAGGAGCAGGAACCTTTTCAGCCATGCACTTGTTCAGTTCAGTGTCAGCAATAGCAATGCATTTGCATTATCCCCTCTTACTCTCTCTGATTCCTCCTTCCCTGTAAGCTTTGTTCTTTCATTTCTTTACTTTGCTGTCTTACCAGCTTTTCTAGATTTTATTTTACGTGTTTGTCTGTTGGAAACTAGGAATTATCCCACTTTTTTCTTTTCTACTGTTGGTTATGTTATGCTGCCACCAATTTTTATTCCTCATGGGCATGTCTATGTTATGTTTTTTGTTTTTGCCTATATTATGCAATGTGAGTGTGCTGTACAAGGAGAGAATGTCACACTTGCCACGGTAATGTAATTTACCTGTGCACATTTTTTCTTCTTCTTTTCACATGTATTTGAAATATTGTTAAGATGTGGATCAGTGGATGGCAGGGATTCAAACCTTAGTTTGACACATTAATGTAAGTGTAATTTAGCTATGCACATTAGATTAAGGGCTTTCATTGAAAACCTGTTCTTGTCTTGTAACTTTTCAAGATAGAAAAAATTTATTCCTAACATGTACAAAATATCTGTTGAACTTTTCTACCAATTGATCACACCAACAGCCTGTGTTTACTGGCATAAATTAATAAGTGAAGTTGTCTTTGCTGAATTGATCTCTTCAGTTTGTAGTGTTGTAATGTTGCAGAAATTGCGACAAGTTTTACTGGTCCATCCTGGTTTCATCCATTTATTGAGGTAATTTGTTTTCTCCCAAGACCCCAACTCGGTATCTTCTAGACTATAACTTTTAACTTTGCTAATTCTTGTTATGATTTTGTTTAAGATTAGTTATTTATTTTTACCCTTAATTCTTTGGATTACATGCATGAGTTGGCTACTATTATTACCATTTCAACTTAGTTTAGACTTGCTTGCTGCTAGTATGCATCTGTTGATGCTCAAGTATTTTTCTTTTTTACTTTGTGGATAGTTTTTATTTGCATTTATAATTGTTTTCCATTCTAACATTCTTTAAACATAGGATGGTTTAAAATCGGGGAATGGGGAACCTTCCTGGGGGATTTGTTTGAAAAAATGACCAATAAAGTGATATAATAAAGCAGGTAGATTTTTTATCATTTTGGTTAAGGAAGTTACTTTATCAGATGATGACAGAAATATAAGATGTGCTTTTCCTTTGAGTAAATATTTTTCCCCCAAAGGTTGAGTGGGGGTAAATCCTATCTTTAGTTAGTCTCTCACCTCCATGTTTGCACAAGGTACATACTTATGTTATGTGACATACTGCACTTTTTCTTCTCTTTGTTTTTCACCTCTCTTTTATATGAAAATGGATGCTTCACTTCATCCCAGAGGTTTCTTTCTTGTGGTGGAATGCTTATTATGATTAGCTCATCTCTGTCTTGGGTTTCTGCATTATGTGACCATCCAGCTATTTTGGACAGACATCTACATATATAGCTAATTATAGTGGGTCAGGAAACAGTCTTAATCTCAATTTTGTGATTTATTTTCCTTATTTTGTACAGTTTTTCATTTCACTTTCACCCATCTATACTAGACTAGAAATTTTTCCCAAACTCATTCCCAAGTGGAACAAATGTATTATAAAAAAATATTTAAGTATTTAGCACAATAAAAGCATCTCGAATGCAAGAACTCAATGTGATTAAGATGTACATTTGACTTTTATCATATCCTATGGTGTATGGACACAAATTAAGAGGAAAATATTTAAATGAAAGGATACAAAATTGAATTTATACTTGTCAATGAAGATAAGTATTATAAAAAGTTCTTTCATTGCTGCAGTCTAGCCAGTGAAACAAAAATAGCAAAAGTTGCTTTCATTGCTGATGATATGATCTTAGGTGTCTCTCTCTATGTTCTGTATTTTATATTCTTCATCTCATCTCTGTAATTACTTTTTTCCTGTCCTTTTGACAAAATTTCCATGCCGATACCATAGCTAGGAAGATATTGGATCAGAATCTGAGAGAGCAACTACTTTGGAATTTTCACTGTATCATACATGATAATATATGGGCCATGAAATTGTTCCTATATCCATATCAAGACCTAATACAATAGCTGCTGGAAGGAATTGAAGCCCATGGTGTCTTTTCTTTTCCCTTCTGAATGATCCCAATGAATGACATTTCTTGACAACTGGTGAAACCTCAGTGGTTGCCTTGAGCTTTATTTTATTCTTAAACAAATGTTGACATTGTAGGTTTCTATTTTATTTATTTTAAATCTGAATACACCTTTTCTCAATGGTCAGATCCATATATATAAAATAATGATGCAACTACTCAAAAAAAATATTATTGGAAGCAACTCTAATGTATTTTTGTCAAAGCATCTCCTAATTTGTTATTTCTCTATCGAAATTTCACTGTTTTAAGAAGTTATCTGGGTCAAAGGAATATGGTGCCAAACCACAGAATCTAGCAGCAAGGAATAAGATGATTATGATCTTTTTTTAACCATTTCATTAGAACAAAGGATTGATCCATTTTGTTGATAATTAATTTCTGACAGAAAATCTGATCATTTTTTACAAAATTTTCACTTCTTAACTACTTTTTTTCCATTCACATATTGGAACGTGAAATCTTTGTTAAGAGTATGAGTTGATTACCATTCGTACCAACACTTGTTTCATTTAGGTCATTTGAAATGAAAACTTTTGGAAAGGGTCATCATCGCCCATGGTTTATGATTATTTGTCCTCGTTAAGGGAAACCCACTTGTCACTTGTGGGAATCGAAGCTATAACCATGGTTCAATCAATGTTTCACATATAAAAAATGTTTAAAAAAGGGAAATTTCACACTCAACTAATAGAAGGAATCTTTTGTTTTCTACTTTTTTTAGGAATAGGAATAGAGAATTGAAAATGCATTTCTCACAAACACAAACTAGATTCCTTATTTCTAAGCTTGCACGTAAAATATAGAATCACTATCACACACGTCAGAATGTAGAGTCGGATGCAATACGCATTAACTAGTCCCTTCCAACCTTCAGATGCCATGTGGAGAAACTGAAATATTTAAGTGCACTTGCTTCTTTTTTTCCATTTTCTTCCAACCATTTCAGACTTTACTGCACAATAAGAGGGCCAATCAATATGCTTCGTACTGCATTTGATTACAAAAATTGAATTGGGTTTCCTATTCGAACACTCTCACATCCAATGAAGACGTAAACAATTGAAATACAACGTCACATTAGTTTCAATATATAAATTAAGTTTTCTTTGGTACTATCTGTAATTAATAAACTTATCATCTACAACTCTTGACTTAGCCAGTTTAAATATTAAAAAAAAAGAAGGAAAAATGGATGTTGCTTGATATAGAAACTTACAATAACTTCCAAAAATTCTTAAGATATATATCACTAATGGAAATTTTTGGCCCACACTAATGGATTGATGTTAGATTTGCCTCCATTAGTCTAATTAACTTCGTCTAATGAAAGTTCACTTTTAGGAGGAGCTTTCTCACTTCTTTCAGTGTGATGGCTTGGTTTTCATCAACAAAAAGTAGTTTGTGTTTTACTTACCTTCTTTTTTAGATATATTTTAAGGATTAAAATGATGCTATGTGTGCATCTTATGTGACACTATACTACATTCCTCTATGAATTTCCCAATACAATGTGGAAATGAAATACAGTAGTGTATTGCTTTTAAACATCATATATAATATCGTACAATTTATTTTTCCAATGAAGGACAACCATTACCAACCCCGTGGTCTGCAGTTTATCAGCATTAGAAGATAAGACATAAGAAAAGAGTATAAATAAGGAAAAATTATAATGAGAAAAAAATAATGTGTTAAAGACGTAAGCAACTTTTATCCACTTAATATATTAATGCCAATGCATCGTGAGTCGTGACAAGACATGGACCATCATCAATAATTGAAATTATTATATGAGCAAAGCCCACCAAACTGATGCTCACTGTTAATAATAACTACTAATTGATTTTGTGATGTGATCATTACATTATTAATTACTACTATATATCAATAAGCCATCCATCAACACTTTTATTCCTTTTTCTTCTTCATCTTATCCTCCTTCTTCTGCTTCTTCATGTTCTTGAAGAATTAGAATTGATGGCAGTTAACAGTTATTCTTCATCAGCTCAAATCTCACTTCATAAATATGCAAACAAACAGTTGATGATGTCCAAACGAATTAGCTGTGTCCCACAGAAAAAGGCACCAGTTGGCCCAGTAGTATTGAGAATCACATCATGCATCAAGAACAAGGTCAATATCTTATTCTATTTCTTCTGTGTACTATACTCCTACATCTATATGCTATGCTTTTTTTTTTTTATGATTGTTCTTATACACCCCTATGGTTAATTATTGATAAACACAAATTAGATAGACTATGATCAGTTTAAGGAACTTTGTGTTAATTGATGTCTGTTTTGGTCCTAAACAGATTTATGAGGACCTATCTCAGGGCATAATTTGCTATGAAGATGAGAGTGGAGAAATAATTTGTGAAGGGTACGATGAAGGGCCTCGTTATCAACGAATTCCTAGGCCAACCCATCACCCAAGGTAGAGAATCTTACCCAACCTAGTCTAAACTCCCTCACTTAGAAATGATTAGGTAATTCTGGACCACGTGTCCATAGTTCTGACCAATCTTTAAGTGACATATAAACAAAATTTTCGAATTAAAAGTAAAGATTAATAACACTTAATTACATGTTATTTGGAGATTGATTGAGAATACGATGGTCCAAGACCATCCCTAACCTTAAAAAGAAGAGAGAAAAGGTATCAACTCCAAATTAGTACTTTGTATACTTGTCTAACTACTACAAGGAATTTTCATTTGTTGGATCAGGGATGTTGAAATCATGAATCTTCTACAACAACAAAGTTGGCTTCAGATTGTTAAAGGAGAAGAAATCAATCATTTAGCTAAAGGTGCTCTTCATCTACAAGAGGATTTAAACTACAATAAATGGCTTTAACTCATATTCCAAACCAATCAATCAGGCTTTTGTAACTCTCAAAGGCCTTAACAGTTACATGCAGTGCTAATATGTATCAGGAAAGGAATAATAGCACAAGAATATGCTGTAAGTGGTGAATCAAATCAAATAGGACATGTGCTGTCTTCAGCACATTTTTCATGCAAGTTGTACAAATTAACAGTGGTGATGTTTTTCTTATTATATGCCTTTTCTTTTCAATCAGTTCATATAGTTTCACATCAGAATCACATATATTATCTGATAGATGGGAGGAAAGTTAACTATGATTCACAAAGCAAGGGACAATTTACAGCTACATTATCATGAGTTTAAATCCCTGATTCCCTGTGGGCTAACAATAATATGGTTACAGAAGATAACTTTGAGTTGAGTAGAACCATTATAGGATGTAACTATATATTTAAGACTCGAACTCAGAACAACTTAATAAACTGAGAAAGAAAATAGTTGAATGATATATAGAATAAAATGGAAATGAGTGATCTGTGTTGAACAGGTGTATGATGGAAAAAAAACACCAAATTTTGGAAGAGGAAGGGAAGGGAAACAAATCAAGGGGGCCAAGCAGTGGGCTGGAGCTACTTTTTCAACCCTCAAGAATTTTTTAAAATATCTTGTTCGGTTTTCATCGTCGTTTTGTTCTAATTAGAATAATACAACTCTACTTTGAATTTATCAGTCAATGGACTCTGTTATCTATTTAGGTACCATTTAAATCATGCATTGATGTGAACACAGGGACTTTGAAAATGAAACTGACATATATATAGTACTAGCACGCACATCATCTTATAAATTTACAGTTTTTAAAGTTTAATTGTAATTAAACTTATTTTATACTTTTGCACGTATATAGTATGATTATGATTTATGTTACATTAACAAAAATAGAGTCGCATGAGATTACTATAAACGACAAACTCGCGTTTTAAGTATTTAACTTAGTTGTATATTTACACGTTTGATGATAAGGAAGGATGCTTCAACGCATGAGTGGTTTCTCTAAAATACTCAGAGCTTCAATATCCTGCATGGAACAAAACTTAGTCAAATGGTCAACAAACTCATTACCTTCAGTGCTCTGCATGAGATCAGTATGAACCAGACGTACATTCTAATGATGAGCCAAAATATCTTTAATATTTTGCAGCACAGAGGCAATAAATGATGAGAATTGAGACACTCATTAATTATCCGGATAGGATAGAATAACTCTCTCATCCATATTTCAACCCTATAGTAATAGATAAGTTCTGCCATATGATGCAAGAATTTAAGTAATCTTAATTTCAAAAAAAAACTTTCAATATTAACAGCAATTGTAGATATTATGACTAGTATCCTATAAGTAATGCATGTACCTTAGTTTTTCGAACCATTGAAGACCAACCTATCTGATTTGAATGACTTAGCTATTGTAACTAATCTCTTGCTAACCAGAACTATTTTCTTCATAATGAGTCTTAATTAACTAATACTTTGTATAGTTTAATACGTTTAAAGTAATGTTAATTTCTTTTGTTAATTATAACCATTGATATCAGAATGCTTACTAAAACTTAAAAATCTTTTGAAATTTAATATGATATTTTTTTAATAGGAGAAATTAGCTTACATCAGTTGGAGTTACACTTACTCTTATATTATTTAATAACTATATTGAATAACTCTATTTTAAAATCCCCTACTAGATTAAAAATTCCTTTCATTAAGTTAATATTTATAAAAAAAATTAAATTAAACTAAAATCATGATATCTCAATCATGTATATCAAAATTAATGTAATATCTAAATTGATTATTTTTTCACTGCTATTCAAATTTTACAGCATTTAATATAGTTAATCAAAGTGATATATTAGAATTCAACAATTGAATAAATAAAAACAACATATTATACGAAGTTATTGAAAATATAAAAATAAACGAAATTTGCACTAGTGCAAGTTTATCCCTCCTCATTTTCAATCGCATCCAAAATTTTAAAGTAATGTCATTCCTCTTCTCACAGCTTAAGAGTTAAGCTGGTTAACCCTGCCCCAGATAAACAATAAATAAGGACACCATAATAAAATCTGAAGTAAGGCTCAACATAGTAATTGCAAAGAAATTTGAGAAATTCAAGAACACGTTTGAGAAATTTAAGTCATATACATGTGTATAGAACGTGTTGCTAGAACGTTACTATATGTTTTTGTACAAAGATTTCATCCAGAGGTCATCAAATACTTTTACCCCAGACAAACATCCTTGACTGCTAAGTGCTAACAGCCCTTCTTTGGCATCTTCTAACAAATAATTGATAATATCTAGTTGACAAAATTACAATTGAACCAAAAGAATTCCTATATAATTTAAGAGTGAAAAACAAAAAAAACAAAAAAAAAATTATGCGGGAGTTAATTCCCCCAAATTGAAAGTAAAATTTACAGAAACACAAAATAAAGAATCATTCAGCTGGAGTCATAGACTGTGTGTTTTCTTCACCTAAATCAGACTGAGAATTACTAGGAACAATAGAAGGGGGAGACCACTGATCTGGAAGCATGAGAAAGTAAGTAGTCATTGCTTTCCTGAACCTTTTCTTGTATTGCTTGGGTGATATAACTGTTGGAGGTGTGTTCTTTGGTCCTCCAAGGATGCCTGAAGCTTTTACCCATGTTTCAAGATGCTTGTCCCAGGTATACTGCCTCATGAAATCAATGATTCCAATAACCAGCTCATGCTTCTCTTCATCCACTCCAACCAGTAAAGAATAGTCCATTACATCAACTGACTGCACAAGTGGAAAAAAGACACATGTGAGATGAACATAACATACTATGGTGTGCATTTTGCAAGAAAATAGCCAACTCAGACCCCTCCTTAGCAAGAAACGTGAAAAAGGAGACAGTTAAGAGAAGGAAGAATGTCACGGATAAAATTGAGACTTACAGCAAGAAAACCAGTGTCATTCCAGACAGCTCTCTCTAACAGTCGTTTAGCTTTGTTTCCCACGAAAATAGGAGAAGTTGGCATTGCTTCAATTAAGTTCTGGTCCAGTAGAACTTTGTTTTTCCCTGTACTATCTGCATTATACCGAGACCTGGAAGATCCTTTAAGATCATAAAGTCGTGTAACAGTCCTCCTAAACAGAAGATTCTCCATAACCAAAACATCCATCCTTGATTCTTTCCCTCCTTTAAGATGCTTTGATGTAACCTTTCAAATAGAATGCCATCCAAAAATCAAGGGGTTAAGATAATAGGTAATCAAGTGAAGCAAAATACAGAATTATATATCATCAATCCAATAATTAATAATTAATACACTTAAAAAGATGATTTATTACATGGTTGGTTGGTCCTTCCATCTTTTTTAGTCATCATATATTTAACATGTTAGAACTTAAAAGTTATTTCAGTTTTTGGTAACCTGAATAAAGGAACTTTTGGTAATCTGACATCTTTAACAAAATTAACATTTGCCAATTAAAAAAAAATGAAATGTCTAAATTATGTTCATATGAGATGCTTTAACAAAATATAAATAATTTTTTTGGTATTCTGCTACTTATAATTATCAGCAATATTTTCGAAAGATATATATGACCTATTAAACTTCTTTGGACAACCTAGGCTTGATTCCTAATAAAATTTTCATTTTATAAATAAACCCAACAGGTTTTCATTTTCACCAATAAAATATGGTAATTTAGAAGCTATGACATTTGAGGTCCTAAAAAGAATAAAAAGAACAAAAAAATGAAAGGCTCAGAAGACAAGTACCTGGTATATGCCAAGAATCTTTGCCAGGCATGTTGGACTTCCAGTAGCTATGGATTCAGAAAGGTACTTGAAGTATTCAGGACCAAATTTAATGAATGACTCGAGCTCTGTTTTGGTAACTTGTTTGATGATAAATCGATCATCCAAAGTTTTTGCAAAGAATACCTTACTCTTCCCACCTTGAGCTCCCCATTTCTTACAGCGACTCAGAGACCTTATATAGTCGAGCTCTGAAGGACAACAGACCCTTCTTATGGCTTCAAATCGCTTGGCGTAGTAACAAGTCACAGAATGTCTTACCTTGCCAAGGGGACCATCTTCTCCAAAGGAAACTCTGGCATGCATAGCCTTACTATATAACATTGGGTCCAATATTGATGAATTACGAGATCCAGACATGGAAAATATCATTTCCTCTATCGATCCAAAACTTTTCTGAGAATCAAAAGCTGTTTCGTCAACAGATGAGAATGATTGAAGGGTGCCCGAATCAGAAAAATATGATGAAGTGAAGTCATTTACTTCTCTTGGCTTTTCTCCTTCATCAGTCAATTGGAAATGATATTCTGGTGACATTAAGGCATAAGCTATAATACTTGAGGGTTCATCATCATATACTGGAATTACAGTGTCATTGACACCAATTGGCAGAAGCAGCCTTGCCCCACCCTGGAGATCCTGCTTCCGGAAAGATGACACATAAACAGGATTGTAGTCAACTAGGGTATCAAACTTCTGGGTACTAGCAAAAAGGTTCTTGTTAAATTGGCGATAGAAGTTCAAGAAGGGCATTCCTAACCAGCTTGAAGAGTCTTCCATATTATCATGACCTTTAAAAGAAGAATATAAACTCTTGGAACCATTTTGATCTTCTGTACGATCCCCTGGATAATATGTTTCTTTTTGTACACTGGTTGTCAAAGCATCTGCCATAAGTATATCAGGATTTACAGAATTGTTATCCTTTTGAATTCCATATCCTGAGTGGTTTTCACCAGTCCATTTGGCATCAAGTGTTTCAGACAAACTAGGTATGACAGGAAATGGCCCATCAGAGAGAGCTCGGCGAACACCCAATTCAGGTTCTAAAAGGTTGGATTGATCATTTATGCTCTTGCTGTTTGGAAGATTAGGTTCGTCAACTTTCTCATGATTTTTATTTTTGGCCATGTCAATTTCTTCATGCAATGCATCATATGAAATTTTGCCATCAACTACTACACTTCCTCCTCCAAGGCTGGGGTTATCATTAAGATTTGGATCACAATGAGTAGAGTTAATGCTCATCTGATTTTCATCAGTAGGTTTCTCCTTATCCTCTGAAATTGGACTGCTTGAACCGGATTCTTTGTTGGAATGGACTAAGTTGGCTGCATAGATAAGGCGATGATCCCACATATATGATTGAAAAAGTAACTGCCTCCACAATCGATTAATTTCCAGAACGTCAATCCCAGGTTGGCCATTTCTTTTTTCTTGGTTCAAAATCTTTTGAAGAGTTTCCTAAGTTAGTAGAAGAGAGAATGATTCAACCACAAGCCTTTCAAATTATTTATATGCTGTTTCAATAATTTAATTTAATAAAACATCCATCCAATAAAACTACTAAAAAAAAATACTGCTAAAACAGAAAGTTTCTAATATTCTAACTCAGATGATTTTATATCTAACAGTTACTAGTAACAAAATTAATCAATAAACAAGGCCACTACTAGACAAGGAACTTGACTGAATGAAGCTATAAATTGAAGTATAATTACTGAAGACCCAACCTCAAATTCTAGTTTCTCCTTTTGTAACATCCCCTCTAGTTCAGCAACTTGCCGTCTTAATTCAGGTGATTTATGGCCATTACTGACTTGGACTGCATTAGATCTGTTCTCTCCAATTTGACTAAGACCATTGAGTACCTCAGAGAATAAAAGCTCTGCCCGATTGACCACCTGTAACAACCAGAAATTAGGTACACTATCATAAAACCAAATTTTAAGATCCAAATACTGCAAATATTGAACCTCATCTGATTCTTGTTGTAACCAATCCTGATTCCCATAATCAAATATGAGTGTGTGGGGGGGAAGGTAGACTGAGTGAACATCAATTGATGCATATCGAAAACAAGCAACCATTCTTCCAAATCTGCAAGAGAAACATGACTCGTGACTTGTGAGTATGAAGATTAATGAATGCCAAAAAAAAAAAAAAAACTGCTACATGTACACATATTAGCCACAAAAAAAAAAACATTCTTGAATAGCAGAATAAGAAAATCAAGTTATATGGTTTTCATAATGAGAGGAGACCCCTATATGTCCTCCAAAAAGAGGTTTTGAGAATCTTTCTTACACAATTGGGCTGATAAAAAATTAAAAAAGAAATGTTTTCTTTTTAAAATTCAACCTTTGTATCTTAAATCAAGAAGTTCATAATAAAAATGAGATCAAGACCACATGCCATGGGCAACATTTAAAAACCTTGGACAATTACTTGTTTAGTTCAAACCCAAAAAGAGGGAAGACTATAATTACCCATAAAAACGAAGACAATCTCTGTGTAAAGAATGACCACAGCTTGCCACCCTGCTGGCTGCAGCATGGTTTGAGAAACTGAGCTCCAAAAATTTCCCAAATGATAAACCCCAAGCAGCATCAGACATTACTATTCTCTGTGTAGCGGGAGGAAAGCCATGGATTCTTGGACATCGCAAGCACCTATGCCACATCCAAATCTTTCCATCCCTTTCACCGGGTAGGATAATTTCCGGTAGTTTCTTGACGGATATGGTAAGTGTTCCCTGTCGATGAGTATAGCAATGCACATGTGCTTCCGATGGCATTTCACAAGAATGGCATCGATAACTCTGATAAGTAGTGACAACAACTGTAAAAACTACAGCCACAATTCAAATAACAAATACATATTTATTCCTAGAACAGACAGTTACCTGATCAAATAAATGGTCCCGCAAAAACCGACCCAGTGGTTTATCAAAGCTGCCATAGTATTTAATTCGAAAGAGATGGGACCTCTCACACACAGTTCCCTTCCAAACACACCGGGAGGACAAAGACACCAAAATGCTTTGATGGTCAGAGGGAGATGGAGGAAACTCTTCTTTCTCAGGAAATGACTCTTCATTTGGGATTTCAAGGTTATCGGGATGGTTTTGAACATCTTTTGGAGATAAAGATCCTGACCTAATTAACTTGATTTTAGAGATTTTGCTATCACCATTTTGTGGAGTGTCATCTGACATGCCTTGACATACCATTTTGTGGAGTGACACCATTTTGGAGTCCATTTCATTTGTGTCTCTACTAGTGCATGAAGGAAGCATATTATGGTGCGATTCTGGAATTGAATTTCCTGAGTCAAGAATGGAGGAGTAAAAGGCAGTTGAATGGTTGAGACTTGATCCAAGTAGCATAGATTGAGAAGCACCATTAGACACACATGGCTCTGTACTGCACGTTGACGGGGCTAGATCAGCAATTGTGACACTTCTAGCTCTCTGTAGTTCAGTGTCAGGTTCATGCCCTTGAGGCTTTTCATTGTCAGCAACACCAAAACCAGGAACTGTTGAAATGGACCTCTGAATGGATGATGCATTATCTGGAAGGGTCAGACTGTTTAATGGAATTTCTGGCAGGGAAACTCCTTCATCTGCAAGAAAAGATGTCTCCAAAGCCAAATGGTAAGCTGCAAAAACTCCATACTGAACCACATGCTTTACCTTCTTCAGTTCATCCTTGTCAGCACCTTTAAGTAAAATCTGTTCAATTAGAAACACAAGATAAATGAACTCTTCATACAGTCTCCATTACTTGTTTTCAATAAAATGCCATCTAAATAATAACTAAATGTACTAGATGATTTGTTTTAAAATAAAATATGTTGAGGACAAAAGACAAACTATTTCAACAACTTAAGCTATCAGGAGAAAGCCCCATCACCCAATAACCCTTGGACACTTGAAGCATGTAAATAATTATTCGGAGGTAGGGGTGGCAAACTCTTGTCCACTTGGTCAAACCGGGTTTGTTACCATGTAAGGAGTGAGGTGTCAACTATCTTAAAATGTCAAGTTATGAAAAGTACAAGATGACAATCATCCATGTATTTGCACAAGTGTATACTGATCACAGATTATCCAGAAATGAAAAGTTAGAGTTGCCTGAAGCTCTAAAGCCTTTTTTCTTATTATATTCAAATTACATAAAAAATCATAAGAAAAATTAAGACTTACTGTGAAACCCAATGGTTTGGGGCAACCTTCAAAAAACATCAATGTTTTCGGTGTTTTTTTCCCACCCTGACCAGCATTATTTAAGTCTTCAAGAAACTTTTCAACATGAAATGTCTCACAGTAACCCAACTTTTGTGATGAAAGATGATCAATTGTAGGCACTATTTGAGTGCCTGTGCAACGTGCTACACGCTCCAAAAGTGGTCTCTTGACATTGAGAACTAGAGATATGTCTTTTGCGAGTAGATATTCCTGTGCATATCGGGAGACTGATTTCTCCACCAACAAGATGTTTGGCTGGTGTGAAGCTATCTTTGCCACTGCCATCTTCAGATGGTCCATTTCCTAGAAAAAGGATATAAAACATAAGCATGAACCCATGATACTAGCATGTGCACCAGTAACCAAACAAGCACCACACTAAGGGGGAAAAATGGTACACATGTACAACCTGCTGCAATAGGGTATCTACACTAGATAAGAGGTTGGTAACACGTTGATACTCTAGAGCCCCTCCAAGGATCAACAAGCGAGGTTTATCCACTTTTGATGTCATTCGCCGGTGAGCCACATTTTTCTTACAAACAACTCCTTTAACCACCACACTAATAAGAATATGAATCCAAGAAGTCAGGCAAAGTGAATACAAGGAATGTCACATAAAAAATATTCTCTTTGACCCATTACAGAGTTTAATGGTATATTAGAGGGTAAAACAGGAGATAAGACCTAGTGATCAACATAAAAGCAGGTGAATTAAAGTTATGTTCAATTTTTGTGAAAACTAATAAAATAACTACTTATGTTCTTATTATTTGTATATTCCTAATCCTATGTTATAGTACAAACTATAAAGAAAGAGATACATGAGTTATCAGAAGAGAACATTTAGTGGTTTCAAGATTTCATATGCCAGTTTCCATTTGATCTCAATTTCCTCCATACACTCTCTCATCACATTACATGCATATCTAACCCAAGACCATAACAATAATGTCATTTATTGTTTTTCTTTTAATACTCAAACAATTTTCATGACTCTTTGGAAATATTTGTTTTTCAGTGATTTCCTTTAGTTTATTTTTATAAACTTTCCTTTTTTCTCTTTTGGAAGTTGGAACCAGAAATTAAATTTTCAAAAGCTACAGCACTATTTCTCTAGAATATTTTTGTTTATTATATTTATAGAAGGTGCATTTTGTACATAGAAACACACATTGAGTATATGCACAAGAGAAAGAGGATCATGAGGTCTTAAAACCCATTGCTAAATACCATCCAGATTGATAAATTGTATCAACTGATCTAGAAGAACATGAAACAACAGGTAGATAGAACATAGAAGTGTGTATATATATATATATATAAAGCATAGCATTTACCTTTCAATGCGACTCCCACATTCTATGCATTTGACTTTCACATAACCTGCTGGGTCCATCCCACCACCTTTGCTCATATCTGGTTTCAGTAATGTAGCAGCTTCCCATGACAGAGATGTGACAATCTCCAACCAACTGTTTTTGTCATCATCTTCGACAGGTAGGTTCTCAACCTGTAACAGCTGAGATACCAATGCCCTAAAATGCCCATCAACTACATTCTTCATTACATTTTTGTGCTCCTCATTTGACTTATCTTTGTGTCGATACTCACCACTTCCAAAACTGCTTGAACTGCGCAGATACCCCCATTCTCCAGTGGCATTCCCATCATTATCATCATCATCATCAAACAAAATAGCTTCCTGTTCATCTTCTTCATCTTCTGGTTCAGGAGGGAGCCAAAGAAGTCCATTATTTTCAAAATCAACAGGTTCAGCATCAATATCCTCAGAAACAAATAATGAGGAATGAGCTTCATTTTCATCACAGATATCAGGTTCATCTTCATTTTTCGCAATAACTGGGGCTCCTTCCAAACCCTGTGTGTCAAAACTGTAGTTTGACAGGATTTCTGCATTAATGTTTTCTCCCTCGGGATCCAGTTTCTGTGAGCCATCAATGTTTCCTATCCCATCAAGCTCAGCTTGTCCATAGCAGTTATTCACTTGAGGATAATGCCTCATATCAGAATCTGACCCATATACACCATACTCATCCTCATCATCATCATTCCTGAATCAAGTTAAAATCATATGATCCATGACAAAATATTAGAAAAAGCAACAGCATTCATGGACATGACACAGTTTAAATACAAAACTGCTGGTTGATAGATAATGCAACACTAATTAAATAAATAACAGGTCAAACAGTAAGTAACATCCACATATTCAAAGTCAGGGATTCCTGATGACTATTGATGCCCATCAGAACAAAATGTTTATGCCATCACTTCTAAGACTCCCCAGCTTAATTCCAGTTATAATAAAGGTTTAATTACTCATTTGGTCCCTATACATGCACAATTCTTACGTTTTAGTCCCTACACTTAGAAACTACTCGTTTTAGTCCCAGTACATACACTTTTTAACTCGTTTTAGTCCCTACAATTTTAGATGGTAGGGATTAAAACGGATGAAAAATGTATGTATAGGGACTAAAATGAGTAATTTCTAAGTGTAGGGACTAAAACATAAATATTGTGCAAATATAGGGATCAAATGAGTAATTAAACCTATAATACATTAATGTAAGGTTATAACACTCTTTTGAATTTGTCATGTCTCATGAGCATGATGAAGAATATGTTGACTGAAAACAAATATAAATACAAAACTACATGAAGAATGTCTGAGTAAAGAAATATCAATATTAACAATCAAGCATTAGTTCTTTCTATCAGTGAACCTAATATAAACAGGACAATACCTGTTTAATGAGAATCTGTATTGCTTCGGTAATGGATTACCCAGATCTGCTACAAGATCACTCCTCCCTCCTAGTGCTGATAAACCTTCCCTATCAGGATCGGAGTCTTTTCCCTTCATAGGTGATTTATGCAGGTTCAGAACAGAACCCTGTTGCATTGGTTGATAAGACCCAACTGAATAAGGCATGGAGCAAAGAGTAATATTACTACTGTTTGCAGTGGCACTGGTTTTACTGCTAGCCACGCTTGAAGTTGATCCTGAAGCACTGTTATCCAGATTGGAAACCGGAACACCGTTATCAAAAGCAACTATGCCCTGCTCCCATTGCTTGTAACAATAATTACAAACGCGAATCTTTTCCAAGTCATCCCAAGAATTCCTTTGGTTGTTAAATGGGGCAGGAACAGAGTTTGTTGTACACTTGTTACAGAAAATTCGCCCACAAAGACGACAGTGGTGTTTACGATTAAATAAGGTGAACTGTGAGTCGCACTCGTAGCATACTCTACAACTCTGGTCGGGCATCCAAAAATCCCTAGACACATTTGCTGGCTCAGATCGCCAGGGAAACCATGATTTGCAGATGCTGACAAGCTCAGAGAAAGTCTTGTCCACTGCATCCATTGACAGACAATCTGGTTTGCCGGTTCATTATGACTTTCCCATTTGCCACTACTAGCAGACCATGTTCAGAATAGGGAACTAATCCAAAATAAAGAACTATAACCCCAACAAAAATATATTCAATCTCAGATATCCTAAGCAACTATACTTGCAAGTTAGAACTCAGGTGCAAGCGCAAACCCTCACAATCTGAATTTCAATTCTTCTATATCCACAAACAATCCCCAACCTTGTCGAGGCGGTTTGTGGTTCTCCATTCAGCATAGGAAACAACTTCATCAACGAATCCACAATTGGAATAAAGATCAATTTCCACCTCTATTGACCCTTGAATTCAAAAGTGATAAAAGGAACCCCACTTCTCCCACCTTTCAACCAATTCAACTCTCACAAATCACTCTTTACTACTAAACAAGGACTACAACATAACTTCACAGCATATTTCAAACAACCCAAGTCAAATTAAAAGAACCAGGATGGAAAAAGCCACCTAATTCAAAGGAGACAAAAAGGGCTCATACAAGGATGAAACAAACCCCAAAAAACCAAAATTCTCTAACCAATCAAACAAAACAGCACTGGTGATCAAACAGGAAATTCAAGCAGATAGCTCCATCAAAATCCCCTATTTGAAGCAATTCACAAAATCACAATCACAATCACAATCAGATCCTCCTTGGATAAAGATAAAAAGTGCAACCCAGATTTGACCCCACGTAGTTAACAGACCCCTATTACACCGAAACTTCAAACATTCATAGAGAAAGAGAGAAGCGAAGAAGGCAACGCTAAGGGAAATATTCAGGGAAACAAAGACCGACCCAGAAACGATCCTGCAGAATGAATAATCTACGACTTCAAATTTGGATCTTGATCATCATCAATTGAACATCATCGTCATCCACAAAAATCAATCTATAATTTATATATGGAATTCAGGGGAAGAATGAAAATATATTAATAATAATTGCTGTAACAAGTGTGTCTGGAATTCTGTCCGATTACACGAATTTGAGAAAGGAGGGATCGTTCGAAAATTCGGAATTGGATATGGAAATTAAGTGATGACTTTTCCATTTTGCTTTTTGTTCCATCTCTTTCTCGTTAGAAACTCTATTTTTTTTTTTTTTCCTGTGACCCCAGAAAGAGACCTCGTCACTGCGTGACAAAAATCATAATTATCAAATTAATCAAATAATAAAGATTTCTCAATTCTCAAGGGAAAATTACGTGCATTTTTCGTGTTAAGAAGTGCTTATTTATTTCAAAATGAAATTTTCACTGTGAACTGATAAAAATAATAATAATTTAAGATAGTACCTACATTTTAATTAAATAATCGTAACATATAAACTAAAAATTATGATTGGCATTACATAAAAAATCTTACAATTAAAAAATTATTTCCATCGGTTGTGTAAACGGTAGAGTTTGTTTTTATATTATTTTCTGCATTTTTTTTATTTTTATTTTAACAAAGTCAAGGTAACCGGTAACGGCATGACTTGTCAAAGTTCAATGAACTATGAAGGCTTTGAAAGTCAAAAGCAAATAGATTTAAGAACGCACGTACGATTCCATAAATGTCCTTTTGCTTCATATAAAATTCCAAAAAAAAATTAAGGGGAAATCTCGTTTGTCAACCGACAGGAATGAAAAGGTTGGAGGGATAAGAATGGTAAGATCATATTCAAAAGAAACTTAATACTCGAAAATAATGATAAATTAGTATAAAATTTTAAAATAAAAATGATAGAAGTAGTTAGACAAGTTTAACTCAACGACCTAATTATTGATATCAACAAATGAAAAATGAAAAGTACAGATTTAAGGATTTGAATGTCATAGGTTGAGGAAATGAACATAACTGCATAAGATTGAGGAGAGGCACGTCATCAATTAAATTAAATGTTATCCACACACCAACAAACCGCGTATGCTTCGTGGTTGAATCCAAAAAGGCATTGGACACAAATGATTCAAAATCTACTCTATTAATGTTTAAGCAACAAGCAACCTATTACTACTTTGTATATTTATTCCGTGATTATCCAAATTTTAATATTGCTTTCAGATTTGGTCTTTATGTTAAATGCAGCCTCTGAAAATGAGATTGACTGTTCAATTTTATTATAACTTTTATTGTTATTTAAAATGAAATAAATTGGATACTAATTGAGTAATATAAAATAAAAATCACTTTTAAAAGTAAATTGACCAAAATAGATATAATATAATGGTATTAGATAAAACGTCTTAATTAACATTATTGAAGTAAAAGTGTAATTGACTATATCTTAAATTCCACGAAGCTGATATAAAACCAACTTTTTCTATTGACGTGAGCCAGATGCATTTTAGTTTTACTACCAACCCACTAGAAGAATGCATTGTCATTTGTCATGAAATTGTTACCCAACATCAAACTAAAATGTCTTTAATTTATTTATTTTTAATAATATATTTTATATTGACTGAAATATATTAGAAATTACTTAATGAATATGAGACTCTTTTACACTTTTTATATTTTTTAATAAATTTTAACTAATAAATATTACCAACGTTTCTCAGCTAAAAATTACAAAAAAAAAAAGTGGTTGAGAAACTTCAAAACGATGTATCCAACAACAGGCACTGAGTATATATACATTTATTTGTTCTGGTTTTGCAGTCACTATCGAATGGGAAGATATGTTTTGGCATGTCTGTTCCCCCATAATGTTAATTTTGCAAGAAAGGTAACCAGTGAGTTTGAATGGAGACCAAACCGATTGTCTCCAGCTGTTTTTGCTTATGTTATGTTTGACCTAAATTGTATGCCATCATATCGGAGATTTTTATATTTTTTAAACAAAAAAATCTTACATGTTTTTAGAATATTATTTTCAAATAGTATATAAGAGTTATTGGAAGTTTTAAAAGAGTATTACAATCAAACATTATCTCTTATTTCGTTTAAAAGTGCATTTTACATGCTAACATGTAAGTAGTCCAAAGTTTCTATAAATTTATTTCATTATGATTTTTTTATAACGCGTTAGTATCATGGATGGGTTAAAAGCAGTGTCAGCTGGCTCCACATTGCACTATGGAGTCTGAGGTATGTGGATACTAATATTGATCATTCTCTTATAAGATGATATTTGTACGTAGTATATTACAGAATTACGTTTGTTTCTGTTTAACATATTAAATTTGGCATCACCAAAACAAAGTGTATCCACCACCGAAGTGTTAGTTCTAATAAATGTGACTCTAGGACTAGGGTATGGTGTAGTCTTATGTTCAATTTTGAAATTTATGAAAAAGTTAGTAGTGGTATTTTTAAGTGAGACTCCTGTTTACCCAATTAATTAGCATATGAGAAACCTGTCGGATATTTCTAGAATATATGTCTTAAACGTGGTATCTAGTTAATCAATTATGAGTTTTGAATTAGAAAGTACGGATTTGTAATATAACTCTATTATTGGACCAATATCTGGGCCAAAATGGAGGCCTAATAAATGGAAATTGCTTCATGTACCTCCATGAAATATTTTCTACATCTCCTTCAACTTTAACTATTTTTAAAAATTCCAAAACCATCATGCAACCTATAATTATTATTTGATTATTTTTCGGAAGCATAAATCTGGAACGCATAAAAAACTGTAGAGTCTTTCGGATTAAGCTATCCGGAATGTAATCATTATAGTTTTACTTGTACATAGCATAAAAGTTTTAAAAGTTAAAAATAACCAAAGAAAAGAAAAAGATAATCTAGATGTAAACAGAAGGTATAAAATTATTTTACATTAGTCAATTAAAATATTTTTTTAAAATAAGTTAATTAATTTTTATAAAATTATTTAAAAAATTATTAAAATAGTAGATTATGATTGATCAACCGCATAAAATTATTTTATATTGTACATAAACATTAATCTCATAAAAAAATATAAACATTAATCTCATAAAAAAATATAAAAAATTTATTTACAGATACCTTACACTAACAAGGTAAACTAATTTTATACATAAGAAAATCATACCTCACACATAAATCAATTTACAATTATAAAATTATTTAAAAAAAGTAAAAGTGCTATAATCAGCTTATATATGCCGTATTTTTAAATTCAAATATAAAATGCGCAGACCACCGAGGTAATGTCCGATAATATAAATATATTGCTATTATTTTTAAGCCTCCGTACTTGTTTCGATTATAATAAGATCGTATATGGAGCAACGAAAGATAACCTTATTCTTAAAAATATTAAGGACGGACAATGAAGCTTTTGCATTCAGCAACTAGTAATATAAATAAAATGTTGAATGGTATATAATGCTCTGCATTTCATCATCAACCAACAAGTGGGGGATACCTTAATTATTTCTTTTTTTGTAGCGATCGAAAGCTTTATATGACGTGGAGTAAAAAAGTCAATATATTCATTTGATAAGGTTTAGTACAATTAATTAGTTTTAAACAGCTTACGGTTGCAGTTGTGGAGTTTTGCTTTAATTCTAAAGAACAGGTCAGGATATCATATTAAAGAAGAATAACACAAATAAAAGTAGACATGATATTCTACTTTATATCATGTGTGTTTTGTTTAATGATTTTGTGTTTTGGCTTTCATCTCAGACCACTCATTAATGTAGCCTTTTTTTTTCCTTCTTAATTTCAACCGACTATTCGTAAATATGATTTAACAATTGCATGTGGCTATATTTCATAATTAGTATAAATAAAAGCCTTTTATTTGTTATATGCCACACACACACAAAAAAAAAAAAAAAAAAAACCAACCATGGGAAAAGTTCATCCCCAAGCACTACATTCTTCCTCTACTACTAGTTGCAAGCAAGAGACTTTTACCATATGGATGAAATCTCTTGTACTAAACGGAAAAGGATGCACCGTCTTTGATTCCAATGGCCAAATTGCTTACCGAGTTGATAACTACAACTGCAAGCACAGAGATGAAGTTCATCTCATGGATCAAAATGGTGATGTTTTGTTTACTATGCTTAAAAAGGTAACCAAGTTTCACAATTATTATATGTATATATTTGATTTAAAGTTATAGATGTTAGGTTACTGTTTCAATAAAAATCTAACCGATAAAAGTAAATTAAAAATAAAAATAAAAATAAAAATTCTGATTCATTGATAAAAATACTTTTGTTCTAAATATGTTTTTTATCTGATTTTCAAACATGCACTATTATGTATATTAAAGTTTTTCGGTCTTTCATATAAAGATACTCAATTTTAGTTTTTTGTGTGTATAGCAGCAATATAAGTTGTCCAGGTTTTGGGAGGGTTATAGATTTCCAGCAACAAGGAATGAGCACAAAGGACCAAGCTTTCGAGTTTCAAAAACTTACAAGATCTCTAGAGGGGGCTCAACCTATGAAGTTGAACTTGGATTGGACAAAAATCAATCTTACACTCATAAAATAGAAAGCAGCACTTGCAATTCATCTTGCAAAATATCTAATGAGCTTGGAGTGGTAGTTGCAGAGGTAAAATTTCTTACATCTTCTTAGAAATATGAAATGAACTATTTAATGCTATTTATCAAGAGGGTTTAATTACTTACCATATACTACTATTTTTTGTGTTTTGTATGAGCAGCTAAGGAGAAAGAAATCACGTTGTGGAGTTGATTTAGGAGACGATGTTTTCACAATGGTAGTGGAGCCAAATATCGATCTTTCTTTAATTATGGGGCTTGTTGTAGCATACAATCTTATAAACTGTAAAATATAAGTATTGTGGAAGCAATAGTTTGCACAACAGTGATTTGCATCTTGAGGAAGTATTTAGATAGAATTAGCAATCAATGGGTTGCTAAATCCAGTTTCTAGATTAAGCTTTGGAGATGTGTGTGGTGATCACTGAAGCTTAGCAATGATATCCAATTGTAAAATGATTTTGTTTTGAAGTCAAATTTAAATATTCCTAGTTTAATTTTTATTTTATTTTTGGCCTGAAATGCTTCCTTTTATTCTATAATAATCGAGAGTACTATGTTTTGTGATTTGTGATTTGTGATTTTGTCCCTGTACTGCAAGCAAACCAAGCTGCTAAAGAAGTTGGGTCATTTGCCCCTATGGTTGCAACTTGCAAGAGTTCTTTCGCATGTTGGATTATATAAAATAAAAAAAGGCTTAATTAGATTTGTTGTATCTAAACACTGATTAATATAAATTTTGGTCCTTTTCTCCAAGAGAAAAAAAAATTGGTCCTGCATTAATAACCTTTTTACTCGAATTTAATTTCTTAAGTTTTTTAATTTTCATAATCAAATCTGTATTTTCACTAAAAAACAATCAAGTACTTCTAAGAATTATTTTCATTTTAAAACTCATAAAATTTTCATTTTCTTCACCAGATCTCCATTAATTATTGAATTATTTAAAACTATTTATACCCTTATTTGTTTATGTCCCAAAAAAAACCTTTTTTGTTTGAAATATCAATGAAAACATCATATTTCATTCAATATTATAAGAAAATCTCAAATTTTCATTCTTCAAAGCCATAAATTCGCTTTTTTTTTTTTTTATATATATCAAGTTTGTTTAACTTTTAAATTAATCCTTTAATTCATTTTCTATCACAAATTCAGCTTAAACTCCTTATTATTTCAGTAAAAGAAATTGAGTGTCAAACATATAGAGAAAATCAAATAGGGGGACTGATTGCAACTATTTTAGAAAATTAAATAAAGATTTTAAATGTGTACATGTAAAGGATTGAACAATTTCGTTTTTCTATGAGGTATGAATAAATCACTTAACTGAGTATTGGAGTGAAAGAAAAATAAAAGTATTTTGACCCATATGAATGATTCTGGGAAACAAATTTACATGAAAACTATTTAATGAGTTTGTTAACGTATCCCAACTCAAGATTAATTTTATTTAAATTATTTTCATCCAATTTTTTTTTTTATAAAAATAATAATTGGAAGTAGGCTGCGTCGGCGTTGTTTCACAAGTTCGTCGTCGTTGAGATCTGGCTCCTCCTTCTTCTGGAAAAAGGAAAACCTCAACTCACAGTGTTATGGCGATGAATGAATGAATGTTTTGTCTCTGAAACCCTAAACAATGGTGGGACCCAAACGGCACTTCCTCCCACTGATCCTGATCTCCCTCGCCGCCTTCATCTTCTACACCTTCCACCACTCCTCTCTCCCTTCCTCCATTCTCGAATCCAACCCCACTTCCACTTTCCCCAACCCTATTCCAACCCCCAATTTCACTTTCGTCATCAAAGTCCTCGCTTTCAACCGCCTCGCCGCGCTCTCCCGCTGCCTCCGCTCCCTCGCCGCCGCCGACTACCTCGCCGACCGCGTCCACCTCCACCTCCACATTGACCATTTCGCCCCCGACAACGTGTCCTCCCACGTGGACCCCAAGCTCCGCGAAGCGCGTCAGATTCTCGAGTTCGTTGATGGGTTCCACTGGAAATTCGGGGAGAAAGTAGTTCACTACAGAACCGGCAATGTGGGCCTGCAGGCCCAATGGTTGGAGGCCTGGTGGCCCAGTTCCGATCACGAGTTCGCCTTCGTTGTGGAGGATGATCTGGAGGTTTCGCCGCTTTACTATGAGTTCGTTAAGGCCTTGATTCTGAATTTCTATTATAATGCCTCCAATTATAGCCCTTCCATCTTTGGAGTCTCGTTGCAACGAGCAAGGTTTGTTCCAGGTACCGTTTTCTCTTGTTTGTAGCATTAATATGTATGCTTATTGCTTAGCTAATTGCTCAATTCACTGTTTTGCTAACATTTGAAATGAATTACTCCGCTAACGTTTTCAATTCTACTTATACTTGTTGGAGATCCCGCATTGATGAGTGATATGACCAAAATAATGTATATAAGTGGAGGACAACCCTCCCTTTCGGAGTTAGCATTTGAGATTGAGTTATGCCCAACTCAAATTCTTAGAATACTCAGGGTAGGAAGGTGCAAATCCTGCGGTTTTGCAAGTATTGGATCCTTGGATTGTACTGCAGGATCACAGATTGATGATGACTTTTTTTGTAGGATAGGAAAACTTGGTGTTTTGATGGGAACAGGGTTGTCTGTGTTACTGTTTGGTGCTATGTTTTCAGATTTGTACAACTTCCTTGCTAAACAACTTGGTGTGACTTTTGTCTATTATTATGGGTTATATGGTTGCTTTAGTAGTTGTACTCTGCTTATTCAATACATCTGTGCAGTTTATTGATAATATTTCTGGTTTCTGTCTGCAGGTAAACATGGAAACAAATTACAGTTGGATGACATGACAAGGCTTTTCTTATACCAGTTAGTTGGCACATGGGGTCAAATTCTCTTTCCCAAGCCGTGGAAAGAGTTTAGGCTGTGGTATGATGAGAACAAGGCAAAGGGCAATCGGCCATTTCTTGAGGGAATGGTAATAACATGTTTTTAAAGAAGAAGAAAACACTTTTTTTTTACTCTCATATAATTCTCAGTTTTGTTCTTTTATATATCTCAGCAGTTCAGTTCGGTCCTAATTTTGGTTCTGAAAATTTGTCCAGGTGACTACAGGATGGTATAAGAAAATGGGAGAGAGAATTTGGACACCTTGGTTCATAAAGTTTATTCAATCCCGTGGTTATTTCAATTTCTACACAAATCTTCTGCATGAGAGAGCATTAAGTGTTTCTCACAGAGATGCTGGAGTAAACTACGGGAAAACTGCTGGACCTGATTCTAAATTACTAGAGGAAAAAACTCTGGAATTCAATCTATTGGAAAAGCATCCTTTGAGTAGTTTAAAATGGTTTGATTTTTGTTTCAGAGAAGTGCATCCTGGAAAAGTTGTCACAAACATGAAAGAACTTGAATCGTTGCTTCACTCTCTGCAGAAACAGGATAGTGTCTTCCTAGTAAATATTTTTGGGGTATCGGATGCTATAACAAGAAACTTACTATGCCACTTTGAGAGGCTAAATATCAGGAATTATATACTTATGGGCCCTCCATCTGACACCTTATTTGATCTGGCAAGGAGGGGTCATCCTGTAATTAACGTTGACCAATTTATAAGTAGTGTTGGATTGTCCAAATTCACTTCACAAGGTTCGAGTTTTGAGACCATCAAGGGTATTTTGGCAAAGGCTTATGTAATTAAGAAGTGTATCGAGAATAAGTATAACACGTGGGTTATGGATGGGAGCATGCTTCTCACTTCAGACCTCTTGTCTGAGTCTGAATATCCCAATGGTGACTTCTTTGTTGCAAACAACTTTGAACTCTTTTATGCTAAAAGCTCATCTTCTAGTCAGAAAATATGGGTTGATGGATTTGTGTCTAAGGTTGTAGCCATGGCAGGAAAAGATTCAGCAACCCATGGTAGCTTAAGTTTTGTGTATGTTGTAAAAATATTATTGGAACAGAATGGTGCGAGGATTAGAAGAGTTGATGAGACTTCTTTTGCCACAAAGATGGATTCTGGTAGTGAAACTTCTCTAAGGGATAAAAAAAAGTTGGTATATTGGTCAAGTGAGATGGAGCTGAATTCAATTAAGAAATGGCTTGAAGAGATGAATTTGTGGAGCATAGACAGTGATTTGTCTTGCACCGCAGTGGTATGCCACAAATCATAGATAGCATTTTATGGCAGCTAGTATTTTTACATCTTAATTTTTAGTTTGCTATTACTATTTTTGACTTTTGAAATGACACTTTAGCTTACATATTCTTTTACCCATTTTGTATTATCAATTGTAACAAAAAAATGAAACTGTCAATGCGAGGCTTAAATGGGAAATTACTTTTTTCAGTAGAATTTTGTTGTGGCAATTGAATTATTTGTGTTCTCAAAAATGCTAAGATGAGAAACAAAAGGAGTTTTTACTAAAAAAAACTAGAGTATTTATTACATTGTAAACATCTAAATTCCTTAGTATGTTACATTTTTTATAATAATAAAAATATCCAATGGAATGTATTGAAATTGAATATTTAATAATTAATATTTTTACTAAACTGGAAAATATGACCGTTGTTTTTGTAATAATAACCTTGACTTCCTAAACATCCAAATTGACAGACACAACAAAACTTAATGAGTTACCGTACTTATTAAAACAATGTTACTAAAATATCTTTACATTCCAATACTACATTATTTATAACTATTGCATAATTAATTGTGATGGCTGAAAAGTTAACAGACACAACACTAGAAAATTACTGGTCTACGTTAGATTGATGTAATTTATTTAGACTAAATTTGGAAGAAATGTTTAAATATTTCATTAAAAAACTGAAAATGCTAAATAATATGATTTTCTTAAAATGTTAAAACAATATTTTAAAATATTACAGTGATTTAGGGGCCTAAAAAGTAAAAGTAAAAAACATGATACTTACCAACAGTAGTACAAAAGCGGTGGAGAAGGAGGAAAACGACGACATATTGAATTTGAAGTGAATGGAGGAGAATCAGAAGACATCGGCGTACTACGAGAACAGAGCGGTTCAGTTCGGGGTAGTGAGCACCGACTGGCTCTCTCAGGCCCAGTCTGCCACCGTCCATCATTCTCCTCCTCCTCCTCCTCCTAATGACAACGACGGCGAGGAGGAGAAAGCGTTCTCGGTGATCAAGGAGTTCGACAGGTGGCGCAAACACCCCGATTTGGCGGAGGCCGTGGCCGCCATTCGTGCATTGGCCGCCGTCATCCGCTCCAGCAAGGCCACCACCATGATGCAGTTCGAAATTCAGCTCAAAAACGCCTCCGATTCCCTCAAAGTCTGTAGTTACAGTAACTCTCTCTCTCTCTCTCGTGATTGATTGATTGATTGATTAGTTGTGTTCACACTTCACACACACAGTGTTGGGATGCAACCTCTATCTCCTTAACCGCGGCATGCGATCTCTTCATGCGATACGTGACCAGGACTTCCGCTTTGGAGTATGAAGACTTCAACTCCGCCAAGTCTCGCTTGCTCGAACGCGCCGAAAAGTTCGGCGAAATCTCCTTCAAGGTCTCTCTCACGAACTCACACGTGCTTTCTTTCATTCACTCACTCACTCACTCGATTCGTTTTCCGCTTCGCAGGCTCGCAAAATCATTGCAATGCTGAGTCAGGATTTTATATTCGACGGCTGCACTATTCTCGTTCACGGTTTCTCCCGAGTCGTACTTCAGATTCTCAAACTCGCCGCACACAATAACAAGCTCTTTCGCGTCTTCTGCACTGGTTCTTTTTTTCTCTCTCCCTTAACCACGAATTAATTTGAATGAATGTTCATTACTAATATTTTCAGAATTACTTAGGAAGGAGTAATATTTTGATGGTTTGGTCTTAAATTGTAGAGGGGAGACCGGATAGAACGGGTTTGCGGTTGTCGAACGAGCTGGCAAAGGTTGATGTTCCTGTGAAGCTTGTTATAGACTCTGCAGTGGCGTATAGTATGGATGAGGTTGACATGGTGTTTGTTGGGGCGGATGGAGTTGTTGAAAGTGGTGGTATAATCAACATGATGGGGACTTACCAAATTGCATTGGTTGCTAAGAGTATGAACAAGCCTCTTTATGTCGCTGCTGAAAGCTACAAGGTATGCTTGCAATGTGGTGCTTTAGAATGCTTGCATCTTTCTGCACAATTGTTGTATTCATGAGTAAGAATTTGATTAGAATTTACTGTTTTTAACACAGTCACTCTCATGACTTAAGCACAAGAGGTATTAAATGGAAGAGCCTTGTGACTTGAGTGTTATTTTTCTCAACTTGAGTTGGGACTCATACCATTGACCCAATGATAACTCTTTTCCTCTAAGTAGCTGTTCAGTTCATGTTCAAATACAAATATTTACATTTACAGTATCAAAGTTATACTCAATTAGTAATTGACATTGTACATGTTCTGTATGTAATTTGACAGTTTGCTCGACTCTACCCTCTGGACCAAAAGGATTTGGCTCCTGCCTTGCGCCCAGTTGATTTTGGTGTGCCTATTCCATCCAAGGTTGAGGTTGAATGTTCTGCGCGAGATTATACTCCTCCTCAATATCTCACTTTGCTTTTCACAGACTTTGGTGTTCTTACTCCATCAGTTGTTAGTGATGAACTCATCCAGTTATACTTGTAGTCATTCCTGTGTAATTTTCTTCCGGTTCTTTTAAAATGTTGGCCCCCACTTCAAGATTCTGTTCTGTGACTTGTGAAATAATTTTGTAACAAATACATGCATTAGCAAGTTCAGTGTAACTGAGGATCAATGAGGCTCGGATGCTCTAAAAATGTATAAGTATCGATATCTGACCCCAATATATGTCTTCTGATATGTTCTGATGATACAAACCAAAAGTATCAAACAAATTTTTGTATATATGTTTCAATGAGCATTTCAGCTCTCTAAGCACACTTATTGTATATAAATGTGGTCTTGTAAGGAGGGAAATCACAGTAGATTATATGAAACTAAAGTGAAGTTTGCTTTTAAATGAATAATATTTGGCTAGAAGTTAAAGAAATGGATTAGGAGAATTTGTTCTTCTAATGGGACTTTACAGCTAAATTTGCATTGGTGAGAATCTAATGTAACTTTTAAATATTGTGGGGTCTTCAATAAAAAAAATCTATCACAAATTACTTTGAAAATGTAAATCACATAATCTTTGACTTATTTTCATTTAAATTAATTTTAAAATTAAGATAATTCAATTAATTTTACAAATTAACATTCACGCAAATATACGCATAGCTAAGCCAATAGTATGTGGCCACTTAAGAAGCATAAAACCCAAACTCAATCAATCATCCATTTGACATTAGGTATATATGGTCACAAAATAAGAGAAGTGATTCAAGCAACGAATTATTTATGACATAAATGTTGTCCTTATCAGTTTTCAAGAATCTATTCCCCAAAGGGTATGGAGGAGCTACATGCGAACAATATGTTACAGGTGGAAGGAAGCACCTGTGAAAAGAAAAATTCCAAACTTAGCAAATATCGTTTGTTTTAAAATGTGAAAACTCTGAATCCGGCTCTTCTTGGGGGAGGGGAGAGCCAAAGGTAGAACAGGAAAAAGAGTGTGATTCTGATTCTAATTCTGAAGAATTCCAATGGATTCTTAATGTTTTGCTTTGCTAGTGAAAAAGAATTCCAATTTCTGAGAGATGATGATAATGACAAGCACAATATCAATTCAATGGATGGTGCAATCTATTACATGCATATGTATGTTGCCAAATCACCATAATTTAATTTTCATTATCTATATACTGAATTTAAGGTACGTGTTAATAGGATGAACAATATTTTTTTTTAACTAAAACGGATTAATATGATAACTATTTATTCGTCGATTTTTGCCACTGGGAGGAATTTTTTGTCTGTGTTTGTACATTGGTTACTTATAAACCGATGTAAATAATACTTTATTTACATATAATCGATGTAGAATAGTATTTTTTATGTAAGATATTATTTATTACATGGGTCAGTTGTTACTATAGCTGATTTAAAAAGTAAAAAAAAAATCATTCTAAAACTCAGTGATGACTCCCAACTCCAATTCATCAATCACATATAAATTGTTTACATGCAAATCCATATGAGGATCTTGTTTAACAAAATCACCCATGGGTAAAGAGTCCTAGTTTTTTAATTGACAACCTATTGAAATACCTACGATTACGGGAATCATTAACCTAGGATTGTGAAGGAGTTTTAATTCAATCATATAATGTTGACTGATATTCAAATAAATATTATGGAACTCAATATATCTTTCCATTCATGCATAGGTATCATACATGCACCTCACAAATTAGGTCAAGTCTCACAACTTGACGCATTTTATTATTGAAAATACTTTCAACCATATGTACAATGAGAACATTCTTCCTTGACTTCAGCTAATTGTTCTATGGAATAATTTGAGCACTTGTAGCCAAGAAAGTCCAACAGAATCACATTGAAATTAAAGCAAGTAAGATATTAGTTACTTGTAATTATTAAATTTAAGAACTATTTATAAGACAAATTGGATAGTCCATCTATGGGATTGCCATTTAATTTATTAGAGGTGATAATCTCCTTCATGATTGGCAATATATAGTAACTACCCGAAATCTACATTAATTGTTAGTTTGCTTGGGACAATATATAAAACCAAAAACATGCACGCAAATCGTTATAATATGCTGATTTTAATCTCATTATTATTTTTTTCCACATATAAAATTGTGGAATCTCGTAACTTTCTTTTTTTTTAAACTACTCAAACTTTTTGAAAGTAAGAACATGATATATTTACAAATAACTGAAGCGTTGATGGAGGAGATCGAATCGACCATATGAAACTAAAACGTAAGGAGAAGTGAGACCAACAAAGCAAATTATATATCACCAAACTGAACATATTTATTATATAAGTGGAGAACAAAGCGAAGAAAATGCATAAGGTAATACATCATTATTGTTATATTGATATATCAGTCTTGATTCTTTCAAAACAAGAGTTGATTATTGGAAGGTGATTTTTTTGGCAGAAACTTGTCCCTCAGCTCAGAAGCATCAACCTCTCCAAAGTGATTCTCTGGAATCCAATTTCCACTCTTTGGATCTCTCATCCAAAATATTTCCTCTTTATCTGATGCTGACTTTGACTTTGCCTTCACCGTTGTGCCCTCCATTTGCTTCCTTAAACTTTCCGCTACAACAGCATAACCTCGCTTCCTGCACCACCATTTTCTTCATATATAGTTAACAAGATCATATATATTATAATTCAATAGCATAAAACTAGAACAATCTAGTACTAGTTAATTTGCATGTTCTACAGTTATGTTATAACATTAACATAACTTCATCTCAATTATTTAAGTTATATAAATAAAATGTACGTTAATCGGAGAATAACATCAACAATATTTATGTTAAAGTTTTGTGGCAAAGAGAACCCCTAATGAATACTGATCATGCAAAGCAAAAGAAATAAAGAAGATTAGAGAGGCAGACATAACCTGAGAATGAGGAAAGGAGGGTTGGCAAGAATGTTAGCCATGATGAAGAGTAAGAGGAATGAAGGGTTCGTTTGTAAGGATGGGTCTTATATAAAACAAATACTACGTACCTTTTTTTCTCTAATTAATTTCTTTCAAATCAGTTATTCCATTATGATATGAATATGTGAGAATCCTGCCTATAATAGAATATGATAATGCTTTGATGTCTTTGGTCTCGTTTTTTACTTTTTTAATTTAAATATATGCGGGAATGAATTCTTTTATTTTTCTTAAAAAGAAAAACCTATTAGAATCAGCTTAAGGTGAATAACATTAGTGACCGGAAATTTTGGGAAAGGAGAATTACATTAGGAAATATTAATAGAATACTTTTTGACACGTGTTTCTGCTGTTTTTTGTCTAAAACATTAGGACATATATCCCGAATGCAAATGACAAAATAAAGTTTATTCTTTCTTTTCATTAGTGAGACCTTTTTTTTTCCTCTCTCTCTCTCCTTTGTGGTTTTTTTTTAATGTTTTCCTATCATTTGGAGTATTGGACAGTTCTATTCATTTTCTTTCTTGATTTTCTTACTTTTGCAACTTTCTTAATAAATTTATTCAGATTTTTTGTGTGTAACTTTTTTAATAGATCTAAAGATTTTGATTTTAAAAATTTCATATTCACCTATTACAAACTTTGTATATCTAAGAAAAAGTGTGATACACTTACAACTTCTAAAATTATTTTAATCACAACCATTTATTTATAATGAGTTAAATAGATTTTATAAAATTATTTTAATATTTAAAAATTTGTTAAAACAATAAATCATAATTGATTGAGGATTTAAAACAATTTTACAGGAGAAAGTATTAAACTCATCTATAAAATTATACGCATTCACATATCTTAATCTTGCAATTTTACAAAATAGTAAAACCATTAGATTCCTGAAATAAGACAATAACTGTTTTCAAGCTGCGGCAAATTATGCATCAATCTTCATAGACCATAGTAAAAGAAGCATCGTCATAAATAATTAATTTTTCACATTTCAGTCTTTTTTCACTAGTCAGGTGATAACAATTATATCAAGAGTTGAATAGAAACTATTTTTTCAAACTGAGGACATTTGTCAATACAACCAGGATTAAACTATAATTAAACTAGTAATACATATTACATTGAATAATAAAGTAATATAACATTATAAAACATTTGCAATAAAATATTAAATCAACATAAAATAACATTATGTCATGCAAGAAACCGTGTTACTCTTGATGTATGCATTGATACATATACATCTGTACGTGTAGTGGAAAGACTTAAAAATTGGATGTTAAATTAAATCATATAAACATGCTTAGTGCACAAGTCTATACATTTTCCTTTCAATGCAAATAGGACACTCGTAATAAACTAAACTTCAACTCACTGCTCACGATGGAGAGTTTGATGGGGATCCGAAAGTGGTGTATGAGTTCCATTATCTGAATCTGAATTAGGAATTTTTGCTCCCCTTAATCAAGAACAAAGGTGGAAGGGGTTCGCCTACTCCTGATGACAATTGTGTTGATTAAACCTAATTTTCATATTTTTCATCCTATATTTCACTAATCTATCTAAACATAGATTACAGATAAATCCAGCAACTCAGGTAGAAGGGGTTGGGGGAAACTATCAAAGGGGTCGTGAAGACATTGACCCTTGAGAATACCCATTAGCAACATTTTGTTTCTTCTTGAAATTTGTAACACTACAATGAGGGCATATATATTCTAGCCCATCTGTTTTTGCATAATCCTGCACAAGTCGTGAATGAAAAAAGAAAACCTTAATATAATTAACAGCAAAGAATGCATTATTTGGCACTAAATAACATCAAGACAATACAATAACTGTAACTCTGTAAGTGACAATGTAGTACCTTAAACGCACCAAGACCCTGCCTTCTGTCACAGCCAAAGTGGGCCCATTCACCACATATGCCACAATTCACCCAATCACCAGCTGCACTACTGCTTAAGAGTAAAGATTGCAAGAAAAAAAAAAAAGATTAGCTGCCATTACGGGTTGCAAATCATCATAAAGTGAATGATAAAGTACGAGTCTTGGAGTCTTAACAGTTTTACAAGAAGAAAGTAAGTACACAATCTGCCAGCAACCATATCAAAACTAATGCAACTGCATAGCTTCATTGACTTAAGAAAAATATTAAAAAATACAAACCTGTGACACAGCAAGCAACACTCTCCATCTACATCATCATGTGCTAATTCATATTCTAAAAGGTAGGTCTCATAATGTCTTTTGAGAGTATTTCCAACACCCTGTAGAAGAAGACACAAAAAAAAAACTTGTCAATCTCAATTTTGAGAGGTGAAAATTCACACTAAAAGATAGGAAAGCCCATGACTTGTCAATCTCAATTTTAAAGTATAATGTGGAATTCCAGGGTAATACCGTAATATAACAAATGCATAAAAATCAACTACTATATAGCCAAGCCAAGGAATAGAACATACAGTCATTCTATTGGTTGTTGTGTAATTGCGCATCTTTGAAAAGATTTGTCCCTTCCAGTTGATGCCATTGCCAACATGAAATCCTCCCCTGGTAACCACCTAAAAAGACGAACAACTTGAGAAAGAAAATATACAAAAGAAAAAAAAAATCATAATCATTCTCAAAGAACACAGTTTCAGTTTCAGTAACTCACCTCTTTATACAAGTTGTAGAGATCAAGGCGTTTTCCGTTGAGTATGGCATCAGGGAACTCGGCAATCCCTCCTTGAGGAATTAGTCTATTATGTCCCCGGAGAATCAGAAACTCCATGACATCTTTAAGAAATTCCTCCTATACAGAAAGTTATATTTTTTATGATTTTTTAAAGAATATATTCTCATTGAATGCTTTACACACTAATCAATGTTAAGACTATGTTAGACAACTCCTTTTGCTAAATGACAGCAGCCATTTTCATCAACTTATGTAATTATTCAGAAGTTTATATTTGAAGAATGTTACACTTAAGATGAAAATTCCAGAACAATCTTCAAGTTATATCTGTCAAAAATTAATCTCAAGAGTTAGGATTTTTTTAAAATAATATTTTTGTCATGTAGGATTAGGTTACTACTCATCAATTTATCTTAAAACAATGGACAAAGGAAAACTCACCTCAGAGCATGTCTGTACTGGGCCTCTACCGCAACCATGTTTCTTAAGAGGCAATGGGTTCAATGAAATAACCTGCTTAGACTGAGCTGCGCTTGAAAATGATTTTCTGTGTGTTGCAGATGTTGATCCAATACTACTACGCTTCGTAGGGGCCACAAGTGGCAAATTAACCTCTACCTGAGCGCCATCAAAACCATCCGTCTCAGAAGGTCCACAAAAAGGTGTCATTCTATGGCGACGAATGTGTGGAATTGGCCTCATTGCAGATACTTTTAATCTCTGCCTAGCAGGAGTTAATGGTGTGCTAATCCCATTCACCATTTTTCTATCCTTTTCCTCTTCATTTACTTTATGAACACCACCCTGCCCTGCAAAGACACCTCCATGAAGAGCAGGGCTAGCCCCTTGGCTTGGTTCACACTTTTTTCTTGTAGGAGGGGGAGGTTTCAACCAACCAGGGGGGATGCTAAAAATTACATTACTTTTGTGTGTACAGCTATCTTTCTCATAGTTTTGATAGAAGAAAAGTAAGCGCTCGGCATCATCTTTCTCAAAAGAAGCTATAGGCAACCCCTGGATACTAGCAATGCCAAGTGCAACTAAACTTCGATAAGAAACCTCAGGTGCTAGCTGCCTCAAAATCTGAAGGGAGTAACAAGAAATACAATTATGAATTCAAATATGCATAATATAGAACTCCAATTCTTATAGGATGCAAAATTTTGGGTATGTGCTTAACAAGTAAGCAGCCAAGTGTTTATGAACAAAAATCCTTGTTATATATTCTTCCATTCATTATTAGCCATGCAAATGTAGATTATCCAATTTGAAAACAGGTTAAGCAGGTAGGTCAAAACAGTGTGATTGGGACAATGTATCATTGCTGCTTGAAACAATCATGATGATAAATTCCAGTGTGCAACTTATTCATTATCTTAGAACCACTCTCAGAACAATAAGGCCAGTCAACAGCATATTTAAGGAATATGGAACTGCCATTTGAAAAGGGGAGGATGATGAAATCAAAAGCAATGATGCAGGGTAGTAGACTACAAAGGTAGATGCCCTGCAGGAAATCTAATCATTCCTAGTACAAAACTTGACATCAAAAGTATTATAAGCAGAAAAGCAGGATAAATTCTCAACATCTAGGTTATATACTTACATCCTCCCACAAGAACAACAAGAAGCAATGATTAAAATATTGATGAATATTACAATAAAGAAGGGGACAAGGGAGAGTTATTAAAACCTGCAAAGCCCATTGAGGAAGCTTCATGCCAATTTCATATATAGATGCTCCACAGGCAATAGAAGCAGATTTGCGAGGTTCGGAGATGTTCTGTTTGTTTCCCTCATTGTTGAGTTGTGCATGAACTAGCTGACTCTTCTCAATTATCTCGTTTTTTATATGACTCTCCAAGAGCTAAAAAGTAAAGAAATAGGTAAACGAAAAATGTGAGTTTATTGACTTGATGCTTAATAAAGTAATTATTAGACAATTCAATGAAAAAGAAAAAGATCAAAGAACTGTTTCATTCCAAAAGACAAAATAGTAAAATATAACATATTAACAAGTGGCAAATTAACATAAAGTTGTTGTCAAGAGAAATGTAAGATTCAAATTAAAAAAATTGAATATCATGTGCAAATAGCATTTATTGATTGTTAAATTAACAATACTTAAACAATAGTAACATAGACACTTGGAGGATACCTGGTCGTTAAAACAAGTTTGTGCACTGCCAGATACCAGAAGTGAGATATGTGCAGAACTACAGGTTGATATATCACATCGCATGGTCACAACTCCTCGAGAAAAAGCAGCAGCCTGAAGAGGTGGTGGTGGGGCACTGTACCAAAGCATAAAGATATATATTACATGGGGGGGCAAATCATATTCATCTGCCCAATAAAGTCCTAGTGAAAAATAAATGAACATCAAGGAATTTGAATGAGAAAGAGACACTTTGTGAATAGATACATACCTAAACTTGCCATGGAGCTTGCAACCACGTATCTGAATAGATAAATAAGAAATTTGAGAAAACCTTCCAAGAGACCATTTCAAGGAGATGAAAAGTTGTAGCAAAAAGTAAAAAAACAAGAGAATGGTAAATGCCACTAAAATCACAACAGGAAGTTGTAGTTTATTATATTATATTTTATATTTATATTGCTTCCATGGAAAGACTATAACAGATTGAATAATGATGGCGGGGAAACAGTGGAGCTTATATTAAGTTATTAACAGTAAAGTTTTTAGTTTTTACCTTAAAAATAGGGGTTATACATATTAAGGTTTTGCTGACATGGAGTTTTACTACCCAGGTAATAATTTAATTAAACAATAACTATACAGTCAACGTACTTCAATAGTTAAGAGAGCTCTGAGTCCATCCTCCAAAGATCTCAGCAATGACTCGTCCTGAAAAGAAACAAAGCCATGTGTAATTGGCAAATAATGTCTACTGTGGATGGAAGTGTTTATTTGAAAGTGCACTGCTATTTATCGAGCCTTTCCCACATTGGTAAAACATACTCTTGCTTTGTCCCACAACGGAGAAACTTATTTTCAACATATATATGTGGGTTCAGGCATGTAACTACGTGACAGTAACACATACATTTTCTCTTTCATAAACATCAAAATTTAAAGGTGGTTTTAGTGCGCATTAAACAAGAAGTAGAATTCCAAAGAAGCTTACAACAGTAGAAGGTGTGCCACAGATGAGAAATCTCAAGTTCACTTCATCCTCATGTATCTTTATGGCAGGCAAACTGCCTGAAGAACTTTCGTCATCATCCTCTTCATCAATCTCTGGAGGGTCAACATTGATTTTGAGACAATCGCCAAAAAGGTGTGGTCCCATCTCACTACTAGCATCATTGCTGTCAGAAAGAAGCACTTGATTGTTTTGGACACAGTGAAGTTCAAAAGAGGCACGTGCAAGGTGGAAAGCATCCCATGTATGTGTAGATGAACTGCAAAACATTTGTAAGCAGCACTAGATGTTAAGTACTACCTTGAAATTCTTAACAAAACCCACTACTTTAATTCTTTTTTTCCTTTTTCCTAAGAAAAGAAAAGGCCTCAAATATTTGCATGGACATGGGGAATGAGAATTGAGAAACACACCATTCTGGCTTCGTAAACTATGACCATTCATAATTCAAAACAAAATATTAGTAAAATTTTCATAGCTTAACTATCACAACATATAAACTAGACAAGTTCCAGATTTCACAGGAAATTATTCCTTTCATAGATGACCCACTATTGATGCATCATTAAATATGCATATGCAATCATTCATCAATATGACTTGTACCAGTAGGACAATTAGATTTAGGACATAAGAAGCCATTTCATAGTGAAAGCACCATGCGCTTGCTAGTTTCAATCAAATTAACAATATCATACCTCTGTACTACTGAAAGAAATGCTTGAAGGAAATGGCAGGCAGCATAACAAGAAAAGGCATTCTTCCAAAATATAACATATGGGATTCCCTGCAAATTCAAACAGTTTAAATAAGCCAATTTTCCCATAAAATCATCAGAATGCAAGGGATTCTGGTGCCTTTTATCATCCTCCAAAAATAGTAGTTTGTTGAACATCAACACCTGAAAGTTTTTACAAGCAACTAAGACAAAAGTACCTTAAGATGAAGAGCCTCTGCAAAGCTTTCTCCATTTGGTATTTCTAAATATACCTGCAGAAATTATTGAAATTACATCAGACAAAATACCATACCCACAATGACGATTGAGGGGGGAGAATGACTATCCACCAAAAAATAACCCAGCAATTATCAACACAGAACTAGCAATTTTACACCCTCTCGATTCCTTCACCGGTCATAATAAGCATAACCTAGAGCGCCATCAACAAAACACACACATAGCTAAAAGAGTAGCTCAAAATTCAGAATACATACAGCCGTCGGCAATGTGGAACCAAAGAGCTCTGTTATATCCTCAGAAGTGGATAATTCCACACCTTGCCAAACCAGTGAGCCAACTTCGTCATTCTCTAGCTGTTCTCCTTGTAAGTAAACAAAATTCGGTTGATACGATTCCAGAACTTTCCGAAACTGTTCCTTCTCCGGATTGCGAAGAGTTTGAACCTGCATTAAACAAAACACTCACATCATGCTATTCCCGTGGCTCCAAACGTCGAAAGCGAAACCTACATTACAACAATGTGAATGCGTTAATTGTGCATACCTCAAGACGCCCCGCGGAAACTAGCTCGGGGAAAGGATATTTGAGCTGATTCTGCGAGGACTTGTGCTCTGCGAAACTTGCTCCACAGGTCACAGCGAGAAGAGTGCAAGTGTGTTTCGGAGCTCCTTGTGGATGAAACGGAAACATCGTTCGAGCTAAAAGCAGCAGCGTGCAGACACAGACACAGACACGCACACTGAGAAAACAACGATGAAATTTCGCGCGCTGAAGGCTGGACTCCGACAAGGCTCAGTTCCGAAGCTTCGTCCACCGAAGAAAACGCCGTTTCTCGAAACTACGGAGGAATTGAAAGGGTGCGTTGCATCGTTGGATGCAGGGAGCTACCGATTGAGGAAAAAGGGCGTTGCAATGGTGGTGCGTGAGAATGAGAGGAGAAGGAACTGGAACTGTGAAAACCCTAACGCGATGGATGGATTGGGATTGGAAGATGAAGATTGAATTGAACAACAGCAAGATTAGGGGAAGCGATGATGCGGATTCGGGATTCACATCTTCTCATGTTGTTCTTTCTAAAGAATAAACGACGTCGTTTTTCCTCCTTAGTTTAGTTAATTTTTACAAAACTACTAGTATTACACTGGATTCGTTCTTAGAAGTTGGGGTTGATTAGTTTGTGTAATTGTGTTGTTTGTTGACTTCTTTGGGAAATAATTATCTTTCTATAATAGTAAATTAAAATACTAATGATATGATATAGTTGATAGATATGTAGTTAGAATTTTGACTCCATATTAATGTGTGTAAAAATTACTTGTTAAATATATGTCTTTTGCTGAAATTGTTTGTCCCTTTTTGGTTTAATAATTTGATTTTTCAGATTTACTTATTCAAATACTTATCAGATCAGTATTTATATGGTTATTTTTTTGTGTTTTTACTTAATTAGATATTAAATTTTCATAAATGAATTCTATACTAGTCTGGGAGAAAAATGGTTATAGTACTGGAGATCATGCTGATCAAATCTTAGTCTAATACAAGTGGGAGGGAAAAGTGAAGGTAAACTAGTTGTATTTATAACTAACTCTGGTTAAGAGTAGTTATATAAATGTAGTTATTAAAACTGAATTGAATAGGCTGGTCGTAGAATTCCAAAAATTGATAAAGTAGAAAATCAATCAATCAATTATATATAATAAAAAATTGGAAATAATTTGACAAACCAAGTAAGAATTGGAAGGAAAAATAATATATAAAATAACATAGTAATTATGCCATTTGAATCTCTCTAACAATCTTTTGTTAACATTTGGCATATGTTATTGGAGGGAATATCAGGCTAGTTAATTGCAACATTTTTTTTTCAAGTTCTCCCAAATGCAAGAGGGAACTGTTTGTTAGTGGACAAATAACATATGTTCTATGTGGTAATTTACAGATGAAAAATGTAACTAATTAATTTAATCAAAATGCATATTTTAATTATATTTATTTGTTAAAAAATAATCATATTAAAAAGAAACAGATAAAGAACCATCCACGTTTCAACTTTGAATAAATTCTTCGGCAGGATTTTTTTATTATGGTAACTTGAATTAATATTAATTAATTTATGATGTATGAAGTTAAATGTGTGGTGTTAAAAGTGCACGTGTTGTCTATATAAGATTTTTTTTTTTCTCTATCACGTGACAATAAATAATCAATTCTCCCTGATTTTTGGTCGGTTCTTACTTTGACATTTGAGATTATTTTATTTGTTTTCCCCATTTCATTTACCTAATGAAATTACTACTCTCCCTTATCAAGAGTTTAAGAAACCACAACTATTAGACGACGAAACCCATAACAATATGAAACTTTTAAGAAACCACAACTATAAGGATGAAACTAGGAACTGTGCAACGGTACCTTGTTTAACCATGACCTTTTGTTAGATAATTTTAAAATTTTTTATGAAGGGAAATTCAAGAAAAAAAGGAATTTAATTATGAAGATAAAACTGAAATGAAAAAGAATAAATAAAGATAAAGCAAGGACCAAAGCATATTGAAGACAGAGAAGAGCTAGGGACTTGGGAATTAATGTAAGAGTTTACAATTCTAACTAGAGAATCAAGTGAATAAACGAAGGTAAAAATTAATAAGTAAAATTGATTTTATAATATTTTTTATCCATAGTAGTTAAATATAGGTACCAAAGAGTTTACAGCATCTCACCCACCCCATTTAACTAAGTTAACTAGACCCACTTAGTAGATTATATAGTTTAAAATAAAAGAAAATAAATTAAAGGAAAATTATACAAAAATTGAATATAGAAAAAAGAGTTAACTTCAGCATAAAGAAATTAATTTCCAAATCATGGAAACATTTTTTTAATGGAGATTTCTTGCAAGGAATCGATTCTCATATATATATATATATATATATATATATATGGGGAATCAATTCCTCTAAGTGAATTGATTCCGTAGTCATTTGATTTATTTCGAGGGGATCAAAGTTATATTTGATTAAATTGGATTAGAAATCATATAAGAATTACGTTGATTTATGAAAATAGTTCATAACTTACTTAATTGTTAATTTTATTTTATTATATGTGTTCAAATCCCTTAAATTCTTAAGATATTGGATTTGAGCTTTGTGAGAGACCACTGTGTTTGTTTCACTATTTCATTACTCTATGGCATGCATTTCAAATATTTTAATTTATATTATTCATAATGAGATTCGATGACATAAAAATTTAACTTCCATGTAAAAAGAAAAAAAAGTTATGATAAATATTGTAAGTAAAATTTAAAATTATATGATTCTAAGAACCTTTTCTTTAATAATTTTAAATGAAGGTCACGGTTACCTTCTTTTTATAAAAAATAAATAAATCTAAAAGTGATTTTATTGATAAAAATGAAGGCAAAAGCACAAGCACAAGCACAAGCGGTGACCCCTTCGAGAAATATACACAGTCACAGTCTATTCCCGTGGCTACCCGACGCGGTCGTCGTCCGCCGCTACCTCGACAGAGGGGCTGCACGATGACGTCTTGCGAAAAACATGCAGCAGCAAGAGCTGGCAGTTGAAACCATAAAGGAGTGTATTGAATTAAGATTTTAAAAATCTTTTTAATATAAAAAAGTTTGAAAGATTTTTAAGATTGTGTAGGAAATTAAAAATTTTTAAGATTTTTTTAAAAAGATTTTTGTAATTAGGATTTTGTAGTTTGGATTTAATAGATTTACAATGTAGAATTTGAAAAGATTTCACGAATTTATAAGATTTGAAAAAATTCTATAAATTTTTAGAAAAAAAAACATTTAAAACTACTAAACACAACCAATGTACTTGAAAATATCATTGAATACAAATTAATTATAAGTCATCATGAGCTGAACCTTCTCACTTACATGAATTTCAAATCAAAGTTACAAATTACTATTAATCATTTGCCTAACTTAAAGAATATACAAAATAAACATTATTCTAGTTATATATAAATAGATTTGGGATTTCTTTTTATAACATCTCAAATATTATTTTCTATTTTATTTATTAAGTTATATATTTTTTCAAAATTAATTACAATAATTTAGAAAAATCTTTTAAAACTTTAACTTGATTTCCTCAGGCTCAACTCTCCTTCTTTTATGAAGATTTTCATTTCATTAAGAATTTATAAACCTAAGGGGGGATGAAATAGTGAATTATGTAGGCTTGTAAGTTAATTTGTAATGGTTTGGGTATGAATACATCAGTGTTAGGATAATATAAAAAGTCTCACCTTAAAACAGATGTGGATGGAAGAGAATGAAATAAAGAAGTCTGTGATGAGAAAGAAAAGTCTCTTGTAGTTAGATAAGATTATTTGTTGGGTTTGATATTTACATATCAACTAAAATGTCCATAAAATCTATCAAAATCCAATTAAAAAAAATCAATAAAATCTCTATGATTTTGAATAACAGATTACTTTTTTTAAGTTATTCAAAAATCCTAATCAAATATTACAAAATTTTGTTGTCTCTAAAAAAAAATATTGATAATCTTAATTAAATAATGAGATTGTTTTTTTATTATTTAACAATCCTAATTGAATACTCAAAATATTTTTACAAAAAAAAAAATCATTAAAATCCTAATCCAATATATTCCTATAGCTTGAATACGAGGCCATTCATAATCACTTGAAAGAAGAGAAAAAGCGTTTGCAATAGATCAAAGATGGGTTTGGAGAATGTTGAAATGTTCAAGGCTTCCTTGGAACGTTTGAAGTTTAACCTAATTGGGGCACTGCAAGAGAAACACTTCAGTGGAAATAATTAATCACGTTCAGGAATACTATTGGAACAGTGTTTCTTAATTTAAATAATTAGAAGAGAATATGAATCTTCTTATTGTTTTCATATGTCTGTAAATTAAGATTCAAAATTTAAAAATTGATCAAGATTTAGAAAGAATAACAATGTTTGATTATAACTAAAGATTTGAAAAAGACTCTTAACATATTAGAAAAACTCGATATTTAAAAATGGTTAGTGATGAGATTGCTTATTACTCGTAAATTATTACATACAGTGCTTTTTATTTGTAGGATTAATACAGACAATGCTTATGAATGCTCGTTTACAAATTCGTAAATTACAATTTTGTCCCTTTTCAATGTATTATGTATATAAGGAAATCAATTCATGACTATCTATCGCCATTAGCTAGAATTATTGATTAAAGAAGTTTGGAGTGGACTGTTAATTGGGGTGTACTATTGTTTTTTCGCTCAAACACATATTGAACGTGAATCTAGTAATTCGTTTCTTTCACGGTTCAACTACTTTGAAAAGTACACAAACGTCAAACTAAATTAAACATGCTTGATTATATACATGTGTTTTGTTTTTAATGTGATATAATTCATTATTTAATAGAATATTTATTGTATCGCTTGTTACAGCAAGCAAAGATGATATATACTATGTAACTATCCCAAGAATACCATGCTGAGAAATTTCTTATAAGATTTGGTTATCATTACTTCGTGTTAATGAATTAATATCCTCTATAATAGCCTCTCTCTTTTTTTTCATTTTTAACAAATAAATGTAATAATTTTCATTTTTCAATGCTCATATATATATATATATATATGACATTTTTTCTTTAAAAAATCCAATAAGTAAAACTTTTCTCTACTCTGTTATTTGAACCACGCAAATTAATTAACGATATAAGCTAGCTAGCTTTGAATATTCCATTTCCATGTATGCCAATGCAATATCTATTCATATTGATGATGAATGATCCATACAAGGTAAGGCAGTGGTTCAAGAATAAGAAATCTATGCAACTTTACGAGTGTCCGGTGAAGCCATTGCCATGTGTAGAATAATATATGCTTAATTAAATTAGACTTTATGTCATGTCTCCTTTGGTACCACAATTTTCATGTGTGTATTTTGGAAATTATTATTATAATGAATCTCTGTCCGCGTCACTCCACCGTGTCAGAGTGGGCCAAATAAACCAATAATACAAACACCACAGATAGACACAAGTCATAATTTCACCAACTCTATTATTATTATTTTCATTTTTTTGTTCCCTCGCTCTTCACCACCTTTTTGTCTTTTTGACCCATGGAATTAAAGCATGCTGTAAAAGCCTACATCAGTCCCAGATAAAATTAAAAAAAAAATTGTAATCTAACACGTGTTATTATTATTTATTAGTGCAGGACAATTACACAGAGTAAAACATGAGTATGATGCTGTGATGCCCTTTTTAGTGGGGCATGGTTCCTTTAAATATCCACCACTCCTTCCTTTCTCACAATTCATCCAATTCCTTAGTTTCTTTTTTTTCACTCTATTCTTCAATTTCAATTTCAATTTCTCTCTCTATTCACCAATCACCATGCTTCCAAAGTTCATAATAAGCCCCTTCAAGGTGGAATCATCCCAAGAAGGGAAGCATGTGAGATCATTTGAGAGTACCAACATGGATCATCATGTTGGTTTGAGACTTCTCCCTCAAATTACAAGCTCAAAATCTACTTCAAATAATGTCCTCCTGAAATCTGCAATGAGAAAAAAGACTAAAAACCAATTATCCATCCCTCAAGACTTTTGCTTCCTTAAAACTTGCAATCTATGCAATAGGCAGCTCAGTCCAGACAAAGATATTTACATGTACAGGTATGCATCTAATATATATAACCAAACTCTTTATCTTATGCTAAAGTTTAACATATCTAATTAAGAAATTATGATACCAACTGGGGTCATTTTGGTTTTAATTTACAGTGTGTGTGTGTGTGATTTGATTTCTGATTCTGATAGAAGTTGGATATGATGGTTAATTGTGCAGGGGAGACCAAGGTTTCTGCAGTGAAGAGTGCCGGAACAGACAAATAGTTTTGGATGAGATGAGAGAATTAGAGAGTTCTACCAAGAAAATGGTAGCAGCTTATAATAGACAGCAATGTTCTAATGAGACGCGTAGAGAGACTCGCCTTATACTTGAAGATCTACGAATGCAGAGACTTAAATCTTCTAGAGTCTAAACCAAAATCATCCCTTGCATTTAATAATCAAATCATTTTTGTGAATCCCTTCATTTTGTTAGGAATTGCTTCATAAAGTATATGGAGCCTAATTAAGATGGGAGATACAGGTTTAATTATTTTTTAACTAGTTTAATTTCATCTTTGAAAAAATTTACTCTTAAATTTTGTCAACATTTATGACTGTTTTCTACTTCTGACTTGTCTGTATAGCACCACGTACCCTTTGTTCATGGCGGAGACAGAACTGTAATTCTGTAGCATACATATGCATAATAATAGATAAGGATTATAAGGTGATATATTGAAGATTTTAAATATTACTTTTTTGCCTTTCAAATTCAATAGTGACTTTCTTATCACATGTACCCTTCTTGTCTTATAAAGAGATCCATCGAGGAATTCGTGGACCCAGCTTTAAACATTGATATATATGGACGGGCATCAAGATATTTTTCCATCAATTGATTTTTTTTTTTAATTAGATTTTTCATTCAAGTTAAACTAAGCCCATTTATATATTTTTATTTTGAAATAAAAAAAATACCAGATCACTTAGGCTCGTTGATTAAAAGGGGAGGGGTGGGTGGAAGGGAAGTAAAAAAAGATCACTTAGGCTCTGTTGTTTAATTAAGACGAAGGGAAGAGGAATATTTTAACGGAGAGGAGAAACAATAACTATTTTTTTTTTTATGAAATAACTATTTTCTTATTTAGTTCACATGAGAAGAGAAAATCTAAAATTAATTTATCAACTATTCTTACATGTTTTCAACCTACTTCTCACATGTTATGAACTTTAGAACTGAAGTTATAAGCATTAGGAGGATTTGATCGATATTACAAACCTTGTTGCAAATACTACAGACATTTTTAAAGACGGTTCTAATTTAGAAGTGAAGCATACAAAAATTATAATTTTTAATAAAAGAGTGTTAGTAGAAATTAAGAGTATATCATAGAAAGAAAGTGTCAAAAAGAAGAGTATCATTAACCTTTTTTTTTCATTTATAAAAGTTAACAATTTTAAACTACCAAGACATTTGTTTTTTATTTACACCAAAGATATCTTCTTCTTTTGTATGCATAAATAACAAGTATCTTTCACTACAAATAACTTTGTTCGAGTGAAAGAGACTACTAAGAGTAAGAGTGGGAAAAAGTTATACTAGTACACTAAAGATATTTCAATCGAGGTCAAATACTATTATATATGATTTTTGCATTAAATATTATTATATGATTGAATGATGATGCAAAATATAATATTTACATTATACTGTATCTAATTAAATTCCTTAACAAATAATATTTTCTTAAAAAAAAAGGATAAATTTAATGAACAAGCTTCAAACACATTATATCTAAATTAGTGATAAAAGTGTCACAGATGTGAAAAAGTAATCTATAACTATATAAAACAAGGTCCATTAGGGACACGTGTTTAGGTTTTTTTTTTTCTCCAAAACTTCTCCCTTTGTTTTTTTTTTTTCCTACAAAACTTCTCTGTTTGCTTTTTTTTTTTTTTTTCCTTTTATCTTTTTAAACTTCTTTGTTTGCTTCTTTTGTTTTTTTTTCTTTTTTTCATTTTATCTTTTAATTTCTATATTTAAAAAAATCATATTTATACTTATCTATTTATATTTATATTTATCTATTAATTTATCAATCTACTCATAAAAGAAGGTTCAAGACGAGACACATTTTTTTTATAGTTCTTTATTTTTTTTATATTATTTTATTATTCAATTCCTACTCTTACTCTTTGTAAAAGCAACCACGTTATAATTTGTATTCCTTTTTTTTTTTCTATTGGTATTGATATATCTCTCATCTTTTCCTTCTTCTTTTTTTTCTCTCATCTTTTTTTTTCTATGGCTTTTATTCTTTTTTGTCTTTCATTTAAATTTTTATTTTTATTTTTACTTTTTGTTTTTATTTATTTTATATAAAAAAGAAAATCTGTTTTAATATCTATGTTACTCAATAAAAAAATGTCTTTTTTTCCAATTTTTATTTTTTCAACCGGTATTGATATATCTTTCACCTTTTTTTTAATTTTTTTTCTCTCTCATCCTTTTTTTTTTACAGCTTTTATTACCTTTTGTCTTTCATTTATATTTATATTTTTATTTATTTTATATAAAAAAATAAAATCTATTTTAATATTTATTCTACTCAATAAAAAATGTCTTTTTTCCAATTTTTATTTTACATAATTTTTTTCTTTAATTTATTATTAGTAAAAGAATATACATCAGGACAAATGTCATCCTCTCATAAGTTCTTTTTTTTTTTTCATTATTATCTTCTCACTCTTAATTCGAACACAACTTTTTAAAAAGATCAAAATATTTTTTCATTATATTTCTCTTCCTCTATTGTTTACATCCTTATATCACCATCCCTTTATTGTTTTTTTTTTTTTGCTCTCCCTCTCTCATTTTTCTTTTTTCTACAAAATGTTTGTATTCATTTTTATCTTTCTTTTACATTTTTATTTTATTTTTTAAATGATACAAATTATTATTTAATTAAGAAATTGATCCCCATCCTGATTTCTCATAGTCAAGATTTATGATTTTTGTTATGAAACATTGTGAACAAGGATGGGTCGAGGACAGAGTGAATTTACCCAACTCTAAATGAGCATTAGGTAAATATAAAATTTTATTCACAATGAAAATCATAGACAGAAAGAGATGAGTGTAGAAATGATGATGATGATTGGGATGAAGATAATCGGATACAGAACAACATACTCATTCTTATCTTACTCGGTTATCATGTCTACTTAATAAAAAAATTACATATTTTGGTAAAATTAAAATATATTTTAATCTTTTCAAAAAAGAAAGTAATTTTTAATTATTTTATTTTTTATTTAATTTATTGAGTGAAGATGGAAATGAGAAAAAAAATATCATATATGTTCGCATCTTGTTCTGTTACCATATATATTCACAATTATCATCATACATTTTTTTTTGTTTAAAATAATTACATATTTAGATATGATTAAAATATCTTTTTTCTTTTAATTATTATTTTTTATTTTAATTTTATTTTCTAAATTAAAAAGTACTTTCATCCCTTACATGTGTTTGTTAAGTCAATTTATTGTTTAATATTTTATTATTATATACAGAATAATTTATCATTTAGGTAAATAATTTTTTAGATGTATTATTTGTATTAAATTATATTTATTTTATATTTTTGTGTTAAAAATTTTAACTTTCTTTTCTATTATATATCTACTTTATATAGAAATTTTCTTTATGCTATACTAAAAAAAAAAATTATTTTATTTTATCTTTCATTTTACTTTATTTTTTATATTATATTTTTTTAATATTTCATTTTACTATATATATATATATTTCATTTTTATGGTTTAATTTAATGTCATCTAAAAATATTTTTAAATTTAAAATTAGAAAAAAATATTTACAAATATATATTTTTTGAAATAATAACTAACAATTTCTAGTGAATGAGAATGGGCTGAGGATGGGGTGAATTTATCCAACTTTAAATAAGCACTAGGTAAATTTAAAATTCTATTTACGATAAAAATTACAGACAAAAAGAGACGAGAGTGTGAAAATGATGACAATGACTGGGATGGAAACGACCGGACACGGAACAACATACTCATTCTTACCTTACTCGATTATTATATCTACTCAATAATAAATTACAATATATTTTAATCTTTAAAAAAAATTAATTTTTGATTATTTTATTTTTTGTTTTAATTGTATTGAGTGAAGATGAAAACGAAAGAAGAAATAACATATATATTTACGTTTTGTTCCATTGTTATACATATTCACAATCATCATATATATTTTTGTTTAAAATAATTACATATTTAGATACGATTAAAATATTTTATCTTTTAATTGTTATTTTTATTTTATTTTTAAATTAAAAAGTACTTGAATCCATTATACACATCTTTGTTAAGTACCCGTGCATAGACACGGGTGCACGGGTATCGTGCTAGTATCCCAAATAAAATTAAATTTTTCTTATGAAGAGTCCTTAAGAATAGGTTATTTATCCGAAATAACTTGCTAAAAATAAACATTGACGTGGGTGAGGGCAGATATAATTGCACTTTTTGCTCTCATAAATCATTCTTTCATTGGCTGCCCGGTAACATGCAATATTTGGATATCATGCTACAAATGGTTGAACTTTTCTAGTGTTTTGCCACACACGGTGGACAATTCTTTTTTTGCAGCATCATTTGTCATTCGCAAGCAACACAACTAGAATTATATGGAAGATAATATGGTGTACAATTATTTGGATGATATGAAAAACTCGAATCAACAAGATCTTCAATGGGGGCAGAGATACAACAACATTGATACATCTTTTTGCTGTTCTTTATTTAGGTGGAGAATTTGACATGGAACTTGCATATTAGATACATAAGTTTTTTTTGTTATATATAGAAATTTGATGCACAGACACGCTTGATTTGTGGTTAAAAATGTGTGATAGGTTGGTGGGTCCAATGTACAGAGAATAGAATAGCAGTGGTTGAAGTTATAGTATATTTATGATATTTATTCATTAATATGTATAACCTCTCTTTATGGGCTCTTTATAGGGATGGTTGTGAACTTTCGTTTGTATTTATAATTGTGACTGGGTACTTCTATAGTTCTAGTACCATTTTTCTTATTAATATATACATATTTTGACTTATAAAAAAAAGTTAACGATGAGGAGGAGTGATAAAATGGATCGCGACACATCGAGTCGATCCGTTAAAAGTGATGAGACAAAGTGGTATTGGTAGTTCATCCCGCCAGTCCGTCAAGTCAACCTTCCAAGAATAATTTAGTTAATATAATTTTTTGGTCTCTTTACTTATTTTGTATGAATTAAAAAGTTAAGATTATTTATAATTTTGTTTTGTATTTTAAGACTTTTTTTGAGATTGAAAACTTATGAATTTTTTATTTTTAAAAACTTGATTATGTGATTTTGAGGGAGAAAAAACATTTATGTAATTCTTTTTATTTTAAAATATTTCTAATTTTTGTGTCATGTTTGCAACTATCAAAATAATTAATTCAATTTTTATCTTCATATGTTTGTTTTTGTAAACTAGCTAATTAATTAAGTTTTTTAATTCTTATAAACTCCGTAACAATATTTTTTGTGTTAATTAAATATTCAAGACAAAAATATCATTCACCTATATTCATATTTTGTAAATTACATTTTTACATAGTTGAAATTAAACTACACTTAACCAAGTATAAGACAAAGTTATACCAAGAAAATATTTATGTAATTTTTTTTTTTTAAGACTAAGGACAAATGGATCAGCATGTTAACTAGTCAACCCAACTACTAGTGTGACGAGCCAAGTCTTTCAGTCCGTTTTAATCATAAATGGATTAGTCTGACTTGACCTATTTTTTATGGATCAGACGAACTTATTTTGTCATCCTTAACTATCAAATTCAGTTAATTGAATATTTTGCAATTATGACACTTAGCAATATTTAGTTCCCAGGATAGTATCTTTAATTTTACAAAATATTGAATTCTTAATTTATATTTGATTAATTATTACATTGAAAAGATAAGGTTAACGGATTAGAATAGACAATCTAAAGATATGATTGAAGTATAGACAAGGAGAAAACCTAGGAAAATTGAACGACAGTTGGTAATAAAAGGACAACATTGTACTAATATTGAAACATTCTCTGTCTGTGATTGAGTCTTGTTCTTCTTCTTGCAATGGCTTCTTCTTCTGGAGCAAACATAAAGAGGGGAAAGACAGAGATAAAAGAAGTTGAGCAGACGAACAGACGCTACGTGACGTTCTCGAAACGCAAACTAGGGTTATTCAACAAACTCACCGAGCTCTCTCTTCTCTGCCAAGTGGAAACCGCTCTCATCATCACTTCCCAAAACGGAAAGCTCTATTCTTGCGGCTACCCGGACCCCGGCGCGGTGGTTCGCCGCTACCTCACCGGAGGGGATCCCGTGCGCCGCAACCGCGCGGGCAGGAAGGAGCAGCAGGAGTTTGTGGAAAAGCAGAGGCTGGAATACGAAGCCATTCAGAATCAGCTCAAAGAACAGCAGAAGCGTCTTCAAGAAATCAAAGGGTCAACGACAGAGAATAATAGTAACAAGTTATTCTCGTGCTGGTGGAACCTTCCCACTGAGGATATGGGTTTAGAGGATGTTGAACTGTTCAAGACTTCTTTGGAACGTTTGAAGTTTAACCTCGTTGGGGCGCTGCAAGAGAAGCAGATGAATAATTCATCAACATCAACAATGATAATGCAACGTCCTCCTCCTTCTACGGTTATTCCACCGCCACTGCCGTATACTATGGTTCCACCGCAACAACAGTTTTCAAACATGCCGCTGCTTGATTTCAGTACTAGTGCTGCTGATCAATGTTTCGGTGCAAATCAAGTTCAAGATTATTATCAGATGAGTGATGGTTTTGGCCTTATATAGCATGCATATATGGATCATCATGTGTAGTATTATAGGGAGATTACCGTAGTATATTAATATTACTTATACTGGATTGCCAACTACTTTCAATTCGTTTAGGATTTTTCTTTTTCTTGTTTGATGTTGAGATTATTATATGGTTTATAAATTGAAATGTGCATTCGTTTTCTTTTTGTTCATCAAGATTTATAAAAGAAGAGCGTACACGGTACACTCCTCTTCTTTTGTCTGTGCGACTGCGCGTAAAGATTTAAAATTTGATTCAAGATTTATGGATTTAAATCACCTGTTTAGAGTATGTGTCTCGAATCCTATTCCACAATTAAAAAATTGAAATGACATTTAAAATAATCACTTTATTTTTTTAATCTTTTTTACATTAACCTTAATGCCCTCGTCTAGTGGTCTCTCTAATTCTTTTCTCCGCAAACCATCCCAATGGGTTAGTATTTTATTACGTCATTTTTGTCAATGTTATGTTATAATTAATTTTCATAATTAATTAATATGAATTACATATTTATATTATAATATCAATTTATGGTTGGTGCATGTAAATTTGAAAACTGCAAACTTGATTATACTAGATTCTTTTTTTTTTTTCAACAATCCAATCAAATTTATTCTTTATAATAAAATTATTTCACCAAGACCAATCAGTTCTTCAAATTGAAACACTAAAAGATTTCTTCTTAAAAATGTATATAAATGATAAATCTTTTGATCAATTTTTTTCGCTTGCTTTCATTAAAGTTTGCTGCAACATTTAGGTAGCTGCAATTTTACTATTATTTGTAGCAATATTGATAAATTCACATGGCCAATGACAACAGAAAAAACGTATTTGTAACTACAATTTACGATACTTTTTTAAGAAAACTTTTTAAGAAGAAACCGTGTTGTGTTTTAATTTGAAAAATTGATTGGGTCCTTATGCAATAATTATAGATATAATAAAGCATAAATTTGGTTGGATTGTTGAAAAAAAAATCTAACGTGTTCAAATCTATAATTTCAAATTTATATGGATCAATCACCAAGATATTGTACAATTATTTTTATTATTGAGATTTATACTCAATTCAGAAACAGTATTTTCATCTTCTTTTCATCTGAAATATAGGATCACAACAATCACCTTTAGATAAATAGTTTTCTTTCAATCCAAATATAATGATTATAGATAATAGTATTTTAAATTCTAATTTAGATAATAGTCTTATTTTAAATATTATTGATAGAAATTGTTTTGTTTCATGGGTACCTTTACAATAACTATATGTACGCCTTTATTATGTACATAAAAGTTTGAGTTGAATAATAAATCATATATTAGCATTCTATAAAAAGATGTTCCAGGGTAAAGAGATTCGATCGAGAAAAATCGTAAAATCACTGGTTATCATGATTGAAAAACCATCAACAGATATATGTATTTACTTTAATCCTTAATAATTAAACATGTTGTAGATTTTAGGACTTTCATAAATTATTCTATTTCTTATACCTACAATTTTATGCTTTCGCACGAAGAATAAATAAGCTAACGAGTAGAGATTTCTAACATCTTCTTCTTATAACCTCACATTTTTGTCTATCTTTTGTACTTATATATGTGGAGATAAAGAGATTCAAACATAACAAAGAATAATATTGTGGAGTATCATATAGGAGTAATCCTGAAGTTCAAATGTGGCACTCATGCATTAACCTACTCCTCATAAAGATTGCAGCCTCAAAAGGATATACAGTGAATATAAGGAATGTATCTGATCGTTTCGTGTTTCGAACCATTGCCTTTATTAGCAGTAAAACTAATGTAAATTCCAACGCTGGCTTTTGGTTGCAATTCATGTATTTAAAGTAAAACGGTCAAATATTTACCTAAGACTCGTGATTATCATGAGTTTACCTTTTGGATCCCTGATGGTTGCAATTCACTTATTATTTCTCTTTCTTCATTCCCACAGATCATCTACTGCATAAATATATACCATACACATTACACATTAATATAATGTTTATTTTATTTTATGTGGGGTTATGGAGGGATCTTCATCGGCATGTATGACTTTGCCCTCTACTCCTGAAGATAATTTCTTAGTTGATGATTTCTACTTTTCAGCACTTTATGATGCTGAAGAAGTATTTCCGATCTCAGATGAGAAATATGCAGAAGAGCTACAACTACAAGAAGCTCTTTATAACTCAACCATGTCAAGTACTATAGTTCAAAACAAAGTTATCCTAATTGATGATGATGATGAGGATGACGACGACATCATTTTGAGAACCCTCAAGGGGAAACAAAAAGAGACCGGTGAGTCTTCTGGAGTCTACTGTGGCATTTGCATGGATGCCAAATCTCGTGAAGAAATATTCAGGAACCAAAACTGTTCCCACTCATTCTGTGAAGATTGCATAAGGAGTTATGTGGGCTCAAAGATTCAAGAGAATATATCTATGGTGGAATGCCCTGACCCGAAATGCAAAGGGGTTATAGAGCCTCAACACTGCCACTCAATTATCCCTAAGGAAGTGTTTGAAAGATGGGAAAATGCCCTTTGTGAGAATTTGGTGCTTGCATCACAGAAATTCTATTGCCCTTTTAAGGATTGTTCAGCTATGTTGATTCATGATGCAGAGGAAGTTGTGACAGTTTCGGAGTGTCCACATTGTAACAGACTGTTTTGTGCACAGTGTAAGGTTTCGTGGCATGCAGGAGTAGATTGTAAGGTTTTTCAGAATTTGAACGAGTACGAGCGAGAGGGGGGAGATTTAATGGTGATGGAACTTGCTAAGAATAAAAGTTGGAAAAGATGCCCAAAATGCAACTTTTATGTTGAAAGAATTGATGGATGCACACGTATTTCTTGCAGGTTTGTCATCTACATGTTTCAAACCAATCTTTTTGTGTGCTTATGAATCGTAACTTTTGTTTTTTTGCATTTGACATGTTTTTTTTGTGCTGGCTCATTGTTATATACTACTATTACTAATATTTGTAATCAACATGTTTGCAGATGTGGCAATGAATTTTGCTATGCTTGTGGATCCTCTTGGAATGGTAGTCAGCACTATGGATGTATACCTCATTAAGAATTTCTGGAAGCAAGTGAAAATGCGATAGCACTTGAGCAATTATTGGTACATGTAATATGTTGTCAGTGAACCACACCATGTATTTAAAATGAGGATTATTATTTTTTTTGTTTAAATATGTTTTTATTACTATAAAATAGCGGTTTTTTTATTTTATTACTTAATTAAAAAAAATTATCTTAGTATTTAAGGAAAAATAAAAATAATAAATTTATGAAAAAAAAATATTTGTTATCAAACCAGTTCGTTTGTCTTAAAAAAACATAAACATAACCTAAAATTGATCACAAATTCCCTGAAAAAATTCATATTAGTAAGACATTTTTTTTATAAATACGTTACCAGTAGGGGTGTTCATAAACCGAACCAAACCGAACTAAACCGCGAAACCGTCCAAAAAAATCGAAAACCGATTAAACCGAAAAACCGCATGGACCAAAAATTTCCAAAACCGCATATTTTTTGCGGTTTGGTTCGGTTTTTGGATTTTATTATAAAAAACCGAACTAAACCGAACCAAACCGCATTCTATAATTATATTGATTTACTTTTAGATATTTAATATTATCTAACTAACAATATTTTTATTTTTTATGATCATAATATGTGATTTATAGTATATTTTTTTTAATAATAAATTTGTAATATATTATGACACATACTTTCATATATTACAAAAAGATATATTGATATTACTAAATAACATTAAATTAAATATAAAATGAAACATGATTTATTATTATGTTACAAAAAAAAGTTAGTAATACCATTTTATAATAATGCTAAATAGAAGTAAAAATAATATTTTTTAAATTAAAATAAGTAAATCAAAATTTAATTAAAAAAAAATATAAAATAATAATTATGTGAGTTTAATTAAAAAAATTAAACTATGACAATAGATTAAAAAAAATCGCGAAACCGAACCGAACCAAACCGCAAAAAATTGGTTTGGTTTGGTTTGGATTTGATGTTATATTAAAACCGAACCAAACCGAACCGCGACTTTATTTTAGGTTTGGTTCGGATCACTTTTTGCCCAAAAACCAAACCAAACCGCACCGCGAACACCCTAGTTACCAGAACAAGAGATAAAAAAATAACATGAAAAAAAGATAATCTGACAATATGTTAATAAGAAGTGGTAAAGGAAGTGTCGTCAACGATACTAGTCGATCATGTCATTTCACCACTTTTGCAACCAATTTTTTTACAACAATTTGGCGATAGCTTTTTTGCAATCAAATTTTTTATCATTGTGTTTCATATGGCGTTATTCTAAAGCAAAATTATTCATGTCCACGCTACCAAGAACGTTTCAGACAAAGTGACGTTACTTTAAAGTAAAATCATTCATGTCCGTAAATATTTGTTATGCACACTCATATAAAGTTTGTTTTTAAAAAAATTGACCAATTTTGGTCAATGAGCCTAAAAAACTCCTACTCAAAACTACTCTTGTTTTTCACTTTTATTGAGCCACATGCCATATCCTTTGTAAATCCTAATAGTTTATTTGTCCTTTTTTCTTCTTCTGTTGCCAAAAAATATCCTAGCTAATATCATATATTAAATATTTCATTTTAACTTTTTATTCTTTTCAAATGTACTCTTGAATTTATCTAAAATTTTACTTATATATAAAATTTAAAATTAGTTTTAAAAAAAAATCAACCATCTCCAACTACTCCTTTTAATTCGCTATTCTAAAATTTATTTTACTTATATAAAAATGAACATTAATTTACCGTTTGTATTTCATATTCATGCTAAAATGCTAATTACAAAATAATCTATTCTTCTCCAAATTCAAATGCTAAGTGGCACTCATGCATTAACCTACTCCTCGATCTGCGGAGTATCTGACAGAACGTATCTGATCGTTTCGTGTTTCGAACCATTGGCATGCCTGTGGCTGTGACAGTGACATTTATTAGCATTACTCAAACTAATGTAAATTCCAAAGATGAGTTTTGGTTGCAATTCATTTATTTAAAGTAAAACGGTTAATGGATTATCAGTTTGCCTTTTGATCCTCGATGGTTGCAATTCATTTATTATTTCTCTTTCTTCATTCCCATATACTCATATACAGTACAGAATAATTTTTGTTTTTATGTGGGAGGTATGGAGGGAACGTCATCGGCATCTATGACTTTTCCCTCTACTCCCGAAGATAATCTCTTGGTTGATGATTTCTACTTTTCAGCCCTTTGCGATGCTGTAGAAGTATTTCCAATATCGGATGAGAAATATGCAGAAGAGCTACAATTTCAAGAAGCCCTTTATTCTTCTACAATGGCAAGTACTAGAGTGAAAAACGAAGTTATCCAAGTGGATGTAGATGTCGACGGTGACACCCCTTTGAGAATCCTCAAGGGGAAACAGCAAAAGACTGGTGAATCTTCCCAAGTTTACTGTGGTATTTGTATGGATGCCAAATCTGGTGAAGACATGTTCAGAAACCAAAACTGCTCCCACTCATTTTGTGATGACTGCATTGGGAGGTATGTGGCTACAAAGATTCAGGAGAATATAGCTATGTTGAAATGCCCTAACCCCAAATGCAAAAGTGTTATAGAGCCTCAACACTGTCACTCAATTATCCCTAAGGAAGTGAAATTTCAAGAGCACAGCAGCAATGTGATTCTTATATATTGTTAGTGAAGTACACTAAGTAAATCACAGTACTTTTGCTCTTTTATTGTACTTTGCAATATATATATATATATATATATATATATATATATATATAATATGTTTGTCGTAATTTACTTCTGAGCCTTTTGATAATGTAACTTGTTGTATGTCGTTTTATTGTTTCTTAGATGATGTTCAAATTAATTTGGATTAGTTTCAGGGGTACTTCGCAAAATCTTGCAATTTACTTACAATTTTTTTTAACAAATACAAAGAGTAATTCATTTCCAAAAAGTTTTTCAGACGATATATATCAAATTTAAAAACTTATGCTTACACACTTCATTCGCATGTAATATAAGGAAATTAAAACGTCTTGATAACACTTCAATCGCATGTAATTAATAATATAAAGAAAATCTCTTCATGGGCATTTTTGTTTTTGAATGAATCATCATAATTTACTGGTGAGCCTTGAGTTTTGAGGATGTAACTGTAAGTATTTACCATTTAAATGGTCTCAGAGAATGTTCAAATTTGGAGTATAAAATTTGCAATATTTATTTGTTTTCCTAACATTTTCAATTACATGAGTGCTAAATTGAGTTCGCGAGTTTATCTCAGAACATAACCGATTAATGTCCTGTTGTTCCGCCACGATCCATATCCACCAAAAGGTGGAGGGGTTATGGATGAAGTTGTAAAAAAACTCCTCCTACTAACTTCATTAAAACTAGTCTTTTTTTTCACTTTTATCGACCCACAATAATATCATATTGTATTTGTGTTGTTTTTTCCTCCTGTTATAGAAAAAAAAATTATCCTAATTATTTAATATATATTTTTATATTTTATTTATATATAAAAATCACATTAATTTACCGTATGTATTTCATGTTAAAATGCTAATTACAAAATAATTTTATTAGCATAAGTTAAAGAGAAAATAAAATAAAAATCAAATCAATTATAAATATAAACTATCTTATCTTGTTAATTTTAAAGTACCTAAATCTTCTAAAATTCTTATTTAAAATGGAAATTTGGAATTTAAAATAAAGTCACGTATAATCTCAACAATAATATATTTTTGGTACAGTTTTCTTTTTTACAAATCAACAAAACATGTATAAATATAACTAGATATCCTGTACACAGATCTTTTTAGGCGTATGAAACAATTTTATCTGCGGTATGGAGGGAAGTACTTCATCGTCATCATCCATTGATCCCTCTACTCATGAAGATAATCGTCTCTTAGTTGACGATTTCTTCTTTTCAGCCCTTTATGATGCTTAAGAAATATTTCCAATCTCTATGAGAAATATGCAGAAGAGCTACAACTACAAGAAGCCCTTTATTCATCTGCAATATCAAGTAGTACTACTCGAGTTAATAAAACCAAAGAAGTTATCCAAATCGATGAAGACATTGACGATGAGAATTCTCAAGGGGAAACAGAAAGAGAGTGGCGAATCTTCCCTACTCTACTGTGGTATTTGCATGGATGCCAAACCTGGTGAAGAAATGTTCAGAAACCAAAACTGTTCTCATTCTTTTTGTGCTGATTGCATTGTGAAACATGTGGCTTCAAAGATTCAGGATAATATACCAATAGTGAAATGCCCTGACCCCAAATGCAAGGAAATTGTAGAGCCTCAGTATTGTTGTTCAGTTATCCCTAAGGAAGTGTTTGATCGATGGGAAAATGCCCTATGTGAGAGTTTGGTGCTTGGATCGCAGAAATTTTATTGTCCTTTTAAGGATTGTTCAGCCATGTTGATATTGTCCTTTTAAGGATTGCACATTGTAATAGATTGTTTTGTGCACAGTGCAAGGTTTCATGGCATGCAGGAATAGATTAAGGAGTTTCAGAGTTTGAAGGAGGGAGAGAGGGAGAGGGAACATTTTGGGAAGTTATGTTTGCAGTTACCTTAGAGGACTACAATCTAGCTAAGCAGAAACCTTTTTGTTTTTAATAGCATCATTTGTGATTTTGATGTGGTTGGAGCCAAATCTACTCATGCATTAGGGGAGTGCTTATACTTTGATGGAATTGCATGAAAGTGGGCTAGTAAAAATTAAACTATAATAGCCTGTGCACAACATTTTATGGGGAATTTTTGTTAGAATTTGTATCTAGTTTTGGTGTACGTTTTACTCATGATGGCTATTCTGCAAGGGATTCAACAATAGAGATTGAAACTGGTTCTCAAGTGGTAGTGAATCTCCTCAAACATATGGATGATTTTCACTCTATCCTTATGTTAACATTGTCACTCAAACTAGTTCACCTTTCAGGAGTCTTTGATATCATGCCATTTCCTCAAGTGAATAGTGAAAGACATTAAGAAGCAGACACACTCTAGCTAAGTTTAAACTTGGATTAGATGGTCAATGCAAGGTGTTGCTTTCCATGTGAATATTAGTGAAATGCTAATTAATGACTTTTACCATTGAATACACAGTATAAGAAAAAGGTCAAATAGTAACCAAAATTAGCAACTGAAATAGCCACCGAATTTCTCCATTTGGGCTTTTCACGTGAATTGTGGGCTTCTTTTTGTTTTCTTTCTCCCACCAAAAAAGATAGGGATATTAGGTTGTCCAACTTCAAACTTGAAAGTGCTATTCCTGCACTTCTAATTTAATCTTAAAAACCCATTTCAAAATATAAAATTGCATACCGGAATGGACTTTTCAAATGGCATTGAAAATGCAGGAAGCTATTTGTGGAGATACCCGATTAGAGCTCCTAGCATGAAATAGGTGATGAGTTAAATAAGTTAATATTTGTTACGACTTACAATCTTTTTTTTCATATTAGTTTCTCAATCACTGAATGGATTATTAGATTCATACTTTTCTTTTACAGAATTTATTAATTCATACTTAAGAATTGTCTTTGTGGTTGATTTCATAAAATATCATTAAGGAACTCAAATTAAGAGACACATGATGTTAATATTAATTTCAACCACCTGAGTAAATTTTTCATCTCGTAGTTACATTGTTGTATCCTCCATGTCATAAGAAGTAAATGGCTTTTAATATCTTTGCAAAAATGAAGAAACACAATTATAATTTCAATAGTTAAAGACTTAAAGGTGTACTAATTATCCAAATACTTAATAATCTCAACTGTACACACTGAATAGTCCTAAAAATTGGTCTGCAACTTGGCTCCATAAGTCCATAACCCATATAGCATTCAGGTTAAACAAATTAATTAGACTAATTTAAATAAACCAAGATTTAAACTTCTTTTAACAGAGGTTAAACACTTAATTATGCCCTCTGCTCTTTTGGGGTTTTAGTTGTTTTTCCAGAGACAGACATAAAAGTGATTGAATATGCAGGTATGGTGCGCACACCTAACTACTAATATTTTAAGGTACTACATTTTGAATGATGCAAAAGGTTGGTTTAAACATAAATATTTGTCTGACTCATTAAAGAAACAACTCATCTTTTTTCACCGATAACTTTGCCATGATGAGTTTTAAAACGTGTGGTTGATTGGCACAAGTTAGTAAAAGATTAGAAGGCAATAATTAAAGGTAGCAGCAGGAAACTAGACAAACAATAATAGAAACTTCTTTATTTATTTAAAACAGGCTGTTGCCACTCATTTTTTTTACAGAAGATAAATGTAGAATTTAAAAAATAATATAGCACTCGAAAAATTAAATAACAGTACTAAGACCAATTCCTATTCAAGATTTGAATATTGTTTTAGTCTCATTTGTTTTAAAACTCAGACTTAGCAAAATGGTCCAAATTAAAAAACTTCACCCTTCGACTTATACTCATCACAATTACAAGATTCCTAATAATTGCATATGCACTACAAGTGCAAACCCCACATGTTGTTTTTTCTCAAATTTAAGCACCCGATGTTGTATCTTTTTACCATCTTTCTCTTTCTGATCTCTATTGTGGTGATTTCTTTTCACCTCTTCTTCTTACCTTTCCTTCCTTGGACATTGGTCATGAGGCCTCAACTCAACTCTAAAACCAAGACACTTTGAATTTTAAAACTTTATCTTCTTCTCTTGTAAGATATGATATGGATCACTTTTTCCTAATATATTTTGGCCTTTATTAATTTCTTGTGAGAGTGACACAAATCCAAATTCTCCTTTCACTATACATGCAAAGAGGAGATGATAACATATTTTGGCTTTTCCCCCTTGATTAACCTTTTTACTACAAGTAGAGTAATAGTATATTATAAAATCCAAATTCTCCTTTCACTGTTGAGACCAAGAGAGTTGAATTTGGATTTTCTTCTGTCCAAGTGTTTCAAATTCAGGGGGGGATGCAAAAGAAAAAGAGAAGCTAACTTGTTTATAAATTTTAGGTCCCCACCATATGATAACTTTAGTTAAGATCATCAAGATTGGACACGAAAGAAAAACAACAGTTTGCCACTAACCAATTAAGGGTCAGCCTCATCAACCCCAATTCAAGGAAGAAGATGATTATGTTAAAGCATTTATTTCCATATTAAAATTTTGTGCACATTTTTCCGGAAACTCAACACCACATAGTATTAAGGTACACCACAATTTGTGAAAAATGAAAAACATAAAACGAAACTTACTACTACAATCAAATAATAAAAAAAATATGTATTTATAGTGTGCATGATATTGACATGTATGATAGAGACTAGGAGACTTTAATGTTTTGAATACAGAGGCAAGATAAAAGGCCCACGCCCTACAAGTTTCACTTTCACTTCCTAGATGTCCAAGAAGGCCCCAATAGGTCAATAGGCCAATATACATGCGAAGATGTTCCAACTTTTTTCTGGGTTCCACCGCATTGGAAAAAAAATTATTAGGTGGTATATGAAATTATTTTTTATATCATATATAATTGAATTTGTTATTTTTACTCAAATACTTCCAAAACAAAATTTAAAAATTATTTTTCATAAATAAATATAAGTTATGTGATAATTTTATCAAATATATAAAAAAAAATATAAAAATACATATCTGTGTGAGATCATAAGGTCATAAATAAAAATATTTTTTAATAAATATGCACTAATAGTGTAAAACTTTTCATATTGTTAACTAATAAAAATCATAGTTATTATCAAAATAGACAATTTTAACATATCTGTGATTAGATAATATAAAGAAACTTTATACTCTCCCAGCACATATCTTATTTTATATAAAAATAATAATATATTATATAATTATATATAATTGGATTGGATCAATTGTCCATGCATATTGAGTTTTAGAGGAAACACAACACTTCATTTTCTTTTTGTCATTTTTTTCTTTTGTTCGTTACGTCATTTTTTCTTTTGTTCACGTCATATATATGTCAGTTTTTCTATCAATATTTTTTCCTTATCTATTTCTCTCCTCCTTCCACCTAAATTAATTTTATTTTAAAGAAATGAAAGAAACATTTTTTCTTTTTTTATTTCCACGTTTTCATTTTGCATCCGGACATTGTATTTGTGTCGCTGCTAGATGAAGATTATGAACGTGTATGGGCCTCCGACAAAAACTGAAAGGTCACAAGAATCCAACATGTATTCCTTTTCAATCTGTCGTACCTGTCAGTTATTATATACTCTATCTAATCTAACGAATTAACTAATGTATCTATCTTTAGATTACGTAATCTCTCACTCCTCCTTTAAATGCTTTTGTTTGTAAACATTACTGGCTAGATTAAAAAAAACACTGTTTCACATAGATGATGAATAATTTGATTCATTAAGCATATAAGCATATTGACGAGAAGTTCAATCTTAATTGGATACATGGACAAATTGTATTAGAAGACAAAACCCACTCTTAATTCATACCACAAAAGGAGTTAATATTGAGTGATGATTTTCAATTTCAATTTAACTTTGGTGTAATGTAATGTAATGGGGTAGAGGGTACTTGAGTGTGTATAAATGGATTATTTGGACTGAGTGGAAAGTCAAGACTTGATAGAGAGTGTGGGTCTTCTGCCACGGATGGTTAACGTAATTCATGGACCCAATTCTGGGCCATTCTTGTTTATTTATTGGAGCATTCATTGCCTAAGCTGGCTCAACAAAAAAAGGAAGACGTAGAAGTATCAATTTGTCATGTAAATGGTAAAGAATTTAATTTTCATGTATTATTTATCAAACTCTATATAGATTTTTATCCTGTTATATATTATTTATTGAATGTGACTTACAATATTAATATATTTTACAGTAAATTTGAAATACTATGGAAAATACTCATTTGTTTGTTTAAAGGAATACAGTCATACATTCTTACGTTTTTTGTAATTAAAAAAAATATTATCATTTATTTATCTCTTTATTATTATACATAAAGGATGTGAGGAAGTGTTAAAGCTACATTTTTAGATTGAATATTTTAAACACTGTAACATCTATTTTTTATATATAGAAAATATTTTCAACAAAAAAATATTTATATTTTCTGAACAACATTAGTAGTTATACTTATTAGTATCTTTTTCCAGTTACTTACTGTCTAGTGAGTACTGACGTGGGTTGTTTTCTTTATTTAAAAAAAAAAGTTTTATTTTTTTTCGAAATGGTATCGATAAACGTAATCTGAACAGCTGTTTTCTACTTTCTGTGTCAAATCAGAGAAAACATTGACACACAGTGTCTGTAACAACAATTGTTTATTATGAAGATGGATAGATACCTACAAAAATTCCTCACTCTAATTTCAATTTCAACTTTCAAGTCCACCGCACCACCACAACACAACACTGTAGTCTTCTCCTACTGCTAATTGCATTGCATTTGGCATTTGCATTTGCACCTGCATCCCACCATTTCTGTTCTATGCTACACTCACCAACAGTAGCATGGTACTACTTACACTACAAATAATTATAATAATCATAATAATCATAATACCCCATTACCAACAACAACATAAGTAAAATAATAGTATTGAGTTAATAGAATAACCCTTCCTTGTTCCTTGTTCAACCACACACACACATGCACTCAACACTCTCATCTACTCACTTTTACTTCCCTACTTTTTCCCCTTTAAATTTTGGTTAACACCATACCACTCCTTGTCCTTCTCTTCACACTTCAATGGCGACATTTCCCTCCTTCCTCATTTTCCTCTTTTTCACAGCAACACTCACACTTACTTCTGCTTCCGACCCAGAAAAAAAGAGTAAAACTTTCATAATCCAAGTCCACCACGAAACCAAGCCTTCCATATTCCCAACTCACAAACACTGGTATGAGTCCTCCCTCTCTTCCATTTCCAACACCGCGTCAGTAATCCACACCTACGACACCGTTTTCCACGGCTTCTCCACAAAGCTTTCACCTTCAGAGGCAGAGAAGCTGCAATCTCTCAGCCACGTCATCACTCTCATTCCCGAACAGGTTCGTTCGCTTCACACCACGCGCTCCCCTGAATTTCTCGGCTTAACCACCGCCGACAGGACCGGCTTGCTCCACGAGACCGATTTCGGCTCCGATCTCGTCATCGGAGTCATTGACACCGGAATCTGGCCGGAGCGCCAGAGCTTCAACGACCGCGACCTCGGCCCCGTTCCCGCCAAATGGAAGGGAAAGTGCGTCGCCGGAGAAAAGTTCCCGGCCACCTCCTGCAACCGGAAACTCATCGGAGCCAGGTGGTTCTCCGGCGGCTATGAGGCCACCAATGGGAAGATGAACGAGACCATCGAGTTCCGCTCGCCGAGAGACTCCGACGGCCACGGCACGCACACGGCGTCGATCGCCGCCGGGAGGTACGTGTCATCGGCGTCCACGTTAGGATACGCGAAGGGCGTCGCCGCCGGCATGGCACCGAAGGCGCGCCTCGCGGTGTATAAAGTCTGCTGGAACGGCGGCTGCTACGAGTCCGACATGCTCGCCGCCTTCGACGCCGCCGTGGCCGACGGCGTCGACGTCGTGTCCATGAGCGTCGGAGGAGTGGTGGTGCCGTATCACCTAGACGTTATTGCTATTGCCGCCTACGGCGCCACCTCTGCCGGAGTTTTTGTCTCTGCTTCCGCCGGGAACGGCGGCCCCGGCGGCCTCACGGTTACCAATGTGGCGCCGTGGGTGACCACCGTCGGTGCCGGAACATTAGACCGAGATTTCCCGGCGAATGTAAAGCTCGGAAATGGAAAGATAGTACCTGGAATTAGTATCTATGGTGGACCGGGTTTGACTCCGGGTCGAATGTACCCGATTGTGTATGCAGGTGTTGAACCATTTGGCGGCAGCGGGGGCGGTGATGGCTATTCATCTTCACTTTGTTTAGAAGGTTCCTTGGATCCTAAGTTTGTTAAAGGAAAAATTGTAGTGTGTGATAGAGGCATCAATTCAAGAGCTGCCAAAGGTGAGGAAGTGAAAAAAAACGGAGGGGTTGGCATGATTCTGGCCAATGGTGTGTTTGATGGTGAAGGTTTGGTGGCTGATTGCCACGTGTTGCCTGCCACGGCGGTTGGTGCCACCGCCGGGGACCAGATAAGGAGCTATATTGGGAATTCGCGAACGCTGGCCACCGCTACAATAGTGTTCAAGGGAACAAGGCTTGGGGTTAGGCCAGCACCTGTGGTGGCATCATTTTCAGCAAGAGGGCCTAACCCTATGTCCCCAGAGATTTTGAAGCCTGATGTTATAGCTCCAGGGTTGAACATTCTTGCAGCATGGCCTGATCATGTTAGTCCCTCTGGGGTACCCTCTGATGGACGCAGGACCGAGTTTAACATTCTCTCAGGAACCTCAATGGCTTGTCCTCATGTTTCTGGCTTGGCTGCTTTGTTGAAAGCTGCGCATCCTGATTGGAGTCCTGCTTCTATTAGGTCTGCTTTGATGACCACTGCTTACACTGTCGACAATAGGGGTCACCCCATGTTGGATGAGTCCACTGGGAATATTTCCTCGGTGTTTGATTATGGTGCTGGCCATGTCCATCCAGTGAAGGCCATGAACCCTGGCTTGGTTTATGATATCTCAACTTCTGATTATGTGAACTTCTTGTGCAATTCTAATTACACCACCAAGACTATTCATGTGATCACAAGGAAGAGTGTAGATTGCAGTGGGGCTAAAAGGGCAGGACACTCTGCCAACCTGAATTACCCTTCTTTGTCTGCAGTGTTTCAGCTGTATGGAAAGAAGAGAATGGCTACACATTTTATTAGGACTGTGACCAATGTTGGGGACCCTAATTCAGTGTACAAGGTGACCATTAAGCCACCTGTTGGAACAGTGGTGACAGTGAAGCCAGACACCTTGACTTTCAAGAGGGTGGGGCAGAAGCTGAACTTTCTTGTTAGGGTTCAAATTAGGGCTGTTAAGCTTTCCCCTGGAAGTTCTAGTGTGAAGAGTGGCTCCATAGTTTGGTCTGATGGGAAGCATGCTGTCACAAGTCCCTTGGTTGTGACAATGCAGCAGCCTCTTCTGGATTAGTGTTTTGAGCTTTTGGGTGTGTAGAAATTTTGGGTCTTTATCCATCTTGGATAAAAGAGATCAATGTGTTTGTGAAGGTGGTGGAAGTATATCTTTTCATGTTGTTGTATAATTAAGAATGTTTGTAGAAAATGTTGTGTTTAGAAGAGGATAAGTATATTTGGAAGGTTCCTTTCCTTTTTGAGTGATGCTGTCTGCTGAATCCTTTGAAATTTTTTAATGTCTTGTTCAGTCAAAAATATTTGGTAAACCCATGCCATGTGGATAGAGACATGGTAGTGTTTTTATCTTATCCTGCAAGACACTTAGCTGGTTGAAGCAACCAAATCTTATACCAAGTATTTTTTGTTTTAAAGTAATTTCGAATTGTATATGCTATGATCATGACAACAGGACAAAAACTAGACAAATATTTGGGGTTGTTTTATTTTCTGTCTTTGTTTTTCTCCAGTATTTGTCACGTGATTGCAACCGTGGGATAAATCCATGGCAGGATCTATCAGGATAGATATGCATTATCTGAGGTGAGAAATAGAAATCAAGCACTGCAGAACCAGTTTAAGATCAAGTATTACAATATCAATAATATCAAAATTCTAAAAGTTGGCATATTATTAATCACCTTGTAAAAAAAAAAGTTTTATACTGAATTCTTATAATATTTCAACTGAATAATACGGATTCAAAAACTAAATAAAATGTGTATAATTTAATTCAGATTAACTAACAGTATCCAACTGGGATTCTAGGAAAAGCTAATACAGCAGCAGATATTTGGAACCACTGATTCCGAAGCTGCAATTTAGTATAAGTACGAGTCTAGTTTGACAGAAGACATGAAAAGTTAAAAATACTAATAAATTTTGGCCATAAGTTATTGAAGTAAAGTTTTAGTTCTTGTACTACAGGGCTGGCTGGTCGTACTGAGAATTTGAAATTCGCGGATCAATCGTCAGAACTGAAATTGGCCATGCAATGACGCAAGACAATCTGCATTCAAATGATGAAAGGTTGAATTGAATTTTGAAAAGCTAATTTAGACGTTCCAACAAAGCTTCTTAGCTGGAAAAACTTAAAAAGAAAAAGAGATTGGTTTGCCAACCGTGGACCAACATCATGAGAATTCTTTTCAAGCTGCTTGTCGCGTGTGTATCATTTGGTTCCCTATTAATATTTTTGTCTTTTGCTTTTTCTTTCTTAAAATCTCTCAACACAAAAAAGATCTCTTATATTTATGTGCTTAAATAGGAAAAAAGCATCCCATGCTTTTCTCAATTCAAATAGAGGGTGAAATGAAAATTGCCATTTGGTTCCCTTAAGCCTTAAGATGAAGGATGTAACTGATAAGTGTGAAAGGCTAAGTAAAATTATTGTAACTATTGTGAAAATTAACAATTGAGATAGAGGTTAAATTTTATCACTTAGTAACCTCTTTGAAATTTAACACACCTATTTTTTTATTTGTATGTATGTGTATTTTTCATATATGTTTTGATTAACATCCGTGATTCACGTCTAATGATTTTTTTATATGAAAATGTATAAAAAATAACTAAAAGTTATTTATGCAATCATATAAGTAAATTCAAATAAGCAAACTCTTTGTAGTTAAGCTTTTTACCTTTATATTACTCCACTCACTTTAACAAAGTCAAATTTGATTTTTGCACAACCTTACACCCATTAACAGGATGTGTGTGACCCTCACAACCTATAACTCATTCAAAAGAAGAAAAAAGATAAATGAAACTCTGCTTTATACATTTTCTTAGCATATCTTATAGCAATCAGTATTAACCTAATTATTTCTCTAGCTTGTAAATGTAAATATCTAAATAAAAGAATGACCAGTTGAAAAGTTGAAAGAATTTGAAAATTGAGTATTTTGGTGTTCACTGTTAATACCTCAAATGCAGAGTTTCAAGCCCATCCAAATAAAGCTCAAGAAAACTTTTAACTCAAAAACAAAAATATATTATGGGCCACAAAGTTTATGGGCCAGAATTTCTTGAGCTCTTGTATCTTTCCTTCTCAGCTTCTTGACCCGTAAAGCAAAGCATTCTCCATCCACTCAATACAGCAATCGCGGATTCTTTTTAAGCCCAAGAAAAATACTCATTTGCTAAATAAATATAAGGTTTCATATCTTTTTTTGAGTTAGAATTGAATAAGAAATTTACCATCTGTATTTTTCTTTGAAGTCTTCAGTAAAAGTATAGTGTTAACTTCTCATTAAAAAAAAAAATAGTTTCACATATAAATTTTCGGTTGGAATTTCTAATTTTACGTTGATAAGTTATTTATTTAAATTTGAATCCAACTTAATCAAAACTCGAAATATACAGAACAGAATTGAATCCAATTATCCGAGTCTGCATCATTGAAACTAATACGATCAGCTCCCGCGTGTTGGATTTTTTGTTTTCTTTGAATAATGCATTGCGAGTATAAAACGTGTTTCGAAAGAAGAAAGGCATAAATTTCTCTATAAAAATGCCAGTGGGATTTTGTTTCCTTTCAACATGGCAAGTGCATTATTGATTATTAAGTGAATATGGATATTACAGTGACACTGTAATAAAAATTTTATTATTAACTTTTTATTTATGATAAAATAATTTGATTCTTATAAAATTATTTTAAAAAATTATATTATAAAACTTTGTTACACTTTTAATACATTATTCTTATTCTCAATTATTAATTCGAAAGCGTTTGGAGTGGATCACTAAATATTATAAATACCACATACTAAAGTTTCTTGGAATCAATCTCCATCTCATCTCATTTTGTCGGACCTTCATATCAGTTTGAAAATATTTCATGACCCAGTGAAGCTTTTTCGCATACTCTCTTTATTTAAAAATAATTATAACATGAATTTCATATATAAATATATAAAGTTGTGTAATTATATTGTCCTTTTATATCATTAGCCCTCTTTTATTTCGTTATGATACCCAAAATTATAATTAAAACCAAAACAATAATAATCAATATTATATATAATGAACAATTTAACATAACTTATAAAATGAATTTTTTTTTCTTTAAAGAGAAAAGTATTTAATAAGATGTGATTGGTGTATTTTTTTGTGGCCGGCTTCATGATATATACAACACAGGAGATCAATTTTTGTCATCGGAAGCATCGATTAATTTGTTTGACAAAATTGCATGGTGCAAGTCTACAAGGTGATTGTGGGCCTTTATGTTGGTGCTTCAAAGTGTAGTATTAAGGTTATGTTTGGATTAATGTTCAACTGAAAAATTACACTTTCTAGTTTCTAATATAAAAATTTCACAAAATAAGCATATTGTAATTTTTATTTAAAAATTCTAACTAATTTTCAAATATGAGTTGAAAAAAACAATCTTATCTTAAATTAGATACATATGAAGGGCCCAGAGTGGCATGGCAAATTGTGAGTACCATTACTTTCATCATCACTATCCATGGACTGAGAAAGCAACCCAAAAGTTCTATGAGAACTGTACCAGTAACTAAGTGGAACATTCGTGAAAAAGAAGAGAAGACTCATGTATTTTGTTAGAAGGAGAGCGTGTCTGTCCTCAATTTGGATTTTTGCATCAAATTGCAACGCGGAAAAGGAAAAGGACAAAACATCTATTTTATTATTAGCCATAAATCTTCCGTCATGAGAAAAAGTTACAAGTGTCAGCATTTTTTTTACCCAAGCTAATATCAATGACTTTCAATCAGTATTCAGTGCTACATGAGTGTTATTGTTCACATCAATTAATATTAGTGGCAATGGAATCAAAGAGTTTGGAAGATAATTAATTAGATTAAGTGAGTGAACTGGTGTTATGTGTAGTGCGACAACTAAGTTAAAATAACATCAACTTGAATGACAACTTGTCCAATGGCATAAAGAAATTAATTAAATTATAAACTAGAAAATTATATTCGAGATTTGTTGATAATAGGTGATTACTGTTCACTAGTGAGGTGATGGTGTATATTTGTGAGAATCTATCTTTTTGCTTTTTCGTAGGTTAACGTAACTTTCTCCACCTTATTTTTTAAGGGAGAAATTACTTGCTTCCTTCCTTCAATTCCTAATAGTAATGAATAATATTTCAACCTTTTATTTTCATAGTCCAATACCAGAGAATATTCACAAATTAATGCATAGGAAGTGGCGAACTTTCTTCTAAAAAAAATAACAGAGGAACTCACATTTGACTCCTTATGCATATGACAGATGGGTTTTTAAAAAAATATAACTTGATCAACAAATCCTTGTGGCGTAAAAGAGAATAAAGTATAAAGTAGAACTTGATTAATTATAAGGATTTGCTGATAATTGATCGGGAGATTACTAGTGAGACGTTAATTTATGTGCATATATGTTTTCTATTTTTAAATACGAACTATAACTTTTGAGTCTCTGATTTTGCTTCTTTTTGTCCTATGTTTTTCAAGGAAGGAAATGGTAAAAAGAAAATAATTTTTGGAATCATAAATTGTTTTACCTAGTTTATTCCCTTTCCCTAAAATCGCAATATCATATCAATAGCCTCCCGTTTCAGGCAATAAAAAGCTAATAAATCATGAAAATCGAACTGTTTGGTTACCTTCCTTCACATGTAACTTAAACCTTTGGATTCTAGTGTGAATAATTACAAAACAAGAAATAAATGAATGTTATCCTTTTCCTAGTTTCCTTCCATGCTACCTCGATGTTACTACACAATACTCGTTTCTAATTAAAATAGTTAGTAAAGGATTGGGCATGGGCCATAGTTTGTTGGATTTTCAAGTTCTAACCAAGCCCATGGACCACCCATTTCTTGCCTTGGTACGGGAGACAGCTGCTTAGTGGGCCCCCAAATGGGTCTGGTGGGACCCTCAGATGACGATCTTTTCTCATCAAAAGATCACAGCCATTGAAATTTCAGTCATAGGTCAGCAACGCGGGACAAAGTCAACACTCTATGTGACAGATATTGAAATTTTTAACTTATAACAACATTAATCGAAATGATGAACTAGGTGATAATTTAGTACTAATTTTTTTGTTTAGTTAGAAAAAGTGAAAAACACTTGGTTCACCCACTTGGCCACTTGATCATTATGATGTTTGATTATCTAATTGATTCCACCAAATATACAATGTGATAAACGTACCTCTTTTGACAAAAAGAAGCGTGTACTCCACGTGTCCAAATTGACAAGGTCTTATTCGCTCGCTTTTTTGAATTCGAGTTTATATTTGTTACAGTTAATTAATCAGTGGTTTTATTTATAGTTTTCTCTTGACCAAGTATTAGTTTCGCGGTTAGGTAAAATTTTAGAATTTAAGAATGAAAAGTAAAATCGAAAAATATATATGTACCGTATGAGTTAATGAGTATTAGAGATGGTTTTATTTGGTGGGTGATGAATAATCAAAAGATTAGTGAGTTCACATTAGAAGGTGGATTGAACCACCACCAATATATGGTTTGACCAACGACTCCATGTTCCTAAGATTGAGGAAGAGCATGTGGTCTCGTGAATAAGACTTTGGCTGACACACATAATAATACGTCTTAGTACCACTTTAGTTACTTGATACTCTGAATATTTTTATATAAGTAGTGATATTTTTATATTTAATTTTTTTTATATTTTATTAATATTTCTTGTTTTTTTTGTTTTTTTTTATATCTCATAATTTTATCTAATATTCTTTTTTCTTTCGTTAAATATCAACTAATAATTGAATTTAAAAATATCTTTATTCTTTTTATATCGTAAAAATTAATTAAATTATTCGATCTTATATATTTTTATTGGTTTCATTTTAAAATAAATTAATTTCCCTATACATTACTGAAAGTAATCAATAATTCAAAAGTCAATCTCCTGAGTAGCTGCAGGTTTAAGCATTACATCTAAAATTATTTTTAATTCAATAATATAATAAATTTTATATTTGTTAAAGACTGAAACTTCAATGCCTATAAAAAAAAAAGACTAAAACTTCATAAGTATTATTTACCATGAGTTTATTTTTTATATGATTTCCTCTAATCGTTTTTGTAGATCATCCTCTCTTCTTTTAAAAACTGTATAATCGATCTATTTTTCTTATTAATTGGTATTTCCTTTAGTCTTCTTTGTATATATTCAAGCCACTTTAATCATTTTTTTGTCATCTTTTATTCAATTAGTGATTTTTCTTCCATAAAGTAGGAAATTTCACTACAGCTTAATATTATAATATTTTGTTACTTGTTATTTTTATTTATATTCGTCCTTTTGATATTTATTTTAGTTTTAAAATATCTTCTTCGTTATGTTAACAATTTAAATTAAAAGTATCTAATATAGTTCTATAGTAGGGGTGTTTATGGGTTTGGTTGGGTTGAATTTACATAAATTTTTGACTCAACTCAATCAATTTTTAGTGGATTGGGTTGAGTTGAGTTTGTATGATTTTATTTTCAAACACAACCCAACCCAATTATGAACGGGTTGAGTTATCGGGTTAGCAATGTATTTTAAAAAAATTAATTTAAATTTTAAAAAAAATCATAATAGATTTTCAATTTTGTTTAAAAAATCATTGGTCAATAAGATATTTTTAAAAAAATCCTCGTTAAATCAAAAACAATAATGATTTGACTTTCTAAAAATTGTGAAAGATTACTAGTACTTACTGTGGTGTTTTAAAAGTTGTTTGTCATGTTTTGTAAAAAAAAAAAGTTATTTATCATGTAACAAACAATAATGAAGGGTGATGCACAGAGGACAACATTTTGTGCATGAGAAGTGATGCACAGATGGTCATAGTGATACAACAGCGAAGGGAGGGAGGCAATGACTTGCAGTGATGCAACAACAAAGAGTGGTAGTGACTTGCGGTGATGCAACAACGGAGGGTGGCGATGACTTACATAAAGAATGTTTCTATTTTGAAGATAAGAGTAGTGGAGGGTCGTGCAGAGAGTTATAGTGATGCATAAATGGCCACAGTGATGCAACAGCGAAGAGAGGCAATGTGATGCAACAGGGGAGGGCAACAGTGACTTGTGGTGATGCAACAACGGAAGGCGACGATGACTTGCATAGAGAATGTTTCTATTTTGAGAATTTTTTAAAAGTGAAGAGGTTAGAGGTATATATAGAGGGTGAAAGTGTTGAGTGAGTAAGTAGGCTTTTTGTTTTGTTATCATTATCATTATTATTATTATTATTATATGTAATTTGGGTTGGGTTGGGCAAGTTACGAGTTTATATAACAGAACCTGTTATCTAACCCATAAGTCATTAGGTTGAAATTGGATTAGGTTGGATTTGATCCAAACACTCTATTAACCCGTTAAAATCGAATTGAGTCATATTAGATACATGGATTACCCATACCCGTGAACATTCTTGCTCTATAAAATATAAACAAACATGATAATAATCAACCCAACACAGTATATATGCTAGGAAAAAGTTGATTTCAATATTTTTATAGTACCTGTTATACTTATAATCACTTAACAATCAGAATATTTATACCTGCTATGCAAAGAAGAATGCATGCGTCTTTCTTAGCCACACCAATGGTGATCAACAACCAAGTTATAACAAAAATCCAAAACCAACACGACTTCTAATGACATAAGCCTCTGTATGTGCCGTCAGCAAAGTCAAGATCGATCTTTAACAGGTAAATAACTCTTCTCAATATTTTTTTCATATAATTTCAAATTGAAATATTAACTTACTAACATAGTACATTATTTTATTTTATTTTATTTTATTTTATTTTATTTTTATAATATATGTTTCACATAATTTATTTAAAGGAGAAAGAAAAAGAAAAAAACTTACACCGATCTAAAATGTAAAATAAAAATAATTTACATTATCATCAACCACAAACTTTGATATATGCTGAGAAAAAAAACAAACTTTCTTATATGATAAGTTTATTAATTTTAATAATTATCACCTTGAAAATTATACAAAATTTTGTTTTAAATTAGCTAATAGTGTAAAATATTATATATGATACACTAAAAAGGTATATTATTTAAACTATATTTTAAGAAAATAACAAAAAAAAAGTTATAGTATATAGAAGAAGCCGACATATCATTGGATGCTACGTTACACTGTGAAGTAAACTTACGTGGCCATATCACACAACCACGTATAACACCGTAACCTCACACACACTACTTCTTATATACTAACTATACGGTACCCTATACAATACATATACTCGTCATGTACGCAAGAAATTTCAATACGTACCATACGAAGATTGGTCACAATCATAGACAAATGATAGTTCAGAACTGTCTTATAATTTTTTCATATCCACCCAAACAGCTTTATTTATTTAAACCAATTTTAATGCAACTTCTTATATGTAAGAACCGTTTTTTAATTACATGTCCTATTGGTGGATATGCTCTGTGCATGTAGCTGCTTTGAAAGCTTTTCTGACTTTTTAACTTGTTAATTAATATTATTATTAAATACTACTATTATAATCAATATATTATTTTGATAGTTATTAAAAGCACATTTAAATTTAGTTTTCATTTATAGTATTAAATGCGGCGATTAATATTAATGAAAAGTTAGTTTAATTTTAAAAAAAAAAATAATATATATATATATATATATATTATTGTTGTAATAAATGTTAATTGTAAATAAAAATAGGATACAATTTGTTAGTTTTATAAAATAAATTTATTTCATTATTTACAAAAAAAACCGAATATTTCGTGATTGAAATGTTAAATCTTTGAATTATACGAAAAAAACTAAAATTAGTAGTCCGTCTATAAGTTTAGGGTTACCTGTAGGTTTGTCGTGTATTTTTTATTCAAATATGTTTTTAACTTCTATTTTCATATCAATTTTGTATTATAATTAAATAGTTTTTAACGTTTGTTTGTTTAAAGTTATTTATAGTAAATTCATAATTTGGTGGTTGAGTTCTTTCTTGAACATACAAATATATTTCATTGTGGAAAAGTTTTCACTGGTACTTTTATTTCATAAAATAAAAGTAAGAGATATCTGTTGATTAATAGTTTTCTAAAACCCGTACTTCCTTTTCTATAGTCACTCAAAAATCATTTTATATTATTAATTTAATTAAGATATTCTAATACTCTAAAGTTTTTATATATTTTTTTATCTGATAACATATTACTAGATAATTAAAATCAATTTAATTTTGTAACTTGAAAATTATATTTAAAATAAGAAAAATAAACTATACAACATGAATATAAAATACACCATCCTCCAATTACAATCTATCACGATAAAGAAGAGCGGAAAAACTAATTTAATAAAAATGTTGAATTAAAATTATTTTGCTAGTTATATATATATATATATATATATATATATATGAAAACACTGTTCTCTAAAATAAATTTTTATTTTTTTATGATTATTTTAACTAGACACTAATTAATTCAATTTTATTTCTTATAGTTTTTAACAAATAATATTTAGCAATGGAAATAAAAAAATCAAAGGCATTCGTTGAAAGGGAGTAATGATCACTTTTATCTCAAACCTTGTTCTTATTTCTGTCCTATCACTTATATTATAACACATCAATTAAAATAAAAATATTTTTTATTTTAATTGATATATTATAATATAAGTGATGGAGTAAGGATGAAGACAAATTTTTAGAGACAAGATTCACTCAATGTATAGAATAAAATATTAAAGTAAATCTGTTATATATTGGATACCTTTTTTATAAAAAAAGAAAAACAATAATAAATTCATTAGTGTGAGTTTGCTTTTAAAGTAAATATGGTTTTATTTATTCTTAATCTTTAATGCTTTTTTAAAATAAATCTTTAATGCTAAATCCCCTCCCTAAATGATGTAAAATTACATAAAAAGTAAAACAAAGCCAGAATTGAAGTAAAATAAAAAATTCGACGTAGGTGATAAGGTAAATCATATTTATCTTCATAATTTATACATTTATTTTCACATTGAAATGTATTAAAGATTAAATAAATGATTTTATAAAAGAAAAATTATTACTTAAAAAATATAAATCCTTTTTATATTTTATTTTGAAATAATTAAAAATATTTAATAAAATAAAACTTAATGCTGCTTTTATGGTAAATGTTTCTTAACATATGTCGATTACACACAACATAATAACCAAATACACAGATTCTCAATCTTAAGCTAGTCGTAAATGCTATGAATGCTAATTTCTCCTCTCAAATGAAAATCATTGGTGAAGATTTGTCTAAAACTTAAGTATACTTTACATTATTATTTAAATGTTCACTTAGTAAAAAATAAATAAAATTTAAATGTTAATTTGCGTAATGATAGTTTACGTTAAAAACTTAAAAGTAACATAAATTATGAAGATAAAATTAAATTTCTGATTTCAGAATCATGATAATTTTTTTAAAAAAATTGTATTTAATACTTGTACTAATTGACAAGAAGAAAACAGATCTCATGATTTTATTAAAATCCGTATGTCTTTCTTTTTCTTTTTCTGTTTTACATTTTAGCCAAATAAAATAAAACAAAATTAAATCATCCTAATTTGAATGTTATTCTAAAATGTTAATAGTAAAAAAATTCCTCATACACTTTTAAGTTTTGATGATTCACTATGAAAAAAAATTAATTAAATATTAATTGATTTTGAGATTAAAATTTTCAATTACGCTAATAATTATTTTAATGATCATTTTAGAAATTAAAAAATAATTAATCTCTAAATTGATTTTAAATATTATTAAATTAGTTTCTAAAATAATTTTTATAAAAATATTATTAAATTGATTTTTAAAATAGTATTTAAATCAGTCTTAAAATTTAATTATCAACGTTCTAACTATTTATAGATTCAGTTTTTAAATCGATCTTCGATTAATTTAGAGGCTAATATAAAAAAAGTCAAAAAGATAAATAAATTAATCATTAAAACTGTATTTTCTTATAATGATTCAATAATGCAGGAGGGAAAAAATAAAAAAGAGACTATAAATAGAAGAGGGATTTAATAATATAAAAAAGATAAAAATATTTGTAATACTAATTGCATTTCTTAAATAATAATTAATTCACAGTGTTAAAAAATAGTAATATTTTAATTGTTATAGTAAGTATTTAATATTTACTTTTAATACTCACTTTTAAGATAATACATTTAATAAGTTATAATTAATGCATGGAGTAAAGAAAATATATATATATATATATTAAAAGTGAAGCTTTTTTAAGCATTGGCATATAAGGATACAATAAATCAACTTTAAGACACTGTATCTCCGAGGGTTATTAAGATTACAAATTTGCCATTACTCGTTTTGCTTCTATTTTTTCAATGTCCGGTCAAAGGTAAAAGTGTAAAACTTCATTCATACGGAAATAGTAGGTTGCCGGTCACCAGTCAACTATTCAAGGGTCTTCTTAGTCTTGACCGCGCTAATAACCATTTTAAAAGTATTTATTTATTAAGAAATTTTTAACTAAATATTTATAGCTATTTAAAGTATAACATTAAACAATACAATATTTGAAATAATGTATTTTTTAATTTTTATTTGTTTAAATTTTTTAATACTGAAGATATCTTTATTTTATAACCCGAGACTGATTCCTTCTGAATATTAAAATCCCCAAAATAAGTATTGCTTTTCCTTCAAAATATAAAAGTCTCTACAAAAATCTTTATCGTACGTGCATATATTCAGAAATTAAATTAATGACAATATACTTAAGGAGCAACTATTTTCTAACCGTGCCGGATTTTATTGGTATTTTTAGTTCTTCAACTAATATCTTAAAAATGCTTTTTGATATTTCTGCATTACATTCACTGTATTGCTGAAAGAAAAGACAGTAAAAACATTATTTAGACTTCTTAATAATTACATAACTTTAAGTAGGTGTTTACTTTTTAATTTGTACACTACATATTAAAATGTTTTTCTTTACACGTACCAACATGTATTTGACGAATATCTTTGACCATTGTAAAGTAAAATTCCTGAATTTATCAATGCGAAAGATAGATTGCATGTAAGCCTCTTTTTTTTTTAAGAAAAAAATAAAAATAAAAAGGGAAATCTGTGATAAAGATTTTTTAAAAATATATTTTACAAATATTATTTAAGATTCTAAATCAACATTTTTAAACAAAAAAATCTATGTTTACGAAAAAATAAAGCATTATTAAAAGAACTATATTTATTTTCACGATTCCTATACTTATAAGTTATAATACACGTCAAACAACAAAACATTGCAATGTCACAAGGGGCATGATGGCCACAATGCCCACACACATCCCTTAAATTTAATTTTCATTGTAACTATCTATCATATTAGTATGTCCAACAATTGATATTCTTTAATAATGATTAAAGATTTTTTTAAGAAAAACTTTTTCTCATAAAAATGCATTCAAGTAATGGTTTGCATTTTTATTAGACTGGATTTGAACACCCCTACGTGCAAGGATGGGTGCAATCGTGCTACATGTCCTTAACAACACTTTTTCTAAAATATTTTACCTTTTTAATGAAATTTTAAGCTGTGCTACTATTATTATTTTGGTATTATTTCTTCTAGTAACTATACTTTCACACACATTCATTTCATGTTCTTAGTGGACTTAATAACTTAGAATGGTCTAAAGCCATAAATTGACATTGATTCAGCAGTGATGAAATGGTATTTAATCTTTCTAGATCTTGCACATGTGCATTTGCCAACAAAGAGAAGTCATGTAATCGTGGATGTGATTAATATTAAGAGTGATTTGTATAATCATGAATGACAATTTAAAAAACAATTTTTTTAACACAAGAAAGAATTTGCACGATTAGACCAGTTACATTGAAAATGATCACATAATTGTTAATGAGAATTAAAGAATAAGATGTTTTTTAGTTGTTTATTATGATGAAAAATCACTCTATTATGAACAGTGACTTAAAAAATGACTACGTTATCATTTGAAAGAATTAAGGAATAAAATATTTTTAATTATTTTATTATCACAAAAAATTGGATGAACATGAAAAATGATCTTGAAAATTATCAAGTTGTCACTTATGTTAATTAAGGAACAAAATATTTTAATTATTTTATTGTTACGAGAATTTACATGATTTTGAACCGTAGTCCAAAAAATATTTAATGTAAATGCATATGTGAATTAAGAATAATATATTTTTATTTTGAACGATTTATCTTAAAAATGATATATTTTAATTATTTTATTATCTCGAGAGATTCGCATGTCAATGTTTATTAGAATTAAGAAATAAAATATTTTTAATCATTTTATTATCACGAAAATTTGCATTATCATGAATCATAACCTAGTAACTTTGAACATGGTAAGCCATCAAAATAATTTAAATCATTCTCGAAAATGATCATGTAAGTTATCAAATTTTAAGAAATAAAGTTATTTTAAACATCTAAATATTACCTAAATTAACCTGATAAAAGTTACCCGGCCTCAATTATTTTATTATAATCCTGTATTTTTATTTCCTGGATTTAATTTTTATTCTTTGTCAGTAAAAACTTTACTATCCCCAAAACATGTTTCTAACCCAAACCATTCATTCCACACACGTAACTACTACCTGAAAAATAAAAATTATCCAACAGCATAATCCATTTCCTTAATTTCTTTCCCTTTCAGTCTTTCCGTGTTTTTTTCCATTGCATTTTTTGCGCAGTATAAACCAAATATGGAACCTGTGCTAGGCACGTGCGGTCTGCGCACATGATGCATGCTGCTGACCACTACAGACAGCACTACCACTACCAGTAAAAACATCAACTTTTACCGTTTACCTTTCCAAAACAAAAAGAAAACTAGAAAACTCACCGGTTACCACTGTCAAGGGCAAAACCGTAACACCACCCCAAGTTTCACAGTTCCACCCCACCTCCATTCCAAGGAAAAAAGAAATGATTTATATATATATATATATATATATATATATATACTATACAGCTCCCACCTCACACCAAACTCAATTATACAAAACCCTGAAGAAAGACAGCCATTGTTACTTTCCATCGATTGAGCGAAAGCTTTGTTTTTTGTGCGATAAAATTCCATTGGGTGGTAGAAAGTCTCAACCTTTAGTCGAAAGAGCAAGGATCTGAGTGAGGAATCCTCATCATGTGTGGTGGTGCTATTATCTCCGACTTCATTCCGGCGGGTCCCGCCGCCGGCGCTCGGCGCGTGACCGCTGACATCCTGTGGCCGAATTTGAAGAAGCGCTTCTCGAAGCCGCTGCTGGACGATGATTTCGAGGCCGGGTTCAGAGAATTCAAGGATGACTCGGAAATCGAGGAGGACGAGGATGATGATGAAGAGGAGGAGGAGCTGATGCTGGTTGCTGTGAAGAAGAAGCCCTTTGGCTTCTCTCGCCCCACCAAGAAGGCTGCTCCTAAGCCTCTCTCTCGTGGTAACAACAGCAACTCTTTCTTTGTTGTTTTCTGATTATCATCCTTAGACTCAGTTTTGGTTTGCTCTGCTTTTTTGTTTTTTTATTCTGGATTTGTGGTTTCGGTTTTGAGTTTTGGCATGCATTCATTGCTTTGCTGTTTGGCGTTTCTCTTGGTTGTTGATTGATGGAAAAAATTGTGACTTTTCCATGATTGTGCCTTCTTTTTAGTAAAAAAAAAAAAACAAAATTAGACTTGATGTATGATTTTCTGGGATGTTAATTTTGTTTTATTTTTTAAAAATATTTTTGGGCGTTTTGTTTATGGAGCTAGCCTTGGGAGTTTTATTCAAATCGTTTTAGATCTTGTGAGTGAATTGAAGATTTTTTTTTTTTTGCATATTTGGTGTTTTCTTCATGAATGTTTTAAAAATTTAGGGAACATCCTTTGTAAATTTTTGGGGCTTTGTGTATTTATGTACTGTGTATGAAATTTGGGGATTAACTGACTTTAGAACGTTATGTATTGGGACATGATATGATTTTGTGGATCCAACTGGAGTTGGTTTCAGTTACTTGTTTAACTATCTCAAACAAAATTGTAATTTTCTTAACGGTTGTTGATGTTAATTAATTTTGTTATTTCTGTGAAGTTGAATTTTGTCCTCGCACTTGATTTTTATTTTTTTTAAGTGTGGATATTTCTATTAGACCTTTTTCTCCTTGGTTGATAAAAAATTTGGGGACCAATGTTCTTTCCTTTGGCTTTGGTTGGATATAGGTGATTATCATATGCTTGATAGTGCAGGATCATTTGCATGTGCCTTTGGGATTTGATTTCGTGTTTGTAAATTTTACCTCTTTGTGGGCACAATTATTGATCTGAAACAAAAAAATTGAGGATCCTGATATTACTGTTATTATCTTCTTTTTTTTTTTTTTGACAACAGTCTGTTATTATCTTTTTCATTGTTGTTCATTAGTTGATCCAATTTTGGCATTTCACTGAGTATTGCTATTTGCTAGTACTTTTACTTCTGTTTTGGTTATTTATGGGCTAAATAATATTGCTTGATTTAGATTGCTCGCTGATTAATTCATGAAATTAAAATGATTGATGTTTAATTTCATCATGCTGTTATATTGTTATTAGATGTGCATGTTTCTTCATTAATATGCAACTATAGCTGCCATTTTGTTCTATAGGACTATATGTCCATTGTTGTTAGTTCCTTTACTCATGTTGCCAATTTTCCTTTTATATTGTGTACTTGTCTGATAGATCTGAATAGTTTTGGAAGAAATTGGAAAATAGATGCCAATCTTTGTATGTGTTTGTTTTTGGTATGTGATATTTTTTTTTAATGATACTATTGCTGCATGTCTATTGTCTTTGCCATATAATTTATGTTATTTTCTGATTATATTGTAGGATCAGCAACTGTGAAATCTGTGGAGCCCAAGGGGCAAGCTGAGAAGTGTGCCAAGAGAAAGAGGAAGAATCAGTACAGGGGCATCCGCCAGCGTCCTTGGGGAAAGTGGGCTGCTGAGATCCGCGACCCGAGAAAGGGGGTTCGTGTTTGGCTTGGAACTTTCAGCACTGCTGAGGAAGCTGCCAGAGCTTATGATGCTGAAGCAAGGAAGATCCGCGGCACTAAAGCCAAGGTGAATTTCCCTGATGAGCAGCCTTCAGGCGCTTCCGCAAAACGCGTCAAGGCAAGTCCAGAGGCTCAGTCAATGAAGGAAAATCTGAACTCTTTGAAGCCGAAAATGAACCAGATGTTCCATTTTGGCGACAGTCTGCAGGACTACTACAGCACTTTTGATCAGGTGGAACAGAAACCACTTGTTAACCAGTATGTCAACCATGCCCCATTTGCTGGAAATGGAGTTCAAGTCTCACCTATGACTCCATCTGCTGATGTTGCCGCTTACTTCAGTTCTGAGCATTCAAGCAACTCGTTTGACTATTCTGACCTTGGATGGGGTGAACAAGTCCCAAAGACTCCTGAGATCTCATCCGTGCTCTCTGCGGCTCCTTTGGAGGGTGAATCTCAGTTTGTGCAGGGTGCTGCTGCTGATCAGATTCAGAAGAAGAACAACTCGCAGGATGTGGTGACTACCGGGCAAGATGATTCTGCAAAGACTCTCTCTGAGGAGCTTGCTGACATTGAATCCCAGCTGAAGTTCTTTGAGACCCCATATCTCGATGAGGCCTGGGCTGATGCTACATTGGCGTCTTTGCTCAGCAGCGATGCAACAACTCCGGATGCTGGAAACCCTATGAACATGAACCTTTGGAGCTTTGACGACCTGCCTTCCATGGCAGGAGTCTTCTAAACAACTTTGTCCTTTTTTATGTAAATAAAGCTACAAGTTAGTTATTTTCATTCTCCCCCTAGTTTCTTTATTTTTATTTTTTATTTTTTGTTTTTGTTCTTCTTTTAGTGGATGCATCCCTGGATGTTTCTGAAAGTAGCTTTTTTTATGTGTATTGGTTTCAGGAATTGTGATCGTGGTGTTGGTGATGATGGAGTCCACAGCAAAGGAGTCTGCTTAAAGCATATTATGTGGAGTTTTATTTATCTTGTAGCTAATGCAGTATAGGACTATATATAGGTTTTTTAGGTTATATCCTTTGTGAACTCAAAGATCTCGTTTTCAGGGGATTTTCTGTTTGATGTCCATAAGGATTATCATTATGTTATATATACAGTCTTGACTGCTGATATAGTTTTTAACTTGGTTGTTTTTTTCATTATAATTATGGCTTCTTGAGACCAGCCATTTTTCCATGCTTTGTTTGGTGGATGATTTCATATCTCGCTTGAATGATTTTGCTCTCGGTGGAAATTTTTAGCTATTTATGGATCTTGAAAAATCTTTTTTGTTTTTCCTAAACCAATGCTCTGCTTCTGCAATATTTGGCTTTGTTGCAGAGTTTTAAATTGATGATTTATCATCATTGGATCAAATGTGGCAAGTTTTCAATCGTTTTCAGAATAACCTGACCAACATTTTTTGAACATTGCATTTTCCTTCGAACCTTCAATAATTTTCTAAGGTCTTTTGGCAAAAAAAAATTGCATTTACAAATTTCAAACACTAACTTTGCTTGTTGGAAACTCAGTTTTTCAAGTTTTACTATTATTAATTTGGATCAGCCTTTTTTTTTTTTTTTTTTTTCCTTCTGGTTCATAATTTGGACCAGCTTTGGTCAACATAAAGCTTCTTGCTTCATCATAAGAGTAGTTGGTAGAATGAATAAAATTGAAGTAAACGAGGTTTTGGGAAAATAGTACCTGCCACTTTCCCCTGTTCGTGAAGCTCTGCTTTTGGAAAGTAGTAATTTCTTCAATTTTGATTGGTTTGTTGCGTACAAGTTTTTTTTTGAGTAATTCCAATGTTGTCATTGCAGTACGGACGTACACGTACTCGAGATCTTGAACTAGATTGCTTCAGCAGCTAGTCTCATTATGTTTCTTGGGTAAAGGTAAAAGCTTTGGCAACAACAACATTGACTTTCTAAAAGCAAACTTTTCTTGCTTCTAGTTCTTGCATAAAGTACTGTATCTAGATTTTGTTCTTTTTTTGAAAAATAAAATATTTTTTCATTTTCACAACAAATATTAGTTGAAAGTTGAAGCTTGAAACAAGCTAGCAAACGCAATGAATATGCACTTTTTTTTAGGAAACAATGAATATGCACTTAAAACAAGCTAGCAAGGATTTGGTTGTGTCTTAGAAAGGGTTAAGGAAGATTATATGTTTTTTAAGAATTTATTTACACAGCATTTATTATTTTTTTAATAGTTGCATAACATTTATTATTTTTTTTAATTACTATTATAACAAATAGTAAATACTATGAAAATATTTAAACAAATAATATTAAATGCCATGAAAATATATAAGCAAGAAAAATGTTAAAAAAAAAAAATTCTTTCCACTAAATACACTTTTTTTTATGTTTCTAGTAATTTCTTTTATAGGTAGCTAGTAAATTTTTATGTGTTTTTTTTACTGCCATTTATTCATATGCTATTCTTTAGTGGTGTGTAGTGGTTGAATTTTTATAATAATTTACTATGTATTTATACATTAGAATTACTATTTTTATCACACATATTTAACACATTCCTTTTCATCTTCTTTTTTGTCTTTATTTTTCTTCTCATCTCTCTCCTTTCTATACCAATCTTCCCTGTTTTGAGATAGACTTCTATCATTGCTTAAGAAAAGTACTTGTAATTCTTGAAAGTGAGGGAAGAAAAAGGTATACCTCACATACCATCTAAAAAGGAACTTTGTATATTTGAAATTACCTTAATTTGTTGGATTAGAATGAGAACTTGTCTTGTATTATCATCTAACTTTCAATAATGGAGACTATTAGTTTTATGGGACAAGGACCACAAGGTCTCAAATTTTTGTCCATCACAATTCACAACCTAATCCTAATGGTTGCATATAATAAGCCATATCTTTGGCCATTAGTATGTATGGAAATCACAAATGCAGCTTTGTACAATGTTACTACCATCATGTGGGAGCCAGAAATTGAGGTGAAGGGGGGCATGTGACACGATCATTGAAAACCCAATAAAATTCATCACCTTGAATTGTATAATGTACTATGTACTATACTCCAAGATTAGGTAAAGAATATAGAAAGTGTATGTCATCACGGCTCCAACATTTAGGTGTGTTACCAAGTTTAGGTGGAGTGCTGAGAGTGCGACACATATTAATCAATGCACGATGTTGTTTGTTGTTTAATTTGGTTTCGGGATTGAAAATTCTTCCTATGCTTTGGGTTGCGTAGCATGCATCTCTATCAGCATCTTTAACTTCATCTTCATGTGTAGTAGCATACTTAATTTTAGTATTATTATTATATGAAAAAACAAAAACTAAACAGAGAGGCTCTCTTGATTGCAGCACGTGTCAGGTAACCAAAGGTAGCAGCATCTGTTCTCTGTAGGGTAGGGTACCCCAAATTTATCCATAATAGTAATAAATACAGTCCTAAATGTTTACAAATAAGATCTTTTTTCTTTCTTTTTTCGGTATGGCTATTCATGATTTTGCTTTGTCATTATTATTTTAGTGCTATCTGGAATGGCTAGCAAGTCACATGCATTGACTCTTGTTGTGGGAATCAATTTCGAAAGGAATTTGAGAAAGGTTGATGAGTTGATCTTTCCCCCCGACTTCATTCATTTCTCCACTTTAATAATTTGTCTGTTCCTAAACTTATTTTAATCATTGTGAATGTGATTCTAGTTCTAATTATTTCTTTTTATTCTTAATATCAAGTTTTATTTAATGGTATTTTGTCTAATAGGAACAAAGGGAGTAATTTTTTTTTTTTTAAAAGAATGCTAGCTAGTAACACGCTCATTTTAAAACACTTGTTAAAATCAAATCAAATCTATAAAATTATGAGAGAAGCTCGTTACTTAAAGGTGAAAGTCACAAATTTTAATAATACGTATTCAGATTTAATATTAAAAAAAGTGTGTTTATTTGTAGGCTGCTTATTAGGAATTTCTTTGTTTGGGTGAAGAGGATGGAAAAGTTTACCAAGCCAGATTTTGAACGAAGGTGCTGCTGGCAATAGCGTGTATAACTAGACTATCGAAAAATATTGACCCTGTAATGACGTGAAATAGCAACACTATTATTTTGATAACTATATCACTAATTTTTGTCTAATTTTTCTAGAATAGGAAAATATGCATACTGTTTGGTATGCGTTGAATTATACCGTACCATGAAAGTCACGTTGAAAGTTACTGTTAAATATTACAATATTCTGTAAATAAAATCATAGCGGCGTTCAACAACAAACAAATCAATTCATCAGGGTGACAAAAGTGATTGAAGTCCAGCTACTTAAAAAAAAAAATGCATGTGATCCTGACAGATGATTGAAATATATAACCACCTACATTTTTTTTTGTTTTTTTTGTCAAACATATTTAAGTTTTTTTTTTTAAATATAGCATAAGAAATGGGCTGGTCTTGCTCTGGTAGTGGTTGAGTTAACTTTTCAGCCCATGCGCTTAGTCGGAGAAGCTTTTGGAAATGGGCCTATATGGCATTTGCAGCTTAATTTCTTGAATTCAAATTTATAGCTTAAGAAACTAAACTGAAAATAAATTTAAATGAATGGCATTTTCTTTATCAGAAAAAAGAATAACATTATTAAGAAAGTACAAGCAATATACCGACTCGGGATACAATCATATAAAAAATGAACGTATCATTGTGAAAACGAAAAATATCTCTAATTTTAAAGGATAATGAGATTCATCACGTCAGCAAAAAAAAGAAGAAGCTCATCCTTTATAATTTAGATCCAATATTGTTTCAGTGTGGTTTTGGTTAGTCCAACTCCAACCTTTGAAAGGCAATAGATAATGGTCGTGTTCATTGTAGGTTGCTTTTGATTTATTGCAATTTGTTTTAATAATATGATGGTCAGTCACATTGTAATGGCATTAATGTTTGCCTTGAAATTGTTGATTATCTCTTTTTATCTCTTGTTTGGATATCCAGTTATTATGGAGGTCTAAAAGAATTGTTATAGATAACTACACTTATTTATAATGTTTCCTTGTTTAACTGTTGATCACTTTTATCAGTATTCATTTGTGAGAGTTAATAAATATAAATAATCTCGTTGAAAGATCATATGGTATGCAGTAATATGAATGATATGAAAAATTAGAAATGATACCATATTTAACAATAAAAATCTTCACTTGAAAAACATGTTGTATGATATATTACTCTATGTTTGGAGTTGGACAAAAATATCAAATGAATCATTTTATTATTTTTTTACAGTGGTACCTTAATTCCATTACTTGTATTTTGGATATATAATGTATGATATTGATAAATGTGGACAGAATTTTTTTTGGACTTTTGTATTGCTATTGATGGATACATGGGACACTTAGTACATAGGAAACACACATATAGATTGACATTAGGTTAGCATTGGGACATGCAGGGTGTACGATTCTTTTTTGGTAGTTATAGTGTGCTTGTGTTACTTTTGCGTATAGCATTATATTTAGTGTCATTTGCAACAGAGCCAGTTCACTTTTGGAAGGATTTGAGCTACGCTTTGCTCTCTACTTGGTACTTCTGATACCTTTCACTTGTTTTTACTCATATTTATATATATATTGAATTGTGTTTCGCTGAGAAAAAAAAATTGTAATGGCATTAATGTGAACATAATCAAGTGTGGTTTTGACATTAATGTTTAGAAATGATTTGGTATCCGTAATTGTGAAGAGTTAAGAGTCCAACAAGGTGGCGCCACATTCACTCACTCGTCGAGTCACGTACCATGTTCGTCAGATTTTGTGACAATGATGTGACGAGATGGGGCAGGAACGGCTGAGCCTCAGCCCCCACTAGAACATGGAACAACAACACTAAATATTCAAATCTTAAATCATTTCTAACAGCTCTGAATGATACAGACCTCGAATTATTGCCCATGGTGTCCGCTTCTGTTTTTTCATTTTTCAAGAAACAAGTTATTGGTTTTATCTTAATAATAAAATGGTATTTTAATTAATTATTTGCCGGCTTACAAGGAATATCAATTTTAACTAATTGGAATGTTGGTGCAAGTGGAAAATTCATATTCTTCAAGTCCATGTCCCTGTTTTTGATAACATCATCATCAAGATCATCAAGATGGATATACCAATCAAATTGCGTTGACTAGGCCGAATTAACTAAAAGTAATAAAAGATAATATACGTGTTCTCGCATGTGGCATCAAAGTCATTAGTTAGCTATATATAGTAGTTAGCTTGTGAACTGGAGAGAGATTGCAGATTTTGTGGAGATGAAGAAGTTGATGACGGTGTTCTTGATATCTCTTTTGTTGTTTGAGACAACACACGGAAGCAACAAGAAACATGTCCCCCCACTCTTCCTTTTTGGCGATTCTTTCTTAGATGCTGGGAATAACAACTACATCAACACTACAACCCTTGACCAAGCAAATTTCTGGCCCTATGGGGAAACTTACTTCAACTTCCCAACGGGGAGATTCTCTGATGGACGCTTGATATCAGATTTCATAGGTAACATCGATTCATTCTGAGATCTTATCATTGTTAATTACTACTGGTGAAAAATCCAATTATTTTATTTCCTCTGGCTTTTGTAGCTGAATACGCAAAGCTGCCATTGGTTCCACCGTATTTACAACCTGGCAATAGCAATTACTACGGTGGAGTCAATTTTGCATCTGGTGGAGCTGGTGCTCTTGTTGAAACTTTTGAAGGGTCGGTAAGTGAATCCATTTCCATACTTGCCCTATTTGCTTTTTCCTTTAACTTTTAAGTAAGACTCTAGTTAGGGGTGAAAAAGTTACTAATATATAGTAATTGGTAATTAACATGTCGTATGCATATCAAGCATCTAGCTAGCTTAATTGAGTAACCAATGGCTTTATTTTAGAAGATTAATTGGATGCACCTATTGTCAAACTCAAACATGATCGGTTTTACTTTCTTTTCTGCCGACGACCCATGATCCTAAAGAAGCTACCCCTCCCTCACGGGCCAACTTATGACATTAGCACAAACCTTGACCAATCATTTCGTATAAGATCAGAATGCAGAATCTTCGTTCATTTAAAACAGAGAAAAATAAACTATGGCAATTTATTGAAGAAAAAAAAATAATGATTTTGGGAAAAAAGTTATATGTCTTTTTATGATAAATATTATATTTTATTAAAAGCGTGTGAGTGCGTGTGTTTTGAATAATGTTTCACATAAAACACAAAATTGGCAAGGGTTTGTAAATTTATGTACGGATGGATGAACCTGAGTAAGCAAAAAGTAGCAATGCCTTAAACTTAAAGCATGCATGCATATTGCATAACGCTTTGTCGTGATTCCAAACAATTAATTGATTTCAGGTAATACCCTTAAAAACACAAGCAAGAAACATGAAGAAAGTAGCAGGTTTGTTGAGGCACAAGTTAGGGAGTTCTGAAGCAAAATTATTGTTATCAAGCGCTGTCTACATGTTTAGCATCGGAACCAACGATTATCTTAGCCCGTTCTTGACGCATTCTGATGTTCTTAACTCTCACTCTCATTCACAATATGTTGATATGGTTCTTGCTAACATCACTTCCATTATCAAGGTACACTTTTCTCATTATTTAATCAATTGTGTTATCAACCAATTAATACTTTATGTTGGTCAAACAATGTTTTTTTTTTTTTACCAAAGTCAAACAGAGTTTTAAATTAGTCAAATAAATTAATAAAAAAAAAAAACTAAGTTACTTATCTAATCCAACATACTTTATATATTTTAGCCAAAGTAAGAGACAGCGTGACAAGTACGGCTGTTGACTTTAACTCTCTATGTTTTAGAAAAGCCATGATAATATTATAGTTATAGTTTTGTGGCCATAAGGGAAATTAGTAATTAGTCAATAAAGTTAGAATTAGGAAATGGTAATATATTCTTAGTAAGTTTTTTTTTTAATAAAATATTCTTAGTAGTTAGTAGGATAGTTGTCTAGGTATGTAGTAATCCCGAAAAAGAGGTACATTACACACAGATAAACGTATTTAAGCCAATTTGTAATAAGTTTTTATTATTTATTAAATAAATACATTTTATTCTGAAAAATGATTTTACTAAAGTGAAACATTTTTTAAGAGTATAAAGTTATTGAGAGCTTTAAGTTCTTTACTTTGAGTTGGCCCTGCAGTAGTACGCAGACCACCGTCCTTAAAGTAAGACCAAAATTCAAATGATATATAGAAGGCAATTATTGACCAAAAAATGAAGTTAGAAGGCAATTGTTAATAATTATAAGATTTTCCTAACTATGATAATATCTAAGCGTTAGTGTTACAAAAATGCAGAATTTTTTGTACAAAAAAGTATTTCCCTGTCTCTTTCCTACAATTAAACCTGTCGATGTTCCCCACTGATTTAATCCCAAGACAGAAAAGTACAAAAAAAAAAAAAAAGGATCATGTATTTGTTGGGCGAAAAGTGTAATAATCATATGAAAGTGAAAAGCAATATTTTTTGTTGTCGTCTAGCTACTCTGTAAAACTAAGCAAAATTTTGAAGAAAAAAATCATTAGCACCTGGTTCAGAAGGAAATTCATATGTAAATATATTTTGAGTTTATACCAATAGAGTAATAGTATGATATATATACTATGCAAATAATTAATTAGTGTAGACCTTCAAAGTCTAATAGTAATGGTATTTTTCATTGCAGGAAATATACAAGAGAGGGGCTAGAAAATTTGTGTTCATGACCTTGCCACCATTGGGTTGTCTTCCAGGCAGTAGAATAATTAAGTTAGAAGGGAATGGTAAATGCTTAGAAGAACTTTCAGATCTTGCAAGTTTACACAATAGAGTTCTACCAGTGGTTCTCTTACAACTGGAGAAGCGATTAAAGGGCTTTAAATTTGCTCTATATGATTTCAAAGCTGATCTCACTCAAATGATGAACCACCCCTTAAAATATGGTAATTAAGTCTTCAATTCAAAGTTGTGATGATGTTGCAAATTATTGTATAATAATGAATAATTGATTTGATGCATAGGTTTGAAGGAGGGGAAAACAGCATGTTGTGGAAGTGGAGCATTTAGAGGAGTGTATAGCTGCGGAGGGAAAAGAGGGGAGAAGCAATTTGAATTATGTGACAAACCCAATCAATATTTATTTTGGGACTCTTATCATCTTACAGAAACTGCTTACAGTAAAATTGCAGCTCGTATGTGGAACTTTACCAACAACAACTCTTACAATATAGGGCCCTACACTATCAGAGATCTCTTCCAACTCCAATGATTTTCATTATTGTTTTCTTGATTGTGTTAATAAAGTGTACGCATAACTTTGGTCTAGTGATACTTATTTACCTAATTGATGGTACACCCTATAACTATAAAAGCTTGTGTAATTTAGTGAATTGAATTATGAAGAGCAAGAAAGGATTAATGTAATGAATTGCCGTATAGAGGTATGATAGAGCAACATCGATTTTTTTCTGGGTTAAGCAAAATTGTCTTTGGGCTGTAATAGTTTTAGTTATTGTTAGGCTTTAGACTGTACACCATCACAAGTTTGGCCCAAATCAGTACAAATTCACTTCTCTTGAGTGTCCATGAATGCAGGCATGTATATAAGTTTTTTCCTTTTTATCTTTAGTGGTTATGTCTTTTCACTTTTTTAGTTAATTTAATAAAATTAATATTTTTTTATAACACGAAAAAAATAAATATCAAAACTAAAAATTGAAAGATAGTAAAATTTATAGATAAGTTGTAATAAAATTTATATGAATAAATTTGTTTTATTTTTATCTATTTAAGATTAACATATACTATCAAATAATATTTTTATTTCACAAAAAAAATAATTTAATTTACTTTAAAAAATTAGAATAAAAAAAACTAAAATAAAAATGTATCTCGTTTTATTCTTTCTTTATTATTTGTTTTTTTATTGATTAGTTTATTTATTTATTCATTCGAATTCATAGCAATTGCCTTCACGCAACTTTTAATGGTAAATCTGACTTTTTCTTTTTAATATGAGAATTGAAACTTTCAATAATTTAATAATTTTTTGGTCAACTTTATATGTAAAGGTTGGATTACTTAAGTGTGGCAGATACTTACAAGAAGTTCACCCAACAAAAAAAATTACAAATTAGAGAGGGCGGAGACAGAATAATAATTTTTCTATACTTCCTGTTTAATTTTGTATATATTTTTAATAGAATTTGTTCAAGATTAGCATGTGAAATTAAATTTATTTTAATTTATTATAATGAGTTAATTAAGAACCAATCACGCATCTCAGAAGTATCTGTCAAATATTATAATGAAATAAAGATATTTCACATCCAAATGTTAGTTAACATTTAGTATCTAGTGAGAGTGATCCGAAAGTTAATTTCATGGTGTCTTTGATCATGATGTAAGTGGCTAGCAGCTTAAGAGTTTCCATGTCTATATTGAGCTATTTGATTCTAATATCTAATTATTCATTTTCGTCACAAAGCAGTAGTATATGCCTTCCAAAAAACCACAAGCCCTATTCATATTTGGAGACTCATTGTTTGATGTTGGAAACAATGACTACATCAACAATACTTCCACTTTTATGCAGTCAAACTTTCCCCCATATGGTCAAACTTTCTTCAAGTTTCCCACTGGAAGGTTTTCTGATGGTCGTGTCATCCCAGATTTCATTGGTTTGTTTTCATTAATTAGCATATACGCGTGAAATATGTATTATTAGAGTTTAATTGTCATATATATACACATAATGTTATAACGTGAAGAAGCCTTTATTGAATTGCAGCTGAGTATGCAAAGTTGCCACTGATTCAGCCATACCTGAGTTTAGCTGGACATGATGATCAATACATTTATGGGGTCAATTTTGCATCAGCAGGAGCTGGAGCTCTGCTTCAAACTAATCAAGGACTGGTACATACGTTAGTTAGCTCTGTTCTTTTCCTAATTAATTAACTAGTGAAAACTCTTGTGTTTTTATAGATGCACTCTTTGTATTTGTTTATATGCATACTTAACCTCATAAAAAATATATATGCTCAATTAAGTCTCACTGTCATGATATATCTTCTGATTTAATATACAAAAATGAATCAACTATTATTGACGGGACAAAAACTGTATAATGTGTATAAGTGTAACCTTTTCCTATTAATTTTTTAGGTTATAGACTTGAAAACTCAGGCAAAATACTTGACAGAAGTAAGCAAGAAATTGAGGGAAAAAGTAGGAGATGAGGAAGCGAAAAACTTGTTGTCCAGAGCCATCTACATATTCAGCATTGGAGGCAATGACTATGGCACCCCTTTCCTCAAAAAGTCGACAAGTGGCAGTGTGGTTCTTCCATACCCCAAACCAATATTAGTAGATTATGTGATTGCTAATATTACAGCCACTATCAAAGTACGTATTATATATTGCTAACATTTTTTTTTTCTTTTCTTTAGTTGTTAATACTGATATATATTTTGCTTAGGAAATATCCAAAGAAGAAGGAAGGAAATTTTCGTTTTATTTTGTAAATAAATCTTATCTAAATATTATATTTAATAAATTTTATTATTATATATAATTAATTTTTTTTGAGTTAATATTATCTTTTAAAAAAAATATTTTATATTTAATTATAGACGATTTTTTAACATAAAAAAAATATTAAGCTTTAATAAATTATTAATGTAATCAACCTTTAAATTAATATTTTTTTTTTTTAGATAAATTTTTCATTTAATAATTGATCTCTATACTCTAATTCTAGATCACACCTGCATAATCAAATATAGTTGTCCCATTGTAACTTCAGTTGCAACACTTATAAAAATTATTTATATTTATATTCAAAGTTAGTGCTGTAATAAATGAGATTGGTCCTGGAGATTGGATTTTTACTAGTTGTAGAAGTTCTTTGAACCTGCAGCCCCCAAAATTAAAGGATTAAAGGACGTGGTTTGTAAAAGTAGCTGAAAAACAAGTTGATCGATATATATGTAAGCCAAAAGTCATGCTTAATTACTGGTCGTATAGTATATACTAATACCGCCAAATGCCTACATTATATTGTCTGTGGGTTTAAAAACCAGTACTTGTACGTTGCTTGAAGTTATACTTAATTTGGAAACCAACCCAATACGTTCCCTCTATATAAAGATTGGCAACACAATACTTAATCTTGCATGCATGCATAGGACGAAGAGTGAATTTGTAACATGGCTATTAGTTTAAGGGTCTTTGTTGTGTTTATTGCCTTTATTCTCAACATTAATCACTCGCATTCCCAAAGTAACACATGTCTACCAGAAAACCACAGAGCTCTATTCATATTTGGAGACTCGCTGTTTGATCCTGGAAACAATAATTACATCAACACCACCTCATTTTACCAAGCAAACTTTCCCCCATATGGAGAAACTTTCTTTAAGTATCCCACTGGAAGATTTACTAATGGACGTGTAATTCCTGATTTTATTGGTACTTTTCTTTTCTCACTACGTGTTTAAAGCAATGTTATTTATTTGATTTTACGAGACAAAGTGAAGCTTTCAGGTTAATTTATGTTTGCAGCTGAGTACGCAAAGTTGCCACTTATTCCACCATACTTGCATCCTGGATATCATGATGATCAATACATTTATGGGGTCAATTTTGCATCAGCAGGAGCAGGAGCTTTGCCTGAAACTAATCCAGGACTGGTAATATATATATTTGGTCACTGTTTATAAATATTTCAGAGTGTATATATATATATTTTACAGTTGATTTCAATTAATTACTTGGAACTTATATATGTATTACGTATCCTTTAGGTGATTGACCTGAAAACTCAGGCACTGTACTTCGCCCGAGTTAGCAAGCTATTGAAGCAGAAACTTGGATATGAGAAAGCTACAAAATTGTTGTCCAAAGCTGTGTATATATTTTCCATCGGATCCAATGACTATGCATTCCCTATCTATTCAAACACCAATACCACTGTCACCACTCCAAACTCTCAACAAAATTTCGTAGACTCTGTCATTGGCAACATTACAACAGCAATCAAAGTATATATATTAATTAATTTGAACCTTTATTGCACTAAATTTTCTTTCTGATATATATATCTGTCAGGAATTTTAAGAAATGATATTTTAATTATGCAGGAAATTTACAATGAAGGTGGAAGAAAATTTGGATTTGTAAATCTGGGTCCTCTGAATTGCCCTCCGTTTCTAAGGAGATTTGCAAATGGGACAACCTTAGATGCATGTCTTAAAGAACAAGGTTCCGCACTTGCAAGGCTACACAACAGTGTTTTTCCCAAAACACTTCAAAAGCTAGAAAAACAACTAAAGGGATTCAAGTACTCAATTTTTAACTACTACGACACAATTGTGAAATTAATGAAGTACCCTTCAGAATATGGTACGTATATACATATGCATGCAGCATGCCCTTATTTCAATATGTAATGTGATTATTGCTTTCTATTTTTTTTTACTAAGGTTTCAAAGAGGGGAATGTTGCTTGCTGTGGAAGTGGACCCTACAGAGGAGATAATAGTTGTGGAGGGAAAAGGGGGATTGAAGAATATGAGCTATGCAACAATGTTAATGAGTATGTGTTCTTCGATTTTGCTCATCTATCGGAGAGTGCTGCTCAACATTTCGCTCAGCTAATGTGGAATGGTAACAGAGATGTGATTGACTCTTACAATTTGAAGCAATTGTTCCTAGTTTAAGATAGGTTTCATATCTATGAAAGTAAGTGTAACTAGTTAAAGAATAAAGAGAGCAACAAGGTGTAGCTTGGTTGGTGGAATCGCATGCTAACTGTTGTAAACTTCTCGTTCCTAGTTTAAGATATATAGGTTTCATATCTATGAAGAATATGTGGTTTTTGATGCTGCTCATCCAACGGAAAAAACCTATCAACAAATTGCTGTGCTCGTGTGGAATGGAGATCGCAAAGTTGCAGGGCCTTATAATCTTAGAGAACTATATGAAGCTTCAACATAAAGCCAAGTAGCTAGAGACTTCATTTCTAACTTTTTAGAATACTTTATGTAATTTTAATTTTCAGCACATCCACTATTTGTTGGTCTATTGATTTACAATCTCATAAATAAACTAATTATCCCAGAAGCTTAAAGCTATTATCAAAACACTTGAAAGATTACAGAGCTTTAATGGAACCAATAATCACTTTTATCCTGGTTTTCACTCTTTCTCATTAGCCTCGTCACGGTGACGCAAACAACAAAACCACAAAAAATGGAAATTGATCAAATCACCATGAGAAAAGAAAAAACTTTTGAACTCACCGAGGGGAACTTTCTCATACATGGGACGAAAAGTGAATTTGTAACATGTACCTATAAATGCTACCCTATGGCAATAAAAAAAAGGGGGTTAAATTTTCACTTTTTAATACCCATCCAAAATAAGGAAATTACTTTCTGCACTCCCATTTTTCTTCCTACACCCCCAACTAATAACTATCTGTGTGAGATTGCAGGAAGTAAATGCCCCAAAATAAATACTATAATTAGAAGGGGCAAATGGGCTATGCTCAATGTGGGCTTAGACTCCTTTTGTGCTTGAAGCTTAAAAAGGCCGAAGTGCTGAAACCTAACTTTCATGTAATCTCAATGGAATTAACGAACAAGAAAGCAGCTCCAACCTGCATCAATCCACTGCCATGGAAAAACAATAACAAAAATTGTTAGCACTCAATGAGATTTTCGTAAACGTGAAAATGCTTCTTTCATCCTACAGTTACTAAGTTATGTCGCAGTCACCACTTCGTTGTGTTTTTGGAAAACAGTTAAATTCAACGTCACAGATAAATCATAGTTACAATATATTCTAATTAATTTATTATTATAATAATTGTTGATAAATCAAATATAAAGAATATAAAGAGAGTTGCGTAGTGAACATGATGTTGAGCATAGAAAAGTGCCATAGTGAATTCAAAAGGGAGAAAGAACATATCAAAGCCATGTTCGTGTTTGGGGATTCTCTGTTTGACCCAGGAAACAATGGCAAGAGAACATAACCAAGCTTTCACTGAAGCTCTTAAGATTTTAGAGTGAGCTACCACATTATTTGATTAGTATAATGCACTTTACAACAGAGCAAACAAACCCTTGAAATATGGTAGGTTCTGTTCAATTTAAAAAGTGTTTTAAGTAAATTTGTTTTGCATTTCTAGTGCTGATTGATGTCTGATTCCTGTGTTATGTAAAGGATTTAAGGAGGGTGAGAAAGCATTTTGTGGTGTTGAGAGGGTAAATCTCCAAATGGCTGGCCTTTTATGGAGTGCTCCACCAACCGTAACTGGGCCTACAATATCAAGCAATTATTCACACACTTAAAAAATACCAGAATATGCTATAAGGTTTCAACCACCAGAAGTTTTATCTATTTACAGCTTATTTTCATAATAATTCATTGCAGCAAATGTGAAAATTTTGTATCCCAATGAAGTCCTTTTAGAACCACAAAAAATGGCATATGAACCATTGACTGAAAATTGTGCCAGACAAGATGAGCACTTACACTCACTAGTTTACAAATTGATCAAATAAGCACAAGAGAAGAATATTTTTTTTGAACTACATCAAGGGGAACTTTCTCATACTCCTGATTGTTCTATCTTAATAGTTCACAGCAGTTGTCCAAGTACCTTGCACACTAGGGTGTTTGGTTACATGTCTTGTCCTCAATTTTACTACCTTCCTTCCCAATGCATTCCTCAGCCTAGTTGCATGCAAAAGTATGTCTTCTGGATCCATATTCTTCACACATATTACTCGTTGGTTTTTGTTCTCTGCATTTCATAGAAGAATCATCAATCACAACAACAAAAGCATTTTCCCACTAGATGAGTGAAGTTAGCTATATGGATTAAACAACAACTCAAAATCCTATCCTAAATCATGCCTAATTGCAAACTATTTAAATCTAAATCCTTCTAAATGTTTCCCTATAGTATTTTATCGGATTTCCTCTATCCCTAAATATTGAACAACCTGCCATCTGATCTACTTTCCTTACTGGGAGCTTCTTTGGGTCTTTTTCACATTATCCCATCTTGTCTTGTGTATCCACTCATCCATTGTAACAATCTCATCTTTGCAACATTGAGCTTAATTTTCTTATTGGCTTTATACAGCCCAATATTCAATCCCATACAACATTGCATGGGAGAATCATCAATTACAACTAAGGAAAAAATTTTAGTAAAAAAAGTTATAAGTGAGCACAACAATCTTACTGTAAAAACCCTTCAGATGGGGATGCTGACCACGAATGAGCTCAGTAACCACCTCTAATTGAGGATTCTTCTCCTTAATCATTGGCAACTGTGACTCCACAAATGCCCTATCAAATATTTGAAAATTAAATTAAGAATCCACTATTCAAAGCAGGAAAAAAAAAAAGTGAAAACGATACTTGTTCATAAAATTCTAACTCCAAGACTTCAATACTAAGTATAATGCAAAGGAGAGCAGAAGGAGAAATGTGATTATCAAGAAGTATAGTAGATTTCAAACTTTTTCTAACTTAATTGTTGAAAGGCTATGATTGGCATGAAGTGCCAGTAGTTACAGCCAACAAGACAAAACAAAAAATAGTAACACTAAGAATCTAAGATATTTGAAAAAGCACCAAACAAGAAAGAAAAAATTGAAAAATGTAATTCATAAAATTTTCCCAGTCTGCAGAGAATGTTTATGCTCAATATAAAGTTCAGTTGTTAAGTTATTATCTAGGATCATAGACTCGGAAACAAGCAGAGCGAAGTTGCAGCAAATACTTAAATTTGGCTGGTGAGCAAAAACAAAAACAAAGACTAAGCCTGAAATTAAAGACAAAACATCTAATTCAAAGAACACAAGTCTGATTTGAACCTTGTTATTATTATTTATTAGATTAGATGTATAAGTATAATTATGTAAAAATGTAATTGTACCTTAAACCTCGGCTACTTCCGCCCCAGTCGCAATAGCTAACAATGAGCTTGTGAAGTTGCCAAACCCCTCGCAAAGCCATGTCAATCTAAGAATGAATGGAACAATAAATAAACAAAACCACATAGCCCTGTTTGTTTGGATAAGTTTCTGAGAATTGGTCAATGGTTCAAGTTCAACCCAACACACACTCATGACTCACCCACTCGCCACTCCACACTTTCAAATTTCAAAAATTCAGAACACAGTTCATACAACAACGAATGGAACAATGGTGCAACCTGAGTTCAGTTCTACTACACATTCACTTCAATGGCAGAAACAAACACCATAAATGAGACAACATCCCTTTAATCAAAATTTATGAATGCAGATTCACTCACCTGCGCTGCCGCTGCGCACAACAGATTTTGTTGCGTGCTCTGTTTCACGTATCTCACCAGGGTTCTCTTTATGTTGCTCTGCTCCAAAACGTTGTCGTCTTTGCTTTTTCTCTTTTTTTACTTTTTTTTTTTTACAAAATTCTCTTTTTTACTTAATTTCATCAATTTTGCCCATGATATATTTATTTGAAAACTTTGCTTCTTCTTTTTTTTCATGGTGTCATCATAGTGCATGAGTTGGGTTGTTCAGGTTGAGTTTGTCTAAATTATTGATCTGACCCATTAATTTTTAGTTGGTTGGATTGGATTTTGTATGATTTTATTTCCAAACTTAATCCAAACCAACCTAATCATTAATTTGGGTGATCAGGTTAATTATATATATATTTTTTAAAATTAAAATTTGCTTCAAAGTCATAATAGATTTTTAGATTTTGTTCATTTTTTTTAAAATAAAAATTATTTTTAATTACAAATACACATAATTATATAATAATGCATAAAATAAACAAGTTAATTTCAAAAGTTAAAAAATGAATCAAGAGAGGAAGTGCAATGGAGCTTGGCGGTGACGCAACAGTAAACTAAATAGAGGGCATTATAGGTGCATTGGGGGGCAATAGCAAAGGAGGTGACGACAGAGTGAGTGAAAATAGTCAAGACTACTGAATAGGTTTTTGTTTCTACTTTTTATTTTGGAGAAGGTTTTTTGTGAAATTAAAATAGAATGAGTGACTAACTCCGTGTGAAAGTGAAACTTGAATAAGAGTGTGTGGTAAGAGTAAGGTTTTTATATTTTATATTTTTGTTATTATTAATTTATTAGGATTGGTATTAATTTTATTATTTATTAGTATATATGATTTTGGTTGAATTACGAGTTCCTACATAATCCATTATCCAATCCGTTTACCTGATTAAGATTATGTTCAGTTGGATCTAATCCAAACATTTTATCAACCCAATCAAACAAGGTTAGATCAGTTTTAAATTACCTTATCAGCTACACTACTTAGCTAGCAAGTTGATAATTTGGACCTCAACACAATAGCTATAATACTACCGTGCTATTTATGAGTAGGCTACTTATAATATCTAATTAAATATTTTTCTTACTTAAAATATAAATAAATTATTTCATCAAATCAGCAAATAAATTAGTAATAGTTTGGCCCCAGAAGCTTGGTTATAACTTGTAAGCATCACAAGAAACCCGCCACAATAGGATGAGTAAAAGCAACCGTTTGGAGCATATGAACAACAAACTTTACATAACTTGTTGCTTATGTCTCTCCAATAATTCTACACAAGTCCCTTTCCCCTGTTTATCTCTCTAGCTATATATACCTATCCTCAAAATTATAAATTTTGTTCATTTCCAATTATAGATCAAACAATAATAAGTACCACGCGTATAATGAATGGACTATTTTAATGTAATTATTGATCTTAAATTTGATGAAAGAAAGTTTAAACAAAACTTAATTAATACACGCAACCATAAATGAATACAAAATCTCTTTTAACTATAAATTGAGAGAAATTAGTACTTGGAACAAAGACAATTTTAAGATACTCCCATAATAAGAAAAAACAAAGTTTTTATTTTGTATTGTTTAAATATTTAACATGACGCTCGATCCTAACTAATAAAGATGAGTAATTATTACCTCAATTTTGTAAGTTATTTTATATTGTATCTCACTTTATTTTATTTTATTTTATTTTGTGCTATTGCTTGACTTGATACATGTTTTTTTTTTTATGAATAAAGAAATTAAAAAAATGGCACTAAGGCCTACAAAAGAGAGTGTCTGAGGCATCAGCAACTAAGTAATTCGAAGCTGAAACTGAAGAAGAATTTAATAAAATAAACGGGGAAGAGGATTTGGCTCTTGACTTAGCAAGAATGTCTGCCACATTATTTCCTTGCCTAAGCGTATGCTTGAAGCTAATATTCTAAGGTAGTTGTACGTAATCACGAATGGCCGAAACCACACCTGCATGAGGATGAACAACGTCGAGCCCCCTCAATGATGAATTTCAGAGAAGTGGTGGAATCTGTCTCACAAATAACATTAGAGAAACCTTTTGTGTGGGCAAGTTTAATGCCATGGAAAATAACACACAGCTTAGCGGTGGTGTTTGAAGTAAAACCCACAATTGCCCATATAACCCGTGATCCAATTGCCTGCAAAATCTCATAGAACGCCACCAAAACCTGACAAGCCAGGATTACCAAAGGAACTACCGTCCGTATTGATTTTGATGTAGTTTTGCGGAAGAGGTTCCCAGTTAACCAGTATCCTATCTATTGAGGATGAGCTGGTCGAACTAGTCAAGCTTGTCCTTTTGGCTAGATGTAAAAGAGAACTTATCTGGTTATGCATATACCAGTCTAGCCAAACTATATCGTTAAAAACCACCTCATTCCTTGCACGCCAAATCATCCAGCAAGTGATGTCGAATAAGAGCTTAAAATTTCCTTGAATGTTACTTCTGAGCCAGTATGCAGCATCATCAATGAAGAAATCAAGATCATACTGCAACCGGATGTATTGCCACACCTTACATGCATAGGGACAATCGTGAAGGATGTGAATCCATGTTTCATTGACATCTCCACACCTGCAACAAGAAGAATCAGTAGTAATATGCTGCATGAAGCGGAAAGAGTTAGTAGGAAGACTCCCTCTATAGGTGAGCCAAATAAAGTGTTTAACATTCTCGGGTAACTTGGACTTCCACACCCACGACTTAACTCAAAGATGGTAAGATGAAAAGCAGGCTCTCGGCTCAACCACGCATAGGCGGACTTGGTATCATACCTTCCTGAGCTAGATGCACTCCACCTAATAATATCCGACATAGAAGGATTAAGAAACAAGTACGGAAGGGTGTTCCGAATGTCTTGGGGGCAAGGTTGTAGTAAGGACGTCAAAATGCCAATAGCCATCAAAATAGACATCCTTAACGCGTAATTGCATGTCCCTTTCATGGACCTCATCTACCATGCCATACAATGGTCCCTCCTCTGACCAAGGATCAAACCAAAAGGAGCAATCCCCGTCTCCAATCCTAAACGTGAAACCTTGTTTGAGATGAGATAAGGTTTTCATGATAGAGGACCAAACATACGAGCTGCTTGTGGAATTCTTAAGGTGAAAAATATTCTTTTGGCCAATATATTTCGCATATAGTAAGCGAACCCATAACTTATCCTTGCCATGCAAAAGATCCCACACATGCTTGCCAAATAGGGAAATGTTAGCTTGGCGACATCGACGAATGCCCAAACCTCATTTGGCATGAGTTTTAGAGATCGTAGACCAATCTACCCAATGATTGTGATTCCCTCCCCAGATGAAGCACCTTAACCTAGAGTCAATTTTATTGCAAATTCCCTCCGGGATCCATAGGTTTTGCATAGAGTAGGAGGGGATAGTAGATATAACCGACATAGCCAAAGTTACTCACAAAGACGGCTAAGGAGTTGGCCCTTCCAACCTGCAATGCGGCTATTGACACGGTGCAGTGAGGGAGGCAAAATCCGCCTTAGTGGTCCTACCTACCAAGAGAGGGAACCCCAAGTATCTGCTCGGATTATGAGTGTGTTGGAACTTTAATATAGTGGCGAATTGCTGGATTTTGCTACGTGGAACATTTTTAGAGACGAAGAACTTAGATTTCTGACTATTGACTTTCAAGCTAGAAGCAAGACAAAATAGACGGATAACATCCTGGACCAACTACACTTGATTTGCTGACACCTTAGTAAGCAATCATCGGCAAAAAATAAATGTGATATCTTAGGGCCACCTCTGGAGACCGTAACTGGTTGCTAATCCTCACTACTCACTTTCTCTTGAATGAGAAGTGTTAGCTTCTCCATGCATAGCAGAAAGAGATAAGGTGACCTTGGGTCTCCCTGACGAAGACCACGTCTCGGCGAGAAAGAGGGCAATCTCTCATTATTCCATTTTAAGGATAAGGACGTAGTAGTAGTGCAGTTCATAACCAAATCTATTGTGCGGTCCGAAAACCCAAATTCCTTCAGAGTCAATCTCAAGAAGCTCTAATCAACCCTATCATAGGCTTTTTCAAAATCAATCTTGAACATAACATATCCAGTCTTTCTAGTCTTCTTATGCATACTATGAACAATCTCTTGGGCGATGATGGCATTATCACAAGTTCTCCTCTTGGGGATAAAGCTACTTTGAAGGGGACCAATGATAGAATCTAGGTGTGGTCAAAGGCGATTCACTAGGACCTTGGAGACCAATTTGAATAGAACATTACAAACACTGATCGGTCTGAAGTTCCTGATGGACGCAGGATTCTCCAACTTAGGAATGGAAACTATCAAAGTGTTAGTCATTTGGGATGGGACAACAGTTGTGGCAAAGATCTTAGCTACCATGCGTGTAATATCATCCTTGATATATGGCCAGAAGGTTCTGAAAAATATAGGTTGAAATCCGTTTGGCCCAGGGGCTTTGTAAGGGTTCATGCTAAAGAGGACATCCTTCACTTCCCGTAACGTGACGGTAGCGGCTAGGCCGAGGGAGACATGATCCTTTAATCGAGGAACATGCACTAACTGTAAGCAATTGGGAAGACATCTAGCAGTAGATTGGAAGAGACCTTGGTAGAACGATTGAGCTTCTTTCTTAATAAGGGATGCATCAGTGCACCAAATATTATTAATAAACAAGCCAGAAATGTTATTCTTGCATCTTCTAATAACCGTTTGAGTATGAAAGAATTTGGTATTCTTGTTGCCAAATCTTATCCAATTCTCACGGGACTTCTGGAACCATAACATTTCTTCACGAAAAAGGATCTGGTTGTACTGGTCCTGCAAGGCTTTCTCGAACTGAATCAAGTTGGAAGTAGCCCGAGTCTCTAGTTCTCGGTGGACTCCTTTGATACGAACTTCCAACTTCTTTTTGTCCTGAAAAATATTCCCAAAGACCTCTTTGTTAAAGGTGATAGAGCTGTCACGAACCTTATTAAGCTTATGGAAAGTGTCTCCGGTAGTTTGACCCCATGCTTGTGTCACAATATTTGCATACTCTGGGTGGGAAAGCCAAGCTGCTTGAAAATGAAAGGAAGGGTTTATGCGAGAGTCAGCTTTTCGACAAGAAAGAATGAGAGGATTGTGGTCCGAGTTGTGGGGGAGAAGAGTTTCTAACAACGCATTAGGGTAAGCAAGACGCCAATCAGTGTTAGTCACGCACCTATCGAGGTTTTTTTTTGTATGAACCCCCTTGCTTGAATATTCCTGTGCCACATGAAGAAGCTCCTTGTGGTTTCCATATCAATAAGGCCACACTGGGTGAGAATGTTGTAAAGAGCATTGGCCCTAGCTTGGTGGAAGGCTCCTCTTGTGACCTCCGATGGTTGAGTAATCTCATTCCAATCGCCAATGACTAGCCACGGTCCTTCCATGTCATTATCAATCTCGATCAAGTGGTCTCAAAGAATAATCCTCACCGTAGGAATAGGGGAGGCATACAGCGCAGAGCAGTTCCACCTACTATTCTTTAATCCGAGACCAGTTAAAAATATAAGATTAAGAAATTGAAGTAATGCAGAATTCATTTTTCCTAAAAAAAATATAGAATTGACCTACACTTCCAAAATGCACATGAGTTTATTGACATATAAATGCACAACAAAAGCTGAAAGCTCTAGTACTATATATATAGATAAGCATAGGGGATACTATACGTGTACAAACATAAAAAAAAAAAATCTTATTGAATTTATGCTAAAATGAATCCAAAATGAGTTCTTATAATAGTCATCCTACACGATGAAGTGATAGCAGAAAGGTGCTAAAAATTAGGGGGAAAGGAGAAACGAACACTCAGTAATATACTTTGACTGGGCTAGCTATGAAGGTTCTATGCTAAGAACATTCATCCCTTTTGTTTAATTTTTTTTATTCCAAATGTTAGTTTGTTAATTTTTATTAAAAATATCAATTGATAGATTCGAACTTGTGACCTATTCTTTCCTTTTTACCTTTTGTTTAGCTTACTAAGTACAAATGGAACATTATATCATACTTGTGTACTGGGAGGATTACAAGCAAGGGTGATTGAACTTTAAGCATGCTTTTAAAAATTGAATTGATTCGATCAGTCGGATTGGTTCAATCAAGAATTGGTAGTCTAATCGAGTCGATTTAGTCATCAAATTGTGTATGTCATTAAATCGATGCAACTTGATGTAACTTGGACGATTTTTCCAGTCCAATTGGTTTTTTCGTGCATGCTAAGTACTTTGTCATTGAGTTAAAGGTAATTTATTGTCATGTTTCTATATTATATTTATATTATATATACATATGAATTAAATCAATATTAACAAAAAATCACTCTATGATTTGAATCTTGAACCTGCAACAGCAACACAAAATCACTACCATGAGATAGAGTCAACTAATTTATATAATTTTAATAAATATAATATTTATAATATATATACAATATAAATGTGTATATATAATTATTTATAACACAATATTATCGAGTCATGCAGTTCAATCAGTAATTCACAATTCAACCATTGATCTAGTGATCTAGTGTCTTGAATGGTTCAATTTTTAAAACTCTATCCTTAAGTATGTGATAATTATAAACTTTAATATGATGGCTGGTTACAACCGTATCTCATATACAGTATGGATAGAATATGATAAATTGTTGAATGTATATTATTTTTATTCAGATTATTCGTAAAATTATGATGTGATTGATTATTAGACTAATGTAACAGAAATAATGTATAGACTCTTTTAGAAAAATATTATTTAGTGAATGATGTAATTATATTTTTCTTTGTAGGTGTGTTTAAACAAATTTATAAAGAAATTCAAGGTAAGATGTTGACCTAGATGCTAATAATAAGCCAAATTTTACAATCTTTTTATGATTTTGGATCTTGCCAAATTTTTGTCCCTTAATTACTAAAAAGACCTTGATCAAGTCTATTAAGCTAGGGTTGTCTAGGACTTGGTCTAAAACAAGGATAAATGAGTCATTGTAAAATTGGACAAAGCCAGTACAATAAATAAATATTTAAAAAATAAAGAACCATTTATTGCCTTAGCTCCACCCTCATGTGGCAAATACCTTAAAAACAAAGTACTAATTTGTTGGTATACTTGATAAGTTTATAGGGTTTTGGCTATTTTGGAATTGGGATAAGACGCAAATGAGGGGGAATATAGTGGCGGCTCTCAGGGCTCTGATTTGTTGCCATCCATATTAATTGTTAATAAAGACATGGATTTCATTTTACTATAGGTATATATAATTCATAGAGTTGCATGCATAAAGAAAGGTATATGACTATAGGTTATACTAGTGGAAAAGTATTTAAGTGGTGATGAATGAGAGCTGGAACCCTTTTTTGTTTCTATATTGAATAGTAGTGCCGCGTAATAATTGAATTGATAATTGATATATACACTCTCTCAACTCTCAATCTCATATCTCATCTAAAATTCAATAATTAAAAAGAATCAATGAAAAGCTTTGTTTTGACATGCTACGCCCTCCTTTTGCGTTTGTCTCAATTATTAATGTTATTGCCACTCTTTCTCTCTCTCTATGCTGCAGTGTATATGTTGATTTAGGTTCATGTCAAACGTGGACAAAGTCACCTGAAGCTGTAGAAGCCAAAGAACGAATGAGAGCAACGTGAACGCATACACAATTATTAAAAAAGTCTCAAGAAAGTTTTACCTACTTTTCTCTAAATGTACAGTAGAAGACAGCAATAAAGAAAAACAAATAGCTGCTTATTCAATTAATTCAACCGGTCTGGGAAGGTGATCAGGAAGAAGGTTTATACAGTGATTTTTATGCACATATTATATATTGAAACTATTTGAATAAATTCTATGGAAACTTATTGCTGTTCATTATGAAAAAAATCAAAATAAATACAAAGATTGTGCGCGTTATTGTGTTTCTCCTTCTAGTCTAGTGTGATTATGCCTTTACAGAGTCTGTGTAACTCACCCCATGTATTTATTTTCCAAGTAACTAAAAAAAGTATAGTAATTTTTTTTTTTTAAGTCTAGTACGTTGCTAACATATTTAGAACGTTCCACAAATATTTTTTCCTTTTTTGGAAGAAGGCGTCTTGGATATATAGTGAACTACTATATTATTATATAATATCCTATTATGAATTTCGTTTGATTTGATATGCTAAGTTCTATGGATTTTGGTTGACAATATTTGATAGATATAACTTGTTATTTTGGACATGTTGCATTTGTAGAGAAAATTGTATGGAATTTTCTTATTTGATGAAGGATTCATGTTAGAAGAAGTTTGCCTCATGAAAGAAAGAAATTAGTAGTAATTAGGAAGAAGGTGGGACTTTACGCGCGTGTGGAGTGGGGGAAGAGAAGGGGATAGGAATGAGAGAAGAGACACGGCGTTGGCTGTCGGCTGAAGACGTTAACATCACGTGGGATTAAGATGAGATGTCCAAGTAGTGCCACGTCACTATGCCAGCTGTCGACAATTACGGTTGAAAGATCTGGCCACGTTTGTTATAACCTGCGAGACTCTTGCTCTTCTTTCTCTCATCGTCGTGCGCCCCACCACAGATATACATATTACAAAGGGTTTAATTTTTATTTTTTCCTTTTCGTTCTAATAAGAAGATTTTTTTTATACATTTAATTAAATTAATTTTATTTTTTCCTTTTTAAAATGATTTACATAACACTTTAAACAATAAAAAAAAGAGTTACATAAATCGCTCAAAAGCAAAACATAATTTGTAAAAGCTAAAATTAAAAAAACAAAATTACAGTACAAAATTTGAACTGTATAAATATATATTTTAATATTATAATATTATATACATTTATATTTTAATATTGAACATATAAATAAAAATATATTCATTATTTTCTTTTGTTATAATAACTTATAGGAATTTCATCTAATACACATATCTCTGTTATATTATTTTTTATGATTGGGAAATATCTCTATTGTATGCACACAAAATAGTCGGACCAGAAAAAAAAATGCAAAACAAATAGGATTTTATCAACAAATATAATAATTTTGTTAAAGAACATAAATAACATGAACTTAAATATTTAATGTAACTCGAACTCAAAATTATAAATTAAAATAGAAGAAGTTTATGTTTTAAATATGAAAAATCGATATTATAGGTAGCTTCATTTATTGAAAAAATAGTTTTAATTAGTTTAACGGTTAATAGTTCAAAGAATAAATATTTATGACAAATTTATTAGGCACGTTTAGCATACCTTAAAATACCGACCAATGCCAATTATTGTGTTAAAATGATAAATTATTTAGCTTAACCACAAGTCCAGTCGTTCACACCTTTCCAAAATCAATTATTCTTGGAAAAATAATGACAATAGCAAAAGAAAATAACCATTTTATATTCGTGTTTTACTCCGGATAAAAGAAGAAGGAAAATGTCTTAATTGCTTTGTTTAATTAGTTTACAGATCTTGTGGGATGGTTTTTTTTTACTGGTTGTTTGTTGTTTATTAAGTTGGTACTTTGTTGTTTTAAGTAATTTTGTTTTAACCCATCTCGGGTCTCAGCAGAAGTTGAAGTCTTGTATCCTGGTCTTTGGTGACTAATCATTATACACATGGATTTCTTAAACATAATACTTGGTTGACTAATCATTAAAAAAATACCTAGTTGACAATACTGAATTTATTTATTATTATAATTTTTTTTTAAAGAAGTAGTTGATTTTTGGAAAAGCTATTCAAAGACAACTTTTGATTTTTATCAGAATTATTCTTTTCAGCTTCTAGTAATTTTGAAAATCTAAAACAAACACATGCAAAACTAAAAAAAAAAATGATTTTTTTAAACATAAGTGATTGTTTTACAAAAAATTAAAAAAGTTATAACTAATGGCATGGACCCATAACTCGTATTCTTTATATTCTTAGACATATCCAGGAGGGAATTCCCTTCAAAAAAAAAAAAGAAAAAAAAGGAGGGAATAAACAATAATCATCATCTGCCTTAGTTTAATAAAAACAAAAATAGACGTTTTTTCATTGTCTTGTTTCAACCATCGACACTCATAAAAAAAAAAAAAAAACAATTGACTGTCTTGTATCTATGTTTTTTATTCTTCTATTTCTTTCTTATTTTTCACCAAGCGAATCATATTTCCTCATACTTATTTGTTATTTGTATGGAATATGTTTGGGGCATTATATTTGAGACTTGGTTTCTATTAGAGCTTTGAAGCCTTTATATTTGTTTTTCTTTTATTTGCATGCAATGTTTGGCCATTATATTTGAGACTTAGTTTATGATGGAGCTTGGAACCACTTGCATTTAAATATGTTTCTTTCACATTTTTTTTATTGCTTTGATTCCAAAAGCTTATCTGGATTAATGTGATTTGTTTCTTGGTTTCATTATTTTCCATATTAACACAATACGTTATTTTAAATATTTATAATTACACTAATTCATATTTATTATTTCAAAAAGAATTTGATATTCGTAGAATACTTTCATTATAAAAATAATTTTACAATATTAATCCATCATAATTTACTGTTTTAATTATTTTAAAAATAATTTGATAAAAATTAATTAACTTAAAAAATATTATTGAACAACAGTATAAAATTATTTTATATTTTTAAAATATTATATTTTTTTTCTTAAAAAATGTTTAATTTAATTATTTATACCTCTAAAAAATATTATTTATATAATTAAACGCCTTCAATGGTGAAATTCAAAACTAAAAATATGAAATCGGTTTACAACATTGACCAATTAAAAATAAATAAATCATAATTAGTAGTAACTTACCCGGAGGGTTAAGATAGGTGATTCCAACCTGTCAACGTTTTAACGTGGGGCGCTTCCATCATAAGCAAAACGTGCAAAACTCTACTTGCCATGAATTTGTTTGAAATAAAAGAAATCAAAATTTGGAATATAAGTTACAATCTGAGAGAACAAAAGTATATATTTATCAAATTGCAAGCACTATTAAATTTAAAGAACATTTTATTTTTGTTTATATATTGTCTTTGTCAGTATACTTATTTTTTACGCAAATACCCAACAAGAACTTATTTTATTACTACATTATTTTATTCATTAATAGAATGTGAAGACTGATAGAAGAACGAGTTCTTATTAAGTAACTGCATAGAAAGAAAAAAACACTTGATAGTGCATATACATTGAATAATTAAAAATTTAAGGGAAATAGTTTACAAGTTCCCGCGAGTATTAAAAAAATAAATGGGGAATCTCAAACTAAAAAAATAGTAATAAAAATGTGGAAATTTTGATTTTTTTTTTCAGAAGATGAAAATATAAAAAATAAACTAATGTATATATATTTTTTCTCTTGTTCTTAATCTCATCGTGCAAGTTTTTGGTAAGCAATTAATTATTAACGAATCTTATGTATTTGATGGATACATTCAAGATTTTTGATACCAATATCGAAAAGATAGATGTTAGATTTGAACAAGATATGAGAGGTAGGAAAGCGAGAGTGAGAAATTGAACGAAAACGTGATGAAGAAGAAAAGAAGAATGTGAATATTATAAGCATAAGCATATAAGCATAAATGATTGGTATTCGAAGCCATCCAAACTCCGAAGGGCACATTAGGATATTCCTTCTCTGCGTGGAATCAACTCTCTATATTTTTTTCTTTCTTTGCCTCCAATTTAATATTCTATGCCATTGTCGAAGTAAACGCTTTATTTATTTACAATGATAATCATATGGTGGATGTTTTAAATAATAGCCATGAGCCAAAATGCCTTTTTCTTTATTCTTCTTGAAAAGATGGTAAGATTACATAAATTAGGAAATATTCAACTTAAAGATTTTCATATAAACTTAATATAATCATAGAGTGTAAGTGTAGGTTAGTTGGTATGAAATTGTTCTAATTTAAGTAGTAATATGAAGATATAAAAATTTATATAATTGTGTTAAATATTAAAAAAGAGAAAAAATGTCATTCATAATGATCTCACTTGTTTTAAGTGTACTGTATTTCATTACAAATATTTGTAATATTTTTTTAAAAAATACAATAATTGCTGATCAATTAGTATTGAGCTTTAGAAAATCTTATCTGAACAAAAAATAGTGTATTCCACAGTACTGTTTTTCATTTGAGTAAAATACACTAGTTTTTTTTAAGCCGTGTATTATATCTAGTATATAAAATAAGTTGATATATGTTTATTCTATAACATATTTTGTAACTAAGAAAAATTCTATAGCAAGTATGATTACGTGCATGTAATATTTAGCATAAATTAAATCTGGTATATAAAAGTCTATATATGTTTACTCTATACCAAACATTTTCTTTTATTAGATTCTATACCAAATATGAGTGCGGACAATATTTAAGGTTAAAAAACGTGCAATCATTTTATTGAACTTTACGGTACATGCGTGAAATAAAAAAAAAAAGAATCCGATATGTTAAATTTAAGTTGGGTATTGGATTAGGATTGTTTAAAATTTTAATGATTTTTTTTTTTGGTAAAAATGTTTTGGGTATTTAATCAAGATTGTTAAATAATAAAAAATAATTTAATGATATTCAATCAAAATTATCAATATTTTTTTTAGTGGGTAACGAAATCTTGTGATATTCAATTGAGGTTTTGAATAACTTAAAAAAAGTCATTTGTTATTCAAAATCATAGAAATTTTTATGGACTTTTTTTTTTTAATTGGATTTTGATGGATTTTATGGATCTTTTAGTTAATCATATAAATACCAAACCCAACAAATAATTCCATTCAATTACAGTAGATTTTTCTTTCTCATTACAAACTTTTTTATTTCATCTTATCTGTTTTTGACATAATCTCTTACCCACATCTTTTCATAGGATCCAAATATCGATGTGTTCATACCTAAATCACTACGAATCAACTTGTAAGTCTACGTAGTCCATTGTTTCATTCTTCTTTAAGTTCATAAATTCTCAATGAAATGAAAATTTTCATAAGAAAAGTAGATTTGAATCTGAAAAAAGTTTTAACTCAGTTGAGACAAATAATATACAACTTAATAGAGAAAATAGAAAACAATGTTTGAGATGCTATAAAAAGAAATCCCAAATCTATTCATATATATCTGAAAGAATATTTATTTTGTATATTCTTCAAGTTAGGCAAATGATTAATAGCAGTTTGTAACTTTGATTTGGAATTCATGTACGATATTAGCAAGTGAGAGGGTTCAACTCATGGTGACTTGTAATTATCCATAAACTATTTTCAAAACTTATAAATCCGTGAAATCCTTTCAAATCCTATATTCTAAATTCATTAAATCCAAGTTACAAAATCCTAATTACAAAAGTCTTTTTAAAATTTTTTTAAAAAGTTTTTAGTTTCCTACATAATCTTAAAAATCTTTTAAGTTTTTTTTATGCCAAAAAAGTATTTTAAAATCCTAATCTAATACACCCTTTTAATCACTTAAATGTTGTTTTTTAAAAATTATTTAAGTTTGACTTACTTTATTCATATGTTAGTCGGACATAGCCATTAAAAATGTAAAAAATTGTTTCACCCAATTTGAACAAAATTATATTTTTAAGATTCAAACTCAAAATTCCAGTAAAAAAATAATAATTCAAACTCAAAATCAACAATTAAGTTAAATTAAGAACATTTTGGCAGGATATCAGTGATATGTTTAATTTGAGATTTATTTATTTTTTGCTTCAAGTAATCAACTATAATAAAGTATAACCAAATCAGTAAGTCACAATAATTGCATAGCCGAAGAAGAAAAAAATTACGTAACCATTGATAAAGTTTAGGGAAAATGTTCTTTTATAATTTTATATTTCATTCTACTTTCAGAATTTAACTTTGATTTATTATAACTCAAAGGAGTCGGACTTATGATCAAGGCTAATAATTGCTTGGTCAACTTTTATATGGAAATGATGACTAAATAATTTTTGCTTCAAATAATAATTCCAACATTTACAGCAATTTTTTAATATGTGACTTTTATTTAGGACGATAAATTGTTAAATTTTTAACAAGATTAATTATTGTTAAATTTTGTTTGAATAATTTTTTCCCATAAAAGTTATAGAATTATAAAATAAGAAAAAGAATAAAACATTTTTTTTTTCTCATAAGCTAAGCACAGATTAATTTATAGAAACTCTTTATATTAACTTTTTTTCTCATAAGCTAAGCACAGATTAATTTATAGAAACTCTTTATATTAACTTCTCCAAAAATCAATTTTAAACAAGTCTTTAACTTTTGAAAAAGGTTCGTTTCACTTTAAAAAAAAAAAATTTATGAAGAGTTTTTTTCAAACAGAAACTAATCATTTCACTGAACTATTTTTTTTTATAAATTAAATAATATTATAAAAACAGTTTCATTTATATTTTTGAATTTCAGTTCAACCACATGCATCGTATTTTGTTAAACGTTATGGTTAAATGTATAAAAAAAATGATGCATAGTTGTTACACAATTAATGAATCCAAATCAACATGATGACATGATGATTCAAATTTTAATTTGGTCCATGGTGTAAAAATGGAAAGAAGCTTCAGGGAAATAAGAAAGAAAGAGAAGAGAAGAGAAAGAGATCACACAGCACATAGATACACAATGACAAAATAGTTTGGAATCAGGTAGAGAGAGAAAATGTGAAAGAAAACTCCAATTTTCTGTCTTTTAAAATTGTTTTTCTGCTTTGCACTTCTCATTACAAATTTTTCATTTTCATATTTTTTTTTCTTTTTATTATTGTTTTGTGTGGATGCAGTGGCTTTCTTCTCTTCTCTGTTTCCTTCCCTGACAATCTCATTTTCACTTCCTTTTCATCTCTGATACCCAAAAGCTGCTTCTCATTTCCCCAAAACCATTCACTCTCTTGATTCATCTAAAAGCTTTTTCCCCCCCCCTTTTCTCTTAGCTTCTGGTTTAGATTCAATTCACCTCTCTCTCTCTTTTTTTTCTTCTTCATTTTCTGCTGTCATTGTGTTTGTAAAGAGAATTTCATTTGTACCATTGGTGTAAAAAATTGAGCTTTGAATTGTACTTCTTGTTGGGGTGTGTGTATTCCGGAGCTTGTGTTTGATGTAAAGTTTTGGGGGGTGGGGGGATTTTGTTGTACTTGTTTTTTTTTGTGTGTTCGTGTGTGTGTGTTTTGAAAAGCGAAGAGCTTCTGTTTGATCAAACAGAAGCTCTTTGTTGTTGGCGTTGTTTTTTGGAATTTTCTGCTGCTGATCTCGTTGCAAAACCCGAGCTTTCTGAGTCTCGGGATCTGAATTTGTGAAGATGGATTCAAATTCGACGAAGGAGAAGCTGCAGAACAGTGTTGTTGTTGTAGATGGAGCTGACCTTAAGTCTCGGTTTATGCAAAAGTTCAGGCTCTATGAGACTCGCTCGGTAAATATATTCAATCTCTTTTCTTCACGCATCAATGATGTGTCATGTCTGCATTACAATTACAGTATTTTCTGACCATGATCCAGATTGATATGAGTTTTTGTGTCACTAATAACGTTTCTCTTTGTTTGTTGTTTTAAGATGTTGTTTTGTTTTGTTTTGTTTGGTTTGATTTGATTTTCTCTATTCCTATTTTGTTTTCCTTGTCAATTTCACGTTCATCTGCATATACTCATCATGAATCATGATGTTTTTTTCATTGGGAAAAGGAATCGAGTCATGCGTAAAAGTTTGTTTTTTTTTTTTTTTTTTTTCTTCTGTGGAGAGTTTCTCAATTGGGATTTATTAGACACGTCTTTGTGAAAGTGGTTTGCTGAGCTGTGTCTTGCTGGATTCTGGATTCTCATGGATTTCATTTCACAAGAATACGTTGATGAGCTGTTCCTGGTTTGAATCATTGTAATTTATTTATAACTGTCATTTGTTTTTTTTTTTTTTGGTGAGAAATTGTCATTTGTTTCAATCATGATGCATGTGATGTGAGAGTAAATATTAAATGCCAGCGTTAAATGATTTCGCAGACAAACGTTTTGTGGACTTCTACACCCCACTGTTTTCAGAATTGTATTTTTGTTGACTATGTTTACGTTAGATTTTGTTCATTCCCCCCCCCCCCCCAAATCCTTTAGGTTTATTTCTGTGTAACGGATGATTGAACATTTAGGCGTTGTTGTTCACTTTGAGTTTATTGGGACTATTCGTTGGATCATACTGTGAAAGCTGCTTTTGATATCTACTGACTCATTGTTTATGCAGGCATTCATACTAATATTTTTTTTAAAGGGAAACTAGGGTTTTTTTTTTTCTTTCCTCAATTCCATGCATCTGGTAGGATCTCGTATATAATTTGGCTTCAGCTTTTTCTAAATTGCTAAAATTTGTTGCCAAAAGGATAAGGGCCACTGCTTGTCCTTTCTTGTCTCACTGCCCTCTATCCAGCAAAACTGAGTAGCCATATGAAATATATACAGAAATTTTGATGAAAAAGGGACAAATGCCAAAAATGGAACCTTAATGATTGAATTAAACTGTTAGTTTCTTATTCAGGGAATGAGACGTTAAAGGAAAAATGTGATGAAGTTATTCCTTTAATTTCACTCCATGTTAATCTTTTCATAGATGTGTCACCTTCATTTCTCACTTTCACATGATTTTGTTTTCTGTCTCAAGCCACTGCTTGTCCGTTCTTGTCTTACTTTCCCTCTATCCAGCAGTAGCGTTGTGAATATATACAGAAATTTTGATGAAAAAGGGGCAAAGGCCATAAAAGAAACCAGAATGATTTAATTAAACTGTTACATTCCTATTCAGGAAATGGGACCTAAAAGGATTTTTTTTTTTATAAAGTTATTTCTTAAATTTCACTCCATGTTAGTCATCTCATAAATGTGTCATCTTTATTTGTTTCTCACTTTCACAAGTTTATGTTTCCTGTCTCAAGCCACAACCTGTCCATTCTTGTCACCCTTTTAGAAGTTAAGACTGCTCCCAATTGCTTTGGAAATAAGTGTGATTAAATTTAGTTTCTTTTTTTATTGTTACCAAAAATGTGAGCCGAGATGTACTTTTTCTTTATGGATATTATCTTTTGACTTTTTTCTGTGCACATAATATAGCTACACCCAGAATTTGTTCACTTTTTGCTGTGGTCTTACCATTTTTCTACTCCCAGAAATTTTACATGATTGGAAGAGACAAAAACAGAACATTTTGGAGGATCTTAAAGATTGACAGATTGGAGCAATCTGAATTGAATATTGTTGAAGATTCAACACTATACTCAGAAATTGAGTGTTGTGACCTTCTGAGGCGGATACATGAAGGAAACAAGTCAACAGGGGGGCTTAAGTTTGTAACAACTTGCTATGGAATCATTGGTATTTTTCTATCTTCTGTATGATCTAAATTATTATTATTATTATCCGTAGTCTTGTTCCCCACATTTTTCATCAGAATAAATCCAGTTTTTTCTTTTGATTTAGGATTTATCAAATTTCTTGAGCCATATTACATGCTGCTTATAACAAAACGAAGAAAGATTGGCACAATCTGTGGGCACACTATATATGCCATCACAAAGAGCGAAATGGTTCCAATTCCTCATGCTACTGTGCGATCCAAAATGGCTTATTCTAAGGATGAGAACAGGTCTTTAGTCAATTTTGCATGTAATTGCAATGTGTCTATGGTACATTTAAAGAGACATGTAGACAGTAGCATTAAGAGCTATACCTTGTCTATTGTACTTAGATGTTATGAATTACAATTTTTTAATTTGAGTTCATTATGTTGTGCAGTGAAAACATTCTGTTAGAGCATAGTTGTGTTGAAATTATGCATTTTAGACTTTTTCTTTGTACTATATTTGTTGATTGTCTCTCTCCAGTGTGTATCCACAATGTGGGCCTCTTCAGATCAACCTTCTCATCTTTCTGTGGTACACTTTAATCGTCCTAGTTATTAAATAGAATGAATAATGCTTCTGCCAGATTTTGAAGTCATGTAATATGTATAGTGGATACCTACTTTGTTGTTTTCTTGTTCTACATTTATTGTCAGTTCATTTCCTGCAAATGTACAGGCGCAATCTTCATTGCTGTTATGATGTAAATGTAACTTTTTGATTGAGACAAGGTATTGCCAGGGTTTCAAGTTCAATTGGGAGATCACTTTCTTTTAATTTTTTAATACGTTTGGTTAGAGTTATTGGCTTTATATGTAGTTTTTTATGTCAATTTGTTTCACTTTTATTTCTTTATATCATAAAACCATCTTAGTAATGGACTTTGCTTTTTCTTCTGTGGTGAATTAGATACAAGAAGCTTCTATGCAGTGTGGATCTTACGAAGGACTTCTTTTTCAGCTACTCCTACAATGTCATGCTTAGTCTTCAACGGAACTTATCTGATCATAATACTACAGGACAATCACTTTATGAAACCCTTTTTGTTTGGAATGAGTTCTTAACTCGTGGAATCAGGAATAATCTCCAGAATACTTCCTGGACTGTAGCCTTAGTGTATGGCTTTTTTAAACAGGTACATTTGAAGTTTCCTTTATAGGCTAATAAATATGTCTGTGAGAGATTTGTGAAGGAAGGTAACTACTGTAGCTGATAGTAATGCTAGTGGCTTGTATGAATTCCTTTAGTTCTTTCTTATTTTTTGTTTTCTATGTCTACAACGAGGTTGACCCTTGATATATGCTGTTGAGTATCTGAAACCCGTTGGAAGCAATTTTCTCTTGCTTGTATTTATTAATTTCCACTTGATCAATAATGTTTGTTGTACCTTTCTATGAAGTGAAACTAATCTTATTTGCTAGCAATAGCATTTTATTTAGTAGAGTTAATGCTGCAGCCATTAAACCATAAGTTGTTAGTTTTTCAGTTGTCTTATATTGGGAAATTCATTCTTCAAGTCCACGCACAAGGTTTGATTAAACTTACCATAGGAAGTATTTCTAACATCTTATTGCTGGGTAACTTTTAATGGTTACTGTATTACTGGTTTCTAGATTTACATTAATAGTGAGTGCTAGTATTGTTTGTTCTCAGAAAAGATTTGATGTAATCTTTTTGACAATGTTCATTTTATGGTATGGTGTGCAGGTCAAACTTTCTATATCTGACAATGAGTTCAACTTGACTATCATTGCTAGGCGCTCACGGCATTATGCTGGGACCAGGTTTGTACATTTATTAGCCTTTTCTCTAACTCTAGTCCGTGTTAAGATTAAAATTGCATTCTATTTCACATCTATGCACTTGTGGTGCAGATATTTGAAACGAGGAGTGAATGAAAAGGGTAGAGTAGCTAATGATGTTGAGACAGAGCAGATAGTCTTTACTGACGCTCGTGATGGACGCCCAATGCAAATTAGTTCCGTGGTGCAGATCCGGGGTTCAATTCCTCTGTTCTGGTCTCAGGAAGCCTCTAGATTGAATATAAAACCTGACATTATATGTATGATATGCAAGAAACTTTCCTTTGTTACTCACTTGTTTTGAAATATATGCTGACAGTTCATTTTCTTTCCTTTTCTCTAGTATCAAGGAAGGACCTTAATTTTGAAGCCACAAAACTTCATTTTGAAAATCTTGTCAAGAGATATGGAAATCCAATTATTATACTGAACTTGATAAAGGTAGGCATTTCCACATATGTAAGGAACCATTGAGCAAGCTTGATTTCTTTGTTTTGTGTCTAAACTGATTTTCTACCTTATATATTGTTTTTTGTCTTTTTTTGTTTAAGACACGTGAGAAGAAGCCTCGAGAAACTATTCTGCGAACTGAGTTTGCGCATGCTGTTAGGTCTCTTAATAGAAATTTGGAAGGGGAAAATCGCCTGAGGTTCCTTCATTGGGATCTGCATAGGCATTCAAGATGGTACTTTCTCTTCCCATATATTCTCCAAACACTACAGATTTATTCTTGGGGTGTTATTTTGATATTATTAAATCAAATACCTTTAGCAGCAAAGCTACTAATGTGTTGGGACAACTGGGAAAAGTGGCTGCATATGCGCTGAAGCTGACTGGCATCTTCTATTGTCCAGTGACATCAAATGCGAGGCTAGATGGATTATCCCAATATTCCTACTCTGAGTAAGTACCATAACACATGTTAATTCTGTTTGCTGTTGTATTACTAATTAGGCAATACCATATATTAAGGAATGTCTAGCATTTTTTCTGCTTCTTCATTATAATGTTTAACAAGTATTTTTTGCCTCAATGTTATTTACTTATTTATTTGTCATGGACTAACTCAAAAGCTTAAACTAATATGTGAAGACTTGTGTTCTTTATTAATTAATATCATAAAATGCCCCCCACATGCAAGAGCTTTTTGAGCTTGAATCATGGACAATGCACAAGTCCACCCTACCTTGTGCTGAAACTTCTTTTTTTTTTTTGATTGGCTGTGCTGAAACTTCTTGGTCATAAAAGCTTTGATACCATGTTATGGACCAAGTCTTCCAAAAGCATAAGCTGTTATGTAAAAACTCATGAATGATTGTTTTTATTTCTATCATTTATTGATGATCATGTTTTTAATATAATGCAGGAATAACAATGTCACTGATCACTGCATTACAGAACAAGCTAGTATAAACAAGGATAATGTCAATAAAGAAACAAAAACTACCAATTGTTACTGTAGTGGTGATGAGAACAAATATTACAGTGTCAGACCCCATACGCTTCAATCCGGGGTCTTGAGGACTAATTGCATAGACTGCTTAGATCGTACCAATGTTGCTCAATATGCTTATGGACTAGCTGCACTTGGATGTCAACTACAAGCTTTAGGATTCATTGAAACACCATATGTTGATCTTGATAACCCTTTGGCCAAGGACTTAATGGAAGTGTATGAGTCCATGGGTGACACATTAGCCTTTCAATATGGGGGTTCTGCAGCACACAATAAGGTAATCTATCTACCTTCTGGAGTTTAGACTTTATGATTTATGAAATGAAATTTGGGATCAGAATTTCTGCACATAATTATTTTATTTAAGATCTGCATGACTGCATCTTAAGCTTAACATTGAATCCAAAATGACATAAGTTACTCTAATTCTGAAAGCTTTGCTTTTATTAGGATGTCTCCAAATCCAATAAAAATATGCCTTTTTGGCCAGTATATGTTTTATTTAATTCACAATCTTCTGCAATAGGATTTAATTTGTTGTAGGTTTGGTTAATTATATGGATGCAGTTATTACTATCACATGATTCTTGTTTATGAGGTCCCTATACTTTTAAAATTCATAACTGAGATCAATAATATTTTCTATAAATTTATCGGAACCCTATTCTAGATACTGAATTACAAATGATTTATTTGTTAAGGACCTAATTATAATTTTTTATAGTATAGGGATGCATTTAAAAATTCCAAAATAGTTCAAGCATCTACTGATTAATTTATTATAAACAGACCATCACAATTTTCCCAAAGCTTTGAAATGGAAATCTAAATTTGCCTCTTCTTATTTTTCTTGCAATGGAATTTTGTCTGATTACTGCTCACTCCTTTGAGTATTTTGCAATTGGTATCGCTATTTAGATATTTTCCGAGAGAAGAGGTCAATGGAAGGCAGCAACCCAATCCCAGGAATTGATTCGAACACTACAGCGTTATTACAACAACACATATTTAGATGGTGATAAGCAAAAAGCAATTAACTTGTAAGTCAAATAAGCCCATTTTTAGTTGTATTTACTACTGTTTTCATAGGTAATATGATTTAAAGCAAACACAAGTTATGTATAAATGTGATTGTATTAGAATGATTTAGTTATTGTTGTGTTTGATTTTGTTTGGATCAGAGTCTTGGGGCATTTTCAGGCCCAACAGGGAAAACCAGCACTATGGGAGCTAGATTCAGATCAACATTACACTGTCAAGAAACATGGCCTGTATTTAGCAGATGGCAGCATTAGGTAAAAAGTGGATTATTGAGTTGCACCAGTTTTTGTCCTTTTCATTTAATGAAGCATCAAATATTTAATTTTCAAGAATTTAATTGATGTATATGAACTTTTGATATTTTGTCAAATTTCAGTTGTATATTAGATCTGTCTTTAACTTTGAGCATAATTCTCAAGCTGAAAATATTGGTCAAGCATATAGATAGATATTGATGATTTGAGGAATGCAAAATGCCTTTTTTAAAACATTTTAAGTAGTTTTCAGGTAGTATTGTACCAAAAGCCTTTTTTATTTTTATTTTTCCCACTTTCTATTCAAGTTTACAGTATAGTCTAATTGCTTCTTTTTCCCCCTCAAGTTTGTGCTTCCAAAACCAAATTGTTACTATAAAAACTCGATACTTTAGATGATCTTGTTCATGAAATTGAGATGTTTTTTAGCTTTGACATAAGATCTATGTTAGGACAATATTATGTTAGGCAAAGTGTAACCTCAAATTTATACTTCTCTTTTGAGGGTGAAAGAAAATGAATACAAGTTATTTGTGCCTTATGGGTTTTATTAAATGATATTGTCTGAAAAATCTCTTCCATTGTCAGAAGATTGTCGAGGCTAACCCTTTATTTTGGTAGGTCAACTATCAAAAGATCGCAATCAGATGGTAACATTGTCAGTGAAAGTGGCACTACAATTAGGAACTTGAGTGTTACAAATGGTCAGAACTCGTCTGAAAAACCTCTTAAGCATTTCCTTTTGGGGTCTACTGCAGATATCTTTACCTGTGGAAGTGATATTTGTCATTGCAGGTATTCTTAATTAGCATTGCATGCTAAATTAAGCAATATAGTGTAACTTCTTTGAAAGACCTGGTAAAAATTTGATAATAACACTGGCTCAAAGAGCTAGGCAAAACTGTGTCTCTGATTCAAATTGCACTCATTTAACTGAATTATGGTAGGCAATCTGGAGTCATGAGTAGGAGTTCTAGGAGGAATCATGCAATTAATTGGGACATGCATTATACGGCACTATGTCCTGTAAAGGAGGGTGATTTTGGCCTATGAAATCTAGGGTCTAAAAATATTTCCTTAAAAATATTTTGGATGGAGGGGAGAATGGAGGGAAAGGTGAGGTTTCAAGCAAACCTCACCATTGTCTGGGATTTTTTATTTTTTATTTTTAATGAGGGGAGAGAAATGAGGGATTATTATGCAGCCACTGGAAACCCTCCCTAAAATATATAGTGACAGTCACATTATTAGTTTTTTTTTTAGAATAAATAGTGTATCTTAGACATTCTCTTAGGAGTGATTTTCAAGTTTCATTATATATAATGATTTGTTCCCTTTTTAAATAGGATTAGAAAAATAGTACTATTATAAATAGGGATTTGTACTTTGTATTTTGTATTACATCAGCATAAATAAGAGAGTATTACTCATAGTATCTTTGAAACCCTTATTAATTTCAACCATTATGAATATTTTAAAGTTCCCCACTTTGGAAGGAATAGGATTTGTTAGAAGCAATTTTTAAAGAAGTGTAAAATAATAAGCTGTTGCCTCAAGTTTTTGTAAATACTATTACAAACTACAATGTGTTTCTTCCTAAGTTGTTAATACCTATTAACTGATATTTTCATTGTTTTGTTTCTGTTAAATTTGGTGTGCCATTCGAAAGAGAATGTAGAGGAGAATCAGTCAGGCACCTTGACCTGATACGATTTACTACTCAATCTATCCAAATCTTTTGACAGTTATATTTTATCAAATCATACAGGCAGATGCATGTTAAGGGCCAAAATTGTGAGAGTGATCATATTTGTTATGATGAACATGGAGATGCATGTGACTGCTCCAACTTCCTTGATGTGGATTGGCTTTCTTCTTCTGGAAATTCTTGTGAAGAGGAATTACTTGAAAGGTAGTTTTGAAACCTTGATTAGTAATCATATACTCATGCCATCTTACTTCGACACTTTTTTATTTTAAAATATCGTCTTTCTTTGCCATTGGTGTCATGCTTTCCTTGAATCTCTGATCAAAGGTAGGTCTACAGTTTTGTTGTTGACTAATACCAATATTGTTGATGTTACAGGTCAACCAGCATCTCCTTGGAGAATATTGCGATTGAACTAATAACTACCGAGACATCTGCAAGTGAATCTGGATTCAGTAAGGTCAGTTTATGTTGTTAGGTGCAGAATATCATTACAGAATAATTTGCTTCCACTGAGGAAATATCATTGAGTTATAGTTAGTTAAGTAGAAAAAGGCAAATAACTTTCAAAGCTTTAAGCAGCAATTAGGCCTTTCTGTATTTCTTCTAAGACCTACTTGACAAGCAAATATATTACTAAATACTTTCGTTTTCCTAAATTAAATTTTGATATTCATCCAACATTTGTGTAAAACCATTTTACCTTATCATCCAATTGCTCATTGCCATTTTGGTTTGATTGTATTTCAGGGAAGGCAAAGTGGAGAAGAACTAAACAAAGATAGCAAATACAGTGAACGCTTTGAACGTTGGATAACTGAAGGGGAGATGCATTTTGTCTGAGGCAATTTAATGCTCTTGACTTTTACTTTTATCATCACATCCGAAGGATGTGAAGGGTTCCTGGCTTGCTGTACAGAAATAAATGGTAAGATATCAATCATCCAAAAGCAAATAGCAGTGACAAGCTGAGTTTTGTTCAATGGCAGCGCAACAACATTTGAGTTACTGATTATATTTTTCTTCAAATAGCAGCATCATTTGGTGGGAGGTAATGGTAGATGTCAATAGGTAAAATTCATTTTTGTGCCTCCACAAACTTATCATAATTATCAACCCTGTATATAATTTAAATTGAAAAAAAAAAAAATCATAGCTGGTTCTCAGGTTATAACTGCCCAATAAATCATCGCAGTAAACTTTTTTGGTTCCTTGGATATTTGAGATTTTGTGTCATCATCAAGCTGTAAAGTCCTATCTTTTTTTTTTTTTCCTTCTGAAATTTAAATTAGCTCTGGTAGTTTAATTAGTTTGAAAAGACTAGAAAACCTGAGGGAAGGAGAAGTTGATATGATGAAATTCCAAGTTTTGGCATTGCTTCTTGGTCCAACATTTTTTATAATTTAAAAGTTATTTTAAAGTTAGACTTTAAAATAAATGCTTAAAAAAAATACTGTGAACTTGTTTGATGGCGCTTTTGTTTCTTTTAGCTTAGCTTAGAAGAGACGTTCTGAGAGAGAGAAGAAAGAGCTTTCATAAAAAGATTTTTTTTTAAATAAAAATTTAGCTGTTCAATTTTTCAGAAAAAGTACATGGTCCAACTTTTTCTTCTAAAGAGAACTTCATATTTTTTTTTAATAAAAGTATTCGGTCAAGACTTATCATAAATTAATAATAATGGAGCGTAATGTTTTGTGTATCATATGTGATTGCACCAAAAAAAGTGTATCATATGTGATGTGCTGCCATAATGCAATAAAGGAAATGCCAATCGAGTGTCTTGTATTTTAACTTTTAATTTAATAATTTAATTTGTTGATGCTTTTCAGCTTTTGTAAGCAACATGATTTCTTTGTTTTGGTATTAGAAAATTAATTCACAATTTTAATGGTCTCGTATGTTTTCTTCCTTTCTTTTTGGGAAGGTATCTTGTAGTTGTTAGTTGAGTCAACATTGAGCGATAGGTTTTTTATGTTTTCAAATATTTAATAATGGATTGAATTAAACGAAATATGACGCAATGAAATAGAACTTGATTTTCACTCTATTATTTAGATATTTCATGATGTGTTAAATATTTGTTTTCTTTTTAAGTGAGAAAATATTTTAGTTAGTCCAAGTCAAATTGAATTCCATATAGTTAGTTTAAATAAAACTGAACTTGGAGCTCATTAGTCATTTATATTTTATTTTAAGAAGCAAAATTTAGCATGAGGAAACATCATGTTTGTCAAATACTTATCTTTCTGAGATAATAAATATTTGTTGCTTGTGAAGCATAATGTTTACTTAAGCAACATTGTTTTTTTTTTTTCAACTCAATCATGTATGATGGAATCATAAAAGATTTGACCTTTTTGAACTCTGTCTGGAACTCACTATAGACTCGAGAAACAAATACAAGATGTGTACGAACGACGAGATATCTAGCAACAAGGAGAAGGAAAAGGATTGAATAGAAGAACTCTTGAACATTTACTATCTCAGATGTGTCGATATTAACCGCATCCACAAAGGTGCAACAACAAATTTTTGTTGCTTCGTGTGGGATCCACATGTATACATCACTCATTTTTACTCTAACCAACTCAAGTATCATTAACCCTTAAATTTCTCCAATGGTGCAACTTTTTTAAAGTTTCTTCTAATAAATTTAAAAAAAAACTTAAATCATTATTTTTTTTTAGAAGAATCATTATAATTTTTTAATAATTTATTTTTACAAACTAGAAATATGTAAAATATATTTTGGCATAATAAAAAAAATATACACATAACTAAAATATATTTATTTAAAATATATTTAATCTCACGTAAATAAAAATATATATATAACTAAAATATATTTATTTAAAACGTTAAACGGCTAGTAAATGTTTTAGTTCAACTAAAACTAATTATAGTAATAACCTTTATAATAATAAAAAAAATAGTTTAACGACTTTAAAAAAAAAAGTTTTATTAAAGAATGAAGTATAATATGTTTTTTTATTATTTTTATGCAAAAAAAAAAAAAAGGGAAGTAATGTTGCTTGAGAAAGTAACATTGTTTCACAAGCAACAAATATTTATTATCCTACAAAAGCATGTGCTTAACAAGCATCATACTTCCCTTACATCAATGTTTGACAAGCAACCCATTGTGAATACTCTAATAGTAACTCATTATTTTGATGAATAATTTCTTCGGACAGAAGATTATGTAAACAATTACTCGAAATCTCACTTATCAGATTCCATAGTGTCTTCTACAATGGAATTTGACGAATTCACCATAATATATCTGACCCATGCATAATATCATGAAAAATGGATACAAAAAAATGGATACAAATTTTTGGCTGCTACTTAGTATCGACAATAGGTCTGAAAAAGGATTTAAAAATATTAAATTTAGATATTTGGACCCTGTGGAGGTAAGGAACCATAGTATATATATTTGGAATAGATTCCATTTTGAGAGAGTTGAAAAAACACTATCTAGTTGAAAGGTTCTATACATTTGCCTTTTCTCAAGGCATTTTTTTAGACAAAGACTCTGTTTTTTTCCTTTTTTTGGATGGTAAATATTTCTCAGAATATGGAGTGTGAATCAAACCCATATTTGAATTGAAATTGAGATATTGATGCAAGTTCTTCGCTTTTGAATCAGGTATATTCATATCTAAAAGAGGTCGACAGTAAGTTTTTTCAAAATGCACAATTTGTCCTTTTGTTAGAGGTGTTCCAGAAATGTCTGCGATTGAGTAAATAGCTCCACAAACGAATAGATCATATCGAATTGGAAAATGAAAAGATTCGTACAAGTTATACCCTTTGTTGTCACTTTATGGAAAATCGTTAGGTATCAATATGTTAGATACCTGTGACTCAATTAGTGAAATAGTATCTCTTTTAAAAAAAACAAGTTTTTTTTTTTTACTATCGTAAAAAGAAAAGATTTTGTTGCAAATAAACAAGATATTGAGGAATTGTCCATACGTAAAATCATAATTATTGTGACGGGCCTTTTCCACATAAAAAAGAGAATCTTTTGTTATAATAGAAGCATAAGTGATATTGATTATTCAAGAATCGAAGTTGATTTGCTTTATAAAAAGAGTATATTAATGAACTTTTATGAAATGGTTTCACGAGATTCAGACAATTATCGTGGGATATCATTGAGAAATAGGAATCTGTGTTATCAAAAGATTTCCTGCGATTCTTTCTAGTATGGAATGAGTCAATCATCCACTTTGGTATCTTGAACAAAAATGGTGATATTGTTCCTTCATTGATCAAGAATTTCGATTTTTGGGAAGTATCTTGGTCATCCAATAATAAGGGTTTTCATTTTTTCAAATGAAAGATTTGAAGACCTATGAATGGAGATCATTCGGACTTTTCAATTCATAGATATGGATCTCGGACCTATGAATGGGGATACCCCTAAAACTCACAAAGAAAAAAGAAGGAAGTGAGTTAGACAAAAAGAGAAGAAATTTGGGCAAAAAAAGAAGTAACTTGGACAAAAAGAAACAAAGTGACTTAGACAAATCTTTTTTGTCGATAACCTCAGACCAATCAATCGAATATTGATTAATATGTAATCGATTGAACATTACTTGAAAACGACTATCCTGCTCAGAAATGAAATAGTCCAAATGTTCCTAGAAATTCTTGCTCCTATTGGACCATTTGTATCTATATGCATTATGATCCCGATTCATGGATCTCTCCATTCGATAAATAAAAATAAGAGGATCGAACCATTTCTTCTAACTCTTTTTCAAATTGGATAAATGTTGGTTGATCGTGTATTTCATTCTAGTTCGATGATTCAGAGTATCATTTCCTATTTGATACCTTTGAATTCCATATTCAAAGTTGCAATTGAATCGATTCAATACATTTCTTATGTAACCATGGGTGCTATATTGGATTTGAATCAGATTTCAGATCAATCTATATTGATTGACTGTCTCCATTATGTTGTTACTAGTAAATACAACTATTTTAGGTTTTGGATCTTCCAAATTATTCCCGTACCTGGACCATTTTTTTATGATCCTTTGATAAAAAGATTCATTCTCTTTATAAAAAAGAGGAGGTAGAACTAATAAAAAAATGTATTATGTTTTATTCTTTGATAAAACTTTTTTTTTACACATTCAGATCAACTTGTTAAACTTTTTTTACACTAATTATTGAAAGTTTTATAATTTTTTATATTAGCCATTTTTATGTTGTATTTTTTTAAGCCGTTAAACTATTTTTTTTTATTATGAAAGTTGTTGTTATAATTAGTTTTAGTTGAACTAAAATATTTATTAGTCGTTGAATTAATATTTACTGGCCATTTAATGTTTTTTTTTATTTATAAATAAGATACATTTTAATAATTTTTTTACGTAACTAGAAATTTTCAAACTTCTCTCATTTTCACTTAAAAAAAATTCTCCGCTTCTTTCATTTATTTTCATTCAATGTATCCAAATCAAAATCTATTCAATGTGAATCTGTGGTTTAATTATATGTCAAATTTTCAACCTCTCACAAATCCAAAATTTTAAAATTCTTCAAATTCATCCAACCCATAAAATTATCAATATGCTACACCCCCATTTCATTCTTATCAATTTGGGGTGTTTCAATCACCAATTAATCACGATTTTTAATGGGTACTGTAATGACTAATGTAATGAGAGAGGAGTTGACACACTATTCTTTTAATTATGGAATATTTATTAATTATTTTGATTATATTTTATTTTATTTTATTTTATTTTTAATTATGTAATATTTGTAAAAAAATTAGCCGTTGTAAAAAAATTTATGTGAAATTAAATATATTTTATTATTTTAAATAAATATATTTTAGTTATGTGTATATTTTTTTTATTGCGCCTAAAAATATTTTGCATATTTCTAGTTTGTAAAAATAAATATTAAAAAATTATAATGATTCTTCTAAAAAAAAAAAAATAATGATTTAAGTTTGTTTTTAAAATTTATTAGAAACAATTTTTAATGATGCTTGTATTGGTTAGAGTAAAAATGAGTGATGTCACATGAAACAACAAATTTGTTACACTAATATGTTATAAGGAATTAAAATATATATATTTTTTTATTAAAAAATTATATAAATGTGTATTTAAAAATGATAAAGGAGCGTATTTTTACGTAATTCATTAGAATATTCTTTTTTAATAATTTATCATTCAGCATTCGTCACTAAAAAAAAACTTGAATACTACTGGTAAAAACGATATCAATGAATCTCTACACGCCATCAATGATTCAAATGAAAGGTAGTAATTTTTTGGTATTGTATGAATTAGAAGTGAAAGAATGAGAGCACGCCACGTCAGATCGGACCGGACACATCTAGCAATACAATTTTAACTATGGTAATGGAAATATCCAAGAATGTATTAAGGATCATCAAATTTGTTGCTTACACAATGCTTTAATAAATAATTAATTTTGCAAATATTTATTATTAATTGTATAAAATTAGAAATAGGATACACTATTAAAAAAAATAAAAATTCATGCATTCCTTTATAAATATTTGGCCATGTGATCATCCATGCATCACAACACAAATTGTCATATTCAAATCATAATCATGCAAGAAAGCCTGTAGAGGATGAACTCGTATTGTTACGAAATTACGTATAACTGAAAATTGCATCTTTTTAACCCTATTTATAATAAAGCCACCATTTTCAAGGTTACCAAGTCGGCATCGCACATCCCCACTCTTCCCCTCCGTTTGGAAGCCTGCACTGTACAAGAAAATTAATGGGTAAAATTAAAAAATTAGTGTTGATCTACACTACGTCAATTCAATATTTCTCAATTCCATTACATTCTTGGGCGTGTAATATTGTCAACTGGTTCACATTCATAATCGACACATTACAACGTACAGAGGCGAAAGAATTTTAATAAATTAAAAATAAAGCCCTCTTATTGTTTTAAAAGAATTTTTCGTTTCGCATCTCCTAGATTGATAATCGACATACAGTTTTACACCCGCGAGGCATGAAAAATATCAGTAATTGGAAAATCAAATAAAATAAAAGGGGGCCAAAACATCATTGCCATACATTCATGAATCATGACTGCATCAAAACAATAAAATCTTACCGAATATACCATGTTAATAATAATATTTCTGCCACCCATAACAAAATGGAAAAAACAAGTTCCTTTGCTACAAAAAAAACTGATCCATATTTTACTTCGAAGAAAGACAAGTAAACTAAATTGAAGGACGGGGCAAAATCATAACATCAAAAAACACTAGTTTAATCCCAGCCAGTTGGTTGAACAGAGTCAACTCCGGAGGGAGGAAGAGGAATTTGTTGTGGTGCTGGAACAGCTTCACCCCAATCTCCTCCTGCAACTGCTGCTGCTGCAAGAGACCACCAAACAACAATAAATTAGTAACCAAACAAAAAAAAATCAACATCAAAGTAACAATCAAATTAGAAGCCAACACAAGGATAAAAAAAATCATTTTCAGTGTTGTCAAGCTTAATATAACATAACATTAATGACATACCAGCAGGTGCTTCTGCAGGTGCTCCCCAGTTGACACCAGGTACTGCTGGAATAGGTTGTGGAACTGCATCACTCCATGATTGATCAATTGCACCAGGCCACTGGCCATCAGCAGCAATATTTCCTGCATTGAAATCTGTGATGGCATAATCACCTGCTGGAGCTTCCTCCTCCTCTTGTTGCTTAGCCTCCTCTGGTTCTCTATAGAAGAACAAATCCACCTGCATCAAAGAAAACCAAATATTCAGCCAATAAACTTCAACAAAACCAGCACAAAATATTCACTCTCCCCAAATTAACCCCCAGATCTTAAAGGTGAGGGAAATTCCATACAAGCGTAACACTACACATGCTCTATCCATACAAAAACAACAATCCTACAGACCCAGATTTTCCAGTCAGGAATCTAATGCATTCCCAAAGACAGCTAATAATTACCAATGGATGAAAATTGGACAGATATCTTTATCCCATAAATCTAGCATATGCATCTGAAATTTGAGCATTATGATTTTCATCGAATGTGCACTGAATACAGTTCCGAATCCTACTATGAAAAGGAATAAACAAAAATATTTTTTTACCATGACATCCCATTTGAGGCCAGGGCGAATGGTACCCCTCATCTGCAACACCATCCTTGCAAGGAGCCAGAAGAGACAACCAATGCTGTGTTTGCCCTTGTTATTGGCAGGAATTCCAATGTCCACATACCTCATAGGCGAATCAGTGTCGCAGAAAGCAATGGTGGGAATGTTCCCAAGAGCAGCTTCCTTAATAGGCTGCACACAAACCAAGAAACACATCATGAGCAAGACAAACACATAACGGAAATCATAGTAACAACCATTCAAACCAACTCATTAATTTTTGAACCTGGTGATCAGTTCTTGGATCGGTGAGGATAAGGAGACGAGGCTCGCTGAAGGAAGTCTGAAGCTGATTTGTGAAGGTACCAGGGGTGTGCCTTCCAGCAATAGCATGAGCACCGGTGTACTGTGCAAACTTCAGAACCGCTCTTTGACCGTAAGGCCTCGCGGATTGAACAATGATATCCTGAGGGTTCTCAATTGCAACAATAACCCTAGCTGCTAGCTGAAGCTTCTCCCACGTCTTCCCAAGGTTAATAATGTAAATCCCTATTTCCCAAATCCACAATACAACACAACAAATCAAAGTCAAAATCCAATCCCTCTGTTACAGCTATTGCAGATTCAAACATCCATTATTGAAAGTTTATAATTTTGTGTATTGAGTGCACTACACTGAGTTAGAGATCGATGAAAAGAGAGAGAACGAGGAAAAGTTGTTTTTGTTACCATCGTTGCGGCGCTTGAAGATGTAACGTTCCATTTGGAAGTCACAGTTTTTGGTGCCAAGGTGGACGTCGGCGGCCAACATCATCTGGATGTCGGCTTCCTTCTGGGAAAGCTGTCGCGGCGGGGCTGTGGCGTTGGTGGTGGCGGCCATGGTTGCTGTGTGATTCACTAACTCTGAGACCGCAAACCCTAGTAGTGCTCTCAGTGAGTGCTGCAACTGCAATAGCCTTTACGAGCTTGAGCTGCGCCGAGTTTCTAATATACCATGGAAAACCCTAATGGGTTTTGTTCTGGGCTTTTGTTGTTTTGGGTTAATGGTCAGTCAACTAAGGCCCAATTAAGAAAATAGCTGTCTATTAACTAACAGGACCAATATGTAAAAAATTACAAAAACACTTTCACTTCACATTAGAACCTAAAAGTTGATTTAAGTGTTTTGGGCCTAAAAGTTGAGTTTTATGAGCAGGCCCAACGGTTTCTTAAACCCTACCTGATTCTGTTTCGTTCGTTCTTTTCTCTGAAACCCTGAGCTGGTTCTCTTCCTTCGTTCCACATGCAACAATGGTGAAATCGAATTCCAACAAGTCAAAGAAACCAGAGGAGGATGTTGAACTTCTCAAATCCGAACTTGCCTCCTACGCTTCCGAAATCGGGTTGTCCACTTCGCAATCCCACTCAGGTTTCAACGATGTTGATTTTCGCAAAACCAAGTCAAACAAGCCAAACAAGAAGCAACAAACATCCGAAAAAGTCACACCGCAAAACACCCAGAAGCCAAAGAACAAAACTTTGGACAAAAACAACGGACCCCAAGAGAAGCGCAACGCCAAACCGGAACCGAAACCGAAGCCCCCTGTTCTGTCACTGGACAATGGTTCCAACAGGGAAAAGGGGTTCAACAAGTTTAGGAACCTTCCAAAGCTTCCTTTGATGAAGGCAAGTGGTGTAGGAGTGTGGTTTGAGGACATGGCTGAGTTGGAAGGGAAGGTGATTGGGGAAGGGAAGAGGGTGGAGGTAAGGAATGTGGAAGAGTGGAAAGGGTTTGTGGAGAAGAAGAGGGAGTTGGGGGAGAGGTTAATGGCACAGTTTGTTCAGGATTATGAGTCGTCAAGGGGGCAGAGCAGTGATATTAAGATGTTGGTTTCAACACAGAGGTCAGGGACTGCTGCTGATAAAGTTTCTGCTTTTGCTGTTCTGGTGGGGGATAGTCCAATGGCAAACTTGCGTTCTCTTGATGCTCTTTTGGGTAAGTTCAGAGCCAGTGTTTCTCTTTATCTATGGCTAGTTTGAGCTGTCATGCAAGTGTTTACATTGGGCTTTATTTTTTTCAAGTGTTTATAGAAATGTGAAGTGTTAGTAGGTGAGTTGAAGAGTAAGCAATGAGCGTTCAGTTAGGAATTATGTGTGGACATTTCAAGTTCTGAATTGTTCTTCTAGGCAATGTCATAGCTTAAGAATTTTTTTTTTTGGGGGGTTGGGGTCGCGATCCATTTTGTTGTTGAACAACCAAAGAGACGCACGCTTACATGGGTCTGGTGGAACTTTATTGGTGTACGTGAATGATTTGTATGAATTGCTTAATGGGGGATTTTTTTCCTATTAGGTTTTTGGCCATTTGGTCATCTTATCTTCCCACATATCTCTTTATCAAAGGATGCCTTCTAAAGTCTGTTTCCCCCGCATTTTGAAATCTCAGTTGTCCTATGTTGTGAATGTCACATATTTGATTTGATTTGATGCTATAAAAGAAAATTTGATCTTTTTCCAAACAGTACTTCTCTGCTTGTTAGTTGTTACCCAAACCTGAAGCAGATGTTTCTTCTTCCCAATTATCTATGTTTGAACTGAGATTGCCTCTCACTGTATTTATACCTTGGCTTTACAGTAGAGCATATTTTATCTTTTGTCCTCCTAATACGTGCTTTAGACTTGAGCAATTGACAACATTTGTTGTTTAATCTAGGAATGGTGACATCCAAGGTTGGTAAGCGCCATGCCTTGACAGGTTTCGAAGCACTTCAAGAATTATTTATTGCAAGGTATGCATCCTCCCCTTTCTCACTTGCCCCTCCCCATTATGAAAAAAAAACATCATAATATAAATAGCTTTTGAAAAAAATATTAAAGAATGAGATTAAATCTCTCGAGTGACTGAAGTTGTGGAAAGTAATCAATTTTGAAAGATAATAATAAATTCCATCTCTTTGCATTTCACATTACTCTGCCAACAGTAGCCTCTATTTATTCTAATATCACATGAGGTTCAGTGCTCTGATCTACTACATTTTTTTTCAATTTTCTTGCAGCTTATTACCAAATCGTAAATTGAAGACCTTGATACAGCGGCCCCTAAATCATGTTCCTGAAACTAAAGATGGTTACTCCCTTCTCCTTTTCTGGTATTGGGAGGAATGTTTGAAGCAGAGGTATGTATAAGAACACTTTGTTCATTTCTACATTTTTATCATAAATCAATTTCTTTGATTTGACTTGGTTAAGGATTTCTTTAGTAAATTCTAATTGCTAGTGAATTTTATGAGTGCGTCTTTTGTTTCCTAAACTTTGGATGCTTTCTTTACATTTAATTATTTGCTCCATCATTATAAGAATAAGACTGTAGTGAGCATTCACACACACATTTTGCTTGAGGAATATTTCCAACTGTCAATGCCACTGCATTTGCTGTCCACTCAAGCTCTTTTGTTAGTAATGCACTGAATAGCTTCTTATGTCTCAGGTATGAACGATTTGTTATTGCACTTGAAGAAGCATCACGAGACATGCTACCTGCTCTAAAAAACAAGGCATTAAAGGTTGGTTTTCTTTTTATACTTTGGTTTTGTTTTTGCATTTTTTTTTTCCAGGTTCCCATTTTAGACTTGACTTAGTATTCACCCTTCCAAGTTGCATGACTTGACAGAACTATAACAAAAGGTTTGTGAATATTATCAACTTAATAAACTTTTTGTCTTAACTGCTGGAGGATATATATGTGTGCAGGCCATATATGTGCTACTGAGTCGAAAGTCAGAGCAAGAACGCAGACTACTTTCTGCACTTGTTAATAAAGTGAGTTAACGATGAGCTCTTGTCTGTCTGTATTTATTGTTTTTGATTTTCATTTGGTCTAGTTGCAATAGTTGGTTAGTGATCTCACTAGAACTACTACAAGCTGTTACTAAGACTGTTCTATTTTACTGTGGCTTTTCTCTCTCTTTTGCTTTGTTGGTGGGTGGTGACTTTGTATTACCTCAGCTTGGGGATCCAGATAATAAGGCAGCATCTAATGCTGACTATCACTTGTCCAACCTTTTGTCTGACCACACAAACATGAAGGTATGAACATTTATCAACCCCTCTACTGTTTCAACCTTTTTAATTTTAGTTCTGGGAGTATCTATAATTGATAATTAGATATATACTTGAAGGAACTCTTAAGTCGAAAAGCTTTCATGTCTGCTATGAATTTTTTTTTTTTGAAGAAATATCTGCTATGATTTCATTTATTTAATTTCCCTTCTTTTTAGAAGATATGACTATTTCCAATTTGGGGTTTCATTCTATTTGGTAATTACATTACACATAATACATTCTTGACATTAAGGCTCCTATTCACCTCCTAATTTGTTTTAGGCTTTTAGCTACTAATGTATTTGCTTGTTAATTTATGTTTTTTCCTTACAGGCTGTGGTTATTGACGAGGTGGATTCTTTTCTCTTTCGGCCTCATTTAGGACCACGATCACAGTACCATGCTGTAAGTTTTAAATTTTTATCCTCACTGTTTTCGTTACATTGCTGCAAATAAAATACACTATTTTTTTTTCTCCCTGTTTCAATAACAATGACAATATTCTGTGTTGCAAGAATAAATCTGTTTAAAATCACTTTTCTGCAAATTGCAGTTTTAGATGACTTCTGGAAATTATATTTTTGATTCTATCAAAATCCATTTAGACATGGCCTGATTGAAGAATCTCATTGACTGTGTTTCTACATTTTTAGGTTAACTTCTTGAGCCAAATTCGTCTCACAAATAAAGGAGATGGACCAAAAGTGGCGAAACGTCTTATAGATGTATATTTTGCATTGTTTAAGGTATTGATTTTTCCTAGGATCCTTCATTCTTTAAGCTTATCTTGAACTGAAATATCATCATGATATGTTGTTCTTTTACGTAAGTTAAAAAATAGTAAAATGGGGAAAAGATTTACGATTAGAGATCTTCAGGTTTTAATTAATGGCGCAAGCAACAATCAGAAATTTGATAAAAGCAGCAAGGCAAATCCAAAAGAAGAAAAATCAAAAGAGTCATCAGAATCACATGTGGAATTGGACTCTCGACTTCTATCAGCTCTCCTAACTGTAAGTTTGATAATAATACCTTTAAATTTTTATGAACTGATATTGATTATAATGATTGTGAATATATATTTTTATCATGTCAAATTCAGTTATAATCTGGGTTTTCATTTATTGTACAGGGAGTGAATAGAGCATTTCCTTTTGTCTCAAGTAATGAAGCTGATGACCTTGTTGACATTCAAACACCAGTACTTTTCCAATTGGTAATTATTAATTTGTTAGCATAGTTAAACTATGTGCTATATGTTACAAATGGATAACATGCGTATTCATTGTAACCTGATTTTGGTTCTTAGATACCTTAACACAAAATGCAAACTTGCAGGTTCATTCAAAGAATTTCAATGTAGGAGTTCAAGCACTGATGCTTCTTGATAAAATTTCATCCAAAAATCAGATAGCCAGTGATAGGTTTTACCGCGCTTTGTACTCTAAACTTTTGCTTCCAGCTGCCATGTATACATCTAAGGCAAGCAAACTTTTTACATTTGCCTTGTGATAAGAAATGCACATGCTTATGCTGTTCTTCAATCATCTGTAGAGATTTCTAACGTGTTTGTCCTCAGGCAGAAATGTTTATTGCACTTCTTCTCAGAGCAATGAAAAGGGATGTTAATTTAAAGCGCGTGGCTGCATTTTCTAAACGTCTGTTGCAGGTGATTATTAAACTGCACTTTCTCTACCTTTTTCATTTTATAGATACCACTACTGATTTTTGTTTGTTCAGATTGCACTTCAGCAGCCACCGCAATATGCCTGCGCATGCCTTTTCCTTCTTTCTGAACTCCTTAAGGCCAGACCACCTTTATGGTAATTACTAATTATTTGTTCTGTGTCATTTCTATTGTTACTACTACTACTACATTTGTGTGTGTTGAAGATTTATATCCATTGGGCATAAAACATTATCTATTATCTCTACATTGTTTCTCTGCACTGAGAAGTTTGCCAAGTACACTTTTTGATCGTAAAAAAACCATCTACCCTTCACTTGTCTTATAGGAACATGGTGTTGCAGAACGAGTCTGTTGATGAGGAACTTGAACACTTTGAAGATGTTATAGAAACTGATAATGAGCCTGTATCAAATAAACAAAACGATGATATTGGAGTTGTTCAGAATGGTAAGGATGCCAAGTCTGACACCAGTTCTTCGGAAAGTGAAGATGATCCTCCAGCATCTTCTGAAGATGATGATGGTTCAGAGGATGGAGATTTTTTGCTTGGAAAGAATGAAAAAGAACACAAGAAACCAAACAAATCAAAATCTGTATCTGATAAAGAAGCTCAGCAGTCACAATTATCCGCCAAGAAGTCTTCCCTCCCTGGAGGCTATGATCCACGACACAGAGAGCCTTCCTATTGGTAATTTACTGGTTTTATTATTTATATGTCAAACATATTTATATCTTTGTGACCTTATATTCTTTATACATCATAAATTACATATTTTGTCCATCCCAACAGCAATGCAGACCGTGTAAGCTGGTGGGAGTTAATGGTGCTTGCTTCACATGCACACCCATCAGTTGCTACTATGGCCAAAACCCTTCTTTTTGGGGCCAACATTGTCTATAACGGAAATCCCTTAAATGACCTCTCTCTGACTGCTTTCTTGGATAAATTCATGGAGAAGAAAGCGAAACAAAGCACATGGCATGGTGGTTCTCAGATTGAACCTGCCAAGCAGGTAAAAATAATGACTTTCTAATCAACTATTGTATATGCCTGTTTTTTCAGCAATATGTTAATGCACTGTTTTCCAGCCTTCTAATTCAGCTTGTTAACTTGTTTATTTATTTTGCAGCTGGATATTAACAACCATTTGATTGGGGCAGAGATTCTTTCACTAGCAGAGGCAGATGTACCTCCAGAGGACCTTGTATTCCACAAGTTTTACACAAATAAAATGAGTTCCTCTACCAAACCAAAGAAAAAGAAAAAGAAGTCAGCTGATGAGGAGGAAGCTGAGGAGTTGTTTGATGTTGATGATGGTGATGGTGAGGTTGATGGTGGAGATGAGAGTGATAATGAAGAGATTGAGAATATGTTGGATTCTACTGATCCTTCTCTGGGACCAGACAGTGACTATGATTATGATGACTTGGATGAAGTAGCTGATGAGGAAGATGAGGACTTGATTGGTGATGTTAGTGATGCAGAGATTGATATGGATATGGATTTGCCCTCTGATATGGAAGAGGAGGAGGCAGACGCTGCAATTGATGATGTTGGTAATAGTGATGACGAGGACGAGGACATTGATATTCAGGTTGGAGATGTTGATGATGTCTCTGATGGTGATGAGGAGGAAGTTGGCAAAAGAAAACGAAAACATAAAAAGGGTGGTAAGAAGTCTCCATTTGCTAGTTATGAAGAGTTTGAGCATCTAATGGAAGATGGTGACCATACTGAGAAGAAACCTTCCCCCAAGAAAGACAAGTCAAACAAGTCTAAGAAAAGAAAAAAGGTAGTCAGCTGAATTCCCCAAGATGTTGGCAAAGATTCAACAATTTTTTTGCAACAGTTTTGAGAAACTCAAATCAGCAACAAAGTATACCATGTAGTTTGTATTCTATTTTTCTTTATTGCTTTTTACTAGTATTGCTTGTGGCTGTTCAATTTGATGGCCCCCTGTATTCATTGATTTATTTAATTTGGATCCATCATCTTTTGGGCAGTGTACCATTTTTGTCAACTAAGAATCAATCTTTAATATATTATTATTGTTTAAAAAATGTCATGCGGATTGCTCAACTATGGTGAGAACATAGTTTTGTTGTTTATCTACTCTCCTTGATGACAATTTATTCTGTATCTAGCGATAAACTTGATAAAAAAAATTATTAATAAATATAAAGCTATTTGACAACATGATAGAGAAGTGAACCATCATTAATCAAATTTCATTACAGGATTAAAGAGCACATGCACATTATAAACACTTTACATTGCCACCTAATCTTTGCTAACTAAAACTGAAAAAAATCATGGGGTCCCTAGTTTAATCTCTCAAGCAATGGCAACTTGAACAGTTTTTGATTTTGGGGGAGGAGGGTGCTTCTCAACAACAAGAGTGAGAACCCCATTTTCACATTTAGCATTAATGGCAGAAACATTGGCATTCTCAGGCAAACGGAACTTTCTGAGCAAATTGTGAGGCCCTCCTCTCTCCAACCTAAGATACTTGCACCCTTCATCCTCTCCTTCTTGACGCTTCCTTTTCCCATTGCTTCGTATAACAAGTGTGTTCTCATCTTCAACTGTCACCTGCAAACAACAAACACACATTTCAATACACCATAACAAAATGAGACATCATCATGTGAGTGGATAAGATAAGTGATGTACCTGAATTTCAGACTTGGAGAGACCAGGAACATCCATGAAGAAGATATACTCCTTGAGAGTGTCCAAAATGTCCACTGGAATGATGCTTCTGGTTTCATTGTTGTCATGTGCACGAGAAGAAGAAAACATGAACTTCTCCATGGTTTCAGGAAGATTGAAGAGGTTGTTCACTGCAGCAGCCAAATCCACGTTCAGAACATCACCAACTCTGCTCATCTTCTCACAACAATGCAACCACCCTCTGATTCTCAACTCACCACAAAAATACACACATCAGCTAAAGAAACATCTCACAAATGAAATTGAACCCCAGAACAAAAAGAAAAAAAAACATCATTGTATTACTAACCTATGTTTGTACTAGCGAGAATCTAGCAGGGGAAAGGAAAGTAACTTTTTTAATGTTTGGATGAAGAGAGATAACTGATGGCTGTTTAGGAGAGAGTTATGGAGACAATATATACAAATAGAAAAAGTTTGTGAAGAGTGAAGAAAGTTCGAGAGTGATTGTTAACGTGTTCTGGAAACATCCTATTCATTTTTGCTTACACGTGGTATTCTCTCGATAGTTGTGGAAAGTTGAGGTCCCTTCTTCTCTGTACGTGTGTACTTTGAGACTTCATACACTTTTTGTTTTGTATTATTGTTCACGAGGATCAGGCTAATAATTTATGAATTTAGCATTAATGACCAATACTACCGATTAGCATGACTAATTTATTAAATATACATAGTTTTATATGAATTTATTTTAATATCATAAAATTATAAAATGAAATCCTAGATTGATCAAACAATAAATCATAAATTTTAAATTATGAACCATGAAATCATAAATTTTAAATTATAAAATTATAAATCATAAATCATTCATAACAAAATTCTAAATCTAAAATCTAAAATCATAAAATCATAACTTATAAATAATAAAATCCTAAAAACTTTAAACATTAGATTATGAACTTCAAACCATGAACAAAATACATACTAACCCTAGTTATAGCATATGAACTTTAAACCATAAATACTAAAGACTAAAGAGTGAATCTCTAAAAATTGAATGCTTAAATTGTAACCTATGAAACCATAATCTATGAACAATAAAACAAACCTTAAACTCCAACACATGTAACCATGAACCTTAAGCATGAAAATCATAAACAATAAACAATGAATTCTCAATCCTAAAACCATGAATCATGCAATCTAAAACATTGAATTCCACACCATAAACCTTAAACATAAATCTTATAAAAGTAAAATCATAACCCTAATTACTAAAGTATAAACCTTAAACAATGAATCATACACCTAAAACCATGATCTTTAAACCCTAAACCATATGTCTTACCCTTTAATCATAAATCCCAAAGCCTAAAAATTAAATCCCCAAACCTTAAATCATAGACCAAAAAATAATGAACCATATACCATAAACCCTAAAATTATAAAATCCTAAAACATCAAACTATAAATCCTAAACCTTAAATCATAAGGTTGAAGGTTGATAATCCAAGTTTTAAACCATAAATCTTAAATAAGAGTAATGTCTTAAAAAATATTTTTTTAAAATTTTCATTTTTTTCAAGACATTCATCTAGTTTTTTCATATTTTTTAAAATTTTACTTTTTTACAATTTTTCAAGGCATTAATTTTGTTATTTAATATTTTAATATTTTTATTTTTTTTTCAAATTTTCAAATTTTCAAGACATCAAGACATTACTTTTGTTTTTTAATATTTTAAAATTTTCATTTAAAAAAAATTCAATATATTTTTTTTTGTTTTTTCATATTTTAAAAATATTCATTTTCTTTCAAAATTTTTAAAATAATCCACTAGTTTTTTTTTTCATATTTTACAAATTTTAATTTTTTTTATCAAAATTTTCAAAACATTACTCTTTATTTCATATTTTTTAAATTTTCATTTTTTACAAGTTTTTAAGACATTATTCTTTTTTTTTCATGATTATTCAAGACATTATTTTTGTTTTTTCATATTTTTTATATTTTCATTTTTTTTGAAATATATAGGGTTTCATAAGTGAAGCCCTACTTTTCTAAGGTTTCAAATGAAACCCTAAATTTAGCCCTTAATTATAGGATTTCATAAATAAATTCCTAAATAGCTTATAAAAAAAAGAATTCCTAAATATAAACCTTAATATTTGGTGTTTCATAAATAAAACTCAAAATATTTAGGTTTTCATAAATGAAATCATAAATCATAAAAGCTAAACCCTAAAAAATTAAATAAAATCCTAAATTAAAACCTAAAAGGTTTCATAAAGAAAATCATAAATCAAAACCCAAAATATTTATGGTTTCATAAGTGGAAACCTAGATAATTAAGGGTTAATAAATGAAACCTAAATAATAAAGTTTAATAACTAAAATCTTAAATATTAAGGGTTTCATAAATGAACATCCAAATTGAAAACCTAAATATTTATGGTTTCATAAGTGAAACCAAAGATATTCAAGGTTTCATAAATGAAACCAAAAATATTTAGGGTTATATAAATGAAACCCTAGTTATGATTTCATGAATGAAACCCTAACTATTAAGGGTTTCGTATATAAACCCCTAAATTGAAAACCTAGATATTAAATATTTAGTGTTTCATAAATAAAACCTCAAATATTTAGTGATTTATAATGAAACCTTAAATTTCACCATAAATATTTAAGATTTCATGGATAAAACCATAAATCGAAATCATTAATATTTTTGGTTTCATAGTGCAACTTTTATTATATACGGTTTTCTTAACGAAACCCTAAATATTTAGGATTTTATAAATGAAATCATAAATTAAAATCTTAAATATTAGGGGGTTCATAAATAAAATTAGAAATATTTAGATTTTTATAAATAAAATCAAAAATCATAAAACTTAAACCAAGAAATAAAACCCTAAATAATAAATCATGAACTCCTATACAATTAATCAAACCCTAAATTTTAGCATAATCATAAGTAATTAGGGTTTCATAAATGAAACTCTAAATTGGAACCTTACATATTTAAGGTTTTATAAGTGAAACTCTAAATTAAAACCCTAAGTATGTAGGGATTCATAAATGAAACCTTAAATCAAAATCTAAATATTTAGTGTTTGATCAATTAAACCCTAAAATGAAACCCTAAATCTTATGCTAAATATTTATAATTTCATAATTAAAACCTACTTTATAAGCCTAAATACTTAGGGTTTCATAAATGAAACACAAAACTCAAACCTTAAATATTTAGGGTTTCCTAACTTAAACCTTAAATTGAAACCCTAAATTTCACCATAAATATTTAAGGTTTTATAAATCAAACCATAAATTAAAACCCTAAATATAAATGAAACCTTAAATTAAAATCTAAATATTTATAGTTTCATCAATTAAACCCTAAATATTTAGGTTTCATTAATGAAACCTTAAATCTTATCCTAAATATTTATAATTTCATAATTAAAACCCTACTTTGAAACATTACATACTTAAGGTTTCACAAATGAAACATTAAACTCAAACCTTAAATATTTAGGGTTTCCTAAATTAACCTTAAATTGAAACCATAAATTACACCATAAATATTTAGGGTTTTATAAATGAAACCTTAAATTGAAACCCTCAATATTTAGGGTTTCGTAAATGAAGCCTTAATTTTTTAGGGTGGTTTCATTAATGGAACTTTATATTGAAACCTTAAATATTAACAGTTTTATAAATGAAACCTTAAATGGAAACCCTAAATATTTAGAGTTTCATTAGTAAAACCTTAAATATTTAATGTTTTATAATTAAAACTCTAAATATATGGCTTTCATAAATGATACCTTAAATTCAAACCCTAAATATTCAGGGTTTCCTAAATTAACCAGTAATTGAAATCATAAATATTTAAGGCTTCTTAAATGACGATCGAATTCAGGCTTTCATTAATGAAACCATAATTTTCACCATAAATATTTAAGATTTTATAAATGAAACCCTAAATTAAAACCCAAAATATTTAGGGTTTCATTAGCAAAACCTTAAATATTTAAAGTTTTACAAGTAAAATCCTAAATTAAAACCCTAAATATTTAGGTTTTAGTAAATGAAACCCTAATTATATAGGGTTTCAAAAAGAAATCCATAAATTAAAACCCTAAAAATAAATGAAACCTTAAATGAAAATCTAAATATTTAGGGTTTCATCCATTAAACCCTCAATATTTAAGTTTCATTAATGAAACCCTAAATATTTAAGTTTCATTAATGAAACCCTAAATTTTATTATAAACATTTATAATTTCATAATTAAATCCCTACTTTGAAACCTTAAAAACTTAAGGTTTCCTAAATGAAACATTAGACTCAAATCGTAAAAATTTATGGTTTCCTAAATTAACCTTAAACCAAAACCCTAAATTAAACCATAAATATTTAGGGTTTTATAAATGAAACCTTAAATTTAAATGCTAAATATTTAGTATTTTATAAATGAAGGCTTAATTCTTTAAGGTTTAATTAATGAAACTTTATGTTAAAATCCCAAATACAAAGGGTTACATAAGTGAAACCCTAGATATTAAAGGTTTCATAAATGAAACTTTAAATGGAAATCGTAAAACCCTAGATCTTATCCTAAATATTTACAATTTCGTAAATAAACCCCTACTTTGAAACCTTAAATACTTAAGGTTTCATAAATGAAACAATAAACTCAAACCTTAAATATTTGGGGTTTTCTAAATTAACTTTAAATTAAAACCCTAAATTTAATCATAAATATTTAAAATTTTATAAATGAAACCTTAAATTAAAACCTTACATATTTAGAATTTCATTGGTAAAACCCAAAATATTGAATGTTTTACAAGTAAAATCCTAAATTAAAACCCTAAATATTTAGGATTTACTAAATGAAACCCTAATTATATAGGGTTTCATTATTGAAAAGCTAAATCTTAACATAAATTAAAACCCTACAAATACATGAAACATTAAATTAAAATCTAAATATTTAGGATTTCATTAATTAAACCCTAAATATTTAAGTTTCATTGATGAAACCTTAAATCTTATCATGAATATTTATAATTTCATAATTAAAACGCTACTTTGAAACCTTAAATATTCAGGGTTTCATAAGTGAAACCCTAAAATTAATAACACCCAAAATATTTAGGGTTTCATAATTAAACCCCTAAATATTAAACTTTTATATGTGAAAGCTTAAATTCAGACCATAAATATTTAGGATTTTGTAAATTAACCATAAATTGAAACCCTAATTTTCACCATTAATATTTAGGATTTTTTTATAAATGAAATTTTAAATTTAAATCCTAAATATTTAGGTTTCGTGAATGAAACTGTCGCAATCGGGATCACGGCAGGACGGCAAAGAAAATCAAATGAATGGAATCAGAGGAGTCGTCACCAACCTGTTTTGAAAACCCAAATATTAGGGTTTCATAAATGATACATTAAACTCAAACCCTAAATATTTCAGGTTTCCTAAATTAACCTTATATTGAAACTCTAAATTTCACCATAAATATTTATGATTTTATAATTGAATCCTTAAATTGAAAGCCTAAATGTTTAAGGTTTCATAAGTAAACACCTAAATATTTAGAGTTTCATAAGTAAGACCCTAAATGTTTATGGTTTACTAAGTAAAACCATAATTATTTTGGGGTTCATTAATGAATGGCTAAATATATAGGGTTTCATAATTAGTTAACGTTGAATATTTATGATTTCATCAAGAATAGTTTAAATATTTTGGGTTTCATAAATAAAACCATAAATCGAAACCCTTAATTTTTAGGGTTTTATGAATGAAACCTTAATTCTTTAAGGTTTTATAAATAAAACCCTAATTATTTAGGATTTCATAATGAAACCTTAAATATTTAGGGTTTCATAAATAAAACCTTAAATATTTAGGAATTGATAAATAAAATCCTAAATGCTAAATCATGAAACCTTAAATCATAAACCATGAAATGAAATCTCAAATCCTAAATCTTAAATGATGAATGAAACCATAAATATTGACCTATGAAATGAAATCATAAATCATAAACCATGAAACCTTAAACCATGCACCACAAAACCCTAAAATCTTAAAGTATATGCCATAAACCCTAAATGATAAATCTTAAAACAATAATAACTAAATGATGGAATCTAAACCCTACATCATTAACCCTCACATCATAAATCATAAACAATAAACCTTAGTCCTTAAAACCATAAATCATAGACATTGAAACCTAGAAACAATTAACACTTAACTATGAACCATAAAATCCTAAACACAAAACCTAACCTTAATCATAAACCCATGAACCAAAAACATTAAACACATAAACCCTCAACGATAAACTTTAACCCTAAAATTGTTAACATTAAACCTTAAACCTATGAACTCTTAACCTAAACCATAAAATAATAAACCTTGAACACTAAACTATAAATCTTAAACACTGAACCATAGACCCCGAACCTAAAATATGAAACCATAAAACCATAACATATAAACTAAAACCTAAAACATCAAACCTTGAATTCTAAAATCATAAACCATCAAACTAAAAACGTAGACCATGAGCCTTAAACCATGGACCATGGACCTTGAACCCTAAACCATGAACAAAACACATACCAAACCCTAACATGACATTACATTTATTTTTTCATATATTTAAAATTCTTATTTTTTAAAAAAATTTTAAAACATTCCTCTTGTATTTTAATATTTTTTAAAGTTTTCAATTTTTTTAAAACTATCACGACATTGCACTTGTTTTTTTTTTTTATATTTTAAATAATTTTCATTTTTTTTAATTTTCAAAACATTACACTTGTTTTTTTTTTTTCATATTTTAAAAAAATTTCATGCCTTTTCAAATTCTCAAGACAATTCTCTTGTTTTTAAAAAATTTCGATTTTTTTTTCAAATTTTCAAGGCATTATACTTGTTTTTCAATATTTAAAAAAAAACAAAATTCAAGATATTCCTCTTATTTTTTAAATTTTTCAAAAAAAGAAGATTTTCAAGATATTACTCTAATTTTTTAATATTGTAAATTTTTTATTTTTTAAAATTGTCAATACATTTTCTTGTTTCTTTCAAATTTTTAAGACTTTATTCTTGTTTTTTCATATTTTTTAAAAAATTTGATTACATTACTCTTATTTGTTCAAATTTTTAAATTTTTTTTTTTAATTTTCAAGACATTACTCTTGTTTTTTATTTTAATTTTTCAAATTTTCAAGATATTATTCTTATTTTTTCATATTTTTGAAATTTTATTTTTTCTTTTTAAATTTTGAAGACATTTATATGGTTTTTTCATTAAAAATTATCATTTTTTTTCAAAAATTTTAAGACATTCCACATGTTTTTTTTTTATATTTTTAAAATTTTCATTTTCTTTCAAATATTCAAAACCGTTTTCATATGTTTAAGATTTTCATTTTTTTAAATTCTTTTAATACATTACTCTTATTTTATTTTTTTCATATTTTTCATTTTTTACAATATTTTAAAGAAATTTCTCTTATTTTTCATATTTTTAAAATTTCATTTTATTCAAAATTTCAAAATAGTACTCTTGTTTTTCATATTTTTAGTACATTACTCTTATTTTTTTATATATAAAAAAATCATTTTTTTCATTATGTTTAATGCATTCCACTTTTTTTTTCTAATTTTTAAAATTTTGATTTTTTTTTCAAAATTTTAAATACATTGTTTTTTCATATTTTTTAAATTTTCAATTTTCAAGACATTACTATTATTTTCTCATATTAAAAAAATTATTTTTTGCAAATTTTCGAAACATTACTGTTTTCCATATTTTAAAATTTTACTTTGTTTCAAAAATTTAAATACATTCTTTGTTTTTTCATATTTTTTAAATTTTCAATCTCATTATTTTTACTTTTATTATATTAGAATTTTACTTTTTTTTTAAAACCCTTATTATTCACTTATCAGTTCTACATAGTATTTTTTTAAACACATTTACCTACTTGATTTGTACCCAACTTGTTGTTTATAATTAACTCATATATTACAATTTTTTTTACAATAAATCAAAGCAGTACATGTTTGGTAATATAGTGAGTTGAACTCACCATTAATTTTCTAAGCAACAAATAGTTGCTTTTGTGGTGATTTTATCATAATTTTAGCCTCAACTTGGATTTCTACAGTCAATCTCTAGTAATAGATCAGGAATGAATGAATCTCCAGTCATGTGGCAGTTCATTGCCTTCACACTTTCACCAAAAATGAGTAATCATCACTCATCAGCAAACTAAACCCTCATCATGGCTAATGTTGTAGTTACATTACAACTTACAAATAACAAACTACGTTGGGCCATTTGGACCAATTTACTAGGCCTCATGTACGAAACAATATTATCTGAGACCATTTTTGTTTTTTATTTATTATTATTTTGTTATAAGACCAGTTCTTTTGATTATAGGATTTGTGATGAGTTATGACTTGTGAGATGTCTCGGCTGACCATCTAAGTACATTATTTATGACTATATAATATATTTTATTAAAAAGTTAGATTGTTATTATAATTTTTTTTTTAAATGTTTTAATGAGGGTAAGATAGGAATAACAATAAAATCATAACCCATTCTATTCTATTTCTATTTACTTACTAAAAATCATGGAATAAAAATTGTTTTATTCCATCATAAATTATTTAAACAAAGAAAAAACATTTTTAATCTCTTCCATTTGATCATTGTGATGATATTCGGTGCATTAATGTTATATGATGGCACCTATATTAATTCGTTCCACTTCACTCCATGATATATCATTCTTCACCGTTTACTATTTTGAATATTCAAACAATGTATGAGATAGGAGAAAAGAAAGAAAGAAAAATGCTGAGAGCATTTTAATCACATTACTCAAATTAGCCATTAAAATAAAACACAAATCTCCAAGATGCATGCCTGTTGATGATTGAATGAACATAATCAACAGGGAGGAAGATTTGCCCCTAAAATATATGCTACAGAATCACTACCCCAATAAGTGTTTTATGTTTTGTCTACTAATTAATCACTTCCCAAACAGCATATATGCTCTGTTTAACATGCTAAACTATTTATTATATGCTCTAGCCAATAATAATAGTTGAACTAACATGACCCTTTATATAATTATATTTTCATAGCACATGGTTTATAACTAGAATACCTAGATGTGACAATACATTTTTTTTTTTGGTTATTTCACAAACAGCATATAAAATATAAATCGAAGGATTAACTTCCATAATTAGAACACTTCACGCGTTTCATTTTCAGTTATGTTTACAAATGTTTTGAACATAGTGTGTAGACATTGAAGTTTGAAACAAAATTAAAATATCCTCCATACACATTGAAAAAAAGCTTACAGTAAACACACACACAAACAAGGAAATTAGACATTGAATATGCATAATTGCATATCTTTTTGTTTCTGTATGTATACCGTATAGTCGTATACGAGTACAAACAAGGATTGATCCTTCAACTTTTCGTATGCTGCATGTAAAAACAAAATCACTACCTAAGTGTTTGATATATGTCTGCTAATTAGTTCTCAAACAGCATTTATATGCTCTGTTTAAACAAGTTGTTTAACACACTCTATCTAGTTCTGGTTGAGCTGACAATGATTTTGACATTTTGTTATGTTACATAATTTGGTGGCACATGATTTATACTTAGCAAATCCAAATGAGATCTTAAAATTCAATGCATTTCTTATTATAGAAGATGGTCCAGGACCCGAAAACTAATCTTGTCTTGGATACCATCCTAGCCTTCTGAAGCACATGATCAGTTAAGAAATATTCTGTTCATAAGATTTGGGACCATTTTTATTTATTAACTATTAAACCATCATATTAGGGGAGGGGGCTAATTTTGCAGAGACACCAACGTAGCTATGTATTTCTCACATTGTTGCTATACATGAATATAATATCTCATTAGCTTGTAAGATATTTAGGATATTTGATTTACTGCAAACAACATTATTAGGAGGCAAACTCTTGAATTATACACATTTTTCAAAAGCAAAATAAACATGACACATTCTTGAATGAATTCCTTCTCTTTAGTTTCTCATAAATGTATCTAGTCACACATCTACAAGGAAGTTATGGTAAAAACAAATTCTGATTCTAATAGTTAACATGAAACGTTTTAAACTTGACAGTACAGTATCATGAACTTTTGCAAGCAGAAAATATATGGTGTACATTCAAATAAAAACATTGAATGAAAAGGCTAGGCTTGAATTGAAGGTGGTGCCAGCAAAATAGCAAGCACTGGCTTAATCAGTGGGAATAGGGGAACTACTGGACCACAGGCTGGTATGTGAAATATACATGAATTTGGCTTCTGCTGAGGCTCTTGTGATCCATGGCTAACAAATGTGTTGGACCACAAACAATACACACACACATATGACCCATGACACATCCTAATTTATGTTTCTCCTTCAGAAACTCTGCATATGCAAGTGTTTCTTTGTTTTCATGAATAAGCTATAATATGCACTAAATATTCGTTCACACAGATTATTACTACTAATAATTGTACATGACACACATGGTAGAATTTGAATTACAGTTGACTCACATAAATACCACAAATTTTGGTATACAAAAATAAATTCTTTACTTATGCTAAGAAATTTCATTAAAAAATTGTCCTTGGAATTGAAGTTTGGAGAAATTGACGAAGTCTATAATTGGGGTTTTGAGTGCTCTGTTAGATGAGGTTCCTAGGTCCCATATGCATTTAGAACCTTGCTAATGGTACCTCTGTACCAAAGAAAGCTAGTAAAGCATATACATAAAAAGGACAAAGATGTGGGCACACCAATGCTTTGTAGTTTGTGAAGTAGATGAATTTGCCCAGTTTGAGTGCATTTCACTGATGCGATCCTTGCTGGCTTGCTAACCAACTAACACCTTAATTTGTTGCTCTTTATGTTGCCATGATGTTAGCAAACAAAAACAAGAAAACCAACATAGATACCTAATTTCATTTCAAATACAATACGTGATCACACTCAGTTTTTGTTCCTTGGTCTGTTTTATTCTTTTTGATCATAATAAGGAAAGCTTGTGTTGTTATAATATACTTCCAAGACTTTTAGAGCAAGAACCAAAACAAAGTATCAGGTTCAACCACCAAAAAAGAATTTTTTATATCCTACAAACATCCTCATTATTATCTCCTTCCATTTTGCAATATAATAAAAAAAGATTCCTATATTGTAAGGTTATAGTGCTATGTCTTTCTAGAGTGCTTTACAACAAATGGTGGTTGATACTTGATTGCATGGCCCTGGAGTCTGCACAGTACCTCTTTTGATATTATTATTATTATATCATATTGGACTTACTTGAAATTGTTAAACTAACAGAAAAATTTGTTTTTAAAAAAAAAAAAACAACTTTCATGAAAATGAAATTTTTAAGTTAAGTACTAGTTCAATTCGTAAATTCTATTCTTAATTCTTGCACACCCATTTCCAACTGAACTTGTAACCCCCTCCCCCTAATCCTTGTATAAAACACGATACATCACAAGAGTTTCTTACAACTAACATTCAGCAGTTACTAAAAAGATTTATCAGATTGAAACGGTGTAACAGTAATACAATTATAAATTTTCAGGCAGTTTTGATCTTATAAAACAATAAAATCATTTTACAGCCCAGAATTATTGTGTCAATAGTTTCGTCCAATTTTTATATGACATGTAACCAAATTCTCAATTTAAGGGAAAAAGGTTAATAAAACTGGGCTACCCATCATGTGAAAATTGGTGGAGACCATACAGACAAGCCAATAGTTTCTCCTATTAAACAAAACTGCAGGCAGAGGAAAAGTGGAAAATGTGATGGTCCTCAAAAAAAAAAAAAAAAAAAAAACAGAGAGGGCATGCATGTAAAAGGCAACACAAGAGGAGGCAAATGAATTTGTCATTTTGCAAATCCCCAAACCCCCCCTCACAAGAGGCCAAAGAAAAGAGCAACTGGTTTTTTTCCAATTCTCCACCAAATATCTCATTCTTAGCTGTGTCCTAAACAGTGGGCCATGCACGTGTTTAAACCCTTCTCATCCCATCATTCACTGCCCTTAAGTCCCTCCCCTCCATCCTTTATAACCGAACCTTCCCTCACACCTTCCGACCCATCACTCATCACACCACATACCTCTCTCTCATTTTTCTCTTCTTTTCAACTCATTGAGGCATTCATCAAACACCTTCTCAAAATGGCCAAAGTGGGAAAACTAACAAAGCTGAAGTCAGCAATCAAGAGATTGCCCTCATTGACCAAGCTCAGCCGCAACAACAGCAGCAGTGTCGACTCTTTCAACAAAGGGGTCTCTGAAGGAAGAACATCCAAGGAACAAGGACAAGAACAACAGCTTCACGCTGTCTATGTTGGCAAGTCTAGGCGGCGGTACCTCGTAAACTCCGAAGTGATCGAGCACCCCGTGTTTCAGGAGCTAGTGTCTTCCCATGATGATGATGGGGTGGTGGTGATGTCGTGTGAGGTGGTGCTGTTCGAGCACTTGCTGTGGATGCTTGAGAGCGAAGAGACCCAGATGGGGTCCATGGATGAGTTGGTCGAGTTCTACTCTTGTGCATGCTGATCCACATGACTCATCTCCATCCATCGATGATGCTGACACACCTAGTATTAAATAATAATAATAATAACTGACTTTAATTGCTTCTCTCATGTGGTCACAAAAAACCTGCTTTGGGAATTCAGATTGATTCAAATGTTATATATTATTATATATATAAAAAAAAAAAACATTGTTATTATATTATATAAAGTGGCCATTGTTGTTGACATATGAATGTGCTATTCGTTCGTTGTGACATTGTTTGATGAGGTGAATCTAATGCCAATTCAAATCACCTGTTTCTGTTTCATTTGCCTGTCCCTTTTCTTGTTTCTTTAATTACTTGAAAATGACACTTAAGTGAAAAGGAAAATCGACAATTAGTTATACATAACTTATATTAGAGATGTCTGATTCGATGAGCTAACTCGAATAGACTGATACCTGAATTAGATTAAACTCTGCTAATTTAAACTCAAACTTTTTTCACCTAACCTAATTCAATCCAAAATTTTGCTAACCCATGATAAATTTGGGCCAACCTGTAGCCTGTTTTTTTTTTTTCAAATGCTAATAAGTATATTTAGGCACGATTAAGTAGGATGAGAAAGATTTTTATTGAAATGTAAAAAAAAGTGTTTTCCTATAATTTCTAAATGCGTCTCTGTATGATTTTTTAATAAAAAAATTCATCTTTTAATTTATAATGATTAAAAATTATTTTATTAATTTATTATATTCTTTTTAATAATTTTTAATTTATTATATTTTTAAAATGAGTGGCCATGAAATTTGACCCACATCCTACTGGACTAGCAAAAATTTCAACCTATCATTAAATTGACCTGAAACAACTTAACTCAAAAATGAGTTGACCATGATTGATGTCTCTTTAGACATCTAGCTGTGGCCTGAATTAACAGCTCTTATAACTTAGTATATGAGAAATTTTTTGTTGGTGACATGTTAGTAGTTTAAGCGTGCCATGTCCAAGATTGGTGTGAGAATGTGGCAATATATATATGATAAAGAGTTAAAGACAATATTATAGGTAGGCTTTTGGCACCAATAAGCAAGAGGTATAACTACGAGTGCTTGTTGCTTGGGGGTAAAGATAGGATAATTAGACCACTTACTTTTCACTGATGACGATGGTTGATGTTCTTGTTAGTTGAGTAACTGTAATCAATAATTATGGTACTCATTATAATGTTTACCCTTTGATTTTTTAATCTAAGTGGCCGACATTGGTGAGCAATTAAGTTTCTGTTTCATCTATTGTTCTTTTACTCTTACAATAAGGATATATAGTACAGTAGTACCTTGCTAAGTTGCTATTTATAATGCATTAATATTAATATATCCGAGTCATCTGACCAAATTTACAGTAGTGTTAATCCAATCCATTCAGTAAATGGCATACAAGTACCATGGATTTTTCGATGGTTTAATTACATCTTGTTAATTTTTTTATTATTTGTTTTACATGTTCCTCAAAGTTAGTGAGTGTGATGGTGGTAGTATTGTTGGATCCAATGAATAAAGATAAAGATTTTTTTTTTGTTTTTAAATGTGAAGAGAAAAAGTTAGTAATATGATCCAGAGTTACCAAATTCCAAAACAACGGAAGGTAGGAAAGTAATAATTAAATGAGATTTTTTGTGGATATTATAGGTACAGTCACGTTTTCATTATATGCGTATTGATGATTGCTTAATTAGCTCAAACATTTATATATGGATGTCTCCAAGATCTGATGCATCTAATTGGATCGACCAAAGACAGTGATGTTTGACCTTATTTTTTTGTCATCAAGTGTATTTGACCATACATAAGAATATGATTCGGAGGTTGAAAAGGTCTTGGACATTGAGAACCCGTCTTGATGAATTCAATTGCACATCAAAATCCAATACTATGATTAAGAACATGGGGATTAGTGAGGAACAAGAAAAAATGAACACTAATACAGTGATACACGCAAGCATAAGTGCTTTTGATGTTATTGTTTGTACCAAAAAAAAAAAGTGATTTTGGATGCGACACAAACGAAGATCTATACCGAAATTACAGGATCTAGTTGGGTACGTATGTAGGAATTGGTGCTGGACTGGAAGGGTGGCATTTGCTGTCGATATTTTGCTAATGACGTCGTCAAGATGTTTTCTTGTTCTTTCTATATAAGCTTGCTTGGCTAAGACTCAAGTTTTGGTCCCATGTCTGTTTCCTTAAGCCAGCATAAACAAATTTCACTTCTTTTAATTGGTGATTTCCCCCTATAGTCATGAATGAATGCTTTCAATAGATGGATATATCTTATATAATTCCAATAAATTTTGTACGAGTGCACAAAATTAAGTTTTTAGAATTTGAATTTAAGCCTAACTCAATCTATGAATTATTATTTATATACATTATTTACTTTGGTTATAATAACTGTAAAGGGGTGTGTATGCATGTATAATTATGGACATTCATTCATTAATTCTTGTTCATCTTCTTCTGTGTCGCAGAGCAGAACTTTATTCACAACTGTAAATGCAGTCTAGCTAGCCTGTCTTACTCATTGACAGAAAATAAAGGCCATATGTTTTTCCTTTTTCCTTCTTTTCATCGCGTCGCCCACTGTTTCATTTCCATACACACACACACACACACACACACACACACACACACATATATATATATATATATATATATATTTATATAAAAATAAAATTAATTTGTTTTTGATCCGAAAATTTTGTTTGATATACTCGAAACGGATAATAAACATTTCTATTATCCTAATTCCCATGCCCCATGCACTGAAAACAAAAGTTTTTTGTCCATACACACACGCCTCTTTGTTTGATTCGTGGAATGTTTTAAAGACCAAAATATTGTGATAAGCTGGCTGGTATCAGAGTTAAGGCCCACGGCATCAATAGCTTGAGTCATATAAATATGATAAGATTTGGTTCAAGATTTGTGTATGAGGTCATATATATGTGTAGGGCATCAGCATTATTGTCACAACTGAATATACATTGCTTGGTTTAAAATTAACAAAACAACGAATTAAGTTGGAATTTCTATCCTTATCATATATGTTTCTGACTACGTAATCTTTTGTTTGTATATCACCGAATGAAGATTCAACAGGGAAATATGACGAAATGCTAGCTTAGAGGAGCATGTTGAAAGAGTACAACAACCAATTTAGTGGCAAGTGCTAGCTGTTAATAGGTGTTAGCAGCCAAACATTATAGCTGAAAGATACTAACTATAGCTTTGTTTAGTAATGTTAAATTCTCCTACTCCATTTTTTTCCAAATCATATCCTATCACAATTTTATGGATTGTGTTTAATATTTTCAACATATTAATTTATTTATATTTTATTCAATACTTATTATAAAAATGTTTGTAAGAAAATTGGTAGGAAAATAAGGTAGGAGATATAACATTACTTTAGTTATTGTTATCCACAATTTTTTCAAGAGAGATTAATTTGATGCCTTTTCTCTTTTGTGATTCTTTATTATTTAAAAAATGCCTTATAAATGCCAAGTGTACATCAATTTGGTAGGGTCAGAGAAACCCTAAACATTTTTAAGTGGGGATTATAATATGGACCCAGATCCTACGGGCACCCGCAAAAATACCCATATGCGGATAGGGTAATAACCCGCATATTTGGGGATGGGGATGGGGATGGAGCGGGTATTTACTCGCAAAATCTCACGGGGATGGGTGCGGGTACGAGTACTATAGTACCCACCCGTCCCGCACCTATGTATATACATATTAATTAATATATTATAATTTTATTATTTAAATTATTTAATTAAAATTATTTAATTATCTATTTATTATTTTAATTATTCTTTTTATATGTTAATTTTGATATTCTATTATGATTTAATTTTTATTTGTATTAGTAGTTTAAAGCAATATAGAAACTATGGAAATAAGCATTTGCAAAATATAGAAAAATAAGTTAAAATATTATATCTATTTATGTTTTATTTTTAATATATAATTATAAACTAATTATTTTTAAAAATATATTAGTTTTTCCCGTTTAATTAGAGTTTTTGTTTAGATTTATGTTGAATGATTATTTTTGTAATGCTATTTATTTATATAAATCAATATTCATTTGATTTTAATATTATATAAGAGTGTATTGGATTAGGATTTTAAAAGACTTTTTTGGCATAAAAAAGTCTTGAAGATTTTATAGATTTTGTAGGAAACTAACAAATGTTAAAAAAATTTTAAGATGACTTTTGTGATTAGGATTTTATAATTTGGATTTAAAATATAGGATTTGAAAGGATTTCACGTATTTATAATATAAGATTTGAAAAGATTTTATGGATTTCTAGAAAAAAAAAATATATTCAAAACTACTAAACAAAAGCCAACAAGAATGTGTTTGAAAATATTATTGAACAGAGACTAATCACAAATTATCATAAGCTGAACCATCTCACCTACTAATAATGTACTTGAACTCAAAATCAAAGTTACAAACTATTAATGCATTTTGAGATATATTTTTCACAAATTTTCATAAAGTAATAGTGAAAAATAATAACAAAATATTAGTCAAAAATATAAAATGTTTCATTTAACTTATAAAATCAATAATGTCATCAAAATATAAATCAAATAATTCAACAAAAATACATGATAATCAAAACATGAATCATTTGCCTAACTTGAAGAATATCCAAAGTTGTCTATATTTTATAACATCCCAAACATTGCTCTTTGTTTTCTATGTTAAATTGTATATTTTTTCAAAATTGACTGCAATAGTTTAGAAAAGTTTTTTAAAACTTTAACTTGATTGTTTGTTCCGAGTTAAAATTTTCTCTAGACTCAGATCAACTTCTTTTATGAAAATTTTCATTTCATTAAGAATTTATAAACTTAAAATGAATGAGACAGTGGACTACATTGTAGGCTTGTAAATTGATTCACAGTGATTTTTGATTTTGAGGTATGAATACATCACTATTAGAATCATATGAAAAGTCTCACCTTGAAACAAAAAAATGTGTGGGTGACAGATTATGTCACTGCCTCCAAAACAAAGAGAATGAAATAAATAAAAAGTCTATGATGAGAAAGAAAAGTCTCTTATAGTTGAATGTGATTGTTTGTTGTGTTTGATATTTATATGATCAACTAAAAAGTCTATAAAATCTTTATAATTTTGAATAATAGATGACTTTTTTTTGTTATTCAAAATCTCAATCGAATACCACAAGATTTCGTTGTCTTCTGAAAAAAAATCTTGATAATCTACCATCAGATTATTTTTTATCATTTAACAATCTTGATTGAATATCCAAGACATTTAAAAAAAAAAAAAAAAGTCATTCAAATCTTAAACAATTATAATCCAATACATGCCCTAAGTTTTTTTTTTTTTCTAATTTTTAATTTTATATATATAAAAAGTGCGGGTCGCAGTACGTGCGGCTATGGGTACATAGGTATCCAGAGAGTATGAGGATGGGGATTGAAATTGTTACCCGCACGGATATGGAACCGGGAACGGATACTTTTTTCAAACACGGGTATGGGGACGGGTACTATAGTACCCTACCCATACCCTACCCATTGTCATCCCTACTTCTAAGTTTTAAACCAATGATCTTATTTGCAACTTCATCACATCTATGTCGTCAATAATAGTTGGTGAATTGGACTATTTATAGTAATTTAAATACTATGTTAAACCTGCAATCATCCATCTATGTATTATTAAAATTTAACTAAATGAAAAATGAGTTTAATTTTGATATGTTGTCAATCTAGAAATTGTTAATTATATCATCAAACTAATTAAAAATCATCTTAACAAAAATGAAATGATCAACAAGAATCAATCATATATAACATTAAATTCTTAATTTGTAGTAACTCATGATGATTTCTAGTAATAGACATTTCCATATTTAACCTATACTTGTAATCGCTTTATCTAACAAAATAAAAATCAATGATGATCAAGAAAATGAAACGAATTGTCTCTAATTAATTAGTTGGTCTAACCCTCCTCTTACTTGTAATCTTCTCATTGGACTTGGACCTTTTGATCAACCACTCTTCGAAATCTCGTGCTTCGAATCGTATTCTCAGAACCCCTTCATTCCTAAACCCATATTCCTCAGCCACCCTACCCAACAGCTCATGGAAATATGCATCACCAAGTGCTGTGGTGTGAACCATAAACCACTTGCAAGTATCCTCAGTTTTGCCAACACATATTGGAACATAACCTTTAGGTACCAATAGATCAGTGCCTTCTAAGCACTTATAATAAGCACTTCCACCACCACTAACCAATTTCCTTAACGTGCATTCTCTAGCTCCCATTGTGTAGCCGTGAGGTACTTCACGATGTCCTTTGCTACGTACATTCCATGTCCTATATATATAAATTAATGTTGATTTTGAAAGTTATGTTTTCACTTTGAGAGTCGATGATATTGATGGTAAAAAAATTGAACGTTGTACATAATTTGTCTCGATGCTGAATGCTGTAACAATGTTGGCAGCTATATATATATATATGTTTATTTTATTTGAACTTATTTCTTCTAATTACTAATTTGTAATAGTTTAACATTTTTTTTTTAGATTGCATAAACTTATTGATAAAAATTAATGAACTAGTGACCTTAATTATAATATATAGTTATATACTACTATATATACTCCATATAGTACGTTAGTCTATCCAATCCAAATATGGCTGTAATTTTTTCGAACATTTTACCTAGTACTCTTCGTGTACTACTAGACTAATCATAGATTAGACGTAATTCATATGGTTGGCAGAAAACTGGAATTTTTGTCGTCTTCTTGAAAATATAAAAAAACTTTGTTTGATACTAGAATGAGAATCTTCTAGGATCACAATCTTTTAGCAGTAGTATATGGCTGTATGCAGTGAATTTATTTGTAGCCGTTTATAAATATAAACGTTTTGGAATGAATAATTTTATTTTTCTCTATTATGCATGCAAACTGATACTCAAGTTATACTTTTCAAATATGGTTCTAATCCATCTTTCTGTAATAAAATATAGTTTTTATACTACGAAAGACAATATATTTTTTTTATTGTACCCATGTAATTACATCATTATATAATTTTTATGTTTTAAAAAATACTATTAGTTTCTTTTATATATTTTTTTAAGTTTCTGTTTTCTGAATAAAAGATTTAAATTATAAGAGATATATGTATGATATTTTTTCGATCACAATTACATTCACTTTTATTATGAATTTGTACTTGTTATTCCATTCATTCAAACATATTTTGCATGCTTTTCATCCCATGAATTGTTTACAACCACTCTCACTAGTTTAGATTTACTCCATTTTTAAGGGTTTAGTAATGTTACATTAATTGTATGTATCTTAAAATACGTGATGAAGGTGCCTATATGATACATAATAAGATCAACTAGTGCTCCTGAGAGCATATCAAGAACGTTTCTCTATGGTAAGCTTCAAACCATGTGCCATTGATAATATAGTCATCATCCTGTATTTCACAGTATGACCTGGCACCAAGTTGAACTTGTAAAATCTGCACAAAATAGCTAGCACCATCCTCATTTGGAGATATGCAGAGTCCTTGCCAAGGCATATCCTTGGTCCTGCCTATAGATTCAAAGGAAAATAATAAAACTCAGGTTTTTGATGCACATCTTGGTCCAAACTTGCAATACCAGCTTAAGATTGTTATATATCAGAGATATTCTAGATTCCCAAAGAGATGAAATTAATTACCTGAAAAGCAGTGAATTTGAATGGAGATTCATTTTTCAGAACACCATCCTTGAACCATCTCTCAGGTACAAATGAAGCTGCATCAGAACCCCAATTATACTCCATCCTCCCCATAGAGTATGGAACATAAGTTACCATGCCCCCTGCCTTTATTTTTGTTCCATCTGGCAATACATCATCCTCTAAGATGCCCTTGGGATCCTACAATTTAACATTGATTGATGTTTACAAAACTAGTTCATAGAATAGAATCATACTAGCAACAACCTCAATTTTTCTGTCAAAATTGGTCAAAGTCTATATATTTTAAAAATGATGACTTTGGTCATTGTACTTTTTGTAATTAGTGAATTTTATTGTTCATCCTAATATCTGAAGTTTCATATCAAGCACCAAATGAATGTAAGACAATGCATACCTGAGGAACTGCTGGATACAATCTTAGGGTCTCTGTAATAACAGCATGGAGATAGTGCAATCTCTCTAGTGAATCTTTGTTCAACAACCTTGAAAATTGCTCAACTCTTTGATTAAATGATTCAGGGTCCTCTTTGTCATCACATTGAGGCAAGGAAATGTTCTCTTCGTTTGCTTGATTCTCCTCAAATTGTTTTAGCTCTAAGTAAAGTTTGTCAGCAACATTAGCATGTGTCATTACCATGTATATGGCCCATGATAGGGTTGTTGCAGTTGTGTCTCGACCAGCAATCACAAAGTTCAACACAACATCTCTCAGACTCTTGTCTGTTGCATTTCTTTCTCCTAGTTCTATGAATCTTGATAATATATCCTGCTTCATCTGTTTTTTTAACAAGAGTACATAAATTAATATAGGTTTGAACTTCACTATAATAATAGGATATGAAACTACCTGATTTTGCTGGCCATTTTTTTTAATATCCTCTATTTCTGCCTTCCTTCTCCGAATTACTGAGTAAGTGAAATCATCAATGACTTTGATACTCTTTTCAAGTTGTACTTCTGATCCTATACCTAGCATTTTCTTAATTTTCCAAAGTGGATCAATGAAGCGAAGTGTTACTATGATATTTGCAGTGTCAAAGGCATGAGCGAAACTATTCTCTGGTAAATTAGGAGCCAAGGTTCCAATTTCCACTCCAAATCCAACCTTACATATGGAGTCTAAAGTCATTCTCATCAACAATTCCTAGAAATTGACATTTGAAGTGTCAACAATTGTAGCATCCACTAACTTCATAGACTTATGGAAATAAAATTTAAATTTGAAAAACAACAAATAGAAGCATGAAGAATGTTTGTAGCACCTGCATGTCTATTTCTTGGTTAAGGAAAGATACTTGACTGAGAATGGTTGAAAGTTTCAAAGCATACTCCTTGAAAACTTTAGTGCTAAAATCCCTCAAATTTCTAGATGCAAACTCTAAGCTTGCAGTTTTCCTTTGTTTCTTCCAAGGCTCACCATCAACATTAAATATGCCATCTCCAAGCAACACTTCCATATATGAATGGTACACTTCACCCTGCAATTTGTGAAAAGTGAATAAACTATTTACTCAAAAACAAAACATTAAATACAATTCAAACATGATCTCACACCATATGGTTTAATATTGAAGCAAGAAATGATGTAAATGTAGATTACCTTTGGATAATTGATGAAGTTGGTCTTAAGTACATGTTCAACATTAGCAGGATCAGCAATGTAAGTATAGGTTGTGAACGGCATAGGGACCACAACAGTTTTTGACTTGGACAAATAATTGACGAGCCAATCGTGCATCCTGTCATAGTTCATCAATTGTTCAATGGAAGCTCCAAGAAAAGGCCAAGTTTTGGGGCTTCTCTTGTTTCTTTGACTCCATCTGTGTATGAACATCCATGAAACAACCATGCAGATCAATACTACTAACCCTCCCATGTTGCATAGGTTCCTAAAGGGAGCTACTAATTAATGTGAGGTTCGTCTCATCTCTCATTTTTAAGGCATGGAAAATGACTTGCAAACAAAAATCCAATATGCCACAAAAGATGCATGTTTGAGTGATTGGTTGATGTGTCTTTATATTAAGAAGGACCATATGTAGTTAAAATCTAGGTACCTTACTGGTTTATTTTATGTATGCCTTTAGTTATTTGTTAGCAACTTTGTCACATTCTTTTAATGCTTATGGATTGTGAAGATGAAAGATAAAGAAAAGCTTCATTTATTTCGTGCCACTGACCTAAACTTGGTAGAATTACCATCATAGCCAAAGGCTTATGCAGGGTACAATACAACTACGTAAGTTTATTGACTCTCTACTTTAAGGAGTTCAATAGAAAAGTTGACAAATTTGTGTTAGAAAACTGAATAATTTACTCATCTTAATATTTATCTTTATAATTTTTTTTATGTTAGTTCTTATATTTTTATTGATCATAATTTTATAATATTTTTGTTTAGGGGTTGTAAAATTGGGCCAGGCAAGCTGAAGAAGTCCAAAAAAGAAGGCCCTTTCCCTTTAGGCCCATTTACTGATATGGATGATGGTTGAGGCTGGCGCCACTGATGGTGTGGTGGCGGTGAGAGAGAGAGAGGGAGAGGGAGAGAAAGATGTCGAGATTGCGAAGACTGATCCAAGCTTCAGTTGATGCTACTAAGAAAGGTATTTGTTTTTCAATCTTCAATTCATTCTGTAACTGAAAAATGTTTGGTCTCTCTCTCTCTCTCTCTAACTCTGTGCATTGGAACAAAAGTTATATCTGGCAATCTCGATGATTTGATGCCACCACCGGAGAGACCCATTTTCAGCTTCAATTCCAAGCAAGAGTTAAGCAAGTGGCATTTGTATTCTGATTCTGAATTTGGAGGTGGGGTGCTTCGTTTCATGCTCCTTCTTCCTTGGTACAACTAAAGTTTGCACTTTTTCTTCTTCTTCATTGTTTTAGTTTTCGGGATTTTTAATGTTTCAATGTTACCCAGGTTTGTCCTCTGCGTCTCTGCGGATAACTGAGTCGGAAAATGGAGTAACTTCTGGAATCTTCTCCGGGAACCTTTCTCTGGATGTCTCTGAGGGCTCTAAAATCACTCGGAGTGGCTTCTGTGGAATGCGCTCCAAAAAGGTTGCTTTTTTTTTTTCAAAAAACAAGCATATTGGATGTAAATAATGTGATTATTGGTGCTTAATTTTTTTTATATTAAATATGTTATCTTTACACAATTCTTTGCATCTTTGCAGTTTGATGGATTTATTGATTTGGATTCATATGATACTATTGCTATGAAACTTAAAGGAGATGGAAGGTGTTATATATCTACTGTGAGTGCACTTTTTCATTGTCAGGGCCAAAATGTTATGCTAGGATATGTAGAGGGTTTAATTTTCATTTCTGAGGTGGTCTTGTGAGTATTGCGACTGGGATGATTTTGGTGCAGATCTACACGGAGAATTGGGTCAATTCACCTGGACAGATGGAAGATAATTCATGGCAAGCTTTTGTTTATGTGCCTGAAGGCAACTGGTATATTACAAAGGTAAGAGTTCTATTTGTATCTCACTGCTCACATTGTAATGACTCATGATTGACTAGGCTTTCATATTGTGTTTTGAAAACCTGCAATTTTGTAGGATGTATGCTCAAATAATTTTTGAGTGATATACACAATGCCCTGTTGCTTAGTAGTTATGATTGTTTTTCCTGCCATAGGCTTTTTTTATTAGTTATGCCAAATTAAATGGTGAAAACTGAAAAGTAGTTACCTTGATGTCATGATGTGATAGGTTTTTCTTTGGGTAAATAAGGACTTGGATAACTCAGATTAGATGCAATGAAAGCTCATGCAAATTGTTCTTGTAGCTTTCCATCTGCTTCTTTAGAAGCCTTACCACTGCAATGTATATGAAAGGTCTAGGTGTGATTAGGAATAGTGTACCATTTGGTTTAACTTGATCATAGAGTGTGTAAGTTGGAAAGCTTCTGAGGCATTATTGGAGGCAACAAGGAAGCATAGACACTTCAAAACAGTAGTCATGTTTGTGTCATAACCAAGTCAGAGTCAGACGCCTATATATGTTAGATATTTTATAGGCACTTTGAATAGTTCTAAGTGTATTACTTCAATTTTGTAAACTCAATACCAATACAGGCATGGATATCACAATAACAAGATAAATTACAGCTTTTATTGTCTTTACTATGACACGTTTTTTAAACATTGATCATCTATTTTCATGTAAAGTGCTTTTTATGTTAATTCTATTCTAGTTTTATTTGTTAGATACTTAGATTATAGTTGTGTGATTTGTGTTATGTCTTATGATTTTTAAAATTTGCCATACTCCTGTTTTCTAGTTGTATCATATCCATGCTTTATAGGAGGCAGCTTTTGTGCTTAAGAAATATGTCTTACTTGGTTCTGCAGATCTTATGCTTAACATTGAAATTTCAGTGTGCTTATATTCAAAACTACTTGTCATGGTTTCTACTTGCTACTCATCATGAAAGTATCAGCATCATTAGTGAATAAACCAGGTCTTGCTGGGCATTTATCTTTACTATTTGAAATTGAGTGGACAACATATCAACATATGATGGAATAGTTTTGCTAGGTTAGGTACCTAGTTGAACACTGACCATGGTGTCATAGTCAGTCCCAAATCCGGGTAAATGAGGAGAGTTATGTTAGGTCCTCAGCAGCTAATGTAAAATTTGTCGATATACTAAACAAGTAAACTTGGATCACTCATGGTCTTTAATTGAGTCCAATGTTGTTGTGTGATCCATGTAACTGACCTTACCTAGTAGGATAAAGCCTTTGTTGCTGCTGTTGTTTGTACCTAGTTGATTTTCTATATCAATATATTGGGTGTCATATGCTTATTAGTTTCATTGATTGGCCAGATTCCTCTAGCTCGATATTTACCAACTTGGAGAGGGAATGTTATAGATGCACAAATAGAAATGAATCCTTCGCGTGTTTTGGGCATGTCTCTGTCCCTCAATGCTGAGGGTGGTGTCCCAGGTGCTAGATCTGGACCAGGTGATTTCAGAGTTGAACTTGATTGGATCAAAGCCATGAGAACAGAATGAAGTATAGTATTGGTTACAGATAAAAATCAAGAATTTTTGCTCTTTTTTTGGGTGCCCTTTTTTTTAATAATAATGTATCATCATTTATAAAAGAAAAATATATTTGGTAGTTATTCCAGTACCACTACTCTTCTGGTATTATTGACTTCTGTAGTAGGTCCAATAATGGATAGCACTTTCGGAAACAGAATTCATTGTTTTCATGATGTTCATAGCAGAAAAATCAATACTGATTGTCACCTTGAAAATATTGCAAGACATAATGGGATTGTCGGTCATCATTCATCAATTAAGTGAGGTGAATTTGATAGAAAGGTGCTTTACTACTAACCATGTAAATGTAATAGGAAATATCATCATCAGCTTGTCTTGTACCCATACCTAAATTAAAGCTATCTATGATCTTCTCATGCAATAGTATATTAGCTTTCTACTATGGTTTGCCAAATTAGCTGTTGCCTTCTGCAAAAAGTGAGGGCTTCTAATTGTAAAATACTGTAGTATACGTATTTTCTAACTCTTTCAAAAAAAAAGAAAATCTATCATTAACTGAAATTCATTTGAACTCACAAGATAATGCAACTTTCACTAACTATTTAATGAGTTAGACCTTGTTTGTTTTGGTGTTGAAAATCAATCACCACACTTTACAATGGAAAATAGCGTTCTAATATAATCTATGACAGATTATTTTTTGACACACATTTCTAGTTACCTTTAACATTAAAAATTGTTTCACTAAAATTTGCTCAACTTTAAAATAATGGGCCTTGAGTTTTTTTTTTGTGGTTGCTTATAAATTTCAACTAAAAATTGGAGAATAGAGAATGTGTTAAAAAGAATGTAACAGAGATGTATTCATAACATTTTTTTAACTTAATTTAATTGGCCTTTAGTGATAAAGCATCTTGTGATATCTGTAGAAAACCAAGTATTAAATCACTACCCACTCTTCATTATATTGACTAAAGCTTAATTTGAACAGTCGATACTTGATAGGCCAGTGGGATGTTGATTTTTTTTTTTTTTTGCAAGACTTTTCTCGTGCATTTTTCAGCAGAACAAATACCTTATCTCATCAGTGCTATCAGTCACAATGGCTGAGGATCCTAAATAAGATAAACTCAGGAATTCTAAGGGTGATACTTGATACTGTTTTATCTATCTATTATAAATTTTAGTTATATAAAATAAATATTTATCCTATTTATTATGGAGGCTAAAATATTAGTAATGAATTAGGATTTTGCAACAGGGTAGTGCCTATCTAAATCTTTTTTGTTAAATTGAAACTATAATAAAAATACACATAGATAAGTCACAGGAATTGGATTATTAGTAAGGGGTTACGAGTATAAGATTTATTTTTATTTTTTATCATTGGTATAAATTATTTATCTAATTTTATCGATAATTAATTTTTATTAAAAAAATATATCTAGACACCTTTAATGAGATTTTCTACTCTAAATAATAAATTAGTATAAGATATTTTTTGTTAATGTTACGATGAATTTTAAAATAAAATTATTTAATGATCTCATGATAATTTTGGCTTAGAATCGACTCCTTCTCTCTCTGTAATGTATATAAAAGGAAACCAGTCAATAGCACTTGTAGAATTTATTGAAAACTACGAACAAGTGATGTTTAATTTTGAACTTTGGAATTGAAAGGGACAAGGTGAATTGATTCTTTCTTAATTATAATAATAATAAAAAAAAAGGTTCCTCATGAGTCACACTAAAGCCACTTGACAGTTTTATTTTTACAGAAAAAAGCCACTTGACAGTTAATTTACTATTCTTGCTACAACTTGCTACTATTTAGTATTCTTTTTATTTTCCATTATTTGCATTGCATCAGCACCATTACCAAAGTTGGAAATGTGATTAGAGTTTATGGGGGCCACAAAAGTAGTAACTAAACAAAAAGTGGCTGTATCTTGGCTGCGTTAAACTGGCAAATCGGTGTCTCTGATCGATCAGTATGCAACTTGTGAACAAATAATTACAATTGCCATAAGTAGTTTAATGTCTTGTCTTGTTGAGTTATATATTGGTCAAGTTTAGGCAGCTGAAATAAAATAATTAAAAAATATATATATATTGGGCAAATTTGAGTGCCCCACAAACTTTTAGGCGATTAACATGACCAAATGGGATTTTTATAGTCATCGTGGACAAATTCCTTCCACCTATACAAGCAGAGAGAGGATATGGTTTCTCCAAATATGATAACTAACCTAATTTTGAAAGAAAAAAAAATGGGAAATTTGAAAAAATAAATAGTAAATAAAGAGAGACTATATATAGGAATTATAAGTCTTTTCATTTGAATAAATTGGTAATTGTTATTAGTTTTATAATTTTTATGTTATATTTGTTAAATTATTATTATTTTTTAAAATATTCAAAAGAAAAAGACTTATATATTATATAAAATTATTTTACAATAATAAATCATAATTCTTCATTTCTCAATTATAATGATAGTGAATTATAATTTTTTATTTATAATATTTTATTTATGATAAGATAATTGACTTTTATAAAATTAATTTAAAAATAATTATAACATTAAATTATAATTAATCAATATAAAATAATTTTATAACGATTATATGTGAACATTTTTCACATTCAGATTTATTTTTGAGCACCAAATTTTGACTGACTGATAGAGAGGGCTTTGTTTCTCCATAAAGGATCGTGTGGACAAAAATGCTTGATGGCCACTATTGAATCTTTGGCTATTCTTGCCCTCGTTATACACCAAACAAACATGTTTCTGTCTTCTAATTAATTTTCAAGTCCTGATTCTAGTTTAAGGGTGCAAACTGGTTTGAATATCTGTCAATAAAAATATTTTTTTTATCGAGTGGAAACACGATGTATAAACAAATTAATGTCAAACATTCTCTATGAAGTCAAATGAGAACTCAATTAAAATGGACAAAATATTTGATTTCCTAAACACTCGAGAAGTTTGTGATACATTTACTTATTTTTTTCTCTAAAATTTCCAATATCCTAAAATTACAATAAATTCACTAATTTTGGGACTTTTCAACACCCAACTAAAACCAACAAAAGCTAGCTCAAATAATCGATATACATGATTAGCAATAGCAACTACTAAATGTGGTAAAAAAACACAGTTGACATCAGCATCGTACAGCGCGCTATTTATATATAGATATAGGTGCTAGACAGTAGACACTAGACACTTGACACTAGTTCATGCAAGCTATGGCTATGAGTAGTCCACACTCCACGATCCACAAACAAGTGTACCTTTTGGTTCTAGTTGCAAGACAGTAGTGTCTCCTTCAACTGCGTGTGATGAACATGTGTTGATCAGCTTATAAATACATAGTGCATCTTCGTGTGTCACGGTGTGGCACGTGATTTCGAGGGGCTTCTAGTCCTACATGGCCACTTCATGGGGGACCACACCACCCTTTAGCTATTTTATTAATTTTTCTTTGCCACTGCCATAACATAACTTTTGTGGTTCAACACTTGCTGGTCCCACGGGATCATACATCATGTCTACCTTATTACATCACTTCAATCGAGGGCGTCTTCTAAACCATTACTTTTCTAAAATATCTTCACTCTTCTTATTCGACTGTGTTTATAGTACATAACATTATAGATGTTTTCAAGTCTTTGATTATTAGGGTAGAAAACCAAGTACTTTCTTGTGAAAAAAAGAAAACAGCCATGCCTGTTTGTTAAGATAAACAAGGACAAATTTAGGTGACAAAATTGCTGCACCGAAAGTAAATGCTACTGTTCTGTTTTTTCACCTTGCAATTGCATGCAGTGAATGCTCACCACATTTCAGTGTCCCTACTTCAGATGTCCAAATCCATAATTTTCAGTGCTTAGTTAGGCAATTAGCCTAATCTTTTTTTGTATTATCATAAATACTTTTCAGTTCATCTGATCAAAAATTAATTTAATTCACAATATTATAATTATCGTGGATACAAATAATTTTTGTATTTAACAAACAAACACAAGATTCTCTGTTAAATTTAATTGAAATAATTAGTGTTTAACCTAATCTATTACATGCTTGTAGCCCATATCACTTTATTTGTTTGCTAAATTTTAAGTTTGAAATAATTTTTTCCTCAAACATAACCTATTTCCACAAGTATATATGTTTCCCCACCTTTTTTTCTCTTTCTATATTATAAGACAATGACAATTGAGAGCGAGCAATCAATTCTCCAAGCTGTTAAACAGTTAACATAAGTGGGACCCACACTCGCATCTCTCTCCTTTTAAAATTCACAAACTCACATAAAAGGACTTTCATATTCACAAAGAACCTTCTGGACACAGCTTCCCACGAAATATCTAAGTCACCACGGAATCTCAGCCCTACATCACCCCTCTAATCCTCATACCACAGTCAAAACCAACTACCTTGGTTTATAGTTATAATTAAAAAATAAAAACATAATTTATTTTCGAAATTCTCTATCCATATAATTAAAATAATGTATATAAGTGACCACTCACACTTTCCAATGAGGAAAGGAATAGAGTAAAAAGAAAAAGGTGATGAATAGGTGTTTAGTCAAAACAGAAAAAAAAAAAACAATAATTAAGAAAGAAGAAGCTTATATTATACTCTCAGTCACATTCTTTTTGAAGAAATGGGCTAAACACATATTTTAATCTATTTTTACATGTTAAAATAATTTTTACCTCTTTTAAAAATCCTACATTAATTAGTAATATAATCATATTAAAGTATATAAGAGCATTTTAGTGGGGAAGGTGTTTAATAAATATTGAAATATTTTTTTGTCCTCATAATATTACATGAATATCAAAATCTCACATTTTTTACCTAAAAGATTTTATAATATTTTTGTAGTCCCATCCATTTTATAAAAATTTATTTTTAAATAAAATTAATTATTTAATAATATAATATTTAATTACGAAATAATTAATATTAAAAAAATAGAAAAAAATAATATAAATATTTATTTATGATTAAAGATTAAATTGATAATTAATATATAACATGGATAAGTAAAAAATATAAACATTCACATTGAGAAAAAAAAACTGATAATTAATGCATAACATAGATAGATAAAAAATACAAATATTAAACATTGAAAAAAAATTAATAATTTAAATTTTTTGTCACAAAAAATTATATGTTAAATAAGATGAAAAGTGATTAATTTATAGAAATTTATCTAACTAAATTTATGTTATTTTATTTTTTTGACAAAAATATTCATTTGTTGAATCTGGTTGCATTTAGTCTTGGATTTGTTGTTAAAGATTATTTTCTATAAAAAAAATTTGTTAATAATTTTTATTTTATATTATTAAAAAATTAATTAATTATTTTTTATTTTATATTATTATAAAAAAAATGATTTTTTTGGGGTAAAAAAAGGTCTTAAAAAGATTTTATAAAATATTAAATGATGATCAAGATCTCCACACGAAAATCTTATTTATTCTTAGAAGTTCTTTCAAATTTAATGATTTGTATAGAACTAATATCTCTCTCTTAAAAAGGTATCGAATTAAAAATGCTCAAAGTGAAGATAATAATAACTTTTTTTTGTATGAACTGATTTGATCAGGTTAAATTAGGTTCGAACAACCTTTTAAGTTTTAACACTTTATTCCCACGTTGATTTAAATAATACAAAAATAAAATAAAATAAACTATATAAGGTGCAAGGCAGAGTCCGGGGTTCTGGAGTGTTCATGAGGCCTTTCTTTTTTTCGCTCTTCATCTTTCACTCCACGGAATCAAAAGCAAGTGCTAAATTCCGTGTCACTATTCTCAAACATGTAACCCAAGTTGTCATCCAAGTTTTATAGTATAATATAATATTATTATAAGTTACATAACAATAGTATTAATATTGTTGTGTTTGTGTATGATTTTGGTGTCCCTTTTTCTTATGTTAAGGTTGTACGGAGTGTTGATTCAATTTGTCGACAAGAAACCTTGGTTTGATATTTGATTGGTTCTGTGGAGAGTTTTCCTTTTTGTGTGGTTGGTTTTTGCTGTTTTGTTGGGAATAACAATGGCTAATGAAGGAGACAAAAGCAGTAACTTCTATACGATCTTGGGGTTGAAGAAGGAGTGCACTGAATTGGAGCTGAAGAATGCTTATAGGAAACTTGCAAAGGTTAGAATTGAATCCAAATGTTTTTCTCTTTTCTTCTCAGAACCAGGTTTCTTTAAAATTCACCCTTGATTTTAGTTATATAGTATGAAATATATTTTATTTGTTTGGTTGATGGAGCAGAAATGGCACCCAGATCGTTGTTCAGCGACCGGGAATTCAGAGTTAGTGGAAGAAGCTAAGAAAAAATTTCAGGAAATTCGGGAAGCCTATTCTGGTAATGCCCTTTAATCGTTTCCACGATTGAACATTGACCCATGATTCACTTGCTCATTTTCTCCTCCAAATTGAAGAAAAGTTGGAATTTTTGTTCTTATTTGATATTTCAGTTCTGTGCTGTTTATTTGGTCTAAATGGTGTTTTTCTGTGACAGTTTTATCTGACGCCAACAAAAGGTTAATGTACGACGTAGGAGTCTACGATAGTGATGACGACGAAAACGTAAGTCACTTTACCTCACACCATATCATCTTCTACAGTTACCATGCCCTTCTATCATGTTCATCCCTCTGGCTCTGTTTCATTACATTGAAGAGAAACACCAGCTTTAGTTTGACCTCCTTTTTTTTCACAGTAACCAATTCTGTTGGGCATCTATCTTTTTCAGTTTTGTTATTCTATGTGTTTTCAGGGTAAATCTTGTATTTTCGTTCAATGGGGATACGAAATTTAACACATTGACTTAATTCAGAATAATAGCATATGTATTGAGAGTGTTAATGATTTGTAGTTATGTATGGTTAAATTCTAATTAGAATAGGTGAATGAAGATTAGAAGAGTCATTTGATTTTGAACAGTCAGATTTTCATGATTTCATGATTGTGTGAATGCATGAGTGTAGGAAATCCAGGTCAGGGGTATTGTTGTCATGCAATGTTGTCACGTTTCTGTTTTCTGCACCGTCCATGTTTTCATTTCCTAGTTCATGTGAAAAGAGGGTATCTTCATGGGGATTAATAAGAATCCGATAATGCTTGCTTGGCTCTATTCATTGGGATTGCCACAAAGGCACAAGCTTTCTTAAAGTCAAGTCAATTTGTGTGTACAAATCAATCACATGGGCTTGTTTGGTTGGGGGGTGGAATTGGATCTTGTTTGTTTCCATCATAGGGAGGAGTGTTCATGATTCAATAATTTTTATGACCTAATCATACAATGAATTTCCTATTGCAGGGCATGGGGGACTTCTTGGACGAAATGTTAACAATGATGAGTCAGACCAAATCAAATGTGAGTCATCTAGTTAGTGGCGTGTTTGGTGATAAAGCTATGCAATTGCAATGTTGTTTTATATATATTTTAGTTTAGTGGATAAAGCTAGACAAAACATAGTGTCTGCTTTTGTCTAATACTATGTAAGTATGTAGTATGTAGTTTATAGTTTTTCTATTGTCTTGAATGGACCATTCCATGGTCATGAATCCACCTTTTTCTTTTTAGATTTGGGGCCGAATTACGTATTTTGTTTGTTGGTCCAAATGCTATGAAAGTTGGAAGGCTATTATTGAAGTTTCTTGTTGGACCAAACCAGAACAACAAGTAGTTGAGGCTAGAAAGCAGCCTAAATTAGAATAAACAAAAACTTTGAATAACAGCGTGTTTTCCATACCAGTTGATTAAAGTTAACTCTTCACATATTCTTCTAGGAATATTTGTAACTATAGGTCTTAGAATTCCATACAGTTTGCTAGTTTTGAAAGGAACATCCTAAGTCTGATTAATTTATGTCTAAAATAACAGGAAAATGGAAAGGAGAGCTTTGAGGAGTTGCAACAGCTGTTTGAAGACATGTTTCAAGCGGATATTGGATTGGATGGAGGCCCTTCTCTTGCTTCTTCTGATTGCTCAACTTCATCTGCTTACATGACTTATACTGAAAGTTCTAGTTCGAATAAACGCAATTCCTCTGATATGAATTTAGGAAAGGCAGAGAATTCTTCTGTCTTTGATGCCAGTTACCAGAATTTCTGTTTTGGGGTTAGTATATACTGCACTTTTCAAATTTTTCTTTCAATGTATATATCATATATCATCCATGGCATACATAATGATTATGAAAAGTGAAATGTTAGACGGACAGTATATAGAAATTAAACTCAAAAGATAGTTTAGGCCAAGAAACAATTAATTGGTTACGAGATAAGATAGTTTATTCGTGTTGAATCTTTCATTAGAGTCGTTAATTAGTGGTCTCTTTTATGTTGTCCATGTCATCAAGGTCGGTCATGTAAACTATCATTACCAATGAGTGAGGATACAAAAACATCGGAGTATGTGTAAGTGGTAAGTGATTCCCTCTAGTCTTCTGCTAGCAGTGTTGTTTTTTATCTTCATGGATAGATACTAGTTTGTTAATTTTTGTTAATAGTGTCATTTATCTCAGGTTCTTTAGCTGGTAATGAAGTGTTTTGTGGAATTCCCAATTCATATTTGCATCATACACTACATGGCATAATATTTCATGCATTATGATGTGGCTTTAAGTTGACTCGGTATTTTCTTGATCTTGGTGCGAAGACAGGTGAACCAACTCCAAGATATAAAGAAGGGAAAGGGGGGAATTCCAGAAGGAGGAGGTAGAAATAGACATTGAAACGGCAAAGCTAAAAATGTCCTATGACCATGATGTTTCATCTAAATCTAATGACTACCCTGGAATTTCCACAAAGTAGTGATCTTGTGCAACTAAAAATTTAGTAGGGAAAGGACTAAGGAAGAACAGAGTTAATTCAAAATTAGTTCTAGGCTATTGTAACTTCATGCCATGCCATGCCATGCAAAATCGATGGTAGTGGCACCTTCAATCTCTTGTTCCCAAGGTTGCAATTGTACAATCATGCTAGTACTTTTAAATTGAAATCAAATAAGAACTCATTTAAGCCTCTTCATCTGCAAATTGCAAATTGCCACTAGTTCAAAAGTGCAATATTAACCCTTTATGAGTAAATGAGGCACAGTTCATATTGTTAAATCCGATTTGAAAGGAATATTCTTTATGTTTAGCCTGAAGTAGACAAGGGAAAGAAAGGATAAGGAGGATAACACAGCACAACCGAAAGTAATTCATGTGATGTTTGACCAAGTCACGGTTTCATAGATGTAGTAGAATGCATTATATTAAAAGATATTTTCCACACTCAATGAAAACATGTGGAACTAATGAAAAGATGAATCTGAGCAAAGGAAAATAGCAGGTGGTGGATATTAATTCTATAAATGGATTGGCCCTACAGCACGTGGAGAGAGACCCCACGTGATATGAACTTAAGCAGGGTACAAATTTGTCAATTCAAAATAAAGCAGATATTCAGATAGACACTTCTAGTTCACTTTTGGGTTTGAAAGCATTTTGGGACCCCAATTCCTAGCAAGTGGCCAAGTATTTTTCATTGCCAGCACTGTGATTTGTAGGTCCTTGATGCACAATAATTGTTTGGCTTTTGTTACACAAATTGTGTAACTTGTGCTTAACATAGAAAATAGATGGGTGTGCACAGTTTCCATGTATCTTAGCAAAAAGGGAAAACCATGGCACCCACAGATTGTAGTGTTGTACTTCTCGTTGATTGGTATTTGGTAGTTGTTACTTAATGCAGTGTTTCTGAATGTGTCCAATGAGGGAGTTCACATTTTTTTAACTCAAGAATCACAATTTCAAAAAGAAAAATGCATGTTTGAGTAAAGTTTTTATTTAAGAGAACTTGTTTCTTTCTATATAAGAATCACAATTGCTCTATGTTGTTCTATCTTAGTAGATATCAAAGCCTCAAAGAGTTAATAAGAAAATACTATAACTTTTTTCTTCAAAATCAGTAGTAAGATGTATTGCAATAAAAATAAATAAATAAAATAAAAAACAAACTACTGACAAGTGACCCTGTAGTTGTGGCAGTGGAACACGGTTTCAAAGGACGAACTTTATGAAAGAGAATCCTCCGTACGAACACAATCCACAAGTTGAATGCTACTACCTACATTGATTGGTGGAGCCAAATTGCTAGAAAATGATCGACCCCCAAGAAAGAATGGTTGCTATTACGATTGTCCCTTTATGCATTGATAAATAGACATTATTCAAAATGGTTTTCTTTTATTATTATTGCGGATAGATAACTTTTAAGCCAACTTGCGTACACTTCAATTAAATGGTTTCTCTAGTATGGTACTTCACTTTGAGACTAAGATTGAAAAAGGTTTTTTTTTTTTATATATATAAATAACCATGAGATATGTAGAGCGTCTATTTAACACTTAAACTAATTAATGATTAAGCCTTAATAAAATGTTGAACACTTGCTCAATATTCGATTGTTTTGGAAAACACAATTCCGGAAATGCAATGATTGTTCCGGAAAAGCAATTCCTGATGACAATCTTTAGTAGTACTTGAAGGGGTCTGCACGATGATGAGCTTTGGGTTCAAGAAGGGAACATAAAAGTAAAAAGCTAATTTTCAGTTTGTATAAAATTAAAAGGGGGTGCAGGAAGTAACAGACTTGTGTGATATAAGTTTGAGCCCACATAAGCCGTAGGATAGCCCATTCAAAATTTAATTTCATGTGGACAGTTTGATGAGTTTTGTTTATTACACAGTTTGATGGCTTCTTCAAGTTCTCAGTTGGCAAATCAAAAATTAAAGGGGTTGGTGTTTGCTAGTGATTTTCACATCGCTGGTCAGAATTAATTCTAGATTATTTGGTTAAGGATCATAAATCGTTACCATTTGTGTCAACAGTTGGTCCTAAAATTTCAATTCTTGCTTGTATTACAGAATAAATTAAGTTTATCCACATAATATTCAAAATTCTTTCGGCATAAATATAATTTCCCAATTAAATCATAATTAAACCATATATAATCCCATGCTATCCTATAGTCCCGCCTATCATATTTAGAGAGAGTTTTATTATTTGTAGTAATAATCCTGTTAGATTACCCCTTAAAAAATTACTTGTGATTTCCATTTTCTGCCAATATGATTATGGGGAAATAGATTAAAACTGGTTCGAAAGAAGAGAAGTGTAAAAGAAGCTACTATAACATTGATAATAATAGATTATTGTGGCTTTCACGATCTTATATTGCCTAACTGAGTACCACCTTATTGGAAAAAGCAACGACCCTGAAAATGATATTATTATTATTATGGTCCATTGTCATTCATAGATGCAGAAAACATAAATAAAAGTCTTGTGTGGGGTCCTTTAAATTAAGCCCTGCAAACACTTCAGTTTACTCTATTCTGATGTTAACTAACAAGTAACAACAGACCCAATAGACCGATACCAGATAGCAACAACCAAAAACAACAAGAAAAAAAGCTCTACACAGTGATAATAATGACTTAATGAAACTCTCTCATGCCAGAATTCAACAGTCTAGGAGTGCATGAAGAGCCTTCTTTCACAAACATATATGAAGTAATAGTTTAATACGTATTTGATTGTTCACAATATATGTATAGTGAAATTAAGTTTCTATATAAACAAGAATAATTTCGAAGATAAATATTATAAAAAGAATAGGAAAATTTTCTCTAATAGTATATTGCTAACACTTTTCTTATTATAGTAAATAGTTTACGAACTTATAGACGTATCAAATGATATGATTAGATAACAGTATCGAAAAAAAAAATTTCATACTATAAGGTCATATTATTTATTCATTAAATTGAACACTTTACCAATTCAACATGACAAGTGGATAATATTTTAGACTTGTGTTGAAGGTAAGATGGAGTCATCCCAAATTTCGTGGGAACTTATCCAATTGACGTGTAGCTGTAACTTTAATGGTCACTTGGGCCCCACCTGTTTCTATTGACTCAGTCTAGCTTCTTAGTAATTTAATATTATTTTTTATTTTACCTCCATCCTCCAATTATTCTGGATCTAACCTAACCTAACTTGTTTGTTGCCGGCTCGCTAAGCTCTCTTCTTCGGCTTACTTATGAGTTACTAATTAATCCTTGCAATTTCTCTTTCAAACCCATACCATATATTCTTCACATGCTTTGTTAAATTTTTCAATTCAAGAAAGATAACAAAAGTCATCAAAAATAATAATACCAATTACAGTAATTGAGCTTTTAGATTTGTAATGTACAAAATTAGCGTGAGCCAAACCGGTATGAATTTGATGGCTGAAAAGAAAGCCGTGTTAGCCGGAGCTAAGTTTACACACTAATTAACATAGCGGTCAATAATTATTTAATTAATTCTCTTAAGTCTTCGTGTTTCTCATTATAAGTAGTACCCTCACACTCTCCCCAAACGCACAGAAAAAAAAAAAATAAATAAATAAAAAAAAAAATAAAAAAAAAAGACTTTGTTGTTGTTTTTGTTGTTCTTCTCTGTGCGGTTTCGTTCCCTCAAAATCTTTGAGTTGTTATAAGTTGTGATAACAAGAAGTGAACAAACAACGCACATATATATATTAATTTGAAAGAATATATAGATATATTATAATGGGTTTTCTTCACAAGCTTTGGGACGAAACGTTGGCGGGTCCAGCACCGGATTCGGGTCTGGGGAAGCTCCGAAAGTACAACTCGTTCTCCGGCGGAAGCTCCGTCCGGTCAATGGTGGCGGATGAAGTTCCGATAAGCCGCAGCATCATCATTGTTCGGTCCCAGTCTGGTTTGGGAGGAAGCAGTACATGCACAACCTCAGCTCCTTCTTCTCCTTCTTCTGCACCTATCACCCCTCGCAGCCCCCTCTCTCGTACGTAACTCTCTCTATTTATATATGTTTTTCTTTTCTTCTTGTTTCTATTAGGCTTTGTTTGCATCAACGGATAAATAAAAGACAAAGAAACTCAACCCTTTTTTTTATGATAATTCATTTTAAAACGAAACACAAACACAAATCTTACATATTAAAGTTCAGTTTGATATGATGATCCAGGAACTGATCAACTTAACAAGAGAGGTGATGAAAAAATGTTCGAAGAGAGAAAGTAGATAAAATAGAATTCCATCTCAATAATATTTTTGTATTATATGTTAATATAGATTAAGAAGATAAAACTCTCATTTTTCTTATAACATTAATAGCAAGGAACGGGTGTATTTTTTTTTCTTCTATTTTTAAAAGTTAAAATTAATTTTTATATTTTTTTATTATAAATTGTCTACACTAGTTTGTAAAGCGTATAAATTGATTTGGAGTTGTATTATTATCTCTCTATTTTCTCACTACAAGTATTGTGTTTATGAAGAAGATATTTTTTTCTTAAACACAAAACCTTACACTGTAATCTGGTATTCTCTTTCTCGTTTCTCCTTTTTTTTTTTTTAAATATATATTAATTAAATTACCATACATATTAATTTATAGTAATAATAAGAAGTAGTGATTTGACAAACAAAAAATGTTGAATTTCTTCGATTAAATCAACCAGAGATTAACGTAACCTTTTAGTAAAATATTTATGATATTATAATATAATACCATGAAAACTAATATTCATTATTGAAGTTTCTGTGACAATTTTTTAACCAAAAAACAAAATAATTTGCAGCGGAAGCACCAGGCGGTGATATCAAGAAGTTCACGAGGAGAAAATCGTCAAAAGCGGAGTGTGCCGAAAATAGAAGAAGTCCGACCATTTCTGATTGGTTCTCTAATTTTATGACACATATGCCCTTTGCATTTTCATGCCCCCTTTTTTTTTTGTCTAACATCTCTTCTTGTTGTTTTATATCATGTTTTGCAGGGTAATTATGAGTGCTTTGGATCGTTGTTGAGAACTTGAATATCAACAATATTCGGCAGAGGCAGAGAAGGATTACGTTTTCTGTACAAACGGCAACACATGCAGATTCCAATTTCCAAAAGGGAATCACATATCATAATATGCATGCCACCACTTTATTATAATGTATACTACTATCATATAATAGTATATGTAAATATGAGTACCTATACCTACCAATAAAATGGCTCGGATGATGCAGGGTCTTTTCAGCAGATTGAGCCTATTCATGCTTCATGGGATTCTGAGGATATAAAGGAGTAGAAATGCCTGCTTCTGTATATTTGTATATATATGCTGCTTTAACTTGTTTTTGCCCTTTGGCTGTTGTAAATATGAATGCTGTACTGTGAAATCTCTATCAGTTGAAATCAATGAAGCTTGAAAGTAGATATTATAATAGTTTCCGCTTAATTCTTAATTAGTGTTTTATATTACAATATATTGTAATAATGGGTATGTGTTTGGCATAACATTAAGTTAAAATAAATCAGAGTTTAAAACTAAATTTTAATGTTATTAACTTGAGTTTGTGTTCCAAAAAGCAAAATCAAACGTACAATTAATTTGTACTAAGGACTACTCTTTCATGTTTTATTTTTCCATTTTGGATCTAGTTAGTAATTTTACATTTCATAAAAAATTTGAATTAAATATATATCTTCATGCATACACATTCCAAAAGTTAAAAGATGTATGACTTAAAGATATAAGATTGATTAAATGGTGAAAAAATAAGAAATTGTGGATTTGACCAGTTCTATATTTAAAAAAAAATATTTATTAACATTTGTAAGAAAAAAAATTATAAACTCAAATTGATATTACATGGATTTTTTTTTTTACCACAAATAATCAATCGATTCGATTCAAAAGACTAAAACAGAGTCATTTTTTTTATTTGAGGAAAGTAAGAAGTTATAAATAAAGGTGGAGATGTGACAATCCATTAGAAATAAGCATTCTATACCAATTTGTGTCAAAACCTAAAAGGATAGTGATGAAAGCTGTGGTGTCTGATCGCAGCTTGGTCGAGGTTGAAGCAGTCTTAACTTTCTCAATCAGATCAGCAGCATCTTGAACGGTGGAGATGTTCTCAGCTCCACCTTCTCCAATGGAAATGTCAAATTTCTCTTCCAAAGCCATCATGATTTCAACCTGTACTCAAATATGCATAGATTAATACTTAAAACTTATTTTATATCATACAATATACAACTATAAAGTAGTGCAAGCTAGAAGTTGAGGCCTCACAGTGTCAAGAGAATCAGCACCCAAATCTGAAAATTTAGTTTGGGGAGTCACGGTGGCTTCATCAATAGAAAGTTGCTTCGCAATTGTGCTTTGTACAATTTGCAGAGTTTCTAGTTCAACCTTCAGCCAGTAATTGGGATACATTAGAAAAGCTAAGAAGAGACATAGGAAATAGTTGTTTAATATGAGAAAATGGGTGAAAGAAATTATTACAATGGAGCAAGAGATTGTGCCACCAGAGAGTGCAAATGACGTTTTTATTGCCCTTTTCAATTGGACTTGTTAACTTTGGAATACCAAAGGAGAGAAATTATTAAAGAAAGTATATTCATTATTAAAAAACCCAAATTACAATGTACAAGTGTAATTAATATATATAGTAAACTAGGGAACTAACTAACTCCTAACTTAGCTAAACTAATTTAGTTACAACTATGATTAACTAAGATTAATTAGAGTTACTATTTACATTACTATTTTCATCATGTAATAGCCCCCCACAAGCTGGACTATGAATATCTAATAGACCAAGCTTGGAAATCAATGAATTGAAGGAGGAAGCAGGCAATGGCTTGGTAAGTACGTCTGCCAATTGTGCAGCAGAAGAAACTGGCAGGAGGTGAATGAGGCCAGTTTGTATTTTTTCACGAATGACATGATAGTCAATGTCAATATGTTTTGTCCTCTCATGAAAAATGGGGTTGTGAGCAAGATAGATTGCACTCTTGTTATCACAGTAGACTAAGCTAGGTTGATCAAGAGAAATGTGAAGATCCTTGAACAAATACTGTAACCATTGTAATTCACAAGTTAAGCTAGCCAAAGCTTTATATTCCGCTTCCGAACTAGACTTGGATACTGTGGACTGCTTTTTTGATTTCCATGACAGCAGAGATGTGCCAAGGAAGACACAGTAACCAGTCACTGATCTCATGCGAGTAGCAGGGCAACTTGCCCAATCCGAGTCTGCAAAACCAGAAAGTTTGAGTGTGGAGGAGGAAGAATAAAACAATCCCTTAGCAAGAGTACTTTTGAGATATTTGAGCACTCTAATTGCTGTAAAGTGATGAACTTGTAATGGCTTAGATATAAATTGACTAAGTTGCTGAACAATGAAAGCAATATCGGGCCTGGTTGTAGTCAAATATAACAATTTGGCCAACAAGTCTCCTATAGGTAGTTTCATCTTCATAAGGGGGTGAGTCACCATCATGAAGTTTCAAGGAGTAATCAAAGGGAGTTGTACTAGGTTTTGCAACCAATAAACCACTGTCCTCAAGCAATTCCAATGCATACTTCCTTTGATTGAGAAAGATACCTTGAGTGGATCATGCAACTTCCAATCCAAGGAAGTATTTAAGCTTGCCAAGATCCTTGATTTTGAATGTGGAATCAAGAAATCGTTTGACAGAATGTATTTCCTGTAAATCATCACCTGTCAAGACAATATCGTCAACATAGACTAGAAAAGCAGTGAAATGAGAATTATGTAGTTTTGTGAATAAAGAATGGTCAGCAAATGAATGTGAATATCCAAGGGAGATAAGAGCAGTGGATAACTTGGAAAACCACTGTCTGCTAGCCTGTTTCAGTCCATATAAGGATTTATGTAATTTGCAGACAGTATTGGAAGAAGAATTAGGTGGCAAGAACCCAGGAGGCAGATCCATATACACTTCCTCATGCAGATCACCATGAAGGAATGCGTTGTTAACATCAAGTTGTTCTAAATGCCAGTCCTTAATAGCAGCCACAGATAGAAGGGTGCGAATTGTTGTAAGTTTAGCAACGGGTGAGAAGGTATCAAAATAATCCACACCCTCTAGTTGAGTGTATCCCTTTGCCACCAAACGGGCCTTGTATCGTTCAATGGATCCATCAGCATGATACTTGATCTTGTAGACCCATTTGCAACAATTGGTTGCTTACCTGCAGGCAAATCAATGACAGACCAAGTGTTTGTGGATACAAGAGCATCTAACTCAGATTTCATAGCAAGATTCCAACAGTCAAACTTACAGGCTTGTTTATAGGTTTTGGGTTCTATAAGGGAACTAATGGAAAGACAAAACTGTTTGTGACAAGGACTACATTTGTCATATGACAATATAGAAGAAAGAGGGTAAGGAGAGTTACCTGGATTAGATGCTGGCAGCATTGAGGATAGCAAATTGCAGTGATAGTCAGAGAGATAAGTTGGTGGTTTTGTTAGTCTATCAGATTTTCTGATTGGTACAAGAGGGGAAGTAGGAGAAATTATGTCATGTGGTGAAAGAGGTAATTGGTGAAGAGAGGGAGAAGAGATAGGTTCATTTGGTGAAGTTAAGGATGGTGGAATATCTGTGAGAATGTCAAATGTGTCTAAGGTATTAGTATTAAGGTTGATATTGACAGAATTATTTTCAGGTGGAGGTGGGCAAAAGGAAAGATAGTTTCATGGAAGATTACATTCCTTGAAACATAAAATTCATGGGTGATAGGATCATAAAGAAGGTAGCCTTTGGTGCCTTCCCTATATCCAAGAAAGATGGATTTTCTTGCCCTTGGTGCAAATTTTGTTCTATTGTTATGTAAGGTCGAGGAGTATGCAAGACATCCAAAAACTTTTAAATGATTAAGGCTGGGAGGAGTAGAATGAAGTATTTGATAAGGGGTGAGGTTGTTCAAAAGAGGGGTGGGAAGTTTGTTGATAATGTGAATAGCTTGTTGTATGGAGAGGTGCCAAAGGTTATGAGGCAGATGAAAGTGAAAAGAAAGAGCACGTGCAACATTCAAAATGTGTTGATGCTTTCTTTCCACGATGTCATTTTGTTGAGGTGTTTCAACACATGACCTATGATGGATGATACCTCTAGAATGGTAAAAACTAGTCATGAGAAACTCAGGCCCATTGTCACTACGAATACATTTGAGTTTCTTATGGAATTGAGTTTCTATGAAGGAAATGAAATTAACTAAGTGAGTTCGGGTTTCACTTTTATTTTTCATGAAAATTGTCCAAGTAAACCTGGCTGTAATCATCTACAAGTGTTAGAAAATACTTATGACCACATATGGAAGGGGTGGAAAGAGGTCCCCATATATCAGCATGAATTAAATAAAAAATGGCAATAGATTTTGTATTACTATGAGCAAAGGTAAATTTCTTTGTTTAGCCAAATGGCAAGTATTACAAGGTTTATGGTTGTCATTGAAAGTGACAAAAGGAAAGTGAGATGAAATACATTTGTGTATATGAGAACTTAAATGTCCTAGTCTAAAATGCCAAATGATGGCAGGATCAGGCTTAGAAGAATGTAAATAAGTAGAGATGGAGGTGTTGATAGAATCAGGGGTGGGAGAGAGATCCAGAGATGAGGTAGTGTCAAGCACATACAATTTGCCAATCCTCCTAGCTGTAAATCCAGTCATCTTGGGATGAAGTAGCTGCACAATTTTATAACAATTAGGGTAGAGTTTCACATCATATAAGGTGGAATCAAATAGAGTAGTAACAGAGATAATGTTGACATGAAAGGAAGGAAAATAGTAAACATTATGAAGAACAAGGGAGTCATATAACAAAACTGAACCAGCTATTGTGGTAGTAACAGTGTCACCATTAGGCATGGTCATAGATTTGGGTGTAATGTGATATGTGAAAAAATAACTATCAAAGATATAAGTGATGTGATCAGTGGCACCAGTGTCAATAATCCACCATTGACTAGTATTATCACATTGGGGTTTTGAGAGATTCTTACCAGATGAAGGAGAGGGAGAGGTATGAGAGACAGAATTTGTAGCAAAAAGAGAATTAACTGAAGAAGGTGAAGTAGATTACAAGTTGGATTGTTGGAGTAGTTGTAAAATCTGAGTATATTGCTCTTGAATTGTGGACAAAGAAGCATTTGATCCATTTGTTGATGTGGAAGTAGATGATGATGAGGAAATTTGAGTAGAACCAGCATCTTGAACAGAGTTCACCACAGAGGCATTTCCAGCAGGTGATGAGGAATTTTGCTTACGATGTTGAAAACCAGGAGGATACCCGTGCTTGATGAAACAAGTCTCAATAGTGTGGTTGGTGCGACCACAGTGAGTGCATAGCCGGTTGCCACGGCCACCGGAGGAATATCCACGACCACGACCACGACCGGAGTTGTGAGAAGAACGAGAAGGCGTTTGAGAAAAGTAATTCACCAACGATTGATTCTCAATTGAAGAATCAGTGGTTGAATGAAGATTGAACTGGCGTTCTTGTTGAAGAATCAGATTGAACACATTGTCTAGGGTTGGAAGTGGAGACATCAGCATAATCTGCGAACGAACATGAGAGTATTGATCACCAAGACCTTTTAAGAACTTGATTACCTTATCTTGCTCCTTGAATTTGCGTAGATCTGTAACAGCACCACAAGAACACGGTATAGCACAAGTACAATCACGAATTGGGCGAAAAGTTTCGATTTCTTCCCAAAGCGTCATCAATTTGGTGAAATACGAAGAGATATCAAGAGTTCCTTGTTGAAGACGAGCTACTTCCTCTTGAATATCAGCAATGCGAAAAATATCACCCTAAGAGAATCGATTCTCCAAACTTTTCCATACAAGAGAAGCACAATCACACCAGAGGAGAGATTTCGCAATATCTTCAGAGATGGAATGTTGAAGCCATGAGAGGACAAGGTTGTTACATCGAAGCCAAGGTTCATAGAAAGGATCAGAGATAGGAGGAGGAGAAAGAGTGCCATTAACAAATTTTACCTTGTTCTTGGAGATAAGAGCCACCTTCATCGATCTGCACCAGATTTGATAATTCTTGTTATCAAGCACAGGTTGAACGAGAATAAGAGATGGATTCTCATTCGGATGCATATAATATGGATTGGAGGGGTTGGTAGCAAAATCAGAGTAAGAAATCACCATTGTTGAGGTGATTCAGCAAAAAAAGAAATTGCAGAACGTAAAGAAGAAGATGAATGCGCGAAGAATAAAAGTGGAAAAAAAAGAAGGGTTTCAAACTGATACCATGTTAACTTTGGAATACTAAAGGAGAGAAATTATTAAAGAAAGTATATTCATTATTAAAAAAACCCCAATTACAATGTACAAGTGTAATTAATATATATAGTAAACTAGGGAACTAACTAACTCCTAACTTAGCTCCTAACTTAGCTAAATTAATTCAGTTACAACTATGATTAACTAAGATTAACTAGAATTACTATTTACATTACTATTTTTATCATGTAATAGGACTTTATTCACTATTTTCAGCCCACCAAACATCGAGCTTCCCTGCAATATAAACCACTTGTGACATTTTTTTCTTTGTACAAGACCACATGTATTTTTCATGGAAAGTAATTTTTTTTTTATCGAATTAGATACCATCATTATGCGTGACAAAAAAAATCTTTGAATATTTAATATAATTACATACTCAATTTAAATTTAAAATTACTAGTTAAGCTGAAATAGCTATGTATATTGGTGATTAAACCAATGGTGACATGCCCCTACAGAATAGAAACATTGTTTTTTGTGAAGAAAACAGTGCTTGGTCTTACCATTGTGGATATATAGGTTCTTCATTTGGTGAGTGGTGGTTGTTGTTCTGACCCCAGAAATATTGAAGGAGAGAGTAGCCAATGAAGTTGACGAAGTGGACAGAACAGAAGCAATGTCTTATTTGGGAAAACACTAAACTAGAAAAATGTAACTCTTAAGAGCCAAGAACTCTTTTGACAATATTCTAATGATTAATGAAGATGTTATATGGTTCATGCCATTGAGATTATATATAACAATTTAGCTCCAACCTTATGAGTTAGAATGATGATTCCAAAGGAAAATTGTTTTGAGGAGCCATAAAATAGGCGGAGAGCACCAGAAAGATGTGTTTTGTACAGATGAGGTATTGATTGATATTGATTATTGAATGAGTCAGGCCATATATAATGCTTCATATAATTACCCTAGATACAAAATGCTAAAATATTTTTAGTTGCCTGTTATATACATTCAAATTTTATATTTGTTTCTTAATAAAGGGATATATTAAAAAAGTTATTTTAAGTCTATATGTTACTTAAATTATCAAAATCATCACAATTTTTTTTTTAATTGATTTTTATAATTTTTAATTTAATATCGACAATTTATAAATTGATACGTTTAATTGATTACGGGTACTAAAAAATAAAAATTTTGATATATCATTTCAACCGAAAAAAAATTATGGAATAAATACAAAATTAAAATATATATTAATAACCTATGTTTTAGGCCTTTATCATCCGAAAGTCACAATAATCCAATTATTTTAAGGGAATAGAAGTATCTTAACACTTATTTTTTCCTTTATAAATGTTAAGAAAATATCATCTTAGGTGCTTTGAATAAAAAACAAAAAAACAAATAATCAATATATAAAAATCTGGCTTGTAGATGGTTTTCTTTTCCTACAATTAACTTTAAAACTTCTTTCCTTGTATTTTACAATTTTTATTCATGTTGAGTTGTTTTTTTATTCCTCTACTAAACAAAGCGCAAATACTTTCTTTATACAATCCCATCTTTAAACAAAAAAAAAAAGGTGCTCTTTCCATGCATTGATGCAGACCTCCCAATGTCATGCACCTTAACTTACATTGTTCAATTTCTGTGGGATTCTGCTGTTGGAAAAACAAATAATGACTCATGAACGGTGGAGCTTTGTCACATAGTGGCCTTAATTGTAGGTCACGTTGTCCTTGGTACCTCTTCTCAGTGATCTCGTTATATATTTTTCTTTTACTATATCATAAAAAAGAAAATTCGTCATTCTTTATTGAATGATGATAAAAACTTGTCATGCTCATCGGTTAGGTTTCTCTTTTGGCTATATATTTCAACCTCAACAGTATATCATCTTCACCAGACAGCGTATATATTCATATACCTCGAGCATTGACCATAGAAACAGAATCCTCACTAAAGAACCCATTTTTTTTTATGGGAAACTAATGAAGTGTGTGTGTATAAAACTATAAATTAAACGCAATCGAGGAAATTTGTAACGCATAGGAATGGAAAATCAATGTCACCAAAGGAAGAAAACTGAAGAAAGGTTATAATTTTTTGTTTTTATTTTTTTAATGATGCCAACATTAAAAATTGTATAAATTTTTGTAATACACACACATATGCATATATATAATTGTTATGCAAATTAATTTTATATTTTTTATAAAGTGAAATTTACTCTATGAAACTAAATTGATCAGCTCAACCCACCTCATTCCAATATTCGTAGACAACTAGACACATTTCATTTCAATTTCAACGAGTCTATGTCCATTTGGAATTTGGATGAATCCATACCATTTTGTTTTTATTATATAAAATAAAATAAAAATCCATGTCCTCTGTTGAGATTTGAGATGAGGATTGGAAAAAGAAACAAGAGTGCAAGACCATACTACATACTTTTTTTTTTCTTTAATACACTATAGTCCATACCGTACTTAGGCTTAGGCACACCTACAAAATTCTAAATACTTAACCAGAACCAGAAACAACTTGACGTCACGCCTCTAAACAAGTGAAACAAAAACAACATTAAAAGTTGTTACGAGTTACCCTTACCGCTTTCCCTACGTCATCTGTTCTTCAACCAGTTACAATTTTCTTCCCTTTTTGTCCTTTTTCTCCAATTCTCAAAAATATAAATAATTCAATTCAATTTACTACGTACTAAATTACTAACAACTGCTAAGTTAAAAATGTTCCATAATAATTAAAAATTTCCTGGTCAACGAAATTTCAGAAATTTGTTTGTAAAAAGAAGAATAATATGAATCCTAAATGAAGAGGGTAAATTGGGTATAACGCCGGAGACCACGGAAACAGGTTAGTGTTGTGTTTATCGTCAAACTCGTGAACCAGTGACACCAGACAATAAACAGAGAAGGTCCACCAACTGAGCCGGTGACGGAGTTTCGCCACACTCCAATCACATTCTGCCACGTCATACTCCCTTCCTCTGCCCACTCCCCACGTGTCGACGGTCACCGTCAACTCACCCCCCTTCCGTCAATCGAAACCCGAAAAAAGGTTCCAAACCAACTCTCGTTCAATTTCTTTTAAATAAAAACAAATATACGAACAATGCCACCAAAAGGCGTCGATATATTCTCGCCGGCCAAAATTAAAATTAAAATTAAAATTAAATAAAAACCCTAGCTTCGTTTTTCTCTTTTTCTTTCTCTCTCTCTAACTACTCTGTTTCTCTCTCTACGGTAGATCGGCGGCGAAGAGGATATGGACGACGACGACGAGATCCAGTCGCATCCTTCGCCTGTGAGCGGATCCCCGCCGTCGTCTCCGCGGGCGAACGGTCGGATAACGGTGACGGTCGCGGCTCCGGCGCCGCAGGCGCAGACACCACCGCCGAATAGTCTGGCATTAGCGCTTCCGATTCAGCAGCCGGCAAAGGGGAGCGGCGGAGGAGGCGGCGGCGGTGGGAGGGAGGATTGCTGGAGCGAAGGCGCGACGGCGGTGCTGATCGACGCGTGGGGAGAGAGGTATCTGGAACTGAGCAGAGGAAATCTGAAGCAGAAGCACTGGAAGGAGGTGGCGGAGATCGTGAGCGGCAGAGAGGATTACACGAAGGCGCCGAAGACCGATATCCAGTGCAAAAACCGGATCGACACCGTTAAGAAGAAGTACAAATCGGAGAAGGCGAAGATCGCCGCCGGCGCCACCAGCAAGTGGCCGTTCTACGACAGATTGGAACAATTAATCGGTCCTAGCGCCAAGATCCCCGGAGCCGGCGGTTCCTCCGGCGCCGGCGGCCCCAGCGCTGCTGGAAACAGTAATTTACAACAGCAGAAAGTTCCGTTAGGGATTCCAGTCGGAGTTCGCGGCGGCGCGAATCAGTTTCACCATCCTCAAAAACCGCACCAGCAGCAGCAGCAACCGGTTTCGTTGAAGAACCAGAAGATTCAGTTCCGGCGCCGCGGTCCTCCGGTTGAGTCCGATTCGGAGGAGCGCGAGGCGTCTTCGCCGGCGTCGAGCGACAGTTTTCCGCCGGAGAGTTTCGAGCGGAAGAGGCCGCGGTTGATGAATTCAAACACGGCGAAAGGAAGCGGAGAAAGACGGAAGACGACGAAGGGTTGGGGCAGCGCGGTGAGGGAATTGACGCAGGCGATTCTGAAATTCGGCGAGGCGTATGAACAAGCTGAGAGTTCGAAGCTGCAGCAGGTGGTGGAGATGGAAAAGCAGAGGATGAAGTTCGCAAAGGATTTGGAGTTGCAGAGAATGCAGTTTTTCATGAAGACGCAGTTGGAGATTTCGCAGCTCAAGCTCGGAAGGAAAGGTGGTAACCCTAGCAACAATCACCATGGCACCACCAACAATAATAACAACAACAGCAATCATAACAATAATAGTGACAGTGAATGAGTGAAGAATGGGTAAGAGAGGGATAAGTAGGTTGAGGTTGAGGTTAGATTGGAACTGCATTAGCCATATGGTGTATGTGTTTAGTTGTTTATTATTATTATTATTATTATTATTATTATCCCTTAATTGTTACAGTTAACTTAAGAGGGATTGCTGTGCTGCACCCTAAACCAGATTGCAGGAGTATTATGTGCTGAATAGTGAATAATCTAATAATCTCTTTGCAGAAGATGTATCAGTTGAGTTGTCATGTGTAACACCATTCTAAGCTGTTATATCAGTATGAGGGAACCATATCGTTGTTCATGGCTCTAGTTGGATTATGGATACATTGTACATATTGGATATGCAACCTCATATGATAGCTTGAAGATGAATTCATGATCTGTTTCCATTCTTCTCTGGAATTGGTAGCACCAAATTAGAGAGAGTGTTGTTTATTAGTATGTTGATTGATCACAACCATCTAAAACTGCGGCTCTTTTAACAGAAAACGAACTGTCTTATCAAATGAGAGTGCAGAGCAGATATTCTTTAATGTGAGAGATACACTCAATGATTAAGATGATAATAAAATACTACTACAATGTAAATATACAATAAATAAATAAATCAAGTTACTAAAATGTATCATTTAATATAAAAATGATATAACAGTTTTTCCAAAAAAAATCGATCTTTTTATTATATTAATTTTTGCAATTCTTGTTTTTTCTCTTCATATTTCTACTATGGTTATAATTAAAACAATTGTAACAAATTGTTAAAAAAAACTCATTTTATAATAAATTTGTTTATTATTATGTTTTATTTTCTAAAATACATTTCTGGTGTGAAGGAAGTCAAACCCCTGATTCCCTGTGTGTTGTTTGTTTTTTTGTGTGAATCTGTGTTACTCCTATCCTATTCACGGTGCATTAAAGTGATCTTTGCCTCAGACATGGCCTTCAATTCAACATAGCATTAAGAGAATACCTAACACTAAGAGCACCTCCAAACCCTGTTACTTAGACTCAAGCACCGATACTTAACTAAATTTACTTATTTATATAAGCAATGTTGCTTAATTGATCCTCATCAAAGTTTTAGTGTAATCATGGGGCAAAATCATAGGACAGAAAAAAAATAAAAAATAATAGACAATGTTCAATTTTAGTTTGGAACTATCATTGCTTTAAAAAAAAAAAAAACCAATACACAATCAATCAAGACACGGAACTAAGAATGTATAAAAAAAGAAAAAGAAATCATAACTCTACATCAAAAATCATCTTGACGGAGTAGATTTGCACTGACAAAGAGGTGTATGGTTTGATCTTCATTTGCAAACAAGAGGAGGAGATCTACACCGTTGAAGAAAACAAAGGAATAACGAAGAAAAGTAACGATTGATGGATGCAGGGATCGATCTCAACAAAAGAGACTAACAAAAGCATTACAAAATGAAAGCACCATGAAAATGGAAGGAAAAATGACCTCAATGAAGTGAAGGAAAGATCATGAAAACGGATTCATTTCTTGGTTTTAGAAATCAAAAGAGTATAGATCAAGGAAATTTTTTCTAAAAAAAATATATATATATATATATATATATATATATATATATATATATATTTTAAAGTACTACCTAGTTAAACAATTATTTTTATTCAAAGTACTACTTTTTTGTTTTAAGTTGCATTGCTTTCTAATATAATTTAAAGGCTTTTGTGAAAAAAAAATATAATTTAAAGTTAAATTTCTTTATAATATAATTTAAAGCATTACAGTTATGTGATATTTATTTTTGTTGAAGCTTTCAAATTTCATAAAAGTTACCGTTAACTTTTTAATATAAAATATTCCCATTTCAGAAAAAAAAAATACCGTTGATATGATTTTTTTTTTAAAAGTTTTCCAATTTTAAAAATGTTACCAATAACTTTTCAATTTAAAATATTACCGTTTTAGAAAAAAAAAATGTTGTTGGATTAAAAGTTTTTTATAAATTGATTCAAAACTTTTAAAACAATTATCATTTTATATTTTATAGTTTTTGTGTTGTTATTTTTAAATGGATAATAACTTGAATCATAAAAAAGATAGAGTTAATTTTTCAATTGAAAAAGATACATTTCTTATTACACTGTGGTTCAACGTGTCAAAGAATTCTATTGTAGAAGCTAATAAAAAAGAATATATTTTCTAGTCAAGGGTAAGAAATAATTATAACAACAATCACAAATAGTTACAGGATAGGAAAGCAATGCAATTAAAATATCGGTGGGTTCGGATGAATAAGGATGTTCAAAAGTTCGAGGGGTGTTACAAACAAATTGCACACCAAAAGAAAAACGAAAGCTTAGAGAATGATATTATGCGTGAAATATATGATATTTTTGTTCATGATAAGAGTATACATGGTGTATGTTGAAAGAAAATTTAAAATAAAATCTAGAAAACTAGTGTACAATTTCATGAAAAAGAAATTTATGAGATTTCAAACATATTTGGTGAAACATATTTAAGAATAATGATTTTTATTATTATTATATTGTTTTTTTGTTTCTCTTTGTATTTTTTGTTATTTATAATTTATTAACATAAATAAAATGAATTTGTACCATTTTTTAATTTATACATATTTTTTTATTTTAATTGTAAGTACTAATTATAATACAAAATATAAAATATCATGTTAAACATTCATTTAAGCAACTTTTGCATTGAAGTGAATTTTCATAAAAAATGCTTAAGTCTATGTGGTATTATTGACCCCATAATATTGTGTTAACCAACTCATTTAAAGTTTTGTGAATTGGAGATGCTGAAAGTTGGGCTAATCTTGGAACATTAAATACCATTATGGAGGTTTTAATTACTAATTATTGTAATTTTAAACTCTATAATAGAGTATTGGTTTGATACTTTGATGTGTTTAACACTATGCTTGATTTCAAAGTTTGAATTCTTCTGGACTGGTGAATCATATCATATCAATTAATTGCTTAAACAATTTTAAATGCATGTTTGATTTGACATTTAAAATTAATGAATTTGAATTTATATTTGGTTAAATTCAATTTTAACATTAATTATAATATTTGACAATTCTTTATGAACATAATTTAAATGATAGATTTGAGTTTAATTTGATATTATTAAAAATAATTTTGGTGTTGGATTCCAAATTTTATATTATAAATATAAATCACATCAGTTAGAAAATTAATTTTAAATGCACTAGAACAAAAAGTATGTTTTATTTAATCACAGGTTCTGATATGTTGAATGATAGGTGGATCGAAGTTGTATGTATCTTTGTGACGAGACCTAAGGTCTTCCTCGGCACGTGAAGTAAAAATAGAAATAAGTGAAAAGATGTCCAAATGACTCTAGTTGATGACATCTTCATGGTTTAACTAACGATGTCATGAAAGCTCATATTTAAAGCATTAGATTCTGGTGGATTCATAAAAACATGTTTCCTGAAGCTTCAGTTGTTTTCAATTCCTATATATACCGAACAAAATGTACTTCACACACCTCACAGTGCCTCTATGTATTTAAGATTCATTTTTATCTCTGACAACACTGCGTGTTGTTTTATATCAGACAACTTGGTTTCGTTAAGTTGTAGGAAAACCTTCAAATGATGGAAGTTTCAATACCTACTGTGTCCCAAATAAAGTACATCCTCGTAGCTACATATAGCTATCCGCATACAAGGAACACGGATAACTCAACGACAAAACTAATATCAATATATATGTAACTTTTTTAGTATTTTTATATAAGAAATTTGTGACTAAAGGTAGTGTAAATTATTTACATACACTGTTTACTCTTTTTTGAATGTGGATTTTGTTTGTACCAATTACTATGTAAATTTATAATTTTAAATAAAAACTGTACCTCAATTTTGTGTTAGAAGGAAGTTGTTGTCTTCTTCTTCTTCGTTTTTGGTTTAAGGAAGAAAATGTCTTCGGAGACCATCTTGAAAACACTACCCCAAAACCTCAGGGTCTAAAACACAAGGCTAAGGCTCCCAGCCCTTTTAGAATAGGTAGGTATGGCCCAACTCAGCAGTATAATTTTTGACTGATTTACTTTTACTATTTTTTTTAATAATGAATTGGCAATCCATATTCCCAAATCATGAAAAAAGCATATATGGCTAGATCTAGAGTGTTTATTATAAATGCATTGTAATCTACTATTTGGAATCGGGTGACAAAGTTATGATGAAGTGCCTCAAAGTGTAGATTATAATGTCCTTGACTCTTGATTCTCAAATAATGCTTTATGGTATAAATATTTCTACCTGTTCATGCCACTGGATGAAAAAAAGGACAAATGACATCAAGGCAAATCAAAAGCGATCCGAGGAAGTGCAATTTTAGTTGGAAAATCAACATCCTCCAAAAATGGTAGTAATTGTCAATGCATGCATGTATACTTTAGCTACCTACTATTCAAATGATGGGTCTAGAATAATACAATATATAAATCGAGGTATAAAGCTATCTACTTAGAATTGGAGAGACAACAACTAACTTAATTTTCCAAAAATATGATAAACTAAAGTTTGTATAGCAGATGAAAGCTGGTCCCAAATACCCACACTATGATAGAGTATGGACCCTTTGATCCAAATGATCATACTGGATTGTCCCATCGGTAATCTACTTACTCAGTGACTTGTGGGACTCATTGTACCAACATGACTATGTATGTGATTGCCATTGATAGATTGGAGGGTCCATGATAACACCATGAATATCACACCGTTCATTTGGCTCTAGCTAAGACTTATGCTTAATTAATACATTGTAAAACGTAGATAGATACAATTATCAAAGGTATTAATCAAACTTTATATTTTTTTTTTACTGATCTAAGCACAGCTAAAATGACATGAATTAAAACATCATGTACTATTATTAATAGTAAAATGAATGTATAAACAGGTCTGCAATAACTGATCACCAGTACCACAAACATAATTTTTGTAGATTCATCCAACCACGCATGTATCGTTTGTTTCTTTTTAGAGAAATAATCGAGAATAAAGGAAATGAGCAAAATAAGAAACAGAGACAAAAAAAAGCACTTTCTTTTTATTATTATGTAGGAGTAAGCCGAGTAGGAACTAGGAAGTAGGAGTGACAATAAAAACTTTTCCCTTCTAACAATGACATGTATGTGTACATGACAATATAACATGGTGGCGTCAAAGGTTTGTGATTTATGATTGCTGTGTGGCCTTCATCAACTTGAATCGTTGGTAGTATAAGATTTATGATTTGAATTTCCTGACAAAGATGAAACGTGTTGCATTATGATTGGGGGAACAGATTCGTTAGCAAACCAAATCAATAAGACAGAAGGGCATTCCACTTCCTCTTCATCCATCCATAAATGCGGCTTTCAAATTACAATGTCACAACATAACTCCATCTTCGACAAACAACAATGTTACATACGATAAAGTGTTAGCTTAAGATAAGTCCTTTTCTTCTATATAAGTAAATTTACTTAGGAAGAAGTTCATTTTTACTATGACATACACGATACGTGGCACAAAATCCAAATGGCCAACTTCGCTTCAAGTGTAGCATGATTTTTTAAATAAATAAAAATATATATATAACATGATTTTCTCGTTGCTTATCTACTGGGTTGGGTGCATAGTTTTACACATGTTACATAGTTAAGTTTCATTTTCAGTCTTTTTGGTGAATTTTTATTTATAAAATTGATGTATAACTTGGTAGATTGAGAGGTTAGATATCTGTATAGAAGATATATGCATTGATGTTATTGTAGAATGTTATTGGGGTTAATGTTTAACTTCTATTGCATTTGGTTATAGTTTTATCACTGTAATCAGGACACTACAACAGGGCTGCATGTCTTTTACTGGGAAGGGTTTTGGACAATCTTTTGTCTCTTGGGCACTTTTAGTATCACTGTATATTTGTACCCTATTTATCTCTCATATTTTGCTGAGAAAAAAAAAATATAAAACACTTTAAGCATTATTTGAAATTAAAAAATGATTACGTCATAGTTCTTAATACGTGAACCGTGATTTACGTGCACAATTCATTATTATAATGAATGTTAATATAGTCTGGAATCTGAATTATTTGATAACTAGCAAGAGAAATTTGTGATAAGTTAATAAATTCCAAATATGTATGCGCAGCACTAGTGGATTCCAACAGAAATTATAATTAGTCATTCTATTATGATCAAGTTTTGTAAAGTTTTTCTTTCGCCATGCGACTTTGATTTTATTATGAAATTATTTTTCCATTTCTTTTTTATTCACAAGCTAGTTTTCTCACTTTTTTTTTTTAAGTTTGATTTTCTCAGGTTATTGTATTTGTTATTTGAAAATCAATGAAGCACTAGTTAGATTTTCATTTCAAGTGTAAGGCAGCATTAATAAGGATAATTTATTTAATTTAAAATATCTATAATTTAATGTAATTACATAGTAATCAAGTTATCCAAAGATTTTATTAAAGAAAATGAAATTAATATGATGCGATATATGTTGACAGAAAAAAAAAAAGAAGTAATCCTGTGTTTTAAACATGTGGCTAAAATTCTATTCCTTAAATTATATGTATGAAATTTTTTAGCTTTCATAGCAAAAAGATTTAACGAAAATAAGTATTTAAAACCCCTCTCCCCAATAAAAAAACTATTTAAATAATGAAAATACTAATTTTATATTGTTTCCAATAAAGTAATTGTTTATTATTGTTTCATTTTCAAATAATAAAATCAAATTATACGTGTTTTATCCTAAATATTTAAATAACGAAAACATTAATTTTGTGTTATTTATTCCATCAGTCATTAAATATTCAAATATATTGTTAATATACTAGCAACAACGAACGATAGAAGAGGACGTGAAATAGAAGATAGCAGTACTGAATTAATTTTTTTTAAAACGCAGTAGTACTGAATTTGAAAACGGCAAAATCATTAGAAAAAACATCTGATTTGATTGGTGGAAGAGTTGAGAAGTGTTTGCGAAGTGAAAACTGAAAAGATAGATTAATTACACTTGCAGTCTCAGAAGAGCCTGCCATTATGTTAATTAACGTACTTTATCACTGTCATTTTCTGCTAAAACAAATTACTATTATTATGTAAACACTTTCAAGAAATACAATACTGCAACAACAGTCTACGCTGAGCAGTGTTGACCACGGCTTAATCAAAATTTACCAAAATGTCCGTTTTGTCCAATACAGTACATGCGTCTATTTCAAATAGTACTTGAATGATGGCAACAATAGAGTAATTAAAGGGTGAAAATGAAACACCCCATGTCACGAAATTGAATGATTATTATTGTATTATTATAAGTATATGACAAAAATATGGGAAATGCAACCTGGTTAATGTTGGCCAACGATCCAAGGCTAGGGAAGAGTGTGATTCGTTTTTTAAATTTATTTCTTGGTTACAAATTTAACCACCAAAACCATTTACTTGAACAAAAAATTACTATCTGAAGAAAAATAAAAAACCTCGGATATTCCTTCCTAGTAAAAGTAGTTTCAGTCACGTTGAAGTCTGCCACATTCAATCATCTCCATTTTTCACCGCAACACAAACACACTATTTTTTGAACTGAAACCTTGTTATCTGCTAATTACTACTACTTTAACGTTTGTTTTACAAATTGCAAATGTTTTTGTTTTTGTCTTTGTCTGTACATTGTCATTTTCTCTTTCTACTGAGAGAGAGAGAAAGTAGAGGGGGATTTGAAATGAAGGATGAGTAAAGCAAAAACCATCCTTTTCATTGTGGGGTTTTCGTAAAACTCAAATTTAAAAAACCAAAAAAAAAAGAAAAGAAAGAGGCTCATTTCCTCCACAGTGAGACACAAAAAGGGAGGAACAAGAAGAAGAGAGAAAGAAGAACATAAAAGACAAGGGGAGCCAAATGCTGGTGCCCTTTTGAACTCTAAATTGGAGGATCGGGTCACGCAATCGAAGATCTCAGACCTCCATATCTGCCCTTCACATTCAATTCTATTTCACGCTCCTCCTACATTTCCACTCCAAAATTTCCAATGTATAATGATTAGGGTTTGTTCACTTTTGCTGTTTATTTTGCAGCTTGCGTATTTGTCTGCGTGTAACTGTGATAATGTTTTGTTTGACTCAGTGTTATTTGTTTGATTACTGTGTTTTTTGGTATGTTTTTGGGTTTGGCTTACTTGCTATTGGATTTTGGGTTTATTTGGTATCTATGCAGCTTTAGTCAAGTTCGGTCTTTTGCTGAATCAGATCTATTTCTTATAATTTCTTTGTGGCGAATTTGGGTTTCTGTTTTGTTGCAAAAGCTTGAACTTTGGGTCTTGGGCTGGGATCTATGGTGTCGTATGGTTCTGGTGAGGGTTGAAACAAGTGGGATTTACCTAATGTGCATCTGGGTTGTTACTTGATTTTGTTGAATTTCCAACTTGGTTGAAAATGTAGATTTGTAATGTAATGCAAATAGGGAAATGACCACTGAACACACTTGTTCGTCAGACACAGAATTTAGCAAAAGTTTTCTTTTTCTTTTACTCTGTCTTTTTATATTTTACCTTGCTTATGCAGAATCTACATTCTGATTTTGGGATTACCTGTGTGTAGTTTTGTTGATTATGGTTGGTGCCAAATGGAAACAATGGCAAAGATTGCGTTTGCTTACGTGAAATGATCCGAAGAGTGATAGAGGGTAGTGTTACCATTAATAAGGAAAAATGAAGTCGGATGCGCTTCTTGATTATGCTGTATTCCAATTGTCTCCAAGGCGATCAAGGTGCCGCAACTTGGGATTTTCTAGTTGTTGTTATGTGCTTTTCTCTGCTTATTAGAGTTTGTAATCATGTTTCCTTGTTTTTATTTCTATTTATGGGAGCAGATGTGAGTTGCTTGTTTCAAGTGATGGAAACACTGAGAAACTAGCTTCAGGATTGGTGAAGCCATTCTTCACCCATTTAAAGGTTGCAGAAGAGCAGGTTGCTCTAGATGCCTCATCAATCAAGCTTGAAATTGATAGACATAAAAATGCTGAGACTTGGTTTACAAAGGGAACATTTGAGAGGTGAAAAAAGCAATGAAATGGGAAATTCATTTATTAATTTATTTATATTGGATTTTCTGTTTTTGTATGCTCAGAGCATTCTGGTTTTCTTTCTGAATTCTGATTTGATTGGTGTTGTTGCTTAAAGGTTTGTGCGGTATGTTAGCACGCCAGAGGTTTTGGAAATGGTCAATACCTTTGATGCAGAGATGTCCCAATTAGAAGCAGCACGGAGAATATATGCTCAGGTAATATCAGAGATATGATCAAACAGAGAAGATTGGTGCAAACAACTGAACAAAGCAATCACTTTCCTTCTTTTGTTAATATTTGGAATGTCTTTTTATTTCAGGGAGCAGGAGATCAGCGTTCAGATCCACAAGGTATGTTTAGACCTATAACCAAACATAATTTGGAACTTTGAGGAATTTGTCTTATCAATATTTACCACTCTTAACTCTTAAGATTATTAGTTGTTTGTATCTTGCGTCAAACAACTAGTGTCTAGCTGGCTTTGTCTGCATGGTCACTTGTGCTACCTTCTACGGAAGGCTTTTCATCCAACTGCATACCATGTAGGCATGGAGAAAAAAAACAGTGTTTCCTTTTCTGTGGTACAAAAATATGGAAGTTATGACTTTTAGTTATATTGGCTGGCATTATATTGTCCAAATATGGAAGTTTGATTATTGTCAATGTTCATTACTTAATCTTCATACTTCTTTCACTATTATTTCCCCCTTTGAACATAATTTACTGTTAAAGTAAGGCTAATTGACGAATGTTACACATTAGTTAGTTACATTGTTTAATGTTTACCATTAAATGAAATTATTAATACCATTAAATGAAATTATTGTCATCAGAGTCTTCGGGCTATTTTTATGTGCTGGCTAGCTAGTGGTTTTAGGTATTTGGGCAGTTCTAAAATATTTCCTTGTCTGCAATAGTTTCTCTAATTATTGCCCAATTTGGTGATAGCCTATGCTGTAGTATGTCATCTTGATGGAGGTTCTAAATCTGAATAGATAGAAAAGTGAAGTTAAATGGAGCCAGAAAAAGTCAAACAACCATACTCAGTTCTTAATTTCCTCAACAGAATTGCTTTATGTACATGGTTGAGAGCATGTGAAAATGGGTTGAATGAAATTCATGCTTGAACCAGGAATCAGCTGGACTGGAGTTCGATATTGAGAAAAAAAAGAATGATAAATTGAAGATTAAACAAAAAGGAATTGATGAGAAAACTTTTTTTCTGTTTTTACAAGCAATTACGAAAGCGTGACATTGCTTTTACTTTGGTTCTTGCAATATAGGAAATGATGAGCTATTTTCGCCATTTCCTACGCAATTCTTTAAAAAAAAAAAAATAGTGTCCCATTTTGGCATATTATTATTTGTTGAATGATAGATAATGATATATTTGTTGAATTTGGTCTAGGTGGGAATGGAGCAGGAGGCATAACAGCTGCAGATACAACCACGTAACATTTCATTTTCATCTTACAAATGTAATTGAAATTATAGTTTTGATTTGTTGAAAATTGAAATAATATTGTTTGACTTGCACAGGAAGGAACTCCTAAGGGCAATTGATGTACGATTGAGTGCAGTTAGGCAAGACCTAACCACAGCATGTGCTCGTGCATCAGCCTCTGGTTTCAACCCCCACACTGTTTCTCATCTCAAACATTTCGCACATCGATTCGGTGCTCTTCGCTTCAAGTAATAACTTTTCTGTCTTATCTTTTATTATTATTAATACATACACTTTTCATTTCCATTCATTAATTATTATGTTGTTAATGTGGATGTTTAGTTAATTTGAATTTGAATTTTAATATTAATATTATTGTTTATTGCGGTGCAGTGAAGCATGCACTAAATACATGTCAATGTACGAAAGAAGACCGGACCTTATCAGTCACTGGCCAGGTGGCGATGACAGGGAACTCCGCTCATCAGTCAGTTCTGACATGTCCATCGACAACGACGATGGACCCTACCAAGCCCAAGCCCAAGCCCAAGCTCAGGCCCTACCCACTGATCTAACTAAGCCCAAGCCTTTTTCAAACTTCTCTTCACTGCGACGTAGCAACACTAGCGTGAGCTCGAAAGACGACACCAACGACACCCCCACCAAAGAGGAGACTGAGTCGCCGGCGTCGGTGCCGGCGACGGCGACTGCTCCGTCGGGGCGGAGGCTGAGCGTGCAGGACCGGATCAACCTCTTCGAGAACAAGCAGAAGGAGAATTCCGGAGGCAGGGCGCCAGAGCTCCGGCGGCTCTCCTCTGACGTGCTGCGGAGGTGGAGTGGCGCCAGTGACATGAGCATCGACGTCGGCAGCGGTGAGAAGAAGGACTCCGACAGCCCCTTGCTCACGCCAGCATCCTCTGTTTCGCAGACAAAGTCCGTTGTCGTTTCTGAAGACAAATTTGAGAAATTTGCAAAAACCGATCATGGGTCTTCTCAGGAGACAGGGGAAGTTTCGGTTTTTGATGAGGACAAGAACGGGGGGTTTAAGGATCAGGTGGGTGGTTTTGGTGGTGGTGTTTCTGAGACAGCGCCATTGAAGAAGGGTTCATCCGAGGTTGTTGGTCCCATGTTGTCTTCTGGGGATGATGACGTGAAGTTTTGTGGTGGGGTGAAAAATCATGTGGTTGCACCGTCACTTATTAGGGGACCCCGAAGTCATTCTCGATCTCTATCAGCACAGTTTGAAGGTGGCAATGGACTCAAATATAGGGATGTTTCTGTTCGTGTTGATCATCAATCTTCACAGAATAAGTTTGAGGACGCTTCTTCATTTCCTAACAAGGAAGAGGATTCCCAAATCCCCAAAATAAAGTTTCAGAAACCTTTACCTGCAGCTGCAGGTAGACATGAACAACAACAACAAATGAGCATGGCACAAGGTAAAAAAAGGGATGGTGCTACTGCTAATGAAAGTAGTAGCAAGATGAAACAAGTTTTGGAGACTCGGGATAATGCACGTGCAACCTCAACCCCGCCTTTAGAGCAGAACCATCAGAGGGTGAGGCAATCTAAAGGGAATCAAGGGATGCATGATGAGCTGAAAATGAAGGCTGATGAGCTTGAAAAGCTTTTTGCTGAGCATAAACTGAGGGTACCTGGGGACCAATCTGGTTCTGCCAGGAGAGTTGAGCCTCCCGATGCCCAGGTGGAACAGTCACAGTATAGAAGAGTTGCTGGAGTAGAGGAATCAACTCCCCAGTTGCTTTCCAGAAGCAATGTGATTGAAGTGGCTGCAAGTTCTAGCAATTTGGGAAGCTTTGATGCTAAGTCGGTTACGAAGAAGGTGGATAGTCAGAACTATGGTGATGCTTTGAGGCAAAATTTCTCTGATCTTGATTTGAGTGAAGATTCTAGAGGAAAGTTTTATGAGAAGTACATGAAGAAGAGGAATGCTAAGCTTCAAGAAGATTGGAGTATGAACAGAGCTGAGAAGGAAGCTAGGATGAAGGCCATGCAGGTTAGCCTTGAGAGGAGTAAAGCTGAAATGAACTCCAGGTTTTTGGGGTCTGCAAACAGACATGATTCAGCATCAGGTGCTCATCGTGCCGAGAAACTTAAATATTTCAAATCAAATATTAAGAGAGAGCAGGTATTCTTGACTTGTTTTATGATTTTTGTGATGAATGCTGAATTTTAATCTTCTTGAACGCAAAGTTTGTTTTTAAATTAAAAACATGAAAGTCCAGTTTCAGTTCTGATTTAAATCCCTTATGTTTGGACAGCATCCAATAGAGTCCCTTCAGAATGAAGATGATGAAGATCTTTCTGAATTCTCAGAAGAGAAGACTTATTCAAGGCAAAGTAGGAAAGTTTTTCCCAACAGACATATATCTTCAGGCACACCTCGTACAACAGCTGTGTCAGTCTCCCGTTCATCTGGTGGCAGGCGAAGAGACAACCCTCTTGCTCAGTCTGTTCCAAACTTTTCTGATTTAAGAAAAGAAAATACAAAGCCTTCTTCTGGAGTCAGTAAAACAACCCGTTCTCAGGTAAGGACCTATTCCCGTAGCAAAAGCACTGCTGAGGAGATGCAAGGAGTCAAGGAAGAGAAGTCAAGGCAAACTCTGACTCTACGAAAAAGTTCTGCTAATCCTGCAGAGTTTAAGGATTTGTCCCCTTTGAACTCGGATGGGATTGTTTTGTCTCCATTGAAATTTGATATGGACGAGAGTGATCTAGGCCCTTATGATCAATCACCTAGGTCTTTCCTTAAAAAGGGTAATAACATTGGTTCAGGTTCTGTCGGCAATGCTATCCGGATGAAAGCTTCAATGGCATCTGATGACCTTGAATTTGATGAGGAAGATTCCTTGCAGATGGCCATGGAGGAACAGGATGACCTTGAAACTATGGCTATCAAAGATGTTGCTTATAATAATAATGGAAAGGTGAGTCTGAGCCAGGAATCTGGTAAGTCTGGTAATTCTGGATCTGAAATTGGTGATTCTACAAGGTCTCTTGCTCAGGTGGACCCTATTTCAGGGGGTGAAATGGCTCCTGGGTTTCCATCAGCATTCAACGGCGTAAGATCTCTACAGGACTCCCCTGTTGGAAGTCCCATTTCATGGAATTCACGTGTGCCTCACCCTTTTTCATACCCACACGAGTCATCTGACATTGATGCTTCTATAGATTCTCCAATTGGAAGCCCTGCATCTTGGAATTCTCATTCTCTTAATCAGGGTGACAACGATGCTTCCCGAATGAGGAAAAAATGGGGAAGTGCTCAAAAACCATTTCTTGTTGCTAATTCATCCCAAAATCAACCCCGCAAGGATGTCACTAAAGGTTTTAAGCGATTGCTGAAGTTTGGGAGAAAAACTCGTGGATCAGAGAGTTTGGCTGATTGGATCTCGGCCACAACTTCTGAAGGAGATGATGATACTGAAGACGGCCGAGATCTGGCCAATCGGTCATCAGAAGACTTGAGGAAGTCAAGAATGGGATTCTCTCACAGTCATCCTTCTGATGACAGCTTCAATGAAAATGATCTGTTCAATGAACAGGGTAAATTATTCTTTTCTCAGATTTCTTGTCATTGATCAAAGTGCTTGGGTATTGCTTAGAGTCTAGATATTTAAATGCAAACCATTTTTTATTTTATAATTTAGCCAATTTCTTGTGCTATCCTACTATTAGGAAATGGATCCTTTTCTATTCATTGATATCTTTCCATTGTTGGTTGCACTTATAGATAAATGATTCTTATCCATAGATATTGATGTGAATGAACAAGGAAAATCTCAAGTTACCATTTTGGATGGGGAATTTGAAGGGATGACGCTCTGATTTCTTTTACATGCTTATTTTCACACCTGACTATTTCCTTGATGATAGTGTATTCAGGTGTAGACTGAGGGTTATCTTGTCATTGTGGGTCATGGTTAACTTAGTGTCTTTTGAGCATGCCTGCTCATGTCTGCTCTTTATAACTTTAATTTTTTGTTTAATGGATAAATTAAAAATTACATTTAATTTTTAATTGATAATTTTGTTCTTAATTCCTGCAGTCCAATCCTTGCAAAGCTCTATCCCTGCACCTCCTGCTCATTTTAAACTGAGGGATGATCATATATCAGGAAGTTCATTAAAAGGTGATCCCTGGGTAACATAATATATTATAGGTCATTTTTTCATCCATTTTTGGTGTAGTTTCATGTGTCAGGCTGATGAAGTAGTTGTGTAAGTTGTGCGGAATTCTCAAAATGTGTCCTCTTTCTTTGCATTTCATTGATTTTGGTAGTTCATTCTGGATTAAGTGGCCAATCTCTTGGAATTTCTCATTGTGTCTTGCTAAGAATGTAACCTTCACTCGAGGGAAAATAATATTATGCTATTGTTAATAAAGACTCGGGATTCACACATGCTTTGGATTTCTTTTCATTGATTTGAAGAATGATAACCGTTTATTTGTTACAGATTTAGTATCTTTTACACGATGTTATAGTTACAAGTTAACTTCAATTTGTGCAGCTCCCAAATCATTCTTTTCACTATCAACTTTCCGAAGCAAGGGTAGTGACTCGAAACCCAGATGAAAATTCACTGAGTTGGCCAGGCAAGTAATTTGGATCATCCTCAATGGTAGGGGTGTAAAGGACAATATTAAATATGATACAGAAAGGAGAGGTAGGCACGATACAATGATCTATATGAAAGATATATGTGATGGATGGGGTTATGTATATTTTCTTGGACTCATGAGGTTTTTTTTCCCCCTATGATTTAGTTAGTCATGGTTGTGTTGATATATGCTGCACACTGTAGTCAATGAAGAGCCACCTATTGGTGCAGTGTCATTGTAATTTTGGCAGTAGTGGCATTCTTTTGCGCTTATTTTGATTTTACCTGTGTGATGTATATCAGAGTTGAACTCCTGTTAGAATGAATCAGTACAGTCAGAGTTAAGAAGAGTAATGTGATTGCGGAGTAAAATAGTAGTTTTCAAAAGATTATTTCCCTCTCCCCATGAAAAGAACGAATAAAAATGATTGGCTACTTATCCTTTGCCACTATTGTTACTTTCAGCTATTAATGCTCATTTTCATGATAGATACACGTTATTGCATATAAGTTATCAGTTATTTTGTTAGCCATGTTGCGTTACATATTACGATAGTTGTTGTGTAAAATAACGTTCCGTGGTATATGTTGGGAGGGATGATGAAAATACAATGATAGACATCAAATACTTGACGGTAGTTTGTGGGCAGTGTATAAATGAATAGAATCATGCACTATATAAACCAAATTATTCCGACAAGATGCACAAGGCTTCAAGTTGTTAGTTAAATACTACTATCACTATGATTAAGTTATTTGGAATTTTTATAAAATGCTTAACGACAAAGAAAGAAAATAAGTGTGAACGGTCATGGCTTAAGAAATGCAAGGACACGACTTGACGTTGACGTTCAAATAAGTTCAAATTGAATCATCTTTATTTTCCACAAAAAAAAAAAATAGCCGGACCAACGTTAGCAGACACAACCTTTTATGATTTGATCTCTTCTAGGAAGCAATTCGGCCTATCAATGACAAATGAAGATACCAATGTGGTTATTTGATTTTCTTTCTAGGATGAAACGTACTACAATATTGTTATTTATGCAGCAAAATAATGCACTTTATACAGTACCTTGTTCTCCAAATCCCTCCCCGTACGAACATTTTGTTCAAGTTAAGTTTCACCCATCAAATTTGCTGGCATCGTGTGAAACTTACAATAAAACTTACCGTCATTTATGTATTTATGTCCTTGAGAAGTACACTCTCCTTTGGAAATTCCACTATACAATTTACGTCTTTTATGGTTAATGTTTGTTTATTTCCTTTCTTTTTCTCATGAAACATTCCTTCCAAATTCAAATTACTTAGTTTAAATCCATATGATTCACTTAATGATGTAAAATCTTACATAATTTATTTATTGAAAAAATCAGTGTTTAATTTTTTTTTTTTTGTGTAAGATGTATTAAAAGACATTCATAATATTTGATCCAAGATAATTTTTTTTTTTTTACTTGATTTAAGTCATTCCTGTCTTAATTACATGACACAACATACCCATTACCTAGTCAAAGAGATGATGACACAAGATACCTTTGCAGCCAGAAGATCATGTCTACATGAACATGACAAATGGATAGTCCTTGTTAGTTTTTGTTGTGGTTACTGATTAGGAGAGAGAAAGGTTGAATTGACATTATAATAAACATTCACAGGAGTCAATTCAACCCCAACATTATCCTCTAAACAACTGCTAAAATTGGCAGCCCAGTCAGTCATACCTATTAACTATGCTCAGCCGGCCACTTAGCCTTGCATGCCGTCCATGCACAACAATATTAGGATAATCAATCAATGTATAATGTATTCCCAAATAAAAAAGATAAAAATTAGACCCTCTATGAACTATATATCATTACGTGTGAGTCAGAGAGGCCAAAGACCCTTTTATGTTTGGTGTTTTGTTCAATCTGTTTGTTTGTCTATGACTATGATTCACAACATGGGCGGAAGGAGCAACGTTGTGTGACACATTGTACTAATCACAAAGTAGAACTCTTGTTTTTCTTTTCCCCCATTTCATTCCTTTATGTAGTACTTCTTTCTCATCAAAACTAGCTGCTAGAAATGGCTGGTGATTCTTTTTCCTTTGAGGGTGACTCCTTCTCAAGCCACCAGAGACCACACTATCCAACACCAGTGAGTTATCGCAGTGTGTCTGGCCATGGCTCAGGCTCAGGTTCTTTCATACCATCCAGCTCTCTAAGCAATGCCACTTCCACAACCCGAAGAGCTCGCCGCCGCAATCGAGTTCCCACCACACCCTTTGCTTCAGATGATGACCGTTCATGGCAAGGAGAGGTTTCATGGAAGTTTGAGGCCACCGGGTGGCGCGATTACAGCACAAACTTTGGTTCTGTTCTGAATCCTTTGCCAGATAGCTCCCCTTATGGTCACAGCAGGATATTTCGTCGATCAGCCAATGACTACTACCTTTCAAGATCAAGAGGTCTTGCAAACTCTTCTTATGAACAATCTGGCTATGGTAGAGTAGAACTTCAGAGCTATGTTGCTAGAAACAATGATTATAGCTACTTCAACCAGCCTAGTCAGCCACAAGGATTGTCAAAATTGGGGTTCATCCAAGAGAAGAGTAGTAGAAAAGATAAGAGTAGTCCGTTGGCAGAGGAAGATGAACTTAGCATGATAGAATATAGCATAAATGAAGAGCCTGTTATATCACATAATAAGAATGGTCATGGTCTTGAATCACCATATTTGAAACATGGTCATGTTGGTCATGATGGACTATCATCACATGGTAGCCAAATGTATGGAAGTGGTGGTGGTGGTTATGCTTATAGTCATGGCCGTGACATTGAGAAGTTTTTAGCATATGATGAAGAAGGTGAGGAGGATATGGATGAGGAAGATGAAAGGCCTCCAAAGACAGTTGGGCTTTTCAGCTTGTTTAGGTACTCAACAAAGCTGGATTTGGTGCTTGTGTTTGTGGGGTGTTTAGGGGCACTCATAAATGGAGGAGCACTTCCTTGGTACTCTTATCTTTTTGGAGACGTGGTCAATAAGATCTCAGAAGCTGAGAATGACAAAAAACAGATGATGAATGATGTAGAGAGGGTACACTATTTCTTTCTTACTTACTCTCTTCTTTTCTTGGTCAAATGTACTTACTTGAAACATGTTTTTTCATTGTCATATTGTCCTTATATTCAGATATGCATATTTATGGCCGGGCTAGCTGCTGTTGTGGTATTTGGAGCATATTTGCGTAAGGATGTTAATTAAGACATTAATTATATACATTTAACTTGTACATTGTTATGATTTAAAATTAGAGGTGTTACAATAATTAATTTTTTTGTTGATCATTGAAATTGGCTGCAGAGATCACATGTTGGAGGTTAGTGGGAGAGCGCGCTGCTCAAAGAATTAGAACTGAGTATCTAAGAGCAGTGCTTCGACAGGACATTACTTTCTTTGATACAGATATCAACACTGGTGATATTATGCATGGAATTGCTAGTGATGTTGCACAGATTCAAGAAGTTATGGGAGAGAAGGTTGCATGATTTAGATTAAATTTTTCATTCTCATATAAAATAAGTCATCTCAAAAGATATGCTCCATATATATATCCTTAGAGCCTAGAGAATGCTAACAAGTTTTTGCTCCAAATTTGGTTGACACTAATCCTGACATGCATCATTCTATTTTGTTTGTGGAACTGCAGATGGCCCACTTCATTCATCATATATTTACATTCATCTGTGGGTACGCAGTTGGGTTTAAAAGATCATGGAAAGTCTCTCTTGTGGTATTCTCAGTCACTCCATTGACAATGTTCTGTGGCATGGCTTACAAAGCACTTTATGGTGGCCTAACAGCAAAAGAGGAAGTAAGATAAAAACAAAGACACTGAAATATCATATATTATTTGTTTGGAAGTTTCACATCGGTCTAAGTCTCTGAGTACTGTTTATACATCTTTTGGACAACTTTCCTTAATGTCAATTGGTTTTAAGCTTAAATTTGACATGGTATCTAACATTATTAAATTTGACATTATGTCTTAACATTTTGTTAATTCCATTTTTTTTTTTTTTTGGCTAAAGGCTTCTTATAGGAAAGCTGGTAGCATTGCGGAGCAGGCCATAAGTTCAATTAGGACAGTGTTTTCATTTGTTGCAGAAAGCCAATTGGCAAGAAAATATGCTGAACTGCTGCAAAGTTCATCTCCAATAGGGGCCAGAGTTGGTTTTGCTAAAGGTATAGGCATGGGAGTTATCTACTTAATAACCTATTCAACATGGGCACTGGCTTTCTGGTATGGCTCTATATTAATTGCCAGGAATGATCTTGATGGAGGTTCAGCTATTGCTTGTTTCTTTGGAGTTAATGTTGGGGGAAGGTGTGGCTTCTTCTCTCTTAAACTTCGTAGTTAGTGCAATATACACTTGATTTAGAAACCAAAAATGATTCTTCGTAGTTAACTATACTTTTTACACAGAGAAATGGTTCTTCAAGTAGTTTGTTAAGGACTACATTGGACTTTCTTTGTTTAACTAAAGTTTATGAGTAAATAATGTATGCATTAATAGTGTTACACTCTCATTCAATTACAAATCGTGGTGTATAATAAGTTTGTTAAATTTTATAATAATTATCTTAAAAAAGTCGTACTAATAATGATTTCTGATTGGTTGACTATATAACAAAATTTACATTGACATTGCATAGAAATTAAACTCAGTTTATTTAGTTTTCTCCTTTTGTTATTGACAGAGGCTTGGCACTGGCACTTTCATATTTTGCACAATTTGGACAAGGGACTGTTGCAGCAAGCCGTGTATTCTATATCATAGAGAGAATTCCTGAGATTGATTCCTATAGCCCTGAGGGTAGGAAGCTTTCTGGTGTTCGTGGAAGGATTGAGTTAAAAAACGTTAGTTTTGCATATCCGTCTCGTCCTGATTCTCTTATATTCCATTCCCTTAACTTGGTATTGCAATCTTCAAAAACTGTGGCATTGGTTGGTGCCAGTGGTGGGGGGAAGTCCACTATCTTTGCTCTCATAGAGAGGTTTTATGACCCTACTGAAGGTAACTTAGAACTATACGATGATTTGCAAAAGATCTTATGAAAGCTAATAAAAGTTAATTATGCTCCTAAGTAACTTTGTTGCATTTCAATGTTTTTTGCAGGGATTATTACCTTGGATGGTCATGATTTGAGGACATTGCAAGTAAAGTGGCTACGTGACCAGATTGGAATGGTTGGTCAGGAGCCAATTCTATTTGCCACGTCTATTCTGGAAAACGTGATGATGGGGAAAGACAATGCCACGAAGAAAGAGGCAATTGCTGCTTGCATTGCTGCTGATGCTCACAGCTTCATCTCTAGCCTGCCACTAAGCTATGACACTCAGGTGTAGCAACTAACGACAATGATACTTCTCCTTTTCTAGATTAATTAATATATATTCAACAAAACTAAGGTTGCAAAGTAGTTGTTATGCAATACACAGGAAATAGCCTATCTACCTATCTATCTAAACATAGATATATATTGATATACATATTATAACATTCAAAGTGCATACACAAGATAGACAATTTTTCTAAAGAATTTATGGTGTGACTCTTACCTAAAAGTACTATTTGTTCTGCAGGTAGGGGACAGGGGTACAAAACTCTCAGGAGGTCAAAAGCAAAGAATTGCATTGGCTCGAGCAATGATCAAAGATCCTAAAATCCTTCTTCTAGATGAACCTACTAGTGCTCTTGATGCTGAGTCAGAGTCTGCGGTCCAACGTGCCATTGACAAGATATCTGCAGGCCGAACAACCATTGTGATTGCTCACAGGATAGCAACAGTGAAGAATGCTCATGCTATTGTGGTTCTTGAACATGGCTCTGTCACTGAGATTGGTGACCATCGTCAGCTTATGGCAAAAGCAGGAGCATACTACAACCTTGTCAAGCTTGCCACTGAAGCCAATTCAAAACCTCAATATATAGAAAATGGAATGCAAAAAGCCGACGATTTTTCCATCTATGATAAATCTATTTCTGGTTTATCAAGATCAAGATATGTAGTTGATTACTTAAAATCGACGCAGGAGGAGGAGAAACAAGAAGACGTGGAAGATAAGCAAGTGAAAAAGGCAAGCAAATACAGACTTTCAGAAGTATGGAAACTGCAAAAGCCTGAGTTTGTGATGCTATTTTCAGGACTTATTCTGGGAATGTTTGCCGGTGCTATTCTGTCCCTTTTCCCTTTGATATTAGGCATATCCTTGGGAGTATATTTTGGCCATGACACTCAAAAGATGAAAAGAGATGTTGGACACCTTTGTTTAACACTTGTTGGCCTTGGATTTGGCTGTATACTTTCCATGACAGGACAGCAAGGTTTGTGTGGTTGGGCTGGATCAAAGCTGACACAAAGGGTTAGAGACAAGTTGTTTCAATCCATACTGAAACAAGAACCTGGGTGGTTTGATTTTGAAGAAAACTCCACAGGAGTGTTGGTGTCAAGGCTCTCACTAGACTGTGTTAGTTTTCGATCAGTTCTCGGTGACAGATTCTCAGTCCTTCTTATGGGGTTGAGTTCAGCTGTTGTTGGCCTTGGTGTGTCCTTTGTCTTTAACTGGAGACTAACCCTTGTGGCAGCTGCTGTAACTCCTTTGACACTTGGTGCAAGCTACATAAGCTTGATCATAAACATTGGACCGCGAGTGGATAACGATTCTTATGCGAAAGCTAGTAACATTGCTTCTGGTGCAGTGTCAAACATAAGAACAGTTACTACGTTTTCTGCCCAGGAACAGATAGTTAAGTCCTTTGATAGAGCCCTGTCAGAACCCAGGAGAAAATCATTAAGAACTTCACAGCTTCAAGGTTTTATGTTTGGGTTGTTTCAAGGTTCCATGTATGGAGCATACACCTTAACTCTTTGGTTTGGTGCATACCTTGTAGAACACGACAAGGCAAAACTCGGAGACGTGTTTAAGATCTTTCTCATTCTTGTTCTGAGCTCATTTTCCGTGGGACAACTAGCTGGTTTGGCACCAGATACTTCTATGGCGGCTACAGCAATTCCTGCAGTTCAAGATATCATAAAACGTAGGCCATTGATTGAAAATGATAGAACAAAAGGTAGGAATAAGATAGTAGACAGATCAAAGCCGTTCAACATAGAATTCAAGATGGTGACTTTTGCATACCCATCTAGGCCAGAGGTGACTGTGTTGAGGGATTTCTGTTTAAAGGTCAAAGGTGGAAGCACAGTGGCCTTGGTGGGACCAAGTGGATCAGGGAAGTCAACAGTCATATGGTTGACTCAGAGGTTCTATGATCCTGATCAAGGAAAGGTGATGATGAGTGGGAGAGATTTGAGGGAGATTGATGTTAAGTGGTTGAGAAGGCAAATGGCTTTGGTGGGTCAAGAACCTTCATTGTTTGCTGGGAGCATAAGAGACAACATTGCATTTGGGGACCCAAATGCTTCATGGACTGAAATTGAAGAGGCTGCAAAGGAGGCTTACATCCACAAGTTCATCAGTGGCCTTCCTCAAGGTTATGAAACCCAGGTAATAATTCTATGGAGAGGTAGAGTTTTCTGAAACTAGTAATACATTCTCTAACACATTTTTTCTAATGTATTTCTACTATTGGTTACAATTTATTGGAAACTATAAAATTAAGTGTCTTCAAGAGTGTTTTGTTAGCATCTCTCTTACTCTAAATCATAACTTGTTATGATACATCACTTTTTACTCAAGTTTTATTTATCACTTGCTCATTGAATTGTATCAGAAGCTTTACTCTATATCATAAATTTATGGTGCATCACTTTTTTACATGATTTCCCCTACTACACTCTTTTCTATTGGCAAAGCATATGATTTATTTTCTCATTTTCTCTACACTAGGTTGGTGAAAGTGGGGTCCAATTATCAGGTGGCCAGAAACAAAGAATTGCTATAGCAAGGGCCATATTGAAGAAATCAAGGGTGCTTTTGCTTGATGAAGCAAGCAGTGCCTTGGACTTGGAATCAGAGAAGCACATTCAAGAAGCCCTTAAAAATGCTACCAAAGAGGCAACAACCATAATAGTTGCTCACCGTCTTTCCACAATCAGAGAGGCTGACAAGATCGCAGTTATGAGAGATGGGGAAGTGCTGGAGTATGGCAGCCATGACAATCTCATGGCTTCAAGTCAAAATGGCTTGTATGCTAGCCTAGTTCGAGCTGAGACTGAAGCCAATGCCTTTGCTTGATCCTATTAATATGAGCCTGTAACATTATTGTGAACATATATCAACTCTGACACAAAACAATGGCCCATTGGCCAAAGTGTGGATAAAATAGAAAAGAAAGAACCACTTTAATTGGTTTGGGCTGTTTTGAAGTGTGGATCATACAACAATTGGTTCTATCTTTTGGATCAGCTATCTTCTTTTTCAAATAAACAAAAAAAAATTGTACTATTATGTATTATGTGTGCCACTTGATTATGTAAATTTCAAAAGAAAATACCTAAAAGTCTTTACTTTCTTTGAAAGCACTTTTTATTGATTATGGTAAAACAATGACCATGCATATGCAATTAAGCATGCTCAATACGTAGGGGGCTAATGATGATGCAAGTGAGGCCAAGCAATAAATGGGCATGAGCGTATCCTTAACTCTTTCAGTGGTTACATTGCCTCTAACTAAAAACGACATGTGACCAGATTGAGCCCCACCAACATCATGTAGTCTATAATATCCATTAAATTGCTAACAAGGTTAGCAGGCATAATTCTTAGGTAAAGGAGCTAATTTATCATTTCATGTCTCACAAAAAGTGCTTCATATTTCCCACGCTAAAGTGTGTTGTTGTTACATGGTTTTCATGCCAAGAGAATTTGATGCTAACGTGCCTACAATAAAAGATATATTTATATAATCTCGGTTAAGCCACATGAAAAGCAATCAGAAGCATTCTGTTTTGGAAGCCTACTAGTTCCTGTTTGTCCTTTCCGGGTCTGCAGAATTCCTTACAACCCTTTAACAAACAAGGCATCTTTTATTCTTCTCTTACACACTTCATGCTTCAACTCTGACTTAGGTAACTCAATATATATACATATGCAAACACATGCATACATATTCACATGCAAATACACATATGTAGATTGAACTCCTGTGTACTTTTTATTTTATTAGTGAGGTCATATCTTGCTGCTTAATTTTCTTGTATTGAATATCACATGATAAGATTGACAATTTCAGTTAGCTACATCTTTGTAACAGTATTAGAAAACTAAATTTGGTTGGATTTTCCAACTTAAATAAGCTTTCAACCCATATAAAAAATGAGTCAATTTGCACAGAATTATAGAAGTGTGTACCCAAATGTATTAATTTTATTTGATATGCAGCTCCTTGTCTTTCAATATACCAGACATGCAATTTTGTGTTGACCCCTGAATAATATAATACATAAAACAGAAGAAAGTGAAGAGGCATGGCATCCCTCATTCCTGGGGTTCTACTGAAGCTTCTCCAAAGTATGGATTCTGATGTGAAAGTAAATGGCGAATATAGATCAGTCCTTCTGCAAGTGATCAGCATTGTGCCTGCAATAACTGGGTCTGAACTATGGCCTAACCAAGGTTTCTTCTTGAAAGTCTCTGACTCTTCTCATTCAACTTATGTTTCACTCTCAAAGGAAGACAATGAGCTTATCTTGAATAACAAGTTGCAGCTTGGTCAATTCTTTTATATGGACAGGATAGAGGCTGGAACACCAGTCCCTATTCTTATTGATGTTAGACCGGTTCCTGGCCGGCACCCTTTTATTGGAAATCCTAAGGATTTAATGCAAATGTTAGAGCCATCAGAGGGTCCAGTGCAATCTGATAATCATAGAGTTAATGTTTCAAAATCCATGAATTCAACAAAGGCCAAAGAGGGCAAAAGTCCAAGGCAGAAGATTGTTATTAAAGAGGAAAAGGCTGGTGTTGCATCTAGGTACATGCGAGGTGTTAGAAGTCCAACCTTAAATGTGAATGTGAAAGATGCTAATGAAGAAAGAAAGGGAAATGATTTTGAGAATGGTGTAGATAGTAAGAAAGTGGCATCAGCAAAAGTAAAACTTAAAAAATTACAGGTCAGGTATGATTCTTATCTTGGATTTGCATTTTTTAAGCCTCAAGAATTTATGGTTTTAGAATTAAGATATTGATAATGATTGGTTTTTAGCATCACAGACACTCTCGGTGAGTACAACTCGTAGTCTACAACTTGAAACACCTTCACCGTCACCAAGACAAAGGGTTGCTCAATCTAACATCCATGAGACTGTGATCATGTCACCTAAGCGCATATCTAGCAAACGTAATTCTACTAAACAGGAAACTACAAACTTGAATGTTGTTTTGTCCAGCAGTGAAGATAAAAGCTATAATAGCACAGGGGCAATTCCATGGTCCTCTTTGCCAACATGCCTTTTGAGGCCTGGAAAGGTTCATTGCAGTTTTCTCTCTCCCTCTCTTTGAATGATTAGTATTATTATCAGCAAGCTAAGTTGCTAATTCACATCGTTATAGTGAACAAAATAAATCAAATTTCATCGCATGTCTTGTTTAGTAAAGCAATTATATCTCAGTCGTTACATGATTTTTTGTTAACAATCATACAAATTTCCACATTTTACTAGGAGTTGCTTAGAAGGAAACATCTAGCCTCACAGATTGCTGTTGAAGCTCAAAAAGAAGTTACTGCTACTGCAGTCCTTGTCAAGTTTTTAAGGTATATTAAGCTTTTGGTCTTAACATTGTCACATTAGCTACTTATGGAATTAAAAAAAAATGCTTGCTATATTTACTTACATATGTTGATACCTTGGGATCACACAAATTATGAAGATACTAGATTTTTGCTGACCTTTGGTCCTACATGGCACCATGCTTTCTCAGCAAAATCTAAAACAAACATAATTTTGGCAAGTAACTCAAACTGATATATAGGAACTAAAATATAATTTTTTTGTAGGGATTAATTTTATTTTTTTAAAAAGGTGTCAAATACAATGCCTCTCTTTGTTTTTTAGTATGTTTGCCAACATCTGCGCTTCAGCTGCATCAGAGAACCCTCATGTTACACTGAATAAGTTTTTTTCATTCCAAGAACTCATGGACCAGTCAAATTGTACAAGTACAACTCCACACAAAGATAAATCACTTCAGCTATATATAACTTCTTCTCCTACAGAAACAGACAAAGCTGACAAGAAATCAGATTTAGTGCCTGGTAAAAGTTCATCGAAGTCTTCAAAATTCTCACCCGAATTATCCGAGGCTGAGAGACAAGAATGGATAACAGGAAATGGTCTAAAAGAGATAAATGAGCTGAGAGAAGTCCTTTTGATTGAAACAAGATCATGGTTTTTGAAATACTTGGAAAACACATTGGATGTCTGGTTTTCCACAAGCTCACGAGAGAAGAGGGGGAAGATGAGCAAGGACACTGCAGGGAGACAAATGGAACATGCTAACAATATAGCTCTCACATTGTCACACCTTAAGCAAGCAAATGAATGGTTGGAAAAGCTGAGAAGCACTTTAAGCTTGGAAAATGAAGAGATGGTGGAAACTGTTGACAGATTGAAGCAAAATGTTTATTCTTGTTTGCTCCTACATGTTGACTCTGCTGCATTTGCTTTGGAAAACCGAGCTTGATTATAGGATAATGACATGTTTTAAAAGCAATAATATATCTTATTTAATGTTATTTATAACTTAAGTTATCTTATGTGGTTGAACCAAGCATTGTTAATGGAAGCTTGGCCAGCTAGTTTTAAAAATGTAATGTGGTATCATATCATAAACATATCATATATATGTATACTGTCTGTGGCAAAAAGAAAAAGGACCAAATTGAGTTAATATCAATTTACCTTATAGTGACATTAATAAAGAACAGCCGTTGAAGGCGTTTAAATAAAGTATGGTTGTTACATGATTTTCTGATTGACACACCTTGTAAGGTGAAACCAGCTACATGGATCATACGACGCCATTCGGTTCCATTGAAGACCAAAATTTCAGATATAACAGTCGTAAGAGAAAAAACCATGCTGGAGAAGTAGGACACAAGCTCAAAACTTTGGATAAATCAAGCATGTGTCCTGCTTCTCCAGCGTGGTTCAGCCTCCCTCATTCTTTCATTCTAGCTATGAGCAGTGGCTTAGAGAGTTTAATTGAGAATATAGAAACATTTTATGCACTTCTAGGAATAGATATTGGCGTAATAAATGTGACACATGCTTATGTTGGATTTTATAAACAGAAGAAGAGGTAATAATTTTATAAAGTTAAGTTTAACATGACTTGTATATATTATTATATTGGTTGTTAACCAGATTCTTCTTAGTGACTTGGGTGGTTCAACTTTAGTTTTCTTATACTAAAAAAAAGTTTATATTATCTCATGCTAATCATCACAGTTTTGTTCATGTGGTGTTGAAGTTTGGCAGCCAAATATGAGTTTTTGAGCGCTTAGTTGAAAGGAAAAAGTGAGGATGTACCAAAATGCCAGCAAAAATTAGCCACCCTACGGTGTGACAGACCCACCCACTAACGCCTTGCAACAGATAAGTGTATATGGTATATGCTCAAGATTTAATAATATCACTTAACTAATTCTATTTTTAATAATAAAGTTATATTAGAATTTTATTATCATATTTTATTAAAAATAATTAATTTGATAAGATTTTTCATTAAGATTAAAGGCTTGTTATTATCATATAGATTATGATAATGAAAAATATTTTTTTTATAATTTTAATTTAAATTATCCTTGATCATAAGATTATTATCAATAAGATATGGATAATCTAGATAGATGGGTAGGATAAAGATTAATAAATCTTATTTATTAAATTGATTAAATTACATGCATATTGATAATGCACACTTAAGCTAAACGTGAATGAAAATTTGGCTGCAGTGTAATTTTAATTTCATCTTGGGAAATTAAGTTTTTTAGATATAAGGCTTTCTAAAAGGGTTGCGTATTGTATTTATCTTGAATGCTGTGATTTGAAGTCTTAATGAAAGTGTTTCCTTTCATAATCAATGCTAATTAAGTCCATTATTTTAATAATGTAGATTACTTGTAAACAAAAGAAAAAGTTTGTTAAAATAATGGACTTAATAATGCTAATTAAGTTTATTATTTTAATAGCTATATGATATAGTGTTTGATTCTCAGAATTAAAAAAAAAAATTAATTGTCAAAAGATAATTGGTGATAAATATATTATTTTTAAATATATTTAAAAATAAGATAAAGTAAAAACAAAGGTAATGATACGATAATATAAAGATATGATTAAATTTTTTTCCTAAAAGATAACTGACCTTTTCTCATTTAAGGGTTGGTAGCATAAATGGATTTCATGGTAAATGCGTGCAAAATCTTCATACAATTGAAGAAAATTTCAACATTTCAAAGAATGTAAATCCGGGTACACAATTCTAGATCCTCTGTTTATTATTATTGTAGTATATTTTAGATATAAAATAATTTTTATTATTCCGATACAAGGGTGTGAAAACTATATTGCCATACTATAATTGTTGCTAGCAATTTCTCATAACTTTCAACACTAGGAATAGGAATGACTATGGATAGGCTATTATTCATGTAAGTAATTTCAATCCTCATCTTTATATTCTCTGTATATCTATATACACATTTCTGCATCCGACTCACACTTTCCATATATATAAAATTATAAATTATAAAAAAAAAACTCATATATAATATTAAAATCAAACAAACATTGATTTATCAAAACTTAAGTTATAAATAAATAGCATTAAAAAAATAATTATCCAACATAAAAATTACAAATGTTGTAATCTAAACAAAAATTCTAATTAGATGGAAAAAATTTATATATTTTTAAAATTAATTACTTTATAATTATATATTAAAAATAAAAATAAAACATAAATAGATATAATATTTTGACTTATCATCTGAATCAATTTTTTCATATTTTGTAAATACTTATCTCCATAGTTTTTATATTATTTTGAACCACTAATACAAATAGAAATAAAAATATGATAGAATATCAAAATTAGCATATAAAAAGAATAATTTAAATAAAATTATAATTATACTAATTAATATGTATATATAAGGTGCGGTGTGGAACAGGACGAGGTGGGTACTATAATACATATACCTACATCTATCTCCTTAAGATTTTACAAGTAAAATCCGCTCCATCCCATTCTCAATGTGCCTATTATTATCTTATTTACATATAAATATTTTTATGAATGTCTGTAAGATTTGGGTTCATATTTTCATCCCTTCAACACTGCATCCTCATTTGTCTTTGCATGATATGTAATTTGCTTATGGTCTTTAATATGTTTTTGTCTCCGAAAAATTATCAAATTTTGCATTCGATTTCCAAAAAAAATACTCTATGTTTAGTCTTTGAAATTTTTTATTATTATATTTTGTTTCGCAATTACCTAGCCTCTATTAAGTGGTTCTGAAATATTTTGGGTTTTTTTATTCTCTGATTTTATTTTATTTTATCATAACTATCAGTAAATTTTTCATGAAATGGTCATGGTATAACACGTGCCATCTTAGCAAAGCACATTGCACCAAAAAAAAAATCTTAGCAAAGCACCGTAATGATGACAAGAGTCAAATGCAAAATAAAAATTTGTTAGGAATCAAACACAGAATCCAACTATTTATACTTAAGTTTTGCTTCACGAACTATTTGGTAGTTGGAACTTACAAAAGTAAGGGAAGAAAAAACTGGTCACTTGCATGCACAGTCTCATAACTACGGCGACACCTGTCTTTTGTGACAAATATATAAAAAGTATATAAAAGTTGTTTATATAATTAAACGAAGAATATTTAAATGATTATTTTAAAAAATTATTATAAATATTAAATTATTTTCTTCTACTTCACCTTTTTTTTTCTATTTTGAAAAAAGTATTAACGTTAAAATAAATTTTCTAAAACAATTATTTAGAAAAGGGAATGATGTGGAAATATTAAAAATGACTATTTTTTTTTTCTAAATGATTGATTTGGAAATTTTATTTTAATGTGAACATTTTTATCTTTAAACGTGGATATTTTTATTTTATAAATAATTAAATAGTTAAATAATTGTTTTATAATATTTTCACTAAATAATATTAATAAAAATGTTTATTATATATTATGGTGAGAAAGAGGAGAGATTAAAAATTTAATGTTTATATATTATGAGAGATGAAAGAGTGTCTAGAAAATTTAATATTAATAAGAAGAATAATAAAGAAATAAATTTTTAAATTGATTAATAAAATACTAAACTATCCATAAATTAAATTTATTCTGACAAATAAGCATATTGATTTTTCCGTCTAAAACTTGTGTTGATATGGCCTAAAAAAAACTCACGTGACATTAAGTTTTACCTTGAATGGATATACAATTCATATTTAATCACTTGTTCTCATGTAAGTAAAATGCACTCGTCTCATTGATAAAAAAAAATGATATTTTCTTAACGATTAAGTTTATATAAAAATACATTTATAGTTAAGTCATCTTATTGTTAATATTATTATTACTTATATTTTAGAAAAATTAATTTTATGTCAAATAAGTTTATTTAATAAATATTAAATATTTTTATTATTAATTATAATATTTATAGAAATATTAATTGATTTAAATATTTTTTTATTAGTAGATAAATAATACATAAAATGAATCAACTGTATTTATTACTAATAATTATGTAAATATATAAAAGGAAAAGTACCTAACTAAAATACCAGTCTATTTATGCTTTTATAAGTATCAATATTATATTCTCTAAATGTCAATTTTTCAATTATATCTTATTATTAATATATTTTAATGAGAAAATAAGTTATACATTGAGATACGTATGTATATTTCAATTAATTGCTTCTTTAATAAAAAAAATTTATTAACAAGTTACTCATATATATTTCATATTTTTCTCACCTTTAGATACGTATCTATACAATCTAAACATAAAAAAAAAAAAAAAAAAAAAAATTAGGACTAACGAAATCAAATGTGTTGAAACCGTGTGTGTATCCAAACAAATTAGTTTTTTTTTTTTTTAAGAGTCCAAACAAATTAGTTGAGATAAAATATATATAACTGACTTAATTATAATTTTTATCCTTTTTTTTTTTTAAATGAGGATTTTCATCCCATATTTTAAAAGTGAACAATTGAATCTTGGTTTAAAAAACGCATAAATATAGTCCCAATTTATTTTAAAGAGTTGACTGTTAGTTTTAATATTGACTTTGTCTATTTAATATTTTTAAATTAATAATAATGACCCATATTTTTGTGAATTAATAATAATGACCCAACACTCTTCTCCCTCTCTCTGAAATCCTAAAATTAATTTTTTTCCACTGTTCTAAAGTCTCCTCTCTTTTTCTCCTCTGAAACCCAATGATTCCGCCTCCCTTTTTTTTCCTTCCAATGTTCGCTGCATGAGTCATCGATGTTGAAAAAGAAGGCGTTGCAGGTTGCACAAAGCAAGGTCGCACATCGCAGAAGTTTTGTGGTGGTCACCCAGAGGTTACACGGTAGTTACATAGAGGGCTTACAGTGTGGAAATCTCTTAGAGAAGAAGAGGAGAGGAGAAGTTGGGGTTATAGGTCTCAAAGGAGAAGGAGAGGAGATGAAACTTCATAATTAAGGAGAAAAATTTAGGGTTCTACAAATGAGGAAGGGTTTGTTAATTTAAAAAAATATGAATTATTATTAATTAAAAAAATTAAATAGAAAAAGTCAACATTAAACTAATATAATATATATATATATATATATTTTTATTTTTTATTTTTTAACTGATAAACAAATATTCTCTCACTTCCATAAATACCGTTGAATGCGAATCAGCATTTGCAATTTTTCCTTGGCTGGACCGGAAAGACGCTAATATAAATTAAACCCCAATGCACTCTAAATCTTCACTTTTGTTTCTCTCTAATCTCTTTTTTTTTTTTTCAGAGTGAAAGAAGCATTACTCAAATGATGTCCGTAGAAGAAGCAGAGCAGGGAGACAATAAAACACTACAAAACCGCGGCCATCTCATGAAGGACAGAGCAGACTCTCTCGATTTAGAGGCTGCCACAGTTTCTATGACTTCAACCCGTTTCTCTAAGGTCTCTTTTTCTCACCACCTTTTATTTTTGTCCCTTTCATTCTCTCCTTTCGCATGCATACATAATTTGTTTTCAATATAAAATTATTATTTACTTGTTCCAAATGCATTTTACACATTAACATATTCATGAATTAGAACTGTTAAATGGAGATTAATTGGACGGTTTCACATCTTAAATACAGGTTTTAAGTTAAATTTATCGAAATAAAAATATGAGTTATATATTATTTGATATTCAATCAGAGATTAGTCTAATGCATGTGTGTTGTACACACTTTGGTGTTTATTTATTCCACGTAATCCTTTAAGTTTCTGAATTCTGATTAATTATTATGAACAGATGGGTTGGTGGACTACTATGATTTTGGCATTTCAAAGTATAGGAATTGTGTACGGTGATCTTGGCACATCCCCACTTTACGTGTTTTCAGGGATTTTCACCGATGGTGTTATTCGTCACAAAGAAGACATTTTGGGGGTTTTGTCTCTCATAATCTACACCATTCTCATCATACCCCTTGTTAAGTATGTCTTCATTGTACTACACGCCAATGACCATGGCAACGGTAAGATCATACATATTCACAAATTAAATTTAATAATTGTTGTCATATCAATCTTATTCATAAATTAAAATTAATATTTTACCCAACTCAACTTTTTTTTTTTTCTTTTTAGTTCTGGTTAAATGACAATGATTTTTTTTTTTTGGAAAATATTTAATATTATTAAAAGAATTACTGAACAAATTAAGACAAAGAAATGTATGTGTTAAATATTTCTGTATGAGTTTGATAATAATTGTAAAACAGCTTAGTGTAAAACGATTTTGTCTACTATCATTTTGCAAATCCTCCATATTAAATACTTACCTTACTAGTCAAAGGTGGACTCAACCATTTTCCATTACCTTAAAAAGCTGTCAGTATTCCGAGATGGGATTGAAATTTGTAATTTGTCCTGAACTATAACGCGGTTTCTTTTTACAACAAATACAGTAATACCAGTAACATGATTCCTTTGCATTTAATTAGGTGGGGCATTTGCACTCTATTCGCTGATATGTAGGCATGCAAAGGTGAGTTTAATTCCCAATCAACAACCAGAGGATAATGATCTTTCAAATTACAGACTCGAAACACCGTCTCACCAGCTGAATAGATCACAAAGGTTAAAGCAAAAGCTTGAGAGCAGTTATTGTGCTCGTGTTGTGCTTGTACTTGTAACCATGTTGGGGACTTCCATGGTCATAGGAGACGGCATTTTTACTCCATCAGTTTCAGGTTAATCAATTCTATTATTCATTTCTTATGTTTGCTAAATACATTGAAGTGGTCACTCATATCAAATCAAATATAAAAGACAATTGCAAACAAATGCTAGGATTAGTCACATTAATTAATACTCACATTAAGATGTGTGGTTGAAAAAAAAACCATTACTAATACTCTTAATTATGCGTGGTTGAAAACAAATTAAAACTGTATTGAATCAAAATAATAATAATAATATTATTATGAAAGCTTCTTTAATCACATTGACCATTTTGACTATTTGGACTTTAGAATGAGACTTTGACTTTGATTTTATTGTTGAAATCTGTATGCAGTTCTCTCTGCAGTGAGCGGGATCAGTACCTCATTAGGTCAAGGTACTTAATTATATTATTAAACCTTCACTTTTTCTTTACTTGTTACGTTTATTGTAATTAATGATAATAGTTATATATCTTACAATAATATTTTAATTGCTTATTAATTTTCAGAAGCTGTTGTGGGAATCTCTATAGCTATATTAATCGCCCTTTTTTCTCTGCAACGATTTGGCACTGACAAAGTAGGATCTTCATTTGCTCCAATTCTCTTGGTGTGGTTTTTATTCATTTCTGGAATTGGTCTCTACAATTTATTCAAACATGACATTGGAGTATTATGTGCTTTCAATCCAAAATATATATTTGATTATTTCAAACGGAACGGAAAACAAGGATGGCTATCATTTGGTGGAGTCTTACTATGCATCACAGGTGAGTTGCAGCATATCTAATTAACCATCTAATATATGCATTAATATTTTTAATTAAGTTGTATCGTTATTTGAGTTTAATTGTAATTAACTGATATAAATGTATACACGATTATAGGAGCTGAAGCAATGTTTGCTGACTTGGGTCACTTTAGTGTGCGAGCCATTCAAGTAAGTAAAAAAAAAACTTGTATTATAAGTACCTTCCAGCTTATGGCATATTAAAGGTTAATGAATGTTGCACGTTATTTTTATTGTTATTGTTGGGCAAAACTCACATGACTTTTAAAAATAAAGTAAAAGGAAACATACATAAATCATGACAAAACAGTGTTCTTTTTCAATCAAATTGAAAATATATTCTGAAATTCAATTTTTTATAATTACAAATTAATTTGATATTGTCATATATGTTACAGATTAGCTTCACTTCTGTTGTATTACCTTCAATATTGATGCAATATCTTGGACAAGCAGCATATCTACGAAAGTTCCCTCAGGATGTAACGAATGCATTCTATGCATGTGTACCTGGTACATCTCTTGAATCTAGCTAAAGACCCATTGATACATTAAATTTTGTTATAATCTAATCCATGCTTTAATTGGACTTTCGTTTTTTTTCTTTATTCCTTATACTGTGAATAAAATGCAGACAGCATATATTGGCCAACATTTGTTGTTGCTGTTGCTGCTGCAATCATAGCCAGTCAAGCAATGATTTCTGGAGCATTTTCTGTTATATCCCAAGCACAAAGTCTTGGTTGTTTCCCGAGAGTTAAGGTCGTGCATACTTCTTCTAAGCACAAGGGCCAAGTGTACATTCCTGAGGTTAATTTCATGTTCATGATTGCATGCATATTAGTCACTGCTGCCTTCAAGACCTCTGAAAGAATGACTCATGCATATGGTAACTACAATTCATAAACTTTCTCTCTCTCACATGTCATGAGAAATTATTAAGTAGTGTGAAACTATGATGGTCATCATTGATCTCTACATAACATAACATGTAGTCGAATGTTATTAATTTTTTTTCATAAATTAAAACTTAAATACATTTTATGTAGTGATTGGTCTGGACCATGGACGTCACATGGTGATCTCCAAGTACCTAATAATTTCTTCACACATCATACATTTGAGTACTCCCAATTTCTTCTAAAGTTTTGTTGTATTAGCACAGCATGAATAACAAGTGGGCAAGTTTTATGTTGGATGCAGGTATTGCAGTAGTTGGTGATATGTTAATTACAACAATCCTGGTTTCCCTTATAATGCTGGTTGTATGGAAGAAAAGTATATGGGTGGTTGCTCTTTTCCTGCCAATTGGTTGCATTGAGCTTCTTTACTTATCATCACAACTGACAAAATTCACAAAGGGAGGGTTTGTTCCTATTCTATTAGCTTTCTTCTTGACCATATTCATGGGAATATGGCATTACGTGCAAAAAGAAAGGTATATGTTTGAACTCAAGAACAAGGTCTCCCCCGAGTATATGAAACAACTGGCTAACAACACAAACATAAACCGCATTCCCGGAATTGGACTTCTGTATTCTGAGCTTGTACAAGGCATTCCTCCTATATTTCCACACTTCATTGCCAACATTCCATCCATTCATTCAGTTGTGGTGTTTGTTTCCATCAAGGCTATTCCGATTGCAACAGTTGCATTGGAAGAGAGATTTCTGTTTCGACAGGAAGGGCCCAGAGAATATAGAATATTTCGTTGTGTTGTGAGGCATGGTTACAGGGATGTGCTTGGGGACCATGTGGTGTTTGAGTCCCAGTTATTGCAACAGTTGAAGGAATTTGTTAGACAAGAGAGCTTTATGCTTGAGTCTGAGGGAACAACAGCACCAACTGATGAACTATCACTTACTCCTGCGAATGAGAATAGGATGGAAGTCATTCCGCAAGCTAGAGAAGAAAAAGCTAGGACTAGTAGCTCTTCTGCTAGTGCTAGAGTGAACCCAGATCAAGGGGATTTAGTTGTGTCTCGTGGCTCTTCAGATTCAATTCAATCACTCGGAGTGACCAAGGGAGTTGAAGAGGAGATCGAATTTATAGAGAAGGCAACAGAGAGTGGTGTTGTGTATATGCTGGGGGAAGCAGAGATAGTGGCAGACCCAGAATCATCTTTCTTCAATAAGCTAGTTGTCAACTATGCTTATAGCTTCCTGAAAAAGAACTTCCGTGAGGGGGATAAATCGATGGCAGTCCCTCACAACAGGCATCTCAAGGTTGGAATGACATATGAAATATGATACACATGGCATGCAGACATGAAAGTAGCACTATTATAATTACTCAAGACCATTTTTGCATTTTTGCTAGTTGCCTCAAAGCTTGTTGCAGTTTTTTTTTTTTTTTAAGGAAAACTTGGTGCAGTTAATGTTATGGTGGTATGACAATCTTTTTTTTAAGTTCAAATCAATGCCGATATCCATTTTAAATGCTGATAGAAAGTAGCTCTTGTATGAGTCTTAATTGTATGGGTAAAACATTTTAGGCTTAATTTGAACTTATATTGATAAGTATAACAGGGAATGGCAGGGAAGTAATATGTGCTAGAAGAGCTTTAATTTTTTAGCTGCATTAGCCTGTGTTTATTTTCTCTCTTTCTCTATTACATACTGTTTTAGCTGCAGTGTTTGGTACCACTGCTACCTTTTCCCATTAATATATGATCTTTTTTTGCTATTAAAAAAAAAAAATCCTGCCATCATCACACTTCTTTGAATCCGGATGAAAAATAAAACAAAAAACAAATTTGTGTAATTACGTAAATATCTATTTTTTTTAATCATTATTTTTGTTTTCTAAGAAAGAGATTAATAACTTAATGTAATATTTGGAGGGATTTTAGCGTAATGTTTTGAAACATAAAAAATGTTTTCAAACTTAAAAAAAAAAAAGTAGTAAAGTAGAAAAAAAATTTATGTGTAATTTGCTAATAAAAAAATAGCTATATAAAAATAAAACATATATTTTTTTTTTTGGGTGTAAAAAATAAAACATATATACAATATACCGTCTCAAACCATCACATAACATCACGCTACGTCACATGAACAATTAAAAAAGAGCTTTTGTAAGCTATCTAGGACCTACAATCTCAAATCAAATAGTAAAAACAAAAATAATTTCAGCATTTTAGCACTTTGTGATTAATTGAAGAAGGAACGAGAACTTTGTGATGTTTTTTTTAGTCTTTCAAACTGGGTATATGAATTTTTTTTTTTTTTTATAACAAACATCAAATTATGCGATTTAATTAACTATTCATTGATTCGATATTAATTGTAATACTTGACGAATTCGACATCCGATTTAATTTTTAAAATTATGGTCGAAATAAACTTGAATTTGAAGTGGGGAATTTGGTGCGGTGGGAATATGTTGGGATAACTGATAAGGTGAATGGTTTGGTGCGGTCACCGCAGTTATAAATGGTAGGTGACTGAGACGAGGGGTAAAGGGTTTTCAGGCAGTCATGGAATTTCCAAACCTAATTTGATTAAATGGAAGGGACAATTTCGGATTATAAAAAAAATAAAATTAATTTTGTTTATTTTTAAATAAGGTAACGGAAGTTAGATGCCATCTACACAAGGATTAAAAGTAATGTTAAAAAATAAAGAAGTGCTTTGGCCTGATATCATGTGCATTTAATGGTGCTAAATAAGACAGGTCTAATATCATTAATAGAATTAAAATCTCTGTTTGGAGCTGGCTTAAAGGAAGATCAAATGCATTTAATTATTCTTTTGCACAGTAGTGCATTTACCTTGGTGTGTGTTTGGGTTTTGGGGTCTGATTACAAGTGAAGGTTAATACTTTGTGAGTGCTTTGGCCTGCTGTGGTGTAAGTGTTGCTATATGTTCTGTCATGAAATTTGCTGTGGTGGTGGAGCATCAAGCACGGCTGAATGTTGATACTGGTGCTTAGTTATGTGTGGGCTAATGTGTACAAAATTGATCTGCTACCTTACTTGCAGTGAAATTGGCTTGGAATGGTTTGTTATGTTTTGTGGGATCGGTCGTGGTTTTATTGCATTTGCTGCAATTGCAAATGTTTTGTAACCACCAACCTATCACTTACTTGTATATGGGTTTTAGGTTTTATTTGTAACTATCTTTAATAGTAATTCATAACCTTTTTTGCTGAAAAAAAATAAAGAAGTTCTAAATGTAATAAGAATAAACTTCGAGGGGGTTGTGTAATAAGAATAAATTTTGAGAGGGTCCGTGTAATATACTTTTTTTTTTTTTTATCTACAATATGCAAAGTTAAGACTTTCCTTAAGAAATGCAAGCCTCAGATGCATCACATGCTGGTGGTTCTGCTTTTATATATTTTAAGTTTAATATAAGTGGGAAGAATAATGTAGTATTCATATCTTTTTAAAGAAAAGGAGTATAGTGCACTCTTTACTTTTAATTCTTTCAATATTTATAGAATCATTGCATTAATATAAAAGTTTTAATCCATGGAAATAATATATACATAAAATTTTAATATTATTATATATTTTTATGTAATTTAACAATTTTATATAAATATTAATTAGAAAATTAATAAAAATATATTCAAAATATTAATTTATAACAAATATTAACTAGTTCGATTTTAATTAGTGTTTAATATATTTTTTTTAATAATCGAAGATAAGCACCAAAAAGTTTAACCAAATTGAGATAGACCCTTGGTAATTAATATTAAGTATAATTTTTTTGATTTGAGAGTATAAATATTATAAAACAAAATATTTATTTATGAATTTATTTAAAATTATTTGATTTGATTTATAAGTATGAATGATTTAATCAAATTTACCACCAATATATAAATATTAATATATAATTTTTTCATGTATAAAACTATTAATAATAGAGTGAGAATAATATTTTTTATACTAACTAATTATATTTAAATTAATGTTTAGGCGAATTAAAAAAATCATATTATAATTATTGTTTATAGAAATATTCATTATAAAATTATTTTATATAATGTTTTTATAAAATTTAAAATTAATTTTTTTTGTTAAAAAAATGTAAAAAGAAAAGAAGAAAGAAAAACAAAGGAAAAAAGAAAGAAAAAATGTAAAGAAAAAGAAAACGTACAACTAAAAAAAAAATTGCAAAATATAAGAGAAAGAACATAAGAGAGAGTTGGTCAATTAATAATATAATATGACAATACACATTACATTTACACCATCCGGTTCTAAAAATGGCGAAAGTCAAATATATTCTCTCTCCTCCTTAATGCGCTACACTTGAGAGCTATATAAATTAACTCCAATGCACTGTAAATCTTCACACCTACAGTACGAAAATCACTTTTGTCTCTCTCTAATCTCTTCTTGAGTGAAATTATGCCTGTAGAAGCTGATTCATTGAACAGGGAGGGAGATAATAATAAAACATTGAATGAAACACCACAAAACCATCTCATTAAAGACAGAGCAAACTCCCTCCATTTAGAGGCTGGCACAGTTTCTATGACTTCAACCCATTTCTCTAAGGTCTCTTTTTTCTCACATGCTTTTATTTTTGTCCCTTTCATTCTCTCCTTTTGCATGTATAAAATAATTATTATTCACTACAGATTAACATATTCATCAATTAGAACTGTTAAATGGAGATTGGACAGTTCACATCTCAAATATATATATTTTGAATGTGTGTTTCTGTGTACAACACTTTTGTATTTGTATGAACAGTTAGGTTGGTGGACTACTATGACTTTAGCAGTTCAAAGCATAGGAATTGTGTATGGTGACCTTGGTACATCCCCACTTTACGTGTTTTCAGGGATTTTCACTGATGGTGTTATTAATCACAACGAAGATATTTTGGGGGTTTTGTCTCTCATAATCTACACCATTCTCATCATACCCCTTGTTAAGTATGTCTTCATTGTACTACACGCTAATGACCATGGCAACGGTAAGATCATACAGATTCACAAATTAAATTTAATAATTGTTTTCATATCACCGTTATTCATAAATTAAAATTAATATTTTACCCAACGTTATGTTGAAAAAAAGGAAATACGGACTTGTATAATTTAGACTAGACTAGACTTACATTCTCTTTGCAGATACTGTACTCTATTAATTATTAAAAACCATTTTAGTCAAAGGTGGACCCAACTGTTTTCCATTTCCTTAAAAGCTAGTACTATGCTGTACATTTTCTTACGTTTTCCGAAATGGGAATGAAATTCGTCCTTAACCTATTAATAGTAACGCGATTTCTTTTTCAAACTAGTAAATGCCAACTTAGTTCAAAACAAATAGCAACACGATTCCTTTGCATTTAATTAGGTGGGGCATTTGCACTCTATTCGCTGATATGTAGGCATGCCAAGGTGAGTTTAATTCCAAATCAACAACCAGAGGACAATAATCTTTCAAATTACAGACCCGAAACACCGTCTCACCAGCTGAATAGATCACAGCTCGTGTTGTGCTTGTACTTGTAACCATGTTGGGGACTTCCATGGTCATAGGAGACGGCATTTTTACTCCATCAGTTTCAGGTTAATCAATTCTATTATTCATTTCTTGTGCTTATGTTTGCTAAATACATTGAAGTAGTCACTTATATAAAATCAAATAAAAATCAAGACAATTGGAATTAACAAATGCTAGGATTAGTCACATTAGTTAATACTCACATTATGATGTGTGGTTGAAAATAAAAACATTACTAATACTCTTAATCGTGTGTGGCTGAAAACAAATTAAAACTGTATCAAATCAAAATAATAATATGAAAGCATCTTTAATGACATTCACCATTTTGACTATTTGGACTTTAGATTGAGATTTTAAGTTTGACTTTATTTTTGAAATCTGTATATACAGTTCTTTCTGCAGTGAGCGGGATCAGTACCTCATTAGGTCAAGGTACTTAATTATATTATTAAACCTTCACTTTTTCTTTACTTGTTACGTTTATTGTAATTAATGATAATAGTTATATATCTTACAATAATATTTTAATTGCTTATTAATTTTCAGAAGCTGTTGTGGGAATCTCTATAGCTATATTAATCGCCCTTTTTTCTCTGCAACGATTTGGCACTGACAAAGTAGGATCTTCATTTGCTCCAATTCTCTTGGTGTGGTTTTTATTCATTTCTGGAATTGGTCTCTACAATTTATTCAAACATGACATTGGAGTATTATGTGCTTTCAATCCAAAATATATATTTGATTATTTCAAACGGAACGGAAAACAAGGATGGCTATCATTTGGTGGAGTCTTACTATGCATCACAGGTGAGTACACGTAGCAGCATATCTAACCATCTAATATATCCATTAATATTTTTAATTAATTAAGTTGCATCTTTCTTTGAGTTTAATTCTTTGAATTTAATTGTAACTGAGAAATGATATATGTACAAACTGTAATTAACTGATATAAATGTATGCATGATTATAGGATCTGAGGCAATGCTTGCTGACTTGGGTCACTTTAGTGTGCGAGCCATTCAAGTAAGTAAAAAAATCTTGTAATATAAGTACTTTCCAGCTTATGGCATATTAAAGGTTAATGAATGTTGCACGTCATTTTTATTGTTATTGTGTAACTCACATGACTTTTAAAAATAAAGTAAAAGGAAACATAAATAAATCATGACAAAACAGTTTTCTTTTTCAATCAAATTGAAAATATATTCTGAAATTCAATTTTTTTTTATAATTACAAATTAATCTGATATTGTCATATATGTTACAGATTAGCTTCACTTCTGTTGTATTACCTTCAATATTGATGCAATATCTTGGACAAGCAGCATGTCTACGAAAGTTCCCTTATCGAATGCATTCTATGCATGTGTACCTGGTATATATATCTCTTGAATCTAGCTAAAGACCCATTGATACATTAAATTTTGTTATAATCTAATCCATGCTTTAATTGGATTTTCCTTTTTTCTCTTTATTCCCTATACTATGAATAAAATGCAGCACACATATATTGGCCAACCTTTGTTGTTGCTGTTGTTGCTGCCATCATAGCTAGCCAAGCAATGATCTCAGGAGCATTTTCTGTTATATCCCAAGCACAAAGTCTTGGTTGTTTTCCGAGAGTTAAGGTCGTGCACACTTCTTCTAAGCACAAGGGTCAAGTGTACATTCCTGAGGTGAATTTCATGTTCATGATTGCATGCCTATTAGTCACTGCTGCCTTTAAGACCTCGGAAAGAATGACTCATGCATATGGTAACTACAATTCATAAACTTTCTCTCTCTCACATGTCATGAGAAATTATTAAATAGTATGAAACTATGATGGTCATCATTGATCTCTACATAACATAACATGTAGTCGAATGTTCTTAATTTTTTTTCATAAATTAAAACTTAAATACATTTTATGTAGAGATTGGTCTGGACCATGGACACATTGTGATCACTGATCTCCGAATACCTAATAATTTCTTCACACATCATACATTTGAGTACTCCAAATTTCTTCTAAGTTTTGTTGTATTAGCACAGCATGAATAACAAATGAGCAAGTTTTATGTTGGATGCAGGTATTGCAGTAGTTGGTGATATGTTAATCACAACAATCCTGGTTTCCCTTATAATGCTGGTTGTATGGAAGAAAAACATATGGCTGGTTGTTCTCTTCCTGCCAATCGGTTGCATTGAGCTTCTTTACTTGTCATCACAAATGATAAAGTTCACAAGGGGAGGGTTTGTTCCTATTCTTTTAGCTTTCTTCTTGACCATATTCATGGGAATATGGTATTACGTGCAAAAAGAAAGGTATATGTTTGAACTCAAGAATAAGGTCTCCTCCGAATATATAAGACAACTAGCTAACAACACAAGCATAACCCGCATTCCCGGAATTGGACTTCTGTATTCTGAGCTTGTACAAGGTATTCCTCCTATATTCACACATTTCATTGCCAGCATTCCGTCCATCCATGCAGTTGTGGTGTTTGTTTCGATCAAAGCTATTCCGATTGCAACAGTTGCATTGGAAGAGAGATTTCTGTTTCGACAGGAAGGGCCCAGAGAATATAGAATATTTCGTTGTGTTGTGAGGCATGGTTACAGGGATGTGCTTGGGGACCATGTGGTGTTTGAGTCGCAGTTAGTGCAACAGTTGAAGGAATTTGTAAGACAAGAGAGCTTTATGCTTGAGTCTGAGGGAACAACAGCACCAACTGATGAACTAGCACAAGGTTTCAGAGCCACTCTTAATGTTACATCAGCTAAAGAAGAAAAAGCTAGGACTAGTAGCTCTTTTGCCAGTGCCAGAGTGATCCCAGGTCAAGATGCTTTAGTTGTGTCTTGTGCCTCTTCAGATTCAATTCAACCATTTGAGGTTTCCAATGCAGTTGAAAATGAAATCGAGTTTATAGAGAAGGCAGTGAAGAGTGGTGTGGTGTATATGCTGGGGGAAGCAGAGGTAGTAGCAGACCCAGAATCATCTTTCCTCAATAAGCTAGTTATCAACTATGCTTATAGCTTCCTGAAAAAGAACTTTCGTGAGGGAGGTAAATCGATGACAGTCCCTCGCAACAGGCTTCTCAAGGTTGGAATGACATATGAAATATGATACAGATGACATTAAGACGTGAAACTATCACTATCTTAAATTATTAAAATTTTTGTTTATAGTGCTTAATATTTTATTTCTCCTGAACTCTTTAAATAATTAAGACCAATGGAGAGATATATTTTGCATTTTCACTGCTTGCCTTAAAGCTTTTTGCAGTCAATGTTATGGTGTGTATGACAGCATCTTTTTTAAAGTTTAAATGAATGCCTCTCCATTTAAATGCGGATAGAAATTAAGTAGTTCTTCTGAAACTTCTGTGAGTCTTAATTGTATGGGTAAAACATTTAAAATCACCACTTAATTATCTTATTTGAAGCTCTCTAGATACACCAATGACTAAACTATATAAAATTAAAGTTTATCTTGAAGTCTAATCCTCTATGGCAGTCACATGTGAGTGATGTGACCCAAATAAGCATACTACTAAGTTGTAATTGGCCAATTACAGAATGACCAATGAGGAAGTGTCTCAACCTCTTTTTTGTTCTACAGTCAGTTTCTGATTTCCTGTAAATTTGGTTAAAAGTTGCTTTTTGTTTATAAAGAGTTTTTATAGTTTGCTTATTTAAGCTCTTGCTAGCTGTAACACTTCATAGGATATACAAGAGCTAGCCCAGTTTCACTCGTTTCTTCTCATCAAGAAACAACTAGGTGAATGAATTTTAAGACTCAAAATATGATAACAATACTGAATTGAGGGATGTTGATGGCAGCAATAACAATAATAATGACTATATTGGTGTCGACAACAGTGGTTATGAAAGTATTTATGGTAGTGATTGATTATCATGACGATGGTAACAATGACAATAATGAACATGAAGACCATAATCATATTAGTGACAATGAAAGTGGTTGTGAAGACATTCATTATGATAATAGTTAACTATCAAGACCTGACTAAAGATTTAAAATATTCTAGAAATTGATAAATTAAATCTTTTATATATTTTATACTTAAATGAGGTTTTAATTTAAGTTGACACTTTGGTGTGAATTATATATATAGAGAGAGAAATAGACATGCAATTTTGAATTAAAATTAAATGTAATTTTTATTATAAAAAATCATATCATTTTTAATTACTGTGTATTTATTGTCTCATCATCATAATCAGCCACCACCAATAAGGTCACCATCACCATCACCATTATGAACGTTGTTCCCATTGTTGCTGTCACCACCGTCGTGGCAGTAGTGGTGGCAACAACAACGGGAACGACAACGATGATAGTGGTCTTGTTGGTGGTGGCAGTGGCTATGATGGTGAGAGTAACGCTGGTCTTGTTGGTGGTTACGAAGAAAATCACATTTAATTTTAATTTAAAATTATATCTGAACTATTAAGATTTAATTAATAATTATTATTTAAATTCTCATCTCTCATAATAAACATTTCCTTGTTACTTGAAATCAAATTAAAATAATACTTGTGACTATCAAAATATCAAAATAATGTGAGAATGAAAAAAAAAAAAAGACAAAGAATTGTATTTGAGATGATACTCCTAACAACGGAACAAAACTCGGCTGATTATAAAATCAAAACTATTCCCATTAAGAAAACAAAATTCATGTATAATTCAATTATATTTTGAGAAATATTAGTTTATTTTTATTATTTTTTGACAATATTTGAAAAAAAGAAAACATTTTTCTCATGCATTGTTTAGGAGGATGACTGTTTTATTTATTTGTTTATGTTAAAAGTCAAAGCTGAATTTAAACTGCTCTCATTTACGGCCTACTGTTTTTCCTTTTGATTTAAAACGACGTGGCATTTGCCCAAATTTCTAACACACCATTCTCGTTCATTTCAATTTCAATCCTCTGTTCATCGATCGGCTCGGCTGGACAATCCACGCCGCCGTTTGCTGCGGCAGCTCCGGCCACCCTCTCTCATCGCCATTCAGGTTTCTCCCTCCCTTCCTTTCACTCCAACCATTAATTCTCTCTTATTCTTTTCTTCTTTCGGAAATTAAAGTAATAAATAAAAACCTAATGTCGTTGTTCCTTTCCTAGAACCAAATTAGATGATTGAAGCACGCAAGATCTGGTTGACGTATATTAGGTTTCCTTGCCTTTCTCCTTTTTATTTTTATTTTTATTTTTTGTCACAATTTGCCAGATCTAGTTCGTAATTCATAATTGAAATAACGAGATTTTAGCTGAATTGGCGATGTGAGCTGCTACATCGTGCGCCATGCATCGGTTTTTTCTTTGAATTTCGTTTAGTTTAGGCACCAATCACCTCTCATTGTTGCATATATGCGTTTCTTCAATTTTTAAAGATGGATCAGGTCTGTTGTTTCTTGTTTAATACTAATATTTTGCAATTTGAAGAATATCTTTAGAACTGTGAATTTCTATCTCCAAAGAAAAAACGAATTTTGAATTGTTCAAAGTTGGGTTGGTTTGATTGCTTATGTTGACGGATCAAATTAGGCTAAAACCTGTGGTATCATGATTTTGTGGATGTTACGTGCTAGTATAAGATTAAGAATGAGGATTTTATTCGTTAATTATATTATATTTTTAGTGGCTGGTTTAGTATTTAATTATGGAATGAAGGGAAGGACAATAAGGTTTTTGTTTTGCGATTTTAGTTTTTATTTGGTTCAAATCTGACTGACTTGTTTACCAAAAAAATAAATCTGACTGACTTTGATTTGTCCCTGTCTCTTGCTTTGATATTGCAGTGTATTTTGGTTTAGTTGCAAAGTTTTAGAGTCTGAGTGGAAGATTGTGAACTAAGAAAGATGGTGAAGTTGACTATGATTGCCCGTGTTACTGATGGTCTTCCGCTAGCGGAAGGACTGGATGATGGTCGTGATCTTAAAGATGCGGAATTTTACAAACAGCAAGTCAAGGCTTTGTTTAAGAATCTCTCAAGAGGACATTATGAAGCATCAAGGATGTCAGTTGAAACTGGCCCTTATGTTTTTCAGTATCCTTATAGAATCATAGTTATTGCATAATATGTATGTGATAGTCGGATAAGAATTGCATGATTATGATTATCCTACATTCCTACTTATTATGACTTACCGTGATTTATAAGGTCTGTGGTAGTCAAGGAATTTTATTGTTGTATAATTGCAAACCTTTGGGTTTTGGTCATTAGAAGAAGCTAAGGTCTGTGTTTCTTTTGGGTACATATTTCCCTTATCTTGTTGAATTAGAATTCACATGGTGCTTGTATATATTGTATGCATGTGAAAATTAGGATTCTATCTTGTTGATCCACAACCTTGCTTCCTTAGTAAGTTCATTAGTTACTTCCTTCTCTTCAACTGTTTTTGAGATCTATCATATATGTTACATTTTAAAAAAAATTGCATTAACCTTATTTGGAAGAATTTCGAAGCCTAACGTGACCTTAACAGAGCCTTAGTTATATTATAGAAGGACGGGTCTGTTACTTGACAATGTGTGATCGTGCATACCCTAAGAAACTAGCCTTTCAATATCTTGAAGAGCTCAGGAATGAGTTTGAGCGTTCTAATGGTTCTCAAATTGAAACTGCTGCTAGACCTTATGCCTTCATCAAGTTTGGTAAATATCACTTTCTATACTGTCATATACCATTTATAGCATTATTCTCTTTTTCCACTGGTGCTTAATCTGCCTTTTTTTTCTTTCCCTTTTAATTGTTTAAAAGATACATTTATACAGAAGACAAAGAAACTTTACCAGGATACCCATACTCAGCGCAATATTGCAAAATTGAATGATGAACTCTATGAAGTCCACCAGATAATGACTCGAAATGTGCAGGAAGTTCTTGGTGTTGGTGAACAGTTGGACCGTAAGATATTTCTTGAATTCTCTGAATAATTTTAGTTTTATCTTTGTTTGCTGATTGCTTGGAATGCAACATCTAAATTTGTAGTCACAAACTTCCCTAATTTGAATATAGTATGGGAATCAAGGCCTCGTTATGTGTGCACATCCATTGTAGTTGGCTTTGCCTGATTGTCAGACACTTGGCTTGAGAAGAGATAAAGATGCTGTAGTTAACAATGTCCAAGCTTCTTCGGTCCTTCTAAACTTGCCTTATAATACTAGTTTTTTCTGATAGAAATCTTTATTAGTTATCTCATTAGTGGCAGTTATTATCTTCACTTAAGGGATGATTGCCATGTTAAATTAAAGCCTAGAGATGTATTTGTGTCTTGTCTTGATAATTTGGGGAAAGCTGCTGTAATGGAAAAGCAATCAAAGTGTGCCCCAGTTAATGTTAAATAGAAGGAGCATAAGTTGATAGGATATTAGTTTTATCTTTACAACATTAACTTCAAATGCTTGCAATCTCCTGCTCCTGGTTTCTTAACATGGAGGACATGAGGTTTTTTTTATAAAGATTTTTCTCAGAAACTTCTGCTTAACTTTGGTAGTTTCACACTTTCAGCGCCATTATTCTGATAGATGATGTCCTCTTAAGTCTTATGTCCACTTCTAATGCAGCTTAATTTGTGTTTGTATGTTTTGGTGTATTTGATGGTTTTACTTGTGAAGTTTGAAATTTATGTTCTATTTGATTTCAAATTCTAATTTGCAGAGGTCAGCCAAATGTCCAGTCGCTTATCATCAGAATCTCGCATATATGCTGATAAGGCTAGAGATTTAAATCGACAGGTTAGTCATTTTCAGTTTTCCTGCATCATGCACATGATAGCTAATATTTTTGCCATTTTGGTAATCTATGCTTTTTCTGTTTGGATGATGACATGTGTTAATTGGAGATTGCTTTGTGCTAGGAATTGCTTCCATAATTGGAGATAGAATAGAAGAAGCATGCAATGTGTGGATTTTGTCTTGGAATTTTTACTGTTTTTCATTTTCTATTGCCTTTTTGCCTTAATATAAGTATATAATGACACAGATTTCAAGCATGACACTTTTTACTTTTTGGTTATAAATCTTTCCATTAACTGGAATATAAAGATGAAATATTGTTCATGTACTGGGGCTGTATTTATGTGCTAATTTTAGTTTGTGTAACATGTGGTTAATTTGTAGTATTTGGGGTTGTCAAATAGAATTATAACCAGATGGTCTATCATCAAATGACATATATTGGAACAATTGATGGTCTTTTTATTTGTAAGCTTTCATGAACAGGTGCAGTCTACCTGTCCCTGCAGATAAGTATAGGTTAATATAGTGAGTTTCTCTACGGTTTCTAAATGCAAGTTAGAGATATTCCTATATTACTATTACTTTGGTTAAGTCATTTCATGATGTACCAATTCAATAAATGTAGACGAAACCCTATAGCATTTTTACCATTTCTCTGCAATCCCTATGATATTTTGCAATTTGTAGTGTTCGTTCTTTAATGCAAAATATTAGCCTTCGTAATGTTAGGAAGGGATGTTTGCTTTGAAGCTTCTGGCTTATATTTGGATTCGGGTTATATACAGCATTGTGAATAAATAATTTAAAATCAAATATTTGCTGTAGGCTTTGATTCGGAAGTGGGCCCCTGTTGCTATTGTTTTTGGAGTTGTCTTCATACTTTTCTGGATCAAAAATAAACTATGGTGATCGAGCTCAGTATGGCACTTAAAACCTGGATTGCGTTGCTGTGGCTGCATCTTGCTTTTTCTGACATGATGATGATTATCCAGATTTGCAGAGATCGGTGGAACCCTTTATGCATGAGATGATGTCGACCTTTTCTTGACAACTTTGGTTTAGAAAAAAAAAAGACTATCATCTGTTACATCTTAGCAGTGCTGGATCAGTCTTTGTGGAACAGGAACCTTTTGACCTTTATTGTAAGGAGCCAGGATATGAGAAAACTTTATCCCCGTGGGGATGCAAATAGGCATTTCTTCTTTATACTTCTCAATTATTTTCAGGATTATTGCGTTAATGAATTAACATATATTACCTTACCTCGTCGATTTTTTGGTTTCTATTTGAGCCGCTGAATTAGAATTGCGTTTTATATATAGCTAGACTAGTATAATCTAATGATAATGAGTAGTGTGAGTACTTGTTCTGAAACGGGGAAATTCTATTTCATTTCGTTTACAATTTACCTGATACTTACAAATATATTCCCTCCATTTCAAATTATACATGTTTTACAAAAGAAAAAAAAAATACAAAATTGATAAATTATAAATTGATAAATTGATATATAGTATGATGTGATGAAAAGAATGACAAAATGCATTTTTTTTTTTTTACATTTTTATCAAATTATAAATTAGCTAGTAAAATAATTGATTTTTGTAAAAGTTATTTTAAAGAATAATTTTTAATTAATTAAGCATGTAAGTTTTTTTTACTGAGAATATATTAAAACTAACTCTTACTTTTCTTATTGATTTTTTTTTATAATAAATAAAAAACTTTTTTTTAATAAAAAATAACTTGATATATTATCTTTTGAGTTTAATAATGATTAAATACAATATAAAATTATTTTACGTTTATAAACTATTTTCTCCTATGTTTTAGTTACAACCCCAAAACTTACAAATTATGTGAATAAAATATCGAAAACAAAAGAGATAGATTATAAAGTTTAATCGAGGTTTTTTTTAAATGAAAATCATATAATATTAATAATTAATAATTAATAGTATTTTTCTGAGTATATTAATATTAATATTAATATATTATATTTTTATTTATAAAATATATATATTATATTTTTTAATATAAATTAATATACTACTGTATATATTATACTATTAATCTAACTAAAAATTATTTATTTGTTTTTGAATCTCGCCGCAGACTTTGCAACGGTCATGGCCTTTTTCTGCTCCATCTATATATTGCTAAAACTCTGAACAAGTTTCATTCATCAATGGCGACCAAAATTTCACCTATGGAGTTGCACGAAATCACCACCGAATCCGAAGAATCCGACCTCGATTCCGAGTGTGACGATTCGGAGGAAGACCCCGATTTCGACGTGCTCGAAGAAACTCATAGCAAGTTCTTCAACCTCTCACTTAAGCACAAGGCAAAAGCGCAGTAATCTCATGATTCCACTCCACCCCATTTTTCAAAATCGGATTTTTAAGCCTTATTTCGTGGAAATTTGGTGTTTGCAGCGTTGTCAAAGATAAGGGTCTAGGTGATGAGGTGAATGCAACTGCTCATGATGGATTGAACTTTGAAAAAGTTCAAAAATTAATCGAAGGTTAATCATCTTGTTCATTTTGAGTTTAGTGTGAGGAGGGAAATAATCTTTAGCTATGTTTTGCTTCAACACCTTTGTGTTGTTACTGAAAAGTGGAAATAGAACATTATGTGTGTTTAAGCTTTTGTACTAAACGTGTTTATTTATCAATTATCAATTGTTTTGGATGGCAGCGGGACTGTTAGAGAAATTGAAAGTGGATGAATGCAAGTCATATCTGAGGAAGAATGGTCTGAGGCTAACTGGAAACAAGGACACACTTATACGACGCATAAAGGAGCATTTAGAGTAATTAATATTTTGTGTGCAACTAGTTTTGTTTTTTTCTTTTCCAAAAAAAATTGTACGATTTCGATTTTCAGGATTTTAAATGGAGGGGAGAAGAAGTACCCGCCTTCAAGCTTTGTGTTGAATTGTAAAGGTGAGTGTGCTTATGATTTTCTTAAAATATGTTGATTTAAATGTAGCATTTCAAAAAATTAAGATTACCTGTTCAGGTTAACATAATATTTAAACTGCCTCTTTGTGTTCCTCATAAGTTCATAATTCATAGTCCACAACAATATTCATAGTCCAGTCCCACTCTCCTAGTATTTTTTTTCAAAGCATTTTATTTATAGGTCAAATTTCTAATTGAGTTCTTTGTTTACAAATCTATTAAGCATTCACCAGTAGATGTATTATTGAAAATGTTAAATGTATTTTTGTTTTTACTTGTTTATATTATTTACTGTTCTGATTTCTATGACCTTTAGATGTGTAATCACTATCTCTTGTTTATGTTGGCTCAAATTCTGTTGGCCTATTATTTATTTATTTTTATCATCTCAGGCTACAGAAACTGAAAATAATTTGCCATATGCAGGTGATGCTTGCACCGGTGATGTTGTTTTGTTTGAGCAAAATGTCTATGAAATGTAAGCTGTTATTTTTTACTTTGCTCTTTCTCAATGCATGATAAATGGCAGAGATTTCAGATACTGTATTTTATAAACTGGGTTTTTTTTTAGAGGCATACATGTTACATAAAGCTTGACATTCGCAGCATTGTTATGCACTTATGCTTACTATTTACTAGTATATATGCCATTGGATATATTGTCCAGTGGATGATTGACTTTCAAAGGAGTGATCAGTAAGTATATATGCCATTGGATATACTCCCATCTTCCAGTTTCCTTATCAGAATTGGTTTTCTCAGGTTCAACATAGCATCCAGGAGTGCAAGTGGTCCACCTTGTGGCAAAAGGGTTGTAGCCGGCCGCATAGTGAAAGAAAGTTATGGTGCAGCTAAACAACAGCATACATTTACGGTTAGAAAAGTTTTAGATAGTTCTTTCAGATGGAATACTGACCTAATGGTTATTGTATAAGGAATCAATGCCTTCAATACATTTGCAAAGTAAAAATATGCTACTATTATACAAGAACAAGAATGGTATCATCACTCACCTGTTTACCAAACACCGGGTCTTTAGAGCTGCAGTCTCCATTTCTTGAATATTTTTTGTTATATCCCAATAAAGATGCACAATTTCTGGCTTGGATAGCAGTATAATTTACTAAGCTTCTGGCAAGTAGGTTATCTTTGAATCATTATTTTGTTCTTCCAGTAACAATATGCTTCTACTCATCCTGTTCTTTTACAGATTGAAGTACTCTGGAGCAGTGGAGAAAAGCCTCTCCCTCCCCTTTACCCCCTACTGATTAAGGGTCGAAACCTTTATAGGTTAAAGACTTTGAGACAGGTTCCTCATTTGGCAGCATTCCTCCTTCTGATATCAATGAGTTATTCCATATTATTTAATGATTATTATGTGCCATGTCTATAAATTTAGAAATGGGAGGATGAAGCAAAAAGGCAGAAAATATTGATGGAAAAACACTCAAGGGGATCTCTTGCTAGGGAAGATAGAGTAGCAAGGATGCAAGAAAAGGAGAAGAGGAAAAAAATTAGGGAAAACAGGTACTTGATTTCAGATTTAAAGTATCTTGTGTTCTAACACTCTAAGTAGTACTAATGTCAATCAGCAAAATAATTAACATTTACTTCTGCATTCTGCACCTTCAGGGTCTCCAAAAAGGATTCAGCAAGGAACCAATGTCAGTCAAATTCACACATTACAAGGTCACAATATCAACCTCAAGAAACAAATGTACCCATTAATCCAGAAAAGCCAGAATTTCCATCTCGAAATTCAGGTTTATCTGCCAACATAAGGAAAGAAACATCCTCTATTGTAAATAAACCAGCAGCCAGAACCGGACAATGTGTTGATTCTAAAACTTTAGGAAGAACATCATTTACTAATCCGAATATGCATAATCAGCAACCTTGGAACCACACAGGTAATATTGGTCATATGAGGGGAGCTGATCTTAGTGCATACTACATTTATGCTGACCCCCATTTCAGAGAAAAACCAACTATTATTCAGAAATACCACCACCCTTTCATGGCTGAGACAACTGGATTTACAGCGGGGACTCATCATAGAATGCCTTTGGCAAATGCAAACCACTCTCAACTGGTGATGCCAACTAGAGAAAGCTATAAGCAAAACCAGGTGTGTAGACATTATGCCCGTGGAAGGTGCTATTTTGGGGACAACTGCAAATTTTTGCATGATTTGAGAGACAAAAGGGAATGGGTGAATTAAGAAATTTTGTTGTGGCATGCTTGGCTTTTTAATTGAAATTTTGATAAAATGGTTGCCTGATATACAAGATTTTGTGGTGTTTCCCTATAAGTTCTTCTTTGTAATCTTGCAATCATATTAATTTTTCTATCCTGACTTTCTCATATGTGAATCATGTTTTTTTGCATATCTTTTGTATTCAGCTAAAAAAGACTATATCTTTTATTAGGTATGTTCCTTTAACTTCAGTTTTGTAAATATTTTAACAAACACTCAGTTGTTTTTTCTATCAATATTGACAATATTTTTCATCTAACAACACTTTTGAAATATTTATAAAATTATTTATTTTAATTTGTAATAATATGTAACATATTAAAATTAAAATATACACAAACTGAATATAATTTAAAATATTTTTATTAATCAGCTAATGTTAATTATTGTTATTAAAAAGTACTAAGACAACATTATAAAAATTAATAGATTATACCTTGTCAACCAATTATTTAATTATGGACTTTATTGTATCCCCCGATAATAAGATAATGTACTATCAAGTTACTAGTTTTTCACCAGAAGTTACTTGTTTTGGTTCATTTGTAAATGGGAATTTTGGTGTTAATTATTGTTTTTTTTAAAGTAAAACTCTTCTTCTGGATATTGTGATTATCTACATTTCTGCAAACAAAATGAAATCATCTAAACTCGAACTGTTCATTAACAAACAATGATTATGATAGTTTCGAATTGCACGGAAGCTAGTATTGCCATTGATACAAGTCCATCAAAGAACAAAACAACGTCTCCAAATATGGCTTGCATAACTATGAATCAACTTTGTATGCATTAAATAAAACAGAACCGAAAGATACCTGAGAACGAGATTTTTTTTTTTCCACTTAAAAAAAAGCTTGCTATTGCACTCCATCCATAACTATCCTACAACTTACTCTGATAAGGCTTACTATTGTTTTTTTCGTTTTTTCAAGACTATCACTCTTTTTTTTGTTCTATTTTTCAAAATATTATTCTTACTTTTCATATTTATTTTTAATTTTCAATGCATAACTCTTTTTTTTTTCATATTTTAAAAAAAATATTTTTTTTTTAATTCTAAGGACATTACTCTTGTTTTCATATTATTTTTTAAAATTTTCATTTTTTTCAATTTTTCAACATATTTCACTAGTTTTTTCAGAACTTTTTAAATTTTTAGTTTTTTTTTAAATTTTTAGGATATTACTCTTTTTTTATTTTTTTTGCAAATCTTCAAGAAAATACTCCTATTTTTTTTTTAAATTTCATATTTTTTTTCAAATAATCAATACATTACTTTAATTTTTTCATTTTTTCAAGGCATTACTCTTTCTTTTACATATTTTTTTTTTAATTTTTCAACACACTAAGCTTTTTTTTAAAAATATTTAAAGATATTAGTCTTTTTCTTCAATTTTTTAAATTTTCATTTTTTTTCCAATTTTTCAAGACATTAGTCTACTTTTTTTCAATTTTTATAAATTTTTAATATATTTCAAATTACACACATTTTTTAAAAATTTTCATTTCTCTCTAATTTTCAAGCCATTACACTTACTTTTTCATATTTTTTAAATTTTCAAGACACTAATACAACTATTTTTTCATTTTTTTTCAAAATTTCAAGACACTTCTCTTCTTTTTTTTCATATTTTTAAAATTTTTGTTTTTCAAAATTTCAAGAATTTACACTTATTTTTTTTATATTTTTAAAAAAATTTCATCTTTAAGAAAGTTTTCAAGTTCTTTCTCTTATTTTTTCATAATTTTTTGAAATTTCAAAATATTTCTCTTGTTTTACGATACTTGTTAATTTTTTTTTTCTAATTTTCAACATATTATTCTTTTTTTTTCACTTTTTAAAAATTTTTATTTTTTTTCTAATTTTAAAAACATTACTCTTATTTATTTATATTTTTAAATTTATTCTTTTTTGTCAATTAACAAGACAATACTCTTATTTGTTTCATATTTTTTTAAAATTTCCTCTTTTTTTTTTTCAAATTTTCAAAACATTACTCTAGCATATATTTTTTTTCTTCATAATTATTTATTTTTCAAAGCATTGTTCTTGTTTTTTCATATTGTTTTTAATTTCTAAGACATTATTTCTCTTCTTTTTTTCAATTTTTCAAATTTTCATTTTTTTTCAAATTTGTAAGACATTTCTCTTATCTTTTCTTATTTTAAAACTTTCATTTATTCAAATTTTCAAAACATTACTCTTATTTTTTTATATTTCTAAAAATATTCATTTTTAAAAAAAATCAAGATATTTCTATTGTTTTTCATAATTTTTTTAAAAATTCAAAATATTTCTCTTGTTTTATCATATTTTTTAAGTTATTAATTTCTTTCAAATTTTTAACTGTTATTATTGTTTTTAAATATTTTTAAAATTTTCAATTTTTCATATATTTTAAAGACATTACTCTTGTTTTTTCATATTTTTTAACATTTTATTTTTCTTCTAGATTTTCAACATATTTCTCATGTTTTGTCTGAACTTCTTAAATTTTATTTTTTTTTTTTCAAATTTTGAAGACATTAACCTTTTTTTTTTTCATATTTTTCTTCTTCTTTTTTTTTCAAATTTTCAAGTCAATAAACTTGTTTTTTTTTTTCATTTTTCTTTATTTTCAAGACATTACTCTTATCTTTTCATAATTTTAATTTTTTTAATTTTTTTTTAAAATTTTCAAAATATTATTCTTGCTTTTTCATAATTTTGAAAAACTTTCTAGACATTATTTATTGTTTTTTCAAAATTTTCAAGTCATTTATCTTCGTTTTTACAAAAATTGAAATTTTCATATTTTTAAATTTAGAAGACATTACTAAATGATTTGGGGTTTCACTAATGAAATCTTATATAATAAAGTGATTTAGAATTTCTTTCATGAAATCCTAAAACCTTAAATCACTTAAGGTTTCATTAATAAAACCTTAAATATTTAAATTATTTAAAGTTTCATTCTTGAGAACCTAAATTATTTAGGATTTCATTCACAAAACCTATATCATTTATGATTTCAATCATGAAATCCTAAATCATTTACAATTTTATTCACGAAACCCTAATTCATATAGAACTTCAATTTAGGATTTCATTCATGAAACCTTAAATTCTTAAATTATCTAGATTTCATTCATGGAAGATTAAATCATTTAAGGTTAATTTCATCCATGAAACCTAAAATCATTTAGGGATCATTCATGAAATCCTAAATTATGAAATTATTTAAGGTTTCGATCATGAAACACTAAATCATTTATGATTCATTCATGAAATCCTTAATCCTAAAATCATTGAAGGTTTCATTCATGAAACATTAAATCATCTAGGGTTAATTTCATCCACAAAACCCTAAATTATTTAGAATTTTATTTGTAAAACCCTAATTAATTTAGCTTTTCATTTATGAAACCCTAAATCATTTAAGATTTCATTCATGGAAGATTAACGAAACTTTTAATCATCTAAGGTTTCAATTTAAGGTTTCATTTTAGAAACCCTAAATCATTTTTTTTTCATTCATGAAACCCTATATTATTTAAGGTTTCAATTTAGGGTTTCATTAACAAACCCCTAATCATATATGATTTAATTTAAGGTTTTAATTTATGGTTTCATTCATAAAATCCTAAATTTTTAAATCAATTATATTTCATTCATGGAAGATTAAATCATTTAAGGTTAATTTTATCCATCAAACCCTAAATCATTTAGGGTTTCATTTACAAATCCCTAAATCATGAAGTTATTTAAGGTTTCATTAATGAAACCCTAAATAATTTATGATATCATTCACGAAACCCTGAATAATTTAGAGTTTCAATTTAGCATTTTATTCATGAAACCCTAAATTATTCAGGGTTTCAACATATTTTTTCTTGTTTTATCATATTTTTAATTTTTCATTTCTTTCTAATTTTCAACACATTACTCTTTTTTTCATATTTTTTAAATTTTCATTTTTTTTAAATTTTAAAGACATTGATCTTTTTTTTTTTTAACTTTTATATTTTTATTTTTTTGCATTTTTTTCAAGATATTACTCTATTTTTTTTATAATTTTTATATTTTTTTTTTAATTTTTCAAGTCATTAAACTCTTTTGTTTTGTCTTTTTTTTTTTTTTAGTGTACTCTATTTTTCAAGACAATACTTTTATCATTTCATTTTTTTTTTATTTTCAAAATATTACACTTGTTTTTTCATATTTTTTAAAACTTTCTAAAGATTATTTATTATTTTTTCATATCTTTTAAGTTTTTTTTTTTCAAAAAATTTAACTTTTCATTTTTTTTAAATTTAAAAGACATTAATAAATGATTTGGGGATGAAACCCTAAATACTAACATCATCTAGGATTTCATTTATCAAATCTTAAAACCTTAAATCACTTAAGATTTCATTCATGAAACCTTAAATCTTTAAATTATTTAAAGTTTCATTCATGAAAACTTAAATCATTTATGATTTTATTCACGAAATCCTAAATCATTTAGAACTTCAATTTAAGGTTTCATTCATTCATGAAACCTTAAATTATTAAATTATTTATATTTCATTCATGGAAGATTAAATCATTTAGGGTTAATTTCATCCATGAAATCGTAAATCATTTAGAATTTCTTTCTTTAAACTCTAAATCATTAAATCATATAGGGTTTCGTTCATGAAATCCTAAATCATAAAGGAATTCATTCATGAAACGTTAAATAATATAGAATTCAATTTAGGGTTTCATTTATAAAAACAATAAATCATTAAATCATTTAAGGTTTCATCCAATAAAATTCATTCACGAAACCTTAAATTAGGTAGGGTTAATTACATTCACAAAACCCTAAATACTCAAATCATTTAGGGTTTCATTCATGAAACCTTTAGTCTTATATCATTTAGGGATTTATTTATAAAACTATAAATCTTTAATTATTTAAGTTTTCATTCATAAAACCCTAAATCAGTTATGATTCATTCATGAAACCCTAAATCCGTAAATCATGTAAGGTTTCATTCATGAAACATTAAATCATGTAGGGTTAATTTCATCTATGAAACTCTAAATCATTTCGGATTTTATTTGTAAAACCCCAAATCATTTAGCTTTTCATTCATGAAACCTTAAATCATTTCGAATTTCTTTTAAAAAACCTTAAATCATTTAAGGTTTCAATTTAAGGTTTCATAAATCCACTTAGGTTTTCATGGATGAAACCCTAAATGATTTCAGGTTCATTCACGAAACCTTAAATTATTTAAGGTTTCAATTCAGGGTTTCATTAACCAAACCCCAAATCATTTAGGGCTTCATTCATGAAACCATAAATCATTTAGGGTTTTATTTAAAGCTTCAATTTAGGGTTTCATTCATGATTGATTAAATCATTTATGGTTAATTTTATCAATGAAACCCTAAATCATTTATGATATCATTCACGAAACCCTAAATCACTTACGATTTTATTCACCAAACCCTTAATCATTTAGAATTTCAATTAAGTATTTCATTTATGAAACCCTAAATGATTTAAAGTTTCTTAAAAGAAATCCTAGATGATTTAGGTTTCATGGATGAAACCCTCAAATATTTAGGGTTTCATGCATGAAAAGCTAAATGAATTAAGGTTTCATTCATGTAATCCTAAATTATTTAGAATTTCAAAATATTTCTCTTATGATATCTTACTTTTTAATTATTCATTTTTTTTTTAATTTTCAACACATTATTCTTGTTTTTTCATATTTTGAAAATTTTCATTTTCTTTCAAGTTTTAAAGACATTACTTTTATTTTTTCATATTTTTTAACATTTTATTTTTATTTCTAAATTTTCAAGACATTTCTCTTGTTTTTTTTCGAACTTTTTAAATTTTCATTTTTTTCAAATTTTGAAAACATTATTCTTATTTTTTCATATTTTTATTTATTTTCAATTTTTCAAGACATTACTCTAATTTCGTATAATTTTTTTTTTCAATTTTTCAAGTCATTAAAATTATGTTGTTCTTTTTTTCATTTTTAAAAATTTTCAAAACATTACATTTGATTTTTCATATTTTTTAAAACATTCTAGACATTATTTATTGTTTTTTCATATCTTTTAAATTTTTTTATTTTTTTTCAAAAATTTCAAGTTATTTATCTTGTTTTTTCAAAAAAATTGAATTGTCATTTTTTTAAAATTTAAAAGACACTACTAAATGACTTGGTGTTTCATCCATAAAACCTTAAATACTAAAGTCATCTAGGGGTCATTCATAAAATCCTAAAACCTTCAATTATTTAGGGTTTCATTCATGAAACCCTCAATTTTTAAATTATTTAAGGTTTCATTCATGAAAACCTAAATTATTTATGATTTCATTGACGAATCCCTAAATCATTTAGGATTTCATCCACGAAACCTTAAATTCTTAAATTATTTAGATTTCATTCATGGAAGATTAATTATTTAGGGTTAATTTCATCCACGAAATCTTAAATCATTTAGGGTTTCTTTATTTAAACCCTTAATCATTAAATCATATAGGGTTTCGTTCATGAAATCCTAAATCATATAGGAATTCATTCATGAAACCTTAAATAATATAAAGTTCAATTTAGAGTTTCATTTATAAAATAATAAATCATTAAATCATTTAGGGTTTCATCCAATAAAATTCATTCACGAAATCTTAAATCAATTAGGGTTAATTACATTCATGAAACCTTAAATACTTAAATCATTTAAGGTTTCATTCATGAAACCTTAAAGTCTTATATCATTTAAAGTTTCATTTATGAAACCCTAAATCTTTAATTATTTAAGTTTTCCTTCATGAAACCCTAAAGCAGTTATGAATCATTCATGAATCCTTAAATCATTTATGATTCATTCATGAAAGCCTAAATCCTTAAGCCATTTAAGGTTTCATTCTTGAAACATTAAATCATCTAGGGTTAATTTCATCCATGAAACCGTAAATCCTTTAGGATTTTATTTGTAAAACCCTAAATCATTTAGCTTTTCATTCACAAAACCCTAAATCATTTAAGGTTTCAATTTAGGGTTTCATAAATCTACTTAGGTTTTTATGGATGAAACCCCAAATCATTTTGGAATCTACTCCCAAAACATGAAATCATTTAAGGTTTCAATTTAGGTTTTTTTTCACGAAACCTTCAATCATTTTGGAATTCATCAACGAAACCATCAATCATTTAAGGTTTTAATATAGGGTTTCATTAAGAAAACCCTAAATTCTTAAATCATTTAGATTTCATTCGTGGAAGATTAAATCATTTAAGGTTAATTTCATCAACAAAACCCTAAATCATTTAGGATTTCATTCATGAATCCCTAAATCATGAAATTATTTAAGGTTTCATTCATAAACCTAAATAATTTATGATATCATTCACGAAACCGTAAATCATTTAGGGTTTTTTTTCACCAAACCCTTAATCATTTAGAGTTCAATTTATCATTTCATTCATAAAACCCTAAGTGATTTAGGGTTTCGTGAAAGAAACCTTAAATGATTTGAGGTTTCGTGAATGAAACCCTAAAATGTTTAGGGTTTCGTGTATGAAAATCTAAATGATTTAAGGTTTCAATTAGAAAACCTTAAATTATTTAAGATTTCATTCTCAAAACCCTAAACTATTTAGCTCTTCATGGATGAAATTTTAAATATTTTAAGTTTTCATTCACGAAAATAAATCATATGAAATTCATTAATGAGACCTTAAATCATATAAAGTTCAATTTAGGACTTCATTCATGAAACCCTAAATCATTTCTAGTTTCATTTATAAAACCTTAAATCCTTAAATCATTAAGGGTTTCATCCAATAAAATTTATTTTCAAAACCTTAAATCATTTAGGATTAATTACATTCAAGAAACCTTAAATATTTAATGATAACCTAAATCATTTAAGGTTTCATTTATAAAACATTAAATTATATAGGGTTAATTTCATCCATGAAACCCTAAATCATTTAAAGTTTTATTTGCAAAATCCTAAATCATTTAGTTTTTCATTCAAAAAACATTATATCATTTAGGATTTCATTCATGAACCCTTAAATCATTTAGAGTTTCTTTCACAAAACCCGAAATCATTTAAAGTTTCAATTTAGGATTTCATTCATGAAACCCTAAACTCATTTAGGTTTTCATGGATGAAACGCTAAATGATTTAAAGTTCATTCATGAATCCTTAAATCATTTAAGGTTTCCTTTACAAAATCCTAAATCGTTTAAGGTTTCATTGGCTTAACTCTAAATCATTTAAGGTTTCATTCATGCAACCATAAATCCTTAAATTGTTTAGGATTACATTCATAAAATTGTAAATCCTTAAATCATTTAGGGTTTTGTTCATGAAACCTTAAATAATTTTGATATTCATTCACAAAACCTTAAATATTTAGGGTTTCAATTTAAGTTTTCATTCACGAAATCGTAAATAATTTTAAGTTTCATTCATGAAATCCTTAAACCATTTAGTGTTTTATCCATGAAAATTCATTCACAAAAGCTTAAATCATTTAGGTTTAATTTTACTCACGGAACCCTAAATCATTTAAGGTATCATTCACAAAATCCTAAATGATTTTGTATTTCATTCATGAAACCCTAAATAGTTAAATAATTTAAGGTTTCATTCATGAACCCTTTAAATCGAAACCTTAATCGTTATAGCATTTAAGGTTTCATTCCTTGAAAAGTTTCATGAATGAAATCTTGAATCATTTTCTCAAAATGTAAAAATGTGTTAAACTAAGGGGGATGTATTGGATGAGGATTTTAAAAGACTTTTTTAGCATAAAAAAGTCTTGAAGATTTTTAAGATTTCATAGGAAACTAAAAACTATTAAGATTTTTTTTAAAAGGACTTTTGTGATTAGGATTTTGTAATTTGGATTTAATGGATTTAAAATATAGGATTTGAAAGGATTTCACAGATTTATTAGATTTGAAAAAACTTTATGGATTTCTAGAAAAAAAAAACATTCAAAACTACTAAACACAAGTCAACAAGAGTGTGCTTGAAAATATCATTGAATACAAACTAATTACAAGTTATCATGAGCTGAACCCTCTCACCTGCCAATAAGATACATGAATTCCAAATCAAAGTTACAAGCTGTTAATGCATTTTGAGATATCTTTTTCACAAATTTTCATAAAGTAATAGCGAAAAATAATAACAAAACATTAGTTAACAAAAAAGACATAATGATCAAACCATTAATCATTTTCATAACTTGAATATACAAAATAAACTTTCTTCCAATTACATATGAATAGATTTAGGATTTCTTTTTATAGCATTCTAATTTGTTTTCTGTTTTCTGTATATTTTTTCAAAATTAATTGTAATAGTTTAGAAAGGTTTTTTAACTTGATTGTTTGCCCCCTGAGTTAGAACTTCTTCCAGGCTCAGATCTACTTCTCCTATGAAAATTTTCATTTCATTAAGAATTTATGAACCTAAAAAGGAGAATGAGATAGGGGATTACATGTAGACTTGTAAATTGATTCGTAGTGATTTAGGTATAAACACATCAGTATCAGAATCATATGAAAAGTCTGTAATGAAAAAGATGTAGATGAAAGATTATGTCACTATCTTCAAAACAGAGAGAAGGAAATAAAAAAATCTATAATGAAAAAGAAAAGTATCCCATAGTTGGATGAAATTGTTTGTTAGGTTTAGTATTTATATGATCAACTAAAAAGTCCATAAAATCCATCAAAATCCAATTAAAAAAAAGTCTATAAAATCTCTTTGATTTTAAATAATAGATGTAACTTTTTTTAAGTTATTTAAAATTTCAATCAAATACTACAAGATTTTGTTGTTCTCTAAAAAAAATATTGATAATCTTGATTGAATACCATCAGATTGTTTTTTATTATTTAAGAATCCTGATTGAATAACTCCGACATTTTTACCAAAAAAAAAGTTATTAAAATTCTAAACAATCCTAATCCAATTCACCTCCCTAAATATTTCTCATTGCTTCTTTAACACCGAAAATTACATTAATTATATTCCCGACTCTTATTAAACTTGCTTTGATTATTCTATTTATTTTTAGAAAATATACTTTCACTTTAAAAATCAAGAGCGAAACTCTTCTGTATATTGTTATTGAATTATCTACATTTCTGCAAACAAACTGAAATAATCTTTACTCGAACTGTTTATTAAGAAACCATGATTAAGTTAGTTTCTCATTGCATGCAAGCTAGTATTACCAAGGATACAAGTCCATCAAAGTTCAAAACAACGTCTACAATTAAGGCCTGCAAAACTATGAATCAACTTTGTATGCATTAAATAAAACATTCGACCGAAAGATAGAAAAATACCTGAGAACGAGACTTTTTTTTTCCTTTAATAAAAATAAGCTTGCTACTGCGCTCCATAAAGTAGCTATAGAATAAATACACGCTAATATTGGCCTAAATATCCTAAGACTTACCACTGATGTGTTTGGTGAGTGCAGAAGCAAACAAGAAACTATTTACAACTGACATAATGCATATGATTCCCCCTAGAGTTACAAAGCAGCATATTTATTCAATATGCTTTATGTTTATTTGAGTAAATAATGATCATTTTCTGGCATAGTTTCAATGCAACAATATTCAAAATTATTTGCTTCAGCGGAGTTTCAAACAACTTAGATGACGGGCATTGATTTGGACATCTTAAGCTTTGTAGCTTCATTGTGCATTTGAGTTGCTCTTGTTAACACCTTGCATGTCCATAGGAGAGTTTGTTATGCTACTGACGGAGCCAAGGGTCTGAGAGCTCAACTGTGGACTAGCTGGACAAGCTTCAGGATTACCAGCACTCATGGCATGAATTGCACCTGAGCTCATCTGTGGACTCATCGGAGTTCGTTGACTCATTTGCTGAGGGCTGGCTTGCTGCTGCGTTTGTTGGTTCAATGGTGGAACTCCCATTGACGGCGATCCCACCTGTGGGGGAGAAACAACTGCCTGCAATTGTGAAGTTGTTTCTTGCTGCTGTTGCTGCTGCTGCATATGCTGTTGTAGTTGCAATTGCTGCTGCTGTTGGGGTTGTTGATGTTGCTGATTCATATAAAGATTCATCCCTGTCATCATCTTTGGTGGACCCATAGGTCCAATTGGTCGCTGCATTGTATTAGCCCTGCCCAATATTGAAAGACTAGGAGTAGCACCAGGGTGTATTTGTCTGGCCCCTGAGATGACAGGTATGTTAGACTGAGGGGACCCAAGCATGCTTCCACGATTCTGGTGTACCAATCTAAGCTTTGATAAAATGTCAGCAGATGCTGCTGCATTTATAGATCCGGACCTCAACTGTTGGCTTATGGAATTAGTAATATTTGAAGTCTGACTAAGATTCATTGGGTTCTGACCCAAATTTCCCATGGCAGCAAGAGATCCCATTGATGCTGAGATTCCACTTCCTCCTATTCCCCTAGCACCTCCAATGCCCAAATGGTTGCCCATGACCAAGTTATTTCTCAAGTTACTGATATTCATAGCTTGCCCAAGTCCCATCATCATTTTCCTTTGCACTTGAGGCTGCTGTTGCTGTTGCTGTTGTTGTTGCTGTTGTTGGAACATCTGAATCTGGGCAGCTGAAGGCTTGTTGAGCATGTGATTACCCAGCGGCATGTTGGAGTTCTGTCCAACTGGATTTAAGTGTGAAAGCTGATTTGTCCCAAGCATCATAGAAGACCTCTGGAACTGGGGATTGTGCTGTTGAATGAGTGGGTGTTGATTTTGTTGCAGCTGCTGTTGTTGCTGCTGCTGTACTGCTTGTTGTGAGTCCAGTTGCTGTGGTCTTGAAGCCATTGAAACACCAGAGAGAAGTCCTTGGGACATCTGTAAGGCTTGGGGGTTTCCAGGTGGCAACATCCTTGGGTTTGTTACAAGATTCTGAGATAGGTTTATAGGGGCGTTACTTCCACTAGCTGGTTTTGCAACTTCATTAGATGATTGACCAGGAATGGCTTCTCCATACTGTTGCTGCATTTCAACTACAGAATTATTTGGGGTAGTAGATTGATTGCCCAATGGAAGGTTCACCCGGTTTGGTTTAAGTTGGATACGGTCATCTTCCTTCACATATCCTTCGTGTACCATCTACAATAGGCAGATTAAACTATTTAAAAACAAAAAACAAATTGACAAAGATATGTTCTTTATATGGTTTCATCTCAGATAGAGAAACCTACCAGCGAACAGAACTGTTGTGCAAGCATGTCCGCAGAATGCTGATCCACAAAAGATCACATAAATCAGAACATTAAACTTGCAGAAACTCCCTTACAGTAATATTACATGGCAGGCAGAAAACTCAAATGCAGGCTCTACTATAACTTTGATAGTTGATTAACTTCTAATAGCAATTTCATGTCAACAATGATCAATGAACCATCAAGTTAATGCTTAACAAATTATCCACAAAAAACTATCTTTTCAAAATAACAATGGAGAAATACAGTATGAGTGAGTATAAAGCAGAGGCAACATAAACAAGACAAGTGTGCTGAGAAAGTAATATATGGCAACAACATTATGGCCATATTATACATGGAAAAAAATGAAAAGAGAAGTGGCAATGGGAATAAATGGCCACAGTAAATGGACTGCATCTCCCCCTCTCCCAATTTTTTTTCATCCTTTAGTAGGTAAGTATAGAAACTAAAGATTATTTTTATAAATAAAGGTGTAAATAAATTTAAATGTATTTGTTTAATTATTCGGCACCCCCAAACGTTTTGGGCAAGATCCACCACTGGTAATGACCACTATATAATAGAGCATCCGCTGTGTATTCTGACAGGGTGATAAAAGAGAAACAATGATAAATATAGATAGAAAATGAATATTTGAAAGGCTTAACAGAGGATAATATGACAAAAAGTGAATAACAGATCAATATATTAAATAATTTAAGCAGATTGCACTCAACTAACTTCATATGTAAATGCTTAGTATCTGTGTATATAATTAAAAAAAAAAAAGTCTACAATGAAACTTACAGTATTGGGTAATGTGAGGAGATGATCCTCTGCAGCAACGTAATCAAACTATGATAAATATAGATAAGAAATGAATATTTGAAAGGCTTAACAGTGGATAATATGACAAAAAGTGAATAATAGATTAAAATATTAAATAATTTAAGCAGAACACACTCAACTAACTTCAGATGGAAATCCTTAGTATTTGTATATAACAAAAAGTCTACAATGAAACTTACAGTATTTGGTAATGTGAGGAGATGATCCTCTGCAGCTACGTAATCAACTTCTTCAACTTCCCCACAGTGCATAGCCACAGTACCATCAGATTTCTCAAACATTATCATCCTAGTTCGCATCCTTGGAACTATTGCAAGTATAAAAAATGGAATGTCAGACAAAGAAGATGAACTATATATTTCCAAAAACTAGAGCAAAATTTGTGACAAACCTTGAACTACACGCTCAGGCACAAAAAAAGTTAAGATTCTCATTTTACACGCATTCATACTCCCACCAATAAGTGACTTTGACAAAGAAATTGACTCCTCTGCCAATCCCTCATTATTAGTTGCATTGGCAAGAAATGTTGATACATTACTTGGGGAATGTGGATTCTGCTTCTTAATGGGATAGTCCTCGACCTTGTTCTTCTTAAAGTTAAGTTGATGCCTGATAGAAGTCCATACCAAACGTGAGAACAGGAAACGTGACAGTACCATTTTTGTTTCAAAAGCAAGAGCAAAGGCTAATCTATTAAAATAAATGTGATTATCAGAAAAAAGAAAACTAAGATGATAGATTAAGTACTAATCAAAGCCACAATACCACAGAATATTTGTATTACCTTTAAAAAAAAAAAAAACTGTAGAATAACAGAAATATTAGATTATAAAAATCATAGAGATGCAGTTTTAAAACTGAAAAAGAATACCTCATTGTAACCATTTCAACTTTTGAGAACCTTTCAAGCATAGTTTGAAGACTTTGATCAACCAAACCGGAGGTCACAACTGAGGGACTATTTGCATTCAATGGGACACTGGTTGTACCAACACTAGCGGGAGAGCCAACTCCATTCATTGCTGGGGTCTTAGGAAGGGAATTAGATTTCCGTTTTGCAGCTAGTTGTGCTTGTTGTCTTTGTGTAGAATCATTAGATGGAGTTCCAACAGTAGCAGGAACTGAGACCATTGCTGTCTTGTCTTTTTGTGATGTCCCAGGTGCAGCAGCCATTGCAGACAGTCCAAAACTTGGTCCCACTGCTCCATTGGAAAATTCACCTGATTTTGAAGATAATGGGGAGTGAGGTAATGCCCCAGTGGACAAGCGAGGACTCTGTACTGATTTCCTTTTCTGAAGTTGGTCTTCTTTTTTTGTTTCTTTCTCCATATGCTGACCCAAACTATTCCAGGTTGCCTGAGGGAAATTAGGCCTCATGAATGCATGCTGTGGGAATCGTTGCTGAAGCCGTAATTGTTGTGAATCTAAATTGTTCATTTCCATTTCCATCTCACTTTTATTGCGGTTTATCTCTGCACCATCTATTTTTTCCATTTCAAACTGTTCTTCCTTGGCAACCAACCTCATGCCCTGCTGACTAGAAGCAAAGGGAATTGCCCCTGTCTCTTGATTCGCCGCCGCTTCGAAAACCTGCTGAGGAAACTTCTGCATGCCACCACTTGCATACTGAATACCTCTGGCCATTGCTTGTTGTTGCAATGTATTCTGCCAATCTGATCCTTGAAGAGCTTCAATGTGTGAGCCTATTTGCTGATGCTGCATTACATCAATAACAGTGGAAGCAGGCCTCATTCTTTTAGCAATATTGGACAAAGGTGATGCTTGTCCATCTTGATTATCCCTTTTTCCAAGAAGAGAGGCACCTGAATTTGCATTATCAGCATATGAAATCATGACATCTTGTGTAGCAAGAGAAGCCCCTGATGAATTAATGGAAGGAGTTGGTCCCTGCTCATGCAAACTTCTCTGAGTTCCAACAGCCATTGCATATCTTGGTTGATGGGACATCATAGGAAAGTTAGGGATGGAAGAATCAGATATAAAATTCTTAGATCTCAAGGCCATGGCAACATTTGGACTAAGACTTTGCATGGCTGGATTTTCATGGATCTGCTGCACAATAGCATTGGATGCAGTGTTTCCTAAATCACCTAATCTATCTATGCATACTTTCTTCCCATGAATTTTATTGGTAGAAGTAACAGCAAACTCTGGCATATTCCTTAATCGCTTTCTTGGCAAATTGAGCTGTAACATGAAGTTCAACATCATTAAGATGCACAACATACAACTACATTCATAAAGGCAAAAAATAACATGTTAATACCTTAGTTGGAAGCGGACTTTCACACAGCCGATCTAACTTTGGAGTAGGGTCTAGATGAAGTTTTGGTTGTAATGCTTTCAGTATCTTGGATTCAACTTCCTATTATCAATGTGAACATAGCTAAGTGAGATCAATACCCAAATAATGATAAAATTATAGGAATTGGTCATTCATGAAGAACATACTCACCATTAGATCACCATATGTCCAAGACATGTCAGTAATCGATGGAATGTCCTTTACAATATTTTCTAATGACATCTTGAGGCATACTTTGCTAACGGTAGAACTTTCTGTAGACACACTACCCCCTTTTTCAGAAGAGCATCTTCGATAATCATGCACCTGGAGAGTTACAGGGTCGATATAAAGCTCAATCTTATAAACAGTATGCATCATTAAAAGTCAATATTAAATAGCAATAAAATTTGGAAAGTACTAAAAAGAAGCAACTTGCAAAGAGAAAAAATTGAAAGAGTGCATATTGGCACATAAGAAGCTCTCTACACTGTCTACAATCAATATAAAGGAAAGCAAAAAGGAGATATCAATATAGGTCCCATTTGGAAGAGTTTATGAACTTCCAAAGGTTTTTGTTCTCTTTATTTTTTTTTAATTTATAGAATGAGACAACATCTTACAAGTGCTTATTTAATAATACATCCAAACAGTTCAAAATTATATAAGCCCTTACCAGTATGTATATCCAAACACAAATAACTTATTGAATTTTAAGTACTTAAGGCATAAGCTCTTATTACATGGGGCTTATTGAATAAATCTTAATTAAGTTGTTTATCCAAACAAACCCATAATTATATGAAAGAACTCCTCTGGCACAAGGAGTATCAATCACTGGTATAGTGGTATTCCTCTATGAAGTATGAACAGTAAACATTACAAACCAATTAACCAAACTAAAGAATAGAAAAAAAATTATGTACCCTTTAATAAATTTGCATAAGAAAAATAAAACTGAAATCTAAATGTTAACTTCAAAAGCAAAGCATACATACCAAAAAATAAAAAAGGCTCACCTCACATACAAGTGCTCCATCAACATACTTGGCAGGTATATCATCCAGAATATCCCCAGGCAAGTGACCTGACTCAATGGCCTCCAATTACATCATACAAAGAAAAGGAAGGTAAGTACATGAATTCTTAACATAAACAGACAAACTGAAAATGATAACAAATTAAGAAAAAGTAATTTGTTGAATAGCCACAGGATGTGAAGCTACCCAAAAAGGGCTCAGGCAAGCAAAATCCTGGTTCTATTTGTATTTCCAATCAGTTATGAATAGCACATAATAGCAATTCTACAATGTTCTGAGTACATCATTGTAGAATTGCTATTACGTGCTATTGTGTACAACATTCTGTATATAGTATAGATTATATATTTATAAGATAATTTTGAAATAGCAGTCATCCACATACTGCTCAGCACTATCCACTATTGAGATTGATAATAAGGTTTCTAATTTTCAGGTACACAGAATAAAGAAGGTGAAAACAATCAAACAAATCCAGCAGCACTAAACTCAAATTATGAAGCTCAATTATGCAAGTCATTAAAAATTGATTGAATCAAGCCAACAATCTTGAAAGTCTAGCATGAGAATTTTGATACATGCATAAAGTAATACTTATTATACATATGTAGAAAGTGTTGAGTGCCCCACCCAATGATTGTAAGCCTTGGAAAATAAAAGTTAAGGCTGAAAGAACAAGAAATTATAGAGTTCCAAGAAAATTACCAAGAAAAGACTCTCAGACGACCTATCATATGGATGTAACAGCTTGGGAAAATCTTGGTATTTTGACTGATTAGCTGCTTCTTTCTGAAAATTCACAAAGTAGTCAACTTCATAAGAATACATATAAGGTCAAGCCCCAAGAGTCTTCCATATTTTTGGTAATTCCTTTGACTATAACAAAATGTTAATTGCTGTTTTAACTTTTAAACAAACCTCGGAGGGTTTTCCAATAGAATAACCATCTGGAAACAGGTTCAATGTGAAAGAAGCTCCCCTCTCTGTCGAAACAAGAGACTAAGTAAGCACCACAACACAGGATTTATACACGAGTTAAGTGAGCAATAAACTTTGATGGTTGACCTGCTAATGAAAGAGTTTCAGATGAAACAGACGACTGGGAAATCTGAGCAATGTTTTCGCCAGCCTCAACAAGATCACTCTGTATACAAAGAATACTAAAGAGATCAAGAAAGCAACTTAAATCCCAAATATTTAACACAATTATTGTTTGCATTGATTCTTCAATTGAACTTTGTCGAACTACCAGTACTATGCCGACAATTGAAACGTAAGACCGAGCTTAAGAAAGACATGTGTGATATGTCCTATCAAAGAAAAGAACAAGCTACCAATCTATCGTGCTAATTAAATGCAGAAAACCCAAGGCTTTCAATTCTTATAACCCATCCCAAAAACTGGTAATCACAAATAGCATATTCAAGTATTAGTGGTATGCTTGTGTGTCACTTGCCAATCCAACCAGCTGATGCAATTTATTTACTTTTCTACATTGTAAACGGCGGTATTCATGTCAGCGAATTAAAACAGAAGACTTTAATTTTCTTATTAGACAATTATTTTCACATCTAACCCCCTCCTCATAAGTTCCCTAGCGCAACTACCTCTTCATTACTTTGGTGTGTAATAATCTCAGTGAAACGGAAAATAACACCGGCTGAAACTTCAAAAGCTTTAATAATAAATACCAACAATTAGAATTCCGCACAAATCACTATCTTTCTATTTTTTTTTCCCATAGGTATCATGAAACCCAAATTTTTTGTTAGAATTCATGGTGCAGAACACAAAATATCAGTTGAGTTAGGCACATTAATTGTGGACGAACACCTCTCCCAACGGAGATTCGAACGTTGTGAGGGACTAATCTTCTATTTTACTAATTGGTTAGAACAACAACCCCCAAATAAGAAAAGCATGCACATGACAGGAAAAACACAAACTTGCGAAATATTCGAGAGACCCAGAATTGGAATTGAAAATTATTCGTGGAATATATAATCGAATTGTGGTTGCGCATTGGTGATCTTACCTGGGACTTGGAATTGTCGGATGAGCCATCTTGAGGTTGGGGAATCGACTTGGGGCGAAACCTAGTGCCGGTTTTGGACACCTTGAAGGAGACCCCCATGATGTGGGGATTGGGAAGGGCAAAACCCTAGAAATTAGCAGAAAACAACGAAGGAAGGAGAGAGAAAAGGAGACGAAAGTGTCGAGTTGAGTCTAAAGGTCTCAACTCAACGCATATAGAAAGAGACCAGCAGTGTCGCTCGCATACAACAACATGCTCCTTCGATTTGTGCTGAGATTGTTTGGCCTCTCGGAAAAACAATTTCAGTGTTTTCCACTTTTTTTTCTATTTTTCTTTTTTTTTTTTAAAGTACTGGTATGCTGGCATCTATTTAACACTATTCAGCGAAAAAACATATTTAACACACTGATTATTTTTAAGTATTTGCGTATATATAATTATGATTTTTTCACTGCGTCTGTATCTATATAATTATAATCGCACTATATAGCGAACAAAATTAATTTTTAATCTAGTAGACTAAAAGAAATATGCGATTGGACCAAAAGTATAATTATGATTATTTTTTTATTAATCAACATTATTAACTTATATGCAATAGACATTCTTAATTACATATATAAATATATAGTTGATTTTGTTTCACAAAGAGTTAATTATTAATAGACACTTCAATCTTATAATATTATTAACCACTTTTAAAATAAAAAGACAGACATCAAATTTGAGTAAACAAAAACAATTTTAAATTTAATTATTTTGAAATAAAACAATTAATTTTTAGGATTTTTTTTTTAAAATTAATGGTTATACGTAAATTTACATTATTATTTTTTTACACCAATAATTTTACATTATTAACTAATTAAAAATTATTATTGGTATGAAATTTTAGACTAAACAAGCTTGTCATGGTAATTTATAATTGTCTGATCCGTAAAACTTTATGTTATAGATGTGTAGACCATTTTCTCTTGTTTTTTTTAGTAGTAACATTTTTTCATATTTTTAATCTCTTGTCTCTTTTACTCCTTTTTCATTTTTTTTTCTACCTTAAGTTTCAATATCTTCTCTATATAAATTAGAATAATTATATTTAATGAGAACATTTTAAAAGCTATTCTTTGACGAACATATTTTTAAAAGTTTTTCTTCAATGTTAACAATAGTTAGGAATTTTTCTTAACTTATCTCTTTCAATAATTTATTTTTCATTATGGATAATTTAGGGATTTGTATATATAAAATTTATTTATTTATATATATATATATTTTAAAAGAAAAAACATTAAACAAAAAAAATGAATATTTTTAGTAAATGTATAACTTGAAAAATAATCAATGATATTCATGCATTATAGGCTTGTGCAATGTATACCTATATACAAAGAAAGGACCAAAACCAAGCAGACCGGAAAAAAAAGAACCATAATGGTATAAAAAATTAAGAAAAAAAAATCAATACAGGATTATATACAAAGTTTTTTTTTGAACTTTGAGAACAAGGCTAAAAATAATTCACAATGCACTCTGCAATTACATCAGACTCGTGCAATAAGCATCAGGCACTTTCATCCTCGATTGATCATTCCTCTTCTGTAATCTCCATTTTGCAGATTGAGTATTCCCTCTCAAACAACAAAAACTCCTACAAGTGACAAGACAAACATCCAGTCAGGCCACAAATTCACAAAATATAGGCAATTTTTCATTTACATATACGGAATGGACAACTTGGTGTTCTGGTGTTGTCATTCAATCCTATTTCCTAAACAACTTATCGTACTTGTGATAATGAAATTATAATCTTGCCTGTAATTGCTGTTGACTAAACAAGTTAAGAAAGTCAGTTTCAGGACTGCCAACCAGCTCTATCAAAGTATCATGACAATCAAGCAGGACTCCCGATCCCATAAGAGAAACAGAAACCTGTAGATAAGACAGAAATTGCACATAATCAATCTCTGAAAATTCCAAAGAGAATATTTTTAAAAAAAAAAATATATATATATATATATATATATATATATATATTTTGTGAACATATTCTGTTTAGAAACAATTGACCACTCAACTAATTAATGATGCCCAAAAGTGGTTACTTGCCACTTGATTAACTACTACTGAGTGATTAAATGTACTCGGCTACTCAGAAAAAAATTATCCAGAGTTAGGTTTTACTTTTACTTCTAGTAGTTTTCACCCACAAAAAAAAGGTAAATATATGTCAACCATCTGTTGACTTACTTGCATGCAACGAAGAATGACTTCTGGGAGACAGCACCTACGACAAAGTCCTTTCACAATGTATGTTGCTGGGCACTCTAAGGTGCCATCCTTGTTGGAATACCAAGCATCCAAACAGGATATTTCCATTGTAACTCCAGCTTGAAACCGGGGAAGCTCACCTGTGATAAGGAAATATAGTTACAGGATCTTCTACCCATTCTAAAGTCACAGGTCTCTGACAGTAACTGAAGCTAAAAAATGGTATGACCTAGTCTTATATTCTATGGAAGCCAACCACGAATTGCATAATATTATCCCAAACCAGTGAGCCATAACCTCCTAAAAAATATGATCAAATAGTAGATATATTGCACATTGTCATGAAAATTTAACCTCTTTGATTCCACCAGAGATACTAAAGCTAGAAGCCAGAATTCTAAAGAATGCAAAGGCCTAAAGGAAGTGTATCCCTGTGAAAAACTTTCAAGGACTAAAATGAGAAGCTTATATTGCTATATGTGACATCCCACTCATTTGGATCTAAGCCAAACTTTTAGTTCACAAATGCTAGCCATTAATTTAATAATATTGCTACCTTTAAAACCAGCAGCCATGATGGTGCCAAGAATACCACCATCATTGAGATCATGTGGTTCAAGTCCATCACCAGCTATTGCTAAGCAACGTAGAACAACATCAATGCAATAACTGTCCCTTGAAGATATGGAAACATTCACCTGCAAAATAATAGATCATAAACTTGGCAAAGCCAGTGCATACAACAATTGTAATCACAAGGTACCACCAATCACCAATTAGACACATATTAACAAATTTAATTTTTTACCAAAGCAAATCTTTGAATTGAATTATTTTCTCTTCGGTAATTGTTTTCTCCCCTTGAAACAACAAAACATTCACTTTTTAATTTACAGAAAATCCTGTCCCTTACCCTTTAATTAATCTACAAGTACTTGTACTTGTACTATTTGGAAGTTTTTAAATAGGTCCCTCAAGCTTAAAACCAATAAATATATCTATATATTTCCAAAGAATAAATTCAGGGACCAAACAACAGACTGGAACTGAGGATATGATTATAGGGGCTCATTATAGATTTTAAATCATATAGGTACCTATTTAAAAATTCCCAGAAGGTACAGGGACAAGCAATGATTTAAATTTTGAAATAGCTTCCAGACCAGTTAACAAACATAATTAGGAATTCACATTATGCATAAAATTCAGATGAACGAGAATACATAGACTATTCTATAACGGTAATGAACTAGAACTTCTATAACCATTCAAACAGGATTGAATAGTTGAAAAAACATACCATTAGTTGTCGATTTAAGACAACCTCATCCCCAGCTGAAGAGTAGAGGGCACTCGTCAGTGTAGTACAAACAGTGGCATCTGGACACAAACACTCTCCAGATGGCAGGCAGAGCATTGCTGTTGCATGAAGTTCAAGGAAAACAGGTTCAGCTGATTCATACATACGATCAGTCGAAGCCAACCAAGGTGTTTCTTTTCCTACATAAAGGAGAATTACAAATCAATACTCAACAGAAGTTTCACAATCAATATATTGCTAAAACATTTGGACTTTTGAACAACGTTGTCAACTAACTCACTTTGTAGCAGTGAAAGCGATGCATTCAGTGTTTCCTTGGCAGCTGAAATGGCCCTTTCCTTTTCCTCTAGTGACAGTTCAGAGACAGGAACTTCTGCATTCTCTACTTCAATTTTTAGCCAATTGCGGTAGGTTGCATCACAGGAGTAATACTCACGCTAGTTAAATGCAGGGCAAATATAAATGTTAAGTGCTTCTGTCGAGCCAGAAATTATGTGATTGACGTTTCATAACTAAATTAGGAAAGCTTAGTTCAGCATACCCAGTCTTGGAACTCCCTCAGATCCTCAAAAACATTATAATCCTCAGAGGTCTCAAGAGTTTCTGCAAGCTGTTTTAGGGGTTCAGCAAGAAAACCAAGTATAGAATGGGCACCTATTGGCATTGCTGGTACTCTCCACATAGAAATCAAAGCAAACTCCCGAAAGAGTATGTTGCTACAGAGGGGGGAAAGGATTACAAGATTAAGAAAGACGGGCAAAATTAAACTGCAAGAGCAAATAATGCAGGGATGAATTGAATATTCCATATAATGTAAAAAATATGTTCCACAACAGCCAACAGGAGGACTGGAAAGATCAGGTTCTCATTTAAACCTAGGAAATTCAAATAATAATTTTCCAAAATTACAACTAAAGATATTGCAAACATTTGTATTTTGTACAATAATTGGGGAATTGCTTAACTTTCACAAGCATGGTTTATCAGAAAATCCAATATGATGGGCTATATAATAGGATGCATTTTTACCTATGAACCAGTGCTCGGAGAAGAAGCTTTTTACTAACACCTTTGACATTAGTAATTGTAGATGGTGGTGTAAAGCAAAGCCACTGGATGACTTTAGCTTTTTGAAGACTCTGCAGTCTGTGTTGTTCTGCAACATCTGACTGGTTATTGTATTTGCCAACCTTGATCTCTCGGGATCTCAACAAAATTCTGCTTCAAATGGAATTATTATGAAAAGAAAAACACTTCATATGTTTATGAAAAATTTAGATTCTAAATCAACCGCTTATATACCTCTCAATAATGTCTTCAAAATTTCCCTTGGAATCATCCATAGAAGAAAATGGCAAATATTCCATAGCAGAAAGGAATATCTTGTATTTGACATGTACACTGTTTAATTAAAAGATACATCATAGTTGTTAGGAACCAACATGAAAATTGGGGGGGGGGGGGAATATTATTGAAAATGAACACAAAAAGAAGAATACAAAGGATTCCACTTACACAATTGACCACTTGCTCAATTCCCTCATTAATCCCCCTCCTAATCTAACTAATACCCTCTAGCTAACTAAATATTCTAATTCTAACTGCCAAGACTAACTACTTCATCATCCCTTTCAAGTTATACTACATGTTCACATGATCCTCTGACAGGATATAACTTTACTTTGTAGCAAACAACCAATGTAGTTACCATGAGAGAATCACCATCAAGCATACAACAAATACAGAGATTACAACCACATCAATAAAAATGAAATTAGTTTTACAATCAGACATGGTGACATGATTATTGCAAAAAGAAAAAAAAAGATAACCAGAAGGAAAGAATCCATAAAACCTGCTGTGCAGCCTAAGTTCCATCATGTGCACAAAGAGATCAATGCAACGGTGACGTGCAAGCTGAGAAGCGTATATGCCCACCAACTCCTCATGCTCCTTTGAAAAGAGAAATAGGGCATACCTAATGTGTTTCCAATACAATAAATGAATATAGCACAGCAAATTTACATTCAACACAATTTTTTTCTGCTTCCATCATATACTTAAAATTATGTTAACACAATCACAGACTAGGAAGTCATGCAACAAGCAGGAAAGCTTAGGTAATCTCTAAGTACAGTGTGGCCATCTTTTCTCTCTAATTATATTATTTGAGAGAAAAAGAGTGGAAAGAACTTCATATAAAATTACTTACAAGTGCAAAATATTATCACCAACACTCAGAATCTTGTCCTTGAAGGTGTCCTTCATTTCCTCGGCAAGTAAATATCTAAGCACAAGGACTAGATGTGCACCAAATCGTATCATTTGAGGATCTCCGGAAGGCCTGTGAGAAAGCACAAAGAATTTGGTCAACTCAACTGATTCCTACAAACTGGAAGGTTTTCTCCTAGACTGTTGTTTTCAAGGCAAGACATTTGTTTTTTGCATAGCTACAGTTTCTGACTTTCAAGTACTATAAGCTGATTTTTCCAATAAATAGTTGAGTGCCCTATGGACACCAAAATTTTTAGAAAATAAAAATTTGTCACCACATTTACTCTGGAATAAGTTTTTTACAGACTTCCCCCTGGTATATAAACTTCTAAAATTTGTTTCATATAGAGATTTTACCAGGTTCATCTGATGAGGAAAGAGCTGTAACAACACTTACCTAAATACATTCTGGTTATCTTCAGTAGGTGCTATCCATGACCATATAAGGTCTAGTACACGTGGTATGTCCCCTAGCATTAAAGTCATCTGTGAGGCAATTTACAGTTTAGGACATCAGTAAACAAAAAATATATAGGAAGTTAAAGAAAATTAAAAAGTAATTATTCTATGTTGGCACCTAAAGTAGTTGCACCATTGAGTTTCTTTTCTGTAATTAAACTAAAATTAAAAAGAAAGAGAAAAAGAATCTAAAGATCATATCCTTTGAGTAAAAGACTCTTATGTCTTCTCATGAGCTACTACAGATCTCAATATCATTGGAACTAAAATCCCAAGTTCTCATTCCCTTTCTTTACTTTTCTTATGATAGCTGAAATGCTATAAAGTATACAGTGTTTGAGTATGAAACAATTTTTTAAAAAAAATTACAATAAAGTTCCAGCACAGTAACCATACATTTCTTTAAATAATACCTGAATTTGTCGCTGTTGCTCCTTGCATTGTCGGGTAACAGCTTCATGAATCATTTCCCTAAAATGGGAAGGAAACAGATTTGTTATATATAACAACCATAACAAAGACAACAGATGTAAAAAGAATTACACAGCTACCCTGAATGAAGTTTTTGAAGAAGATATGAGAGTTGTCGAGGTTGCTGATTCAAAACTTGAATTGGCCAATTTTCTGGTCCATTAGAAGGCTCAAAGGAACCATCAGCATTTCCAGGGCTTCCATCAATTACATCTCCAAAAGTTCTAAGTTGATCAACTCCCCCTGGCAGTGAACGAGTGATTTCCAAGTCCACCTGCGCATCTAGCCAAGACTTTGCCATTGCCCAGCATGCTGACTGCAAATGTTAGGTATTAACTACACTGTAAATCAAGTTTCCAACAATGACAGTAGGATGGAAAATATAATAAACATGATAGTTCTTCGGATTTATGGGGGAGTTATACACATTAGAATTGTAACAATTTAGACTTAACTACCTCTACCATGTAGACATATCTAGTCCTAACTTTCTCTATTTTAAATCTTGCCACTCAGACACATTTAATGGGAACTAAAGATGGAAAATCATTATATTCAATGATTGAGTTAAAAATTGAAATAATAAGAATTTGCATGAAAACACCTCAAAGGCTTGACCAAATCCTTTTCATCAGAACTTTCCTCTAAATGAACCAAGTCAATGAAACCAAAAACAAAAACAGACTCTAAATCTCACATTCTCTGAAATCATGATACACAAACCAAATGTGGAAATTCTAAGAAAAAATGGAATCCCAAACACTAGAGAAATTTTCAATATTTGGTTGGTACAGCAGCCATTCCACTATCTGCTATCCTGCTATAGCATTTTTGGGGTCAACCCTGCTATTGGGATTGATAACTATACTATTGGATTAAACACTGGTTATATGAACTATTACAACAAAACAGACTGCTTTCAGTCTCATGATGGTGCCTTTGCATGTCAGTATGCATCTAGAAGCCAGAAGACATATTCTCGATATTTATGGATGAAGGAACAAAAAGCTTCGCAACAATTAAAAGAGAGAGAAAGACCTCCCAGTCATTGCAGAGTGGAAGCATCCGTTTTAGGTTGCTACATTGGGCTGCATATACAGCTGCTTCACATTTCCCACCTTGCTCTGCTATTTTCTGCAAAACAAAAGTGCAAATGAGAGGTTTCATTTTCTAGGAATCAAAAATAGCTTTGAAAATGTCATAACAATGAAATAACTTCATCAACTAGTAAAAAAAAGCCTAAAATCTAAAAATAATCACAGTAAGAATAAAATGGTGAAAATGCGAGGGAAGAACTTTTTCTTTTTTGAGGATATGTCCACTTTTATCTAATAAATCCTTTGTTTATAAAAAAAAAAAAAACAAAAAAAAAAACAAGTACAATCATTGTTAACATACAACCCTACCTCTGATGCACAATATGAAGCCCATTTCCAAAGATGCCACTGATGACCAATGCCACTTTCAAATTCAACAGCTTGCAAAGTTCTATTTTTACCATTCTTCACCAGAGCTTCAACAGAAGGAAACTGGTTCAAGCCTCCAAATGGGCAAAGAGAAGAAGCTCTCCATGGCTGCCAAAATAACATGTTAATATGGGAAGCATAGATTAAGGAAGTCCAGAAACTTATCATGGTCAAAGTTATGGTGACCTGTCCAGCAGACCGGCAGAGTCCACAAGCCTCTTCTAGCCTCCCAGCCCTTAAAAGAGTCCATACATCTTCTAGAAGAGATTCATCTTGTTTCTGTCTCCAAAAAAACAAAACATCATTGACACACTACATTATGGACTAGCCAACTAGGAGTGTGCATGCACTCTCACTATTCTGTGTCATCACCAATAACTAAAAGGAAATTATAACCAAAAGCAAGTGCAGACTCAGGAAATTTGTCATCCACCTCAGACATTGATAGGTAACGGATTTTTTTATATAACCAAATAATTGAAAAAGGGTTCATAGAAAGAGATATAGACAATACAATAGTACAACAGGAAAACATAAGTAAACAACAGCATAACAAACAAATCATAATTGTTAGGCCTTTCTACTATCAACTGAAAGTGATTGTTGAATTTAGAAGGTGAGATTTAGAGTGTTGCAAGCAATGAATCGTACAGTACCTTGTCATCAGGCAAAAGATTAGCATTTTCACGTGTTGGAGCATCGAAGTCCAAGTGAAGAACAACATTCATGTCAAGAGTTCCTTTCTTTAGGTAACGTTGAGTATGATGCCAAACTCCACAGCTGGGGAGATAACTACCAACATGAGATCCACGCACCTGCATGAATGTATGAGAAATCCAATACAGTTATGATTTAATGAAACAAGAATATGTGTGCACATAAGGCAAACCAATGTAAACTATTAAATGGGGATAGTATGAGTTTCACTTGAGGAAATACATGCACCCTTTCCTTTATTTATTTCTTAAAAGACCGAAACTAAATTTGCAACTGATACTCCAATATTTAAAGGTGGACCTACCATAGTACCGTATCTAGCATGTGTTAAAAATAATTCCAAAGAAGCCACTAACTAACAGTGTATCAGGTGTGATTTTTTATCATAAACAAAATTATTCCCAACTCTATAGTCACAATAAGACATGCCACCAGTTAATTCTTTAGAAAAATAAGTAAATTCTCAAATTTTTAGTTTAATTCAGAATAGTGAGGTTATAGTTAATAAACACTTGTATTTTTTCACAAATACAGGAAAGCAAAGATTTTTATGGTAATGTATTGTTTGGTTTTTACTAATAAATTCTTTAGTGCATTTGGATGAAGTGGAATGCTTGCATTTTCAAGGGTTTCTCTTTCCACTCAAATGAACAGACATTTCAAACAAGCAAGGTAACCGGGTAGCCCGGCAGCATTATTTTGTTTCCCACATTACGTATTGCTTCTTGGCTTAATATCTTCACCTCTCCCTTATTATACTTCCTTGTTAATTACCTAATTTATAAAAATTAATCAAAACCAGCATCCCACAACATTTAAGATGATTAAATTTTTATTCTTGCCATCATTCAAGAAACAAGAGTTTAATTTTGATACACTATTATTGTAAAGATTTTTACACTGATGACCAATTAGATATCATCGTAGAAATGGCTTTTTAAGTAATCATTACAAAAGTCAACAATTTTCAATTATATGACAATCCATGATTGGATGACACTTGACAGTGTAATTTCTTTTATATTATTATTAGTGTATTCTAATTAAATTCAGAATAAAAATAAAAATATCAGTGAACAAATCAAAACTCCATGCAGAAAACAAAGCAAAAGACCACCTTCGCTTCAAGGTCAAGTGCTTTGGAAGCTAAGCCTTCTAACCACTGGACTATCCGAAGGCATAATTGAGCTGTATGGTCCTCTGCAACAAACTCACAAGCCACCACATGTGAAGTTCCTGACACCTGTGATAAGTGAATAAATTCCAATAAGCCCATTCCAAGGATATGTTGATTATGTGGTCACATAAAGTAGCATCACACATATTACCAGTATTTGATCTTTAGATAGTTCTTCAGTCACTGAAAAATAAAAGCATAACTGTCAGAAAAAAGCCCAAAGATATGTAGCAACCAAAAAATCCAAAGCAAAGACAACAATTAACGTGTGGGAAAAAGAACTATAGCTGCAGAGCCACTTATTTAATGTCTCTCCTATAACAATTCAGCAAGTATTCATAGGAACTTACAGACCATTTATATATGGATGGAAATGATTTCCTTTGGAGCAAACATTGGTTGTTTTTTTTATCTAACTAGAAGTGAGTTAGTTAGTGGATAGATAGAATAGAATAGGTTCTCCCAGCATAATTATATCTCAAGATTGAGATGAAGATAGCATTAAATACCATAGAGTTTTCCTTATATTTTAAATTCAAAAGTATGACGATCAACATGGGAAGCCTAATCATCCTAAGTGTTGATTCATTCAATGAGAAGAATGTGGGTCAATAAACTGATTTAAGTAAATAGATTGGAATAACCAAAAATCATAACAGAATTTATGACAGAGACATAATTGATCCATAAAAAACCGAAAATATATGGTTAGAGATATATTTCCTTTCCCATAAAGGAACCACAAGAGAGACCATGTTGCTGCCTCATCAAGCAAGAGCTGAGCCTTCTGCCTCATCAATTTGTCCTCAACAACTCGATGCCTTGTATTCAAACCATACCTACAGGAGAAAGGCCCCAATAATATTATATCAAAGTAGTTTTGTAACAAACAAGTACTCACACTATACTTCTTCAGTCTATCCAATGTCTATGTAATTAAAAAGTTCAGGTTAACTCTCATTTTCACCACATATTTATATGTATGAATTCATTAGGGAAAATAAGAAACAGACAGAAAGAGAACAAGAATCCTCCTAAGAGAAGCTACCTAAGTGCTGACTCAGCACTAACTAGACTAATAACTAACTTGTAACCATCTCAAGTTAGTTACAGTACAAATAATTGCCTACAATAAAGACTACTGTAAAACTATACACCTTACTGCAAAGAATTCTTACATATACTCTTAACACAAACCAATCCAAGCATCAACAACATAAGGAAGTAAAAACAAACATAATTCATAATATATGTATGAATGTACAAAACTCCATTAAAAGAGATGGAGTACAGGAAATCCTCTTAAAACATTCAAATAAACAACTAAATCCAATAAAAAAAAAAAAAAAAAAGACCACTCAAACGAGCTCTCTAGTTTAAATTCATAATTAAAATAAATCTTGAATAAATATGTAAAGAATTCTCCAAAGAACCACAGTATAACCGACTACTCATAATAAATACATAAGCAAATAACAAAGTATAAAGCCACAACAACCTAAAATGAAAAAAGAAAGACTTCCATCTATCAATCCCCAAGACAACAAGCACATGTCAATATATAGAGCCTTATATAAGAATAACATTACTTATATATGTATATACACATCTTGAATTTTGCATTATAAAAACTTTGCATACAGATATTTATGCTGGCTAATAGGAAACAAACCTTATAGACTCTGAAACATTTCGGCATCCATTCTCGACTCTTAGTATCAGATCAGCAATAGGCATCAGTCCTGTAAAACAAAATATGATCAATATTACACTATTTCATTTTTCTGCAGAATAAAAATGCATTTGAACCAACAAGATCCATTCTTCTGCAAGGAGAGAGGGGAGCAACTAAAATGCTCAGGAAATACAGAGAGGTGTTTTTTTCTGTAGTTAATTATACAAAGTTTGATTACTAAGAGAGAAATAAAGTCTTCTGCTTGATGTATCAACCATTATGCTCCAGCAGATTCCAAACAAATAATACCTTTACAAGGTTCCCTTATGTGGAATTTCAAGCTTCAAAGAGATAATTCGGTATCCATATTTACAGAAATGGGAAAAATGAAGATGAATGAAATAAATCTTTCTAGGAACTGGAGTATATAAATGAACATATTGCATTACCTTGCAAAGAAGAATCAAGCAGAGACGCAAATAAAGTAAAGATTGTTTCTGCACCATCTCCCAATGAGTCACCCTCTGTCTTGCAAGCCTTTAATGAGTAGCGTACAGAGTCAAAACCAGCATCCACCCCAGGGATTCCATGAATATCAGCAGACAGCTTCCTTCTAGTGGAATATGGTGTCTTCTCTTCCAAGTAATCAGCATCAAGACTCTCAACCTCTTGTTTAATATTTTCAAGAACAAGTGCTGCATTAGTTGGACTATGTATGCTTTGGCCATCATAAAACAACCCAGTTTCACTTAACTTGGAAGCTGAGTTGTCATGTTGGATTGAAGCACCCGAAGTTGAGTGCCTCTTCCTGCAAAAATTGCAATATAGAAAATTGACAAAAAATTACAAAATGCCACAAAATCCAAGCAGAAAAGTGATTTGCAGTTAAAAAATCACCAAGTTCTCTGAATTTCCCTGTAAGTTTTTTTGTTTATTTTTAGTCCCTGTAAATTTGCACTTTTTAATTTTTGGTCTTGTAAGTTTTTTTTATCATTTTTATTCCATGTAAAATTTATACTTTTTCAATTTTTGTTCCTTTAAGATTCTATTTTTTTTCATTTCTAGTCCGTGCAAGTTCGTGGTTACAGAGACCAATCTTATAATATCGCAATCAATCCTACCATCACAGTCGTTCACTCTACCATTAATCATCAGAGTTCCCTCTACCCAATCCTTCAACCCTAACCTGACTGCTTTGTTTTCCGAAACTGCCAAAGACAAAAACAAAAGAACCTAAACTATTTAAATTGTTCAGATTCGCAAAAAAAAATTAAACACAAGCTCCTGATTTGAACTTTTTCACCTTTTTTTTTTTTAAATTCAAAATGACAAACTTAAACCCTGCTTGATCGGTGCGAGCATAAACCCTAAATGCACAAAACCCGGGCGCCTCCGAAGTAAAAGCAAAACGGTGAATTTAAAGATGTAAATGTGGAAGAATGAAGTTAAGAATTGGATAATAAGAGCGAAAAATTGAAATTGGCTTGAATCTAAAGAGTGGAATAATACGATACCCGTATCTGCGGAACTGCTGTCGAGAAGAGAGGTTATGAGGGTCGAAGTAGTAGCTGGGAGAAGTGTCCATCGCCATTTCGTCTTCCATTGCAAAATTTTGAGCCTAAACACTCAGTCACAGTCACTGGCTATTCAGCGCGGGAAGGTAATGGACTGTGGTTGAAGTTGAAGTTTTATGTTTTTGATTAAAACCCTTCGCCTTCGTTTACGTTGCGTTGCGCCTCACGGATTCAAGTCGCGTCAACTTCACCCCCTCACTTCTCATTCACGCGCCAGTGTTTTTAAAGACCTAAATCAATTTATTTAAGAATTTAACACTAATCCACTGTTTTTAATACTGTCATGTTCATATATAATATGGATGAATATAAGATAGGGATGGTAACGATTTAATAAAATTATTTTACATGGTTATTTATAACTTTTTCTTATTTATTAATTAATTTAATTTATTATTTATAGCTCTCAATTGACAATAAATAATAATAATGAGATTAAATTATGATTTTGATCTTTCTATTTTTTTTAATAATTTTAGTCTTCTATTTTTGAAAATATAAAATCTTGGTTCAATTCTCATTTTTACATATGTTTCATCTCTTTATTTTAATCAATTAAATCCAAACTTAAAATATTTACGTTAGGTGCCCTCAAAAAATAATTTCATTAATTAAAATATAAAAATAAATGTATACAAAATTAAAAATAAATAGATCAGAATTATAAATTTTATAAAAATAAGAAGATCAAAATTAAAAATTAAAAATAAAGAGACAAAAACTGCAAAATAAAAATAAAGAGAATAAAAATTATAATTTAGCCTAATAATAATGAGTTAAAAAAAAAAAACAGTAAACAGTGGTACCTGTTCAGTTGAGTTTATGAAATTTTGTATAATTTACTATCTATGTAAAAGTACGTAATTAGAGATTGAAGACTTAGTTTGATTTTTTTATTTTTTTTGCTGAATTACTTAGTTTGATTTAGTTCTCACTGTTTTTTTATATATAAAACAAGCATTTTAAAAATAAAAAACAAAAATAATTCTCACATGTTTTCTCATTCTGTGATGTTTTATTCAAGTGGGGAGGAGGCATGTCAATAGAAGAGACGAGAAGCCTCCTTTGTATGTTTGTCTGTCTTGACACAAACTTAATTTCCAATATTAGTATGTACATTCACATTTTTAAGTTATGGGTTGTTCTCTAACCATATTTTTAGTTTCACATAATTAATAATCTATATAATAAAGGTTGTATTGAATAATAGTACACTACTATGAGTCAATTGCCTAAGTTAGAACAAATAGTTAATAAGTATTGAAACTGATAGCTATTTGATATCCAATTAAAATTAACAACTCGAGTATGCCAGTAGTCTAGTACCGTTCCTTCTCTGTTTTTCTGAGATTGATTCTCACAGTAAGACAGAAACACTTAACACTTTTAAGCGAGTATCCGCTAATTACATTGTTCTGACTCTGTTCTGTCTGTTTTTCAAGTAGATTCTAACAAAGTAACAATGCCATAAAAAATTTCCAAGAACATAATCCGAGAATTTTTGTGCACTAAAAAGCTGATCAGTAGTCAATGAGAAAGAAGCTCATTAATGGGAGCAATCAGCGCAAGCAAGACTATAAATTAAGGAGAATATTCGTTGATATGTTGAAGACGCAGTTTGGTTTAAACAATGAAGCGAAAAATGAAAAAAACTAAAGGAAAATCAGGTACCTTTGAAGCATGACATTGAACAGAAAATCAAATAAAGAGTGTATAAGATGAAATGTAAAAAGTAAAAAGCGGCATATGAAGTTGGAGATTTAGAAGTCCAGCCATTTCTGATAATATTGACAAGTTATAGGGGAGATAACACCATCGGGTGTACAAGAATTGATCCTAGGACAAACCCCACAAGGAATAGAAGCCATGGCAGCAACGTGAACAGTAGCGGCAACCAATCTATAACAAAGTTCACCAACGGGAACAGATTCAAAATCCCCAAAGCCATTACTAGTGAACTCCTTGACCTTATTCTCCATAATCAAAACCTTCAAAATCTGGTCCAGCTGCCCTGCACTGACTCCCCCAGGGAAGGTTTCCCTCCCAACCTTCCTAATCCAATCAAGGATGCCCTCGCAGGTAGCGACCTTCTGGCTGCGAATCCGGTTCAAGCAAACAGCAGAAAGAGCCTCGATGAATCCAGTGTCGAGTTTGCCCTCAGTGTACCACTCTCCGCCACTGATCTCCTTGGAGGGTTCGAATTCCGAGGCCATCAAGAGCTTCTTGGATTTGTTCTGGACGTTGATGACCTCCTTGACGAGTTTCTTTGTGATGAGCATCTTGATGGATTTCTTGATGAAACTATCGGGGATGTTGGTTTCGCGCTTGAGGTCCCCCTGCCATATCCCCATCTCCTTCCTCCCTTGAATGATGTTGAACAGGCTGCGCTCCTCGTTGCTCATCGACGCCGACAGCGTCGAAGCCAACTCCTGCCGCTTGCGTTTCCCTTGTAGAACGCTGCTCATTCTTCTTCTCTTCTCACTCACAATTGCACGGTTACTCCAATCAGTTTAGGTTGAAATTCCTCTTCTTCTTCTTCTTCTTCTTCTTCTTAGGAAGCACAGAGAGTAAGGAGAAACGACCAATCCAAATTTTATAACTAATAAAATAAATCAGATTTTTTTGCTAAACTGTTTCGATTTTATTTTATTTAAAAAAAAAACTTGCATTAAAACTTGAAATGTATACAAGATTGTAAGTGGTATTAGACTGTAGACTAGTTTATTTTATTTTACATAATAACTTTATTGTTGGATTTATAATTTTATTTTTAAATAATATTTTTTTAATTTTAAGACTATAACATAGTTTTTTATTTTAATTCTAATATTACAGTAAATTTTATCAATCTTAATTAAAATTGAATTTTAAAATTTAAAATTACATTCCGTCTTGAATTAATCAACATGTTTTATTTGCATTAACAAAGTTATTATTTAAAATAAAATACTAAAATACATTATTTTGAAATTCAAATTGTGCTTTACAAATTTGAGTGTTAAATTTTTAATAAAATCTAACCATACATATTTATGATAATTTATGTTAATTAAAATATTTATCTAATGTAGCGCAAGAGAATAGAAAAGGTAGAAGAAATACACATAGTAAGTTGTGATTGAGCACACCAAGACACAGACACAGATTGTGTTTTGTTATCCTAACGTTGGTTTTATCCTTTCGGCTTTCAGTTTTCAGCTCACACCCAACTAACTCAGCATTCACCAATGGCGGTGCTCATCCGTTGCTCTTGCCCTCGCTTCTCACTACCTCAATTCTACGCCAACAACACCAAGCCCTTACTCCCCGGTCAGTTTTTTTCCGCTCCCCATCTTCAAATGGTTTTCAAAATCGCAACTTTCACCATGTTTCAGCTTTGTGTCTTTGGGTCTGGGAAATCTGTGACAAAATTGATTTTTTTTTCAATGAATCAGGAAAATTCGCTTGTCTTTCTCTAAAACCGGACAAGGGTGTTCCACACTTTGAAGACACGCTTGATGGGTCTTCTAAGATTAAAAGTTTGCTGCACTGCTCAAAGTGTAAGGTATGATGGTGAGTCACGGCATTCTTGCCGCTATGCGCTTTGAATCATTTGATCTGTGTACTTGTTATTGTTGGTTTTTTTTACTATAAATGTGTTTCTAGTTTCTACACACTGTACATTGATTGTCGTATATGGAAGTTTTAAGATAAATTTTATTCTTAAATATGGAAGGTTCATGATCTTTTGTTTATTGGAAAAACTGGGGGCCGTGGATATTGTTTTGTGACTTCTGTGTCTCTACATTCATTCTGTTGATTTTCAGTTGCTATTCTCTTTTGTCATCTTTTTCATTAACTTCTGATTGAAATTGTTTTCCTTGATAGGAAGACGTACACCAAAGGTTTCCATCACTGGTATTTGTTGCGAGCAATATTTTGATGTTTTCTACGCCCAATACAGCTTTGGCTGAAACGTGTGAGGCTGGTAACTCTTTTTTCAATATGCCTATACTGCTGGCAGTAGCCCTCATTGGAGCCACTGTAGGAGGTAAGGCAGTGTGAGATTCCTTTGTACAGTTATACTTGTGATCAATGTTTCGAAATCTAAGAGCTTGGAGAGTAGGAGTTTATTTTGTTGCAAGATTTTTTTTGAGGAAATGAGTTTTATTTGCTACATTAGTTCATCTGTTATCTGATAAAGGACTAGCTTAGTATTGAAATATGTTTTGTACACAACTGGAAATCTTAAATTCATGAGACTTGTTTCAAAGTCAAGAGACTCAGCTATGTGAAGCATGGATGCCTCTTGAAATCTCAATGTGTTTACTTCTTGTCTTCAAGGTTTCTTGTATAATATAAAATAACATACTTTGATAAATGGCAAAGGGAACACTGATCATATATGCATAAACCTTTTTCAATCAAAACAAAAGGGGAGGTGAGTTAGAAAGCAAAGGAGTAAGGATCCTCCTTAAAGATGAAAAAAGAGGAAAGTGGGGAAATTCAGAGATATCTGTAGAAAATATATTTCTCTAAGTGGCAAAAGTATGATGTGGTAGAAACTGTTGAGAAAATAAAAGAAGTTCAGAAAAAAGAAAATACAGCTAATGTCCTCTGATATCTGATTTCTGATATCACAAGTTTTAAACTTGGGCTTCTACATCAGTGTGGTGTGGTAGAGGTGTTTTGTATGTACTTCTATAGATGGGTGATATACTTTACTTTTCCTGAATTCACTGATCATATGACAGGGTTGCTTGCTCGGCAAAGAAAGAAGGAACTACAGCGGGTAAACGAGCAATTGATCCAAATCAACGCAGCTTTAAGGAAGCAAGCCAAAATCGAGTCCTATGCCCCTACCTTGAGTTATGCTCCCATAGGTGGCGGTAGAATACTTGAGAATGAAATTATTGTTGACCCAAAGAAGCAGGAGCTAATTTCTAAATTGAAAATTGGAAAGAACTTTCTAAGGAATCAACAGCCAGATAAAGCATTCACAGAGTTTAAGAATGCACTCGAGCTTGCTCAGAATCTGAAGGATCCTATTGAAGAGAAAAAAGCTGCTAGAGGTCTAGGTTTGTAATCTTTCTAATTTTGTTTATTAATCTGTGTTTTCTGAGAGGCACCTACACAATCACATTGTTCTATGTGTGTTAAACGAGTGAAGGATTTTACAAGGTGCTCCATGAATACAATTGAAATGTTGGATGTTACAGGAGCCTCACTGCAAAGACAAGGAAAATACCGAGATGCTGTTAAATACCATTCTATGGTTTTGGCCATTTCTGAACGGGAAGGAGAGGACTCAGGGAATACAGAAGCTTTTGGAGCAATTGCTGATTGCTACACTGAGCTTGGAGACCTTGAGAAAGCAGGCCAATTCTATGACAAGTATATTGCAAGATTGGAAAAGGACTAATCTTGACACAAAATCAATAACCTCCTGTGTTGGATTACTAGACTTTCATCATGGATATCTGCTTCATGCGGATTTTCCTTTTTCTTTCTGAACCTCTCTTTGGATCTTAAGAGTATTCAGTTCCTATTTATTTTTGGGTTGGAAATGCTCTAACATGTGTTTCCAAGATTGTGAAATATTAGTCCTTAAGATGAGTAAGGGAAATATTTTTGTGTTTATCAGCATCTACATTTTTATTGTGCTTCTCTTACCCTGGTATATTCGCAAAACATTAACAAGCATTTTGCCATTACTTTTGCAATAAATGAATTTCCATAGTGATTAATATAAAAAAAAAAAAACAAATTATTTCCTGCTGTTAGTTTTAAAATAATTTTCCTCATCAGATCGATCAATGTTTTTAGAATTTTTGTAGTTGGCGATGAAATAAATCGTTATTAAAACATTTTTCAATAAAAGCTTTTCCCTTGATCCATAAATCGTTTCTCCAGAACTGTAAATTAAATACCGATCAATTGATTCAATTCACAATTATCTGGGTCCGATTACAAGATTATATACGACGCATATAACCCCACCTTCCTACCACTACCAGATTGATTTTGCATTTGCATTGAAATATTAATAGATATATAACAGCCTCTATAGACAGGATGATATTGATGACAAACATCGCATAGTAACACCCAAATGGGTGATGAGAAGAAAAATGTCTGGACAGACAATCCCCTCTTAAAATCATAAACACTCTTCACTACTACGTAGAAAACCGCATACATGATACAAACCCATACAAATGTTTGCTCATAATTATCTAATATGGTAGGTGTAACTACCACACCACCGTGGAGTAAAAAAAAGTAAAAAGAAAAGGCTCCCTAGAGTTTAACACGAATCAATGTGCACCAGGCAAGGATTATATAGATACCAATAAACCACCACATTAAGAGAACTGCAGTATGCTGCTACTGGTAGTACATCATTTGCTGAGCAGCTGCTACATTCTGGAACCCACCATCATATATTGCCTGGCTAGCTCCAATAGCTGCTGCTTGTTTAAGAGGATGTTGCCCTTGAGGATGCATCAAGGCATGGACGCCGCCCATCTTGCTCATTGCTAGCTGTCGCTCATACGCCAAAAGGTCAGTTGCAGACAGGCCAGGAAGAGATGCAGCAGCAGGTGGGGGAAGGGGATTTGAAGCAGTTCCAGGTGGAGTGGGCTTGCTACCCCAAGAGCACTGTATTTATTAACATGATAATAATGGTCAGAATTTAAGTGCAACAAATTGCCTGGGTGTGTTTGGATGTGGAATTTTGAGGGAGGAATTCAATGTGTTTAAGTGAATTTAAATACCATACATCAAAATTACTTGTTTGGATATCAAATCCTAAGTTTTTAAAATAACAAGGCATCAAAAGTTCAGTGAAATCCACACCTTCATCTGTTTTCCACAGAGAAGAGATTGGGCATTCCCCATCTGAATAGCCAGAGCTGCTTCAGCGTGAGAACTGTACCTCACGAAACCAAACCCTTTATCACGCTGGACACGAACCTCCTCTATCACTCCAGCCCCAAGAGAATGGAAGTGACGATGGAGATCTAGTTGAGTTACCTGTTGATCACCAAAGGACATAATGAATAAAATGGCAACAGAAATTGCTGCAGAATTCAAAACATAACAGCTCACAATTATACATAAAATATTAAGAAAATAATTTGGAAGCTAAAATATTCTTTACATCTCTAACCTAATAGCCAAAAGAGAGAAAGAGAACAAAACAAGTTAATAGAGGTAATTTAAAGTTCCTGCAATGTAAATATCAGTAGTGGACTTCAAAAATATTGCTTTTGTTGCATGAATCAAAATAAGCTTGCAAACATTCCAACAAATAGCAGTTGATGAATTGGCATTGTTCTTAATGTAAAAACAAGAAAGTTTCTTACCTCTGAAGCAAGGTTACCCACATAAACCGTAGTATACTGAGGATTGTTCTCAGGAGCATCACTGCTAGATGTCTCTTTACCATCTTCTGTACAAATAGAATAAAACATGTTGGTTATTTTCATACCTAGTATTCCATCAGTTCACTGGGAAAACAGAATACTTTATAAGTCCAATTATCAATAAAATCTTTCTAGGGTCAAATATAAAAAGATTGCAACAAAATGTTAGAAATCACCCAGGTCCACCCTTAAATCAAGAATTAGAGGCTAAATATAAAATATTTATATTCAACTATCTTTATCATTGTTTCATGAACTGCAGTAAACTGACCAGATGAGCCATTTGTTAGTTCCACCACACTTTTTGCATCTGAGCTTTGCTTCTCTTCATTACCACCAGCACCTTTCGTTGCCCAGTTACAACGTATTTGTCTACTTCCAAGCCACTTACCTGAAAGGAAGAGCTCATACATTGATTAAATTGTGCTTAGATCATAAGGAAATGCAGGTGGACAAGAAAGGACATCATTCATATATGCAATTACAAAGTGCATATACCATAAGAGGTAATTCTACAAAGTCTATAAGACAATTTTCCATCTTGAATTAAAAATACCTAAAAAACATAAAGTCAACACCAATTCCTACAAAAGAACCCGAATGCACAGTTCCTTGCAGTAAAACATTAGTTTGGCCTCGAGTGATATTTATGTTATGAAAAATCATTGGAGATTCATCTAAATTTAAAGTGGATCACATCTAAGGTTGTTAAGTCAATAACAAATTCCTTACCAGTCAAATCATTTATAGAGCTTTGTGCATCCTACAAAAATTCAAGAAAAATACAAGTCAAAATCATCATAAAGTGCCTTATTACACCAAAAATTAAGATTTTAAAACCAAAGTAGGACCTGTTGATTACGGAATGAAACAAATCCAAATCCCCTTGAACGCCCAGTCTTCTGATCCCACATAACCCTTGCATCTCTGGAGCCACCAGAAAAAAATGAAATTGATGAGCCATGCTAAGTTACCAACACAATTGTATAGAACACACAATGTACAACTATCATGTGAGACAGTGCAAAAAAAAATTTTCATTTTAAATTGGTTCAAGTCCAAAACTCCAAATACAGAAAATGGATGATTGTTTTACTAAGATATCATGAGTGAAACTTACGAACAACTGGGATAGACAGAAAAGCATGCAAACAGCGTAGCATCAGTAACCTCAGGACTTAGATCACCAACAAATATGTTGAAATGACCTGCAAATTTAAAGAAACAATGCATATAATATCTTAAGCCAAAAGTTCCCAAAGGATCATACTTAGTTTGAACATAAATATCAATTTATTTAACTTAGAAATCTGAACCAACCTGACGTATCCTCTCTCTGACCACTAGCATATGCCCAATTAACTTTGATAGGCTGCCCAAATCTGCAAAGCATTGAATTAAAATTTGAACACAAAATGAAATCAATTTAACATAATCTAAAGAGCAACACTTACAGATGCCTTCCATTGAGAGATAATATGGCAAGAGCAGCAGATCTGCGATCAAAGTAATGAATGAATCCATAGGATGACTGCAAAACAAAGGCACCAAATGTCAAATATAAAGCTCCACTTTCAGCTAGTCTTTAAAATTTAAATTAACAAATTAGACAAAGACATAATAACTAAGCTAAAAAATGTACCTTCTCCTTTCTGATAAGCTTACAACCTTCAACTGGGCCAGTACCCGCAAAAACTTCTTGCAAAAGTGGCTCAGTTACCTGTGTATGGATGTTCCCGACATACCTGCATTTTCTCAAAGATAAAGAAGCTACAATTTAAAAAAAAAGAACAGAAGAAAAATTAGGGAGCAAGTAGTTAATTTTAGTCATAAAAGCAAAAAGTAACATGCAGGTAGTTTTGCCACACGAGAATTGCTTTTAAGCATGACAAAAATACCTATTTCAGTAAAATATAAAAGACCAGCAACTCAAATGCATTTAACACCAATCATTATTTGAAAAAGGAAAAAATAAAATATAAAATGTTTAAGTAATGGCGCCTAAGCTTGTTGCAAATCACAATCATGAAACAAACAAAAAAAAATGAGAGATAAAATAGAAGAGTAAAATGAAAAAAAAAAAAATGTCTAGACAAACACTCACACACTGCGGCAAGTACTTGGATCAAAACCCGGAGGCAGATTTCCACTTGGAATTGGCTCAATCTGCAAAAATGAAGAAGTGAAAAGGGAAAGAAAGGAAAAAGAGGGCAAATCAAGAGAGAAAATTTGTATTGTATCTACCAATACAGAGAAGTATGAAAAAATATTCACTGGAGTGAATGGGAATGAAGAAAGCATGTAACACAACCGGTACCAAACAAAAAAAAAAAATTGCATACATGAGTTCATTGCTAAGCCTACCAAAATTTAACAAGAACATTTTCACTGTTACCCAAACCACTCGGGATAAATAGAAAAATACAACAAAATAATACCAAAGCAGTAAGAAAAACAAAATATCCTTCAAGACTTGTGCTGATTTAACACTACATCAACAACACGGGACACAAACACCTAAATGAAGTTGGACAATAAATTATTTTAGTTAGACTATTCAGATTCCTTTAACAACCAAACCTCCAATAAAACAATACTACCTCTGATCTTTCATACAAAAAAACAAATAGATTCATTTGAAACATAGACCCATACCCAGTTTCAAATGTAACAATTGTTAATTTTCTTTTATACCATTAATTTATTGTGAAGTCAATTAATGAGACATTCCCCATGCAAGTGAATGTATACATTGGCCTTTTAATTTTATCCCTTGAATTACAAGTAGTGCATACAATATAACCACCCCTTAAACCATTTAATTAGATGGGTATTACTAAATTTATGACATTATTAATTAATGTAATGTAACTTAACTATTTTAATTGGTTTTGATAAATTGGTTATTTGTTTCTCATATATAGAACTGGAGGTAGCACTGTTATAACATGGAAATCTTGCACACCTCAACTCTGTTACCCTAGTAAGACAACATGGAAGAAACGGAAACACAAGGGAAAAAAAAACAAAGGACAGCTGGAAATATTTTTCCTTAGTTTAGAATAATGCCACTTCAAATTCCTCAAGAGAGTATGAGATGACACATGGGTCATAACTCATTACTCCAAGGGCTTGGTTCTCAGTTACTCCTACAAAAATGACTCTGTGCCATGTGGACCAACAGCATCACCCCACACAGATTAAATGCCTTAAACATAATTCGAGACACAAAACCACTACATCATTTTTTATACTACTTCAGAATAACACTATCCAACTAAACGCTTTTGAAAGAGAAATGCAATCCGAAATTTCCATATTCTAAAACACATTTATTTCTAACTAACTCCGAACTTGGGTTTATCCACAAGACCAAACACTGCAACAGATAGATATTAACTAACAAAAAAATGAAAAAGGAAAAAAAAAATGAAGCACACGAAACAACGAGCTCGCTCCTGAAAAGGAAAAGAGAAAGTAACAAAACCCTAGGCGTTTTTCTAATAAATCCCGAAAAGGCAAAATGCGAGACACGAAGATCGAGAGAACATGATAAGATCGAAGCAATGATCGGAAATGGAGAGAGTGGGGGGTCCAACCTGAGGAGGAGCAAGGAGGCCAGGGTGGTAGAGAGACTGTTGTTGGAGAAGAGCCTGCTGCATCAGAGCTTGTTGTTGTTGTTGTTGTTGTTGTTGCTGTTGTTGCTGCTGCTTCAGCCTGTGATTCTGCATTTTCCTCTTCCGAGGGAATTTTCCGGGAAAATGGGGTGGTTTTGGGTGGAGATTAGGGTTCAAAGGGTCCCAAACTATGGCCCTCTCTCAGAGCACACCACAGGCCTCAGAAAAAACCAGAGGACTCCACTCGATTCCTCTCCACCACTATTTATATAACCTTCTTTTCCTTTAATAATATAAAATAAAAATAATATGAAGTGATATCATATGTTGAATTAAAAAGAGTGTATACAAGAAATTAATGAAAAAGTGAATCTAGTTGTTTGGTACTATTTTTTTAAGCAATTTTCATCCCCTATTCCCCTTTTTAATTTATACATCAATAATTATTGTTTACCTTGACTTGTCTTTAAAACGTAGAGATCAAAATTATTTTTTTAAAATACACAAGTTAAATTGAACAAAAGTTAAAATATAAGGTATCAAATGATATGCTACTTGCATTGCATTGAGTTACTTTTCCTTCACAAATATTTTTATTTATTTTTATTTCTAATAATAATAATTTTATTTTACTGTCACCATTTTCGCCCATCAATTATGGAATTGCCCCCCGCGTATGATATGGACCGTGGAGGCCCAACTGAAAGCCAATATGGGCCTGAAGATGTCATAGTGGCCCATAATAACAAGGAGCCGAGGAGGAAGAGAATATCCGAAATTGAGAAAGTGGAGCATGTTGTTCAATTGGTCTAGTTTGGTTCTCAAATTCAGTGCACCCCACTGATAAAAAAAAGTAAGGCACTGATAAAAAAAAAAAAAAAAATCAGTGCACTCCATCTGAGCATGAATGCAGTCTTTAGGATGGATGATTGCATTTTTGGAGAAAAAAAAAGAAGTGAGTTCTTTGATCGGGATATATTTATATTTTATCCTGCACTCCATCACATAGTGCAAGAAAGAATAGGATATTTAAAGGGGTCAGTCCAAAAATCCGAATCTTATTTAGACCATTCATATAATTCAAAACCCAAATTTAAGTTCACTCATGTTAACTTGTATTAAAATATTTGAATACAAAATTCTATTGTATTTTACTTAATAGAAATGTAGTGAATTAAATTCTATTAAAAAAAAAATTCTAGTAGAAAGTTATAAGATTAATCATTCGCAAATGTAGGGTAAAAAAATTATATCCAATTGTGTTACTCTATTAAGTGACTTTAACCGTTTAAGTTTTAACTGTTAATGTAATAAAACTTAGAGCAATGTGGTAATTGACGTGGACGGTAAAAGATTCAGTGATTGTTTGTTTTTTTCAAACACACGAATGACATCATCTCGAAGTGATGTGAAGTGGGACCACGCGCAATTGACGGGGAATTAAATGCTAACATCCATCTAATTAGTAACATAATGTTATGCATAAATATTGATCGTTCACTTAAAATAAGTACAAAATGTGATTTTGTATTTAATGCGAGTTGCACGAACGAATCTTTTGGCGTTTATGCAAAGATAGGTTGAACAGTGCAGCTCTTGTAAGTTATATTATAACGCGTTTCGGTGGACACCGGGCAAGAGCCAAAAGATAAGGCAGCCCAACCCCACAAAACATACGCAGACTGCATACTGCATACTGCACTAGAAGCGTGTCTCAGTATAAAATAATAAATAATTCACTTCAAACTAAACGTTTTTTTTTTAGTCTAAGTTTTAGGTGAATTATTAGGTTCGGAGAATTAGTATTATGTCTCATGACTTATCATTAATGCTTACAAATTTAAAGCGTTATTTTATATTAAAGTTTCACCATTATCAACTGAAATCATCTTTGTCTACTTTCAAACTAACCCAATTGTTAACTAATGAATTTTACAAAAGTGTTAGTTCGAATCTGGTTGATGATAAATATTTATGCTGGTGTCCTAACCAATCATTTTCAGACCATTTGTACAACACCTACTACTTCTAGCCACCTCCAAAGGATATTTATATAGAAATATTAGCAATATTATTTCTGACACTACTTTTAATCTTTTATCATTAACTAAAAGTTATTAAAAAGTATTGATCTATGCAAGTCTAATTTGTAAATTTAGAGAGAGAAATTAAATGAAAAACAAGACTCATCAAAATTAGTTTTAATAAATTTCAATTGATTATAAAAAGTGTTAGAAAGAATATCAGAGATAGCATTTCCCATTCTCATAACTTTGTTTTCCCCACAATAACTACATCACGTACGTTTTTTCATTATAAACCAACCAACATTTCAATCACCCATTCGGCTCATCCACGATCCAAACCAAACTTCGTATTCAGAAACAACATACTATTTTTGCATGTGCAACCCTCTTTTCATTTATGCATTAATTTGATTCAGATTGTTATCTCGAGCTTTGGGAACTCACATTTTTCAATCGCAGTCTCTAGTTTTATGTAAAAAAAAAAAAATGGAATGAAGATGGTGAAATTTTCCTTCTTTATCGAAAATTGAATAAAAATGATAAGGTGAATGAGGGGAAAAGGATATCAAATAGCACGGTTGAAAAACCTTCACGATAAAAAAAAAATAATAATAATAATAATAATCATGTGATGCATTCCCTCAAAATTTAAAACAAAATTAACACATTGATCATTTCACACACTCCAGAAACTGTCAGGATCAAGATATAGTTTTCAAAGATCAATGACTAATTTAAACACATGCATGGTCTAAACATCAGGCCTTAATTTCTGTTTTTTTATGAAGGTATTAATTTTAAAAATCCATACTAATGCATGTTAAAAAAAAAGGAAATAAAAACTTCAAATAAATTATGTGTTTAGTCTTTTTAATTAGTATTAAATTGTTTTTATAGCACAAACAATAAAGAGAAAAATACTATAATTAAAAGTTTATTCTACTTTATTTCACATTCAGTTCTATCTTTTTTCCTTTTTTTTTTAATTTATTCAACTAACACATTCGTTCTACTTTATTTCTCATTCAGTTCACATCTAATGCAAAGATAAAGAAGAAGAAGAAAAAAAAAGGGCGCAAAATTGCATAAATTTTAGGAGTGTTAATCATTTGAAAACAATATGAACGAGTGAGAAAAGGAGATGCCTTGTGTGGTCAAGGGACAAACGCGAATCAACAGTTGTTAATGTTTTTTTTTTTTTTTTTTTTTTTCTGAAAAGTTAATATAGGATTCATTTTAATTTAACTCTGTATTTGTAAGAAACGAATTCATTTTTTTTTTTGTATGATGTAGTCTTTTTTTTTATGAATAAAGAAATTAAAAAAATGAAAAGAATGCCACATTATTTCCTGACTTAGTAAGAATATTTGTCACATTATTTCCTTGTTTAAGCGTATGATTGAAACTAATATTTCAAGGTAGTTGTACGTAATCACGAATGGCCGAAACCACACCTGTATGAGGATGAATAACGTCGAGCCCCTCAATGATAAATTTCAGAGAAGTGGTGGAATCCGTCTCACAAATAACATTAGAGAAACCTTTTGTGTGAGCAAGTTTAATGCCATGAAAAATAGTACACAGCTCAACGGTAGTGTTTGTAGTTTGTACACAGTATTTTCAATTTGATTCTTATTACCGGTTGTAATTATTAGCAGTACCTGTTATAGAAATAAAACAATTAACTAATATAAGAATTAAATTAAAAATAAGAACAGTTAATGGTAAGTAATAATTTTATTTTCATAAATGTAGAAATTTAATTTAACTATCTATAACTCTGGCTTTGTAATATTCCACCGAGAACAGCAGCGAAGATTCTGGATTACCATATTATAAATGTGAAGCTGTTAGTTAGTTAAACACATTTATAGTCTAAACGATGTTGAAAATGACATTGAAAACTTAAAAAGTTTTGCGGCAAGTGGCATTGGTTGGTACTTTTTTGTTTGATTTATTTATGAGAAATATGGATGTGAATCGTTTTAAATTTTAATTAGTAGCATATGACAGGAGCATCGTCGGGTAGGAAAAGGTTTGGGGGTTAGTGCTCTTTGTCATTCCATAATCGCGACAAAACACCAACTTGCATTTTCCTAGTCGGTGTGGATGCGCATTTTTCACGTTGCATTATTTTCTCACGTAATTCATTTATTAATTATTATGGCCTAGTATCACCTATGACTTGTTTGACAATAATTTCATTTACTGAAAATATCTTTCTTCTTTATTCCTTTTTCTTTGCCATTTATTTTCTTTTGATTATCTTATTTTCAGGTACAGTAATGTCTAGATATAGAAATTGTTTTAACTATGGAGCGCGTGTGTGCATGCACCTGGTTTTTTCACCCGTACGATGCCAGCCAATCATGAAATTAAGCAACTAAATCAGGAGCAAGTGTAAAAATGATCAAAATAATCCACACATAAGGCTTAAAATTCTCTGAAACTAATTACCAATTTCAGTAATAAAACTAAATTTATCTCGGGTTTTTGGTCCTGAGAGGAGGACCTAATTGATGAAATAATAATAATACATACAATGATACAAATATATGATATGATGATATTAATATTATAAAATACGTATGAAGGCCACAGCGAAATTCGAAAGGCCTACAATGATTTTAGTTAGGAGCTTTTGGTTGACCAGAGCTTGTATATCCTAAATTCATGAGCTGAGCTAAAACGCTACAAGTTAAGGTCAAACTGTTTCGAACACTGATCTTCTGGTTCACCTGAACTGCCTCCTTCTGCCTTGTGGTTGTTCATTTGGTATGGCCCTCTAGCATTAACCCTGCGAAATATCAACAAGATTCAATTAAATTTATTAGCTTTATGCAACCAAATAATTAAAGTATCTTGTTTGTTAACCAGTTTCCCAAGGTACAAGTTAAAGAAATCTTTTTTACTATGTTATAAGAACAACGTTAAGTTAGCAATAAAAAGTTTTATTGAAAACAAGGGTAAAAACAGATTAATATTTTCCAATAAAAGCTTTCTACTTTTACTTCTTTAACCAATATCCACCTCCATAAGTGAAAGTAGCAAGTAGAAAACAGCTTCTTACCTCTCTTTTCTTTTCTCAAGAAATTTTAGAAGTGAAGCTCTCCTTGGGTACCTCATATCTGTTTTGACAAAAGAAGTTTCTAACCTAGAATTAGTTATGAACTTGCACATGCTTGAAAGCAATGTTTTCTCTTTTCCTTTGTTCACATGCCAAATGAGGGTAACAATTAAAGATAGTATTAAATACCTGAACCAACCCCTTGGCTTCCTGGCTTAGGGGTTTCTGAGGATATGTTTGTTTGAGGAACTTTGGACACAGCCAATTTTTCAGTGGTAATTACCGGAGCACTAGGAGGAGTTTCTTCGGTGCCGGTGCCAGAATTGTCCGAGGCTAAGTTGGTAGCCAACTCCATGACCTCCGTCGCTTTCTCTGGCGAAAAAGCATCAAACACCAACATTTTTCCAGCATAGAATATTGTTAATTGGGGAGATTCAGGTTCCCGTGACCTACAGCAAGAGAATGATAACAACTAACAAAAACATTAAGTATACATGAACCTAATCAAATTATGGAGGTGAAGTAACAATGATGTAACATACACGTGCTCAAAAACTAAACAGATCTAGGCACAAATAGGGATAAAGGGTTCAAATTTTCAACCGAACTAGGTCCAGACCTTATCTAATATCTAATGGTTCTAAAACTTCAACAACATGTTTGTAGTTCTTTTTCATAAAGTAAATATTCCTCATGACAAAGATCGTCATCAACTAGAGACGATTTAGATCCGCACAAGTGTTGGTTTAATTTTTCTTGCATACCCTTCAAGATAGAAGGGTATCACCATCCTTTAATTTTCCATGTGAAATATTTTGTGGAAGCATGGGCATGTGGGTAATTTCACTAGACTCAGGCTCCGAGGGCCATTTTGAACATTCCCAAAACTTTTTTTAGGTTAAGAGAAGACACGCACGCTTTTTATATGGAGATATCACCAATTTCAACCATGATTTATAATAAAATTTACATATAACCTACCAATAATACAAAAAAATTCAGAAGTCGAACATTCCCTAAATTATTCCCCAGAAAATAAACTCACTTTTCCTACTTTTTTGGCTTAGAAGTCAGAAAAAAAAAAAAGAAGAAAAAAAAACAGTAACACACACCTAATAGACTTCTTAATGCAGGGGTTTTCCACAAGCTGGGGAAGCAATTCCATGGCAGAAGCGCTTAGTTTCAAAGCCCCATCTGAATTTTGCAGGCTGCCTAACAAATCCTTGGTACTCGCTGGAATTTCCAAATCCAAACAAACAACAGCCCCATCAGAAACTTTCTAGATAATTTCTATTCTGTAATTAAGCCATCAATTAACACAAATAATTTCCCACACCAAACCATCAATCAATTGTACCCACAACAAAAATTGGATATATGGTGAAACACATGACATAATAAAAACTTAGAAAGAAAGCAAAGGTTATACCTTTAGGTTCCATTTTCACACCCATTCCAAGGTTGGAATCACCAGAAGAAGCACGTTTCTCCTTCAGGAACTGGCTCAGGAGGCTGCAAGTCTGAGAAAAAGTGGATTTTTCCAGTACCTTGCCGGACCTCCGGCCTTCCGCCGCCGTGTTGGGGAAGCTTGACGACATTTTTAATAATTAGGAGGTGCCCACCAAGAAATTCACAGAGGAAAATTGGTTATAAAAATGAAGTCTTTGGTGGTGGGTATGGGTATGGGAGCTTTGAGAGAATAATATGGAAGGGGGGACTTGGCAGTTTTCTGAGCATGTTCCTTGAATCTGCTATGGTCTGAGAAAGAGGTGTGAGACCATGTGGTCTTTATCTTCCTAATTTTATTTTTTTAATTAAAAAATTCAGATGTATAATTATTAATAATATATTATTTTTTGTTTGAAGCACGTGTTTTTTGTGGGGGGAAAACCACGGGCAGCGGATTTGTTCAAACTATTAACTCATTTGGCTTTCAAATTGTTCAAGAAAAGTCCATTGTAAGAGAGACAGAATATGTAACAGTGTCTGATTTCTTTTCGTTATCCTTTGTTAGGCGAACCGATTATCCAGGTAGAATTGAACTTGGTCTTTACATAAGATTTTCTATTTAAGTCCTGTAAATAAATAAATAAAATATGATTAAATTAACCTCTATTAAAAATTACTATTTTGATTTCCTTTTTACAAAGTTTCAAAAAATATGCATGTTCGAGATACAAAGTTTGAAACTTTCTTTAGCTTGTAAGAGAAATATCTTATCACTAAAAAAAAACTTTTAAGTCTTACAAAATGAGGTAGGGTCCAAAGTTCTTCATCTCAAAATATTGACGGAAAAATTGTTTAACGGAATCCATTAACGATTGGGACTAAAATGATTTCTTTTATAAGGTCCAAACTAAAAAAGGACTAAAATTCAAAACTCTCTATTTTATAACAACACGAGATTATTTAAATACAAAATATTTATTCTTACAAGTCTCACGAAAACAAGTGAATACACTCAATAAAGATAGATACATGGAACGCTCCCCCAGCCACAAATTGTTATTATTTTAATTTTTTCATTGTTATAAATTGTGAATGTTACTATTAAAATAATTTTGGTTTATTTATTTATTTTACATATAATTCAAAAAAAAATACACAATATTTACGAGTTTATTTATTTAGTGTCAATTGTTACATTATTAATCAATTAGAAATGTCATTTTTAAAATAATTATTATTAATCAAAGGATTGATTTAGTAATATAAGGTCTCATTATTTTTTATCGAAATGGAACACCGTAATCTTTGACTTCGTACCAAAAACAAATAATTATTTTTAAATTTAATGAATTTATCATACATATATAACAAGTAAAAGTATTACACCGTTAATCTATCTTAATTAAGTTCATATTTTATATTTATTTATAAAAAATTACTGAAAATAAAAAAGAAAAGGAAAAACGAAAGCCTGTTAATTTATTAATTAAGTCCATTTTTATTTATTTATTTATATACCCTTCTCAATGCCTTTTCTTTTATGAATATCTTTTTGATGGTTTATATCAGTATATCACGTGTAAGATGGGTTTAAATTGAGTTATTCCTAAACTTGTTTCTACAATTTAAAGCTGATGTCGACGAGTAGGACAACCACCACACGTGAGTTTATTTCTTTTAAATATAATTTATTGTTAGATAATGATATAGTTCTTTACACTATGTAATTAGGTCAAAATAGTTGGAAGTTAAATATATATATATTAACAAAATCATGTACTATCATCCGAGAATATACGACCAAATTATTTCTGAGTAGAAAAATGTCGTCATTAAAATGGCTTATATGCATTAGATTATTTTACATGAAAAAAATAATAATTCTATTTGAGAAATCATTAAATATAAGCGGTTCTTTCAGGAAAAGCAGACATATTTAGATTTTGAAATTAAGCTACTCTAACTAGTTTACAGGGTGTCACTAGTACTACTATAGTATAATAAGTATTTACTACTAATAAGTAATATCAAGTGAGTAATGAAGTATGTTAGGTAGCAACGTGGGGGGAGTGGCGTTGCGTGCCGACAATCATAAACGCGTTTGTGGGATCCACACAAGCGGGTGAATCACGTTTCCTTGAGACTCGTGTCGTGAGACTCCTTAAGAAACAAGCACGTGATAAGCAATTCCACAATTATTCCTCCTTTCTTTTCTTTTCTTTTTACGGCTATTTCAAGTACCCTAAACTAAACTACTACTACTGCTACGCTATGCTATGCTATTCGTTTAATACATTTTATTTTCCCCAATTATTTTATTTTGTACTCTATTAACTTTTTTTTTTTGTTGGAGAGTTAATAAAGTACAGAATAAAGTAAAATGTAGTTTTCTTATACAGCTGTATGCTGTTTTCTTTTTATAGAAATCTTTTCAGAAATTATATTTCCACTCTATTTTTAAAAAACCAAAGCTATATACATTAACAAAATCCATATATATTATTTTGAAAAAAAAAATTAACTGGAAGATAATTTTTTTTTACAAAATAAATGCATTTAAATATAATTTCCCCCAAAAAATAATTCCCAACATGTTACTGATGCATCGCTTTCTCGTTTATCTGTGAAATACTTTTTGCAATTTAACAAATCACTACCCACGAATCTGCGGGTCCTATTTTTCCCGCGTTAAGGCTTCTGTTGGATGAATAGTGTAATAATTTTCATATTCTCAATTAATAAAAAAAACTATTGTTAATATAATTTGTAAGATATTTATTATAAAAAAAATAATAAATCTATTGTATACAGTGACCTGTAATTTGGTGACTTAAAGAATATCTGAATGTATTATTTATTTATATGTTAAGTTTTTGAAACAAATTATAGAGTTTGTGGAATAGACAACAAAATAAAAACAAAGAAAAAACAGTGTATAAAAAACAAATATAGATGACATTATTATTAAATGAATGGACCCAACAAGCCATCACATATTGTCATAAAAAACACGGGTGATCCGTGTTCTCCATCTCTTTCATCCTATTTAAATTTGCGGAAAATGTTAGATAGAATAATGTTAATTCTATTCTTTTTTTTTTTATATATAAAAATACAAAAACAAACATGTTTAATATGTTATATATATATATATATATATATATATATATATATATATATATATAATATAATTAATTTCCTATTTTCATAGATTTAGAATTTTGATTTAAATGTTAGTTTATAATTACTACTATCTTTAAAGTTTATTTTTTATTTTTTACTTAAAATTAAAATGAGATTGAAATCCAACCATCTTTAATTTTCAAAATCACAATAATCACTAAATCAATGATTAATTAATAATAATTGTGGAAACAATTATATATATAAATAAAATTTTCACATAAATTTAATTTATTATCATATATTTATTTATTATTTATTGTGTTTTCAATAAGAAATTAATAATTTATATAAAAATAAAATAAAATAAGTGATTTATAAAATAAAAAGTAAAATATCTTGGATTTTCTTTTTGCATAAAAAATTCACATCAATCCCATCGCTTGGGTCACGTTGTTGTCTCGTTCAAGTGATCTTATTATTCGTTTAGGTTTTTTTATAGCGTCTCACTAACTAAAATTTTTTTTATGGATTATCTTTCTTAACATCTCTTTATCATAGTTTTAAAAACCAAAATGGTTATTAAACCGATTAAGACGCTAGGTTACTAGGTCATTAGTTAAATCAGTGGATCACTAGTTGACCTGCATAACTCAACTTATATTAAAAAAAATTAAAAATATTTATTATATATAAATTTTAAATTTATAAAAGTTTATTTTATTAATCTTTCATATTATTAAAATTTATTTAAATTATTATTCATCTATTTTTTAACATCTTATATTATTAGTTGTAATTTTTTTTATATATTTTACTTTTTATTTTACAAATCACTTCTTTTATTTAAAATTATAGTTGAAAATACAAAAATAATAAATAAATATATGATAATAACTCCAAATAATATATATATAATTATTATCAATTAGATCATTGATTTAATTATTATTTTAGTCTTTTGAAAATTAAAGAGAACTAGGTTCAAATCTTAACTTTGTCTAACTTTTAACTTAAGAATAAAAAAATGGTAATGGTGTCATTTAAAAAATACAGGATTTAATTTTTGAATTAGAAATTAGGAATCAAAATTTTAGATTTGTGAAAATAAGAGAATTAAAATTATATTTAAGAAAAAAAAATGATAATAAATAAATAATTAACTGAGATGATGAAAATGATAACAATGGTTAGGTCTGTGTTCTAATATAAAATTAATGTATAAAAATAAAATGAACATAAAAACATAAATTTTGATAGTTGTCTTAAAAATAATTTTTCAATAGATTTCCAAACATGTGTTAAATATTTTTCAATTGATTTCCAAATATTTGTTAAATATTTTTCAATCTGATCTCCGAATATGTGTTAATACAAAAGCAAAGATAACATATATTTAATTTTAGTAGTTAGTATAATCTTTATGCAGTATTTGTCAACAAAAAAAACTTCATACCGTTGTCCCAAAAATTCATTTAACCAAAACAAATATAAACCCAATAAATTAAATTGAAAATACATATTTTGATTATAAAGGAAAGGAAAAAAAAATTACAAACATGAATCAAATCAAATTATTTGATTGCGAGTAGTTTGAATTTTATCAAATCATGTGGGGGCTGTACTAAACTTATTAATAGTTCAAAGTCATAGTTAGAATTGACTATATCAAAAAATGTAGCAGTACATTCTTATATAATTTTCAATCCAACTCTTCGACAACAAATTCCTTAACCAATAATACCCTTAAAAGTAAAACATTTTTAGTGTCTATTTTATCAATCTACGTGATTTGGATTTTTTTTTCATATGTATTTATGGAAAACTAATTGTTTTTTTTTTTTGTTTGACCCTTTTGTGGAGTAGCTAGAATAGAAGAACCGTGGTTGAGGAACAGATTGCGGAGGAAAGAAGATGAATGAACGAGCAATAATGTCGGGCAGCAACCTTACTTGAATTTCCACCCACTTTGAATAGTCTTATAAGCAAACAGGCTTGAAATTTGACTCTTTAATTTATACCAACCAATGAGAGACATCTAGGCTCTATTCCAAAAAGTAACTTTCAGGAGAAAAAAAAAAAAAAAATAATAAAAAAAAAAAAAATAATTTAAAAATTAAAATTATTTTTTTAATAATTAATTAATAATTTTTTTAAAAATAAATTCACTTAAAGGATAAGAAACTTTTATAAATTAATTATTAAAAAAGATAATATTAATTTATAAAAAAATTAATTTAATTATTATTATTTTCATATTTTTTACTCTTATAAGTAATTTTAAAGTAACATGTTCACACATGTCCTTTTAATAAATGTCACTTTCTAATTTCTACCATCTTCTTCGAGAAAAAAGGCCGAATGCGATCGTGGTCAACTACAAACTTGCCACGTTAATTTCACGGCCATCTGGTTATTTTTCTTAGTCTAGGAGTAAAAAATAATGTGATAGATAAGTAGATAGAAAAGAGTTGTTACTATATCGTTCAAGCTAGTTGTAGTATAAATAACACAATTAATTCATAACATGATATAAAAGTATATATACCTTTTAATATCAAATGCAATTTTATATAAAACTTAATTAACATAGAGCTAACTTTGTGTATATTATATTTGAATATACAATATAGTTAATTGAATATTTATTAACTATGTGCCAGCACCCGATGAAATTAAGCAAAATATTGTTTGTAGCAGAACCACTAACAGAACCCAAAGCAATTAAAAATAAAAACACCCTCTCATACTTCATATTTCATTCAACTCAGTATACAGTTTATCTTTAAAAAAAGTTAATTTTGTTTAAGCAGTAATAGAGTGTGATGCAGCACTTTAATAATGGATATTTTAAATTAATTTATTTTAAATATAAATATATGTTTAAAATTTGTTTAACTAATTATAGTTTAATTTTATATTTATAAATATCCGTAAATACTGACAAATATGTATAAAAATTATGAATACCTATTTAACGGATGCTCATAGAGCTATAAAATGATGATTACTTAGACAAAATTTCATCCAATCAAACATGTGACAGAAAGCTGCTATGTAAGTCCATCCCCATCTCTCCTGTCATCCATACAAATTGCCATAATACCATATAATATACATAACGCCGGAGGAATACTAAAGTATTATTAAATAATTGGAAAAATTATTATGAAAAAATGATTTATGTATCTGGATGAAAAATTATTTTATATAATTGTTTAATTATTTTTTCTATTTGTTTATGATGAGATAATTAATTTTTATAAAATAATTTTATATTTAAGATATAATAACATTTTACTCAAATATTATTTGCCTCCTAAATTTTAGCTTGCTTTCGGCCGTTGACTAAGACTTATTTTGTGTTGGGTTACACACTTCCACTAATGTGCTATTGGCTATTGACAATGTGGAAATCACTGTATAAATTGGAAAAATATAACAATTTCACACCTAATAATAAGATGGTGTATCATATAGTTAAAAGAAGAAAACAAAAAACGGATAATTAAATTGCTTATCTAATAGACAATGAAATATAAAAATAAAAATAAATGAGATGTAAAGCGATAGCACAATGTTATATTTATGGACAGCAATATTTCTCATCTACCCTCACGAGTAATAAATGTGAACTACTTTGAACCGGCACAGAACTTAATTATACTGGTGTAAACTAAAATCACACTAATTTGGGGAACTTTTGATGGGTATAATTTGAACACATGCAGTCCTTTATAATTATTTGAGTTATGATCAGTGTACATCTAAAAATTATATATATCTAACATGTTCATTTAATATATGAAGTCAATTGTCAGTATTAATAAAGATAAGAGATAAAGTTAATTTTTTTTTTACACATGATTATTTTTTCGATGTTAACTATGGGCATTATTTGATCTATAGTGAGACTTTATACTATTGCGTTGATCTTTTAAATTTTTATACATAATTATTTATTATTAAATATTTAAATAATTAGTTGTGAGATAAGCACAATCACTATTAAACAAAAAAAATAAAAATTTATGAAGAGATAATTAATCCAATAGAGATATTTTAAATTAAATTTATAATAAAATCAAGCCATACTTTTAATTTGAATCTTATAGAGTATGGATAAAGGAAGTACAACATTACAAAAAAAAAAAAAAGAGAGAGAAAACGAGGTGGGAAGAGAAAAACTAGAGGTGAAAAAAATGATGTCATATTTTAATAATCATGTCCTCTTAACTTTTGGGCCGTTTAAGGATCTAATAAAAACATGAATAATAATTTGAAATAGAAACGGGTGGTCCTGTAATAATCGGTGACGAAAGCCATACGATTATAACGGTTTAAAACTGCTCTTGACTTATTCAACAAAAACTCCAACTTCCTCTCTCTCTTCCCTAGAGGCAGTTCTCTTTGATTGTGTGGCTCTGTTTGCACTCTCCCAAAAGAGACCCCCTCACCATGCCATGCTAGCTAGCTAGGGGTCACAAAAAAATTAAGCTAAGGGAAAAACAAAACCGAGAAAGAAAAAATAGCAGAAAGCAATGAACCGAAAAAAATCATCATCACATTCATCATCAAAGTAATGGCCATGGGCATAGCAATCCTCCTGCAGCCAACCCTCATGATCATCGTCGCTTTGCCTGTGATTTATTCCATGACAGAAGCTGAAGCTCTGGTGAGTCTCAAAAGCACTTTCACCAAAGCCGAACTTTTGGACAGTTGGGTCGTTGGTGGTTCTGCACCTTGTAGCGACGATGATCAATGGGAAGGTGTTATTTGCAACAATGGCGTTGTCACCGGACTTCGCCTTGGAAGAATGGGGCTAGTAGGGGAAATACACGTTGATCCGTTGCTCGAACTCAAGGGTCTTCGAACTATAAACCTCAACAACAACGCTTTTTATGGTTCCATGCCTGAGTTTAACCGAATTGGCTTCTTGAAGGCCTTGTATTTGCAAGGAAACAAGTTTTCTGGGGAGATTCCTGCAGAATATTTCCAGAGAATGAGGTCTTTGAAGAAAGTGTGGCTCTCTGACAACAAATTTACTGGGAATATTCCAACATCGTTGGCTGATATGCCTCAGATTACAGAGTTGCACCTTGAAAACAACCAGTTTAGTGGAAACATTCCTGATATCAGCACCCCATCGTTGGTGAAATTTGATGTTTCCAACAACAAATTGGTAGGTGGAATCCCAGCTGGTTTGTTGAGATTCAACGAGAGTTTGTTTGCAGGGAATGCGGGGCTTTGCGGTGAGAAGTTAAAGAAATCATGTTACAACAACACGGCAATAATGGGTAGCCCAAGTCCTAGTCCAATGGATGATGATAATGATGACATGCTTTCTCTGCCAGATAGTACTAGCTCAATGGAGATTGCTGGCATTATAGTAGCGAGTGTTTTCTTCCTCTCACTGATTGTGTTTTTGATAGTGAGATCAAGGAGGAAGAAGGAGGAGGAAACATTTGATCATACGATTGGACAAGAGGGTAATGAATATCAGGGGGGTTCAGTGGCAGTTCAAGTGACTGCACCAGTGAAAAGGGACAATACAGCTTCATTAATTGCAGCAGGTTCAGCAATGAACAGAACATCGTCCAGAAGACGATCAGGATCAGTATCATCTGTATCTGCTACACCCAAAAACGTTGGAGAGCTTGTGATGGTGAATGATGAGAAGGGCATGTTTGGGTTGCAAGATTTGATGAGGGCCGCCGCGGAAGTGCTTGGAAATGGAAGCTTTGGATCCTCTTACAAAGCCGTCATGGCTAATGGAGTCGCAGTGGTGGTCAAAAGAACCAGAGAGATGAACTTTCTCCAGAAAGATGACTTCGATGCAGAGATGAGGAAGCTAATAAAGCTTAAACATTGGAACATATTGACCCCTTTAGCTTATCATTTCAGAAAGGATGAGAAACTCATCGTCTCTGAGTATGTTCCCGGAGGAAGTCTACTCTTTTCACTTCATGGTAACATTTTTTATTCTTCTTCAACTCAACATTTTCAAAACTTAGAAAGTTGTTATTCAAATGAATGTGGTATATATTAGCAGGTGACAGGGGACCATCGCATGCTGAGCTGGATTGGCCTGCTCGTATGAAGATTGTACGAGGAATAGCGGAAGGATTGCGTTATATTTACACAGAACTAGCTTCCTCGGATCTCCCACACGGCAACCTCAAATCCAGCAATGTTCTCCTCGGACCAGACAACGAGGCAATGCTGGCAGATTACGGGTTCAGCGGCATGGTCCACCCTTCAAGCGCGGCACACACACTATTCGCATACAAGGCACCGGAGGCAGCAGAACACGGCCAAGTTTCCCACAGTTGCGACGTATACTGTCTCGGAGTTGTGATAATTGAGATACTCACAGGGAAGTTCCCATCTCAGTATCTCAGCAATGGAAAGGGTGGAACCGATGTGGTGCAGTGGGTTGAAACGGCAATCTCGGAGGGAAGGGAATCAGAAGTGCTTGATCCAGAGATTGCAAGCTCGAGGAGTTGGCTTGGTGAGATGGAGCAGCTACTCCACATCGGTGCTGCTTGCACTCAGACCAACCCTCAACGCCGGTTAGAGATGGGGGAAGCCATTAGAAGGATACAGGAGATGAAAACCGAGGTTGTTGGACGACAAGAATCAAGAACAATGCCATCTCATAGTCAGGGACAAAGACATGGAACAAACAGCTTTGGAAGCATGGAAAGTGTTGAATTTGGCAGCTAACATGTCACTTCATGTGTATTCATTAATCCCAGGATGTGTGTGTATGTTATTTGGCACATAACTTAATTAGAATTTTTCAACTTCTAGATCAGGGTATACATGTATAAATTTCATCATACTTAACTTTACTCATTTAAATCTCAGTTATAGGATCAAGCTTTGCAAATATATATTACAGAACTACTTCTTTCTTTTTTATTTCCTTTTGTTTTTGTGTAAGAACTTTTTAGTCACTGATATAAAAATCTCTACTCCATTTCCCACACACAAGTATCATTAGTTACATAATTAAGGCCGATGAAGACTACTAATAAATGGACAAGTCACTTGAACAGTGACATTATTCGTCTATTATTTATTTATTATTGTAATCAACTAGCGAACAAATCACTTTATATACCTTTTTTTTTCTCCATCCCACTCTAACTCCAATTGTCTGGCTATCTCTCTTTCTTTTTTTTTTTTAGCACACGTTATAATATATACATACAATTTTGTTTTATCTCTTTCTTATTTCTTCCCCAGATTGGGGTGTACAAAAATCATCACTCATTTCACACGGATAAGACATATAGTATATTATTTAGAAAGGATTCAAGATAAATTAGGGTTGAACGAAATTTCAAATGTTTGTGAAGTGAAGCCTACATGAAAAAATGAATAACGAAATTTCACATGTTCGTATCGGGGCAATGGGTTGCAATAAGCGAACTGAACTAAGTTTGCGTAGCGTTTTTTGGACCACAAATAGTTTAGCCTATTTTAAACGGGCTCTAAAAAAATATGCTAACTTTGGTGAGTTAGCAATTCATTCATGTCCACATACATATTCTTTTTGTGTGGATCAAAACACTTGTCTTTTTGGCCTTTTATGTTTTTTTTTTTATATAAAATAAGTCATTCAAAATTTTGGATTTTATTTAGTAATTCAAATTGTTAAAGTCAATTAGACTTAAGAGTTGTTTTTATTATTAAGTTCGAGAACCAATTACAAAAAGGAATTGAAATAATAAATTTAAGAATAAATATTTAACGAATTTTCTAGATAACACACGACTTAAAAGAATTTTTTTTTAGCAAAGACTATATGCATCTCATACAAAGTTTTGACCAGTAGTAAACAAAGCAACCTGCAAATAGTGACGGTTAATTTACGTTTGCCCAGTAGTTCCTTCCTAGGTTTGGAAGTCTAATAGTTTATTATATATAGTAGTAGTGATTCATTCATTGATGAAGATTGGCCAAATAATTTACAAACAACTTTTAGTTAAGGGCAGAGTTTTTCTTTTCTTTAAAGTTGTAAGAGGACAAATTTGTTTTGTTTGCATTGGTGAATGAATAGAAGAGGACAAAAGTTTTGTATAAATAATAATCAATGTTGCTTAAGTCAACCATATGCTAATGTTCACAGCATACTACAGCTGGACGTTCATTGAAATTAATGCATAATATATAGTTAATTGAAAGGCTCAAATTAGCACGTAAGTCTCAGCATACAACAATAACCATTCTGCAAATTTTGGATATCCCTTATTATCTGTACTTCAAATCTGTCTGTCATCGAATTTTTAGGAGCCATAACCACAATAACAATTTTTCATGATTGAATTGAACCCAGACGCTTATCTGGCTCTCCTCGATCACATGACATTATTATTTTTTCAAATCTCCATAGATTAATTGATATGAAATTATTTCAATTTAGTTAAAGATTTCGAATTTGAATCTAAATTTGAGTCAGGTGTTAAATATTTAAAGAATATTTTTCATAAAAGAATAATAATAATAATAATAATTACTATTACTATTCATCATTGATAATTGATTAATAACATTTATACTTTTTTTAACCATGTGGACATGCTAACATGTTGTACTTCCAGAAGTTTCAGCCAAAATTGAATTGTAATATCTTCAAATGATTTGCTTGCACCACCACTCGTGCAACTCTAAATTCTCAACCATTTTGTCTTTTTGTTAGTAAAAAAACAATTTGTTGAAGGAGGAGAAGGCCTTGTACAAGATTCCTGAGAAAAAAAATCATTAAAAAAAAAGGCACTAATTTTTGCTCAGCATAGTCGTAAAATTTCAAGAAAATCTATCTTGCTCCCTCCCGTGGCAATGCTATTGATTATTAAAATGTGTGAATATTCCTTTTACGTGAAAATGCACATGTCATTCTAACATGGGGACTAGGGACAAACCTAACTAGCGAAGTCGTGCTTAGCTGCCTTGCAATATGTTTGGTTTAATTTGTGTAATATATACTACAAATTATATATACAAAATGATTACTAATTTATTATTCAAACGTCCATTTGTTGCACCGAATTGAGGTTTGGAATTGCAATTAATTAAATTTTATAATTAATTTCCTGGGAGCTCTCCACACTCTCATAGTAATTATATTTGCATAACCCAAATATAATATAAGAATTACTAAAATGATTTTGAACTAATTTCAATTTTGCTAAAATTGGAATGGGAATTATAATCTTGAAAATAGTTCTATTTTTTTTTTACAGAAATATAATAATTATTGCAACATTTTTTCAACTTTCCAAGTATTCGGTCAAAAAGAAAACACAAAGGAGTATCTTTTACTACCATTTATGGTTGGTAAACCATGTAAATCACAGACACACGAATGCATTAACTTCAACACTTTAAATTTCTTTCGACTTTTTTAAAGGTGACTTTAGTTAGCTATCGTAGTTAACATACACGTTATACTTGCATAAGAAATTCCATTTTTTTTTAAAAGAATTCAAACATGAATATTCGTCATACCATCTATTTTCTTAAAATGAGCATGTCTTAATTGAACATGACACCCTACTTTTTTGTATTTTTTTTTTTTTTATAATAATACACAACTTGGGATTAAGGAGAGGGGTTGAAATGTCATTGATCCTCCTTAAAACTTAAAAAGAAAAAAAAAACTGTACTTTCAATTAAAAAAATTGAATATGACATTATTTCACAAGACTCAATCATATAGGAAGAAATAGACTTACTATTATTAATAACATTGAGTTTGAAGATATTCTCACAAAAGTTATGCCTTCCCTACAAACATCCCCTTTATGGAGAGGATAAAGTTATCTCCCTCAAATATAGACTTGAACCTTGCTTATTAAGTAATGGTACCAAAACTTAATTCTTCCCAAGATTATGAATGCATATCGTATATATGCCATCAGTGAGAGTTAGTAATTTTTTTATTTTTTTTTTTCCAAAAGTGAATCCTAGTTTCAGTCAGCAGGAACCCTTTCCCTTGGACTTGGATAGCTGAAACATTTTCTATATATGTAATAGTTCCATCTTCTTCATTGATTATTTCATAAAAACGATACACTTTCGTACTTAAATTTTTTTCCTTAAATTAATATACACTTTCATAGAAAATAATAATAAAACGTTTGATTAATTTAAAGGTCATGACAAAATAAGCCTCATGAATTTTGTTGAATGCAAGTATGGTCATGCATATTTATTATATTATTTATATGCAGCCTATCTTATTAAACTTTGCCCTTTTTCGATCTCTTGTTAATTAAATTTGAGAGAAAGAAAGGATAAGAATTAAGAAAGTAATGCCATAATGGAAAATGGTGACTCTAATTCAATTCCCTCTTAGACACCATTGGCCATCAATGTTTCTGATAAAGACCGTCGTCTTCTATATAAATGATTGCTACATTATGCCTACCGCTACCGATTGCCCTGAAGAATTAATGAGTTAACGGAACCAATTGAATCGGAAAAAGACTAATAAATAGTACTAGCAAAATTGATTATATGAAATTTGACGAATTACCTTTCATTTTCAGTTTTGAATACATCACAAAACTCCAATTTTTACAATTTCCAGAGTATCTAGTAATGCTATCTATTGAATGCAAGATTGCGAATTTACTACTCCATATAGATAAAATTGTTGATTTAGATACAGTAGTAACCAGATACTGTGTATTCTTCTTGAATGGAGAGTTGTATACTTCTTAAATTTAATAATAATAATTTATGCTAACTAATTTCATTTTAAATTAAGAATAGCTTTCAATTAAAAGAAAATAAGAAAAGGACAGTTAGTAGAAATATATATAAAAAAATACATTTACACTTAAAAATCAATCAATTATCCTAAATCTTTAATAAATCCTGTTTATATTTGGAATTATATCATCTTAGATATGTTCTATTGATTCACACATATTGAAACCTTGTCATCTTTTAGATTTAAGGCTCTAGAACTGTGTACTTAACTGAATAGATTGGATTGATTTTGCCAATTCAGAACATATCATCTTACTAGAAACCTAATTCCCATCAAAACTAATAGGAAAGAATGTTGATCCAGATGGTTTTAACCTAAAACAAAGGAAGAAAGGAGTAAACCTAATAAGGATAATATCGAGACATCGATTCAACGAAGTGTGGAGACATTCCAAGAATAATATGCATAAAGACCCACACATGAGAAGAGTTATGATAAATTTCACTTAATCCTTTAGACTAGACAACCTTAACATAATAAACCTTATTTGAAAAAAAAAAAATCTCTAATTAATAAAAATGCAGCTAATATGATATAAAATTGAATGATGGTAATTAATTTAAAAATTAAAACAATATTTTAAACTTACGTTACATCACAACTTTATTCTAAAATAAAATGGATGAGAATTAAAATTAAAATTGAAATAATATAAAGTAAATTAATCCGCTCTTATATGATTCTAAAAGAAGATTTAATTAAATGATTTGATAGTATTAATATTTTGTTTTGATAAATTTGATAGGATTAATAGTTGTCTCACACAACCTGATGATGGATAAAGCATAAGTATTCCCTACCATGAAAGGTTGATGGCTGATATATAGTGCAGTGGGGGTTAAGGATAAAGGGTAAAGAGGTCTGCGTACGAGTCAATCAGCCAAATGGCTTCTCAAAACACTCCAACTGGGTCCGCATTCATGTGGCGATTACAATTCTAAAACCCAACATGGCTGGGTTTAACGATCTTTACTACTTCATTTCCAAACTCACGGCAAATGGATGTGGATGGGGAACACATGTTTTTCTTCTTCCTTTTCATAATAATGAATCAATGACCTTCTTCAATTTTACAAATTACAGTAGATAGCTTGCTTGGGCGAGTCATTTGAAGCAACTAATAGAGTCAAAGTCGTTTGCCAAAACATGTCACACACCTTGTAGGTGACATTTTTCAAGTGTAAAAAACACAAATTTACGCAACTCCTTCGGGGTAATTAAGGATATACTGTACAACAGAAGAGTATCTAATCCGAAAAAGAGGTTAAAAAGGAGAACACAAAAATTGGCTGACCGGAATGTACTGTGAAGATTCCAACGGCGGCAATTTATTTAAAAGTCAATCAAAAGACTCACTCAAACAAAACAATCAATCATATGTCCCACTAACACATAACACAACATAAGTCCGTCTCCAATTCATTTTTCCACATACGCAACGCAATTTACCCAAAACAAAACGCCATCTTTTTCTTTTTCTTTTTCCGCAGCCTCTCTCTCTCTCTAATAATATCAATCATCAATCATGGAGAGCCTCCCGGTCGAGACGGCGGAGAAGATAATCCTGCGGTGGGACTCTACGGCGTCGGAGGACGCCCGCGACAAGATGATATTCTCCGGCGACCGCGACGAGGCTGATCTCTACCTCCATGCCGTGGACGAAATCCAGCGGTCCCTCTCCTCCGTCTCTGTCTCCTCCTCCGATAAAGTCAACTCCGCCATCCAGATCGCCATGGCCCGCTTAGAAGACGAGTTTCGCAACATCCTCATCTCCCACACCAACCCCTTCGACCCCACCTCCGAAGACGAACCCTCCCAAAACCTAGAAGAAACTATCACTGAAGAAACTACTATTGAAGAAACCACTGACTCCAACTCCAACTCCAACTCTACTCCTCTGTTCCGTTTCAACAGTGACGGCGCTGCTTCTTCCGTTCACTCTTCCGTTAACTCCGTGAACAGCACCACCAGCTACCGCTCCACCAGCAGCATCCGCGAGATCGATCTGATCCCCTCCGACGCCGTCTACGACCTCCGCTGCATCGCCGAGCGCATGGTCTCCTCCGGCTATCTCCGCGAGTGCATCCAAGTCTACGGCAGCGTCAGAAAATCCTCCGTTGACGCCAGCTTCCGCAAGCTCGGCATCGAGAAGCTCAGCATCGGCGACGTCCAGAGGCTCGAGTGGGAGCAGCTCGAGACCAAAATCAGACGCTGGATACGCGCCGCCAAAGTCTGCGTTAGAACGCTCTTCGCCAGCGAGAAGAAGCTCTGCGAGCAAATCTTCGACGGAGTTGGAACCGCTATTGATGATGCTTGCTTCATGGAGACGGTGAAAGGTCCCGCGATTCAGCTTTTCAACTTCGCTGATGCGATTAGTATTAGCCGGAGGTCGCCGGAGAAGTTGTTCAAGATTCTCGATTTGCATGATGCGTTGACGGAGTTGATGCCGGATATCGACGTTGTGTTTGATTCTAAGTCGTCAGAGTCAATTAGGGTTCAGGCCGCGGAGATTTTGTCGCGGTTGGGAGAGGCTGCGAGGGGGATTTTGTCTGAATTCGAAAACGCTGTGCTTAAGGAACCTTCTAGGCTTCCTGTTCCTGGTGGAACGATTCACCCTTTGACTCGGTATGTCATGAATTACATAAGTTTGATCTCTGATTACAAGGTTACTTTGAATGAGCTTGTGGTGTCGAAGCCCTCAACGGGGTCTAGGTATTCCGGTGATCCTGCGATACCTGACATGGATTTGAGCGAGTTTGAGGAGAAGACCCCTTTGGATGTTCACTTGATTTGGATAATTGTCATTTTGCAATTCAACTTGGATGGGAAGAGTAAGCACTACAAGGATTTGTCTTTGCCTCCCTTGTTTGTCATGAACAATGTGCACTACATTGTTCAGAAGGTGAGGGGGAGTCCTGAGCTGAGGCAGATGATCGGGGATGACTACTTGAAGAAGCTCACCGGCAAGTTCCGCCAGGCCGCCACGAGCTACCAGAGGGCAACGTGGGTGAGGGTGTTGCATTGTTTGAGGGATGAGGGGTTGCATGTCAGTGGGGGGTTTTCTTCTGGGGTGTCCAAGAGTGCTCTCAGGGAGAGGTTTAAGGCTTTCAATGCCATGTTTGAGGAGGTTCATAGGACGCAGGCGGTTTGGTTGATACCAGACTCGCAGCTCAGGGAGGAGCTGAGGATATCGATATCGGAGAAGCTGATTCCCGCGTATAGGTCGTTTCTCGGGAGGTTCAGGAGCTACATTGAGAGTGGGAGGCATCCGGAGAATTACATCAAGTACTCTGTTGAGGACCTGGAGGATGCCGTTTTGGACTTCTTTGAAGGGATTCCTGTTTCCCAGCACTTGAGAAGGAGATCTGAATGATGATCAATTGAATGGACTAGTGACTAGTGGAGTGAAGTGATGAAGTGAAATGGAGTTTTGCAACTTAGAAGCTAGGACATATTCTTTTAATTTTTTCACTGGAGCGTTCAGGTAACTGAGTGCTGGCCAATCTGAGATTGCTCAGGCTCTCGGGTGGGTGCTCCAACAAGATTTACCACGACTACCATGATCCAGGATTCTCAGGAAAGGAAGATTAAGATTTCCCTAATCTGGTGTTGAAGATTGGTGTGGCTCATGAAAAGCCAAGTAGATACCTCACCCTGAATGCTGCTGCCTGTAAGCACGTTATTTGATTTCTCACCACCACATTATTCTAGATTTTGTTTCATTTGTTTATATTGGAATTTGTTGTACGTGTGTCTTTTTATTTATTTTCTCTTAAGGTCGAAAAAGGGCTGTTTCTTTTGTAGCTTCAAATGACTCTTATACAATGTGATAGTTTTGGCAATAATAGATATGCATTGTCTGAAATCTTAGTCTTAGATACCTTCCGCCTTTTGGGCACCACCTGTATCTTCTGCTTTTTCTTTTATATCTAAGAGATTCATATGGAAATCAAAAGAGTATTAGATGAATACGAATACACACGCACACGCACTCACACCGTAACGTGGGAATGACTGATATGTTGTGACTATGGTAAAAGACTTTGCTTCAATAAAGAATCTGGCACGTTTGGTTACCAAGTAATTAATATGTGCACGGCTTTCTAGCTCTTGGTAAGTGTCATCAGATTTGAACTACTTTCGGTATGCTGGAGTCTTGGACACCTCATTGTTTGTAATTGGATAATCCGTGCTGGTTAATGGTGAATTTTCCTTCTATATTTCATGGACCTGTTAGTTACTACTTACCTACTGATTACAAGTGTTACAGTTTTATTGAAAGGTTGTGTGAGCGAGGCTCATTCTAAAAGAAGGCCACGTTTCTCTACTTGACTACTTGAATGGTAATCCTGTAAGCATATTCTTATCCCATTCATAGGCCAGCATCTCTTTTTCTTATTTGTGTTTTTGTTGAGCATTCCGTTTTTGACTTGTCCCATCCAAGCAGAGTTTCATAGTCCCTTCCTTCCTCACTAGTAGAAGAACTTGGTAGTTCTTCAGGGGATGAGTTTTGGTAAGATAAGAATAATTGGTGTTGAGTAGAAAGGGACACTTGTCAGAGATTCAGAATGGAGCAACAATAACTATATACAGCACCTAACTTTTTGTATTTTAGTATTTCAACGGCGTCAATGACCTTGGAGGGTAGGTTTCTCCCTCGACGGAGGGACTGCCATCTGCCACATAAAGAGGTGGACGACAATATTTACACGACACTTTAATTGCATCATTTATTTTTGCATCACTTAACAGTAAGAGAGAGTGAGTTTGTTTTTAGTTTTTACAGTACACAAGTAAGAAGAATCAATAAACAGGATTTTGTTGAAAATTTGAAATCATGATGGGGGGTATTTTAGTAACATTAAATGTTACATTTTCTTATAAAAAAACTTTAGGATACTTGTAGTAGTTAGCATTCTCCAATGAGTAAATGGTGTGTAACTTATAGGTGTAGATATAATGCAGTTCTGTTGCCATCTAGTTTTAGCTGTTAGCCACGAACTTTGCTTCTGCGTAGATAATCTTATGTTCAATTCAACATTATGAACAGGTAAAAATTCCAGACCCTGCCAACGAAGCCAGATCAAATCACTGTTTTTTGATTCCATATTTGCGTAGATAAGGTCATGTGTGAATGAAAACGAAAGTTATTGTTCAAAAACTATTTAACGCACTCGGCGTATACAGTTATATAGTTTTAATATAGACGGTTTTTATTTTCTATATATGGAAATAGTTGGTTAATTACGTGAAGGCGAAGCACAACCGGTGGTTACAAATGAAATGCTGCGCAAAGGACACATTCGAATTTATAAAGTAGAATTTTCCGTAATAAGAGCTAACAAGGCACAATCAATTAAACGTATAAATATTTTAGAGGTTTTTTTTTAATATATTTTTTTGAAAGTTTCAATAATTAAAAAGATTATATCACACCATAAATTATTTATCATAAATCTAAAATATAATTTAAATATTTAATTATTATTAAATTTAGCTATATAAATAACTATATATTATATGCATCAGGACACACATGAATGCATCACATGGATAATATACATAAGATTGCAAAATTGAAGAAAAGTTCCTTTGTATTAGTAAAAAAAAAGTGACTAAAATATATTCGTGTGCATTGGCATCGTAGGAGAACACACAGAACTCTAACATGCAATCCAATCTCTTAGGAACTATTTGCTGACAATGTATCAAGTGAGAGTAGAGACTAGTGAAGGAAATAAAAGAATAAAAAGGAAAAGAGTCATGGAGCTAATTTTCAGGATGGATACAATGGAAGCATAGAATCAGAGCTACATTCTAGTTTATTTTATTCTCTCTTGTCTTCTTCTAAATCATCATCATTTGAATTCCCATTACTGCTTTGCACTGGTCTAGCATCTGGCACACTTCGAACATCTTTTGAAGAAATAGGTGATGGTTTTATGAGTGTTAAAGTAGTCTCATCCCTATCAAACTCATCACTTCCATCATCACGGTAAGCATATCTGTCAAGAACAGAAACAACTGTGAGATACAAATGATGTATATGGAAAGAAAGCATAGAGAAAAAGGCTCACTTTGCTCTTAGGCATTAAAGGATAAAGATAGATAATGGAAGAACTTAGAGAGAGAGAGAGAGAGGCGAGATTTTTACCGTGTTGCACTTTGAGATGGTGCCCAAAGAATGCAGATAACAAAGAGGAGAGAGTAAGACAGAACTTGCCAGAACGCTGGGATGATCCATGCATTCTGCCACTGCTCGTTGTATACATCATTTGATTTGAAATAAAGCTGAAAGAGAAAGTAGAAAAATAAGCACTTGAAATATCTAAAATTGATTCATGTATTAAATTAAAAACTTGCAAATAGCATCTATTTTGTAACACATTTCCTGCTATAGTCTTGATCAAAACTTAAAACTCATTATAATTTGTTTATATCATCTGAATCCACTGATTGCATAGACAAATGACCTTGACCCAACTATAAGATAATTAGGCCTAGATAACATGCAAAGCAATTGAAAAATGTTTCTGCCTGTGAATTACCTCATAACATATCCAGCCCACAGATACGAGCACAGCTGCTGCCAAAGCATTAGTGAACTTCCTGTAAATATCCAACTTTATCATCATCCTTCTGGTCTGTTACATTACATAAGCACAGAAGAGTCAAATTTTAGATAGTCATAAGAAAAGACATGACAAAGTGAATTATAAGCCATAACATTACATTGTGCATTATCATAGCAAAAGTCTAAGATAATCAGCCTAATTTGTACACAAAACCTATATAAAGCAAAATAGGATTCATAGAATAAGATCATGAGGGTCAGATACGTCAAGCTTGGAAGTAACAGTAAATTTTTTTACGGCCAGAGTCTCTTGCTGGATAACTATATCACAAATACTGCCATGCTATTCAGATTTCTATAAAATTCAGAAAAAAAACCAAAATAATACCCCTCCTGCCAACTGCTACTCATAAAATCCTTTAAATAAAAACTAACAGAGGAAAACTGTGAATAGCAAGTTTACCAAAGAAAGTAAAATTTTGCAGCTCTGAAGTTTATGTCTCATTTACAAGAAAAAACTAATTAAATGAGACAGAAGAACGGCTCATGTGAATTTCATGGAATAAACAATATTGCGACAACCCTAACAGATGATCTTTTACCTGAAGCTTAGTTAAAGTTGCAGAGAGTGAAGTGAAAATCCAAAGAATGAAGAACACATCCAATACTGCAGCAGGAAGAACCAAGAACAGTTTTGCCTTTCCAGAAAGATCACTCACTGCACCAACATTTTCTACCAATTCAAGAACTTCGGATGCAATAAAGAAGGTTCCTCCAAGCATAACCACCTTTGATGTGAGCCCACCAAGAGTAGGTCTCACAACACCATAGCCCATAGAAACCATTAAAATAACCAAACGTGCCACTGTCCGCTTAACAGTTCCAAAGGTGACTGCCCATATGGTTGTCCCAGTTGGCCTGATTCCAGTCTCACTGAATTCAGCATAGTCAAAGTACCACAGAGCCATCTCAAACATGCCTAGGGTTATCACCGCAGTAATGCAGTTCTGCAGGGGAAATACTTCCTTCCAAAATCTAGCATATTGAGAGAACCAAAAGATCCCAAGTATTACATATGCAAAAGACATGAATTGGTAGAAAACTTTCATAGGCGCCATTCTACCAGGCAGATAACCAGAAGGATTTTTCCATACAGTTTTCCCTTCTACAACCAATTCTTTAAGCCTCGTATCACAATGGATGAAATACAAGTTATACATCCCAGTTTTTGTGATTTGTATAGATTTCAACGGCAGCACTGCCTCTTCATCATCCAATTCAAAAGAGATACCAAAAACTTGAGGCCAATCAGGATTCTCCACAGAAGGGCGGTAAATGACCTGTCCTTCAGCGCACACACCGAGTTTTGCTAGATCACTGGTGCAGCAGACAGCCCTTTGACCCCCATAGGCTGAACCACCAATTGTCTCTCTATCCTCAACTTCAAAAACAACAGCTTGAATCGGCCATGAGCTAAAGTTAGACAACTCCTTGTTTCTCCGAAATGTAATCTTTTCAAACCTGGTTTTCACATTACAAAAAACGGCACCAAAACATCAGCATAACTACCAATACAGTACCAAACAAAGCCAGTGGTGAGTAATCATATAAATGTATAATCCTTCGAAACTTACAGTTACACGAAAAACAGTTCTCAACTTTTCATAAAACTAGTAGAAATCCTATGAGTATCCCAACAACTTCACTTTTCAAATCTGACAAGTATAATTGTACATTCTACTCACACATTGAAGTGAATTAAGGACATCTACTACAGTAATAGAAAATTGCAACTTTACACTAAGAACTTCACACCCACTACACTGAAAGCTGAACACAGAAATTCAACAAGCCTCCAAAGCACGTGAATTACATTTTTCACACGAATAGACACGAAACAATTCTGAATCTGGTGGGGTAACACAATGAAATGCAATGAAGAATGAAGAGAAGTGGTTTAACGAAAATCCAGATATGAAATAGAAGGATGAAGTGAAATGACGGTACCGTATGTAAGAGTCGGGATTTGGCGGAGGGTAAGCGTCGGTGAAATTGGGGAGAGAAGCGTAAATTCCTTCGCTGCCTCCGTGGACGACAAAGGCATTACCTTTGGCGGCGAATTTCTCTGCTCTGTAGTCATGAAGAGAAGCTTCGGCGCAGAGGGATAGCAGAAGCAAAAATGCCAGAAGCGAGACCCCACACATTTTTCAGACAGAGAGAAAGTAGATCTAAGCACCCAGAAGTGAGAAGAAGAAGAAACAAAGTGTTGAATCTGTGGAGATTCAGATTTTGTATACGAGAAGAAAAAAAGAGTGTCTTGAATCTGTATGACCTTCTTTTCTTGAGTTGGAACAAAAAGCCTAGCTTAGCTTAACCAAGTTGAGTGAGTGAGTGATTAAGATTTAAGAGGAAGATTAATGAAATGGATTAAGGTGAGAGGATGCAGTTGTTGCCATTTTTATTTGCTGCTTTTAGAATTACCATATAATAATAATAATAATAATAATATAGTGTGCGTTTATGTAAGAAATATGAAATTAGTATGTCTACCAATTAAATTAAAATTTTGTTATAAAATTAGTCTGACATACTATGACACTGACAATTTAATTTCTGTGATGTGTTTCATCTTAATTGAGTGAATTAGTTCTTTTTATATTACTCACTGGATTCTCTCCGCATTTTTCTTGTGTTTCTACAGTGCTGGAAATGACAGAGAGAGGTGTCGGTGTCTATATATTAATAGTAAAAAGAAAAATGTTCATTTTCGTACTGTTTTTTGGGTGTTGACCGTAATTTCTTTTAACTACTTATATTATTATCACTCCTAAAATTCAAGACATTAATAGTAAAAATAAATAAAAATTACAGTAACCTTACCTTATGAGATTTAGTTTATTTTCTGTAGGACAAATAAGCGACAATACATGTGTAATTAGATCAAATTCCAAAAAATATCATTATAAATTGCTATAAAAAAAAATGGTCATTTTCGTACTGTATTTAGGTGTTGACTAATTTCCCCACTCCTAAAATTGAAAAGACGTGGCTTATAAAGAACATCGTGGCCCAAATGAAAGACTAGAAACAAACAAATTGCACTAAGAAAAACGAATCGCTAGTGTAAATGTATTCCCACCTTCATCAATTTTTTTTTAATTTCCATCCTCATAAAAATATTTTGTTAAAAAATAGTTATAAAAACATCTATAGAAAGATCCTCTTGCTAATCACTCCATTTATAACGAAGTGAAGTAATTAGAGTACTTAAAGGAGAAACACAATTTTATATAGCCCAGTTGAATATAAAGGTTGTTTGAGCTTAAAGCATAGTAACTATTTTGCAAAAAATTGAAGCCTTTCATCAGAATGTCGTTTACGAATTGAAATCATGCTAATGCTATATTAATTGGCAATTTTTCTTTAAAGCAAATGAATAATAGTATTGATTCCTGGGGCTAATATTACAAAAGAAAATTAAATAGTATATTCAACCCTCCTTCCCATGAAAGGCAACAATAGCAGAGGAAGAACAAAACAACCGCTATAATATTTGCGGACGCGGAGGTGAATGAAGGATGAGTCAGGTTGGTTGACTAGTCAAAGTCAAGGAATTCCATTCTTTTCCTCATAGTCCCTTTCAGATCTGAAGCCTCCCTTTCTGCTTTCTGTGCCTACAAAGTTCAAAATAGAAATTTTCACAACTCTACAAAACTTTAATAAATGTAGATTATATGACAACATCGGCAACTAATTCCAAATCATAGCAGAAAAGCAATGGACCAAAATGAATTTCGCTTTTCAATTAACTTATGCATAAGCCAAAATCAGTTTTCTGGAGAAGCTAAATGAGTGAGTTTGTTATTCCAAAGAGTGTTATGTAGTGATAGTTTTAGGATTTTAATTTTCAAATACTGGCTTTTGACTTGAAATTATTTGTTATTTAGAGAATTTATCTATGAAGGTGTCTAGTTATATTGGTTTGTAAGTAAACCATCAACATCTGAGACATTTTTCTGCATAATTATAATATTGAGATTTCCTTTTCTTCATAGAGTATTTGAAACCATGTCAGAGGGGGGTACTCTTCCCTATAAGGGTATAATAGGCTCTTATCAGTTAAACAGCAAACTATGGAACTGTTTACTAATAATCAGAACTAAGAAACATTACAATGAATACAATAGGTATATGCTATCTTATCATTAAGACCAGTCAAGGAATATGGCCAGGAAGAGTAGGCAAAGAAGGGCTTATCTCAATCAAGTTATCATGACACAACCTCTACAAAAAGAAGACAATTTCAAGGACATCCTTACTAACTAAATGGGTTAGAATTTGGTAGGCAGAGCAGTGTACACATGTAAGTATTTATTATATGCTCGTCCCATGTAATTTTCCATTACTTCTCCAGCCAAGGTTACTTAGCAAATGATTAATATATATCAGAAACAAAAATACACAACCCGTTTCATTCTCACACGCTTTATATATAAATGTAATGAAATTACAACAATGATGGGTGGCTTGACATTTGATAATGAATGTCCAGGTCACAACATAGCATTATCTTTACTAAAGTGAGGGGAAAATAAGGAGACAGAAATTAGACACAAAGAAAATCAATTAAATAAAGAAACAATTTAGGAATATTTACCCTCTTGATTTCTGCAGTAGAAACACGTGTCATATGTTCGGGAAGTTCCTCCCTCTCCAAGTCCTAAAAGTTGAAAGATGCGTGATTGTAAAACTAAGATTGAAAAGTAGAAAGTATTCTTTAGATGCAAAGGGAAATAATCAGTAATCTTACCAGCTCACCAATTAGAACAACATTTTCCCCACGGATCACATAGAGACCCAAAGGAATGTCACAATACAGATCACCAACAATAACCCTCTCACAGGCACCCTCAAGAACCGCATTAGCTGCATATTATTGATGGAAAATTTTAAAAACTATAGCATGTCAAAAACTTAACATAATTTAAGGAGAAGTTGGTACCAAATTGATCAAAAGAGCGAAGTGTCCCCATGAGCTTTCTACCATCTCTCAGCAATACAAGAAGTTTCTCTACAACAATAATTAGTTAGTGTCAGGCCACCAAATTTTGTACGAAATACAAAATCAGCTTCACCTCCAATGAAAACTCAGATTAATTTACCACACCCAACCGATTTTCACTGCTTTTAAACAATATCTAGCCCAAATGCCTCTCAGAAAGACTTGTATGCTAAATATTCATAGCTCGTAGCAAACATGCATACACACAACAGCCCAACCTAGAATTCCCAATGAAAATTGAATCACCACCGTCCGCAAAAATACAAAAACAAGTTGATCCTTAAAAAAAATAAAATCTCCCCCTCCATAACAAGCTGGTTTCCTACCAAGTCCACAGCATTTAGGCCTTAAAAAATTAACCTTTACCCAATGAAAATAAGAACCCCAAAAAAACGAAGAAGAAGCTTTGCACTACTATCTCAAATGTCCAATATTTCTCCAACTACAAATTATTAAATTTCAATATGAGATATAGAGAGAGAGGGCTCACTGTCAAGATAGCTGGCAAGTGAAGTAGAAAGGTAAATATCCTCAGGGCCTGCCCAAGACATTGTGCTTTTCCGGTATCAAAAAACTACAGAAAAATTCTTCACTAACCACAACAATGGCATTGACAGCACCAATTGAACACTTCAATGTCAATTCCGAATTCGACGACCTTAAGTCCCAGATCGAAATCGCGGAAAGGAAGACACCCCAGAGATCCAATCGCAGCGGAAGAGAGGAAAGTGAGCGTCTTTGAAAGGGAAAGGGAAAGAGGAAGACTTTATTGCTTCTAGGGTTTGGCGATTGAGATTTGGGATAGATCCAGGAGGTGCTGCTTCTGTGCCATCCGAAGTTGGGTTGGGTTTGTTCGTAGTGTCTTCACTCAAAACAATACTACACTTATTTTATTTTCGTTAATGCATTATTATTATTGAAGTTAATATCATGAAAAAAACAACAACAAATTATTACTAAAACATAATTGACTATTGAAAAACAAAATAATATTTTGTAATTCAATTACAAAACAATTATATTTTTTTAAATTATTAATTTATTTGTAATTTTTAAAAAGTTACCACATAAATAAAATATAATTTTATTAATTTTTATATAGTTTTCAGTATATGTGAAAAATAAATTAAAAGTTATTTTTTAAATTTTTTTTTATAAAAAATATATATACAATTTTTTCTTTAAAAAAAATTATATGTAACTTTATTATTATCTTATATGTTATCTTATGCCCACAAAAAAAATCGTCTATGTTATCTTATGTCCACCCAAAAAAAATTATATACGTAAACTAATTTTTTTTTTTTTTTGTCAAAACTTGTATATATCTATTGTGCTATGAGATCTTTAAATGTTAGGAAATGTTTCTTATACAATAAAAATGCCCATGAGACAATTTTTGTTATTCTTTTAATTTTAAGAAATATTTCTGAAATGTGTGTATATGAAAAAGATTAAAAAAAAAAGTAGTAAACAATATCTCATGATTTGAGTGTAATTGACCTTAATTAATAGTAATTTGGAATGGGAGAACTCATTAAATTTGGTACGTTTTCGTAAAAATTAATCATCCACAAAATTAGTAATATTTGGCATCATATATATTTGTCCTTCAACCTCAAAACAAGTTAGATAACTTAGAGTATTTGGTTTGTGTGAATTACACTTCTCATGTACACATGGAATGGGAATCCTACTCTTCCAAAAGATTCAGATTCAATAAAATAAACGTGAATTCAAACAGGCTATCAGTGATGTAACAACATCAAATCAAATATATCTATAAAAAAAAGTATTATTCATTAATTCCAAACATGTTACAAGGAGAGCATGTGACAAAGTGGAGTAAAAAAGGGATGAAAAGTGTGTACAGCGTACAAAATGCCTAGCTTTGCCATTACAGATCAGAACTCCATTGTATGATTTTCCACAACATGATTTGTTCCACGTTCGCAGACACAACCATGAAAAAATAACTGGAAGCACCATTAACAAAACAGAGTTTGCTGATCTGCACTATGCACCACTCACTTCTTGGTACATGTCATGTCACAGATAAACTTCATTTAAAAAAATGTGAGAGCTCCACTGCCTAGTCTCTACCCTCCAATATCATCATGTACACATATATATCTTTGACTTCTTTCTTGAATCTGAGATGAAAAAAACCAATTGTCAATTACTCAATTTGCAAATTTTAGGTGTGATGAAAATCCACATACTACTAGCTTCTTATATATGAATTGATGATTACCTGAACAACTACTAATAGAGCTAGTAAAAATGGGAAGGAAGATTTATATCTCTAGAACAATATCTGCAAGAAAAAAAACAAAGGATGTGATTAATCATTGCCACTTAATTTCTAGCATGCATGGTGTTCATTAAGATGTGACATGTGCCAAAATGCAACTTACATTCAGAATCAGTCTTGACCCATTTACAGCCATCACCATTTCTCTCATCTGATTCATCTTCGATCTTCTTCCTTGTCATCTTTTTGTCCTCTATGCACTTCTTCACCAACGATGCCCGAGAAGGATTTTGAGTGTAAATTTTCTTGTGAAGCATTGTCCTCAAAAGCTGTATATTTTATCACAGGTGAGGAAAAACTAAAGCATCGATACTGGAATAGCACCTAGTCTAGAAATCAATCTATGGTCTCAGACCACACGTGTTTATAGTCCCGGTCAATTCTTTGTAACACATAACAAAGTTTTATTAACTTTCTCGATTACTTGTCACATGGAGAGATTGACTAGAATTATGAACACACGCAAATGAAAGATTATCAACAAAACAAAGGGGTGGTACCTTTTCCATTCTTGACTCTTGGAGGGTATCTCTAAAGTTAGGTGTTGGAGCAAATCCACTTCTACAAACAAATATCTTCTTCAGAAGGAAAGAAATAGATTTCTTCCCAATTGCTTTCTTTCTTTTATCTGCACAAATGTCTTTGCATTTATCAATGATCACACTCAGTGTCTTCTCAATATCTTCTTCCTTATCTTCTGATTCAGTGCATAGCACATTACTGATTCTCCTATCAACCTCCAAGCTTGAAGGGCAATTAAGAAATCTGTCCAGAGGAAGCTCAGAAATTTCCTTTTCCACATTGGGTTTTCGTCTCAGGAGTTTAGTTAACTCCTTCTGTAGATTCCCAATTTCTTCAGGAGTGAAGTCTGCTATTTCCTCTGATGAAGATGGATCATCCTCTTGTGTATTTTGGTCATCTAAATTTTCTTGGATTTCACTCTTATTTCCAAATGTTCCAATTGCTAGTAAACCATGAGGCCAATCACTGAATTCTTCTCTAGGCTCTTGTTTTGCATGATCTGTGCACACAACCAAAGGAAAAACATTATTATAAGATTCCCAAGAAACTGATTAATGTTATTCAACTGAAAATTTTGTAATTAAATACCATTAGCTATGTTTACCTCGGATCAAGTTACAACTACTATGATGCCAAGTTGTTAGCAGATAGTGGGGTTTGCTTATCAAACAAAGTTTTAATTATTCTTCTATCTTTAAAGATATAAATAATTGTTAAATATATAAATACCAATTTAACAATTTTAAGTTCCTAGTATTCCTTCGTACGAGCACCTTTGATATAAATAAGGTTATTTCTTATATAGTCTTTTGTTTGGTTGGAAATGAAAAAGAAAATGAAACCAGAGAGAGAGAAAGAGAGTAATATGTAAATATATTGAACATACAAACATGTCTTCTCCCTGTCTTTCTCTATATGTTTCGACTTAAGTCACCCTTCCTTCAGAGAGAAGCAAGTATATTTTTAAAGTGTCTCAGACAAGGAGTGAATTCTCACATCTAATTGGTGCTAGAAAAGTATCATGCATTGACACAAGGAAAAACTAATTGACTGAAGAGTATAATTAAAGACTTACATGTAGTAGCAGTTGTATGTGTATTTGGTTTTCTGTTGTCTTGTTTTCCACCAAGTTTATTTTGCATCCAGCTGAGGAACTGCAAGTGACAATAGCAACATTCATTCAGATTAAATTACAGCAACACTTTAAGATAACAATCTCTCTGATCAGTCTCTCACACACACTGGAAGCAGTGCACAATTGAGAAAACTTACCTTCATTGTGGGAGGACTAAGGCTAAAGGTTAAGGGGGATGAATGCGCTTAAAGTGCGTAAGCTGAAGGTACAAGCTAGGTAGCAATAAATATATAATGTGAGGAGAAAAAGGTGGTAATGATGGTTGGATGATACTGACAATGAGAGAGAGAGAGAGCCAGGTGACAGGTGTGTCAATGGCAATGGAGGTACCTTTTTAACTAGTAAAAAAGTTCCTTGTGAACAGATCTTGAAAACCAATGAGGGTTCAGCATTGGGATTAGAAAACTAGGATGAATTTTTTTATGAATTTCATGGCCTAATTGAGGGTAACTAGCCTCATTTTTTTTTGTATCAAGTCCCCAAACATGACCTATTTCACCTGCTGCCTTACTATTACTTCTTTTCCAATACGTGTCTCTATTTCTGACCAAATACTTCCCCTCATTTGTTCATTCCATAGTATTAATTTATATCCTTATCCCCAAGTTCCAAAATATATACACATATAGCATAAAAAGACATTCTCTTCCTTCATAAACAACACATGGTTTAGAATATTTTTGCCGGTTATTACTCTGAGTAGGATATTGTGTGTCATGGTTTTAACCATTAGATCACAGAAAGACGGAGCTAATCTCTACACAATCTTAAAGAATAGATTCATGAAGGACACTATATATCAAGAGTAATGGAGAACGGATTATAATTATGAACCATATATAAGATCTCAATAGATTAAAAATATGAATCTTGTGGTATTAATTAAAAACGAGTTAAAGAAACAAATATATCAATATAAGCAAAAGCTATATGGAATTCCTAACTTAGTGCAATTATTTAGGTTTTTAAGAAGAAGCTACAATTGCGCACATAGGCATATCAGAAATGTACTAGCAACCATTAATACGATAGAAATTGTGCCTAAGCCAAATCTGATAGTTTCCCCTAATAGATATTTTGCTAACTTGATATGGAAAGGGCATGTGTCTTGGAACTTGAAAGACTAAAGAGTGTGTATAAAAGGAACTATTTTCTCTGACAAAACACTATTGTGCTTTGTAATTTAGTCTGAATAAAAACAAAGGGAAAAAGACTATCTTAGTTTTGTTGATGAAATATGTGCAGAGAAAGCAGTGGTACACATGGATTTAATGAATTTTAGTGCAAAGCAATCAAACAGAGGCATGGGCAGCCAAGGAAGACCACCAACACATGCATGGGAATGTCTCACACTTACCAGACCAATTCATGGATTTCACCTGCCCCAATTAGCTTGTGCTAGAGCCTAGTGCTTTTGCCTTTTAGGCTTAGGCTTAGCACATTGAATGAACTACTCAAATTACAAGATTGGAAGTAATGTACAACATCGATGCCTCCAAAGATATGTATGACCTGTAACGTATGTGAAAAGTGCTATCATATTCCCTCACACAATCACACCTTGTCCATCATGCATGTTAGCTAGAATAGCTAGAACCACAGATTTTCCTAGCTAGCTCCTGTTTTTTTTCCTATGTTATGTAATTTCTTGCTTAAAACTCGGTTCCTATTCTTATGTGTGCGCCAAACCTTTTGTTGAACTTAAACAGGAAAATTGCCAAATATTATTAATGACAGAGTGAAAGTATTCCAAAGTCTTGATATGACTGCCACTTGACAGTGTCCTCATAACAGCACACATAACACGAATTGTATTTTTTTTTTTATTAGAGAAAATCCATACTTAATTATTATATAATTACATGTGTTTAGTAGAAAAAAATAGCTGACTGAGTCATTTTCAGGTTATTGTTTTTATTAAATAAAAAAATAGAAAAGCATTATTTTTTTTGTTTAAAAAAAAATGAAATTCATATTAGGTTGGTAATTGGGAAGGACATGCAATGTAACTACCCTGGCATCGCGGGAAGATGGTAACTGAACAACGCTATTCCCATCAGCTTCTGTCGGATCAACGCGTGTACAATAGGGGTCAGGGTTGACTACTTGTACTTTCTCTTTCCTCGTATCATTCATTCTATATTCTATATTCTCTTTCTCTTTCAATAATTATTTTACTTTTGTCCCTTTTTTCTCAAACTAAATAATAAAGAATCATAGGCACTTTCACATTCACCTTGATCGACTTAATTATTAATCTCTGGTTATATTTATAAGTAAGATGTGACAAATAATATATATATATATATATATATATAAAAGGATAAAAAATATATATAGTAAAAAAGATGTGGTGTTTTCAGCCATTTCAATAGACACTAATTTTTCAATATATTAGGAGAAAAATAACAACAAATTCAATTAATTAAGTATTAGTACTATCTTATAACCAAAGGACAGGGTTTAGAAATACTTGATTCTTTGTTTATCACATAATTAATGTATAAAATTGTAAATATCAAAAATGCTTCGTCACCCCTTCTAGCATGAGTGCATGACCATAATCACCATCAACAATAGAAAAAAATATTAAACTATTGTTATAATCAAGTATGTTAACCAAACGTTATAATTAAAAATTTCCTCCGTTGAATATTCTGGTAATGTTAAAATTACATTTCAGAATACCATAAACAAAAAGGTACTACTACTACTAATGTGGCAAGTGGTTCTAAGTTAATCTAATCCTTTCTTATTGGTGAGTACACAACTCTTACCGAACCTATACGCGCAAAAATGTGCATGGCATCCCTAACCACAAACCCCGTACTAAAGCACGTGTATTCTGCTCAGCCTCTTATTCAATGATTCAATTCAATCTAGTTTGATTTAAATTATTAGATTGCTCCAAGGTACTATATCATTAAAGTTGTCTCTTCGATCAAATCATTTTAATTTCACCATACAATGTATTTAATTTGTCAAATTAGCTCATTGTTGTATTTGGTAGAATAAGTTCAAGGGAAAGAATTATAGAAAAAAAAGGAAGTTGTATATAAACATGCTTTTGTTTTTGTTTAGATAATAAAGTGACAACTCTTTTTTCCTTCATTCAGTATTGTTTTATCCAGCATTTCATTTCATTGAATATAAGATTTTATTTTATGATTCTTTAATAACATAAATGTTATTAACCGTTCTAGAAACAATGTCGTCACTTCAAACCTCAAAATTTTACTTAAAAATAATTAAATTATCTAAAATATCATTTATTTAAAAAAAAAAAAAAAACAAGTAGTATGTCACCGAGTACGTCATAAGGTATTGTACTGCATATTCAGAAAGAAAAAAAAAAAAAAAAAAAAAGGTATTGCACTACATTGACTAAAAATATCTTCTTGTTTAGAATGTAGAATTTCTCGAGATTATGGAAACAATTAATGTGTAAAGTTGTTGAATTATGATTCTGTAATAATAGTACTACTGCTATTAACCGTTCGAGAAACATTGTCATCACCCAAAATTATACTTGCAAATAATTGCATGATCTAATTAATATAACTCACTTTAAAACAAATAGTATGTCATCGAATACGTCATAAGATAATATACATTGAGTTAAAATAACTAGTGTAGAATATTGTAGAAACTCCTCGAGATGCATGGAAGGGACAAACTAGTGAGTGCTTAAAAGAATCACCTTAACCAAGCATATATATAAATTAGAAATCACATTTACCAAGATACAACTTTAGTTAAAATTAAACCTAAAGAAGTAGCCCCCACTAGCCTTTGAAAAAAAAAAGTAGCCCCCACTAGATGGGAAGGCACGTGAGGTATTGAATTGAATCTACTAGAGATGTATGGGATTTGGCAAATGATACCAAAGTAGAGTAACAAACAAGACGGCTTGCCAATTCTGGAAAACTATGCAATTCTCCCAATAAAATAAAAGTACTAATTAATGGGTTAGGTTAATTACCATATACTATATACTATGTTGAAGTCGTGGACATGTATCCACCGGGCAAGTAGTGATCATTCTAGTAGTTTGAGTTTGACTAAATTAATAACTTCATAGTAATTGTGATCAAACAGTTATTAAGCAAATCCGCGAATTGTGACCATGAAAGTAATCAAACTGTGACCCCCTTAATTCATTATCTTCAAAACATAAGATCCTCCATACATGCCCTTAATTTAGGACCTTGTTTGGCATTGCACATTTACTTTAGGATCGATCGCTAATTTACTTTGTTTTTTCTTTTCCAAAGAAACTATTAATTACAACTTTACGAGAATACGAGGTGTCCTTCCTACATGCACTCAACTGAATCATGTTGTGGTTGAAAATACAGTAATATGGTAAGGAGAACAGATTTTAAGTGTAGTATTGCATTGAATTTTAAATAAGTACACAAATTTTATTTTTTCAGTAATAAAATTAATTTTGAAGGGTAATTTTTTTCTGAAACATTTTTTTATTATAAAAGTGATTTCATTTTAATTTTCAAATAAATTTAATTTTTAAATATTACTTTAAATAAAAAAAAATAAGTTAAATTTTTTTTTGGCTGAAGAAAAATAAGTTAAATTAATTTCTTCACGTTGTTTAAAAATATATTTTCAAAATTATTAATAAATATATAAACCTAACCTGAGTTATATGGATACCAATATTTCAACGACCTTGCAGTTAAATTAGTATTTAATATAAGTACAGTTATTCTCTAACATGGTATTAAACATGAAGAAGATGCATATGTAAATTAATTGCAACTACATATTTTTTGTATTAAAACATGTGTTACAATTAAAGACATTGATTCTTATAATTTGCCAAAGGATTGTTTCATGTAAAAATAGTGGAAAAAATGCAGTGGTAGTCAATGTAGACAATTGAACCTGTTGGGTGAGAATACATAAAGTGATTGGATAAAGATTTGAATAGATAATTTTCGTGGCACTTAATACATATTTTTTTTCCGGATAAACAAGCATTTCCCTTATATAATTCATCATGCTACAATTAACTGTAGCCACCCCTCAAAAAATACATACAAAGTTGTGTTTCTGCTTCAAACTTTGTACCAGCTACAATTCATCATGCTCCGCAACCACATCTATCAAAAGATTTGGAGAGGCAACAGTAAGTAAAGAGCTTTATTTTTATCATGCATTTTGAGGGAATAAAAAGAGGTTATGAATATGATCATTCAACAGGAATCTTAATTGATGAGTAATTCCTTTCATCCTAAGAAGAATTCTATATGATGTATATTTCAAAAATGCATCTGGTTATGTAACAAAGCTAGTGCCTAAAGAGTAACGAGTGAATACTTTTATCTATTTTTGCTCAAAAATAGAATTATAATTATTGACCTGCAGAGAGCTCTTTGAAGAAAAATGGTATCTCTCTTTGTGCAGATTTGGGAGAGTCTGAACCATGAACACAATTCTTTTCCATATCCAATCCACATTTTGCTCTGATACTGCACAAAATAGTAACTAGTTTCACTATAGAGCAAATTAACAGATGTCATGAACATCAAACTCAATAAAATTGCTCAACTCTACAAAAATTGAACAAGTTATGTAGTTCACAAGTGTAATGTAATGCAATTAGCAACATTGTAAGTAAGACCTGTGAGGGTGAGTAATCTTAGCCTTGCTTGCATCAGTAGGTCCCATTAAAGCACGCCAATCAGCAATAGCATTACCCTTCTCCAACACCATAACTAACACAGGTCCACTGATGATCATTTTGGAGAAGCAGATGATATTTAGGAAAATAAAAGACTAGAAAGCTTGCAGAAAGTAAAGTTAATGTCAAATATGATTAAAATGATTAGTAGTAAACAGAAATCATAGTGATGAACTATTAATGGCCACAGCAGCATGAGGGAGAATTTCCAAGCATCATCATACATCAAGACAATCATTGCATGGGAATGGAATACCTCATACCTTGTCATGTATTTTATAAGGCTGGAAAAGAAGCTTTTTGAAGAATGCTCAGCATAAAAACTTTGCACAGTGACCTCATCAAGTTGAACAATCTTTTCCTTTAAAATTCTGAAACCATATTCTACAATTGTTCTCTTGATATCATCTGTGTAGTTACCAAGCAATCCGTCTGGTTTTATAATTGCTAGTGTTTTCTCTGTTTCCATACTTCCATGGGTAGAAGAACTGCAACTTTTGAAAAAATCACAAGGTGGATTTATTTTCATTATTTGTCATCTTTTAAGTACATCAATCTAAAATTCCATACACAGAGATGTATATATAGACATATTTAAAACATATAAAACAGTTAGCTTGTGCAATGAACATATAAAACATCAATAATAATTTGATATATGCAGAACTCTCCATCATCAAGATCAACTACCATTACTGTAATAATTCCCACTCAAGTTATTAGGCTCTTTTTGGATAAATTACTCTATTAACACTCAAGATATGAACTTAACTTAAGCTCTTTTCATTTGACTTTTCCAAAAACTAAGGTACATAAGTTGATTTTAGCTTATGGCTATTTTATTTTCCTATAAACACTTATGGCATTACTAGATAAATTTCTGAAAGCTATCAGATAATACAAACCAGGGAGAAGGTGATAAAAGAAATTCAGAATTATAAATTTACACCAACCAAGAAAACAAAAGACTTGTTTAAAAAAAAAAAAAAAAAAAAAAGAAACAAAAGATGCTCAGTTATTCCTTTCCCCCATTCAGTTGGAAAAAATATTAAATCTACAGACATGGAAACAAAATATATTCAACATTTATAATCAGACCCAGAAACAGAAAATCCCCCCCTCCCCTTGCAAGGAAATCCTAATGTTGTATTTCTTAATTAAAGAAGTTCTGTGATTACCCAATTCAAATTATTTGAAACCTAGCAATGAAGTCACAGCTTACCAGCAAGCAGAGACGAAAACGAGAAGCAGGAATACGTTGATGAATCCAACAGAAAGGGATCTCATTTGAAGAATCAAACTGAAAAAACCAACAAAAATCACAAAATAAAGAGTTAGAAAATTAAAAGGAAGTGTTAGATTTTTGTGCATGTTAGATTTCTGAGCGTTCAGACAGAGTTAAATAGATACCTCGTACAGTACGTGTAAGTAGCGGCCACAACTGGTGAAGAATGAAGGCTTCCCTCCGACCGAACTTCAAGACAACATAGGAAAATTTATTTTATTTTTTATTTAAAAGAACATAGGAAACTTATTTTAGTCTTTGTTGCCTGTAAAAATGTTTTTAATCGTAGCAATTAGTGAATATGGATTTCGTATTGCATTATAATACATGGGATAAAATAAATTTTAGCTATTTAAATATATTAATAAATTATAATTAGAATAGTTTCATTTTAATGATTCTATCAGCTGCGTTGAATATTTAAAAAATAAAATCCAATTCTAGGTAAGGTTTTATTTATTAATTTTCAATATTTTTAAGTATAAGTTGACACTACACAAGACTACAAGAGAGTGTGAAACCATGCCATGATATAACAATAAGCGCTTTTTGTTCTTTATTGAAAATGTTCCTTGCTGGGTTGAAGTAAAAGCCCTACCCACCCAATCGGATTTGCATTGATCAATGATCGTACTCAGACCTCAGTGTCTTCTCAATATCTACTGACTCTCCGGTCAACCTCCAACCTTGAAGGGCAATTAAGAAATCTGTCCAAAAGTTCAGAAATTTCCTTTTCCACATTGTGTTTTCGTCTCAAGAGTCTAGTTAACTCCTCTTTAGATTCCCAATTTCTTCGGGAATGATATTTAAGAGTGTCTAAATATCATTATGCTAAGGGTTTATTTAAAGTAAACACGTTTTTAAGTGTACATGAATATGCAATAACTCATCTAAAAATTTTACATTTTGAGGATAATATTCATAATGCACATGTAAATATCGTGTTTATTTATGTTTCAAAAGATTAAGTTTAAATGAATTAAAATGATTATTTTGACACAAAAAATTATTTTTGATTTTGTGATACATTTGAATCATTTATTGATAAATTTATAAAAATTATTTTATTAGATTTATTAATATGAAAATTACAAAATTCAACTGATATACAAATTAAAAACTAAAAACGTATCAAATATAATAAAAATTATATGAAAAAATAAGTCTCATAACAATTGTGAATGAATTTAATATTGAATTTTTCATTAATTTAGTTATTCATCTTATATATTTTTCATGTTATTTTTATTATGTTTATCATCTTTTTTTTATTTAAACATTAGTTGATTTTCATATTTTTTTTTCAATAAATTTAATAAAATAATTTTTACGTCTTGAGTTAGTAAAAAAATTATTCAAAATCGTGTAACAATCAAAAATCATATTTGTTTTAAGAAGAATTATTTTGACTTATTTTTAAAACATAAAAGACCATAATGTGATTTTTAAAACATAAATGGTTAAAGTGAATAAAAACTATAAATTACCTAAAGTTATATTTAGCCTAAAATTAATTAAGGCAATATATGTTTTTGTTTTCTAGAGTATTAAATACTTTCATTTATAATTTATAATTTTTAATGTTTCATTTCACTATCTGGTTCCTAAAGTATTTTTTCATTTGCATTTTGATCTTTATGTTAATAAACTTCATTAGTAGATCAAGTTTGCACCTCAATAACTTATCAAATTGAGACACGTGTCATTTATTATTTGAAAAAAAAAAAAAGATCATGGTCTTGAAAATTTGAAAAATGTCTTGAAAATGAAAAAAAAAAGAAAATGGATAGTAAAATTTAAGGTTTCATTTATAAAATCTTAAATATTTATGATGAAATTTAGGGTTTCCTTTAGTATACCCTACATATTTAGGGTTTTAATTTAAAATTTCATTTATGAAACCCTAAATATTTAAGGTTTAACTTATAAAATCCTAAATATTCAGGGTTTTCATTTAAGGTTTTATTAATGAAACCTTGAATATTTATGATGAAATTTTGGTTTTCAATAATAAAATCCTTAGCAAATAGGGTTTCATTTATGAAACCTTAAATATTTTGGGTTTCAATTTATGGTTTCATTTATGAAACCCTAAATATTTGAGATTTTATTTATGAAACTCTAAATATTTAAAGTTTCATTTAAGGTTTCATTTTTAAAACCCTAAATATTTAAGGTTTCAATTTTGGGTTTCGTTTTTGAAATCTTAAATATTTAGGATAAAATTTTGGGTTTCATTAATGAAATTATAGATAATTAGGATTTTAATTATTTTAAATAATTAGGATTTCATTTATGAAATATAAACATTTAAGGTTTAACTTATGAAATTCTAAATATTTATAATTTCAAATTGATGTTTCATTTATGCCTAAATATTTAGGATAAGATTTAAGGTGTATTCGGTGAAATCCAAAACAATTAAGATTTCATTTATTAAACCTTAAATATTTAAGATTTTACTTATAAAACTTAATATTGAAGACTTCAATTTAAGATTTTATTTATAAAACCCTAAATATTTAAAGTGAAATTTAAAGTTTATTTTAATAAATCCTAAGTATTTAGAATTTTAATTCATAGTTTCATTTATGAAACTTTAAATATTTAGGATTTTAATTTAAAGCTTCAATATTTAAAATTTTAATTCATAATTTCATTTATGAAATTTTAAATATTTAAGATTTTAATTTAAGATTTCATTATTGAAACCTAAATATTTATGTGAAATTTTGGTTTATCAAATTTCTTTCACTTCCCCTCTAAAAAAAAATCAATATATTTCTTGTGGTTCTATTTTTATTATTTTAAATAAATGTAATTTGACTATATTTTTATTTTTATTGTCCATTTTTTAAAACAATAGTATTAGTCTATGGTGGACCCATTAGAAGAGAGAGTTGCTCCATTCTAAAATGAGAATGAGATGCTGCATTACATATAGTCTTGTAAGCTGCAAGCATCGTGGCACGAGAGCTTATATATATAATAATAATAATATAACAATATATACATTGTTAACAATTTGTAATATAGAATCTGATTTCCTTACAAACATTCACACTCGCAGAGCTCAACACAGCATTTGATTAACTCAAAACAGGCCAGGGCAGCACAGATCTGAGTGCAAACGATGGTGCACTGGTCATTGACAAAAGTGCAAGTCTGCAACAGACACATGCCACAACAGTTATCAGTCAATCGACCACAACAATTGGAAGCAGCCTTCCCCAATAGTCCTTCAGGTGGTTTTGCTTCTTTTATAGCTGGTGCCAAGTTCTCTGAGGTTGCTTTCAAGTCACCAAATCCAACACTCAACCCTCCAAGGAATAACTTTTCGTTGTTCACTTCCATCCTTTGGAAGCTAAGTTTGTTGTATGCCTGTTTTGTAGGAACATATATAGATTGTTCAAAGGGAAAATGGAACTTTTCTGATATTTTTCCAAGTTGATGAAAGATCTACCTTTTGTAACAGAAATTGTTCGGGTGCCTTCTTCCTTCCATCGCTCTGTACAAGAACCATGTTCATGCAGGTATACTCTGACGGGACTTTATTTTGAATGCTCATTTTAGTTACCTATTTAGAGAGCAGTTTGGGATTTTTTTTTTGTTATAAATTAGTGGTGCAGCAAAGCACAAAATATACCATAAACACTTGAAATAATATCAAAATAAAACTAGATTGAAGTAAAAATCCATATTTATCCCAGCTTATTTGCTGATTGTAAAAGTAGAGCAAAGACTTCTATTTAATAATGGGTTAAATTAGAAACTTGGTTCTTATACTTCACACCATTTTTCGATTAGGTTCCTACAAAAAAAAGACATTTCGTTCCTACATTAAAAAAATGTTAATGAACTGATCCTTACCAATTATCAAAGTTATAACAGTATTAGATTTTACTAAGTCACCATTTTTGTCCTAATGTGTTGGTTCTTATAGTTATCATATACGACAAAAAAAATTCAACTTAGTAAAATCTAATACTGTTATAACTTCAGCAATAAATATGCATCAATTCGTAAACATTTTCGAATCTTGGAACTAAAATGTAGAATATTTTCATGTAGGGGTCCAATAGGAATAATGATATCAGGGATCAAATTTTTATTTTAACACTAACAATATATCACACTTAGATAGCAGACACGTTTTCTCCAAAACAAGATTTTTCAGTCCAGCACTCTCCAGCCCTGTTTTACTGCAACTCTTTCTGCATAACTCTTAATGTAAACTGGTCTCTTTAAATATTCCATTTTCACCTTTTTTTTAGTTTATTTTTCCCTTTCAAAAGGAAATTCGATATGCACAAAAATACATAATAGACAAACCTTCTCTTCCAGCTCTTCACTTTTTAACAACCAGGCTTGAGCAGTGACCTGGTCTATGTGTCTCTTTGAAAGGACCTGCAGAGAATACAAAAACTTATATCAAATCACATTTCAGCGCATGGTCGACTATGCATTCAGCAATCACCGTGTTTAAAGGATCTGTGCTTCAAATGATTCGGTAACTAGAAAAACCTTTATTAGCAATGATATGATGAGATAGATACTACATATGAGTTGCATGGGAAATATTCAGTTCCCATTTGCTAAGATGTGATGAATACGTGGTATGTTAAGGAGTGAGATATTACATTACTGAGCTGGATGTCCTTTTCTCTTTTCACTTTAAGGTCTACTACCAAGTTAGTCATATCTGCCAAAGTACCAGTGACTTTAACTAATTCGGGAAAAGTTCCACTGTATCTGCCTGATAGGATCAACGGACTTCCAAATGATATGTCTTGTATATGAGTTGGGAATAACTGGAATAATCATAATATAGTTTAAACATCAAATAGATGTAACATGTAAATATGATCTTTAAGTAACTAAACTATATATCGTTAGAGCACTTTTCTAGTTATAATTAAGAATAAAACGTTATAGGATATGTACCTCAAGTGAATCAAGACCTTCTAAACTTTCGATTGTTATATCAGCAACCATAACTGATGAAGCTGTACTGAATAGCCTTTGCATTCTGAAGTCAATTGAATCTGGACAAGATAAATAATAATAAATAAATAAAAAAAGAGATTAATAAAACATAATATATGTATGAGGGAGCAGAATCATATTATGAAACAACTTTTTTTTTTTTTTTTGAAAAATAAAATTAAGCCTCAACTTTGCTAACTTCAAGTTGCGGTCTTAGGTTGACTGGGAAATTGGAAAGAAACTGACCTAAATCATGAGCAGAATCATAGTGGCCCCTCCCAATTTGCGCTAGCATTTGCAGGAAGTACTGATTACAATATAAACCTGAAATTTTCAAATTATGAAACAAAGAAATATTACTAAAAATATAAAAGTGTTGCAACAAATAAAGAGATTAATAATATATAAATCTATGTTGCACAAAAAACATTTTTGGTTACTTAGAACATTAGCTGAAGTAAAACACTTATGAAAAGGTTGAAGTGTCAAAGAACATTGCCAATTAATGAAGAGTATAAATAGAAGAGGAAACTAGAATTCTTGCCTATGCCAAAAGTATATATGCGCGGTGTTCGAACCGATTGCCCACTTGAGACATAGCTTTTCACAAAATTGCATATCTCTCTCTCGTCCTCAACAGCCCCATCGGTAACGAGAAAAATAAGAGGGATCGAATCAGTTGATTTCTCAAGTAGCTTCATTGCCTAAGATAGAGAAGAATATTAAATAAAAAAGTCCTATCACTTTTCACCCCCAACAAATTTGATGTATAAATAATAAAATCAAAGAGCTAACAAGACAACAAAATAGCAGCCTTGGGCTTTACATCTCCTCTTAGACGCAATAATACTTTCATTAGTGCAGTTGAATTGAGAAAACAAAAATAACAGAATGAGAAAAGAGAACAATGTTTTGCACACCACATTGAAAATTTAAACAAATACTAAGAATTACCTGTGTTAAGGGAAGCATGATATTAGTGTCATCATTAGCAATGAAACTGGTGTCAACCCACTTGGTAGCATTTAAAATTGCTTCCTCTGAAGCTGTTTCCATTGCTGAGGAAAATAAGTAGACGGCCCCATTGAAAGCAATAATGTTAAATGTATCTTGTGCATTTAGTTGAGAGAGTGATGTCAGTAGGGCACTCTTTGTGTTATCAAGAGGAGTTCCCTTCATACTTGCGCTTATATCTACTACAAACACCACATCCTTTTTAAAAACCTATCAAGCCACAGAATCCTTCATTATAAATACGCTTGAAAAGTAAAGGCAGCATGATTGAACATTCGAAACAGACATGCACCTGTGCAATGCTAACTATAATATTTCTATCTTGTTTTGAATTACTTTTGTTCCTTGACAATTTTCCATGTGCCATATGTTTCTAATTACTTCTATAAATATATATTATCTTTCTAACAAACAATTATTCTTGCTCAGTTAAAAGTTAAAACTTTAGCAAAGAACAGACAGATCCATCTTATTTGTTCATATATGAGGAAGAGAAATAGATAAAGCTCGCATGCAAGCTGCAAGGTAACCATTTGATGCATTCATGTCGCATGTATACATACAACCTGGTGTAGCTGCTATTCCATGTTAAAGCATCACAAGAAAAATTTAGAAAAAAATGGCATATCATAATATTGCAACAAACCTTTCTATCCCGGCTATTTCCAGGGTAAAGATACAAGCAAAATATCTCTCTTTCGTCAAAATCACGCAGGAATGGAGATTGCAAGAGAACAGCTCCAACTATGTCATTTGAAGAAACCTGTGTAAAAGCGCCAGACCATTAAGTTAATAAATTTTTATTATGGCACAGATTATATTCAGGTCTGATTTCTGAATGTCTATGGTTCAGAATCGACGACTTCTTGTTGCTTGTATGAAATTGCATTAAAAATAATTTTAATAGAATTCTATGCTTCTAATTCTTACAGAGTACGAAAAACTCAAGTCAGTACTTGACCATGCTGCCACTTCTGCTTCATATGATAAATTTAATTTGCCAGCTTGGCGCAGTAGTTCCTGGAAAGTCGCAAAGATAATGTTTAGTTCAAGTCTAACGGAGGCCAAACTGAACTTTGTAATAGCGTACTAGATTTTACCTTAAAAGGATGACTGGTGGTTTTGCATAACACTTCGGTTGTAGCACCAGAATTCACTTTCAAAAATATCTTCTCTTTCTTAGAAATTCTTCTTCCAGCAGGGTTCACGTATGAAGGAAAGCTGAAAGGAACATTGAGAAACAACTGACCATCATGAAATAATAGTTTCTGGGACCATCTGATCTTAATTGAGAAGACGGAGCCTCCTCTAAACTGCAGGACAAAAATAACTTCTCAAATAAATAGGCTGTGGACATTACTAATAACCATCTAGTATTAACAATGAAGTTATGTTTTGCTATGTGATAATAACCTGTGGAATCTTAACGGTGTATATATGGCTTTTCAAAAAGTAACCGTCTTTAGCTTTGGCCACTTTATCCTTATCCTTTTCATCTTTCAGAGAGATAAATTCAGTATGATAAGATCTTCCAGAACCATCAACCTCTAGACCTAGAAGTGAACCCTGTTAGCCACATCATATTAACTTGAGAACTCATGAAACAAACTGCATATCGAGTTGCAGAAAAAATTCATCAAGACATAAATCTAATAACAAAACATTCCCTGTTGCCCACCATCATTAGTCATGACAATATTAATGATGTAACAAGACTGGCAACCCAACTTCAATAGATTGTTAGGATGGCAGAGTGGATGCAACACATTCTGATATTCATGTTGTCTAAATAAATGATGTCAGCTAATTATAATTGATTAACAGTTAATCATCTTTGATTTAAATCATGCAGTACTAGTAGCTTTCCTCTCTGCTGCACTACTTCAAAATAACAAGCATATGCTGTAGAACTGAGTGCAATATCACCCACTAGAAAAGGTGGGACATGCTTCAAAAGCACTTCTAGTTTGTAAAAACACCCTTTTAAGTCTGATTCATCCATACAATCAATCCTCTTTCCACTCATGTGGAAATTGCTAGTCAGAATGAATGTCAACCAAGCAAAACGAATTTTCTCCATTTTCAACTAACCGTTATTACTCTACCAAATTGATTTCATGCATAACATCCTATTGTTGGTGGATTCAATATGTGCATTGCCAAGCATTATTCTTTAAAATTTTGCATTTTTTGTTCTGTAATTTCCAGAGAAGTGTATACTCACGGACGCCTCTTATTATGATAAGCAAAGAAACACTTACCAAAAATGCAGATAACTGTTTCTAAAAGTGTATTAAATTGGTAACCTTTGCCTTCGTTACAGTGGGTTGCAATAATTGACCAATTTTTTTCTTTCTAAAACCAATTGAGCGATAAATGTTATATTTTTTATAGTCACGATAAATGGGTTGGGCTTCTCTCCATTTACTGCATTCCTCCTGTAGGTGAGAGAAAGATACAAGGCCATTGTGTTTTTCTCCAACCCACTAAAAACATTGAGTAAACGAAAAAAAGTTTTTCCGACGGTAAACAAAATATATTTTTTTGCCTGAAAAAATATGTTTTTACTAAATAAAAAATATTCCGAATAATTTCCACTCCAGATATATTAAATAATGAGAAATATTATTAGGATAGTTGTATTGATATTCCTTATAATTAACTTTTTTTAAAAATGTTAATTACACTCAACTAAAAATTATACCTAACTTTCTTGCATTTTCCATGTTAAGAAAAAACTTCCTTGCATTTCCCTCATTTTATCATTTTAAAAACACAATGTGCATGGCTTGTATCTAAAATTTAGGAATTTATGTGTAACTTTCTAAAAACATTTCTAAACATGTTAACATTATTGTCAAGGAAAGGTAATATAGTTAGCCAATATTATATGAATGCATCATGAGATGAGAATTGAGATTCAATCTAAATAAGAAGCTATTTAAAACATATGGTCCCTAATTGTAAAAAAAAACAAAAAAAAACATATGGTCCCTCGAAAAGATCAAATGACCTTATGTTTGAATATTTTTAACATACATGCATAATCCAATGGTTGAAATATTTTCCTTCTTTTTTTTTTACTAAATATCTCCCTCTTTTAGAAATCGTAAGAAAAATAACATGGCTTATAAATAACACCGTTAAGGCGTCCAACTATCCGAGTCTTTTTCTTTTCTGCTTATATATAGTATTAGTTTGGCTGACAAAAAATAAATAAATTAGAGCTTAGTTATCGTTGATTGCTTGTGTGAAAGTATATAATTGGATGATAAAAATAAAAAAAATTATTATATTTCATAATATATGATTGGGTGATAATATAAAAGTTTAAACATGTCAATGCATGAAATTAAATTTGGATATTTATCAATAATTTTAAAAAAATATTTATAGATTTTCTTAATATTATGAATTAATTAAAATATTATTTTTCAAATTCTCCTTCACAAATTTTGGAAACAAAACTAAAACAATTTGATATTTCTATCAATCGTTACTACTGAAAATGTATTGACAGAAAAAAAAAATCACATTAAATTAACTTTCTGATTTTTGTGAAGCAAATAACGAACATATTTACTTCTCTAAAAAAATTCAAAACTATAAATCAAATAAAATTATTTTATAATTATTAATGAAAATATACTAACTAAAAAAAAAGGCTAAAAACAAATCAAACAGACTTTTCTCGTATTATTCCCTTGTTTTCACTTTTTTGTTTGGCCGATGAGCCATGAAAATGTTATTACTTTTTCTGAAACCGACGTTTATATTTCACTCGTTCATAAACGAACAACTCTTTTCTAAAGAAGGTTTTCTAAAAAAACAATTCCAACAAAACTTTATTGGACAAAGTCTTTGCCATTAATCATTAATTTTAAACGCACTATTACTTTCTAACACATAACCAGTTTAGGCCTTAACAACTTCACTCTACAATCATTAACTTTCTCCACCAATAAAAAAAAATAAAAATAAAATTGACCCAACTTCTCAAAAACACAATCAAAACACATGTGCTTGTAAAAAAAAAAAAAAACAATCAAAACACATGCACAGTTGCACACAATCTTCTTTCTTACTCTTTACATGCATTCAGATTCAGACATACCGCGCTACCTCATACGGCACAATTATTTTTTACTTTATCACTGTCATAGCCAAATGAAATAAAATAAAAAAAAGTAGTAACTAGTTTATACAATATAGTATAAAGAATTTTTATATTATTATTTTTTTATTAATGTTTATAATGATTATCTTAAAAGTTAACATGTGGATTATTCGTTGACAGAAATTAAACCCAAAGAATAATAAAAAGTACTATATTTCGATCAGCTTATTTTGTAGTATTAAAATTACTAAAGAAATGTTAAAATTAATTAAGAAAATTAAAATATGCATGATAGTTGAGCATTTATTTACCTCTTCACCTATAGGTATGGCAACCTGGCAATCACACGTACTACTTGCGGTCAAGCAATGCACGCGCCACTTTCCGGTGACCGTTACGAACGCCGTGTCCAAGGAGCACTCGACTTCCATGGCGACGCCGTGAAGCTCCAGCGGTATCAGCCCCGGAGGCTCACACTGGCCGAGCACGTACGGCTGGTAACTCTGAATGTCCGGATTCTCCACCTTCTCCGGATCCGTTATCACGGCATAGCACATCGGCGCCGTCGGGAGGTATCCCTCCGACGGCTTCGACAGGGACCGCGACATCGCGGGCAACGGCGACGGAGCCGATCCTTTGCCGTAGTATATTCGCTTCGAGAGGTTGAGTCCAAATTCAACGGAGCCGGAGAAATAGTCGGCCATCGCCGGCGAATATTTTCCGGAGATATATAGAGAGAGAGAGAGATATTGGAAGTTTTGGATGAGAGAAGGTTAGGGTTTGTGAAATGGCATCAAAAGGAACGTGAACGTGATAATGAGGGTTTTTGGAAACAGCTGAAGTAGAAGAAGGAGAAGAAGAATAAAGAGGAAAAGAATGAAGAAGAAGAGCAAGTGGAAGAGGTAGCTCTAACTCGTACCCCACTCGTGAGAAACGCAATGGACCGGACCAATTTATTTAATTAATTATTACTATCATTTTCTTATTTTTCTCAATACTAATATTAATAATTAATATTATAATAATAGTAAAATTAGTCATCAATAATTAAGGGGTTAATATCAATAGGCAAAAGCAGTGTGCCACGTTAGTCACGTACGCTTTATTTTTGTTGAATAAGATAAGATGCTGAGCTAATGAGTGGTTTGAATTTCCTCATAAAGTTCATTTGATAGTATAAATATTGAGATTTACTTATATACACATTCGGTATAAACTATAGTAATATAAATGAAACAAGTAATATAGTAAAATAATTATATCTTGTTATATGCATGTGTAAAACGATTTTACATACACTTACCGTTTATATAAAGTAAATTGATAATGACTTGTGGTTTGGTTGAAGAAGTAGTTTAGGATGTGATTTTACTTTGTTATTGAATACATTTCTTAAAAATTTAGATAATATATATTAAGAAGTTTTAAATAATATAGTTTATTAATTAATCAAATGCTAAGATCATCACACACATTAAATTAAATAAAGAAGATCTTAAGTATCAAACTCTCTCTTTCTAATTTCATTCTACTTTTCTCTTTCTATAATATTATATCATCTCTATCATATTTACATTTTACTCTATCTCTATCTAAATTTATTATAGCATTCATGTCCATATTTTTTTTTTTATTTCCTTAAAAGGAATAGTTGTTTTCTACAACATAGCAAACCACTAACGACAAAAATATGGGCAAACGTGACTGGGAAGGAAAATGATGTGTGTATCAATATTAAATACGAACAAATTATTAAAATTATCAAGATTTTTTTTTTTTTTGCTAGCTAGGTATGTTGACATTACAAATAAACGCAAGATAAAATATTATAAGGATGTACATTCAATTTATTATTAATAGTTATTATTTTATTTTTTTAAAAATAATTTATAAACGAAAATGATACGTACCATAGTTAAATATAAAATTATTAAATACCACTCAATTATACTTTTTAATTGGTGTATATATTCTGATTTCTTAATCGATCACCGGTATGCAGGTTAAAAATTCATAATGAGGCCATATCGCATTAACAAACATGAAAATGAAATGCCTACCACGTGCACCACGTTAGAAATTAAAACAGAGAATTTGCAGGATAAATCTTGCATAATAAAAAATAATGAGAATCTCTAATTCGCTTCATTTAGAGGAAGTTCACAAGAGTGATTTTCTTTTTCTTAGTATATTATGTTTGAATGATTTACTATTTAAATAGACACATTTAGTCAATAAATTATTTAAGAAACGGTCCCCACTTGTCCTCAGCTTTCTTTATGCCCAGTCGCAAGAAACCAAGCATAATCATATGCTAAACTTTTATTAAAAGATAAGCTAAGGATCAATCACCAGCAGATCTTGTTTAACATATGCTTGGAAATTTTAATTTCGGGTGAAAATAAAAGTGCCCATGCATGCTGTATATATATAGTTATATACTATTGGTGATTGAACATCGAAGGCCCTAGTAATTAAATGATGTACTTTAGTTACTGTATGCAGAAGCCTTGGAGGCCCTGCCCTGCAGGTAATTAAATGAAGTACTTTGGTTACTATATGAAAGTGCCTAAATTTAACGTCCCTGTTTTTTTTTTTTTTCCCCATAAAGTATCTATCATCTATCAATCTTATTAAAGATTCATCTCGACCAAAAGTTTTGATTACTTTTAATAAGATTTTTCATCTCAATCATTTTTTCTTTCAGTTAAAACCTCTCTCTCTATATATAAAAATTATGAATATAAATTTAAACTTTTTTTTAAAAGAAAAATGGCTTTTATTTTCTAGTTAGAAGTCAATGGATCACAGGGTCAAAAAGTTTCTTTGTGTATGTAATAATAATATTGATTCAAGTAATTAGTTAGTGTGAAAAGAATCCTAAGCGATATCACAAATTTAAGGGATTGATTAGTCGAAAGTGGAAACATTTGCATTTAAGTGGAGCCATTATTGTTTTGTTAGGGGGTGTGAAATATTGAACTTCTCTTTGTGCAAGGTACATTGTTTCTGGTGTTAGAAGGAGAATGAAAGCGATGGAACTAAATAAACCTATAGGGTGGTTCCTTTCGGAGAAAAAAAAAAAAAAACGTATAAGGCGGTCCCCTATCATATTAATGATATTATTATGGTCTGTGCATAGACGAGTACATGTCATCACCCTATAATGTCGAGGAGAAATGCAACATACATACAAATTCAAGATAGATATCATATTATAAAATACTTTTAACTTAGTCATTTCAAATGATTTTTTTCATTACCAACAAAATAAATATCAAATTGTAAATTTTTCATGTCCTTGTTTTATTTAACGTGCAACTAGGTTGGGAAGATTTTCTGATTTTATCTCGAATATAGGAGAAAGAGACTCCTTATAAAGCAGTAGCCGTATGAATAGGTTCAACAACAAATAACACTATTCATAGCATGTAAATAGGGTTTTAAATTATGATCTAATCATTTATATTTAAAGTTTTATATTTTATAAAAAAAAAAATCATATGCTGCACCGCACATATTAATGGGAGAGGACATAAAGTTGGTTAAGTGATGAGAAAAAAATGGAGTGAGAAGGAATCCAAATTACTCCTACTAGTATTTATCGTTAAAAATATATAAATGTGAGTCGTTTTTATTTGAAAGTAAAGTTTTATTTATAAATTTAAGTTATATAACCCTTTTTATATATGTATGTCTGAATTGGTTAATGCACAATTTTCTTAAAGATGTAAAATAATCTTTCTAAAAAAATAAGTACGTAAATATATGTTAATAAACCCTAATTTTATTTTCCCCTAAAAAACCCTAATTTTATTTTAATAGTAAAACCCTAAAGAAAACTGTTTTTTTTTTATAAGCCCTAAAGAAAATTGTTAATATATGTAGCCACTTATTTCACCATGAAACTTTAATGGCAGACCATGAAATTTAATTTTTGAGCATCGTGAAACCTTGGCAATAGTTACTACTTACCAGTTACCACTTAGTAGGTTAGGCCTTCCAGTCAAAACAAAAAAAGTTAGGCCTACTGCATAGTAAGTAGTAAAGAGATGTTTTTTTTTTTTTTTTTTTTTGAAGTAAAAGTAAAGAGATGTTATTCTCATGATTTTTTGTTATTTTGTTTTTTGATATAGTTATTCTCATGATTTCGTAAGAAAGGCTGGTCATCATATATCATACAGTATGATATTGCAATTTACAACTAAGATCGATATAGATATTTCACGCTTCATATATAAATATTTCATCATAAATTTTAAGTCGCAGAAAAATATTTTTATAATTAAATTTATGAAATTAATATTTATATTATGAATTCACTTTTTTTTACTACTATATTACAAATTATAATTATACATTTATATTATGTTTAAAACTAAAAAAATTGTAGAAGCAATTGCTTCTAAACTCAACATGTTAGGTCCGTCCCTTATCAAGATATTATAACATAATAACGAGTTGACCTATAAATTGATAGATTTTTTTTTTGATTCATGGGAAATAAATTAAGTAAACAAAGTTTATTACTTCATTAATAGATTAAGTTATCCTATTTGACACTTCTAAGGTTTAAAATTACAACTATAGAGTGAGAATTTCTAGATTTTTCATGATATAGCTGAAATTTTTTAATTATTTTAATAATTAATTATTTTTATAATAGATTATAAATGTAATTAAATTTTTTTTGGATAGGTTTGTTAAAAAATAATTTAAAGATAATTAATTTTATTTAAATACAATAAAAAATAATTTTTATATGAAAAAGGAGTATAAAAATAGCTAAAAAAATTATTAAAAATAATCATAAATTATAAATTTATAATTTCATCAAAACAGTTTACTTTTTAAAAAAAAATCTTTTTCAAATTTATACTAGTTATCAAACATTTTACTTTTTTTTCAAAATAGTTTAAATTATTACAAAATAGCTGAATGAAGTAGTTCGCAAACAAGTTCTAAGACTGCAAAATTTCGTAATTTAATCCTACAAATTTTATCCTAGTTTTTTCTTTTTTGAAAATTACAAATTCTGGTTTTAACAATAATGCCAGTGAACAATATACAGAAAACATTTTTTTTTTACGAGAAAATGTTAATTATTATTTTAAAATAATTTTATTTTCAAAATACCTGCAACACTGTCTGTATCTTCGAGTCTTCCAAGGCACCTATAATTGCGATTGGACAAACATAGCAAGGTGTCAGGAGCCACATGAGAAAGGTAGATTTGGTTTTCATTTTTCCTTTTGGTTTCTTCAAATGAGAAATTTATTCTTTAAAATATATGAATAAAATGAAATTTATTAATTAAAAAATAACTATTTTAATGTTTTATGCATATTAATAATAATAATAATAATAAAAAGTCATTCTCGTAGGTCTCATCACTCGACCATAATCCTATTTAAAATACGATCAGATATTTAGTGTGAACATTTCTTTCAGTCAGTGGGACAGATAACCAAGTTTAACAAACGCAAAAGTTGACACTACACAGGACTACAAGAGAGTGTGAACCCATATGCCATGATATAATAATAAGCACTTTTTGTTCTTTATTGAAAATGTTCCATGCTGGGTTGAAGTAAAAGCCTACCCACCCAATTGTTTTTTATCTTTCACAAAAGCTGGTCCTCAATCGGATTTGCTTGACACCAGAATCTGTAGAATTCAAGAAACACACATTAAGGTCCACAACATCTCCTCACCCTGCAATTGGTACATCAATGGTGCCCAGAGACAGAAATCAGTTGTCCCTTTTTGTGAGCACTTTCATGCATTTTTCTAATATCAAAATGACACCAGATTAAAATATTTTCTTCAGCATGGATATTTTTCAGTTTATTGAAACAAAAATTAACATCATTTGCGATATTGACTAATCCCAAGAGTTTTCACAATATGGGATTTCCAACTAGAGAGAACCATTACACTACTCTTGAATTGTTTTTCTCTTCCTTTTGAAAAAAATACTATTATTTTTCTCTCAAATTAAATTATATATTTTGTATTGAAAGGACAAAAAGGAAAACACATAACCAGAAAAGAAAAGAAAAAAAGAAGAAGAAGAAGATAATTTCCGTCTAATTGAGGGACCATATGAATCCCCACAATTAAAAGTATATTATCCTAGCTAAGAGCACAAAATAAATTCAGCGGACCACGTTTTCAAGAGTTAAATTGAGCAATAGCAATAAAGTCATGCTGGTCCCTGTAGTGATGTGTCCCATTGCAGTGATGTAAAATGCTATCTACCATACTTGTTCATTTCATTATGAGCAACGAAAGATTGAAAAGCAACGTCACTTCACTTCATTGTGCATGTATTATGCATTATTATTTATGTTTAATTTTCATTCTCGTTTACTCTATATCACCAAGATCGTAGAAGAAACAGTTTTCAACAGAAAATCAGAACTCCCATGCCTTGGTGACCCTACATGACTTTCAGGCCATATATGATCAAGGTAATTGGGCCTTTCAATTCATACTAGAAAATAAAAACAGATAGAGATGGTCATTGTAGACTATAAATAATTAAAGTGCGTCTTGCGTGCTTCTATAAACAGTAGAATGGTCAAAATGCTTTTGCACTTGCCTCTTCAACGGGGTATCTTTTCAACTTCATATAATAAGATGAGTTTAAATATACAAGTTATACATTCTTTTTTCTTTTTCAGATGAACCCTTAGTAGTTTTACTCTAATTTTTTTTTAAAGTGCTAAATTTAATCGTATTATTGATTTAATTACTCCAATCAAATAGCTATCAACTAAAACAATTTCATTACCCAGAATAAAATCTAACCAGTTTTTGATCCATTTAATTTCCAATCAAGACAATCCAAAAACACCTGAAAGTAATAAAAGAATGGGGGGAGGGAAGTGGGAAAAAAATATTGTCTATGGAAGAGTTTTGACATAGACAAATATAAAGGTTTTAGTTATCTAAGAATATTGGGGCTGAAGTAGAGTTAATGGCAATCCTAATTTCACACACCATGTTTCCTTTTTGTTGAGCAATTTCACTGTAGAAGGTCTGAAATTTGATCGTGGACAGGCCCACCTTAGAATTAATTCAAGAAACAAAAAACCGAAAGAGTAGGCCAACGCCAAACAGCCCAACCTTGCAATCAAATCATAGATCTGATTAACCAGATTTTAGTTCACCCATCCCCCAAAAGAAGAAACTGGATTTTACTCCTATATATTTAAAGTTTCTTTCTTTCCTCTTTTTTTTTTATATATAAAAAAAAAATTAAATCCTCTGCCGTGTAAATTTGACTGCAGAGAGTTTTATTATTTTATCAAATTTAATCTTTCTTTAATGGTTGGATTTGTTTTCTATTTTATTTAGATTTTTTTTTTCTGAACCTTTAAGGAAGGCTTTTTTTTATCCTCTTATTTTTTGAAGTATTCTTGTTTCAATTGAACAATACATACGAGTCATTGTCTTCACATATAATTATAATTATTGATATCATAGATTTCTCGTACTACATAATAGAATATATAGTTTCTTTAATTCAATGTTCTTATTAAATTGCAAGAGCGTTCACCCCGGAGTTGTGCGTCTCCAAAATTGGGATCAGTCCATGAATAGTTTGTCGAAGGAAGTTAAGCCCAATAGTTTTCTCTTCTCTTTAGCCCAACATGCGTGCTGGCCCAAGTGGGTGGTTGCTGTTTATAGCATCTGATTTTTTAATTAGTTGATAGAGTATAAATATTTTTAGACTAATTGTACATTAAAAATCAAAGTCTAGTAAAATGTACGTTTTAATGTAATTTTTAAAGTTTTTTATTCTACCAGACTTAATTTTACTTTTTTATACTAAATCAAACAGACATGAAAGGCAACAATGGTTAAGATGGAGACAAATTTGGCAAACATATGCTCAAATAGAGTCGGTAGTACCAAGTTGTTTGTTAAGACAAGATCAAAACTAAATAAACAAATTTGAGAAACCCAGTAAATAATTGGTCAATTTCGTGGTGTAACAGTAACTTATCAATGTCATCATCATCTTACACAGTTACACTACATTGACGAGATCTATTCTCTCACTTCATCCCTACTAGCCGCGTGTTCGTTAGAAAATAAATAAATAAAAACTATTCTTAATTTCTGGTTGCTTCGTCCATGTTCAAAGAAAGATGTGCAAAGCTTATTATTATTATTATTATTATTATTAAATTAAACTATTATTAATATTAATAATAATTATTATTATGTAACAGAATAAAAACAGACATCGTTAGAATTAAGAGGCTTCGGTACAATCTATGGTTCCTTCGTAACCCATCTAATTATTTTCCCCTTCAAATCAAATTCCTCATAAATCACGGTATTTCAGGTTCGTTCATTCCTCTATTTTTATCATTTTTTTTTTGTCTGGTTTGGGAGATTTAGGGTTTTGGGTTTCGGTGTGTCTTCATGTTCTTCAGGTTGCTCTGATTTATGTTTTGTTCTCTTAATTCATGTGAATTTTTGTTTGATCAATCGATGTTTCAAAATTCTAGTTCCATGGCAACTGGGAAATTTCCTTCTGACCGAACTAGAAAAGCCCGAAATTTTACGTCAAGTTTTGATCCTTTTTGCTTTGTTAATTTCTCTGATCGTAAATTGGGCTCCATAGTTGATGATCCATGTAGAAAATGATTTCATCACGGATAGAATGGAAAAATAAAAGGATTTGAAGTTGGTTTGTATTTTGAAATTGTATCACAGTTTTCTGTTATGAATCCTTTTCTGATGAAGTTTTATTTTTCCTCCTTTTTTTGTTGTTATAGGGATAGTATCATGGCAACTGCAACCATGGCTACTGCAGCAGGTGCAGCTGCCCTTTTGTACTACACACTAAATCGGAAATTGCAGACTCACGACGCAATTGATGAAGATGGTGAAGAAAATGAGAGTGATTCGCCCACTGATACTCCATTAGGTATTAGCCGTTTCTCATCGGTTAATCCAAGCCCCTGCTACATGGTTGGAGACAATTTCAACTTTGTCAGAGACTCTCAGGTTCACTTATTCGGAGACACTTGGGAAATGGCCAATTGGGGATTTGGCGTTTGGCATCAACTTTCTTCTAAAGAGACAGGTAATGACTATGAGTAGATTTTGCTTCTCTGTTGGTGCCCTGATTTGAAGGAACTGAAAAACAGGAAATCTGTGGCATTTTGTTTATCTATTTGTAACTTTGGACGCATTTAAGTAGTAAGTAGCATATAGAATTAGTATATAGTACGAATGCCAGGTGCATATTTTTCAGGTAGAACTATAATTGATTAGAAATGGCAGTTGCAACTTGCTACGAGTCCTTAATGTGCAACTCACATAATTCACCTAAAGGATTGCACATACTGACATCATTGATGAATGAAAGGAGGAGAGAGATAAAGAGAAAGAAATGGACAGTGATCATGAAAGTTACGAGTTAGGTGAACTTTTTCATGTGTAAATAAACATCATTGATAATTGAATGGTTGGAAGGCCAATTCAGTACTTCCCCTCCCAATAAAAAAATAATTAAGGTCTTTCAAGAAATAATCTTACATTGGGAAAGCAGTTGTAATTTATATTATCTCTGAAGTGTTCCTTACATGTGATAGGCTCTTTTTTTTCCATGGGTTTTGTTTTTGTTTTGCTTTTGAAGCCTTCTCAATATCACAGCAGTGGATTGGTACCATGACTTGCAATATTTGAATTTCTGTTGTTACTTGTTAATCATTATCACTTTTCTTAGAATGGGGGTTTAGGCCTAACTCAACCCCCAAAACTAGCTCATATGGTGAGGGTCTAACTCAACCCTACAAAACTGGCTTATAAGGAGTTACTTGTTAATCATTGTCACTTCTCAATTATTCACTGTCTAATCCAAATGGACCCTAAGATACTAGATTGTTGATTCTCACAGATCATTATCTGTATTAAACATGCAAAATGTAGTTTGTGGTTTTGATACTTCCTTTTTTTATTTATTTGTTTATTTAGGTTTGATTTAGTTTGTAAATTATACTTTGCAGGGAAACTATCATGTTGACAGTGAATTTTGTGGTAAGGACAGTGTACAGATGAAAGGATCCGAGATTACTACTGAACTTAAGTATCTCTTAAAATTGTTGACATTGTGTTGGCACTTTTCAAAGAAGCCCTTTCCCTTGTTTTTAGAAGAAACTGGCTACACTGAAGAAAACGTTCTCTTTCGAGAAGCCAAAGCAGGAGTAAGTCTTGTTTGAATTTTAGGAAAAATTAATAATAATTCAATATCTGTACCGTGTTGACTAAGTCATTGATAGTTATTAACATACATTTTCTTTTAAAGATGGAAGGCTGAAAGCAACAGAGGATGTTGCTTTAGACTGATAAAATATGGGATAAAAAATTGATTATAGATTTTGTTTTCTTTTTGCTTCACTTTTGGAACATTTTTTATGAGTTTTTGTTTCTCTTTTTTTTTTTTTGGAGGGGGCGTGGGGTGGCTCAATTGAATCAGATGAATAAGTAATACTTGCTACCATTTCTGTAAGCTACATTCATTTGGTAAAGACAATGTATGTTTAAACTTGTCTGTTCATTTGTCATGCAGATTTTGAAACCAGCTTTTACAATAATAGCTGATCATGATATGAGATGCCTTTTGTTATTGATTCGTGGTACACATAGTATCAAGGATACTCTAACAGCTGTTACAGGAAATGTGGTACCATTTCATCACACTGTTGTTAATCAGGGGGGTGTCAGTGATTTGGTTTTAGGTTATGCACATTGTGGTATGGTTGCTGCTGCTCGATGGATTGCAAAGCTTGCAACTCCTTGTCTTCTTGAAGCACTTGGCCACTACCCTCACTATAAAGTTAAGGTAAAGATGTTTCTTTTTATAACATCTCCTGCTCTTTGACTAAATAATCCTTTTGAAACACTTCCCTATTAGATTATGATATCATTTCCTTTATTTCTTTTTTTTTTTTTAATATTGTGATCAAGCATGCATAGCCAGTAGATTGTAGTAATCCTGGTTTTCTTCCTCATTTTTTGTTAATCTTGAATTTGACAACAAAAGGTTTTATTAGATCTTTAAATCATTCAGTTTGTAAATATGCTGTTTGGCTACTTAATTTCTCTTTTCTGGCTTTTGTTATTCTATATTGAATTGTAAGGTTAAATAATTAGAAGATGTTTCTGTTGTTTTCTGGATTACTCTTTAAAAGACTTTTACATAGATTGTAGGGCACTCCTTGGGTGGAGGAACTGCAGCAATTCTAACTTATGTGTTGAGAGAGAGAAAGGAACTGTCCGTTGCTACATGTCTTACATTTGCTCCAGGTTAGTAGTCTTTGTTATGTATACTATTATATTATATTCCTTGTGTCAATATGATTCTGCATTTTTGTTTTCAAAGTGAAAGGGTAGTATCCTAGAGCACTTTGGGACTAATACTGGTTTACTCAACAAGTCTTTTGAACCTGACCTCTTGTTACTCTTGCAGCTGCTTGTATGACATGGGAGTTGGCAGAGTCAGGCGATAGTTTTATTACTTCTATTATAAATGGAGCTGATTTGGTGCCTACATTCTCAGCTGCTTCTGTAGATGACTTGCGTACTGAGGTTGTGATCCTTTGCATCGTGCATTAGAAAAAGTGGTTGTAGTCTTGATTTATTGACTAATATTTCATGATATCTGTGGGAGATTCGTTGGGGGAGAGTGAAATTTAAGTAATTAGGACTTGCAGTCCAGGTGTTGTACAACAGTACAAGACTGCATGCATGACTCCGGAAAAGTGTTGAGGACATCATTTTGAGGATTTAAGTCTCATTTATGGACATATTTTAGGTTCTCAAAACTGTATGAAAGGAATTTGTGGTGTTAGCCCCTGATTGTCACCAAAATAAAAGAAAAAGAAAGCAGTCTTATAAATGTCTACTCTCACATGAAGTTATAGAGATTCAACATTGCTCTCACATGAAGTTAAATTACTCAACAGAAATTCATAATGCTCCTGATTTGGTTCGCTTGCCTTATTGGGACTTGGATAAACCGATGGACTTGTTATAATGTCATTTGCATGATGAATATGTCTGCAGTTCATAAATTTCATTTTAAATATTCTGCATCATTTGTGTATTAAAATTACTTTTCCAATTTTCAGGTGACAGCATCAGCATGGATAAATGACTTGAGGAATCAAATTGAGCAAACAAGAATACTCAGTACTGTCTATCGTTCGGCTTCAGCATTAGGTTCTCGCCTCCCATCGATTGCCACTGCTAGAGCAAAAGTTGCTGGGGCTGGGGCCATTTTGCAGCCAGTTTCTAACAGTACTCAGGTACAATAAACTTCAATTCACTTTTTGTTTATAATGCAACAATGTATTGTCTCCGAAAGTAGGGCACAATAAACTATCCATTGTTGGAAATTAAAAAGAAAAGTATTTTTGTTTGGTTGTCTTTCTTGTGATGAACAAAATTTATTGGTGTTGCAATCCAGTTGTCAAAAAAGTAAGTAGTACTATTTATTATGCTTTTGATCATAAGCTTAACATGGAAAAATTGTATTCTCGAGGTATTAGTCTTGTTAGTTCTGTTCTAAGGTTAGGGGTTGATGTGTTCATGCAAGAAGTGCTAGTGCTAGTGCTACTGCTTCTACTCCATGTCTGACTTTTGAAAAACTGCAGATTGTGATGAAGAGGGCCAAGAGTATGGCTCAGGCAGCATGGGCACGTCCAAACCTTGATTTGTCCTCTTGGTCATGCATGGGACCTCGTCGCAGAGCCATGAGTGCTCATTACTCCAAAGATGTGGGAAGTTCCCCCACATCTTCTTCCTCTACCAACATTGAAAGTTCCAATCCACTTCTTGGTTCTCCCAAAAAGGCAATTAATGCAAAGAATATGAACCTTCCTGTATCTTCATCTATAGAAGAGTGGTCTTCTGAGATTGAATGTGGCAATGAAAGTAGTAGTTCTGATGCTGAGGTGGATGATGATCATGATGACGGTCAGAACATGATGGACCGTGACAGATATGAGGATCAAATGAGTGAAGTGGAGTTGTGGCATCAACTGGAGCATGAGCTGTATGATGGACATGAAGGCCGGGAGACTGATGTTGCAAAGGAGATAAGGGAAGAGGAAGAAGCCATAGCAGAGGAAGTAGGGCAAACCCAGAGCTCTGCACCAGAAGTGAAAGAAACCCACAGATTTTACCCTCCGGGAAAGATAATGCACATTGTTACACTCCGTTCTGACACTGCTGAGCATGAAAATGAATCAAATGATGGTAGCCCAACCTCTGCTAGTTCAGGCAGTAGCGAGCTAAACGAGACTAAGATTGGGATTTTTCTAACTTCAAGGTCTCTATATAGTAAACTTAGACTTTCACAGAGAATGATCAGTGATCACTTCATGCCAGTTTATAGAAGGCAGATTGAAAGGCTAATAAAAGAACTTGAGGAAGAATCTACTGAGGGTGACAATACACAAGAGGTAGTGTTATAGTCAAAGACAGTTAAAATTAGTCTTATGTTTGTGCCATACTGTGTCATTGGGTGTTTTATGTCCCATTGATCTCGGAAAATAAGTCTCATAGGAACTGCAGTTTTTGTGTTATGCTGCAATAGGGAACCCAAACGAAGGTGATTACAGCCGCCAAATATACTACTGATGCTCACTCTGATGATCAAATGGAACCAACTGAACTCATCATCACTGGATACTTTTAACATTGATGCTGGGTGGGGATAAGTAACTGTAAATGCTTCCCCAAATCCAAGTTGTATGTAAATAGTTAATAATGTGGCAAACTGACCAGTAAAAGGTTAAAATGAAGAAATGTCTTTGTGAATTGAATGTTTGGTGGTGTGCTCTATGTAATTATTTTGATTTGTTAAACGTGCTAGTTTCCCATCCCCATAATCATTACTATCAGTTTGGTGGGAATGGTTGGAGTGAGTAACAGAATGGTTGGAGTTGGACCAGGTGAGTCAACAAGTGCATTCCATTCAGTCTTCAACTTTTATTACAGTTTGAAGAGACAGACTACTTACCAAAGATTCTCAAAACGTGTCCCCTACTATAAGCCCAATCGCTTTTGAGCATTGAAACTTGAATGGTCGTTTAAGCAACGCAAATTTATTGGTTGATACTTGATAGTAAAACGAGATAATGATGCATGCAAATGCAATTCAAGAGAGTACTGCTATAATGAAATTCATAATAGCTGCAGATGCAGTTCACAACTAGCAATATTTTACTTAGTGGACCTCGTAAAGTGGTTGCAATTTCATGTCCAATATTTATTATAGAATTAATCATTAATTTTGATGAATAGTAACTAAAATATCAACTACTCTCTAATCTGAAACCTTTCATTTTTCCAATGAACTATGTTCACGATTATGAATGGTATATATTTGAGCTTAAGGGTGTGGTTATCAAATCAAAGCAAAGTTTGTGGCATTAACCGTCTCACGTCCTCACATCAAAACTTAAAAGAATTCTTCTAATTAATTAGGATCAACTTGCGACAAAATTGCCTGTATCCAAGTTTTGACATAAAGATATTTTATGAAAGCATTAATAATTTTAATGAGCAGTGTACTTTTATTGAAAGATACAATAAAAAAATTCTGAAAAAAATTATACTGTAGTGTTCAAAATTCACACGCCAAATAAATATGAAAAATTATATAATTATGTATTATTTTAAAACGATAATTAATTGTACAAAAATAAATTTTCTTAATAAAAGTGGAGTGGAGAGTGTTGTATTGATTAAGAATTTTTTATATAAATCTTAATAAAACTATTTCCACTACTTTATTATCATCGAAAAGTACTAGGTTCAAAATATTGTACTAGTTCCTAGGACATGGAAAATGTTAACATTGGGTTATTGATCTGATTTTACATTTAGAAAATAATGTCTCAACTACGTACATTTTGATGTGGACACACATTAAACCATTTCAGAATTAATGGTAACCTATCATGTATTTAAAAGAAAAAAAAATGAAGTACATATGAAATATGCTGATATTACTTCTTCTTCTGGTCCTTATTATATAATACATAATTTAAAAAAAATGATCATTTTTATAAAATATTTTAGAATTTTCAAAAAGTATTTATTGTTTATTTTTCTTACTTACCATTGTTAATTAGTTATATTTTTACTAATAATGATTATTAATAAGGGAATAATTGATATAATAATTTAAAATAATTACATTAATTATTCTTATTAATTTGTATAATTAATGTTAAATTGCCTTATAATAAGTAACCAGACTAACTACTAGTTAGTATATTAATTAGTTGAGAACTACTAATGGTGGAGCATTAACTAATAATGATACTATTCCATTTAATGCTTTCAAATTTTGGAATTAGAAAATAGTTTAAAATATCAACTAATAATTACATTAATATATATTAAGGTCTTCCATTTTATGATAAAAGCATGAAGGAAAGTGTAACTAATGAAGATATCGCTATCAATTCTGCTGTCACCATAATTATCATATTTTTTCTCTTCCACACTCTACTTCCATGTGATTGAGCTTCTTCTTCATTAGGAAGAATACAAAAATCATGCAGTACTCATAGACAAGACGACCTATATTACTACATATATATCAGAGGTACTAATTCATACATTAATTAAAAACTGTACAATAATTCAGTATATAATTTCATAATAGATGCTTTTTTGAGTTTATATGTCTTGGGGGGGGGGGGGAAGCAGGGCTTCAGCCCCCTTCCCTTTGTTAATATATATATATATATAAAAAATAAAATAAAAATATTAATAAAAAAAAATTATTAAAAAATGAATTTTTAAGTTAATATTCATTTAAATTTTTTTATTAGTAGATCATATCTTAATTTTATACATACTAAATATTTAGTTTTATTACATTTTTTATTTATTTTTTTAAGTTTTATTCTTAATAAATTAATTTGACACTTTTTATCTATAATTTTTTAAAATCTTATAAATTTTACTCTATTATTTTACTCTTAAATTACATGCAGATTTTACTTTCAATTTTTTAAAAATTGACAAATTTAATACCTATTTTTTATTTTTTTTTATATAAATTTTACATTAAATTTTTATTTTTTTTAAACTTATCTTCAATTTTTGTAAAAAAAAATTTAGCCCCTCCTCCCTGCTTTAGTTTCTGTATCCATCCCTGTGTCAAATGATGCTAACATTACTTTTTCTCTTTTGATGAATTATTTATAATCAAAGATACACTTATATATTTTAATTTCCTAAATTATTGTTAGAGACATGTTGAGATTTTCTAGTGTTGAGAAAGGGAAGAGAACACAAAAGATCGAGGAAAGGACAAAAAAAGACAATAGTCTTTCCATAAAGAATCATCCTGTCACTTTGTGTGCGAAAGCATGGCTTTCCTTTTTACAATTCATATTTATATATAATTAAAATAAATTGGGTGTTACACTGTTACATTAATCAACTTTTAGTTGCCAAATTATAAGTCACTCTTCTTCAATTCTCTTCACGATATGATCGAAAGTGGAGTATTATAAAGAGAAGGAAAGACAAAATAAATTAATTAAGGAAATTATGCTTATATATATTTATAATAAAAATAAAAATTTAATTTCCACACAATATCAATGAATTAAAATTCATTTTTTAAATATGAATTTTAAAGTAATTTTTACAGAAGTCAATAATCTTAAATGATAATCAGCGCGCGATTGGTTGGTAATATAAAATTATTTATATTATAAGTATATTTTTAATAATTTTGATAAGAAAAAACTATTTATATAGTTACGAGTTTAACTATGAGAAGAACCGATCCTCTTTTATCTCTTATCTTCTTTCTCGTACAGAATTGTTCCTTCCGATCGTTTACAGTAGGTTTTGCCCATATTTTCTGAAAACAAAATATTATAAAATGATTGAACAAAAACATTTCATACAATCTTCATCTAGAGTACTCTTTGATGACAACTTGGAAAAAATAAATAATTGAAGTGAAAGAAAAAGATAAACTATATATATTATTGATATTTGAAGCATATATACCAAAATCGTGGAAGTATATATTAATAATTTATTGTTACTTTTGGTTTAAACACTTTCATTTTGATACGATCAATCACACATGATAAGTGTGTAGCGTAAGACATGATGATACTACTATTAAATTAATTCCCATTAATCGATTTCAGCATTAACTATATAGTATTATATTTGCCAATTGCCATCGTCATCATCTCTCTTGAAAGCCAAAAGCAAATTTAGTACTTTCAGTTGACCTAAACCAAGCTTTTTATTATTACATATATATAACCCATCTTTGGTCATTCACACACACTATAAAGTAACTGTTTTGAGGTGAACAAATAGAAGAAAAATGGACCTACATGCATATATAGAATAAAGAGGTGTAAAAAGCATAGTACATGTACTGTAAGCAAGCATTGAATAAGATAAGATCGATCTAGACAACAAGGTTGCATGGGTTCACATGACCTATATTGGCATGAAATTAGGATGTTGTCTTGAGCATGTGAAGTATGTTACATGTTCCCACACCACAAAAGTATATATATATATATTTTTTATTTTTTTTTGAGTTTTGAGTGAAAAGTCATTTGGTAAAATATAAGAGTTTTTATTACTTTTATTTGTTTGATTTATATTGAAAGGTGTATAACATTTTCATCTTTAAATTAAACATACCTCACTCGTTGGTGGAAAACGAGAGCTTCATTCATTCACAGAGAGAGGAAAAAACTAGAAACAAATCCAAGATGGGTTTGTCCCTCAATACCAACATATTTTGGTACAGTGTCACAGTGTCCAAGTGCATGTCCTTATCAGAACCGCTGGTTAGTGCAATAGGCATTTATATATCACACAGACAGTACCACCTCTTCTTAATTTCGTTCATTGGCATGCATGGCAATGCTTGGTCCACTCATTAATTGCTGTTTTTTCAGCACAGAACCTAGCTACTGCAATTTGAGTTTGACTGTGACATTGATTGTGGGATGAGGCTATTTCTTTTCATAATAATGGAATTCAGATGCATCAGGAATTAATTGCATGCCAACAGGGTGTATATATAATACTCCATTTCTCTCGCTCGAGTCTCTCCTTGTATTTCTTTTTTTTAATACAAAAAGTTCAGATTAGAAGAATATATGCCCCTTGTATGGTCAGAAATAAAAAAAATACTAATCTCACTGAAGAGTTATGATTATAGTAAAACTTACATATTAAATGTGCTCCTATTGGTATTGTTTTCTACTTGTATGTTTATCTTGAATTGGTCTTGTTCAAAGTACAGTCAAACATTAAATATAAATAAATTTCTTAATTATAAAAATACGGATATTAGGAATAACCCCTTCAACCCCTATGGTTTTGATATCTTTAATAGTGGGAAATTGACGTGGGGTCCACGAAACAAGTGGTTGCGTAGGAAGCACTGCATTTGCAAACAAACCCAATTATTAAAGGCGTGGAAATTTCACCTGTCCAATATTCGTTCATATTATGATCTGCTTCTCTTGTGTTATTACTTATTACTATTACTATAATCATCTTCTAATAATAAAAACAAAACCAACAACTCTTTTCGGTTTTGTTGGACATGTATGTGTGCATGAAATGCATAATGCATATTACAGCATCTGTGCTTGGAGAATTAGAGTACTTTAGAGTTGTCACACTTTGGAATCAGAATACCTCGCTATATATGGAGAACCTTGACATAATTAGCCACAAGAATAATTCCCCTTTATGTGGTTCCCTTTGTTGTCAAGCAGCTTCAGAGATATATATCAAATTTTAAATTTTCCACAATAATATTATTGTACCTTGTATTTCGCTAAAGTAAAGTGTATCATAAGTCCCCTTATTCTCTCTCTAGTGGCATATTGATTCAATCTTGTCCAACATTATCAAGATACGCTAAAATCAATCCCCAGTAATTAACATATTGATTAAATTTCATTTTAAGACGGATATGGATATTGTTATCACAAGCTTCAGAACTTTGTTATACTAGGAGGAACTATAGTATCTTTCGGTGATGAGTGTACGTTTTAATTATTAAGCAAACTATAATAGTAAATATATATTACTCAATGAGAAAAACCAAATTATCTACAGCTGCTTTTAATTATTTTTCGGGTGAACCTTATAATTGTTAATTGTATCTTAGTCCAGCTGACTAAAACGTAAACACAATCATATAGGACTGGACTGGAAGTTATTTATCATAAGATAATAATTAAATAACTAAATCAATATTTAATTATATTTTATATAATAGTATTATTGAGTAACTTAGGAATACGAAATCCTCCGGGAGAAGCAAAGAATGATCTAGCTTGAGAAAAATTCAAAATTGATACAGTTCATCGTTGTCTCTATTTGTTCAATTAAAAAATGTCGCATCATTCATTATTAATATGGTAAAAGGGTCATAAACACAAAGAAATTCATATTAATTGAGCCAATGGGTATTTGTTTTGGTGATCTCCAAAGTATGCGCTCATATGTACCTACTAACACCATAAATAAAAAAATGCTTTCACAGAAGAAGAAAAATACAAAAAAGCCAAGTATAAATTGTACTATAAAATATATGATATGATATATGAAGCGACTCTTATATATATATATCTAAAATCTAATATCTGGTATGTTGACCTAATCAGTACTAGTCGACAGGTAATAGTACATATTAATATAATACAAGCTGTAATTCAAATTAAGAAGCTACTTTATTACGTTATCTTGCAAGCTGTACCTTCCTTACATTATTTACATTTCACGCGTCACTTAGTATTGCTTCATAAATTAGAAAAAAAACATTATGACATACAAAATTTGTAGAATTTCATTATATGTTAAATAATTAATACTTACTATATAACTACTTTTTATTTTATTTTATATATATGCACGTGTATTAAAATGCTTTCTAAAAGATAGTACAGAGAATGAAAAATCATCTTCCTTCAATTGCTACAAAACATTTTTGAGTCTGTCCAAAGAGCGATTTCACACCACAAAGTCACCAACGACCTGATTGAAGACTATTTCACCCATGAGAAAAGCATGCCTTCAGAAAAAGCTTAATTCTCTTGCCAAATGTCTCTTTTATTTAAAAAAAAAAAATCATCTTCAAAATTCATAAAGTATTAAAAAAAATCTTTGAAGTGTATCTCTTTCATAAGTAGACATATGAAAATTTCATTTAATTTCGATTGGTCTTTAAAATCTATTTTTTTAAAACAAATTTTAATTTGCCTAATTTACAAATAGTCCATTTTATTACGTTATAATAAATTATCCTAAAAAAGTTAGAAATAAATTACCATTGAAACAGAAGAACTTTTATCAGGTTTTTAGTGAATTCTTTTACTATGTTTTTATATTTTAAAAGATAAATTAAAAAAATAATCAATGATTGAGTCTTATAATAAATAAATAAATAGTTTGATTTTTTTGTTTTTACATTAACAATGTTCAAATTCCGGGACTCTGGATTAGTCTAATTTTACTCGAATCAAGGTAATATCAAGAATAAATAAAGAATTAAAATGTGAAGAAATTATTTGTTTAATATTAATGACTCTTGTAAAAAAATAATATTTATATAAGTGTGTGAATAATAATTATATTTTGAAAATAGAGACCAACACATATTGGGTAAGAAAAGACTCACGATACCATAATGCTTAGCTGGCAATCCAATCATCAATGGCCAAACATTCACACATTCAATAAAAATTTTGTCGACGTGGATTAAAGCCTCAATCATTGATGTTCTTTCTCTCTCTCCCTCTCTCCCAACTTCCCCACTATTTCATATATAGCCAAGTTGTGCAGATCCCTGTGGTGAAGCCAAATAAAATCCCTTTGTGTCACATAACATTTGGGTTTCTTCAAAGTTATCTCTTTTTTTTTTTGTCTCGGAAAAAAAAAAACCTTTCTTTAATTCTTTGAAGGAGGTTGAAGAAAGCAAAAGGTGTTGTTTTGTTTTAAGTTTCTTTGAAATGGTTTTCATGTTTGAGATCTTGGTCCCTGAAGAAAAAATTGAGGAAGGAGAGTGGGAGAAAGAGAGATAAGAAGAAGAGGGGAAGAATACCTACCTACCCAGCAAGCAGAATTACAGAAAAAAAGATTAACAAACTATTGATTTGATTCATTTTCATCTGCTTCTGCTGGTAATAATCCTCATTAAATTTCATCTTCAATTTTATCATGTCTTTTGTTCAATTTCCCTTCTTTTATTCATATAACTTCCCTTTCTATTTCAGCAAAATACTAGTAATAAGTTTTGTCATAAACTCAAACGGGAAAAGACATTCTTGGTTAATGTTTTTTTTCTTTTGATTTCTTCAATGGCTGAAAGCACTTCATTAGTTGTTGAATAAAAGAACCAATAGATTTATTGATCTTGTGAAAATCTTGTCTATGTTTGTTTATTGAATTGAAACATATCCTTGAATTTTTATTTTTTTTTTAAAATCTTTCTTATGTGAAATATTAGCAGAATGATATTAACATGTTTGGTGTTGATTGTTTGATGACAGGGTGGTTGGCAATGTCTGCACCTATGATCATTGACCCTATGATGATATCGGCACCAGAAACTCAATCAGCAGCTAGCATACTAGTTGCACAAAGTGAAGTTGAATTTGCTGTGTGTGACTGTTGTGGACTAACAGAAGAGTGCACCCCAGCCTATATAGAAAGAATCAGGGAAAGGTACCATGGAAAATGGGTTTGTGGGTTGTGTGCTGAGGCTGTTAAGGATGAACTTGTAAGGTCTGAGAGGCTTGTTAGCACAGAAGAAGCAATGGCTAAGCACATGAACTTCTGCAAAAAGTTCAAGGCTTCATCAGGGCCTCCTCCAAATCCAACCGTGCACTTGATATCAGCTATGAGACAGATTCTTAGAAGGACTTTGGATTCTCCTAGAGTTAGGTCCACACCAAATAGTCCAACCAAGACTATCACCAAAATTCATGGTTCTGTGCTTACAAGGTCTGAGAGCTGCTTCCCTACCCTCTCTGAAGGGTTGTGATAAAAGGGAATACTGTGTATTTAGTTGGATAAAAAATGGAAGCAGGAAGCAGAAATAAGAACAGAAAAATATAAGCTCAAAAATTAGATCTTCAATTGTAGTTTTGTCCAGTACAGAACTTTCAACTTTCAATCTGTTTGTTAGAAATTTGAACATAATTTGGTCAAGAATTTTGGTTCACTCATACCAGCTACCTTTTTTTCTATTCCATTTATTTGTTTGAAATAAGAAAATTATGTTCATAACTGAGGGAAAACATTTCACATTTCACAATTGGTGCAGCTGAAGAGAAAATGGGACAATGCTGCCCATGTTGTTGAACTCTGCAAAATCTCAAAATTTGATCATGGAGTTCAACAAATCTTGTCTGTACTCAAATTGATTAAACTTGGTTGGAATCAGTGGCGGTTATTTAAAGTGAAAAAGAAAAATAAAGACACCAATAATTGAGTTACACTTCTCCAAACTGGCTTAAAAAACTAATCATGGGCGAAATATAAAATTGACTGGTCTACTTTTAGTCCAATGCACAAATGCAGCTTCTAACATTCATTATAATTTTGAGTCAATTACACAAGACAAGGCACTGAAAAAGGCTTGGGTGGTTGGAAGTTGAAATAGTCATGAATACTCTAGTCTAGTGTTTATTAACCTGAAGCTGTTATTCTGTGTGCTAAGTTTTGCATAAAAAGTCACTCTTGCAGTCTTGCAATGTATATATATTCTTAACATGAGGAGCAAATCACGGGTGTATAAAAATTACTAATGCTTTCATTTCATTGACCAAGTCTACGGTCCTCCCTTGCCATGTGTGACAAACTTATCAAAATTCTTTTAACTTTTGTTCTCTTTTTATCCGATATATTTTTAACTTTTGTTCTCTTTATGTATGGCACCTCAGCATTGAATATACCCTTTTCACTATAAAAATGGTAACAAGCTGTGTAGAATACTAAATTGTAAATACAACAGTGACATGGAAACAAAAGTAGATGGGTGGCTAGTATTGTACAAAGAGGGACTAAGTGCCATAGGAATGATTATTATTATGCCTTAGGAATGCAAAGTGGTTGGATGGTCTCATCCATTTGTAATTTTCTTCAGTGTGATCCCTTTAGATCTTTCTGGGACCACACATCAATGTGATGACAACTAAGCTCGAGTTTAGTAAAAATATTTTTGAACTATTACAAGTGATTATTTAACTAAAAATTAATAACAAATTTTAGATTAATGTGTATGTTACGATATATGAAACTGTTTATGACTATCAGTGTTAATCAAATAAGGACTACAAAACGAATGCCAGAGGGAATTGCTGTTGTGTGATTCTATTAGACAGAACATTCTGGAACACAAAGACTGACGTGTCAGGTGGAACTTGGTTTTGTTTCTATGATGATGATGATGATCTGCAGCAGCCCCCACTTAGCTCCAAATAACTCCAATTTTCAATGAACATATCATCATGTTACTACTTGTGTGTCCTCAACTAAACTTTATAATGTAAAATAACATTATACTCCTGAAGAAGAAAGTAGTCATCTCTTGCTGTCTGAAATGTTTCTGTGAATTATCTAATCGCATCTGGCACCTTTGTTGGTTTCTGTAACAAATGTAGAAGCTTGGACGTTTGGTAAGCTTTATTGAACAATAACAGTGATACATTTTCCTAGAAAAATGCTATTTGTGGAGAAGCTAAGTTCAAATAATAAAAAAAGACAATGTAAAATAATTTAATTTAAATGCACTAAAATGTTTCAAATATTTATTTTTTCTCTCATTATTTTTACCTTCTTCTGACTTCTTTTGACATATAAAAGCTGATTTTTTTTACATCCAAATAAAATTAATTATTTTTACATCACTTTTTAATAAATTTATCTAAATAAAAATTGACTTTGATTATAATTAATTATAACAATAATTGATTATAGAAATAATCTAAATTTTTTAATAATCTCAAACACACCGTTACTATAAAATTAAAGTGAAAATAAGATTGTTTTCAGCATTTATTTTCCTTTCAAAAAGCATAGAGTTTAACTTTTGTAGTTTTGGTAAAAAAAAAATGTGAAGCAAAATAATTAGGTTCTCCACTTTCAGTTGCAATGAGAGACAACTATGCAGTTGACAATTGAGACCAATGGTTGTATTACTCTTGTCAATATTGGTGTACTTGAGCAGCAAGATATGAGTGGATGTTCTAGCCAGCTAGGCTGATAGTTAATATAATATTAAAAAAAATTGACTGTCTTATTCTATGAAAAGGGTTGGGTAGGTTCCTTCAGAAAAATAACGCTTAACAAGCTTTCAAACTCTTCCATCAATCGTCTGTGAATTTTTCCTCCCTTTCCGGGAAAGTAGTTTATCTCATTCTTGAATACGTTAAAATGGTCATTCACATTGCTCTATGCACACTAGTTAATTAAGGATGATTAGCTAATGAAAATTATTTTAATAAGCTGATTAAAACTAAATAAATAAAAAAATAGCCTCATGAAGCATTCATTTCTTAGTCATTTGTCAGAATTATTTATTTGTTGTTCAAACTTCAAAGCCAAGTGGGCAATTATTAAGTTGCAAAATTAGGTCATCAATAGTAATTGTTTCCCGTGATTGTAGGTTGTCAACGAATATGTTCTTACCAGAATTAGGCCTATGGTTATGCTGTGGAATCTACCAGAAAGTACATGTAGACAACCAATTCTAGAGAATTCTTTAGCAATCGTTTGTTTTGCTGAAATCTCTTTTCATTTCCTGAATATTTATTCCTATGAATATAACCTAAAAATATCATTTCCGAATATTTAAAATAGATGTTTGGTTACATTTTAATATTCATATTTATTAAAATATTTTTAAAAAGAAATAAAATCATATAAAAATGAAAGTTATTGAATGTCCGATAATCAATAATAATTGGGAATAATTTTTTAAAACTTGTAAATGTGATATTTCAATGTTATATTTTCGGATGAAAATTCCGTAAAACAAACACCTTAGATTAACCTGCAGTCAGGCTTAGCTTAGAAGGGCATGGAAACAAAACAAATCAATCTTATTGACTTGAATTTTGAGAAAATGATAATAAGTTAATAACTAGTGAATTATATATTTGTACTAACATGTAACGTCACAATCTTACTTTAATTTCCTGTGTCTTTTACTTGCACCAATCGATATATGATTATAGAGACCGGTTGCTAGGAACCGCACACCATTCATTAACTACAAAAATTTGCATAGTCTTATATGTGACATGTGCGTCCATTTTTTTATGAGTGCATTTGTAAAATATTTAATGTGTCATTAAGTTTTTTATTTTTTGTATTTTGATATATTAATATTTTGAGAGAGTTATTATGATATTATAAAATTTTGAAAGGTATTGGTACTTTTTTAATTTTCTGTATTTAAATTTTAAATAATTAATTTAAAACATATGATTATGATGATATAAAAAAGTGTTATATCGTGGAAAATAAATAAATAATTAATTTAAAAATAAAAACAAAATAAAGTACAACTAATCTAATCAAAATCGCAGGGCTTTAAATGATAGTTGATACTTGATAATTTTAGGTATTTACTTTATACACCCCAAAATGCCTCCTGCACCCCAAAGTTAGTGTGGTTTGGGGGTGCAGGACATAAATTTGGGCGGCAGGAAGTAAATGCCCACATTTTATTCCAAACGATAGTAAGGATAAGGTTGGGCTCAAGTTAAGTTTTTCAGTACAATTGTTATGCACAGCTCTCTTTCATGCTTGCAAATTACCCGCATCATCTTAATCTTCTATAACAATTGCAACTACAGGCTGTAAAATACACCCCAATTATTATCAATATTGCCTCCAATCCTCCATGGATATGACCCGCAAACTTTTAGAGCAGATTGTTCTTAATATTATGATGGGTGTCTCCCCATAATTTGATTTATCAGGTGTTTTATATACTGAGGTTATGGTAAAAATGTGTAAGTTAAAAATGAAAAATTATTGTGTGGAAAAAAAAAAATATGTATAGAGATTTGATAATAAAATAAAATAGTTGGCTCATGTTACTTAACACACATTTCATTTCCAAAAAAAGACACGTTAAAACACAGATAAAAAAAAAATCCACTTTACTTAATAAAACATGTTTGTTGATTAAGATTTAATTTATCAAATCGTAAAATAGATTTTAGGGTTTTTTTTTTACATTTTGATTTAAGAAACTTTAAATTGATTTTGGATTTTCTTTAAGAAATACTAAATAATTTATGGTGTATAAAACTTTAAATTATAAATTATGAAATTATAGATTCTAAGTTATAAAATGAATCCCTAAATTTCAAATAATGAAACTCTAAATAAAAAAAATAAAACCTTATATCATTAATTATAAATCTTAACGAAACGTTAAATCTTAAATTCTAAAAATTATATAACTATAAACTTTAAATTTAAAATCATGAAACATTAAAATATAAATTATATAAAACCTAAATTATAAATCATGAAACTATAAACTATATAGTATAAAATCATAAAATCTTGAAATATAAATTCTATATCTTAAGACATTAAATATTAAAACTCTAAACTTTACAACCATAATCATAAAATTATAAATCTTAAACACAAATTATTAACCATAAAAAACACTAAATTATTAATTATAAAATTTTAAAACAATAAACATTGAATAATATATCATAAAATCCTAAATAATAAAACTTTAAAACCTAAATTATGAAATCATAACCACTCAAATTTTAGAATTTGGATTCCTAAAATTCTAAACTTAAACCTTCAACCATAAAATTATGAATCCTAATATTTAAATTATGCATGATAAATAAATTATAAATCTAAAACTTTAAGAACATAGCCTATAAACCTTAAATTATTAACAATAAAATCCTGAATAAGTAACAACATACCATGAATAATAAAATAAAACATAAATTTAATATCCATGCAAGTCACGTATTATTGTACTAGTTTAAATCATAAAAAAAAATATAAAATATAAAAACTAAAAACATAAAACAAATACTCGATCAAAATCAACATGAATAGTAATTTGATTGTCAGTGCAAATATGAAAAGATCATTTTTTGTTTTGTTTTACTGTGTGTGTGTAGATTTAACAGCGAAATGAACGAATCAAGGTTTTCCATTCCATTCATGCCCAGCAACGTAGAAAACCCCCAAACCCCACTCTTTTGCTTGCTTCTTCAGATCATCGGGTAAGCTCCAATATTCTTTAATTCCAACTCCGCTTCTCTGTAATGCGATCTTCCCCCCCTTCAATTTCTGCTTCCGATTTTGTCTCAATTCCCATTATCGGGTTTCGTTTTCCTTTCAAGAAACCGAAACCCTAGACAATTTGAGAAGTTGGGACCCCAAACTCCTTCCACGGATAGTAATATTGGAGATGAAAGCGCCAAATTCTTTGTTTGGTGCAAAACGCGGAAAATTTCATGGGGTTTTCAATGCTTTGTGCGCCATGGTTGTGTTTTTCTTCTTTTACAATCGGGAAGACATCATCCGCAACCCGATTCTCAGGCAATCCTCGTATTTTGCGAATCACGGATTGCCTCAAAATGCGATTTTGAGAGATGGGTCTTCTGTGATTCACCGTCGAATGGTTGAAATCAGCGCCAACACTTCAGGTGTGAGTCGTTCTAGACTATGTTCTGGGTTGGACCAGCATGATGGTTATGCCAGCTCCTGTGAATTCTTAAAGGTCAATCCACAGTGTTCTTCTGATGGGTATCTTGATTACTTGAAGTTTTTCTATTGTACATGTCGGGGTTCTAGGGTGTTTGGTTATCTAGTGTTGGGTGTGTGGCTTGCTGCTTTGTTTTATCTCTTGGGAAACACTGCTGCAGATTACTTTTGCCCTTCTCTTGAGCGTCTCTCAAGGCTCTTGAATTTGCCTCCAACTGTGGCTGGGGTTGTGCTGCTTCCACTTGGGAATGGAGCTCCTGATGTGTTTGCTAGCATTGCTGCCTTTGTGGGTGCTGAAAGTGGTGATGTAGGTCTTAACAGTGTGTTGGGCGGTGCTCTTTTTGTTACCACGATTGTTGTTGGAACTGTTTCTCTGTGTGTTGTGGATAAAGGGATTGGAATTGATCGAAGATGCTTTATAAGGGATGTGAGTTTCTTTCTTGTCACTCTGGTTTCGCTGATTTTGATTTTGGTTGTTGGTAAGGTGGGTGTTGGGGCGGCCATTGCTTTTGTATCGATTTATGTTGTTTATGCATTCATTGTTGCTGCCAATGAGATATTGAGGAAACATTCACAGAGGTTGAAGTTGGATGTTGTCACGCCATTGCTTCCTGTCCAGGGAAGTGTGTTCTCTCTAGGTTCGGAAGAGGATACTTCAATCTATAGCTCTTTGCTTGAAGACACCGAGAGTGATCCTCCCCGCCTCCCTCCATCGTTGCCACAGTGGATGTGGTCTTCAAATGTGGCTATATATTCAAACCAGGCAAGTAAGAACAATTTTTTGGTTGATGAAAGGCCTCCCTGGGGATGGAGTGATGGGTCCACGGAAAACACCAGGACGTCATTCACTGTTTCAAAACTTTTTCTGCTGATGGAGATTCCACTGGTGATTCCTAGGAGGCTAACAATTCCAATGGTCAATGAGGAAGTATGGTCAAAGCCTTATGCTGTGGTCAGTGTCTCATTAGCTCCTATTCTCCTAGCCATTTTGTGTAGCACCCAAGATAATGTAAGTAATCGGGGTGTTATACTTTCTTATTGTGTTGGTATTTCTCTTGCATGCACATTTGGTATTCTTGCATATAAGTACACGGTGTCTGATCATCCACCGCCTCAGTTTTTGCTTCCTTGGGTTCTGGGAGGATTCATCATGAGCATAGTGTGGTTCTACATAATAGCAAATGAGCTTGTGGCTCTATTGGTAGCATTTGGTGTTATTTTCAGAATTAACCCATCCATCTTGGGGTTAACCGTATTAGCATGGGGAAATTCAATGGGAGATTTGATGTCAAATGTTGCATTGGCATTGGATGGAGAAGAAGGAGTTCAGATTGCTTTATCTGGATGCTATGCAGGTCCTATGTTCAACACACTTATTGGCTTGGGGATCTCGTTGATGCTTGGGGCTTGGTCTAAGAAACCCTCTTTGTACGTGGTCCCTGAAGACAGTAGCTTATTTTACACCATGGGATTTCTGATCACAGGACTGTTATGGGCACTTGTTGCTTTACCTAGGAACAACATGCATCCTAACAGAATATTAGGAATGGGTCTCATCGCCCTTTATTTGATATTTCTTTCTTTCAGGATGTGCACTGCTCTGGGGTTTATATCACTTGCTGGATTAAGTTGAGTTTATTGCAATAAATCTAAATCAAAATGAGTTTGTTTTCTACATCTCTTTGCTCCATCTGCTATAATTTTTGTCACGCAGATAGCTGATATATGGGACAAAAGAAATTCCGAAAAGAAAAACCTGGTCTCCATATAGCAGAGGGGTAAACTACTGCTACAACTGAAAATGCCATTGTTGTATATCCAAAACATCATGTACTCGTCAACCGAATTGACAATAGGTAGTTTCTTTACATATGTTGAAAAATGACCTCCCAAGGATACCACTTACTGAACATAATTGAATAATTATGAGTTTCCTTTAGGGCATTTTTCTTGGTATCTTATACGTATATACATGTTAGACGTCCACATTTACATACCAATTTCTATAAATCGAAAGCTAAATTTGATAACTTGTCTGCTACTTTGTCTCCTGCTCTCATTTTTGACTAGAGAATTTGATGAGCTAAGGTTTTGCAGTAAAACAAGTTTCACTGTATGTAACACGAAAGTTTCTCAACACATGTCTCGGATAGACAAGAGACAGCTGCACGATGAGGAGAGGGAACAGTAAAAACAAATCGGGGTATGAAACATGATTTTGATAGTGCCATAGGACAAATGCTGAAGCACAGTTCCTACAAAAAGTAACTCTAAAACAAGTTAGATAAGCATTCTGCATTGAGTTCCTTTTTAATTGAGGTTTCTTGAATTGCATTTTAATAGTACTAGTTATATAGCAGGGTCATTCAAGAATACATACCAGTAAGTGTTACTCCAGTGTTATATGTATGTAATATAAATTCTGAGGTGTGAAGCCTTACACATCAGTATAGTGATTTTTTTTTTTTTGATGTTACGTGCAAGCTTCTTCATTTCTCTTGAGAAGGAATTATTCTCTCTCATTAATTTAATGCATGATAATGTCTTTTTTTAATTCTCACAACTCTAAAACTCTCCATTGCATTTAATGCACAATAACATTTTGCTACCACTTTTGCATTCCATAACATATATCTTAAATTGTTGATCTAAATTTCTTCTTCCTTTCTCTTTATTTTTTATTTTTTTATCTTGATTAATATCTTAAAAATTAGAAAAAATAAAAATTTCAAAAATATGAAAAAATAATAGTAATGTGTTGAAATTTTTAAAAATAAATGAAAAAATAAGAGTAATGTTTTGAAAATTTGAAAATAAATAAAAATATTAAAAAACCAAGTTTAACTTTCAAAGTTATTACTCTTAGTTTTTCATATTTTTAAAATTTTAATATTTCTATTTTTTTTTCATCTAATTTTTTCATTTTTCAAAGACATACTATTATGTTTTTCATATTTAAAAAAAAAAAAATCATTTTTTTAAAATTTTATTTTCATTCAATGCTTTTAAATTTTTAAGATATTTCTATTATTTTAGTTCATTGTTTTAAGGGTTTAAAGGTTTAAGGTTTAATATTTTTTCATGGTTAAGGGTTTATGTATAAATGTTTTGAATTAAGATTTTATGAATGATAGTTTTATGATTTATGTTTAAGATTTTAGGGTTTAGAATTTCATGGTTTATGGTTTATGCCGTAAGATTTTACGTTTTCGTGTTACATGTATTATGGTTTCATGTTTTAGAATTTAAGGTTTTATGGTTTATTATTTAGGGTTTTATTTTATGATTTTAGTTTGAGAGTTTCATTGTTTATGATTTAGAATTTCATAGTGTAGAATTTAGGATTTCACTTCATAGTTTAGGATTTAGGGCATCATTAGAATGTATTGTATTATTTCATGCTATAAAGTTTAAGGTTTCATGGATCAGGATTTAGTGTTTCATTTTATGGTTTATGGTTTTATTTTATAGTTTAGGATTTAGGGAAACCATAAATGAAATCCTAAATACTTAAGGTTGCATTAATGAATCATAAAATTTCACATTAAATAGTTAGGATTATATAAATAAGACTATAAATTGAAACCTTCAATATTAAGGGTTTCATTAACGAAACTTTAAATATCACCTTAAATATTTAAGGTTTTATAAATACAACCTTAAATATTTAGCATTTTATAAATGAAATTCTAAATTGAAAAATCAAATATTTAGGATTTCATAAATAAAATCATAAATTGAAGCCTTATGATTTTATAAATAAAACCATAAATCAAAATACTAAATATTTGAGATTTCTTAAATGAAAACCTACTTATTTATTGTTTCATAGATGAAATCCTAAATTGAAATTCTAACTATATATGATTCATAAATGAAACCATAAATCTAAACCTTAACTATTTAAACTTTCATAAATAAAAATCCTAAATTGAAACCCTAAATATTTGGCGTTTCGATAATAAAATCTTAAATATTTTAAATTTTATTAAAGAAAACCCAAATTTCATCTTAAATATATATGGTTTTAAATATAACCCTCAATCAAAATCCTAAATATTTTGGATTTCATAATTAAAACAAGGCTTAATTACAATTTTGGTCCACTTACTTCCTCAAATTCACAATTTTGATTTCTTAATTTAAAATTATAACATTTGATCCTCTAATCTTAAGTTACTATGCATTCCTAACCTAAATTCCCAAATCTTGTACACCCTAATCTTTTCTTTTTTTTTTCAAATTTTTAAGATATTTTTCTTATTTTTTCATTATTTTTTTTTTATATTTTTATTATTTTTCAAATATACAAGCCATTACTCTTGTTTTCATATTTTTATTCATATAAAATATATTACACTTGTTTTTTAAAAAAAAATCACCACATTACTCTTCATTTTATATTTCAAAATTTTAAGATATTATTCTTGTTTTTTCAAATTTAAAATTTATTTATTTATTTAAAATTTTAAAATATTATCCTTGTTTTTTTTTTTTTCATTTTTTTAGGACATTAATATTGTTTTTTCATTTTTTTTTTTATAGTTTTCAAGATATTAATTTTTTTTTTTCATGTTCCATAATTTTCATTGCTAAGTTCAGATAAGGGAATGCTTCCCCCAACCTTATTATTTTTCAATATCCTTGTTATATTACTATAATTTTTTTTTCACATTTTTTAAGTTTTTCATTTTTATAATATTTTTTTTACATTTTCATTCTTATCAAATATTATACTTTGTTTTCTATATTTTTCAATTTTTTGATTTTTTTCAAAATGTTCAAGACATTAAACATGTTTTTTCCTATTTTAGACATCACTCTTTTCCTTTGTTTATTTTATAATGAGTTTAAATTTCCATTGACTATATTTTACTGTTGTATTGCATATAACATAACTCTAATTTAATATTATTATTTTTTTAAAATTTGCTCTAAATATTTTATAAAATAGTGTCATTATTTGTTTTCCGTTAAATATCACCTTCTTATTTCAGATTTTAAATTTTAAACAAAAATTTAGTAAAGATATTTATACATTGTGCATCAGTTTTTGAAAGTAATATATTTATTTTAGATAAAACAATACTGAAATATACCAATTTAAAATGTATTTATCAATTTTGAATTGGAAACTAATTGGAAATTGATAAAAATAAAATAAAATATATATATATATATATATATATAGCTTGGAGTGATACTTACTTAATTTCATTATCATTTTAAATATATTATTTTTTTGCACAAATTTTTGAATGACTATTAACATGTGATTTTTTCTTAAAAATTAAATAAATTATAATCAAATAATATATTTTAAAATATTTTTTAATCATTTTTAATTTAACTATTTCGTTAACTTTGCGATTTCATATCTAGTGATTTATAGTGATTTATGAATCTATGATAGGTCGAGACTCACTTTGATGATGTTACTTATTTTGACAGCTGATACAATTCCAGTGTTTGGTCAATTCACTCAATTGAATTGGTATCATTGATCTGAAATAAATGCAAACTCCGTTAACTTTTTTTGGTTTTCCAGTAGATCATTCATTTACGAAATTTTCTGTATTTTAGAGGGTAAATGGTTTTTTATTCGTATATTGAGATGGAGATGGGTGAAAGCATAATTTGTTTTTAAGTCATTCTCTTCCTAATTAAAAATAGAATTAATAAAAATATTTTTGGGAGTATTTATAATTTATAATTTCATTTTATTAATAAAAATCTTTTGGGGAGTGTATATAAATTTTAATTTCATTTTATTCTCTATTTAAAATATTTTCAATCAAATTTAAAATAAAGAACAAATAGCAAAGTTTGAAGTAGACATTATACTTTCATCATGTTAATTAGTGTAATGGTGAAAATTTCTTGAAATATAATGTTAAAAGAAGAAAAACAAATACAAAGTACTAGAAATTAACATTTTAAAAAAATATTATTTAAAATAGAGTCTAAAAAAATGTTATAAGTCTATTAAAAAATATTATTTATCAAACACTCATCATCTAATATAAAATAAGTTAAATTCTAAAATAACTTTTCAAACATAACTTAAGTTGATCACTAATCATTCGAATTATCAACAATGGCAATGGTTTAGAATTAATAAATAAGTTTTTTTTTTAAGTGTATTGAAAATTACAAGAAAGTGTATTACCGTAAATAAATAAAAATCACTTTTGATTCCTTAATCAGTGCGTGCCATGTTAACAATTTCACCTTCAAGATACACTGCTCTAAGTCTCTATACTCTCTCATTGAACACATAATTTGCTTGAATGTTTGAGTGGTTAAAGATGATTGCCTCGTCATTTTGATGGATAACCACAGGCATCATAATCACAACAGAATCATTATCATTCGATAATTCAAAAGATTATTCTTAAGATAATTTTATAAAAAATAAGAAGTAATAATACTTAGACTATTATTAAAATATTTCATTAGTAAAAAATTTGTTTCTATTTTCTTCGTCTTTTCATATCTACACTTTTCTGTTTTGTCCAACATTGACTACACAAACCCGGTTGTGGACCAATGATCCTTGGGTGCACGTTACATTGCCCCCGCCCAAAAAACTGCTATCCTGCGCTGGGCTAGGAAAGAAGGTCTTGTCTTATTACATCTTTGAGCAACCTCGATACTGCAGAGCATCTCTGTTCACTTCATCTCAAAATAACACTTTTACCCTTTTAATAATTCACTTACTGTTGACTATTTGTCTCACTATTTTTAGAATTTCCAAGCCCTTTTTTGGCAAAACAATTCTGAACACTGAGAAGAGAACCCTTTCTTTTTCAGTTTGAACTTTCCTTCGTGACAGTCACGTGTGCCCTGCCACATGCCATCTCTCCCCCTCCCCTGTTTCTCTCTGTCCCTTTCTCTGCCAATGTAACTCAGTGTTGCGCAATAAACGCCAAAGAAATTTTCAACCCACAACGCGTTGAAGTATCTGTGTGCAAGTACAAGCTTAACCCATTTTTCAAGTTTCAAGTTTCACGTTTCTCACATTCTTTTTTCAATGCTGTTGTAACCCCTGCTTCGTTTGTTCATTGTGGTAGAAACTAGAAATGGATGGTGGTGGCTACAACTCAACAACCTCTTTGAGCAGTTCGATGGAGCAAGTAATGAGACCCAAGTCACCATTGCCAGGCCCTGTGGATTTTCATGGGAAGAGGAAGCAAATGGTTAAGATTCAGGTTTTGGAGAGAGAGATTGGTTTGCTTCAGGTACATCTAAGAACACTTTTTTTAGTTTTAAGTTGGTGTCTCCAAAATGCTAAATGTTTCTTCTTATTCTTTTGTCTTTTCTCTTTTGCTATCTTCTCCAAACAGTTTACTTTGGTGCAAGAATGAGCTATATACATTATTTTTAATGCATCTAACATCATGAAAGCTCTGTTTTAATATACTACATACTATATCACATTCCACGTGATTTTGATACTGAAATGCAAGTTTTTGGATGGATCTGTTTAATTAATTTGGTGGATGCAGAATATTTCTATTGCACTTAATTAATTAAACTATAGTTTAGACGCCTGAGTCTACTTATAGTACAAGCTCGCTTTTATTTATTTATGTTTTTATTCTGCTGAAAGCAAGCTATCTCACTAAAGAGAATTATTTATCCATTTTGTTTTACGAAATTTATGCTAATCGTGCTTCGAATTTGAAATCTTTAAAGTTGTTACTGCAATAAGTCGAGGATTTTGTTGTCACATGGCTCTTCGTGATTTAGAGAAAGAGAAATTGAAACTAAGGCTGGTTTCTTTCTTTCTTTTTTTTATTAGTTTTTAAACAACAGCTGGTGACTTATTTTCTATCTATGAAGGAATAACGTTGATTTAACTAGAGTTGCTCATGAGATGCTTTTTTGTTAGAATTTGTAAATTTTGAAAATGTCCTGTATTATGTCTAATCTCAAGGAACATGTGATTATTGTGATATGGTATATTTAGATGTTTCTAATATCATTATTAAGTGATGATATCCATTGAACATAAGAAAAAGAAACTCATTTTCCCTGCTTCATGTCTATAGGAGGAATTAAAATCACTTGAAAGCATTCACCCTGCTTCTAGATGCTGCAAAGAGTAAGGCTCCCTTCTTTACTATTGTGTGTTTTATTATATCTGATAACCTGATTTGTTGAAAAATAAAATACAAATCATATTTGTATTAGAGTAAACTGTAAAGTATTTTGTATTTTATATTCTAATTTGAAGTTAACGTTTCCTTTAACAGGCTTGATGCCTTTGTAGGCTCTGTTTCAGATCCCTTCACACCCACGTATGAATCTCCAGCTTTCCTTTTAATTTCTCCATATTATTAATTTTTGTTACAAATCTCAGATAAATAATAGATCATTGTATCTGATACAGAAGAAAACATACTGTCTCTAAATCCCATCACTTCAGGAAGCGGATCAGGTATAATATTTTGTTTTTCTAACTTTTTTTATTATTTTGCATTGAGTTTACAAAAATGAATTTTCACTAAAATTTAGATGTGCAAACCTGCTTTTGAATATAACCGAACATATCAAAAACTTGTGTTTACTCTTCAAAATACGTTGAACACCCTTAAGTCTTTTTTGAAGGGTTAGTGCATGCTTGGTCCGAAGTTGAAAATGTTACACACTCATCTATAAAAGCAAAATGAAAATAAAAGTAAGAATTGTGATTCTTTACCAAAAAATACTTTTGTCTCAAATATGCTTTTACACTTGATATCCAAACATGCACTAGTCATACTCACAATGTTGTGCAAGTATCTACATTTACTACCTACAAATCAACAACTAAGGACCTTAAGTTTCTTTTATTTCTCTCAGTCTTCCAAGGGTTTGCTGCTCCAACAGTTGCATGCTGCATAAGAAAATAGCAAAAGGTTGTTGGGCCTGCTGTTCTTCATCAAACTCCAAGTGCTGTCACTGTTGTGGCTGTTGCTGCTGCTTCAAGAGTGCATCTTCATGTGCCCAAAATTGTTGCTAGAGTGTGATTTTTCCCTGTAGATGTGATGTGGACCGTGTTCTGATTCTGTGAAGAACTGTTGTTGTCCCACACGTTATCAATAACTAAAGAACTATCATAAGCTCAAGTGAAAAAACATAGTAATAAGGGAATGATGGCAACATCCAACATCATTTTTCTTCTTAACAGATTGGTTTTGCGTTTCATCATTTGATAAATATTATTCTACCTTAGGAAACCGAAACTATCTGTGAGAGAATTTTTACTGCCCTCTTTACAAGAAATTAAAGCATTGAAAAAATTGTAGTAACTTACTAACAAGATATATTCAAAGACTAATTCAATGATTAGAATTCAAATAACTAACTCTACACAAGTGTAACTAGAAAGAAATAGGCTTGTAATTTTTTTACTTTTATTTTTTTAAATCTGTAATTTTGTTCTCTCAATTTGTAATTTTGATTTTTTTTATTTTCAGAGTATGAACAAAAGTGTTTGATTTTAAAAATAAGAGAATCAAAATTATGAATTTTAAACTAGAAAGATTAAAATTATGAGTTTGGAAAAATAAAAAGACCAAAATTAAATTAAACCAAAAAAATATTTACTCATTGTTTTGTTTTGTTTTATTTTATTCTGAATAAAAGGGGCAAAGTCCAACAATGATACTATTAGATAAAATATTGAAAAGTATAAAAAATAAAACAAAATATTGGAACACACATTGCGCGTGTGCCTCAATCGTTATGTATTTTAATCTCTTTTTTTTTTTTACAAAATATTTTAATCTTTCTTAATAACTTCCTATCTAGATATTTATAAATTCATATCAATTAACTCACTAATTCGCACGATCTTACATATTTTTATGTATAGAAAAAGATCTCACTAATAGCATTATAGTTGTTCATTTTAATATATTGCCATAGAGATGATCGTGCTAAGAAAGTTGATTAAACATTGTTTCATTATAAAACGGTCCACTGGTCCAGCAGTGCATTATTCTAACCATAAAATATAACCTAATAAAGAAAGATCTAGATTAATGGACGAATTTGAGTTTTAGATATATTTATTTATATTAAATACTCACAGATTTTGTTATTCATAGTAATTTTATTCGGTTGAAAAAACATGTATTGCAAAGAATACTTATAATAATCTGTACTAAAATAAATGTTCCAGTATGAAAGAATGTTTTAATTTTTTTTTGTAATGTATTTTTGTTAAGTAAAACAATATAACTTTGTAAATTGAAAAACTTCATTCATTAAATATATATATTTTATTTCACAAAAAAAAAATTAAAAGAGATAATTTCAATATCCAGTGTCAAATTGATACGCATATCCAAAGACTAAATATCTTCAATCTTTTTCATGGCATACGTGGCTGGGGCTGAACCCACTATCCATATACAGTGTACAAGATACCTTTTGTTTCGTAGTAAACAACATCGTTTTCATTGGCTATTGCTAAGAAAAGATCACATACCCTGAAGACCTTCAATTATTGGCCCACTCCTTAATAATTAGTATAAAAAGTGTGTAATAATAATTGAACACAAATTTGAAATTAAAATTACAAGATAGCTCATTTTATTTTTCCACTCGTTAGTGAATACATTGAATAGCATTATAGTTGTTCATTTTATTTTTTTCATATAAAGAATGTCATCTAATCTGATCTAATCTTCCGCCAGCTACTACGTGAATTCCGTTTCCTTGTCCAGGGTCCCACTCTGACCCATACCCTTATTAAATTTAACTTAATAAATAAAGAAATAATATCTGTTTGAAGTTCCAACTCTTCACCTTCCCCCAATTCTAGGACAAATTCTAGTTCATCTTCAATCTTCATCAACGGTTAGGTTAGGTATAGGACTATAGGTAACGTAACCCAACCAATAACGAACCCATGCCACACAACACAACCTTATTAACCATACTCCAATAGCGGAGGAGGAACACAATCATCATGGCTTCTTCAAGATTCTCTCTCCTCTTCTTCTTGTTTTTCTCTTTTTCCACATTTGTTCTCGTTTCTGTCTCCTCCTCTTCATCGGACGCTCCACAAACGTACATCATCCACGTGGCACAATCACATAAGCCCACCATCTTCTCCTCGCACCACCACTGGTACTCCTCCATCCTCGGCTCCCTCCCTCCCTCCCCCCACCCAGCCACCCTCCTCTACACCTACTCCTCTGCCGCCGCAGGCTTCTCCGTCCGCCTCACCGCCGCGCAAGCCTCCCACCTCCGCCGCCACCCCTCCGTACTGGCCACAGAGCCCGACCAAATCCGGCAGCTCCACACCACCCACAGCCCGAGCTTCCTTGGCCTCGCCGACACCTTCGGGCTCTGGCCCAACTCCGACTACGCCGACGACGTCATCATCGGTGTCCTCGACACCGGAATCTGGCCGGAGCTCAAGAGCTTCTCCGACGCAAACCTCTCCCCAGTCCCCTCAAAATGGAAAGGAGGCTGCGAATCCTCACCCGACTTCCCTTCCTCCCTCTGCAGCAAAAAAATCATCGGCGCCAAAGCCTTCTTCAAAGGCTACGAAGCCTACCTCGAAAAACCCATCGACGAGTCCAACGAATCGAAGTCACCACGTGACACCGAAGGCCACGGCACACACACCGCTTCCACCGCCGCAGGCAGCGTCGTCTCCAACGCAAGCCTCTTCCACTACGCGCAGGGCGAAGCCAGAGGAATGGCCACCAAAGCCAGAATCGCAGCTTACAAGATCTGCTGGAAGCTCGGGTGTTTCGATTCCGACATCCTCGCCGCCATGGACGAGGCTGTCTCCGATGGTGTCCACGTCATTTCACTCTCCGTCGGCTCGTCCGGTTACGCGCCTCAGTATTACCGTGACTCAATCGCCGTGGGAGCGTTCGGGGCTGCTCAGCACAACGTTCTCGTTTCTTGTTCCGCCGGAAATTCAGGACCCGGTCCTTCCACTGCCGTTAACATAGCACCGTGGATTTTAACTGTTGGTGCTTCCACCATCGATAGAGAGTTTCCGGCAGACGTTATTCTCGGAGATGGAAGAGTTTTCGGTGGGGTGTCTTTATATTACGGCGAAAGTTTGCCGGATTTTAAGCTCCCGTTGGTTTATGCTAAGGATTGCGGAAGCAGGTATTGTTACATGGGATCTCTGGAATCTTCTAAAGTTCAGGGAAAAATTGTTGTTTGTGATAGAGGAGGGAATGCTAGAGTTGAGAAAGGTAGTGCAGTAAAGCTTGTTGGTGGGTTGGGGATGATTATGGCCAACACTGAAGCCAATGGTGAAGAGCTTCTTGCAGATGCACATCTTTTAGCAGCTACCATGGTGGGTCAAACTGCAGGAGATAAGATTAAGGAGTACATAAAGTATAGTCAGTACCCAACAGCAACGATTGAGTTTAAAGGAACTGTGATTGGGGGTTCTCCTTCTGCTCCTCAAGTTGCTTCATTTTCTAGCCGGGGACCGAACCACCTCACTTCGCAGATTCTGAAACCTGATGTTATTGCTCCTGGTGTTAACATTCTGGCAGGTTGGACCGGGCGTGTGGGTCCCACGGATCTAGACCTTGATCCTAGGAGGGTTGAGTTTAACATAATTTCGGGGACTTCTATGTCGTGTCCTCACGCGAGTGGCATTGCTGCCTTGCTTAGGAAGGCTTATCCTGAGTGGTCACCTGCGGCGGTTAAGTCTGCTTTGTTGACCACGGCTTATAATGTGGATAACTCTGGCGGAAACATTAAGGATCTTGGAAGTGGGAAGGAGTCAAATCCGTTTATTCATGGTGCTGGACATGTTGATCCCAATAGGGCTCTTAACCCTGGCTTGGTTTATGATTTGGATACTAGTGACTATTTGGCGTTCTTGTGTTCTATTGGGTATGATGCTAATCAGATTGCGGTTTTCACCAGAGAGCCTGCTGCTGAAAATGTTTGTGAAGGAAAATTGGGGAGGACTGGCAAGTTGGCTAGCCCGGGTGATTTGAATTACCCTTCTTTCGCTGTGAAATTAGGCGAGGAGGGTGATTTGGTTAAGTATAAACGTGTTGTTACCAATGTGGGAAGCGAGGTGGATGCTGTTTACACTGTTAAGGTGAATGCTCCTCCTGGTGTTGGTGTTAGTGTGTCACCCAGCACTCTTGTGTTCAGCGATGAAAACAAGACACAGGCTTTTGAGGTAACCTTTAGTAGACTTAAGTTGGCTACTTCTCAGAGTTTTGGCTCCATTGAGTGGACTGATGGAAGTCACGTTGTGAGGAGTCCAATTGCTGTTACATGGACCGGTGGATACGCATCATCCCTTTGAATTTCTCAGGTTATGGATTATTGGATTTAGTCTCTTTGTAATAATATTTTCTGCTGGCTTATTGTACAAAGTACAAAATAACGACTTTGAAGTAGTTGATTAAGGGCTTCCATTAATTTGCGGGATCAAATTATTGTTGTGGTTTGGCATGTTTATCATGTTGAGATTAAAACACACTGCATGTCTCATTTGATTGATAGAAAGAGTATGTCATGCTAAACGAGATGTATATTGCACAAGATGCATTTGCTGAATTACTAAGGATATTTGAATTTTTCAAGCCTTCTTCTGTGGCTTATCTCTCACTGATGTCAATTTGTGCCTAATGGTTTTTCAAGATAAAGTCCTTTAGAATTAGATTTGAGTAATCTAAAAGAAGCTTCACATTCTTAATGTCACTATAATGCTATCTGCAATCTGGTGACACTGACTTTTCATTGCAACTTGCATGTCATCCTTCATGACAGCTTTGTGCACCAGAATTCCATGACGAACCTAATCAGGCAATAGTAATATTATCATACTAAGCAGAAGTGACCCAATGTAAAGTTGCATGATATTGCTGTTAGGACATATGTAAGAAAATTGTCTTGCAGAAGAATTATATCCACATAAGATTTCATACATAAGGAAAGAAACTATAGCAAAGTTTGGCCTTTTTATAATTAATGACTTTTATGTTAGGATGAATCCAAACTGAATTAGACAGTCCAAAGTCACCTCAGTTCTTCTTGAATTAGTTGTACAATGTGTACCAAAATAACATACCACAATTAAAAGATAATACATCCAAAAACTTGTTCAAGAGATGTTAAGGACTCATGGAAGGCTTGTCAAATCATTAAGTGGCAATTAGTGTTAGAAATTCTTTTAACACTGCAATACCTAAATGGAATTATTGAAAATTTATTCAGAAATTAATTTTTGTAGACCAAAATTTATTTTTATATCTAATAATATATATTATTATAAATAAAAATAATTTCAACAATCCGCATATAGTGTAGAAAGTTAATTTTGCAAATAAAGGTGTGGTGTGATTTGGAACTAAAATTAAATGGGTAATTTGACTTTATTTAATATTTCAGCCTATTGCTTTATCTTTATAAGGTCAAGTGAGTGCGATCTTTAGCAAAATTAATGGTTATTCACTGACTTACATGTTCGTACAAATATAGTACTATTCTCTTGTCAATCAATTAACAGTTATGTTAAGAATGTCCAGACGTGTTAATTATATGTTAACAACAATTTTTTTTTCAAAAAAAACAAAACAGCACAGCTCAAATCTGGATTATCCATTTATCCTAAATTGAAGAAAGAATCAAAAACCCTCAAAGTCATCAATACCTAGCTGTCCTTACATATCATATGGCATAGAGACATCACAATACAGAAACAAACTTATAATAATAATACACAGCAAAAATAAATTTGGATATATATCTTATAAGTTGGACTTAGAGCCTAATGCAATTTCACAAAAGTTACTTATAAGCATTGCTTAGGTAGAAGTGGGACTCAGTATACCCCTTATACCCAAACTCCATGAAGGAATTCAAAAGAAACCGTTTTTAAAGGTGACTACAATTAAGAGTTATTATATTAAAATTAAAAAAGTCAAACCTTGCTGATACGTCGTAACATTTTAGCTATGCTTTTTGGCTTTTTGCATCTGTTATAGTTTGTTTGTATGTTTACGGATATGGATTCTCTGGCGTCAGGTACAGTTTGGGTCCAGCTGCCTCTGTTAACAGTATACAATTATTTATAATGCAGTTTAAAAAAGCACAACTCTGTTAACAGTATACAGTTATTTACTATGTCAGATGTGTCATGCAGAAAGGTTGTGCCTCATGTGACTCAAAGGCCATATTTTAATTCAGTTCTTTTGTTAGAATTTTTTTTAATGGTGGTATATTTTTTATTTTTGTCAGATTCTATAAAACATATACGGTACTCACTTTTTCAATTATTACTTCTATAAGCAATTCTTATAACACGTAAGCTGTACTTTTTGACTAAATTAAGTTAAAAAAAATCTCGCGGTTAAAATTAGTCTTATTTGTACCTTTTTCTTATAGATAACTTTCATAGTTATATTTCCTATTCTCTTTCTTTTCATTCATTTACATCATCAGTGCCTTTATTATGTGAGTTGCAGGTTATTGCAATTAACCTGACTCATGTGAATTCTGTGATGCATTTTATGGCATATTATGGATGAAAGGAGCGATGTTTTTTACACATATACTTATATCAGGAAAATGCAATGTATTTTCGAATATAAAAAAGGATATTAAATGTTAGTACAAAAGGAATGCAGGTTTCATAATTAAATCTTCTGGTGGTAGACAAAGTAAAAAGTCAGGGTCACGAGCTCACATAAAATGGTGTTTGGATAACACCAATACAGGATTTCAACGAGAACCCTGTTGTATGATAGTATGGTCATTGTTTTCCGTATCAACAATTTCTTCTCATTCTCTGTTTGGTTCCTTTTCCTTTCTGTCTATCAATTGGATTGGACTAGTGTATGGAATGTACATGTCTCCATCTTTTTTTTATATAGTAGCAAGAACTCACCAATTATATGTACAATATGTTCACACACTTATACATTGTTTTCATTATCACACAACATCACTTATAGTATTTTTTTTTTTTTTAACTTTGTGTCTCTTATTAAAGTACATATGTATCGTGTCAAGTCTACTCATACTATGATACATACATGATACAACAAGCTATCCACTATACGAATTAGATGATTTGCCATTTAAAATAAAACTGCACATGTTATAGTTAACTTATAGTAAAATTAATTTTATTAAAGAAATTGATATGTCATATGTGGTTGAGCTTAATTCAAGGATCAGAACAGTTAAAAAAATAAACTGTACATGATCCTGGCGCCTAATGTACATTTTGCAGACAAGCTAGTTCGTAAATCGTAACAGTTTTGAACTTGTTCTATCAAACGCAGAAGTGATCACGCTGAAAATTCAGAATTGGGTTCAATTATTTCAACTGAAGGTCCTATCCTATGAGACACGACAGGACTTCCTTTCACAACTTGGTGACAAACAAAATTATTAATTGACGCAACAAGCATAGACAACGGGAGGTATTTCAGCATTGGTAAAAACTAAAAAGTGTGTTCGTCTGCATTTTAGTTTTAGTAACTTTTTTTTCCTTTTAAGATTTTTAAATGGATCACACCATTACACATCATTTTGTTTAGTTTTATTGCTTTGAATAGTCAAATAATTTATTTTCTCTTAACCCGACAATTCTAAAATGTTGCTGAATAGAAAGAACAAGTTGAGCAAAAAGATGAACGAGTAACATAGCTAGGAAAATTTACAAGGTGTCAGTTACTACTAGTCTATGAAATGAAACTCTGGATTCTAGGTAGTAGGGACCACGCCTATGAAACTCCCACACAGTGTTGTCTGCCCTAAGAACATGCAGATTCGGAAACAAGAAAGCCAACATGCAACTGAGCTGTTTATAGCCCTCGCCGAATTGCAATGCATGCAAGAAAAAGTTTGGTAGCTTTTGGGAGGGTTTCTGTTTTTATTTTTATAAAAAATAAAAAAATACAATTAAAAATGTTTTATTTTAATTTTAAAATATTTTACATTTTCCGTAAAAGACTAAAATTTAAGAATAAATATTTTAACATTTTTATTTTTATAAACAGTTTCCTCCATTCTCAATATTTTTATTTTTATAAATAAGTTTTTTAATATTTAAAAATCCAATAATAAAAATCATTTTCATAAAAAAAAAAATATCCACTCAAATTTTCACCCCGTCTTAGTTTTTTTTTATATCACAATATAGTTGGATTGTTTTCGAAATTTTATTTGATTATTTTTTAAAATGAATGTATCACCATAAAAATAAAAATAAATCTGAAGAGAAATAATTAAAAAAAAGAAAGAAATGGATATTGTTTTAAAAATAAAAATAAACAATTTACACACTGAAAATGAAAATACCAAATGGATATTAGTTTAATACTGAACATGCGTAATTAAAAAGAAATGTTTTGAAGAGAAATAACTTAGTGTCTGAGAAAAGATGCAGATTGGAGGTAGAATTATTAGGATGTTTCACATTGGAAGCGACATGCATGTGACAAGACTATGCACGCCACCTGCTTGTGTTTATGCAACCTGTTACACGCTAAAACATATCAGTGCCCATGTGCACTGTGCTCTCTAGTCTCTACAACACTCTTCTACATCGTTCCAAATCCCAGACCCAAAACACCAATACCTTTCTTCGTTTCTTGCCATGGTCTCTGCCATGTCCAAAACTAGTAATGCTATCTTCACAAGCAAAGCCTTCTTTTAAGATCATTTGTATCTACATGCAATTCAATGTAAGTAAAGCAGTTTTTTAAGTAATTTAGTAGTAATAAGGATACGCTTTGGTAAGATTAAAACAAAAATCAATTGTTTGTAAGATCTTTGAAAATGACCATGACTAATGCTAATTTTAAGTATTATTATAAGTTATCATTTAAGTTTATATGTCTTAATCATCTTAAACTGCCACAGCTTATTTATTTCCTGCTGTTCAATTTTTGTTTATAGCAAAGTTAGCAACATGGCAATTCCTGCTGGCCATTATTCTTTGTAGCCTACCTCAATTATTATAAGTCCTTACTTAATTAAAACTTGCGTGTTTCATTATTAAACTTACAATCAATCATCAACCTCGATCTTCCCCAAAACCCGTATATTACAATATTTTACGTAAGAAAAATATTTTATGAATTAATAACAAAATTCATGAAATTTTACTATTTTAAAAAAAAAATTTGATTATGTAATTACGGTATTTTTACTACGTACTACTCAAATGTTACCAAACTTTCATTTTTAGTAATAAGAAATAAAAATATTGGAGTTTATTTATAATAAAAGTAGTGCTTTAAATAAGTTCCGTTTCCCCAAATATGCGTTGGTATTATTTAAGTCAACCCTTGTGTCCATCAATGTCATCAAGAACTATAAACGTACACCTTCTGTTTGTAAAAATCGTAACTTTTGTGCTTTCTCTCACTTCTCTTCTTTCTACCATGGCTGTGGATGACCAAGAACCGCAACACCAAGGCTCGATGTTTCCGTGGCAGCTCCGGCGGAGAGTCCCCCTGCTGCGGCGGAGGAAGCTGCAGACGGTGCGGCTTGGCGGGAAGAAGCCACGTCGGAGAATTTTGGGGTTACTAAGGATGTTTCGGAAGATGCGTTTAAGGTGGCTAAAGTTACAATATGTTCGCATGCTGAAGAGGCTTAAGGAACAGTGCCGAAACATTGTTAAGGATCTGGTCGAAGCTGGGTCCACCATTGAAACCTTTCAGCAACGTCTTTTCATGGAAAGCACTTTTGCAATCCCCGTTGGGGTTAACTTGTCTACCTACCCTTCTCGCCCTCGATCCATCTTCATGTAAAGTTCTTTTTTATCTTTTCATTTACCTTTTTTTTTTTTTTTATATCCCTCTCAACCAAAACTTTTTCTCTCTATTTTCTTTTATATATGTAATTACTCTATTGGAAGATAAAGTATAAGGAGACCCAAGCTCCTTATACATATATCCTTCCATTTGTATTCTTTTTTTCTCTCTATTTTCTTTTATATATGTAAAACATAACCAAGTTATGTGATTTAGGTGGGGATGAGTTGATCTATTGCATGTAAAAAACTAAAAATTACAATTAAACTACGGTATCTACATTCTAATTTTGGAAATTTTCATTCGTATGAATATATATAGCCTGCAGCTCAGTAGCTCACCATATGCTGCAACAATTAACAATTAATCATATTACATAAATATTTTTCAATACTTAATAGAATATTGAAGTATTTATGTCGTATAGTAAAACTAAAACAAACAACTATCCACACTGTTCCAAAAAAAAAAAAAACTATCCATTAAAGTCGACTAAATAATGGAAAATTTTAAATGGTTTGTATGAAATCTTAATGAGTTCTTTGAATAAAGTAAATAACTGCTGCTGCAGTTAAATAAATTCTTTAACTTCTTTTTCACTTTTCTTCCATTAGTACCTCCCAAATCAGCTCTCAGAAGACGCACCGCCAAAAAAATAATATCTATCGATGATTTTTTAGAAATACAATCCAAGGATTCACACTATTATACTATAATATAATAGTAGTGCACAATAAGGAGGCCATAAAAATAGGGGAAATAATGAAAAAAAAAAAATAACGTCACCATATGCGTCACTGTACTATACATATTTAATAGTGGATAAAACCAACAATGACTGTAATGGATTAGCATCATCTATATTCACAAAAACAAAACATAACTCAGAATAGGGTCGTACTTGATGCAATTATATATTAACGTGTTTCAGGTGTTTGATTACACATATCAGAAAACATCTTTAATGTGATTTTTTAACTAGAGATAAAAAAAAATTATTATTTGTAAACTTTCGCATATTTTACACACTTAAACAAACACTTTGTGAACGTATTTTCTATACTTTTAAGATTCAAACACAAATCATTAGTAACTAATAGCAGTTTTTACAATTTGTCTTTATAATTGTGTGTTAGAAATAGTTTATTTGATTCTTAGGAAAAGTTTTGTGCTAATTTCACTAATGACAATAACTTAAATAATATGTTGTCAAATTTGAGAATTTCATTTTTAAATAGAACTATCACATATTTCATTTTATAAAACAGTAGGTACATTTTATGTAGTCTCAGTCCGTTCCAAAGTAGTTTCTGCTGCAATTAGGCCCAAATGAGCTAGGGACCGGGGCATTTTCTGTGGATGCGGCGTACTTTTCACTTTATTAAAAATAATAAATTCTGTATATTGAATGCTTAAAAATAAACGATTCAGCAGGTAATATTTTTCGGAATAAAGATATTTCTACGTTGAAATGTTAATTGTCACCTACTAAAAGAAAGAAAAAAAAATAAAAATATAAGTATGATAATGATATGATAAGATATAAAAAAAGAGATAAAAAGAAACAATAGATATTAATGAAATGTAAAAAAAACATTAAATGTAAAAATATCATTACTTTGGTGATTAAAAGATTGTCCCCGATGCTTTCATGATCGAGGATGCCATTGCCGCATGTTCTGCAATTTCAACACGTGATAAATGCAATTGTTGTTACCCGAGTGACCCATTAATCATGAAATGGGAATTGGGAAGACTTTGTGTACATTTTGCACTTGTTGAAACTTGAAAGTCATCATGGGATTTTTCTGGTTATCAATCCCTTAAAGTGGCATATAACTAACCACATAATATTTCTACATTATTTTGTTAAACTATTTTACATTATTGATTATATAAAACAAATTTTAATAGTCACTATTTGTTTAGCTTTTTTTTAAAAAGAAGGTGGTGTAAAGAAAATTAAGAAATATTTTATTGTAATTTCTTTTAAAAATAATATCATTTGGTCCTCCATTGGGTATATGCGGTGGTCGGTGTACAGTACAATTGGTGAAGAGACAAGATTTGCTCTTGTTGGTTCTGAATTTTTAGTAAGTTTTTTCGAATTTGTATTCATGGAAGGAAGATAGACATTGTTTACTGAATACATCAAATATTAAATATATTTGATTAAATAGTTTAAATCATTTAAAAATAAAATGACATTTGCATTCGTCTGGGTTGATTATTTACTATTGATGTGAGTGATTAAAAATGAATTGATTTTGATTAATGAGTTATTCATACCATCTTATGTACATTAGAGTTGACATGGAGTGAAAATATTGAATTGTTACATGTGGTTAAGAGGATTTGTTGAAAAGCTTATTATCGGTTTCATAGGAAATTGGAGGTCTCATATGAGACAGAGATTGTAATAACATCATTGTTTCAAGTAGGGCTGTAGTTTTGCGTGTTAACAAATTCGCTGTCCTGGTTGCTTTTATTTTCTTTGGTTTTAACACACTTCATTTATTAGCATTATTAGTGGAGTTGGAATCTATACCTACCAGAAAAGGACAATTATATCCCAACATTCAATGTGAAACAAACCAACTTCCGTTTCTCAATTCCCGAACTCACAAGACTCTTGCTTTGAAATTTCAAACCAAGTTAACTATAGCCATCTCATTGACTATATAGAAACTTTGTAAGAGGGTAAAGTGTAGTACATGGTTTCGTATTTTAATTTCTTTGCATTATTCAACGGTCATAGATAAACAAATGCAGCTTGTATTTTGAAATTCCTCCCATATGAATCTTCTTTTTTCTTTCTTTTCTTCCCAAATGTTGCGCTCTTATTGCACACACTTGTGTTGTTGCATGCTAAAACGTTGATTTTCTTATTATGTATCAAATTTGAATCATGACTACGGTTTATATATATCATTAACATATTCAAATTTGATAATATAATTTCAAGATACGTACGTAGCACTGTAGCATTGCACCCAAGTGCCCAACATCATCTGTTCAAAGAAATAAACGGTGGTGTGTTCCTGCTTAATTAGTCCTTAATCGCTTGAGCCCATTGACTTTTATAGTTTTATTAGGTTAATTGGTGTAAGTATCAAATTAATTATATGTTTTATATTTCACGTTTACGGTGTTCTTGCTGGTACAAGAAGTTTCTTGTGTCTTCTGTGATCTTAAAAAACTCATGAAAGATTGGGCCCAGCTAACTTGTTGAACCTCTTGAAATCAAGTTAAATCATTTGCAGCTTGTTTATCGATTTCGTTCCTATTTTATTGAAACAATAAATTTCATTATCGTTAAAGACAACTGTCCTATTTCCTTGAGCAAAAAGATAGCTATCCTATTAACTAAATATAAAACCATTGTTGACGAATCATTATTCTTTTTTCCTAATAAACTTATCCATTAACCAGCTCCATTCGACTAAGCAATTACCTGTTCTGGACTCCGTGGAACGCTAATGCTAAAATAGCCCTTTAATTTCCAATGCACGTTAAGCATAAAAAAGGAACTTTGTTGTTTCTTTTATTAATTGTGCTTAATTAACTAATTAATTTGGAATGGAAAGTAACATTATAATGGTATAAAAAGGAAAATGTCTCCCTCAAAAAAAAAAAAAAAAAAAAGGAAAATGTGCTCCAGCATGCGATGAGCACGGATCCAGAGAAAGGATTGAGGGATTGAGACGTACGTGGAAGTTTGTTAAAGTTCCGATATCAAATTTGAATGAAATTTTCAATTCTATTCATCAACTTAATTGACTCATATAGATCCAAGTACAGTAGGTACACAAATGAAATAGCCTTTATTTTCATTTAATCATTGATTACTTTAATCTTTAGTTATTATTTTTTGCAAACTTTGATGTAATCCTGATTTTGTAAAAAGTAATTTATTTTAGTTTTTAATAAAGGAGAAAAGAGGTAAAAATAAAAATAAATAGTGAATGATGTTTTAAAAAGGAAAAAAAAATTAAATGAATGCTTACAAAGTAATGAATTAAAATGACTGATATCAAGAACTAACCTAAAGTTTACATATTATCAACAATTATGAATCTATTAATTAACAACATCTACCAACTAACAATTTCGGTCACTTCATTAACTTGACCTAATTAGGTAGGAGGAAAGTACTATAATACTCATCTTTTGAGCAATGCGCGTTACAAGTACCATTAATTAATTCTAATATATACGATGACCCATATATATAGGATTACCTAAAAAACTTATAATTTGGAAATTAAATTGTAAGCATGATCCTTTGGCTGCTGTTGACTGCTCAAAAGAGATATCATATTATCCACGCAATTTCTTATTACATGGAATGGAAGAGTGTTTTATTAGATAAGAAGATTGAAGGAGGAAAGCAGGAATTTTCGTATGGAGAAAAAGCTTGTTTGGCTGCTCGATCAAAACCATCATCTACATGACGTCGATCATATCAATGCAGTCAAATTAAATTCCATAACTAAATCGTTTAATAAAATTATTGTAGTATTTTTTAGTTATTATAGTTTATGTTATGTAGTTATGAACAAAAAACATGCAGTTTTGAAATTCAATCTCTATGTTACTATTATGCAGCAAGATACTCTTGCCTTTGGTATGTTTTACGCATGCAAAACTATTGTGTTAGGGATTTGAACTATTCAAGTATTGGTGTTGAGCAATTAACAAGTTCTACATTCTACAAATATGTTTTGATATTTAATAAATTTTACTCATAATTTTATAATCTCTAATTTTCAATATTAAAAAAAATGTATTTTTATTCTTTCTCTTTAAAATGATACCCAGTTTTTCAAATTTATTTCATGATGTGATTGCAATGGGAGGCAAGGAGCATCCGTGCAAACAAAGCATACATGCTAGTGCGTACTCTGCTACAAACTACAGAACTAAGCACCAATAATAAATAATGTAGTAACACCACGACCACGAGTGAGATTAGTATCTATGGAACAGTATTTTTAAATTAAAGAAAAAAATTAGGTGATGAAAAAAATATATCATAAAGTAGTACCATATCCTAATAGTAGTAGTAATAAACACAGTAACATATATAGAGCATAGCTCACAGACAAACTGGGAAATTGATTACTGTTTTCCTTTTGGAATATTATGATTGAATTTTGAATAAAGTGTTGTTGATATTGAAGAGTGAAGACCCCAATTTCCTGATGCTACAAATACTGAAACAGCTGAATATGCTAGGGTGTGCCACCATCCCTATCGCAATTAATTAAATGGAATGAACATCACGTTCCCAAAATATGATATCTGGTATCCAAAAAAAAAAAGTGATATCTCTTATCATCCTCCGAATGTTGCAACTACCAAATCAGGAAAAAAAGAGAAAAAAGTAGTTGCACAAAAAGTAAAAGAATAAAAAAAAACTTAGATAATTTATTCGGAACTTATTATGATTTGTTATAAGTTTTTAGTTTAATCAATAAATTTCATACAAAAGTATTAAACTAATATTAATCTCCTATTAAGTGAGTTTTTAATCAAACAATTTATTCATATTCTAGAACTCTATTTGGAGAAATTAGGCCCGATATGGTGAATTAATTAAGCCAATGTACTAGTCCACTGACTAAAATCTAATAATTAAGCAAGGCTTAGAAAATATATGTGTGTCGAGAACCTTTTGGTGGGAGATGAACCTCAATACACGGAATCATATCTGAGAATCTGATAAAGGAAGTGTGATTTTTATAAGTTTTCTCCAATGAAGCAAGCATTTTTCACATCACCTCACTAAGAATTTTGTCAAGATAATCGAACTCTAAGTGATATAAATAGTTATAACTTATAAGCTTTTCTATTCTGCATTAAATATATTTTTATTTTTTGTTCATTTCACTTTCCTGGTAAAAGTGTAAATTAATTGGGAAGTTATAAGAATATCACTGATAAGCAAAAAACTAATAATATTATCTTGAACTTAAAAATGAACTAGAGAGTACCGAAGAGATTAAAATGCAATTAAGTAATTAATTAAGCCCAAAGTTTGAACACAGGTGGTAGTAGTACTAATATAAAATTGGGTAAATAGTGTAATTCATCACTGAAAGTAAAATGTGACGAGAAATTCGTTAAAAAATTTAGTCTCTAAACTTATTTATAAAATGCGATATGCGTAAGATTTCGTTACACATTTTTAGGTTTATAATACTTCTGCATCGTGAGTTAAATCCCTTATCTTTCATTACACATTTTACATATTAAGGATTTAATTTTAATTGATGATGTAAGTAAGTGACTGATGAATTTATCATTACATTAAAAATACGAATTTTGATATTTATCCTAATTATTTATTTGAAGACAAGTTTGACGTTAGGGAATCTAATTTCGTGGTTGACTGCACCGGCCATGAATCTCTCTATTCTCTGATGGGTTCGTTTTGTTCTGCATCCTCGTTGGTCAGTCAGAATCCGAGTCAAGGTCACAATTGTCATTTCCATATATGCCCCGGAGAATGAAGCATGGACATTAGTAATCACAATTCACAACGTGAAATTTAATAGAAACCGCGCTTTCCGTGTTATTTCTCCATAACCGCGTTTTTCACTTGGAAAATAAAACTCCTATAGTCTTATACCTCAGTTTCGAGTTTGACCCACCAGCCCATATATTTTGAAGTGAAGAATAATAATCAGAACCACAAAATCCATAATTCCTAGCTATTGAAAAATCAATAAATTATTTTTGAAAAAGCAAATCTGAGAATATCAAATTATTTTTATGTTATTACAAATTTTGGAAAAATATTCTTGCATCTCTATCTTCGTAATCAACCCAACCAGTTAAAAGGTAAAATATATCTTTCACGTATAAATATGTATTGGATCTAACAAAGATAAATATAATTAGGGAAAGATTAGTCATTACATGTAAAATATAAAATTTATTCGTTCCTTATTTTACCATAATCTTTTGATATAATTTAGGCCTCATGAATATAGTCTTAGTTACTATATAAACATGTAGCTGCACCTAGACAACACACTTGTTATACCCTGTATCTCTAGTTTGAGCGTCCCAAAGTGTTTTGCAGATACACTCATTCACCGTCCTAAAAGAAAAACGTCTTACTTACAGGAAGAAGACATCACTTTTCCGGTAAGAACATTTGATATTGTTTGATTTAGAGCAAATTACAATAATCACTTCTAAAACAATAGAGTGTTAATGTAGTTGTTTTCAAATTTAAAGGGGATTAATGTAAAAAAAATAGAAACAAGAATTGAATTATGTATATTTTGATAAAAACTCAAAGATGTTATAATAATTTGTTGTTTGTTTAGTGGTAAAAAAACTCATCAGTTTAGAAAGGTATTATTTTAAGTAAATGAATACTACACCCAACTGAAAATAATAAGCATTGTTTTTGTTTTTGGTACATAATAAGCTTCTAAATTATAATTACGTAGCAATAACATTATGAGGGAAAAGAAAAAGGAAAAAAATTGTGGACGGTGAAGTGAGATTCATGCTTGCTAATGCCACCTTTTATTTAATCTTCCATTTTCCTTCTCTCCAGTATATAAAAGAAATCATAGCCAGCTATTTCCATTTCAACCGACAAGCCACTAACCTTCTTCTATTTCCATTCCTGCAGATAGAGCAAAATCACCCTTCAAGAGAGAGATTAGCACAAAAACTCTTCAAAGAGGGTGAAGATTTTTTAGAACAGAATATGGCCCTTACTAAACAAATCATGGGTTCTTCATTGCTAGAGAAGTCTATGTTTGTTCCCTCTTCATCACTTCTCAACCAAACTCGGTTCTTAGTTCCTTTGGAGAACAAGAGAGTTGTGAGGATGAAGAAAGCTTCAAAGTTTCCTGTAGCAGCTATAAGTGAGGATTTGATGAAGGGTTCTTCTTCTTCTTCTCCTTCATCATCATCATCAACCTCTTCTTCTTCTTCTCTTGTGTCTACAGAAAAACCAGTGAAATTCAAGGTTAGAGCTGTGATCACAGTGAGGAACAAGATCAAAGAGGATTTCAAAGAGACCATTGTGAAGCATATTGATGCACTCACTGACAGGATTGGAAGGAATGTTGTCCTTGAACTTGTTAGCACTGAGATTGATCCAAGTAAGACTTTCTTCATATGCTGCCTAACAATAACTACTTCTTTTCCAAATTAATCATCTCAACCCACCCAATACTTGTTTTTTCTTTTCTCTTTAAAGGGTGTGCCCCAAATGGTTCTGATTTCTTCAAAAGTCACTTTTTTTCCCCTCCCCTTCTGAAAAAGTTCCTTCTTTTGGTAAACTTCAATCATCAACATATTAGATCACCTAAAAACTTAATTTTTTTTATTGTTTTAATTGGAATGAATTAAAGTTTACTTGTTGATGGATGATGGTTATAAAGTGAATGAATCCTTTGGTGCCTGTTGTGTTGTGTAGAGATCAAATCTGCAAAGAAGAGTAATGAAGCAGTGCTGAAGGATTGGTCAAAGAAGTCTAATCTGAAGGCAGAGAGAGTTAATTACACAGCTGAATTCATAGTTGACTCTAGTTTTGGGGAGCCAGGAGCTATTACTGTGACAAACAAACACCAGAAAGAGTTCTTCTTGGAAAGCATAACCATTGAAGGATTTGCCACTGGACCAGTTCATTTCCCCTGCAATTCATGGGTACAAGCAAGTAAAGATCTTCCTGGAAAGAGGATTTTCTTTTCCAATAAGGTAAATCTAATCTTCCCTCAATTCTTGTTCATTTTAATTATATTATTATTATTATTATTATTATTTTGTTTATTTTATTCTCTCCGTCTTAATAGCAGGGCCCAGAATAATTAATAATTATACTGTACAAGCCGATGAGGCGACAATATTTGTTTTCTGTTTTATTTCAGACTGTAAAATAAAGTCAAAGCAATATTTATTTTTGTTTAGAGCAAATTCAAAAATTCATTTTACCTTGAAAAAAAAACGAATTTAATTTAGTTTTTCAATGCCAATGCCTAGTAGTGCGTGTATTATAGTTTTCTCAATAAAAGAAAAAGTTGTTCCATTAACGTTAAAGTGGGAAAGCCATTGAGTGATGCTGTGCTGTTGTGCATGGGCCAAGTATCTTTGAATTGACCCATCAATTACTAAATCTATCCAATTGATTACATCCACTATGTGGTTTGTGATAGTACTATGTATTATTACTCCCTCCTTTTAACTGATGTTTTAGGATTTTTTTTTTTGTTATATTTTAATTGTTGTTTTACAACATTAAGTAGTCTTTTGATAAGGACTTAATGTGTATAATAGAAAATTAATTAATAATTTTCATGAATACTAAAATGTTAAAGCTGAGATGTAATAATAATGAAATATTTAACTTTGTTTTTTGTACTCTAAAAATTGTTAATTCTTGTGTGATTTATTTGAACAGCCTTATTTACCCGGGGATACACCTGCTGGGCTTAGATTATTAAGGGAGAAAGAGCTGAGAAATCTCAGAGGTGATGGCAAAGGAGTTAGAAAATTATCTGACAGAATATATGACTATGATATATACAATGATCTGGGAAATCCAGATAAAGGAATTGAACTTGCTAGGCAAAATCTTGGAGGATCAGATATGTATCCTTACCCAAGACGGTGTCGTACTGGCCGTGAACCAAGTGATACAGGTAACAACTAAAGGAAAAAATTATTAGTTTACTACAAAAATTTCCATGATTTTAAAATGAATTTAATGTAACATGGAACTATAGGTTATAATCATGTAAGTTTGTAACTAAAGGGTATTTATTTGATCGGATGGCACAGATATGTATGCAGAGAGTCGTGTGGAGAAGCCACTGCCTATGTATGTGCCAAGAGATGAACGTTTTGAGGAGTCAAAGCAGAACACATTCTCTGTGAAGAGGCTAAAGGCAGTGTTGCATAACTTGATTCCAGGTCTTAAGGCTAGCCTTTCTGCTAGCAACCAAGACTTCAATGAATTCTCAGATGTTGATGGCCTTTACAGTGAAGGGTTACTCATAAAGTTGGGTTTGCAAGATGACATGTTGAAGAAAATTCCATTTGTCAGCAAGATCCAAGAGTCCAGCCAGGGACTTCTTAAGTATGACACCCCTAAGATTATTTCAAGTGAGTATACTTACTTTTGTTCCTTTCATTTAAAATTTGGCTACACAATTCTGTATCCTTTATTTGTGCATGTTTATTTCCTGCTTAAATTACTTTTTTCTTATGAAAGGCTTCAAACACAAACAAATCTAGTGGTGGGGTCAGTAAGAGTTGGATTTTAATCATAATATTGCTTTACCCTGGAATATTTAATATCGCATCTCATAAGATATGGTAAAATCACTACAAGTGGACCACTAGAACGTGCCATTTGGCTTTTAATGTTTGTGAGTTCAAACTCAGATAGGTTGTTCATTTTCATTTTCTGTGTGCGCTTTACGGGTTCTTCAACTAGTTAAATATTAAACTATAGCCAAAACCTTACATCAAATTGTTAATTTAAATGTTTCATATGTGGGTATAGTATTTTATAATTATCGTTATTATTTTAAACTCAAGTTGGTAGTTGGCATCTTTGTTAAATAAACTAATGATCTCACGTGCAGAGGACAAATTTGCGTGGTTGCGAGATGACGAATTTGCCCGTCAAACACTAGCAGGAATTAACCCTGTTAACATTGAGAGGCTTCAAGTTTTCCCACCAGTTAGCAAACTAGACCCCGAAATTTATGGCCCCCAAGACTCTGCACTTAAAGAAGAACATATTTTGAATCAACTCAATGGCATGACTATTCAAGAGGTATCCATCAATAATATAATAAGTACTTTTGAAGATTTTGATTAGCAACCATATTTGGATTACCCACTTGTACTAAACTCTTGTACTTTTGAATTTTCTTAATTGGGCAGGCAATAAACGAAAATAAGCTCTTTATGATTGATTATCATGATATATATCTGCCTTTCCTAGAAGGGATCAATGCCCTTGATGGTAGGAAATCATATGCCACACGCACCATATTTTTCTTGACACCACGTGGCACTCTCAAGCCATTGGCTATAGAACTTAGCCTCCCTCATGCTGGACCTAATTCCCGATCAAAGCGCGTGGTTACGCCTCCTGCTGATGCAACTGCAAATTGGATATGGCAGCTTGCCAAGGCCCATGTTTGCTCCAATGATGCCGGGGTGCACCAACTTGTTAATCATTGGTAATTAAACATAACACCATCGAGCAGTGCTAGCGAAATTCTCTTTCAGAGACTCTCCAATGAAGTTGAACCAATCACAGAGAGAGTCTCTGAAAGAAAGTGTGTCGCCTCTAACACTTTATTCTATAAGAAACCATCGACCATGTTAGTGAATTGAAATTGTTTTGTTTGTAAAATTGTGTGTAGGTTAAGGACACATGCGAACTTGGAACCATTTATATTGGCAGCTCATAGGCAATTAAGTGCAATGCATCCAATATACAAGTTATTGGATCCTCACATGAGATACACTTTGGAGATAAATGCCTTGGCACGACAGAGCTTGATCCATGCTGATGGAATCATTGAAAATTGTTTCACTCCTGGTCGCTATGCAATGGAGATTAGTTCTGCTGCTTACAAGAACTCTTGGCGCTTTGACATGGATAGTCTCCCTGCAGATCTCATCCGCAGGTAACCAACCAAATTTCTTTTATTTTTTTTGGTTACTAAATGAAAGAGACCCATCTTAGCTCATGATTCCCACGTAAAACCAAATACACTTTCATGTCTGGTGACGCATTTTGGTAGTGAAAAATTGTGTTAATATTCAAGCTATTCCCTTTAGCAGTTAGCTACTACATCACGTGATGAAATTATACATTTCAGACATCATTCCAAACACGCAGGCTATAAAGGTCTTAGATTGCTAGTTACTTCTTTTACCATTGTAGCCTTTACTTTTTGGAAAGTGACCAAACTTTTTTCTTATTGTGCAATGTTGTTTGCTTTATTTGGTGTATGCAAATTGCAAACAAATCCAACAAAAGATATTCTCTTTTACTTGGCAGGGGAATGGCAGTAGCTGACCCAACACAACCACATGGTCTAAAGCTCATAATGGAAGACTATCCTTATGCAGCTGATGGAATGCTAATATGGTCTGCAATGGAAGACTGGGTTCGAACCTATGTGAACCATTACTACCCTCACTCAAGCCTCATATGCAATGACAAAGAGCTACAATCTTGGTACTCTGAGTCAATCAATGTAGGCCATGCTGATCTCAGGCATGAAAATTGGTGGCCAACATTGAACAACAGTGAGGATCTTGTCTCAATTCTCTCCATATTGATTTGGAATGCATCTGCACAACATGCTGCACTCAACTTTGGTCAGTACCCTTATGGTGGCTATGTGCCTAATCGTCCACCACTGATGAGAAGGCTAATACCAGAGGAGGGTGATCCAGAATATGCAAGTTTTCATGCTGACCCTCAAAAGTATTTTCTGAATGCATTGCCTAGCTTGTTGCAAGCCACAAAGTTCATGGCTGTGGTTGACACACTGTCCACTCACTCACCTGACGAGGAATATTTGGGGGAGAGGCAACAACCTTCCATTTGGTCTGGTGATTCTGAGATGATTGAGGCCTTCTATGATTTCTCAGCTAAGGTTAGACAAATAGAGAAGGTCATTGATAGCAGGAACCTTGATCCCACTCTAAGGAACCGTTGTGGTGCAGGGGTGTTGCCTTATGAATTGCTTGCTCCTAGCTCTGAACCTGGTGTTACATGCAGAGGGGTACCCAACAGTGTCTCCACATAACTTTCATAAACTAATAAATAAGGGAGCAACTCCCACATTTTGATAAGGCATTCATTAGTAATATATTATGTTATGGAATTGGCTTATTAGTTACTACTACTATGGATAGGTATATATATTGGTAATATCTAGGACTGTATAGACTGAATAGGAAAATATGAGTTCGGTTTGTATTGGAGGATGTGACTGTTTATAAAATTAGTTATTATCATGATTAGTAATTTTCTTTTTCACTTCTATCTAGTCTTTTGTTGTTGTTGCAAATATTGCAGATTTTAATATGAAATAAAGTTTTCAATTAAACCATCCAATAACTAATCTATGATAGCGTTGGAATTCTTATCTTTGATTACGACACAGAAAAATTCAACCATACGCATGTTTGCTCTTGTAACTCTAAAGCTTGTTCCCTTATTGATTTGAAAAAAGGTTCTTCTATTGCAATCAGTTTATCTATGCACATTTCTACCAATGCATTGCACAATGTACAGACTTCAATTAACTTCTGAAAACGGGTTTCTTGAGTGAATTTAAACACACATTTTTGTTCCTTTTCATGAGATTGCTTTTTCCGTTGCTTTGACTGTTAACAATAATCCGATATAATTAACCTTTTATAGACAACGAGTAAATAAGCTCATAAATTAAAAGTAATTTATTCATAAGAGAAACTACAGAAGAGAGATGTTTCACCAAGATGAAATAAAGCAAGGTGTTTGTGACAAGAAATTCATAAGACATACCAATCCAATATAGCTTGCAAATGATTACAACTCTTCTCTGCATAATTATGCAGAGGCCAAACTACTCTTACCACCCTCACCCTTACCTTAAACGTCAAGATTTTCCTATTGAACACCAAACCTGAAAAGTCAGAGACATCAATCAGGTAACATAGTTTCCAGATTCTATCATGAGAAAAGAAGGTGATTACCAGACTCTCTGAAATTATCATTTTGTAGGTGAACAACATGTTTATGAAATGAAACTTTATTAGTTTTTATTATCATAACCTGATTCCTGGAAACCAAATTAAAACAAGTCCAAGAATCAGGTTCGAGGAGTTCAGGGTCATGATGACAAGAAACAAATAAATGTTGAATATGCAATCCTTTCATTTTCTTTTATACTTATATCTCTTTCTTGTGAGTAAGTGTTTCCCAATGAAGAATTGTTTTCCAAGAAATCTCTCCCAATATGTACCAAATAGACAAATATCATAGGGGGCGCGGGCCATTTTTATTTTTTTTAACAGAGGACGTTTTTAAATTCCTTGACTATTTATAAAATTAATTATTGACATGATTCGTAGTATTGTTTTGCATTACTATCCAGTCTTCTTTTGCTGTAAATATTGCCTATTTTAGTATGAAATAAAGTTTTTGATTAAATAAACTAAAGCATCCTAGAGACAGATTCTATCAGGAAGTGTATAATTTTAACACTGTTATAATATTTTAAAATTGTCTCACAAGAGATATAACTAAGATACGATTTTTACCTCAAGATAGTAAAAACAATTCTGATGCTAGCTGGGAATCAACATTGTTCCTGTCAGTCAGTCAGTCAGACAGATGCAACTTAATAATTCATGAGTCTCAAGATTTCAACAGATGGAAGTTTGCCACAGGTTCGTTCATGCATGAATATCACAATTAATTAACGAAAAAATCATGCCAAATAAAGATTTTATGCGTGTGCTGTGACCAAGATTAACCTACGTGTTTGATGATTGGGTGTCATTTTTTTTAAAGTATTGTGTTGATTTTTAAAATAAAAGACGCATAATGAAGTGACAGCTTTCTTGAAACATTGGCAAGAAGCTTCTCAGCCAGGGCAAGTTCAAAAACATTCATCAAAACTCACGAACAAGCCCTCTCCCTCCTACGTAGTATTTATTAAACACACCATGGAACCAGTTTCGTCGACGGTGGGCATTGACTGAATAAGTTGCCTTTTCAAGTCAATAATTCACAGAAACACTACTTTGGAGACCACCCTCCCCCTTACCTCAAATGTCAAGATTTTTTTATTGGACACCAAACCTGAAAAGTCACATACATCAATCAGTTAACATAGTTTCCAGATTCTATCATGAGAAAAGAAGGTGATTACCTGAATCTTTATTTGATCATATAACGAGCACCTCAAATTATCATTTTGCATACTAACAACATGTTTATCAAATGAAACTTTATTGGTTTCTATCATCATAACTCTGATTCCTCGAAACTAAATTGAAACAAGTCCAAGAATCAGGTTTGACGAGTTCAAGGTTCGAGGAATTCAGAGTTATGATGACGAGAAACAAATAAATGTTGAATGTGTATTCTCTTTATTTTCTTTTATACTTATGTATCTTTTTTGTGAAGAAGTGTTTTTCAAAAAAATGAAAACTTGTTTTATAAGAAAGAAATAACATCTCAAAATTATATATAATTAATTATTAGCCAATAATTTTTTTTTATTAAATAAGATTTGTAGAAATTATTTAATATTTTTTAAAAATGAAAATATGTTTAAAAATATAAAAGATAACAATAAAAAAGTGATCTTATCGTTAATTGCTTATAATAGATTATCAATTGGGCAAATCATGGATACTTCCTAGAATCTCGGTTTCTTTAATCATCTTAAATAATCTTATGGTTAATTGTTTATAATATATGATAAATTGTTCATTTTCCACAAAGAGAGATGGATGAAGATAATTAATGCAATGCTAAAAATACAGATACAAATACAAAATAGAAACACAGGAAGAAAACCATATCTATTGTTATTCCGAATTGAAACAAAAAAAATTATTGTACATACAATGATTTACAATGCACTCAAGTTTATTGATGCTTCGAAAGTACAGATTATCTTATATTATATTATTATTCTTTTTTATGTTCGGACTATATATTTAGTCATGGTAATTTTTTGAAATTTTAAATATAATATATATAATAAATAAATATAACATTATAAATATAAATAATAAATTTGATCTATTTGTATTTAAACAAAATATAATAATTATTTTTTAATAAAAATACTATATATTTATTATTTTTTAATTTAAATAGATATTAGTCATAACTTGTAAATAAATGTATTAGAATTATTTAATTTAAATTTTATCTATTTTCAAAAACAAACAAAAAATATCTTGACATGTATAAAAAACATTTTTAACATGTACAAAAAATATTAAATATTTTTAAACAAATAAATTCAGTAAATAGTAATTTAATTCATTTTAAGTGTTTTTAATTTCAATTAAAAATTTACAACAACTTTTAAATTATTAAAATTATTTAATTTGAAATTATTAATTTATGCCTAGCTATTCTTAGTCTTAAAAAGATATTGATACTATTTTTAAAATATTATATTTTTAAAAAAATTATTTATATTATTTAAAGACAATTGAAAGTAATAAACTTATTTTTCAGTTTTCACACTGAAATAAATAATAAAAGATATTTTTTTTATTAAAAAAATAAAGAATAAAAATTACACAATAAATTAAAAAAATATGATAAAAAATTAATTTTAAAATTATCTATTTTTATCCTTTATTTAAAAATCAATAATTTATTTTATTGACATAATAAAAATCACGTAAGTGTACTTAATGCATATCATAAGTATTAACATGGATTTTAGTGTGTATAGAAAAATTTGTTTACACATATATAAAATGTATATAAAATTGTTACACAAATGTTAAAAAATATAACTAATATTTAGATATATGGAAAAAAAATCTATGATTCTAATATTTATTTAGATATTTATAATTAGCACATCAACATTTTAAAAAAATAAAAATTATATCACCTTAATGGTTGTATCATTATAACAACCATTTTTTTTATGATGTCATTCTAACGATCTTTAAATATTCATCTTAATTTTTTATATTTTTCATACTTTCTGTGTCAATAAAGAAAACATTCAAAAAAAAAATGAAGCCATAAAAAATAGAGATTAATGTTCATATATCGTCAGTATAAAATAATTTTACACGGTCAATCATATTTCACCGTTTTAATAATTTTTGAAATAATTTTATAAAATTTAATTGTTTTATCATAATTTGAAGATTGTGATATGGTATCTAAAAAATATTCATCATTATGCATTATATATTTATATATTTGATTCATGAAAAAATATTTTTCCATCCTTTATATATTTTATATGGTAAGTTAACTTTAAATCTCTTCATTCTTTCATAAAAAAAAAAAAAATAGACATTACCATTTTTTAATATTGACCATGTTCATAAAATAAAATCCTCAATATATTATTTAAGTAAGAAAAAATAAAAGCATGCAAAAATTAATTATAAATATTATTATTAAAAAATATAATTTCATTATAATAATTTAGATATTAGTGATTTTTAGTAATTTTTTCATTCGGTGAATTAAGTATAATTTTACTATATTTAATATTTGAATTTGTAAATAAGAGTTAAAAGTGATGCACTGAAAATGTAAAATAGTTTTACATTGTGACACAATTACACTCTTTTATTTATAATAAATTGGTTGATTTTTATAAAACTATTTTTAAAAGTTATATAAACATAGGATTGTGATCATTTTACCATGTAAAACTATTTTATATGATTACTGTATCATCTTAAAAATCTATAAATAATTAAATATCAAATTAATATTTTAGCAAAAAACAAAAATGGTTAAATCAATGTAGGAGACAATTTTGTTTGCATTTAAAAGGTTAAAAACTTATAATAGAATGTCATTTTGTCTACAATTATTTTTTTTTTTAATTTTAAAATAATTTTTCAAAAATTAAATTATTAATTACAAAATATTATTTTGAATTAGGGCTTGGAGTTATTATATTTTCAAATCTAACGATTAAAATCTTATCTTTATAACATGGTATTATATTTTAAAATTTGATGAATATTGTTAGTTAAAAAAATATTTAGAGAAAATTTTGTTTACGTTTAAAAAAATATCTAGACAACGTACAATCAAAATTTAATATTATTTTTATATTATTCAATAAATTATTTTTATTAATTAAATGCAATTTTAAACAAATACTAAAAAAATCTCTCTATTTAAGGGGTATATTGGATGATGATTGTTTAGGATTTTAGAGACTTTTTTTTTTTTTTTTTTATAAAAATGTCTTGAGGTATTCAATCAGGATTGTTAAATGATAAAAAATAATCTGATAGTATTCAATTAAGATTATCAAGATTTTTTTTAGAAAATAACAAAATTTTGTAGTATTCCATTGAGATTTTGAATAACTTAAAAAAAGTCATATGTATTCAATTGAGATTTTGAATAACTTAAATTTAAAACCATAAAGATTTTATGGACTTGTTTTTTTAGTTGGATTTTGATGAATTTTATACACTTTTTAGTTAATCATATAAATATCAAACCCAACAAATAATCTAGTCAAACCATGAAAGATTTTTCTTGACTTTTTTTATTTCATTATTTCTATTTTGGAAATGGTGGCATAATCTCTCACCCACACGTTTTTCTGTTTTAAGGTGAGACTTTTCATATAATTCTAATAGTGATGTATTTATACCCCAAATCACTACGAATCAACTTACAAACCTATACCTGATTAATGTAATCCACCATCTCATTCCCCTTTAGGTTCATAAATTCCTAATGAAATGAAAATCTTCATAAGAGAAAGACCTAAGCCTAAAGGAAGTTTTAATTCAGTTGGGACAAACAATCAAATTAAAATTTTAAAGGAAGTTTTAATTCAGCTGGGACAAACAACCAAATTAAAGTTTTAAAAGACCTTTTTAAACTATTGCATCTAATTTTGAAAATAAATAACTAGCAAAAAACAATGTTTGAAATGCTATAAAAGAAATCTCAAATCTATTCATATGTAACTGATTTATTTTGAATATTCTTCGAGTTAAGCAGTTAGAGAGATGATTAATGTTTTAATCATCATGTCTTTTTTATTAAATTATTTGATTTATATTTTGATGATATTATTGATTTTATGGATTAAATGAAACATTTTATATTTTTGACTAATGTTTTGTTATTATTTTTCGCTATCACTTTATGAAAATTTGTGAAAAAAATATCTCAAAATTTATTAGCAGCTTGTAACTTTGATTCGTGTTCTTCAAATTTTTTTCTAAAAATCCATAGAGTATTTTCTAATCTTATAAATCTGTGAAATCCTTTCAAATTCTATATTCTAAATTCATTAACTCAAAATTACAAAATCTTAATCACATAAGTCTTTTTAAAAGAAAATCTTAAAAAATTTTAGTTTCCTACAAAATCTTTAAAATGTTGAAAACTTTTTTATGCAAAAAAAAAATCTTTTAAAATCTTAATCTAATACCCCTTTAATAGTTATGAACTTATGATAATAATTGATTTTCAATCATTAATAAAAATAAAAAACTTTCCAAATCAATCTGCTTAAGTTTTAAAATAATTATATACATGTACTTATTTTATAATGACATCATTTTTTAATCATTTAATTATATTATTGCATTATATTATAATATTGTGAATAAATTTAAGTAATAATATATTTAAAAATTTATACACTCCTTTTATTTTCTCTTATATTTATATCTTTTTATTGTGAATAAGTGTTTTTCAAGAAATGAAAAATTATTTTTCAAGAAATCTCTCTCAAACAAATAGGCAAATATCATGGGGGTGCGCGGAATTTATTTATTTTTTTAACAGAGAAAGTTTTTAAAATCCCTTACTGTTTATAAAATTAATTATTAACATGATTCGTAGTATTGTTTTGCATTACTATCCAGTCTTCTTTTGCTGTTGTAAATATTGCCGATTTTAGTATGAAATAAAGTTTTTGATTAAATAAACTAAAGCATCCTAGAGACAGATTCTATCAGAAAGTGTATAATTTTAACACTGTTATAATATTTTAAAATTGTCTCACAAGAGATATAACTAAGATACGATTTTTACCTCAGGATAATAAAAACAATTCTGATGCTAGCTGGGAATCAACATTGTTCCTGTCAGTCAGACAGATGCAACTTAATAATTCATGAGTCTCAAGATTTTAACATATGGAAGCTTGCCACAGGTTCGTTCATGCATGAATATCACAATTAATTAACGAAAAAATCACGCCAAATAAAGATTTTATGCGTGTGCTGTGACCAAGATTAACCTACGTGTTTGATGATTGGGTGTCATTTTTTTTAAAGTATTGTGTTGATTTTTAAAATAAAAGACGCATAATGAAGTGACAGCTTTCTTGAAACATTGGCAAGAAGCTTCTCAGCCAGGGCAAGTTCAAAAACATTCATCAAAACTCACGAACAAGCCCTCTCCCTCCTACGTAGTATTTATTAAACACACCATGGAACCAGTTTCGTCGACGGTGGGCATTGACTGAATAAGTTGCCTTTTCAAGTCAATAATGAAATTTCACAGAAACACTAATTTGGAGAGTTGGCCATGGCAACTACCCACACGGCCCCGCAATAATTTTTTTATAGGAAAAATCTCAATTATTTCTGACAGTACCTTTTAAAAGGCCCAAGTAGTCAGTCAAGTCAGTCAATGGTCATGTTTGTTAAACAACCATACTTTTATCGCTTTCCCAATAACGTGATTGTAAAGTTTAAACTCATAGTTACATTCCACGTATTGTAATCATAATTTTAATTCTTACGATCTCCTGTTAAATAAGATTTTTTTATTGTTAATCAGTAGTCTAAAAACACATATATATGTTAATAAATAAAATATTTTTATTAAAAAATACTGTGAAAGGGAATTGATAAATTTTACAAATAAAGATTACATTTTTTATTTAGTGTCATGTAGAAACTGGTTAGCATGTTTTATAAACAGGGCCGGCCCTGGGTGGGGCGGGAGGGGTAATCGCCCAAGCCCACTAATTTTAGGGTTCCAAAATTATTATTTTTTAATATTTTAATATAAAAAATTAATTAATTTTATTTAAAAAAAGATGTAATTTTTTTTTATCTATTATTCTTCCATTTATCTCTAATCATTTTTCACGTATTAAAAATTTTAAATAGGAATAAAGGTTAACCAATTATAATATCTCTAAAATATTAAAACAAAATATTTTATTTTTAAAATATTAATAACTTATAACAGTCATAAAACTTAAATTTCTCCTATTATATTTTTTTTAAAAAAAATCTTCAACGTATAAAAATCGATTTGTAACAACTAATAGTTAAAAAATTATATAAATTTATTATCTATATAAAGAGATGATAGAAATTAAAAATAGATTACATTAAGTTACTTTGCATGATATACATTTGTAAACTTCTTCTTTCTTTTTACTACACTCTAAGTCTTTTCTAAGAGAGAATAAGGAGGTTCGGAGTCCAACAGTTCAATTTGTTTGAAATTAATTTGTTATTGGAATGAAATTAATGTCAATTGGTATGTATATCACTCTCACTTGTGAATACTTTTATATATATAGTTAAATTTAATTATGTAATTGAGTCAAATTCAATATTTATTGATTTTATATTAATTTATTAATTTATATGTTTACATTGTTCTAATTTAACTATTGGAATTAGCAAACGTGTGGACTAAATATTCAATTTCGACTTCTACTTCTAGGTGTTATTGTTCTTTGGGCATTAGTTTTATAAGCTACTATGTTTTTTGTCTTGTGTTAATTGACTATTTTTTTTGTTGACAATTTAATTTATCTTTTATAATATGTTTTCTAGAAAACATTTATTTGGAAGTGAAAAAAGAAATAAGAGAAAACAAGAGGAAGAATTAATAAAATTACAACATGGAGCTCTTGATAAATTTATTTTTAAAGTAACTTCTTGTGAAAATTTTGATCAATTAAATGAAAATTTGCATATTGAAAACCAAGGAAGTGAAAATGATGAACTTAATGATTCACGTGAACCTGATGATGTGCCTCTGACTTTCGCATCAGTTGAAATAAGTTTTTCAAAACTAAAATTAATAAAAACTTACTTGAGATCTTTAATATCAGAGGAAAGGTTGAATGATTTGACAATTTTATCTACTGAGAATAATATATTGAAAAATATTGATATTGATGTTATTATTAATGATTTTACATCTCAAAATACTATAAGAAACTATTTTTTATGATCATTTGTGTGTTTTATAGATAATATGCATAACAATTTCAAAAAAAATAATTTATTAAAATTTATTCATAAGACGTTTTTTTTATTAATTATTTTTTATCTTTTATTAAATATATATTTAAATTTTATAATATTTATACGTGAGTTCCTAACATGATTTTGACTCATGCCCTTAAAATGTCCGGGTATTGAGACTGTTTATAAAATAACAAAAATGTTATTTAACGTACGTACTCAAGGGTTGTGCAGGTCAAGTGGACCAAGACAAAGTCTGAAAGAGTTCAGAAATATTACTACTAATCACGTTCTGTAAAAAAAAAGTACTAATCACGTTAATTAATATTTCAATCTAATTATAAATAGTTCTATTTATCCAGGTACAGAGTACTTTGGCTTGTAGGTGGCACCATTTCAAAATGTTGACTCCGCAGTAGTTAGTTGATTTGAGTCTTTGGGAAATTCAATCAAACCTTCGTAGAAAGAGTTTGTTGCTTTCTAAAATGAAAAAAAATGAAAAACAAAAAAACATTAGGTTTCATCTTCAATGTGGACTCCCACATTCCACGTCTTGTGTGTCTACACATATAGAGAGAGATTTACAGTGACTGTGTGCCTTTGTGAGAACTGAGAAAGAAGTATAATAATATATCAATACATTTAATTAAATTTCTTTAATAAAAATATCTTTGCCTTTAGAAATTATAATTTGAATTTGTGAATAACAAGTGTAGATCAACAAATGGAGTGCCGATCGATAGACTCACCCATTAATAAAATACAATAAAAACTTTAGTTGAAGAACAAATGAGAATCAGCATCAAGTTATTAATTAACTTATTATAGTATTGACTTTAATGGAATATTCATATTTCAAATCGTAGTTTATTTTTATGTCACAAAAAAATACTACTTTTACACCACTTGCCTTCAAATATTGCTTATGATTACGATGCTTTCGTTTACTTTATTGAATTGAACAACTAATAATATTCCATACATTATACACGTATGTCCAAGTTAAATGAATTTTCTTATAGAGTTAAATGAAAATTACAAATTAAAAAGAATAATAAGAATTTTGTCGCATTAAATAAGACCATAGTGAAAACAGAGTGTTAGACTCTAACAAGACAAAAGTGGAAAAAAACAAAATAATCAGAAAGATAAAAACACCAACCCACTGACACATGCTTCACGGGAAAGAAGCCCATGTGGACCATAAGTTCAAGTATTACTTCTCTGTCATTGCCATGTTTCCTACATAAATAGCCCATTCATTGAACACTATCTTCGTATCAAACACAATCCTTTCATTAGTTACTTCAAACTTTCGAAAGAGACCCAACAACCTCAAAGATGGCAATAGAATTGGCATCTCCCAATTGGGTTCCAACCGCAGTCACATGTTTGGCGGTCTTTGCCGTTCTCCTCTTATTCCTCCGCCGTCTCAGCCGCCGCCGCCGATACAATCTCCCCCCAGGCCCAAAGCCCTGGCCCATCATAGGGAACCTCAATTTAATAGGTTCCCTCCCACACCAGTCGATTCACGCGCTTAGTAAAACATACGGTCCCATCATGTACCTATGGTTTGGGTCGAACCCGGTGATGGTGGGCTCGTCAGTGGAGATGGCAAAGGCAATCCTGAAAACCCACGACGCCACCCTCGCCGGCAGGCCCAAATTCGCGGCGGGTAAATACACAACCTACAACTACTCGGACATCACTTGGTCCCAGTACGGCCCATACTGGCGCCAGGCCCGTAAAATGTGCCTTTTGGAATTATTCAGCGCTAAGCGCCTCGAAGAATACGAATACATTAGAAAACAAGAGTTACGTGCTCTTCTTAACGAACTCTTCAATTTCTCCAACAAAACCATTGTACTAAAAGAGCACCTTACGAATCTCAGCCTCAACGTTATTAGCCGCATGGTGTTGGGTAAAAAGTACCTCGAAGAATCCGAAAACGAAGTCGTTTCGCCTGATGAGTTTAAGAAGATGCTTGATGAGTTGTTTTTGCTTAATGGGGTGTATAACATCGGAGACTTCATTCCTTGGATTGATTTCTTGGACCTACAGGGTTACATAAAGAGGATGAAGGCTTTGAGCAAGAAGTTTGATAGGTTCATGGAACACGTGTTGGATGAACATATTGAGAGGAAGAAAGGAGTTGAGGATTACGTGGCAAAGGACATGGTTGATGTTCTTTTGCAACTTGCAGAGGATCCCACTCTTGAAGTCAAGCTAGAGAGGCATGGAGTTAAGGCTTTTACACAGGTACTACTACTTCCCATGACCAATCATTTTCATTTTCTTTGTTTTTTAGTGTTATTCGAAATAATTAATTAATTTACTTTTCAACATGCTTGTGCTATTTCTAAGCCTAACTTTGTCTGCTAGTAGAATTATTTTGTGGATGATGTGATAGGCGATCAAATATTAACACTTTCCATGTTTTTTACTTTTTATATTTCTTTTTTATACTCGCGAGTATAAACACGTTAACTTTTCTTGGTAGAACAAATTAATAAAAAAATATCGTGTTTTGTTTAAAAAGTAATACTACACCTTTCTTTAGCAAACAAAGATTAGGTTACATTATCTTCTCAGCCAATCGTCCAATCGATGCACACGATCTGGATATGGATATGTTATACTTTATTGATTGAATACCCAAGATACGACGTGCACGCATTTTCGTGGAAATGACAGCAAGTTGAAATGGTCATGTATACTCACTCTACTTCTACGTAATTTAAAGCTTTCAATTAGTACACTATATTACAGTACTACTTAATACGGAATCAGTCTTACTTGGTTGGTAGGTCACAAGATCATTATGTCCTATTATACAGTAATTAAATACATTTATTTATCATGTAATTAAAGAAACATATTTAACATTTTTTGAGGCACTTGGTTGTGTTTGATTGATTGATGACAGGACCTAATAGCAGGTGGGACAGAGAGTTCAGCAGTAACAGTGGAATGGGCAATCTGCGAGTTATTGAAAAGGCCAGAGATATTGAAGAAAGCAACAGAGGAGCTAGACAGGGTAATAGGGAGAGAGAGATGGGTTGAAGAGAAGGACATTGTGAATTTGCCTTATGTGAATTCCATTGCCAAGGAAGCAATGAGGCTTCACCCTGTTGCACCAATGCTTGTGCCAAGGCTAGCCAGAGAGGATTGCCAAGTTGGAGGGTATGACATTCCCAAAGGGACACAGGTTCTTGTGAATGTGTGGACTATTGGAAGAGATCCTTCAATTTGGAATAATCCTAATGAGTTCCAACCAGAGAGATTCCTTGCTAAGGAGATTGATGTCAAGGGACATGACTATGAACTTTTGCCATTTGGTGCAGGCAGAAGAATGTGCCCTGGCTACCCTCTTGGCCTTAAGGTCATTCAAGCTAGTTTGGCCAATTTGTTGCATGGATTTCACTGGACACTTCCTCATGATGTCAAGAAGGAGGACTTGAACATGGATGAGATTTTTGGACTCTCCACACCTAAGAAGATACCTCTTGAAACAATTGTTCACCCTAGGCTTCCACACCATGTTTATTCCCTCTGAGTCTCAATAGTTATGCCACTTGTTATGGAAATAATGGATTGCAGTCAATTTGTCTTTCTTTTCGTAACAATGATGAAAAATAAAAATAAAAATGCTGTGGTGGTAGGGGTTGGTAATATCACTAGTATAATTTTTGGCTATCTAGATATCGTTTAGAGTTTGTGCTATTAATCTTATGTCTAGGACTATACTTAAAAAGTTCATTGTAATTCCTTTTTAAATACGTGTTTTTGTGATAATGGATTTTAAAAAGATGTGTTGCTGGTCCCGTTTATCTTTAAATTCTCATAGATACGGTTAAATTTTTAATTTGATTTGAATTAAAGAAAGTTGGATTAGCATAGATAATTAAAAAATAGTGTTGGTAATATATTGCTGAATTATATTATAGAATATTAATTAATTGAGTGTATCCTATTTCAACACCCTGAAATCTATCTGGATGTGTCCTAGACAGTTGATAGTGTAGGAGGACCCATATGTTTCATGACTTTAATTAGACATTCGATGTCTATGGTAATAATTAATGAAAAAAAACTTAAATTAATATGGAGGAGATTTTTGGACTGATTGTACCTTGAAAAAGAGGATTTTGATTTTGACGCTAAATAATGTTAGGAATTGAATTGAAATTGTTTTGCCATATACAGTATTAATAATTACTCTACTAATGAAACAAATAATGGTAGGCCAAAGCCAACCCCAACCATTTTCGCACACCAATATTAGAAATAGAATGAAATGGGAATTAATTCCCTGTCTTTTACAATTATATCTTGGTTGAGATATCGAAAGCTAATCTACATTATACCTGATCGATTATTTTGGACTAATATACTCTGCATATTAAAAAGAAACATATAGTACAGGTACTGCAATATATCTGGCCGGCCATTGATAATTGTAAAATCGTTTTTTATTATTACTGGTAATGTTGACAAATTTCTAATTTTTTTATTGTTCAAATCTACATAAACTACAATAATTTTAGGTGATCTAGATCTAGATGGAATTTGTAACGATACATTCTTCAGCTCTATATTGGTTGAGGTAAACGAATCAAATAAGCTATTTTTTTAGGTTCATTTCCCTTTTTATTCAATTGACAAAGAACAACTAGAAATAAAATAAAAATTATTATTTTAAGATAATCTCAACAATGCATTATCTTTCAGATAGTGGTAAATAAATAAATAGGAATCGAGTTATGCTACCAGAAATTACTTTATGAAACAAACATAGAAAGTAATTTCCAGCATAAATATATACATATTCTGAAAAATAATTTCCGATAACATTAAAAACATCACAAGTTGAACGGTTTACCCTCGTGGTAGTGTACTAGTGCTTGTTGGTTACTACTTACTACAACTGTAAAGTGGTACTTCTGGTACCGTACCTGAATATTATTCCTCTTTTTCGCTGATATAAAAAACACGATACTTTAAAACGCAATATAACCACAACGTTGAAGAAAATAATGATACATTGATACCTTGAAAACCAATGAGACCACCACGTGCTGAAGAAAGTGACCACCGCAAATTGGAACGACATAAAGTATCTATCACTTACGTATGGAATGTTATTATTGGAAATAAAAGTATCACCTATGGAAAAGTGAATCACGATTTATGATACCTAGTTTTTTAAATTGCAAATTATCGATCACCAGTGTATGTAAAATGTAGTTTAACCAAGTATTTAATGTAGGGAGTAAAATTACGATGCATTCCTATTACTTTTTATAGAGAAGAAAAGAGGAAAGAAAACAAAATGTGAAGGGTTTAAAGAATAATGAAGATGAGATGAACTAATAGGGGTTTAAAAGAATGATGAATATGTGTAAAAATAATACAGTATTTAAAGAATAATGATGACAGGGGTGTAAAAATAGGGTTTATATTATTTTTATATAAAGTATATTATAATTAAAAAAAAAAAAGAGAGAGAGAGGAAGAGATATACTTATTATTGAAAGGGGAGTGTAAATATCAAAAGCCTCTGATTTTTCTCCTAGGCCCGGCTAATCTGTTAAATCAAATGGAATTACTTTCACTGGCTTGGCCTCACAGGTGTCCAATTTGGATCAGTTGGGCTTGCCCCAGATTCAAAATAGCAAGGCCACGCTATTCATACCCACCTTTTTGCTCTGTCGTTTTTTTTTTTCTTCTAATTTTGTGACAAAAATACTCCTTTACGATAATTAATTTTCATACCATTAAGTTTTATATCACGACAATTAGTTGCGTAATTTAAAAAAAAAACTGTATTGCATTAAATAATTTCTATAAAATCTATGCAAAAAAAAAAGTGGAGGAATGAAATGAGAGATCAAAGAGCTCTTTTGAAAAAAAAAAAAAAAGGATATGAAGAATAAAAAATGTTAAACAGATAATTTGGTCCTTATATGTGTAAACCTTACCCGTTTAGTAGCGTCATTTACCAAATCAAATTTTTATTATATATTTGTGACAAATATTTAGAAAAAGAATTTTGAATAATTTTAATATTTGTCAGGTGAAACACGAGCCATTGTATTATACGTACTGTACGAAATTTTTTAAATCAAATCTCAATCGTTGAGAATATCATTGCACTGAGTATATATGGGAGCTTTTTTGAAAATGTTAAAAAGTAAAAAAGAACGAACTCGTCTCACACAGTCACACCAACTCTGCATATATAAGAAGGAAACCACTTCAGATATTGGTCAAACTTTTTTTTTTAATTTAATATTTATTCAATTCAATAGTATATATATTGAATTTCGTACTCCTTTTTTCGTACGATACAGTATTATTGGCTTTTTATTTTCTCTGTCATGTTTAGCTGCTGCAATGAGTATTTTTGTTGATATTATGGTAGCTCTAATAGTAATAGGGGAACAAAATCTTGTGGGATGGAGGGGTTCTTTGTTTCTTCTCCTGTGTTATTGCATTAGTGCTTTGAATGGAAAATTTGATGACGTCGTGTTAGAATATGAGATGGGGTGCAAAGTGCGAATGCAATTGCAACTTGTTTTACTTACTCTATCGTAGTCAATTTTTATTTATTTTATTGCTAAACTGTGTTATAATCAGCATTAGTTTCTGATGTTTAAAACTAACACGAAGAAAATTAATATTATCATGCGCGTCATTTGCATGTGACATTGACGTGCTAACAACTTAATTGTGTAAGCTAATTTGAAATTCTATTAAGCAATGCAATTTAATATATATATATATATATATATATATATATTAATTTTTCTTATTATAATATGATTAATAGTTTTCTACGTGTGAAAAATGTTAAACTTGATATTGAACACAAGAAAATGATGCTAACGTCCCCCCATTCAGTTGTACATTCTGTCACGCTAACGTTAAATATTATATTTTATTTTATTCATTGACAAAACGCCCTCCCTATCTTCACCTCCAAGTTTTTAGTATTTCTTGTTACACATTACTAAACAATTAACATAACTTTTGACCAATGTAAGTAAGAATGAAACCTTAATGTTTATTTATTTTTGACAGTTACACTTAAAACATTTACCACTAATTAAAGAAATCTAATTCAACACCTGATTATTAATTAGAATTTATTTTGTGACAAATGAAATAGTAGTGTTACTCTTATAATGTGAACCTTCTTCAGGCTAATTAGAGTCACATATGATAAACGAGTATTGCATCATTTAGATGCCGACAGAGTCTTGGATCAAAATGATAGTGGGGTGTGAAGAAAAAAATGTAAGAAAATAATGCTAAAAGAAATGAATAAGAAAGAAAAAGTTGAATATTGATGAGTAAAAGCAGCTTAATATTTGAAACTGATACTCTTATTAAATTATTAGAGTCTTCCCCCAAATGTTTCTTATTCTTAGGCTTTGTCATATGAATGGATTGTAGATACAAAATTGTGGGCGATCTACCTAACTCGTACAATATGTATCCTTGCTAATGCTATGATAAAATATCAAACAATGTGAATTGTACCTCAAAATGGACGAAATGTTTCTTTGCATTGTAAATTTGTAATCATAACATACTATATATTGCAACATTTTGTTCCCATTGTGGATGTGTGGTTCAGCTACCACCATTGTGGATGCAGGATGCTTGAATTGAACACATTCTAGTCCAACTTGCTGGCAACAGAGATATTCACGTCATCTGCTACCGGTTAAACAAAATCTTTATGATTCTCTCCCATGTTGAATCATTATATATATATATATATATATATATGACCTTCCTTTCTTTGCAACGTTTGAATAGAATACACGTACGCAGTTTAAGCTAAGATAATTATATGTAAAGAATTTTCATTCTTCTGATTAGTGCTGTGATGCCTAACTTTGTTCTGCTGCGTTGAACAATGCAGCAGTTTGAACATGAATTGATATAAAAACACTGATATATAAATAAAACAAACCCCATTTTCCTGTACTAATTTCCACACAAATTTGGCTTACAAACAAACTAAGTAAAATAGTTATGTCATTCCATAAGACTTCAGATTTTTGTATATTCAATTCTGTCATTTCTGTGATCAGTATTTGATTTTAGGAAAGTTAAGAATTTGAAAATGACTTAATATCTCATAAATGTTAGTGGAGATTGATTTTTATAAACAATCCAAAATACTTGTTTAATTTTCAAACATGTTTAATTTTTAGCTGTCTATATTTATGGCTGCTGGACCACCAACTTCGTGCCAGCTCGTATATATAATATAGTATTATTATTATGATTATCAGGATGTGTTTTTATCAGGTACTTATTTTAAAACAAATAAAGAATTTCTGAATTTTTTAATGGTGTTATTAGGAGGATTGTAAATGACAGCATTCCAAGAAATGCCATTAAATCTTGTTGAATTTGCGAGCCAATATTTCATTAGATTTGATTAGTATGAGTCTCTGTTTTGATTATTGACATGTCACCACCAGAAGACAGTTGGAGATTCTTAATTTGTGATTTTAGCCTTACCGCAAGTGATTTTCATTAACCCCACTATTGGCTAGTTGGGGTTGGTAAAGGAAGGTGATATATGAATATTATTAAGCCCAAATGAAAGAGTAACTCTGATTGATTTGATATGAAATTGTTGTCTTGTTTTCTTGCAATTCTAGAACATTGAATTGAATATGGTCATTGGATAAGCCAATTTCGGAATTACTATTATCCAAGTTAAAGACTGACCATTCATCCTTATTAATGATAAATTGAACGGATTTTATTTACTGTGCTATAGACAATTTAAATCCCTTTTTTTTGTTAGTAATTTTAACCCTCTATTATCATTCTAGTAATAATTCATTCACCCAATAAAAAATCCTTCTAATAATTTGGGAAAACCATTGACCATAACAGTCAGCAGACACCAATGGTGTTCTTAACTGGTTGGTTCACCTCATCATGGTTATCACCAACCTACTTAAGGACAAAATTTTTAGTCATTAATTAATTTTGTTTACTTCATTCTCCACACGCAAAATGAAAGTGGTTTAAAAAATTACAAGGAAATATAAAAACCATCTGCTTAGCAGAATGAATCTATATCCGTTACAACATGGGTGCCACAGTTTTGGAAAAATCTAATTCACAACACAAGTTTTGTCAACACGCTGCAGAAGTCAACGGATCAAGTCTAAAAATATTTTGGCCCATTTCACTTTCAAAATCACTTGTTTTTCAAATGAAGGTTTATGACTTTGTAGGGTAAGAAAAAAGAAACAAGAAATGCCACAAGCAGAGAGAAGAGCTCAACTATGTTCTTTTAATCTTCATTTGCTTCAGACTTAAGGAACCATTAGAAAGGCAACATTTCTCAATTATAACAAGGTGAAAAATTCAAAAAACACTTCAATTTTAACTTGCTTCAGACCTAAGGCTCAATGAGAAACGCCAAATTTGTTACGGTAAGTTGGAAAAGCTTGATAAATCTTAAAACTCCACTGCACCACAAAGCTAAACTATACAAAATTATGTGAATGTGATATGTGTGATGCTTAAGATGTTTTAGGTGTATGTATAATTAGAATAATTAAAGAAGTACGTGCCTACGTGGGCGAATTTAGTTGCATGTAATTACATTCACTCCTCAAAAAACATGTTGGAATTTCTCCAAAGAAAACATCAAAATCAAACTACACAAAAAAAACAAAAAAACTTTGAGCTGTATGACGTACAATAATACATTTCCCTATCTTCTCCTATGATGTTTTTGTTTATGTAACAAAACATCAAGTTCCTTATATTTTTACCATAAAGTTCTCAAATTAAATATTGTCACGTGAATTTATTTTTTAAAAATAAATCCGCTACATAATGTTGAAAACATTATCTACATGTTTTTGTTTAATTGGAGAACTTTATATGGTGAAAATATACAAGGAATTTGACCTAAGAGTTTTGAATCTCCCTATCTATAATATAGCTATGATTGTATGTATTATCACGAAGATGAATGAAGCAAATCGTGGATCCTTGCATTGCATGTGCATCTCTTTATTGTGGTTGTTTTGGAGAGTATAGATTTGTACCAAGAGTTTTATACAGAGCAGTGTCAGAGTAAACAGCACGAGACTTCAATGGCTTAACACGACGTCTATTGCGACGACTTTTTCGTTGCCGTTGGTGACCCTTTTCTTTTTTGTCTCCCTTTTCTCCTTCTTCTTCTTTTGTGGCTTTTAACTCACCTTGGTTGATCTCAGCATGATGGTTATTTTCGGTTACTTTTTCACTAACTTTGGTTGAGTCTTTGTCTTTGTTTTCCTCACTGGGCACAACATAGACAAATGGACCCACTGGGATATCTTTCAATTCCAAGAGAGGCTCTAAGATCCTAACCACGGTTCTCATTGTGGGTCTAGCCTTTGCATGATGGCTCAGGCATTGATAAGCCAAGGCTGCAAATTTTCTAGCCCCTTCTGTTGAGTACTGATCCTCAAGTCTTGAGTCCATTATTCTTTCTAGTTTGTAGGAATCCTTCAACAAAGGCCTTGCCCATTCCACCAAATCCTGCTCTCTGGTGGGTCTTTTCTTGTCCACAGACTTCTTTCCTGTGAGAAGCTCTAAGAGAACAACTCCGAAGCTATATACATCACTCATGGTTGTCAAATGGCCTATTGAATAACAAAAAATCAAAAGGTATAAGTATAAATTATGATCAAAGTTTTTGGAGTCAATGTGACCGCAATTTAAAACCTTGGTTTTGAATTTTGATTGATGAAATTAAAGAGCTTTGGTTTTAAATGGAATACAATACCATACCTGTCATGATGTACTCAGGGGCAGCATAGCCATGTGTGCCCATCACACGAGTTGTAATGTGTGTTTGGTCTTTTTCTGGTCCATCTATTGCTAAACCGAAATCCGAGAGCTTGGCATTGAAATCCTGAAGAAAATTGGTATATACATGTCAATTTGTGTAAATTGTAATGACTAATTAGTCAACAGATTTTGATTGAGTGAACCAAAAAGGGCAGTGAGAACTTACAGCGTCCAATAGAATGTTTGAGGCCTTGATATCTCTATATATGACTGGTTTCTCTTCTTCATGAAGAAACATGAGTCCCTTTGCCGCCCCAATTGCTATTTTGATTCTTGTTAGCCAAGGCAAGGCTGCTACATAACCTGCATTTTAAAAGGTAACCCTTTTGTAAGAAATCATTGAAGCAGAAATTGTGTAGGGAAAATGTTTTTAACTTTTTTTTTTTGTTTAACTTTTCTTTCATAATGAGAGCAAAGGCATGCATGTATGATGTACCTTTGAAAAGTTTTTCTTCTAGATTGCCCCTCTCCATGTACTCATACACAAGAAGCCTATGCTCATCTTCACAGCAGTAACCAATTAAGTTAACCAGATGCTGATGTTTCAATTGCCCCAGAAAGATTACTTCAGCCTATTTGTAATACAAAAGAAGAATTAGTCAAATTCATCACTTGAAAGACAGAGGAATTTAATATGGATGGTGATTTGAAAATCTGAAGGGTTCAGGAAATTCTTACCAACCACTCTCTGTGGCCTTGTTTTCCATCCAAGTTTAAGGTCTTAACTGCCACAGTCTGAGCTTTCAATCCACGCTTAAGATTGTCATCAATAAACCCTTTATACACCTTCCCAAACCCACCCTCACCAAGAATGTTGGATTTGCTGAAGTTGTGTGTAATCTCTGAGAGCTCCTGGTAGGTGAAAATACGAAGATTTGATCCCACAAGAGAGTTGGATAAATCACTCATGATAGAAACTGATGAGTAATCACTCAGGCTTAAATCAGAGAGGAAGATTCTACTTGAAGAAGATGATTTCTTGGAAACTATGTTTGGAGATTCCAAGGATTGTTGGTTCTTGGTGGCCTTGAAACAACCAAGTACTAAGGATCTCCATTGAAGCCTCTTCGAAGGCATTTTTCTAATAAGTTGTTTTTGCCGGCTTAAGTGAGTCTTGATAGCTTTATCAATACATGCTAAAATTAAGTTAGATGGGTCTGCTTTTATAGGAGTGTTAGAAGACTTTTATAAAGTAACCTAACACATTTCATTTCAATATCCTTGTATTTTTTTTCTCCCGTGTAGGCCAGGGTAATCGATAAAATCTATCTCATGTTATGTCATTTGGTTAAGGACTTTGGCTTATATTATAAAATATGACTAATACCTATCCACCTTTCTAGAGTAATGTAAACAGTATTTAGGGACATGCTTCTGATTTCAATGCTTTTACTCCCTTGTGCTATAAAACATCTATTATTAAAACTTCATGTGATTGAAAATAGAAATAGATAATTGATTTAGTTCCGTGGATGAAATTAACACACGCGAAGAAGCTTCTTCAATAATAATAAAAATAATCTTGATGGCTTGTTTCTTCACCAAATCCAAAATGAAATCAAATCAAAACTCTAGATACCGTGGAACAAGAGGTTCCAAATATGACATGCCAAGCCGTCAACCTTGATTCATTGTTAGTTTGTTGCACTATACTGTACACTCTCAGACATAGCAAGCTCTTACAATATCTTACTACTACTGTACTATGAACATCTCCACAGGTATCAAGATTCTGTCTCATTTTGAAGCTATCAGTTATAAGCTATCACAAATGTACGCTTATCATGGCTTATAAAATTTTATTCACAAAAGTCCCTCCCACTCTAGGTAAAATGAGTAAAATATTCCTTATAAATTTTCAACAATATATCGTCAGGGTCCTTTATTAAGTCCTAAGGATTAGATCCACCTTTCACATGTCAGTGGAATCTTTATGCCAGGAATATATTGAAGAGGGCCAAAAAAAATTCCATACTGCTGAAGCTCCCTGCAGTACCAGATTCACATCACTAGTACTATTTTGAGGTATTAATTGTAGTGGAACTTCCACGCTAGCTAGTTGCTACCTTTTAAAATTGATTAAAGGATAATGCATTTATTTAATTGTTTCCCGATACACTTTGTTGGAGTAAAATAAACAATATACACTTGAGCAATCTTACGTACGTTGAAAATACTCTAGAATCCATGGCTGCTACCGTTGCAGAACCAGCTGGTTTTTCTTTTTTTTTCAAACTAGTTACATCAAATTATACACTATTAATCAATAAAAAATTATCATTGATATAATTTTCAAAGTAATTATTATCAAAATTAACAATTTATACGCGCATACTTTATTTTTTAATTAACAAATACACACTAGCACTAGGTGATAGATAAAGTAGATATATTTAGGAGAATTTTGAAGCCAGGGACAACAAGAAGCTGTCAGCAGCTAGATTTTATCCTAATAAACTTTGTTAATAAGAAATGGAAATCACGTAGCACTTGTTCGAGGTATGAAGTAGCATACGTTATAGCCTTCCAAGATCGATTACTTCGTTCATGTGGGTCCCATATATCCTAATTGACTTTGAATGTTGACAGAACAAGTTGTTCTCGACGTTCAGACCATGAAACGGAGTTGTTAGAGAAGCAATGTCACAATTTTTTGTCATGTTGCAAACGACTGAACTCATTCTAAACAGCTATTTCTATGTAGTTTCATCTTGTGCTGTGTGGGGATAAGGTGATTTACTCTTGTTGCGGTTCTTCGCAATTTCGTTGGTTGTAATATTTGTATCTGCCCATTTTTTGGGGTGACACATGGAAAGGAAATATGAACAAAGGGAATTATGGAGACCTAAGAAAGAAAGAAAGAAGCTTTCCTTTTCTAGTCCGGTCAGATGAACAAAAGTTAATGAGATTTGGTGAAGATGAAACTTTAAGAAAGGAGCCTAATAGAAAATCATTATATTTCACTTTAGCATCTAGGGGTTTAGTGGTGACATTTTAAGTTACTTGAAATAATGAAACATGGATTCATTATGCATGTAAGGTATGACAATACATCCAATTACAGTATGATCTTGATTTCTTTGTTGATGATGCTGCATATTGGCTCAAAAGTAACATTCAAAATGAAATTTTTAGCTCTTATTCGACATTATTTGCTGGATGATTTGGCGCGCGAAGAATAAGGTGGTTTTTAACGATATAGTTTGGTCAGGCTGGTATATGTATAACTAGATAAGTTCTCTTCTACATCTAACCAAAGGGACAAACTCGACCACCTCATCCCAACAGATAGGATACTGGTTAATTGGAAACCTCCTCCACAAAACTACATCAAAATCAATACCGATGGTAGTTTCTTTGGTAATCCTGGCTTGTTAGGTTTTGGTGGTGTGTACGAGATTTTGCAGGCAATTAGATCATGAGTTATATGGGCAATTGTGGTTTTACTTCAAATACCACCGCTGAGTTGTATGTCATTTTTCATGACATTAAACTTGTCCACACAAAAAGTTTCTGTAATGTTATTTGTGAGACGGATTCCACCACTTCTCTGAAATTCATCATTGAGGGCCTCTGTTCATCCTCATACATGTGTAGTTTCAGTCATTCGTGGTTACATGTAACTACCTTAGAATATTAATTAAGCATACGCTTAGGCAAGGGAATGTTGTGGCAGACATTCTTGTTAAGTCTGGAGCCAAATCCTCGTCCCTGTTTATTTTATTAAATTCTTATCCAACTTTAAATCCTCGTCCCTGTTTATTTTATTAAATTCTTATCCAACTTTAAATCCTCGTCCCTGTTTATTTTATTAAATTCTTATCCAACTTTAAATCCTCGTCCCTGTTTATTTTTATTAAACTCTTTTTTATAGGCCTTAGTGTAATTTTTTAATTTTTTTATTCATTAAAAAAAAAAAAAGTTGCTTGAAATATTTTAATTAAAAAAGTTATACACTTTTGATGATTAGGCATACTCTACCAAAAAATACTATTTATATGTTCCCTAAAAAGCCTGTAACATGATTGTTCTGTAAATATAAAACTTGTCTACGTATATTGAAGCTCATTTTCAGCGATGATTAGAGTAAATGTTTTAAGGGTAAATTATATCCTGTCATGGTTTAATTACTTATATAGTCTATACACTTACAAAAACTTTATCTTTGAAGTCCTTATACTTAAAAATCATCTAATCATCCTATTAGTAAAAACTAAACTATGATAGTTATTGAACATAAAAACTGATAATATCTTAAATGAAATTACTCTAACGATGTGATAAATTTAAAGTTGGAGATTTGAGTGTAGAGAATATTAGTACTCATTCTTGGATTAAATCATCGTTATTTTGTCCTTTAATCTGGATTAAAGACCTGTTTTGATATATTATAAAGTTTCACATCACTTAAAAATTAAAATTAAAGAAAATTTATAAACATTATCTTCATTTAACCTACCAAGTATCAGTTAGTAAAGATAAAATCATGACAAACCATTAAGTATGAAACAGGTTAATATCTAGGATGAAACGATCTTAACAAATCACATAACATTGACTACCAAAATGATTCTCCCCTCTAATCCTTGATATTGATGGGATTGAATTCCAAACACAGGTTCTACGGTCTATTTCTAAAAGGTTCCATGCACTGAACACCTAATTTTCCTTTTGATATTGCTTCGTATTTCATAATTAAGGTCAAAGAAGAAAAAGAAAATTCACGGATCATGATGCACATAAAGTATGTCACTTCCTCCGGGATTACATTACACCATCACTATATGACTATAGTCTATGCATATCAAGTCGGCAGAGTGAAAACGCATTATTGAGAGAGAATTGAAAAAATGGCTCACAATTGTAAAAGATGGAAAAAAATCAAGGGAAATATTTCGCTCTCAAACTCTTTTTTTTCCTTCTTAACATGGTTTTCAAGTTATTTGATAGGGTTTAGTTTAAACCAATTTGTTTTGATTTTTTTTATGGGATATATAAAAACTTAATTGATTTTTTTTTTCTTTTAAGACTTACATTAGCTCTTTGAATAATTGGTTGAATAGGCTTTGTAGTTTCTTTGAACTGAACACTTTAGCCATGAAGTTATAAGAATTGGTCCTCTGGCCTCTGCCTTGTAATTTCCTTCAACAATGATGGTAGTATAAACTATAAAGCATTGTTGAATTCAGAATAAATAAACAAAAGAAATCTTCGTTTCCATGTGTAACGAAAAAGGAAAACAACTGAGATATACACGGAAAGAACACTTTAATAGCAAAAGTGTTACATAGCAGTTTGAGACGGTCAATTTAATTAATCATTCATAATTTTTCATCTTCAACTTTTTTTAAAAGAAATGAATAAAACATAATAATAAACGAATAAATAAGAATATTAATAATACAAGATAAAAAAAAAACACTCAAAATTGTTCAAAACAACATTTCTCCCTTTAAAAAATGAATTTGAAAGGATTGGCATTCAAATATTTTTTTTATATTTACTTTTTTTTACAATATAAATTATAGTTTTATTAGTTTCTTCTTAAAAAAAAAATGGTATGTGTGCAGTGTGCGCGCACTAGGAGTCCATAAAGTTTTCGGCTGAAATGGGTCAACCCGTTTTTGAGTTGGTCATTAAATACACATCTTTAAACTTTTTTGTGTTTTGGTTTTGGTCAATAATTGTTGTTTGAAATTTTGACCTATAGGCCCACACCACAGCCATGAACTGGAAAGCATTATTAGGAGTTAGGAAGACCAAGTCTTATGTATTTCTCACAAAATTCTTTTGTATGTTTTTACCGTAGTTGTACGTTTTTGTGGAATAAATTGTGGCTCTCAAAATGGATTATAAATGGTTAATTTGTAGTGAAAATTAGAACTTAAAATTAATGGGAAAATAATTCAGTGCTCGATAACCTACCAACGTGGAAGGAAAAAGATTAGTAATTACTGACAAGCGTAATGAGAAACGTAAATATTGATTTCGCATATTAGAAGAAAATATTTGCAGTAGTACTATTTAATATTTATCTATCTTATTTTATTATTTATTTTTTAAACTTATGAAGGTAAAAATCAAGTTCATTATTAAAAAATTTAATCCTTCGGTTTTTATTACAAAAGTGTTATCAATTTTTACTAATGGTTCAAGACTTTGTTTTTTCTACAGGTTTGATGAACAGCTTTGTCTTCGGCAACGAACCACCAGATGGCGGCGGCGGTCATCCCTTTCCTACTCCACCTCCACGACCATCCTTTCGTGATATGTTCATGGGAGATAGACTCATTCCGGCATCCAGGCCTAGGGTGGATCTAATCCAACAGTAATTGGCAAGAATTGAATATGAAGACGATAATCTCCTCAAACCAATGGTTCATATCTCTGACAAGGTGTTCGATGGGCTATGTGCTCCTTGGCAAGATGCATTAGTGGTGAAGCTTTTGGGCAAAAATATAGGCTACTCTTTGATGCGGGATAAGCTACATAGACTATGGAAGCTAGTTGCAGGTTTTGAAATTATGGACATTGGCAATGGTTATTTCATGATGAAGTTTGACAACGTAGGTGATCGCCAAAAGGTTATGGATGAAGAGCCCTGGATATTATTTGATCATTACCTTACAGTGCAACATTGGTCTCTTGAGTTTATCTCTCCATCTGCGAAGATTGAAAAAACGTTGGTGTGGATTCGCTTTCCGGGTCTCAACCTTATTTACTATGATGAAAGCATTTTGCTTGCACTAGCAACGGCCATTGGGAAACCAGTTAAGGTGGACTCCAATACCAAAGACATAAGGCGAGGCAGGTTTGCACGAGTTTGCATTGAAATCGATCTTACTAAACCAGTTGTTGAGAAGGTCTGGTTGAAAGGTTTTTGGTACCGAGTGGAGTATGAAGGTCTCCATCGTATATGCTCCACATGTGGTTGTTACGGCCATGTTACAAGGGAGTGCACTAAGAAGCAACTAGAATCTCCGTTGGAAACCCCACTATCAACCTCGCAAGGAACAAGTCACGCCAATTGCTCCTAGTAACCACCGCAACAACAAGATAGATCCGTCTCCAATTATTGAAATTAATGTCCTCATTAATTCAGGAGAGCAAGTGAAAACCGTAACAAAAATAACAGATGCCAATCATGATCCTGTTCATGGTGATTGGCTGGTTGTGCAACGAAGGAAGAAACAAAATAACAATAATTCAAATTCAAAAAAGAAAGAGAATATGATGGCTCGGGATTTTATTCTTAAAAAGGATAAGAATAAATTCTCGCTGTATGCCTCCCCTATTCCTACGGTGAGGGCTATTCTTTGGGACCACTTGATTGAGATTAGTAATGACATGGAAGGACCGTGGCTAGTCATTGGCGATTGGAATGAGATTACTCAACCATCGGAGGTTATAGGGGGAGCCTTCCACCAAGCTAGGACCAATGCTCTTTACAACGTTCTCACCCAGTGTGACCTTATTGATATGAAAATCACAAGGAGCTTTTTCACGTGGCGTAGGAATATTCAAGCAAGGGGGTTCATACAAAAAAAAAACTCAATAGGTACGTGGCTAACGCTAACTGGCATCTTGTCTACCCTAATGCGTTGTTGGAAACTCTTCTCCCCCACAACTCGGACCACAATCCTCTCATTCTTTCTTGTTGAAAAGCTGAATCTCGCATAAACCCTTCCTTTCATTTTCAAGCAGCTTGGCTTTCCCATCCAAGAGTATGCAAATATTGTGACACAAGCATGGGGTCAAACTACCAGAGACACTTTCCATAAGCTTAATAAGGTTCGTGACAACTCTATCACCTTTAACAAAGAGGTCTTTGGGAATATTTTTCAGGACAAAAAGAAGTTGGAAGTTCGTATCAAAGGAGTCCACCAAGAACTAGAGACTCGGGCTATTTCCGACTTGATTCAGTTCGAGAAAGCCTTGCAGGACTAGTACAACCAGATCCTTTTTCGCGAGAAATGTTATGGTTCCAGAAGTCTCGTGAGAATTGGGTAAGATTTGGCAACAAGAATACCAAATTCTTTCATACTCAAACGATTATCAGAAGACGCAAGAATAACATTTCTGGCCTGTTTATTGATAATATTTGGTGCACTGATGCATCCCTTATTAAGAAGGAAGCTCAATCGTTCTACCAAGGTCTCTTCCAATCTACTGCTAGATGTCTTCTCAATTGCTTACAGCTAGTACATGTTCCTCGATTAGAGGATCATGTCTCCCTCGGCCTAGCCGCTACCGTCACGTTACGGAAAATGAAGGATGCCCTCTTTAGCATGAACCCTTACAAAGCCCCCTAGGCCGACATTGATTTCAACCTATATTTTTCAGAACCTTCTGGCCACATATCAAGGATGATATTACACGCATGGTAGCTGAGATCTTTGCCACAACTGTTGTCCCATCCCAAATGACTAACACTTTGATAGTTCTCATTCCTAAGTTGGAGAATCCCATGTCCATCAGGGACTTCAGACCGATCAGTGTTTGTAATGTTCTATTCAAATTGGTCTCCAAGGTCCTAGTGAATTGCCTTCGGCCACACCTAGATTCTATCATTGGTCCCCTTCAAAGTAGCTTCATCCCCAAGAGGGGAACTTGTGATAATGCCATCATCGCCCAAGAGATTGTTCATAGTATGCATAAGAAGACTGGAAAGACTGGATATGTTATGTTCAAGATTGATTTTGAAAAAGCCTATGATAGGGTTGATTGGAGCTTCTTGAGATTGACTCTGAAGGAATTTGGGTTTCCGGACCGCACAATAAATTTGGTTATGAACTGCACTACTACTACGTCCTTGTCCTTAAAATGGAATAATGAGAGATTGCCCTCTTTCTCGTTGAGACGTGGTCTTCGTTAAGGAGACCCAATGTCACCTTATCTCTTTCTGCTATGCATAGAGAAGCTAGCACTTCTCATTCAGGAGAATGTGAGTAGTGGGGATTGACAACCAGTTACGGTCTCCAGAGGTGACCCTAAGATATCACATTTATTTTTTGCCGATGATTGCCTGTTGTTCACTAAGGCATCAGCAAATCAAGTGCAATTGGTTCAGGATGTTATCCGTCTATTTTGTCTTGCTTCTGACTTGAAAGTCAATAGTCAGAAATCTAAGTTCTTCGTCTCTAAGAATGTTCCACGTAGCAAAATCCAGCAATTCGCTACTATATTAGAGTTCCAACACACTCATAATCCAGGCAGATACTTGGGGTTCCCTCTCTTGGTAGGTAGGACCACTAAGGCGGATTTTGCCTCCCTCACAAACCGTGTTAATAGCCGCATTGCAAGTTGGAAGGGCCAACTCCTTAGCCGTGTTGGCAGAATAACTTTGGCTATGTCAGTTATATATGCTATCCCCTCCTACTCTATGCAAAACCTATGGATCCCGGAGGGAATTTGCAATAAAATTGACTCTAGGTTAAGGTGCTTCATCTGGGAAGGGAATCACAATCATTGGGTAGATTGGTCTACAATCTCTAAAACTCGTGCCAAAGGAGGTTTAGGCATTCGTCGATGTCGCCAAGCTAACATTTCCCTACTTGGCAAGCATGTGTGAGATCTTTTGTACAGCAAGGATAAGTTATGGGTTCGCTTATTATATGCAAAATATATTGGCCAAAAGAATATTCTTCACCTTAAGAATTCTACAAGCAGCTCGTATGTTTGGTCCTCTATCATGAAAGCCTTATCTCATCTCAAACAAGGTTTCACGTTTAGGATTGGAGACGGGGATTGCTCATTTTGGTTTGATCCTTGGTTAGAGGAGGGACCATTGTATGGCATGGTAGATGAGGTCCATGAAAGGGACATGCAATTACGCGTTAAGGATGTCTATTTTGATGGCTATTGACACTTTGACGTCCTTACTACAACCTTGCCCCAAGACATTCGGAACACCCTTCCATACTTGTTTCTTAATCCTTCTATGCCGGATATTATTAGGTGGAGTGCATCTAGCTCGGGAAGGTATGATACCAAGTCCGCCTATGCATGGTTGAGTCGAGAGCCTGCTTTTCATCTTACCTGTCTTTGAGTTAAGTCGTGGGTGTGGAAGTCCAAGCTACCTGAGAATGTTAAACACTTTATTTGGCTCACCTATAGAGGAAGTCTTCCTACTAACTCTTTCTGCTTCATGTGGCATATTACTACTGATTCTTCTTGTTGCAGGTGTGGAGATGCCAATGAAACATGGATTCACATCCTTTGCGATTGTCCCTATGCATGTAAGGTGTGGCAATACATCTGGTTGCAGTATGGTCTTAATTTCTTCATTGATGATGCTGCATACTAGTTCATAAGTAACATTCAAGGAAATTTTCAGCTCTTATTCGGTATCACTTGCTAGATGATTTGGCGTGCAAGGAATGAGATGGTTTTTAACGATATAGTTTGGCTAGACTGGTATATGCATAACCAGATAAGTTCTCTTTTACATTTAGCCAAAGAGACAAACTCGACCAGCTCATCCTCAATAGATAGGATACTGGTTAACTGGGAACCTCCTCCGCAAAACTACATCAAGATCAATACGGACGGTAGTTCCTTTGATAATCCTGGCTTGTTAGGTTTTGGTGGCGTTCTACGAGATTTTGCAGGCAATTGGATCACGGGTTATATGGGCAATTGTGGTTTTACTTCAAACACCACCGCTGAGTTGTGTGCTATTTTTCATGGCATTAAACTTGCCCACACAAAAGATTTCTCTAATGTTATTTGTGAGACGGATTCCACCACTTCTTTGAAATTCATCATTGAGGGGCTCGACGTTGTTCATCCTCATGCAGGTGTGGTTTCGACCATTCGTGATTACGTACAACTACCTTGGAATATTAGCTTCAAGCATACGCTTAGGCAAGGAAATAATGTGGCAGACATTCTTGCTAAGTCAAGGAGTCAAATCCTCCTCCCCGTTTATTTTATTAAATTCTTGTCCAACTTCAACTTCGAATTACTTAGTTGCTGATGCCTCAGGCACTCTCTTTTGTAGGCCTTAGTGCCATTTTTTTAATTTCTTTATTCATAAAAAAAAATTTCTATACTTTAAAAACTATGATTTATTCCTTATATTTTTTGTAATTCGTGAATATACATCTTATTGTACTTGTGATATTATGATAAAAGGTGGAATTTACGGATCATTAAAAATAGTATTGAATATGCTATAAAAAAAAAAACTCTTCAATAACATTTTTGTTCCTATAAATTAAATAAAAAGGTTTTATTTTATTCTTTAAAATATCTTTAATTTGATTATAGTCCTTCATTTTTTATTTTATTTTAATCTCTACTATCAAGTAACAATGTTACTTATGGCCTAAAAAAGTTAATTTTTTTAAAGAATAAAAAAAACTTTAAAAGACTAAAATTAAGAACATCCTATAATTTCATAGGATAACAATTATTTAAACCTTTAAAATATAATAATGATACCAAAATCATTAATTTTAATTATTATTAAAATATAAAAAAAAAATCAAACCAATTTTAACATAAAACTTATATGTAAACTAAAGCTAATATCACCTTTCAATTCATTTTTTTTTTTATAGATAATGATTTCATAAATTTTAGATACATTGGTACCGTTGTTTTTGCTGATTTATTTTTAACTTATAAGTAACTTTTAAGTAAAAGTTGGGTTAAATACCAATTTGTAAAAGTTCCTTAAAATAAAAGTTACTTATTTTTAATGAAAGAAAATTAAAAATAAGGAATTTTATAATAAATCATCCAAAGTTATTTATGCGAAGCTTATTTTCATGTTTTTGTTCAAAGTTAGGCCAACTTTTAGAATAATTAATATTTTTTTATCAGAAAATATTAATAATTAGTTTGTTAATTTTTGTTAGTGCGAGAGTCGAACCAAAGACCTCTCAATCTAATTATATTTTTAAATTTAAGAAATTTTTAAATTAAAAAATAAAATAAAATTAACAAACAACTTTTTATTTATTTTTAAAATTTTTTGTTTTTAATTTTTATTTAAAAATAACTTATACGTTAAAAAAAAAAAAAATTGTATGGGACACAAACTTGCATTAAAGTTAGTCTCTCAAGAACTTGAGTGACATTAAATGAATTAAACGTCCCCCTTATACTTTTCCTTGGTGTGTGAAATTACTTCTATATTTTTCATTCTTGCTTTTGTTTTTTCTTTATCATTCCCGTTTTTTTTACTCCTTTTTTTTAAACTTTTCTCCTGCCCCAGCCTCCCCCTCTTTTTCTACCAAGTCAATAATATTTTTTTGTTTTATCTTTTTTCAAAGTCAATAATGTTCGTAATTATAATATTATCTAGGTTAGTATCATATTTACGTCACTTGTCATACAACCATAGTACTAAGTTTGGTCATAATATGATAAGTTATTGAATATAGTATCATAATTTTAGTACATATATGTCTTCTGTTTTTTTATTATTTTTTAAGTCTTCTAAAGTGAAACTTGGTAAGATATGATTGCTGATATTTGGAAAAATGGAAATGAAATAGGTTTTCTAAAACGGGGGCAAACCCATTCCAATGTTCAGACGGCCTCGTCCTTTTGGACAACAACCTACATTTTTCATAATTAATTATTAATTTGTAGTCAAGACTCAAGATTATGATTTATGAAGGATCCCAGACATTTCAGGGATGCACCATTATACATTTTCATGTATAGTTAAGAGTAGTTATATAAGTACTTAAAAAAATGCCTAAATTTGAGGCAGTTTAGGAAATATTGTTAATATGAAAAGTTGAAAACATTGTCTCAACACTATCTAAATAGAATGGCGTGAATAATAATATAATATGTCAGGTATTATTATTATTATTGAATTATAGGATTAGTTAATTATATGATGAATCCTAAACTGATCACCTACCCCCAAAAAATTCCTAAACTCAAAATTATTGTTCAAAATGGCGGCTTCCACCGTGGGTTATGTTCGTCGAATCGTCGGTTAATTTAGAATTTTTTTTGCACCTAACTTGTTTTAAAGTAGTACGTGTATTATTTGTTAATACAAAACAAAGAAAAGAAAAACCAACAAACATACCCAACCAAAATGCATGGCACATGATCTTCAAGTTTATATACAAGTTATTGCACATTTTCATTATAACTTAAAAAAGTAACATATATAACAACTAACAAGCTAAGTCATCCCACTTCAAACCAGTTGCCATTGTTGTGCGTTGAAGCGACTTGAAGGACCGGGTGAAGAAATAGACTCTAGTATCAAAAGTTAATTAAAATGTGTGATGAAATGAAGAAAGATCAGGGTTTAGTTGTATGTATGTAGCCTTTAGGTGTGGCTTGGTTTGGGAAGCAAAAGAAGAGATTATGCATAGCTTTAATTTGTTCACGACAAGGGACACGCAGTCATTCAGGTCACTGTCTTACTTTTTTTTTATGATATTTTTTTTTTATGTTAATCATGGGTTTTCTCCAATTCATTTGGTCAAAAATTAATCCCGCTCACAGTGCGTGATTGTCGTTGGTTCAAGAGAATTTTGCACACAATGGGAATCAAACAAGTCCTCTTACTAAATAGATCGTTCTCACCCTGTGAACACAATGAGGCTTTACACCACTGCGTCAACCCTTTGCATTCTTTTCTTTTATGATTTTAACAACCCCCAAGGAGTATATTATAGTGCCCCAAAACATGATCAATACAAACTTCTCATTCCATTTGTGAAAAGTATATATATATATATAGACATTTGAAGTGAGAGGGCATGTTTATTATGAGAGATAAGAAGTTTAAATAAGATTAAATCTTAATGGTGCATTTATTATCTCATCATCATGACCAATGTTGCCACCACTATCGTCATCATTAACAGGGCCACCACCACCATCATGGTCGTTGTCCCCATTGTTGTCGCCATCACCATTGTGACGGTAGTGGTGGTAGCAACAACGGGGACGACAATCATGATAGTGGTCTTGTTGATGGTGGCAATGGTTATGATGATGACGATAACGGTGGTGATTATAATGGTGGTGGTGGTGATTATGATGGTGGCAATGGTTGTGGTGATGGTGATGGTGGTTGTGGTGATGGCGACACCATCACCACAACTACCACCGTCACTACCAACAGGGGTCATCGTTACCGCCACCACCAATAGGAACATTGTCAAGGCCACCATCATGATCGTCGTCTCCGACGGTGGTGGTGGCGACAACAACGAAAACGACAATCATGATGGTGGTGGTGACAGCAGTGGTCATGGTGTTGGGGCAACTTTGTGTAAATGTGCAATAATTAGAAAAGATATGATTGTATAGGATGAATATCACATTTAATTTTAATTCAAAATTACATCTGGACCAATAAGATTTAATCAATAACTATTATTTAAACTTTTCATCTCTCATAATAAACATGTCTTCTCACTTGATACGCTGTCTCTATATAAATGTAAAACGGGTGTGTATTATTTTATTAATGATATTCACACTATCAAAGTAACTCAAGACCAATATAAACAATAATTAGTAGTGTAAATATATTTATTTTAAGTTATGTTTATCCACATTATCAAGTTAAGATATGTTAAGTTTCATTCCATTGACCTTAAAATTTATTTTTTTTTTATTGACAAAATTCAATGTTAATATATTAATTTTTGTTAATAAAAAAATCAAATCCACGATATGTTTTTAGTGTTTTATTTCTCTAACCATTCAATCTATCTTATATCTCAACATCACTTGCTCTCATATCTCCTAACAAGATTTGATTTACAGCCACCATCAAAATTATGTTTCACCCAATTTTCTTAAGGAGATTTCCAATATAACCATCTTATGTATATTTTTTAATCTTAATCTAGTCATGTTTGTATTTAAATAAATAATTGTTTCAAACTTTTGAGTTGGATAAAAACAAAGTTAAAATTCTCACATGTTTACTTGAGCTTAATAAAATTAACAAGTTTAGATGTGTACTTCTAAATTATTATTTTTTATGATATAATTTATCCTAGAGTTTTAAAATTTTCTAAAAAATAAAATTACTTGCTATTTTTTTATTCAAGTATCACAAAACTATTTAAATGCTCATTTCATTGGGATTTTTCACCCCGAAAAGAAGTCAAGTGATGAAAGTGTGAAACTATGCTGTGTATGGGCCAAAGTGGAGACTAGGTCCAAATTATAACCAACCCACTAGAAAAACACGCTTCTATGTGCTCTTCTGTCTCTTTATGAATTCTAACTTTCTTTCGCAAACGGTTTTTGTTTTTTGGGGCCAAAGGTAAACAGAAGCATGTCGGAAATTGGCAAATACCTTTTCTGTAAGCTATGAAATTTGGTAAGTATTTGCTCTCTCATATTTGTATTTTAATTTAAAAAATATTTTTTTTTCAAACGTGTTAAAGTCTCATGTTTATACTCTCTAACATTTGTCATATTAAACATTTATAAAATATTTTCAGTTAAAATTTAATATAGTGACTATAAAACATGGTGGATATTAAAATATTTGGACCCACGGATCATTGTTACAATTTTTTACAAACGATTTTTCATTCTTAATATTCAAAATTATTTAGTAAGTGATTTTCCTTTTGGTGGATAACTATTAAGTGAGAATCCAATTTCCAACCCCCAAACACTTTTACATCAACGGGTCCAAGATTTTGGGCCTCCAAGAACCCACGAAGTCCAGGTCCAAATAAAAGAATGTCCAAGGTACAGACGTTTTGGTCCCGAATATATATAGCCCCTAGGCAGTGGAATAAAGGGAAATGGGCTAAATTAAGCAGACACTTATTGGGCCTTTATGACCGGTTCCTCAATGATATGAAGACAGAAAACAAAAGGAGATATGGCATTATTATAAAAATTGTATTTTAAAAAACCTATGAAAATTAAAATTGTATTTTGTTTTTGTTATAATACTAAAATTTTTGATAAATTACTTAAAAAATGTTCTCAGAATAATTATAATTTTTTTTCTAAAAAAAACTAAAACAAATATATGAAAAACTTTTAAAAGTGATTTAAAAAAAATTATAAATTGAAACTTAAACTATGTGAATTTTGTGTTTTGGTTTTGCTTGGTTTAGAAGGGATTTTCCCTATTTAAAATAGCCTTTAGACTTCGGCTTTGAGCTGTTAATGCATTCCCCTTTGAAAAGAAGAAAAAACTTATTTGTGCAATGAACTTGCATAGCTTAATTTCTCAACAGATACTTGAGGTGAATTTGTTAATTCAACGAATCCATTTTAATACTTCGGACATGAGAATGCATTAACATTTTTTTATGCGATTAATAAAGTATATATAAATAAATAAATAAATGAGATACTACTTTTAATAATCGTATTTGAACTTCACAGCGCGTATAAAAGGAAGTGACTCTTTCCCTCTCTCTCTCTCCAGCCGCTGCTTTTAATGCCACTACTTTTAATGACCACTATTTATATTTTTCTTTCACCCGTTTGATAAATAGTGGGACAAGTCCTTAGAAAGTTCTAGCAATGAGAAAAATGAAACCTGGCTAACCCGTTTGAGAGTAAAAAGAAGCAACCTTATTTGAGAGATCAAATAGGAACATACTCCATATGATTTGTCAAAGTTTGAAGCTGTCCATTACTTTGTCTTTTACTAAAGAGTCACCAATAGTATCTTCTTCAACTATATAATAATAAGAGCATGCGTAGCGTGAGTGCAAAGTGCCATGTCGACCGTGTCACACTGCCTTGCACGTTTTTCTTAAGCCTCCTTGTGAAGCAAGCAAATCTACACATAGTACTAATATTTTCAATAATTACTCAAAAGAAAAAGAATACTAAAACAATTTGAATCATCACGGGGTGTTGCAGTTAATTACTAGTTTTCAATTGTAAGGAATGTGGATCTAGTACATTGATCGGAGGGGAGAGAGTTTTTAATTTGACGAAGAACTCTTAATTTTGTCTTTTAGCGGTGGTGTTTGAGTTTTGACTATGACGAGCTTACAAGGTGAGTATTTGAATCTTAAAATGTGAGTTTTTTCAACTGCGATGGATGCAAGTGCGTCGGTGCGTGCGTGTGTAGATCGGGGCCAGAGAGTGCGGAACCGAGTGGGCATTGCAATCGCACGTGGAACGAGTGTGACTGACGGTGTCCACATGCATGTAGAAGATTCAATTGAGTTGAGTCATGAGTGAAGCCAATGCAGTAGTAATATTAGCCGTCAGTGAAGACCACGTGTCCAACAACCTCGCTCACCACGAAACTGAATCTAGCACAAAAACACAAGGTTGGTTTCAGTTTGGGTCAAGTGGTCCTCTCTCAATCTCATTACAAAACATGTTCTGGACGCAACTCAGCACAACACAACACAGCACAGCACCTTCTAGTTCTACACCAGGATCACCAAACGGCCCGTTTCCAATTTCCACTATTGCCCCTCCTATTTTGCATCAATTGTAGAATCATCTTACCCGTTTAAAGTCACTTTTAATTCATTAACTTTTATATTTTTATACTTTGTTATTTAATATTTTAAAAATTTTATTTTAATATTTTAAATTATGTTTTAATCACATTTTGATACATAATGTTTTTAAAATGTGATTTTGGTACTTTATTATATTTTAATAACATTTTGATACTTTAAGTTGTGTTTTAGTAATATTTTTGTATATTTGAAGTATTTTAAATTTTAAAAAAATGAATTTAAAATAGTGATGACTAAAAATCTCAATTATCTTTATTTTATTTAAAAAATAAAAGTTATAATCTTCAACCTCCTTTACTCGCTTTGCCATCATCATCTTTAACTCCGAAAGGTAGTATATTACCATGAAATTCATCATGTTTAAAATAGCAGATCAAGGAAAACAAAAAAAAAACAAAAATGATGCATTCAAAGAAAGAAATGAGAAAAATTGAAGGGAGGAAATAAAAGGAAAATGTGAAGGGCAAAATGCATGTCCTCTTGAACCAAATTACAAAAATAATATAAGAAAATAAAGAACGTACATAACTCACCGCTCATACAAACACACTATCAATAGCAAAACAAAACAAAACTCAACTTAATCTGATAATAAGAAGTGTCAATAACCAAAACAACATTTGTGTATAGCATTACAAACTAGGAGCAAGATGCATGTTTGCTAAAAAGACAAAAATAATTGAATAAGCAAACGAATGAAATATGACCAAACTAAAGCAAACCCAACTATGAGGAAACTGAGTTGATTACTTGAGAATTGTAAGTGTGGTATTATATTATACTTACAAACTCAATTGACAACCTAAATCACTCCAAAGACACACCACGTGTTTGATAAAATAACCAAGCATACATAATAGCCAATCCACGTATCACTAAATATATTGATGAAAGCAAGAGAAAGGAGAATGAACCATTAGATCATATAGTAGGAATTTTCCAAGAGAAGGAAGAAAAAAAGGCTTCAATATTTGCATTAGGAAAATATGTCTTGATGTAACATTCAATAGTCAGCTTGCTCGTGAATATGTATTGTTTGCAGATTGAACTTGAGCTTGAGCCTAAGGCTGAGTCACCCCCGATTCTGGATTCTCCTTCTCTTTTTTCTCTTTTAAGGCATGGCTTAGTCAATTCGACATATATAGATATCGATCTTGAAAGTGGGTATGCTTTGAGACAATTCTCCGATCAGTTCTCCATCCCTAAATATCACCCTGCTCGTACCTAGATTGGCGATGGAGGGAGAGGGTCGACGGTGTAGTCATGGAGAGGAGGGTGACAGCACACATGATGGTTGCGGATAGAGGAGGGGAGGTTGAGGGAACTAAGGAGGTTAAAGATGGTAGGAGAAGGAGTAGAGGAGGTTGAAGATGGTGTGATTTTTATTTTTTAAATAACATAAAAATAATGATGGTTTTTAACTGTCATTATTTTAAATTAATTATTTTAAAATTTAAAGTATCTTGAAATGTATTAAAATATAACTGAAACATAGCTCAAAATATTAAAATGTAACTAAAGTGTAACTTAAAACACCAAAATGATAATTTTAAAATATTATGTATCAAAATATGACTAAAACATAATATTAAATATTAAAATGAAACTTTTAAAACATGATGTACCACAATAAAAAAAAATGTAAAATTTAATAGATTAAAAGTGATATTAAACCTATTATTATTAATGCAAAATAGTTTAATGATGATTCTAATGGCATCCAGACAAGTCATGCATAGCCATTAGCCATATATGAGTAGCGCGTAGCCCCTTTCATTGTTATCATGTCCAAAAACACAATTAATGCAAGTTACATTATATTTCCCCACGTGATATATACACAAGTCAACCACTCTTCCATCTTTTTTTTCTAATTATTACATACCTGTCCATTAAATTATTAACTAGCATAGCATAAGATGCCAAATGATGTTTTGAAAAAAAAATCTTAAATATTTTTACAATACTTTTTTTTTTCAAGGATTATAATCACATCTATGAACCTGTGATTTATATTTTTATATTTGAATATTTTGATAAAATAAATGTGAATATTTTAGACTACATAAACCATCTTTAATGAAGAATTCTTAGATTAAAAATTATTCTTTTAAGAACCCCATTAATCTTTCAAGTTCTTTATCTTGAAGAATTATTCTTGTATTCTTGTGTAAGAATTCTTAAGAATACCTCTATTTTAAAAAAAAATATTTTTTTAAGAAAAAAAAGAAGATGGATGAAGAAAGTAAAACTCACAAATATTAACTTAAAAATTCAAGTTGAATTCTATCACTAGAACAAATTAAAATACAAATTCTTAATATTTAAGTGACATCATAAAAATCAATAAAAATAACTTATTAACTCAAAATAGATTTTAACATTGAAGATGCTTTTTGGATCACCAAATTTTGAGTTTTGATGAAATGAAATAATATCTATAAGTGTGCCAAACTGAAAAGTGTTTGTATGGTTCCAGTAGAAAACCAATTGTTGCGCCTTATTGAAACATTGCTTGTTATGATTTTTTTAATTGCATGATTCATCGGAGAAGAAGATTCCTAAAGACTTTATATGAAATAAATAAACTATATGATATACCCAGAAAAGTTGAAAAATAATTGTCTAGAAGAGACAAACAAATCGTTTAAACTATGGTAATTGAAACTATAATATATTTGCCCGACATTTTTATATTTTGAGGTCTTATGTCTGAATCATGATCGTGTGGAATTAAATTTATAGTAGCATAGCATGCGCGCGGCTTGAGTTGTTTTGTTGATTATTGTCTCTTAAATCTTAATGCCTCACTCTTTATTTGCTGATATTTTGACAGATTGACACGCACCAAAAGTCAATTGATAGATGGAGACACAAATTAATTATGCAATCATGTGCAAGTTTATATCTCTGCATATTTTGATACGTTGCATATGAGATTTTTTAATTTATTTATATTATATAGTATATAGTAGAAGAGAGGGGAAAATACAGTTTTAAGAAAAGTATACATTTTTCTTATAAAAAAAATACATTTTTAAATGAGATTAATGCTAATACGTATAAAATAATTTTTACAATATCTATTTTAATAATTTTTAAAATAATTTTATATAAATTATTCATTTTATCATAAATAAAAATCATGATTGATTGACGGTATAAAATAACTTAAATTATCATAAATTAAACTACAAATATACTAAATACATATTATGAAATTGAATTACATTAAAATAATTTAATAAATAGATTTGTTTAAACTTATTTAATAAAATAATAATTCATTTCAATAAAATAAATAATTATCTATATTTTTAGTATATTTGTTTAAATTATTTTAATTTAAAATAATTTATTTTTTATTTTTTTTAAAAAATAAATTTTATTTATTTATAAAATAATTAATTATATAATAATTATTTCTTTTTATAAATATTATTATAATTTTAAATAAACTGTTACATTACAATATCATATATAAAAAACCGAAAACATGAAAATATACAAAATTTCCACTAAATATAAATATTTATTATGTACTTGTCCAGAAATTTGTCTGTAACTGTTTTACAATTTATAGATTAGCAATGTTATATGTAATTAAAGATTAAAGAATAGGAGAAAGAGGATAAGTACGAACATACAATTATAAAAATATTATATAAGGAACTTCTATAGGTGCAAGAAGATAAGAAAGTGGCAATTGATTGGATGTAGATATCAATTGCGTATTACATTCATTCTATTGATTAGTAATTGTCCCCACTTGCACCTTGCCATTGATGAGACTATCAACCTTCTTGCCATTTTTTTAATTGTCAATGCTAATTACAATAATACTTTATATTTATTCCTTTCATAATCGCAATATATGTTTTTACTATTAATATAAAGTTTTTGTTTCATTGGCGACATAAAGTTAGAAATTAGAATCCATCCATCCATAGCACAATTTTTTGTTTTTGTTTTGACAGAGTCCATATCACAGATTTATATATAGATATTTAATTTAATAAAACTGAGTTTGTTTTATGATTTAATAAAATTGAGTTTAAAGTAGTTTCACAGGTAAGATATGCGTTTTGATTCTAGAAAACACTTAACAAGTGTATATTTAAATTTACACAGTAAATTTCATTTAAAAAGTGTTCAATGTAAAATTAATTATTTTTTCTCATTTATACTCTTTATAATACTAATGATGGCCGACAAAATTCATATAAAGTTAATTAAATCTGTTATACTTTTTTTTTTATCTAATATATATTATTTTTTTAGTCTGTGTAAGAAAAAATCTAGACGATAAATATTACTCATCAATAATTTTTACTATTTTGAAACAAACACAATCTAGGAATACAATCTAAGAACTAATTTAATGAGTGAAAATTTTTAAAAATATTACAATGAGACAGTTTGTTTGTGTTTTTTTTTTTTACAGTCAATGGCACGTAATTTTAAAGAACTAACTAAATTAGTTGAAAAAGTTCTCAAGATATTAGTTGTTCTCATGAATAAAGACCTTTCACAGCTATTTATTGCGTCAATTTCCTCAACACAATAGCCGTCTAGATTCAATGGGGCCCGCAACCATACCAAATTGGGCAGAAAGAAAAACAAATATCTTTCGCAACAAATTACAGTAACCAAATCCCTTACAACATTAAACAAAACCAAACTTATCTTAAACACCTCATGCCATTCCCAAAATCTTACGAGGACAGAACCGTCATTTCACCCTCCTCCTTCTCTGGCCACTGAGCCATTCCTCCTCTCATAAACAACACAGAGAAGACAGATTCTGCGAAAATCTACGAAGAACGAACCTCTCTCTCTCCTTCCTCTTTCCCTCTCTCTCCTGCTTCCATTTCAATTTTCAAAGCGTATTTGACTCTCTCACCTTCAATTCCAGGGTCCCCTCTTGTAAATTCTTATCTATTTAGGGTTCTTTTCTTTCAATCCCCTTTCATAAAAAAAAAAAAATCTGTATATAATATACAGCACCCATTCGAATACAGAGAAAAAAAAAAAATTTAATTCCTGAATTCTTCAATCAATTTCCATTTCCATTTTTTTTTCTCTTACAAACATAGGAATTACTTTTCCAGTTTCCTCTCTGTTTGAGGGACAACCTCTCTCTTTTCTCTAATTGGGAGCCTCCCAAAACAATTCTAATTCTTTTTTTCTTAGATTTCCAAAAGGGTATTAGAAAAATTGTGACTTCACCATTTATTCCGTTTCGTTCGAGTCCGGGATTGAAAAATCTGAAAAGTGAAAACCCTAATTTGTGATTTCGTGACCTATTTCTCATGGCGGTTTCTACGATAGCATTATACGCTAGTCCACCGAGCAGCGTGTGTTCCACGACGCACCAGATCAACGCCCACGCTTCCTACGACTTCGAATTGGGGTCGCGATCTTCGTCGCCGGCGGGCTCCACGGCGCCTCCTTCGACGTCGCAGAAGGCGGTGATGGGCGGGCTCTCGTGCCTGTTCTCGTCGCCGGCGCCGGCGGTGAAGCACGCGCCGCTCTCGTCGAACTTTTCTGGCGAGGAAGACGAGATGAAGGAACTTAGCAGTTCCTTCTCGTATTCTCCGAGCAAATTTGCTGGTTCTTCGTGGAAGAGGGATCAGAGTCCTGTGTCGGTGTTTCATGGTCCTGTTTCGTGTAGCAGTAGCAGTAGAAGTTGCCCAGGTTCGACCCCTATTAGAAGTTTCAGAGGTGGGACTAGTGGTTTGTTTGATGGGTTTGTGAGGAATGCGTTGGGGTCTTCATGTTTGGACTATGACTTAGATGCGGGTGATTCTTCTGCTATGGTTGAAGAGTTGACCTTCAATTTGGAGGATAATTTCGTGGAGGGTGGCTTTCATTTTGAACCCTATGCCAAAAAATTGCTGCTTGGGGCGCAGTTAAGGCACAAGATCTTCTGTGAAGAGTTTGTCATTAAGGCCTTTTATGAAGCTGAGAAAGCACATAGAGGGCAGGTACATGGAATCATTGAATGGAACTTTATTTTTTGTGTTTTTTTTTTTGGAATTGGAAGGTGTGGTTTTGGACTTCTGGTGAATTGTATTTTTGTTTGTGTTTTTGTAGATGCGGGCAAGTGGGGATCCTTACTTGCAGCATTGTTTGGAGACTGCTGTGTTGCTGGCTTTGATTGGTGCAAATTCCACTGTTGTGGCGGCGGGGCTCTTGCATGACTCGCTGGATGATGCTTTTCTGAGTTATGATTATATATTTGGGACGTTTGGCGCTGGAGTTGCTGATTTGGTTGAAGGGGTGAGGATCTTGTCTGTTGTTGATTGATGAATATGTGTGGTTAATTAAAGATATTGGAAATTGATGCTTGTGATTTGCACTTTAATGATTAACGTTTGAATGAACTCCCAATATTGAAGTTATAGCTGACTTTTACACTTCAGATCTAGTGTTGGTTGTTGTGGCCAAGTTGAATTGGCTGCTGTAACTTTTTCAAAATTTAATGAGCATTGACCTTGGAGAAAATATAGTTGTCTGTGTGTGTGTGCATGTGTGCCATTGAATGTTTTGGAGGGTTTAGATGTACAAAGTTGTTTGGATCAAGGTTAGTTGGGTTCAATTAACCACAGTGGATCCAAGAATGATCTATTGTGATTCAGTTGAAGGGGCAGTTTTGTTGATGTAGTCAGTTAGGATGCCCATTGATGTGTTGTCTTCACATAGGCATTTCTGATTATTTTTTAAAATGATTTTTCCCTTCAAAATTCTAACTAATTGTTATGGCATTTTAGGTTTCTAAACTGAGCCACTTAAGCAAGCTGGCTCGAGAAAATAATACAGCTTGCAAGTCAGTTGAAGCAGATCGCTTGCATACTATGTTCCTTGCCATGGCAGATGCTAGAGCTGTCCTCATTAAATTGGCAGATCGGTTGCATAATATGATGACACTAGATGCATTGCCAGTGGTAAAGCGACAGAGGTTTGCAAAGGAGACTTTGGAGATTTTTGCACCTTTGGCCAATCGCTTAGGAATTTCTACTTGGAAGGAACAATTAGAAAATTTGTGTTTTAAGCATCTCAACCCAAGCCAGCATGAGGAGCTTTTGTCCAAGCTTGTGGAATCATACGATGATGCAATGATTACTTCTGCAATAGAGAGATTAGAGCAAGCACTTAAAGATGAAGGCATATCTTATAATGTCATTTCTGGGCGGCACAAGAGCTTGTACAGCATTTATTGCAAAATGTTAAAGTATGATATACCTTTCTTTCTGTTTCTTTTAGTTGCTAAATTCAACTTCTGTTTCTTAGGTTCCATTTGGGATTTTTACCTGACATGCTGAATTGTACTGTTTTACACTTCATTTTCTCAATTATTCATGTGTTTATGCAGGAAGAAACTAACCATAGATGATATCCATGACATTCATGGGCTGCGCTTGATTGTTGACAAGGAAGAAGACTGTTACAAGGCTTTGACAGTTGTTCATCGATTATGGTCTGAGGTGTCTGGAAAGCTGAAAGATTACATATGTCGTCCCAAGTTCAATGGGTATGTTGTGGTTCAGTAGTAAATTAGTAATGGTGTACACTTTCAAGTGGCCATATCTATATCATTATCATCTGATTTTGTTTTCATAATTCGCAGATATCAATCTCTGCATACTGTGGTGATGGGTGAAGGCAAGGTTCCCCTTGAAGTACAAATTCGAACAAAAGATATGCATTTACAAGCAGAATTTGGATTTGCTGCTCATTGGAGATACAAGGAAGATGATTGTCAGCATTCTTCATTTGTGCTTCAGATGGTTGAGTGGGCTCGATGGGTTGTCACCTGGCAGTGCGAAGCAATGAGTAGAGATTGTTCCTCTGTTGGATATGCTGATTCAGTCAAGCCACCATGCACTTTCCCTTCCCATGCTGATGATTGCCCATATTCTTACAAGCCTGATTGTGGTCAGAATGGGCCTGTGTTCATTATCATGATTGAGAATGATAAGGTTTGTGCCAGTAATTAATGTTACATTCAATTTCAAGTCTTCAACCCATACTTTGAGTCTTAAAACTAGTGCAAGAATTTAATTTGAATACTGACTATTCATTGGTTGACCCAGACAATTCTATTTGATAAGTCTTGCTTGTTTTTCTTGATCAAATTGAATGGAGTGGCTGTTTCTTAAATGTTCTGGGCATGGATGGGGTGGGATTGTGGGAATGGATTCTCTCCATGTTCAAGTGTCATTATCTCACATTATTCTTTTAGATCCCAAATTTCAAATAGAAATATATTATATTGATGGAATTCAGGATTTCATGTAGTGGTAAAGTCATTGCAGAGAATACATTCATTTTGTGCAACCAAAGTTGCTTAGTGTCATTAGCATCTTACCTCATTAGAACGTTTGTATTAATTGTGCCTGTGTTTGAATGCATGTGCAGATGTCTGTCCAAGAATTTAGTGCAAACTCAACAGTATTGGATTTGTTGAAAAGATCTGGGAGAGCAAGCTCTAGGTTGACAACATACAGGTTCCCATTGAAGGAAGAGTTGAGGCCAAGGCTGAATCATAAACCTGTCAGTGATCCCAATAGCAAGTTGAAGATGGGCGACGTGATTGAACTTACACCAGCCATACCTGACAAGTCTCTTACAGAATACAGGGAAGAAATCCAGCGCATGTATGATCGCGGCCTAACTGTGTCAAGCATGGGAACTGCTGCAAGCACCATGGCTGGCTCAAGAAGTTGACCCGTGCTTTTGGATTTCACTTCCATTCCAACATGAAATTATTTAGTGACAGATATGTATATAGAAATATTTGTACAGAACAACTGCGTTGCCACTATGATGATGAACTTGCTAACTTGATTCAATTATGTGCTAAATGATTGATTTTATGTAGTTGATCCAGTGGTCCTGATAAATTAATTACATTCCAGTTCCACCCACTTTGATTCTTGAGTTATAGTTTTTTTTGAGTCTTGCCTTGATCTATAATGTGGGATGATCCCAGAGGGACGAATTATCAGCACAAGGTGTATCTTTCATTTGTGTTTTATGGTAGAGTTGTACTTTCAGAGAACTTGTTAGCAAAGAGCAATAATGTCCGTTGAGATTTGAACTGTATTGTGAAGTTTGTTAAGCAGATCCTAGTCATGTTAATGGAGAATGATTTTGTTTAATGAGGAAATGCAATGTCAAAATTGTTATTTGAAATATTAAATTTGGCATATATATGTTTTATTGGATTTTACTAATCAATTAGGAGGGACCTTCACTCTATTATTTGTAAGAGTATAAATATACATCTTTACCGTGATTTCTAATGCATCTCAACTTTATTTTTAAACTTTCTATTATTGATTCTTTCCTTGCTGGTTAAGGTATATTAGGAAGACCTTTTTTAAATTTAGAAGAGCCCAAACTTAAAAGTTAATTACCGAATTCCCCAAACGAGTTACCAAGCTTGTGAACCCTCTTGATAATTAACTCACGTGAAAAATGATTATGAAGGCATCAATCACCTAATATTGGATTATTGCTGATCCAAAAAAAAAAAAACCTAATAATGGATTATTAGTAGTACAACCTTTCACTTTCATAACGAAGAAGTCAAATTATAAAAGAAAACACGTTGTTGATAGCGTACAGAGAGCGGCAGCTACACTAACGGTTGATTTTACGTACTGTAATGTTAAGACAAGTTACAAACGTACATGTATAACAGTCCAATTAGACTTAGTTTTCCAAAATTCTTTCGTATTAAATTCAAATTGGACCAGTCTTAATTGCAAAGCTACATAATTCAACTACAGTACACATCATGAACTCTCCAAAGTATAGTACACATCATGAAAAAGTTTATAGATTTTGTCACTAATATAACAATCATACAAGTTTGTCTCAGAGAAACTTTACTTGCAATATAAGGGATGTAAATCCTAATGAAAAACAAAACAAAAAAGATGTGTCAGTTATAGACTAAATTAGAAGCTTTAAATTTCAATTCAAACAATTAAAAAAATTGCTTCCGAAACCATTATTGTACTCGTACATTATTAAGATAAAACTTTAACAGAAGAATACACTATAAAATAAGAAACTATATCTAATCTAAGTCATATATATATCTTAAAATTAACCCCTTTGGTATTTAAACAAGTAGCAGGGGGTGATTAATGTGTCCTGATCAAGTGAAAAAATAAAGTCAGGCTATATTTTTGGACAATGGTAGGACGGTGCATGGTTTGACTTTTTTTTTTCTCTTTAAAGAAAAGCAAACTAAACCGAATTGAATCCTTTTTATTGATCGGCTTGACTTTCCTTTTCCAGAGAGCAAATATTTGCTTATTAGCTTAACAAATTGAAGTGTTTCGCTGGATTGTACACAAGTTGTTGTCAAAATAAACAAGCCAATCTTCTCATAAAATTAAAGCTTAGCACTTAAAAACTTTAGCAAGTTGCTTCAACATTTAACTAAATCAACAGTGCATGCGGTTCTTTATTTGTGGGGGAGTGCCAACTGATGTAGGGTTTTGACATACTTCAAGTTCCAACAACAAATCTCCACTTTAAAAAAGAAGTTCCATACTCATTCACTAGTTAACTGTTCTTACAACCTTTTTTTATTTAAGAACAGCCGTGCAATTTACGGGGGTAATTAATACTAGTTAATATTAAATGTTAAATGATCAAAGAATACGCACCATGTAAGAACATTCTTATTATTCTGGCATGAAATAAAATTCAACATTTCAAACCGAAAATTATTATTAATAAATGATGGTAAATACTTCTTTGGGGGAGTGGTTGGAACTTGGAAGAAAATTCACTTAACCGTCGTGCATGAGAAGTAATCTAACATCAATGACGTAGCGATACTAAAGCTCTAGAAACTGTAGAAACGGAAAAATCTAACTCTAGGTTCATAGTCAAATGTCATCCACGCCTTTAGATTTCAAAATCATTGATATGTTTTGGTCCACTCCTCCTTGGCAATTAACTTTGCCAACAGCACATCTTTTCCTATATAGTATGAGTTTAATTCCAATTAATGTAGGAAAAAAGGGTATTATATGATGTATGGATGTAAGTGAATTGTGTTAGTTATAAATTATTTTACATTGATTCGTTAAATAATTGACCAAGCTTATTTATTTAATTTAATAAATAAATTCATAAAAATGAGCTTCATTATTTAAATAGACCAGATTTAAGCTTTATAAACACAGCATTTTTGTAGTAGTCAAGAATTTATGAATTTTTATATATAAAACTATGAAAAAATTAAATCTAAACTCATTTACACACTAATTTGATGCTTCATGGACCCAACAATAATAAAAAGAGAGGCAGGTATATCCGTTTGCCATGAGTTGGCCCAGATTATTCCAATTCTACGATAATAAGGGCCTTGGTTGGGCCTGCTGATATCAAATTTTTTCTCTATTATTTTTAGGGAAACATCAAACATGCTGATATTGTTTCAAGCATAACTAGTTAAGCAATACAATCAGAAACAGTGAAAAAGAACTTCCAATAATGAGCACTAGTTAGTTAATGCCCTTATATATGATGAGTACAAAACAAAACAAAAGGGACACATATATATAGTGATGATAATCCCCTTGGTGGCTCTATCTCCAAAAGAAATCTTGAAGTGAGGCCTGGCAATAGAGAAGAAGCATAAGCATGACCAAAATCCCCGCCAAACCCCAAGAAGAGTTTCCAATTCTGAGCACCCAAGAAGGCTGAGGAGATGGTAGAAATGAATAAGAAGCTCTAATTGGAGATGATGAAGAGTTTGAGGTTGTTCTTATTGCAATTATGAGTCCAGCAAGAAGCATAGGGAGAACAAAACCAGCAGAGGTCCATTTTGACTCATAGTACCTCCTATCACTCTTTGAATTTGAATATAATGGAGACAACACCACTGCTGAGACTAGAGCCAACACCATGCCCAGTGATCTTTGAGAAGAAGAAGCATAGCTGCTGGTGCTGGCCATTTTGTGAAGTAATTAATTATTATGACTTTGTTTTTTATGTATAAGAGGCAAGAATATTTATAGTGGTGTAATGAGTGATGGCCTAAGGAATCTATGACTTTTTGAGAAGTGATCATCATGGACAAACAGCCGCCCATAAAGTGAGGAGAAGATTCAGGAGTATGGAAGGCAGCAAGGTATATTTCCTTGCTCTTTTTTTGTGTTCATCAAGGAACTTGGAGAATGGAGAGTAGCTGTAATCAAAGTGACTTGCATCATGAACACCAATAATTTGTGTTACTTTTTCACAGTGTTATCAGAAAGAGGAACATTGGTTTATTATTTATCAAAAAGAGAGAAAGAAAGCATGCTTGTCACGGCCAAAAAAAAACCTTAAGTTGAGCACAATTTTCGGGATACCTTTTACTAATCAAGTAAAATTACATATGAAAGTTTTTTTTTTATAATTAAAATTTATAAAAAATAAATATTTTTACTATATAACCTTAAAGCAAACTATTTAAATTATAATATAGGATTATTTTAATTATTGATAATTTTTTTTAAAAAATATTGAAATTTAATTGAAGACAAAGATAAATAACTTGAGATGATGAATAGAGAATTATTTTTGTCTAACTATAAGGACAGTGTATGAAATACATCTCTTAAAAAGAAAAGACACAGGTTGTAAAAAAAAAAAAAATACAAATGTAGAGAATCTTTAATTAAAAGTAAAAAAATGTTTAGTTAATTACAAAGTTAATGTATAAAATATATTTTAAAAAAAAAGTTTAATTAAGAGAAGGTTAAGTTGAGTTGTAAACCCTGGTGGAACGTGGTTGTTCTACGGTTCTTGTTCTAGAAGAAAACGACGACGTGGTGGATTTGGTCGATGATGATAATATTGTGGAAACTGAAACAGTGGATTGGTGTTTGTTTGAGAAATGAGAATGAATGAATGAATGATCAATGTCTCATCATCAGGAGCAAGCTTTAGTGTCCCTTCTCTCCCAGCTGGCTCTTTCCTTCGACGGTGCCGTTTTGGGCTTCGCCTTCGCCTACGCCGCCGTCCGCACCCTCTTCAAATTCTCCGCCACCTCCGCCGCTCTCCGCAAGCTCCGCCGCGTCCCCTCCCTCTCCGTCTCCGACCTCCGTTCCCTCCTCGTCGATACACCCTCCGACTCCGACGGAAACTCCGACGCTGGCCGAGTCGTAATTGTCCGCGGCACCGTCGACGCCAAGTCCGCCGTCGACGGCACCTGGAAAACGTTGAGACCTGGCGTATTGGTTTCTCGCGAGTCCGGCGACAGAGGTGTCATTCTTCAGAGAACTCAAACGGTAGCCTCTTCATATTTTTCTTTTCTCCAAATTGTTGAATTTGTTTGAGACTAATGTGCGATTGAACTGAGGGATTTGCTTGTTTGTTCAAAATTCGCAATTGTTAGGGCTTGATTTGAAATATTGGAATGTGTGTTTAGTGGTTATTTAGGTCTTTGGAGCATCAATCAACGTGTAATTTGAATTTAGGTCTGTATGGTTTAATGTGTGGAGTGGAAAGTGGAAAAGTGGAAATTCTGGATTGAAAAATGAAAATACCACTTGATTCAGAACAATTATATGTGAAGGTGGAAAGTAAAACGGAACTTAGATTGTTTGTTTTAGGGTTTGTTTGTTTGCATTGGAAAGTGAGACAACGGAAAGACAAACACACTATTAGAACATGTTTGGAAAGGGAAAATGAAACTCCTGCTTTCGAATGCACTTTGAATGTCAATCCTCTTCTCACATTGGATTGGTGTTCAACACGATGAAAGGGTGCATCAAACACACCATTAATTGTTTCCTACTTTTCATAGCACGCTAAATGTCAATCTTTCTCTCATGGATCATTGGCATTTAGCATGACTCAATGACTTTTCAAACACACCATTACTTTCACCCACTTAACTAAAGCCCCTTTCATTTTAAGACTTCAGATTGTTTCCTATAGATTTCCCCTTTCATTTTATGGATAAGTGTATCTTTTGATGTTCTGGCCATAACGTGTTATTGAATATTGACATGCCTGCTCTTGTTCTTGAGTAATTATGATGGTCTGGAAGAAAATGGGCAGGTGACCAGCATTGTAGAAATTTAAGTAATTAAATTTTTTCCAATGATATTTGGCTACCCATTTGGCATTTATAATTAAATGCTTTGATGTCTAAGAGGAGTAATATCTTTTTCATTGTTGTAGAAAGTTTAAATTTAGATTCAGCCTAAATATCACGCAACTTAGTTGTGAATTAGAAGACTAAATTATTTTATTGTCTGTCATGAAGTGTATATACAATGAATGGAAAGGCTTACTTGGATGGACTTCTGATCTTCGAGCCATATTTGCAAGATCTTGGAGACAACAAGAGTCTACATCTTTAAGGAAGGTAATGGATGAATTATGCATAACTTTGCAGCCTTTGCTACACATTGAGCTTCATAATGTATAACAAAAATTCCGCTATAATCTTGTGTTTCATGCGGTCAAATTGAGACTGATATATGTAATTGAGTAGGATAAAGAAATTTCCATTTTTGATAATGTAAGATACTGTAAAATATTTTAAGATACAATATTTGATAGCATGAAATATTTTCTATATGTTCTAATAATATTTTTGTTGTAGGTGCCTTTTGTTCTAATTGATGTTGGACGGCGGCCAAATTCTGAGTATGTTGTTGTCAACATGGATGGCTCAAGACATCCTTTACCTCTGACAACGGTTTATCATAAATTGCAACCAATAACTGCATCTCCTTATACTTTCTTGCAAGCACTTTTTGGGCATGAATATCCGGTGAGTTGATATTCTCATTGCTTATTTGCAGTGATAGTTATTTTCAAGCTCAATACTTGTACTTATTTCACTGTTTAATTAATCTATTTTTGGTGTTTTGTGTCTCTGTCTTGTGTGATCTTTGGTATATCATGTTTGCTGAACTGTTATTATATGTTTCTTTTCTGTAGGTTGGATTACTAGATGAAGAGAAAATTCTTCCATTGGGGAAGGATATCACTGCTGTTGGCCTTTGCAGTTTCAAAAATGGAATTGCTGAAATTAAGTCTTGCAAAGATCTACCATATTTTTTGTAAGTTTCTTTTCATTGAAATAAACTATTATAGTGGAAATGTCACTTTACTAGCAGAATGATTATGTGTATTTTGTTTTTATAATTAATTAATTTACGTTGGTGACCATGAATGGGGAGTTGGGATCCATGAATATGTGGTTTGGATCAAACTTGCTTGAATTTTCTTCTCAACTAGCAGAGGTGCCATTTGTGAAGTATAAATTGCTTTTGAATCCACAATGGTAATCTCCTCCATGAGTTCTTAAGCTATTTTTTGGGGGTCCTACATTGCCACCTCACATTCAAGAATTCTACAAACTTTTTACTCCAACAATGCTCTTATTAAGAACTTCATTTGGGTCCCACGTGTTACCCTACATATTTATTGTTTTATTTTTTTTATATATTTTTTAAAATAATAATTCATTTCTATTTGGCTTAATGTAACTTTTAGTTTATTAAGTTTCACATTTTTTTGCATTTTGGTACATAATGTTTTAAAAGTTTCATTTTGGTACTTTAAGTTATGTTTTAGTCATATTTTGGTAAATAATGTTTTAAAAGTTTCATTTTGACACTTTAAACTATGTTTTAGCCACATTTGGGTACATTTCAAGGTTGGTGATTTGCTTTTGTTTATGTGTGACTAAAACATTATGTACTAAAATATAACTAAAACATAATTTAAAGTACTAAAATGAAACTTTTAAAACATTATGTACCTAAATATGACTAAAATATAGTTTATGTTAAAATAGGAGAAACAGAGGCATAATTGAGTGTAAACTGTGTGTTAGAGTACACAGCGCAGTACATATTTATATATGTTAATTACAATAATGGTATATAAATAGAGGATATTTTGTTTCCTCTAAATAAAAAATTATGTTCCTATAAACTGCAATTATGAATAGAATCAGAATATTAATTCTGATTTTCAACATTCCCCCCCTCAAGGTGAAGCTTACTAAGCTTTTAGCTTGTTACAATAAAATTTCCCAACTAATAAAAATAAAATATAAACTGAAAAAGTGTCTGAAAGACAACTCAGGGATCTTGGTGAAATCGGGGAATATTGCTAGAAAGAGAGAATTGGAATATACATCAACTTAAGAAAGTAAGTTCCAACTTACTTAAAACCAACATTTGGAAGCTTCAAACTAATACTGGAATCCAAAATGATTTAAACTTGAAAGAGAGAAAATTGTCCTAAATAGCCATTGACAAAGATAACCATGGCACAAACATGCAACCAACAGAGCACATAAAAGTCACCAAGAAGCACGCTGAAAAAGGATAGCGATATGATGGGCAGCCGAAAAGTTCTTCGCCAGAAAATGAACAGCGATCAAAAGGCGGTGACTGGGAAAACACGCTGGCAGGAATGGTAACTGGGATATTCTTTGTTGGAAATGGGCAGGGAGCAAAATGCGGTGGCCAGAAAACATGTTGAAAAGGATGCCGGAAAGTCTCTGGAAAATTGAAAAGACTACTAGAAAAGGTGGGGAAGAAGAAAGGGTCGCCGGAAACAGGAAATTGGTTAGCTGGTTAGCAGAAGGGCGCCACAAAAAGGTCCATCAAGGACTGTCTTTGGTAGGGCACAATTTTCTTTTATCCCACTGTTAGGCTCTACATACCATGTTAAAATAGGAGAAATAGAGGGATAATTGAGTGTAAACCGTGGGTTGGAGTACACAACAGGTGCATATTTATATAGGTTAATTACATTAATGGTACATAAATATAGGATATTTTGTTTCCTCTAAATCTCAGAAATTATGTTCTTATAAACTCTAATTATGAATAGAATCAGAATATTAATTCTTATTTTTATTTTTAACAGTTTAAATTACCAAAATGAAATTTTTAAAATATTATATGCCAAAATGCAAAAAATGTGAAACTTAATGTACTAAAAGTGACATTAACCCTTTCTATTTTTATTTTGAACTAATCAATATGCAAAAGAAAAATTTATATCTCTATGACAAATAAAAAATAAAAGTACATCAAAAAATATATTATTTTTTTGCAAAATGCACATCTAAATTTTCATCCACTCTCATGGAGGCAGGTAACATCGGAGTTTCACTGCTTAATTTGTTTTCTTCTCCAACTCCAAACCTCCATATAAGAAGGACCTCCCCAATCTTCCCCATCGCCTCCGCACCACACACCGTTCACCACGCACCACACTCAATCCATCGTGAACTCAGATTCGTTCCAGAACAAACACCATTGCGCCCCCACAATCCTCCATGACCCAGATCCACACGCAGACCAAAACACCATCAAGCCACCCATTTCAGTCGTGCCACCAACCTCAACAACATCGTGTGTGGATCTGATCTGAAATTTCTTTTCTTTTTTTAATTGTTTATTGTGGTTCGGAAACCCCCTTTCTTGTTCTTGATTTGGGATTTATTTTTCCAGAAAGTTGTTAACGGTTAATTTCGAACACCTTATTTTTATAATGAAAATTATTATTTTATTTTCAATGAATGGATTTGTGGTGAAGAACCGTTCTTCGGAGGTGGCAATCTTCCTTTGAGCTCCAATGGACAAACACCAAAAAGGTGGATTCGTGCTTACAAAGAACTTGAACGAACCCACCACTAAATATGGTCTTAAGAATCCTATGACAAGTCTCTGATTTGGTTTTTGGTGGTGCATTAATAAGAGTAGTAATGAATTATTGATTAATCCCATCCTAGTTGAATATTTGAGTGCAGATATCTCGGTAAATATTAATAAATGATTCAGCTTGTGGAAGTGTGCTTAAGGTAATTGTCTTCTCTTTTGTAGGTCTGACTTGAGTAAAGATCAGATGATAGTAGATCTTTCCATCAAGACAAAAATACTGTTTTGGGGTGGTATTGCTCTAGGTTCAATGTCAGTTGGGGTACTTGGCTATGCAGTTGTGAGGTACATTGGTTTGCCTTACCTGTCCATTTATTATATATTTATATTGCTTATGTGTTGCTTCGGATTTTGTTAATTATAGCTGACTTTAGATTATTTTGTGAATAAGTCAGTGGATTTTCTTGGCTTGATAAGCTTTGTCTTGATGATTATGTGTAATAGACAAGTTGTTGGCTTCAGATTTTTTTGCGAATATGAGCAAAGCAAATGGATTTTTCTGGTTTGATAAACTTTGTCTAGATGATTATGTGAATAGACAAGTTGTTTAATATAGTTGGCATAATTCGATGCCCTTATTTTGATAATAATCATAATTGTGGAAATGATTTGAAACAATAGTATTATTTTTGGGTAGTTAGAGACTTAAAGAGTTGAATTGAAGGCAATTAAACTATCCTGGTTTTCAGGAACTGGAATAAGTGGAAACAGTGGACGCAACAGAGGCAGCTCCAGCAACAAAGGCAAGCAGTGAGTGAAGTTGAACCTCAGGTGGAGGATGAGATTGAAGATGTTTCAGATGGACAATTATGTGTTATATGTCTGATGAGGAGAAGGCGTTCTGTCTTCATTCCCTGTGGGCATCTTGTGTGTTGCCAAGGGTGTGCCATATCAGTTGAACGAGAAGTCGCGCCCAAATGCCCTGTTTGTCGTCAGGAGATTCGAGACTCAGTGCGGATTTATGAATCTTGAACAGACAGGCTGATTGTTCTGTTCAGTGTTCACTCTGCAGCAGGAAACTTTTATGACTGCTAATGAGAAGAATGTTTGCTTTATTTCCTGTAAACTTAATACTTTATCTGATGTAGATATTTTGAACATGGCTTAAATAGGTTTGTCGAGGCTAATTCTTAGCCTCCACACACTTCTGACTCTGCCAGGTCTTTTTGGGAAGCTTATAGGATTTTCCAATTATCCCAGTTGCAGTGTACATAAATATATAATTTTGCCCAACACCTATAGAATGAACTCAGATATGTTCTTCTGTATGTGAGTTGCTTCTAGACTAAAAATCTTGTATTACTTCCGCGGCTTGAAGGTAAATCTCACGAGTAAACAAGTAAACGTTAAAAAGTAGAAACTGATGCAGTCAGTGAGCCTGTGGTTTGTTTGGTGAGACTCATGCTCTTTCATTGGCAAATATTAGGGTTTATTGATTTGAGAAAATGTTTTTTAATTTTAATAATAAAAAAAATCATTTGATAAACAGGGTAATTAATTGTTTATATATGTAATAAAATTAACTACAAAACTTATTAAAAAAAAGTTAATTTAATTATAATTAATAATGGAAAAAACAGTTTATTAAAATAAACTAAAAAGAATTAGAGCAAATTATAAATTACTGGCTTATGAGTTAGAGAAAACTTAGTAAGCTCAAATGAACTCCAAAGTTTTTCCATATACCCCATGTGCAATGCTTGTTGGCTTATGATCTAGATTTAACATCAGATTTGTTACTGACAAACAACAGATGCTAAACTCTGAAACATACTATCTTCTCAACAGTTATCAATCATTACAAAGCACACAACTGACGAAATAATTTGCATCTCTCTTTATGTTACAAAAAGTTCTATAATCAAGAATTTGACATGCTGGAGGTGGAAGAAATTCAAGTACTTTGAATACCTATGCTACCTATCCCCTCCCAAGTTATGATTCATCCAATCATCATGATGTAAATGTTGAGCTGTGATCATTCCCATCCAGCTTCCACAAAGAACAGAAAGAAACATGTTGCCCCTTCCACCCTAGTCCAACACTTCTATTGTCATCTTCAACTTTCATCTCCCAATTACTATCATACTTCCTCAGCAAAGCTCTACCTCCATCTATTGCATCCTCTCCAAACACTTCTCCCACAAACCCTGCCTCTTTCATTCTCTCACACCATTTCTCCTTCCCTTCATTCATCTCGCGCTGGTTTGTCATTCCCTTCGCAGCCTCACCTTCCATCACTCTCCTTTCATCACTCTCACGCCCCTTGAATGCTACACTTGTCGAGTCCAAAAACCTCCACAAGTACTCAACCCTTCTAGAGAATCCAGTGGCGAAATCCCCACAACAATTGCAGCAACAACAACATCCCATGTTGTTATCACTTAGTATCACCCCTTTTGGCTCCATGCTCCTCAACACTTTCAGAAACTCACTTCTCTCATCAGGGGTGTTGTTGTGATTCAACTGATGCAACCTAAACTGTGCACACACAACAAAGATTTCATCCGGGGAGGTGTCAACACTTTGGGCATTCAGAGTATGTAAGGGACAGTTATCAAGCTTGTTTATCTGCAAATTAACATTCATTGACTGAGCAAAACCAAGGAGTCTAGAAGAGAAGTTATCACCAGGAGGACCAATACAAAAAGGTGTGTCATTTTCAGTGGAGGAAGCAGTAACCACCGTGAGGCGAACCAATGGAGGAGGTCCACCTGGTCTGCGGCTCAAGGCCTCTAGAAAGGTTGGCCATTGCATTCCATGAGAGACTCCAATGTCAAGGATGTGAAGGGTGAGTGAGTTATCAGTGTCTTGATCACCAAGAACTTGAAGGATGGAAGCATTTGCTATGTTGTTGGGAAAGGAAAACCAAGGGCTAACCTCGTAGAACTTGAGTAGTGTCTTCTGGAAGAACCGTGGCTCGGTGGATGCAAAAGTTATAGACCCTGAAGAGGTAGTAGATGTTGGAGAAGATGATGATAGATGGTGTGTGAGTGCTTTAAGACCATGTGCTGCAAGCCTGTGGTTAGCATCACCAGTAGGTGATGCTAACTCATGGAGAACATACAAGAGGTGTTGCACACGGTTAAGGTTTCCACCAGTTATGGCTGCAGCACAAGGGTTCAGCAACTGTTCTGCCCACCTACCTTCCTTGTTGTTGCAGTTGTTTCCATTGGCCTTAGCTCCACCTTTCTTGTTCCCACCAGATTTTCTAACTGTTGTTGTTGTCCCCTCTGCATCTTCATTATTCATTGGTTTGGTCTTGATTTTCTTGTGCTTGTGGTTTTGTGGGGGTTTGGGACTTGAGTCATCAGTGGCATTTCTTTTCTTGGGCAAATCAGAAAGTGGTAGGTTGTTGTTAGAGTCACAAGGCTCAAGGGGTGCTGTGTTAGTGGCAATGTTGGTGGCATTATTAGGGGAACTGGTATTAGTATTGGTATCATCAGCTTGGTAGTGGCTGCTGGTTATGTCTTGATCCCACAACTGATCATACTCTTGGATGTCATTAGAGTTATATGGATAATCTAAGAATGGTGGAAAGTAATTAGACACAGAACCTTCAAACCAGTCAAGACTGTGATCTGATGTTGGATTTGGTTCCATGATCATTGTAATGGAAGGAAGTGTTGAGAAAAGATTGAATTTGAAGGGCTTAGTAGTGTTGTTGGATCATTGACCAAAAGGGCAGAGGAGTGTGGAACATATATCATCAACCAGAGAAGAAACTCATCACAAATTTCATTAGTTTTTTCCTAAGAATTTTAAAATAAGGCATGGTGTAGTGAATAGTGATGCTTCCTAGTGGTGACAAATGAGGGAATTTTCTAATTGTTTGTGTGCTGTTCGTTTGGAAGATGTGATGTTTTATTGAGGTTTAATATTGGTTGCATAGGCAACTAGGAGACGATAATGTCTCTTCTTTATGTTGGGTGGTTAACTTGTTCTTTTGTATTATATTGGAGATTGAAATCTTCTTACTGTTTAAGATTTAATTGAGGAATTTCAATGAGGGTTCAGGATTGTGATAGGTTCCTTCAAAACTTTGGCCGGCACACACTGTTTGACTATTTGAAATTTCATGAAAAGTTTCTATCTGGCAAGCTCTTCGCAACTTTTTGTGCTGTATTTTGTTGTTAATGGTAGGCTTGTTTTCTTATTATAATAATAACCAATTTTAATTTTTTTTTTCCGGAGTAATAAAACGGCTATATTATATGGAATTAATTAAATTTTTAGTTCTTCTTATCATTTAACCTTTTTTTAATCATTCAATGTTTCAGTACGTGACTGTCGTGTATGGATAGGAATAAGATGCAAAGGAAAAAATATTTAGTTTATTTTTGTTAAAACTCTGCATAACCATGTCCCAACATTAACATGCCAACCCAACTCCAAGTTCACACAAATTTGGGAGAACTATGCAACAGTTTTCAAACAATTAAGGGTTATAATGTATAATGATAATGAGTGTATATATAATAGAATGATTCTGGAAAGAATAATAAAATTTACAAAGATTTTATATTTGTAAATTTAATGGTAAATTTGTTTTTACCATTATACGAATCACAATAGAGTAATTTTAATATACTTTTAGTGTAATTTATTTTTTTGTATATTATTATCTAATCTGACATTGAATTAAAATGCTGTTTTTATAAATATATTTATTTTAATGATTATATGAAATATTGAGCTTAGCAATGACTAAATTCTTTTATACTGCTGTAAGAAAAAATCTTTTATATTAATTATATATTAAATTTAAATTCAACATACCTGTAGCTGTCCATCTCTGAATGTAGTTTGGTAGCTAAAAGATTAATTATTATCATAAAATATTAATTATTCCCTAAAGACGATTTGGCGTAAATAACAAGAACCTGATGCCGTGTTACAAGTAACTTTCTGAATTAAATAAAGTATCCATTTAAAATTACTACTGTATAACAATGAGACAAATTCTTTACACTAGCAATCAAGGAAACAAAATAATATACTTACATAAAAAGTTAATTAATGCTAATATTCACCTACGAGGTGGCAGATTCAAAACTCTCGATCAATGGGACAATTTAGTAAATAAATTATAAATTAATAAGCATTATTATTGTAAGAAAAATTTATAAATATTAAATTTGTACTAAGGAGGTTTAACATAATTAGTAGATAATTGAGTTCTTTAAGCATATTGTAAAAGTTTTTTTTTTTTTCTTGACCATGTGTATACCCAAATTAGCAACCACTAAACCATTATCAAGAATACAAAATCAACAAAGCATAATAAACAAAAATGTTAAACCTAACCATGTTAATTTATAATTATCTAAGTGCAAGTATAACTTTCCAATCTTTCAAGAAACCAATGGATATCAAAATTTTTATTGAAATTTATAAAAATATTTTTAAGACTCCAACCTTATTAAAGCGAAAATAGGTTTTATACGGATAATTGGGTTGGAACTTGGAAGGGAAACATTCGTTTTCGCGCGAGAGAAGATCATAGATAACAATTGAGAATTGGCTTTGGCTTCTTAGTTGGAATCTTGAACACACCACAGAATTGAGAACTCAGAAGAAGTGAGGATTCAGAATGGGTCAAATTGAAAGCGCAGAAGCTGTGGTGGAGACTCAAACCACAACCAGCGACACCTCCTCCCTGGAATCCGTCCTTGCAGGTTGTTTTTTCGTGTTTCATTTCTCATGCGCTTTAAGTGTTTGTATAAATGTCTGGCAGGCTGAAACGAAATCTCATGTTTTATTGCAGAAGCTGCAGAATATGGAAGTCAACACACTCAGGTTTGCATTCAATTGCTTTGCTATTTTGCTTTCAACTTGGAAAAACAATTGAGAATTGTGGAATTTTCAGTCTGCGGAGGAAATGGCTCAGAAGGCCCTAGAGTGCCCTTGCATCGCTGACTTGCGAACTGGTTCCTGTGGCTCTCAGTTCTCAGAGGCATTCCTGTGTTTTCTCAAGAGTAGCTCTGAAGAAAAGGTTTATCTTTCTTCATACTTTGCTTTCATTATTAGTGATTACATATCTTTGTTTCCTGAAGCAAGATTTAGCTACGGTTACAAGTTGTATGTGAACTGGTTTAGCTGTTTGATATGAGATTAGTGAACCGCAATGTATGGTGTTTTTTCAACTATTTGTGGCACTTTCTTGCACCCTGAAAGCCTGGCTACAGAGACTATTTTAATGTTATTTTATGATTAGGAGTTCTATGGTAATGTGCAAGTCTGTATTACTGAATCATTGTGTATATACTCTGCATAGCAATCAGCAACCAGTATTTTATTTTTCAAGTTTTGATTTCTGTAGTATTCTCATTAAGGGTTGGAATATGAAGTTTGGTCCAATTATGTAGGGCTCGGACTGTGTACATCCATTTGTTGCTCTGCAAAGCTGCATCAAGGCTAATCCAGATGCATTCTCTAAGGACATTCTTGGTGAAGATGAAAGCAAGGAGGAGTTGGAGCCAGTCCAAGACTACAAAATACTTCCACCCAGATGGTCTAGGCCTAGGGAGCCTCAAAGTCCAAAATCCAAGCTTTAAGATAAGAAGAGTTGGACTCTCGTTTGGGCAACTACTTGGATAATGTCGTCTTAAATTCATTCTGAATTTGTATTAGTTTTGCCTGATTAGAAAAGTGACAGGATATAACACTTCCTAAAGATGCTTCATGTTGTGAACTTGCTTTTATATCATAAAAAATACAATTTCTTTTCTACAGAGTTTTGGGATTTCACTCAAATCTTTGTTCATATTTGGCTCTCTTCTAGATATATTTAAATCGATTGAATATCTACTTGGATGTAAGTCCAAAACGATGACAAAGGTATGCATTATATTTGGCAATGAGGTAATCATAGACACAAGTCACAGGAGTTCCTAGCATGATGAAAGTGAAAGGCGTCGCTGAATAATTAACTTCCCCTCCCTTTCATTTGTTCTCTTGAAAACTTTCTATGATTTTAAATGAAGAGCGGATACACCTTTATTTGTTTATTTTAGAAACAAAATATTTTATCTTTGGTCTACGAATTGTTTACAATAAGGTAGTAATCAAGAGATTAAAACTTCAAAATAAAAAAGGCAATTATTCAGTAACGCGCAGAAATTGTTCCATGGATTGTTTCTAATTGTACCGCACAGGGTTGTGCACTGACCAAGTGGTTTGGGTCAACGGTCGTAAACCAATGTTTCTCACCTAGCCTGTTCGTGTTTTCCCACTCGACGTTGAGGGGCTTGTGTGCTGATTGAGTGGTCTGGGTTAACGGTCTTTAAGCCAATTGATGCTTCTCACTTAGTCTCTTCATGCTTCTGCAGTCAACGCCAAGGGACTTGTGTACCATTTGGGGTCCCACTTGGGTTAACGGTCATCGATAAAATCATTGATGACAACTAATCAACGTGTAACGGCTCATTATCGCTCATTCGATAAAGAGCCGACCAGTGACAGAAAAACGACACCTTTAAATTGAATAGTCCCAATTGCACCATGTGAGAGGGCTATATGAATGAGGGGTTAACCCTAAAACAAACACGAGATACTTACACACTTACTTAATGCTTCTGGATTAGTTCTCCTAAATCCTAGGGACGATCTGACACACAGAATAGTAATGCGGTAGCCATGAGAATTAAAATTGTTCTAAAATAACAGTGCAATTATTTGACAAAAATCAAAGTGCAGCAGCAGTTTGTGAAGTACATGGACAGCCTTCATAATGTCACAAATAAAAAGCATTCACTTATTCTGAAACTTGAGTTTGGAATGCTTGGGAAAGACATCAAGCATCAAGGAAAACTGAAATATTAATTCACCAATACCATCAGCATATTTTCGTCTGCTTTGTTATGATGCACACCTAAATAACAGAAATGAGCACAAACCTGTGACAAATTGCAGAAGTAAAGGGCAATATCCCAAAATAGCATCCATCACTCAGAAATCAATCTCAACATCATCCAACAATGTCTTCTTAGGATTTAAGATATCTTTCATGAATGGTTTTGACATTTTATGTAACTTGATCAAGCGAAGAGTCTTCAAATGCTTCAACCCAGAGGGAAAGGCCAGATTTTCGCAGAACCGGACTTCAAATTCCACGAGGCTAGGCATTGCTCCTTCCTTCACATCCCATTCTTGAAAGTCCCTTAAATTCCAGAATCTTAGCACTTGAAGTTGTGGAAAACTGTTTGTGGTACAAACCATGCTTCTCCCTCTATAAGAGTCTGCATAAAAACACAATGACTTAAGTTTGGGAAGGCCCTGCAACTTTGGCATAGGATCATCTGACAGTTTTGATTCTGACAAGGTGAGATCAGTAAGATTTTGCGGGAGCCGGCTCATATGTAGTCTATCTTTTAATTCCCCAAACAACTGGAGAGACGAGAGTCTCTCCAGCTTTGACATATTGTGCAGTATTAGGTTTTTAGGACTACCAATTTCATTCACTGATCTAAGTCTCAGTGAATGAAGCTGGTTCAGCTGCACAACCATCTTGGCAAGAGTGTCTTTCTCTGTTTCTGTCAACTGGAAGGCTAGTTTCAAATTTTTAAGGTTCTTCAGCTTGTGAAGGTCACGGAGAAGAGGGCAATCCCCATACATGAACACACCCCACAGTGTGTGAAGATTTTCCTGATAGTTTCCTCTCATCTTCCCCTCGAGTCTACTTCGATATTTTTGGTTCAGATACAAGTTCCTCAGTTTCTTCAATTTCCAAATGGAGCTAGGGATAACACGGATACATGTATGTTTTAAATCCAATGTCTCAAGGTTCACCAGTTTGCCTATGAATGCTGGGAATTCCTCCAAATAAGTCCACCTTAAGCCAAGATACGTGATATGAACTAACTTGCATAAAGTCTGAGGCAACTGAGGTCTGAATATGCGTTCAAGATCAAGAACTCTGATATCCTTGAACAGCTCACTTTCTATGCCTGCTGAAATGATCTTCTCTACGTGTTCTCCCGGCTTACTTCCCTCTCTCTTGTCGAAGAAGAAAACAGACAGGGGAATTCCTTTCTTGCTGAACACGTTTGCTGAATTTGCATCAAGGCCACGATCATCAAAACGATAGGCAAAACGCCTCTCTAAATGTGTACCTGAGTACTGGCTGCGGCTTGTTCTGTCGCTGTCTCGCAGGATGATTTCTCTGAGCATACTTGGCAAGCAACATGTCTTGATCTTGCTATTGGACTTCAGTGCCATAACTTGAATCATGTTGCAATCCCTCAAATCTTGTAAGCATCTTTCTCCAATGTCTTCTGCTGTTTGCTGGTTGTTTTGTTTCACCAATCCTTCTGCAACCCATAGATTGACCAATCTCCTTGCTGGGATTTCGAAGTCTATAGGAAAGAGTGTGAAGTAATAGAGACAGTTAGTCATAGTTTCACTCAGTTCTTGTTTGTTCTTTTCCCAAGCTTGAAGCCATTGTGCTTTGTAATGACCATGATTGATTCGTTCAAGCACCCAAGATAAGCTCTTTTGGTCCATGCCTTTAGCTTGCACGACACACCCAATAGATGTGATTGCAAGTGGCAACCCCCCACATCTTCCCACTACCTTAATTGCAAGTTTTTCCAGTTTTGGATCTAATCCGGGCTTCTCGGTGCCTGTCACCTTCTTAAACAACTCCCAACTCTCTTCCTTTGTTAGCAGTCGAATTTGGTGAGGGGTGCTACTTCTGTCTGCATGTAAAGCCACATTCTTGAAGCGTGTTGTCAGCACTATTCTGCTCCCATTTGTCATTTCAGCACCAGACAATATTCCATGTAGCTTATCAAAATCTAGTGTGTTTGAGACATTATCTAGAACAACAAGGCATAACTTCCCTTTCAAGTGATCACGTACCTGAGTGATAGGAGGAGATATAAGGTTGGTTGGATGGTTGAGAGAAGGAGAGGAATAGGTTGTGGATTTGAATCCTCTCACTGATATTTTTAACAAAACTAACAAATTAACATTCGTCAATAAAAAAAAAAAAAATACTATACCTGAGTGATATACAATGTCTGGTCTTTAGTCCCATCCTTTTTCATCAGCAGAACTTGTGCTTTGTAGGCAGCTCCTTCAATAACTGTCACCCAAACACGGACCGGGAAGTGCTCAACCACAGCTTTGTTGTAATAAATTGCCTTTGCCAAAGTTGTCTTCCCCACACCTATCATCCCCACAATGGAAAGTGTTGAATTTGAAGGACTATCATCACTGCTTATGGTCAGTTTCAAGACCAAATCTCTTATGTCATTTTTCAGACCAACTGCTTTGGTTGACTTCTGTCTTTCGATGCTGCAAGTTCTTATTATTTTTTGAAGAAGATCAATAGCTTTTCTGATCTCATGACAACCGGGCTCAGCTTCATTCATATAAGTATAACTCTCTAGAAAATTGTCCACCTCTTTAGCAATGGACTTTAATTGCTCTAAACAAGCGTTTCTCCCTGCTGTTTCTTCTGCCTTCTGAAGCTTTTTATGCATCTCTTCCAAATCATGAAGCAGTGAATTGATTTCAGCTACCTGGTTTGAGCTTCTGTCTTCCATTCTCAGTTTTCTTTGGATGCTTCTAATGGTTGATGCCATTGCACTGTCATCTATAACAAATGGGAAGGTTAACTTCTCTGCAGCTCTATCATTGAAAGCAAAGTTATACCTTTCTTTTCTCTCAAGCAAGGAATCAAAGCCGGTGACAATGCGCTTCATGTCCTCTCTGAAATGGGGTGTTACTATGGGAATGTTGTTCTTTAATACACCGATTCTTGAAACCCACCATGAGAAGTTGCTGATGTAGACCTCTGTCTCTGCAATTAGTTCTTCTGCTTCTGTTTTCCACAGTTTTTCTGTTTCAGTTTCTAACTGAAGCTGACTCAAGTCCTTTATGAAAGCACTTAGTGGAAGAAGCAGAAATATGGAGAATTTCTCTTCCATGCCAGAAAACAGGTCTTTCTCTTTTCCCATCTTCATCAATTCATCAATACTTGTGGAAGGCTTCTTCAGCTTCTGGTTTTGAGCTGCTACAACAGATTTGTCTTGAGCCTCTTCTATTGTATATTGGTCCAAAAGACTTCTAATTTGTGATCTTGACTTCTCCATGGATTTGTAAATGTCCTTGGCATCTTCATCTTTCTTTTGAATATGATCCATCATCTTATTTCTGACTCTATTGATTTGAATGATAACATCTATGATGGGAAACAACCTCATGATAGCAGTAGTACAACCACGAATCAATCCTCGGCTATGTTTGTAGTAGTTGGTGACACATTCTTTTGCTTCACCAATTACTTGTCTTGTTGATTTCACCCATTCATGCTCAGCTTGCCTAGGATGTAAATGAATTCCAGATAGATCTTCTGAATCCCAGAAACGGCGTGCTAGTGATTCTACTTTGTCTCCTTTCTCCACAAGTTGATCATAATCCTTTATGAGAGCTTCAAGTGACTTCATTTGCCTCTTTATCCACTTAACTTTATCTTCGTAGTAGATGAGGGCACAATCAAGGGTCAGAGAAACACCCAAAACAATGATTATTGCTAGCCAGAGAACAAGCTCACTGGTGGTCATGTTGTTCAAAATGTATGTTTTTGCAAGTTGCTTGTGATAATGGTTTTCTTTCACTATGTTTTCAAATGATTTCTGGTGAATTTTTTGGTCAACTAAGCAGATAACAACACAGCCTGGAGGATTGGCCAGGCTGACAATTTGTTAGTTCATTAGCCTTTGGTGAATTAATTTTATGTTATGCCTGTTTCTTATGCAATTATACAATTAGTTTTTTTGGTTTGTTTATTAGTTCAGTCTGCAAGTTACAATATCTCTACACATGAACCTTGTGCATCCCTAACGATGATAAATTTAAGAAAAATGAGAGGATTGGAACTGATTCTTTTTATACCATGGTCATTTGACTATAGTACATTGTGGATCAAGCTACTACTACTCCATTGATGATGACCAAGGATCTTCCCGTTGCATGTGAATTGTGAATAGATAGATTTCTAGCGATTATTTTATTGGTTTCAATTCCTACATGCACTGAGCATTGACTTTAGCTAATCTTTATTTTGTACTCATGAGGAGAAAATGAACAGGGTTGACTTGGCTGCAAGTTGGCTTAGACTTCGACCATCTTTGATCTTCTAGGCATATAATTTCATAACTAAATGGAAAAGGACTTGTCATGATTCTTTAAGCAATTAACATATATAGTCGGTAGCAGTGTATGTATGGTGCAATTTTACATTGAAGAGCATCCTGTCTGTCTTGCTACTGCATATTCATAAACTCTTGATAGGTTGATCTACTTGAGACTCTCAACTCATCAGAATATGACATTTCAAGGTGCACTTTCTCACTTTCATTTTCATATGTTTCTTACTCTAATTATTGATTTTACTATTTTAAATAACATAAATATAATGTGTTTGTTTAAATGTGAACTGGACTAAATAATGTAGCATTCTGTGCACATGCAGTGAATAAAAAAATAGTGAAAGAAAACCCCGTATACATTTGACTTTGAGCAAGTTTCTTTTTAGTTTTTTCCATAAAGGGAGACGTGTTCCGTTAAGGCATTATTTTATAGATAGATAGATCAATTAATATTCGATCTTATGTGTTTATGATTCGTTAGAAAAAATAAATAAAAATGAAAGATCATATATTTTAGTCATAGGGATTTCTTATGATTGGTTATGCGTATATAATAATATAAAACATTATACACGAGTTTTCCAACTTTAATTGGCATTACTCCAATATGAATGCAATTTCTAGTATCTTACGTAAAATAATTAATTAAAAGATGCTATTCCCATGTCCACAATTACTACTTTGATTTATTGCAAATTAAAATCGAAGAAACTGAAGCTTACGAATAAATAAACAACCTCGAAGTTTCGATCATAATTAATAATATTCTTAGACGCCTAAATTCATTGTTTAGACGACTTTGTTAATACAAGTCATTGTTTAAGTTTAATCGTTTAATTTTGCATATGAATGGAAATTAAAAGTTAATGGAATTGTTACATATGAATGGAAAAGTCTAACGACAAGAATAGTGCTTATTTTGGATTAAATTAGGTATCTAGCTATAATTGAGAAGATGTTATTATAATTCAATAATAATCTCAAGACTGCTGCAACTAATGAGTGTGTTAATTAATCTTAAGACTGCAGAAATAACATATATTTAATGTCTTGAGCTTAGAATGGCTAAATGTCTAATCAACTGAGCTAGAAATTGGGATAAGACCACTGCATATATCCCTCCTCTATCACCATACTTATAAAGCAGCTTGATTGTGTCAATACCGTGAAATAGCTTTCACTTAGTCCTAGTAACTGTTGAATACTTGAATTCAGAGCTAGTACGAGACAGAAATGCTTGTTACAAGTAAGACTACAGCTTTTTTTCCCCTCCATACAAAGTTACTTTTTCATTAAGCATGTGTATAGAACAAACTGTGTTTTAACTAGTAATTTTTCCAATTTGCAGTTTTTAGCAGTATGGCCTTGACAAACAAGAGAATGATGATGCAGATATTTTCAAGCAATGTGCTGCACCTTTGGGACAAGTGGGTGCTCCGTTTCATGGTTCTGTCAAGCCTCATCTTCCAAGGCATCCTCATCCTTCTCGGTAACAAGAGGAAGCACTGCACAAAATCCTGGCTCAGAATCACACTATGGTTTTCCTACTTGCTAGCAGATTGGCTTGCAACAATCTCACTTGGTGTTCTTTCCAACAAAGTAGGAGGCATTCAAGGCACTGGTAATTCTGTGGAGCCAAAGTATGTCATTATATCTCTCTGGGCCCCAATTCTTCTCATTCACCTTGGTGGCTCAGATACCATCACTGCTTACTCAATGGAAGACAATGAATTGTGGAGCAGGCGTTTCCTTAGTTTCATTGTCCAGTTTGTGGTGGCACTCTATGTGTTCCTTAGAGCCTGGACAGACACTGATCTCAACGTTTTGGCAATACCAATATTCATTGTTGGTATTATCAAAATGGGTGAGAGGATTTGGGTTTTGTGGTCTGCTAGCAGCCAACAATTCAAAGAGTCCTTGTTTCCTGACCCTGATCCAGGGCCTAATTATGCTAGGTACATGGAAACATACATTGCAGCATCTCATGAGGGCTTCATGGTTGATGTTAAAGGCCTTGAAACCCCTTCTGTTGGTGATGATCACACTCATGCACCTGCTGAAGCCAACATCATACTGCCACAACAAACTGACTCATGTGGATCTGAAATTGTTAAGATTGCACACAAATTCTTCAAGACTTTCAAGCCGCTATTTGCAGATCTCATTCTCAGCTTCCATGATGTCTTGGAAAGCAGGTTGTCTTTGCAGAATGGGAGTGGCAAGAAAGTGTTCCAAGTCATGGAAGTTGAGCTTGGATTTATGTTTGATCTCTTCTACACCAAAGCAACCGTGACTTATTCTTCCATGTCTTGTTTTCTCCGTTTTCTCACACTATCTTGCAATGTTAGTGTGCTTTGTGCCTTCTTTGTTGTTCAGAAGAGTCAATATCCGAAAGTGGATGTGTTTCTCACATACGTGTTGCTGCTTGGAGCTATCTTCCTAGAGATATGCTCAGTGATTTCACTATACATATTGTCCCCAGACAAGACAATGCTGTGGCTGAGTAGCCACAAGAACAAGGTGACCAGTCATATGATGCGGGCATTGAAAAAGGTAAAAAACAAGAGGTGGTCACGCAGCATTGGTCAGTTCAACCTCATAAGTTTTTGCTTGAAAACTAAAGAACAAAGATGCAGCAGTATCTTTCACAGTGGAAAAGGAAAAGCTTTTAAAAACAAACTAGCCAAGAAGTGTTGTCTCGTTCAAATGATAACTAGTGTTCATCAGTCCTATCAGAAGTACAGATGCAGTGATGTTAAGATTCTTGATGGTGATCTGATGGATATCATCTTTGAGCACTTCATAGAAAAAATAAAAGAGGTCAACATGGGAGAAGAGGTGAAGGATGAGGAGAAGGTGGCAGATGAAATCAAGAGATTTTGTTATCATAGGGGCAACAAAGTGCTTGAAAGATTCAAATGTTCCAAACAATTGGGGTGGAGTGTTAAGGGAGAATTTGATCAAAGCATTCTTCTTTGGCACATAGCAACCGATTTATGTTACAATTGTGAAGATGTGGATAATGGGACGGGTCAAAACTATGGAGAAGCAAGCAAATTGTTATCAGAGTATATGTTGTATCTTCTTGTGATGAGGCCATCGATGCTGCCTAATGGGATTGGTGAGATAAGGTTCCAAGACACATGTGCTGAGGCAACTGAATTTGTTATGGACAGAAAGTCCATAAAACTTAAGAAGGATGCATGCCAGAAGCTACTGGAATTGAGTAGTGAGAGTGAGAGTGTTCTTCCTTCAGAGGTGAAAGGGGATAGAAGCAAGTCTATATTATTTGATGCATGCAGGTTGGCCATAGGTATAAGAAAGCTGAGTAACGAGCAAGAGTGGGAGAATAAAACGATGTGGGACTTGATCACTCAAGTGTGGGTTGAAATGTTGGGTTATGCTGCTAGCCACTGTCAAGGGATTCATCATGCTCAGCAACTCAGACATGGTGGAGAACTCCTCACACATGTATGTCTTCTCATGGCACATCTTGGGATAACAGATCAATTTCAAATCTCAAAGGGCCATGCAAGGAAAAAGTTGATACGCAAGTGATCAATAAATTTGCAATGTAATATTACACTCTATATATTAAAATAATACTAGTAATTAAAAAACTTGTTCAAGTTACTTTTGCATGCGCATTACTTTATACGCAAGTGAATATGCACGATCAAGCTTGTAATTTATCCTAATATTTTCTTGTTTACTTGAATAGAATAGTTTTCATTGACTTGCATTAACTACTTTAAATCAAGAGGTGCAATGAATCAATTATCTTATTTTAAAATTCGAATGCATGGAAGATCAGTAGTATATTATTATGGAAAAAAAAGGAGTATTAAATAAAATAAATTGGAGGGTTTTGATCCAAGTAATAGTATTAGTTATGTCACAAGTTTTTGATTCCCTAAAGGACAACACCCTGCCTTGTTGTCCATGTGAGAAATCGACGCCAGATCATCAAAATGTATACGAGGCTTAGCTTAGACTTCCGAATTTTATTTATATATCAGTAAAATAATATGGCATGGTTAATTTTGAATTGCTGCTTAGTTAAAAAAATGAAAAAAAAAAAAATTTCAAGATTCTTTCTGTCTCTCATATCTACTTTTCCCTCTTTCAATAATAAGTACACGTTAGATAATTTTATTTAATAAAATATCAATTAATTTGTTAATGAGTAGAAAATAATTTTTAAATGCACATTATAACTATTTACAAGTCTCTTCGAGCTTAATTAAATCCACAGCTAAATAGTTATGATAATTCACAACTAACTCCGTGTGTGTGAGCTAAATAGTTATGACAATAGTGTGAGAAATTTAAATAACAATTATTGATTAAATTTTAATGGTCTAAATATAATTTTGAATTAAAATTAAATGTGATATTCACCTTATACAATCATATCTTTTTTAATTATTATGCATTTATTGTCCCATCACCATGACCAATGCTGCCACCATCAACATGGTCACCACCGTCATTTTTGTCGTTGTCCCCATTGTTGCTGCCACCACCACCGTGGCAACAACAATAAGGACGACAACCATGATGGTGGTCCTGTTGGTGGTGGCGATGGTTATAATGATGGCGGTGACAGTGGCCCTGTTAATGGTGATGATGGTGGCCTGGTTAGTGGGGGCGACAGTAGTCATGGTGATGGGGGCAACTGTGTGTAAATGCACAATAATTAGAAGAGATATGATTGTATATGATGAAGATCACATTTAATTTTAATTCAAAATTACATTTGAACCATTAAGATTTAATCAAATGGCTGTTATTTAAATTTCTCATCTCTTATACTATACTAAACATATTCTCTCACTTGTTACGCCGTATATATATATACACTCACCGACTCATCAATTACCTCTCTTGCCTTAACGTGAATATAGCCTTTTAGGATGTAAATAATTGCTTAATATTGAATTTGAGGTCTTTCATTTAATATAATCATTTTTTAAAATATTTTCCATTGAACCAAAAAGAAAAAGAAGAGAAAAGATGAATTTTTTTTAATTGATCAATTGATTTATTTTTTCAATTTACACTTTTGATGCACTGAGCCTTTTGTGGATATATAAATAAATTAACTTGATATGTTTTCAAGCATCTTGTTCATAAGATTACTTTTTGCTATACACATGGAGAACCCTCATCCCAGTTGTTAGTGTTGATCCTAAACTAAATTTGTTTTTTTAAGGAAAAATTTAGTGCCAAACCACGAGGTACTACTACTTTGCTTAAAAAATTGATGTCGTTCTCTTGAATTTCTTGTTTTTATAATACCCTCGAACCATGTATAAATCCATCGTTTTTTAACTCCCATTTATTCTTTTAATTTTAACACTTTTTATACCTTATTTTAACGTAAAAATATATATTTAAAAGTTATTTAATGTAAATTGCACTAGCCACTGTAAAAGCCACTATAATTAAGATAAGAATCATATATATGTATATAATAGATCCTCTTGCATTCATGATGAAAGCCTTAAACAACAAACCTTTGACACTTGGGATTGGACATATAAATGGAAAAATGAAATTACACACAATATCATATTCATTATTGCTGATCGAGGATCATGTTTATTATTGTAGGAGTGGATTGATCATAAGCAAACCCTAGCCACTGCCACCAAAAATGGCCTTCAATCTCCTCACTTGGGAAACCTCAATGAGGGTAGTTTGTGCAACCGTGTTAGAAGACAAGTTGTTGCCAAACAACAGAAGATCAACCGGTTGCACACGAGGATCTGCGCTACTATAAGCAGCGTAAAAAGTAGCATTTCCCTTACCAGAATTCACAAAAAAATGCATCTGTCCCAGTGGGATAACAAAAAGATCTCCAGGTTTCAGTGTCTGCTCATAAAGTGCATCGGTTGTCATGAAGCCAGCATTGACTTGACCATCCACCATGATGGCTATTTCGTTGGCACCAGGATGTGTGTGCATTGGAACCACTCCACCTTGAGCTATGTCAACGCGTGCTACGGAAGCGCCAAGTCCATTGACAGCAGGGAAATCTTTGACAAATGCAGGGGTTATTACAGACTTGAACACGTTTGAATTAGTGTTTCCAGGGTCTAAATGGAACACAAAGTCTCCTGCTGTTACTGTGTTAGGTGGCTTGCAGTGATAGCTGGCTATCTGGACCCTTTAGGTCTGCCACACAGAAGTCATTCACATTAGAAGCATAGGAACTAGTAGTGGAACATACAAGAGCAAAGAAGAAAAGAATTTTGTGAATTATCTTCATGATCGATCTTGAATGAAAATATTTAAGGTTTTGGCACAAGGGAATGTGGGATTGGTTAGCCATTTATATAGGGTAAGGTATCATCTTGTGTTAGGTATACATTAATGCAACTCCTTTTTAACGCAATATTTTTTTCTTCTTTGTTGTACACTATTACTGGTTGGAAGATTGCCATATACTGTGTTGTAAGATAGCAAGAAAGTGTTCCAATGCACGTAGTTGGATGAAGCGCTCTCTCTCTCTCTTCCTCTCTTTTTATCTGTGTAACTTATTCAATTATTGGTTAAAAAATAGGTATATACCTAAACCCTTTTAACTTTTCGGTTTAATCAAAGTAAAATAATTTTATAATGTATCTATACTTATTATTATAGTTGTTATAATTTTTAATATAATTTTATAAAAATTAATAAATTAATTATATTGATGAATTATGATTTTATGATAATATAACATTATTTTATATTATATCATTATTAAAAAAAAATTTGCTAATTTTTTTTTTGCTGAATATATCATTATTAAACTTATATTATTATAATATTTTTTTAAAATTTAATAATAATACACTAATATTATAAAATAAATTTACATTATCAAATAATTACAATCTAATATCCTACCGTAAAATCACCTTTAAACTCAATTTCTAAACAATTGACATATCATTTTATAAAAATGTAATATTTGTAGTTTAATTATTTTCAATATTATTCTTATTATACATTTAAAAAAGATACCTGAATAATATTTTTTTTTAATTTTTAATATTATATTAAAAGTATACTGTAATATATTAACAATTAATATTTTATAATAAACCATAATAATACCATAACATATCTTAAATATTTAATTTATTTTTATATTAAAATATAATACTTATAGATTTTATTATCTTTAATATGATTTTTACAAACTTTTAAAAGTTACTCAATATAATATTTATTTAATTTTAATTTTTTAATCAATATTAGATTATAGATATTATGTATATATAAATTATTATACATTACTATATATATATTATTTCTAGGAACTTAAAAAAAAAATCGATTTCTAAAATTTCTTGGATCTTCAAATTAGATGACTACTTAGTCTTTATGGTGCATGCCAAACAGGGAAAGAAAGTGTTAGGGTGGTTTGGTAAATTCTGGCACACTTTGGCAAATCAATTAATATTCACGAAATTGACTGGTTTGTTTAAATTTATTTGGTAAAATAATAACTTATTTTAATAAAATAAATAATTATCTATATTTTTAGTATATTTGTCTAAACTGCTTTTACTTGAAATAGACTATTTTCTGTTTATTTAAATAAACAAATTCTATCTGTTTATGAAATAATCAATTACTACTTATTATAATTTTAAACAAACTAACTTATTAACTCTCTAATGCCTAACTTGATAATGACATATATACTTTAATTAACAATGCTATAAGATAATTATACAAATAGAATTAGATAATTATATTTGGCCTAAAAATAGGTAAAAACGTGAAAGATCGGTGGCAAAAAAATAATTAAGCTATTTTTATGTATAGATTTTTTTTTCACATGACATTGAAATGATATAAAGAAAAAAGAACTTACAAATAAATAAAAAAAGGTAAAATATTGTGTTTTCACTTTGAATGCTTTCACTATCAAGTTTGGGTTTAGAGAATCAATATATATATATATAAACGGCGTATCAAGTGAGAGAACATGTTTATCATGAAAGATGAGAAGTTTAAATAACAGCCATTGATTAAATCTTAATGGTCCAGATGTAATTTTGAATTAAAATTAAAATTAAAAGTGATCTTCATCCTATACAATCATGTCTCTTCTAATTATTGTGCATTTACACACAGTTGTCCCCATCACCATGACCACTGCTGTCACCACCAACAGGGCCACCATCACCATCACCATTATGGTCATCGTTCCCGTTATTGCCGCCACCATCGCCGCTGACAATGGTTCTGATGGCGGTGATTATGATGATGACGGTGATTATGATAGTGACGGTAATGGTGGCCTTGTTGGTGGTGGCAGCAGTGGTTGTGGTGATGGCGGCGTCGGTGGTGGTGACAGCAACAACGGGGACGACGACCATGATGGTGATAGTGATGGTGATGGTGGCCCTAACAGTGGTCTTGTTGGTGGTGACGGTGATTATGATGGTGACGGTGACGGTAGTCCTATTGGTGATGGTAGTGGTGTGGTGATGGCGGTGCCACCACTGTCACCGCCATCATCATAACCACCGCCACCACCAACAGGACCACCATCATGGTTGTCGTTCTCGTTGTTACCGCCACCACTACCGCCACAGTGGTGGTGGCGACAACAATGGGGACATCGACCATGATGGTGGTGATGGTGGCAAAAATGACGGTGGTGACCATGTTGGTGATGGCGACACTAGTCATGGTGATGGGGTAATAAATGCACAATAATTAAAACAGATATGATTGTATAAGGTAAAGATCACATTTAATTTTAATTCAAAATTATATTTGGACCATTAAGATTTAATCAATGAAATTTAAACTTCTCATCTTTCATAATAAGCATGTCCAATCACTTGAAATGCCCCTCTATATATAATGTTAGTGCACTCATGAAAAAAAAAAAAAAAAAAAAAGGAGCCCAAATATCATTACTTAAAAAATTACAAGAATGGAAAGTGAAAAAATAATAAATTGTAATATTAAAAAATATTTAAACAAAAAATTTATAATATTTTTCATTTTTCAATGGACTTGGCGGATCAATCTATCTTCAGAAAGTTGAGATAGGTTTAAATTTTAAACCCAATACAAAAATGAAACCTACCCAAGCCCAACCTGTTTTTCAACTAGTCTAGTTAGGATGGATTGAATTGGTTTGTTTGGCACTACTAGGCCGCCGAACACTAAGGTCATTTGAGTGATTTATTGTTTTTAGTTTAAAAATGTTTAAAAATCAAAATCAATTTTAGTTTTAGTTTTGAGTTTCAATATATTATTGTTTTGAATTTTTAAAAAGTTATTACAAATGAAGATAGATAAAATTCACAAAATAAAAATAAAAATTAAAGACGATTTAAATATACAAAGATTATAACGTTGATGGTGGTTGAATAGTGATGATAAAAACAACAATAATGATAGTGATGGTGATCACAAAAGTGTGGTGGTGGTACAATAATAATGGTGACAGCGACAACAGTGTGGTGGAGAAGGAAGTGACAACGATGACAATAATGTTGGCAGTAGAATGGTGGTTGTAATGACAACGATGGTTGAATAATGATGGTAAAGATAACCACGATGATAATAAGGTGGTGTTGTGTAGTGGTGTCAATGGAAACAACGATGTGATGGTAACAATAATGATGGTGTAATAGTGGTGATGGAATGGTGGTTGCAAATGAAATGTCGGTGGTGTAGTAGTGGTGGCGACGATAGTAGTGTGGTGACACCAGTGATAATAAAATAGTGGTTGCAAAGATAATAATGATGATAATGGTGGTGGCAACAGTGGTATGATGGTGGCGATGGAGGCAATAACGAGGTAGTGGTAGTAATAGTGACGACAACAATAAGATAAAAATGGTGATGGCAATAAAAATATATATTTTTAAATTAAAAATCAAATTCACAAAATATTTTTTTATTATCTTGAAAATAATGTCAAACTACTTTAAAATTAATTTAAAAATTAACTCATTTCATTTTTTTGTCAAATACATTTTATTTTAAAATTACATTTCAAAGAACAAAAATTTTCTAAGTACCCGATCTAAATTAGTGTATGTATCTCTTTTTGCATTATACTATACTAGGTGCACTAATCCTTTTCGCTATATTTAACCAATAAATAGTTGAGCATTTGTAAGTAAGTAAAAAAAAATTTACATCACATTAGCCAAGAATTAAATGATGTTAACTTTTAAGCAATTATTTTTTTAATAGTTAATCAGTAGTATCTTTAAGAAGAAAATATATCTTTGTAAAGGAAGTATACAATAAAGTTTTAATAATTAATTATTGAAAAAGATAATTATAATTTCTAAATAAATTAACTTGATTTTTTTCTTCTCTTAAAATTTCTTATAGAATAGTGGCCTGAAAAAAAAGTTTTTTCTTTCCCTTCTCCACATTTCCGCTATTATATTTTCATAGCGATTTCATTAATTAGCAAACAGTGAGCAAACAAGTATTCTTAATTTAAGATCAAGAAGTGTCGCGATTTGAGATTGGTCACAAGAACGTAAAAGTGAAACACACAAACAAGTTTAATTTATTGATACATCGATGACTGATCGAAGACGTACATAAACACAAAAAAGGCAAGTTTATTATGCTGACGATGAAGATGATTATCGGAAGAAAGACATGATTAAACACACAAACAAGTTAAATAACTGCAGACAATGATTAATCATTGGAACAAAGACATAAAAACACAAAACAAGTTTGTTGCTGATGATTCCGATTAGTTGGTGCCACCAAAACGAGCCTTATTCTTCTTCACTTGGGATAGATCGTGGAAGGTAGTTCGTGCAATGTATTCGGAAGATGCATTGTTGGCGAATAATACCTGAAAAAGGTTGTGGAGACGAGGGTTTGCGCTACTAAAGGCAGCATAAGCAACGGCTTTCTCGTTACCGTTATTTATTTGAAAATGCTGTAGTCCCTCTGGGAAAACCATAAGATCTCCGGGTTTCAGTGTATTCACATAAGATGTGTTAGGTGTCACGGTTCCAGCAATCACTTCACCTTTAACCATGATCAGTAATTCAGTGGCACCATGTGTGTGCATAGGAAAAAATCCACCTTTTTCGATCTCTACACGTGCTACAGAGATGCCCTGACCATTGAGAGCAGGAAATTCGTTAACAGTTGCAGGGTATATCACACTTCCGACAGGGATTGGGACTGCAGATTTAAAACTGTACTTAAAGTCATTTGCTGTTACTGTACTGGGTGGCCTGCAGTGATAGCCTGAAGGGCTATCTGGACCTTGAAGGTTCGCAACGCAGAAATCATTCACATTAGAAGCATTGGAAGTGGATGAAGAAAGAAGAGCAGAAAACAAAAGAATGAGAAACATATTCTTCATCTTAGATGAATATGGATATTTAGCTGTACATAGGAATGTGGGATTCACTAGTTATTTATAATCATATATTATCTCACTTGCCATTGCCATGCTGCACTGATTCAAATAAATTTTATAAACCATAAAAATTGAAATGTAAGTTTTCCATTCATCGATTAATGACATTAGTGGGAGAGCCATGTTATAGATGAGCGGTGCCTAACGCTGCATGACCACAACTTCAATTTAATGCAATAAGGGGAAAGTGTTGGATATGATTTTTTTTTTTCTCTTTTTTGTTTGACCTGAAATTATAATATTATTATTATTTATTTAAACTTGACCTGATTAAAATCCGATAATACATGAAATAAGATCAAGTTAATTAGTTTAATTTATTAATGTAATATATGAATCTTAACATCATGTATAACTAAACTAAATCGTAGAATAAAAGAATAAATGGAAAACTGAAATCATGTTAATTATATTTTATGATAAATTAAATTCCAATTTCAGTTTTCTTTAATTTTTAATTCATAATTTTGATGTTTCTATTTTTTTTTCGTAATTTTAGTTCTTATATTTTAAAATACAACACATTTAACTAAATTAGTGGGACGGGTCATCTACACTTCTAAATACAATTATGGTTTTTTGAGTATTATTTCAATCAATATTCATGAGATGATATATTAATTCTCAAAACCCTAGCTTGTCTCTCTTTTTTTTAATGAACAAAGATTATATTTATTGAATAAAGCAAGTGCATGACACAATTAAGTAATGCAGAAGCATTGCCGAAACAGAGAATATATACAAATGTGAAATACCAGCCCTGCATCCCCAAAACAGCGTCTTGATCGCCCACTAAATTAATTATTTTTCAAAGTTTAAATTTTTTTTATCTATAAGAATATACACATACCTCTTACTACTCAACCAATTGAATTAGACTTTCTTTCATAGAATTAGTTTAAATCTAAATACAAGTGCTCAACCAATTGAATTAGACTTTCTTTCATAGAATTAGTTTAAATCTAAATACAAGTGCCCTTTATAATTTAGGCCAAAATGCATTTTTCTTTGTCCTATTTTCTAAAATTCGAAATTTTTGTCTCCTAATATTTTAACTGAAACATTTCATTCCCATTTTAAAAAATTATGATTTTAGTCTCTTATTTTAATTTAAATATTTTGTCCCATTTTTTTAAAGGACAAAATGTTTCAATTAAAAAAAAAAAAGAAGTAAAATCAGATTTTTTTTTTTATTTGGCATTAACGGTGCAGAAAGTAAAAAAAAAAAAAAAAAAAAAAAAAGATTACATCATCAAAATAAGACGGGGAATTGAAACTCCACAAACATCTTATAATTTCTAAGGATTATATGTTATTTGAATATTGTGTTCATTGTACCAAAGTGTTATGAGCTTATAAGTATTCATGTATTTGAGCATTTGTAAGTTACACAAAATCTACAATAACTGAGAATTAAAAACAAAGTGAGCTTTTAAGAAAAGTTTGCATTGAAAGGATTTTCTTTCCCTTCTCCATCGATCTTTTCCCGTTTCACGTACGTAGTTATTTCATTGCAAACAAGTACAGTATATATTAAGAATTTAAGATCAAGATTGAAGAGGTATTAAGATTTGAGATTGGACATAAGAATGTAAAAGTGAAACATAAAATTAAACAAGTTTATTGCTGCTGCTGATGATTGGAACGAAAACATATATAAAACACACAAACAAGTTTATTGCAGACATAGATTTATCATGACACAAACACAGAAACTAACAAGATTACTGATGACGATGATTATTGGAATAAATACATTATTATTAATAGAAGATAATTCCTTGTCTTTCTCCTTTCACAAGATCAGCTTATATACACAATATACAAGCATATGATTAGGCTAAAATTATGGAACTGACTAGCTATAATTAGGGAACTAACTAACTATAATCAAAGGAAAGAATATACATCTAACTAATATAGTAGATAAACTAAATCAAAATATATTAACATATATTCTAACACTCCCCCGCAGTCTAGGCAGGAGGTCGTCGAATGTAAAGACTGTCCCAAAAAATCCTCAAATAACACCAACGGAGGCCTTTGATGAAAATATCTACAATCTAATAACGCGAGGGGACATGTAACACTTGAACTTGGCCACGAGCAACCTTTTTCCGAACAAAATGTATATCCATTTCAATATGCTTAGTGCGTTGATGTTGAACAGGATTGCCAGCTAGGTAGAGCGCACTAACATTATCACAGTAGACCAATGTAGCTTTTTGAATTGGACAATGAAGCTCCAAAAGCAAGTTTCTCAACCAATAGGATTTAGACACCACATTGGCAACCCCTTGGTATTCGGCTTCTGCACTGGATCGTAATAGCGTAGCCTGTCTTTTGGCTGACCAAGAGATTAAGTTGTCACCCAGAAAAACACAATAACCAGAGGTAGAACGACGAGTATCTAGGCAGCCATCCCAATCAACATCAGTATAAGAGAGAAGAGTGGATGTGGAAGAGGGATAAAGATGAAGACCAAAATCCAGAGTACCCTGAATGTAGCGTAAAATGCGCTTGAGAGCGTGCATGTGTTCTTCCCTAGGGTCATGCATGAATAAACATACCTGTTACACTGCATATGTAATGTCAGGTCTCGTGAAAGTAAGGTACTAGAGAGCCCCTGCAAGACTCCTATAAAGAGAGGGATCCTCAAATGGTGTGCTGGTAGTAGCACTAAGCTTGGGTTTCGTATCAACAGGTGTAGAAGATGGCTTATAGGAAGACATACCAGCTCGATCAATAATCTCGGCAGCATATTTCTTTTGTGATAAAAATAAACCACCTGCATGACAAGTCACTGCTATGCCCAGAAAATAGCTCAACTGTCCCAAGTCCTTCATAGCAAATTCGGAGCTAAGAAGGGATATGATAGATCTCCAGAGCTCATCCGAGGAAGCAATCAAATTAATATCATCCACATACAGTAATAGGTAAGCCATAGAGGTACCTTAATGATAAATGAATAGAGAATAATCTGAAGTGTTGTGAAAGAAGCCAAGAATACGTACATAGTCAACAAATCTCTTATACCAAGCTCGTGGGGCCTGTTTAAGCCCATAAAGAAATTTCTTTAGCAAACACACATGATTAGGCCGATCAGGATCCCGAAAACCCAAAGGTTGATGCATGTAAACAGTCTCTTTGAGTTCTCCATGTAAGAATGCGTTTTTGACGTCAAGTTGATGAATAGGCCAATCTTTAGACAAAGCTAAACTGAGAACTGTGTGAATAGTTGCCGGTTTGACCATTGGACTAAATGTCTCACCATAATCCACGCCACCCTATTGAGTTTTACCATCACCTACAAGATGGGCTTTATGCCTCTCAAAAGAACCATCCGAATTTTTTTTATGAGCAAAAATCCACATAAATCGAATTACATTAACATCAGATGGACAGGGCACTAACTCCCACGTCTTATTTTTAATAAGAGCATCATATTCGTCATCCATAGCCTTTTTCCAATTCTGGTCACGAAGGGCAGACATGGGATTGCGGGGTAGTGGGGATTTGGACACGGTTGTAAGAAGATTGAAGGACTTCTTAGGCTTAAAAATCCCATGTTGGCTGCGGGTAACAGGCCTTTTTAGTGGGCTTGTGTGTGAGCTTGTGGCTGGGCTTGGAAGAGGTATAGGTAGAGGAGAAAAAGATGTGGCTGGGCACGGCCCAGTAGGCCTAGGAGAGCTTCGGTGCTGGCTGGGCAGGTTTGTTTCAGGAGTAGGTGGGGGAACATTCTATGAGCTGCTTTGAGTGGAGAAATGATGGATCATGTAAGGTGAATGTCCATCATCTAGAAATTTATATGTGAGTGTTTTGGGGGTATGCAACTTTGAAAAAGGAAATTGATTTTCATTAAAGAGCACATAACGACTAATTATGATTTTTCTAGAAGAGACATCATAATAGAAGATAATTCCTTGTCTTTCTCCTTTCACAAGATCAGTTTATATACACAATATACAAGCGTATGACTAGGCTAAAATTAGGGAACCGATTAGTTATAATTAGGAAACTAACTAGCTATAATCAAGGGACAGAATATACACCTAACTAATATAGCAGATACACTAAATCAGAATATATTAACATATATTCTAACAATTATAATAAGGTGATCGAGAATCCTAGTTGGTGCCACCGAAATGATCCTTAAGCTTCTTCACTTGTGCCTCATCAAGGAAGGTAGCTAGTGCAATAATTGCAGAAGACACGTTGTTGGCAAATAAATTCTGATGAAGCAGTTGGAGAACAGGGCGTGCGCTGCTAAAAGCGCTATAAGAAACGGATTTCCCCTTACCAGTATTCACTTGAAAATGCAACAGTCCTTGTGGGAAAACCACAACATCTCCCGGTTTGAGTGTATTCACATAAGCCTTGGTCTGTGCCACGATTCCAACAAACGATTCACCTTCAACCATGATGAGTGCTTCACTTCCTCTCGGAGGAGTGTGCATTGGAAAAACTCCACCTCTTTCAATATCTACACGTGCTACAAATATGCCAAGACCGTTCACAGCAGGAAACTCGTCTACAGTTGCTTGTCTTGCTAACACCTTCTCTGGGATTGCGACGTTTGCACGAAACAAATTGTATTTGAAGTCATCTGCTGTTACTGTATCAGGTGGCAAGCAGTGATAGCCTTTAGGGCTATCTGGACCCTTGACGTCTCCTTTGCAGAAATCATTCACATTAAAAGCATGGGAAGTGCTAGATGAAAGAAGAGCCCAACATAAAACAATGGTCAGAATCATATTTTTCATGTCTGATTGAATTGATTTAGCTTTTGTACAAAGGAATGTGGCATTGGCTACCCTATTTATAACAACTACTCGTGTTATCAATGCATCCACGTACTATGGTTCTAATTAGTACTACAAGGAAGATCAATATCAACACTCATTATTTTTTACCGTAACCTTTTCTTTGCAAACTAAATTATCACCAATAAGCTTCTTCAGTTCACGTCTTAATCATTTCTTAACTATTTTTGGAGCTTCAACTTAATTAAATACTACTTAGTAGAGTTGACAATTGCCCTATAAGGCAAGTTTTCCATCATCCATTAATTAATAACCCTCTGAGTCGTTATAGATAAGCGGGGCATTTTTTCCTAAGGGGTCAAGTTTTTGTTTCTAAATACCTATAAGGGTTGATAGCAAAAGTATTTATGTGCTTTGGATTTATAGTAAAACTTATTACGAAAAGGGGTTATTTTTTTTTACGTATGAGAGGCGCCAAACCAAGATTCATTTTCAACGTAAGATGTTGTTCACCATGTGTCTCAATCCGTAAGCGCCACATGTCATCACCCCCTTGAAGGCGTCAAGAGCACCAGCCACTTCCCAAACCATTGAATCAGCACGCGTCACGTGGTGCGTCGTCCTTGAAGGTGCCAGACCACCTGCTTTCCAAACCGTCGAATCAGCACGCGCCACGTGGTGCATCCTCCTTGAAGGCGTCAGACCGCTGCACGCTTCTGCAATGAATGCCCGACACGTGGCATCCTGTCCTTTGAAGGTGCCAGACTGCCACAAGCTGCTAATGAATGCTTGACACGTGGCATCTTGCACTGTGAGGCACCAGACCGCATGGCGCCTATGAGTTTCAATTTTTATAAAGGCGCCAGACGAGATCTGGTCCATGCACTTTGGCTTTTTGGCTTTGGATTGGATTTCTCCATTCAGGTAATTTTTTTTTTGGCCTTGTGTGTGGTTTTGTGTAGTTTTAATTTTTTAAATTTGATAGTGAGTGGTGGTGGGATTAGTAGAGTTATTTGATATATTTTAAAGGTATTTTAGTGTTGTTTGTTTGAATTTTCTAAGCTTGTTTGTGAGTAGTGGTGGGGTTAATGGAGGTGGTCTAAAACATTTGGTGGGGCAAGTGGTGGAAGTGAAGGTATAGGTGAAAATGTTCAAATGGAGGTGGTCCAAAACATTTGTAGGTATTTTATATTTTTGTTGTTAATTTTTTTTTTTGTTCTTAGTAATTATTTCTAAATAAAAAAATGTTGAATAACCTATTGTAAATGTGTTGTAGATATTGTGGTGAAGTTGAAGTGAAAGTGTAGGTGAAAGTATTCAAGTGGAGGTGATTCAAAATATTTGGAGGTATTTTTTATTATTGTTGTTAAAAAAAAATTATTCTTAATAATTATTTGTTAGTAAAAAAGGTAAAAAGAACTTATGATTATTGTATTGTAGATATTTGTATAAATAATTTTAATATGTTTATGAACTTAATTTTGTCTATATTTGTGTTTTTTGTGTTTATTCACTATACTCTTAGTATAATCCATCTCTGATAGATTTTGAAAATTTAAAAATACGATATATATAATTTTTTTTTTATATATTTAATATTTAATAATTAATTATATATAATAAAAACGAAATTAATTGTATATATAACTAATTTAATAATATTTAATATTTAATAAATTTGTTGTTAATAATTAATTGTTAGCATAAAAGATTAAGAATCCTATTATAAATGTGTTGCAAATATTTATATAAATAAATTTAATATGTTTATATTGGATTTTGGGGTTAGGGTTAGTGTCAAGGGGTTTGAGGGTTGTTGTTGTTTAGGGTTATGGTCAAGGTTAGGGTTAATGGTTTGGGGTTGTTGTTGTTGTTAACGGTTTAAGGTTAGGGTTAGAGTTAGTGTTAGGGGTTTGGGGGGGTTGTTGTTGTTAAGGGTTTAGGGTTAGGGTTAGGGTTAAAGGGTATAGTTTAGTATGATGGTTATGGCTTTGTTTAGGGTTTATGGTTAAATTAGGGTTATGGTTGGGGCTAAGGCCAATGGGGTTATTTAGGGTTAAGGTTAGGGTTTGGGGTTTGTGGGGTTGTTATTGTTAATGGTTTATGGCTTAGGGTTAAGGTTAAATGGTATAGTTTAGTGCAATAGTTGTGTCTTTGTTTAGGGTTTAGGGTTAAATTAAAGTTAGGGTTAAGGTTATGGTTAAGGTTAGGGGGTTGGGGGGTTGGGGGGTTGTTGTTATTAATGGTTTAGGGTTTATGGTTTAAGGTTGTGGTTCATAGGCTTGTTGTGATTAATTGCTTATGGTAAGGGGTTAGTGTTAAGGTCATGGTTAAGTTAGGGGTTTAGGGTTTGAGGGTTTCTTGTGTTTAATGTTAGTAAGCTTTTAAATTAATTGTCTTATAAGTTTGCAGGTAAAGAAATTAAGTACTATGGACCAAGGTATCCTGGTTAACCCTAGTCCTTGTGACCCATCCTTGTTATATTTGAAATCTGTGCACGTTTCAGAAAACATGTGGAGCAGAGATGAGGATCGTATTTGTAGGGCTAGATTAGCACAAAGTACCTTAGAAAAGCGAAGAGATATACCGGATTAGATAAGAGGAATGTTAACGTAAGCAGGGTTTATTGGTGTTGCTAGTATACCCTTTGTCAGCTATGAAAATTCTCTTATATTAGCATTTGTTGAACGATGGAGGCCTGAAACGCACACTTTCCACATGCCATTTGGAGAATGCAATATTACTCTCCAAGATATTAGTCTCCTTACTAGCCTAGCGGTTAATGGTTTGCCTATCATTGGCAAAACCGATTATGATTGGAAGGCTTTGTGTAATGAATATTTAGAAGTGTATCCTGAAGGCACTGATTTAGTTGGAAGCCATGTAAAATTGAGTTGGTTGGAAACCCATTTTGGAAATGTTACTCTTCATGCAACTAGTCAACTACAATTGGAACGTTTTACACGTGCTTATATTTTGCATTTGCTTGGAGGGTTGTTGTTTGCCAATCATTCAGGCAACAAAGCCCCTCTTAGGTTTTTCCATTGCTTGCAAATTTTGAAGAGTGTGGTAAATATAGTTGGGGATCAGCCGTACTTGCATATTTTTATCGTGAATTATGTAAGTCAACTAACCCCACTGCGCATGAAATTGGTGGTGCGTCCATGTTACTACAATTGTGGGCATGGGAAAGATTTCCTTCAATTGCACTTGAAAAAAGAAGACAACAAAAGATTGGTCTTCCTTTTAGTTACAGGTAATTGTTATTAATTGTTTTTTTTTTTTATCTATTTTCAAAATTTATATTACACTTTACTTGTCAATAATTAGGTACATAGGGGTCGAACGTCCTAATTTTAAGGCTCAACAGCAAACTATCATGTGGTACCGGGATGAACTAGATAAAGTCAAGTGCACGAATGTAAGATAAGTGTAGATATTTTGGTTTCTTACATGATTTTGTCTTGCATTATTTTGGTTTGTTTCTTAATCATCATTTTATTTTCAATAGTTTATATGGGACCCTTACACATAGTACCATGATAAGCTTCCAATGTACTGCTTCGGGGGTCATCCTCTCTGGAGAGCTGTTGTGCCATTAATATGTTTTAATATAATTGAATGGCATCAACCTGATAAAGTCTTTAGACAATTCAATATGGTACAACATATTCCGCATGCACCCTTTCAAGATAACAAACTCCATGACATGACTCTGAAAGGGAAGGAAAAAAAGAATTGGGTCCAAATGCACCATCCATTTATTGATATATGGGTTGATAGATTTTCCAGATTGTGTTCTACTTTTGAAGTTACTCCGCAAGATATACATTTGTCAAAAAATTCATCCTATATGTTATGGTATTCAGCACAGACTCGACAATTCCTTACTGAAGCAGCAGCATCCCATGAGTTTACGGTTAGTATGTTATATGTTATTAATAATGGTTGTCACTAATTATTTCGACTCATGTTTCTGATATTTTTTACTATAGACGTTTACATTGCAGCGTGTATACCACATGACGACACATGAGGTTGGTGTTAATAAGACAAATGACAATGTTAGAACCAATGTTGCAAGTGCGTTGCAAGTGTTGAGGGAGATTGACAGGGTTACAATGTCGACTCAAGATGTACCACCTATAGGGCCCCAATTTCCAAATCCCAAAAATGTGTTTAAGGTTTCATTAAAGACACCTTTAATGGATTTAAGATTTCTTTTAAGAAATCATAAATGGATTTAGGGTTTCATATATGATACCCTAAACATTTAGGATTTTAGTTAGGAAACCCTAAATGGTTAAATATTTCTTTTACGAAACCCTAAATATTTAGGGTTTCATTTATGGAAACCCTAAATATATTTAGGGCTTCATTAAGGAAAACTCTAGATGCATTTAAGGTTTCATTTAAGGAATTCCTAAATTTATTTAAGGTTTCGTTAGGGGAAACCTTAAATGCATTTAGGGTTTTGATGAAATATTTTGGCAAGCGTACCAAATATTGCACAAGTAGTATAAAAGGGAAGATCCCAGTATTGATTCCACAGGGGAATTGTTCGTATTGACTATTAGTAAAATAATCAATTCCTAAACACTAATTTGGTTTTAGAAGTTGTTTGTGTTGTAGAACATAAGTAACAACAGAAAATGAACTAAACACTAACAAATAACACTAAAGATAACTAATAAAATGATAATGTTGATTCAAGATGATGATCAAACAGTTGGCGTGCTTGAGTGTGAGGTGATAATGATGGATATGTTGAAGATTTTGTTTAACCGGTTTGCTTCCCATGTAAACGTACAAAATATATTCTCCATTCAAAGCAATATTTCATATTAACTTTGATTTAGAAATGCTCAAAACGTGATGTCTCATCAAATTAAGCCTAAACTGCTCAACCTCACTTCCGATGTCTTAATAAGTTTAGTTGAGTGGTTTGGTAAAGCTCGGAGATCTTTACGAAGCTAATGGAGTCTATCCTATATCTAGAAATACACTCCATTAGAGTCCAAACTCAATTCTAAGTTCAAAAGCATTTGTCAATGGCATTTAAACTCTAAAACATGCATATATAACCAATCAAATCATATAACAAGAGTAAAGATAGAGAAATGAACTTTAGACTGAATATTTCAATGAATAGATATGAAGAAAAGCGTTTACATGTTAAGCACCTAATTCCATGTCCTCAACACTAATGGACTAGCCTCTCATTGTCATGAAAAGCCTTAGAAAGGGGTTACAAAATGGGAGAGAAGAACAGGGGATGAAGAAGCAACTTTATTATATCACGGTCTGAATGTCTTAGAAAAAATTACAAGTGTAGCTTATATACTATAAGTGGACCTTCGCTTAGCACACCATTCCACTAACCACAGGTTCACGATTTTGCAAATCTTCATCTCAGATACAAGGCTTCCACTAAGCGAGAATGTCAACTAAGCGCAGCTTCAGTTCGAAAGCACATGTTGCTAAGCGAGACTGTCCGTTAAGCGAATCTTTAGTTCGAAAGAAAAGTTCACTTAGTGCTGCATAAACCGCCAGTCACACACAGCGCAATGTGGCACTCAGCTATATGCGCTTAGCGAGATGTGGCGTTAAGCGCTATCTGCCTTCATTCTTTGTGTTCTTCCCTTATTGTTGAACCTAGGCCTATAAACATGAATTTTAATATATTTCTCACAAAATAGCTTCTTATGGTTAGAATTAGTAAAACTATACAAATTTATATTAAATGAATTCAAACTAAGCTAGAAATCCTGAGAACATTGGATAATCGCTACAAAATATCATACAATATTTACGTATATAAAACGATTATCAGGTTTCATTTACGAAAATCCAAAAATGATTTAAGGTTTTATTTAGAAAATCTAAAATAGATTTAGTGTTTCATTTAAGAAATCCTATATATTATAGGTTTCATTAAAAAAACACTAAATGCATTTTAAGTTTTATTTAGCAAATCCAAAGTGGATTTAGGGTTTCATTGAAGAAACCTTTAATGCATTTAAGATTTAATGTAAGAAACCATAAAGGGATTTAGGGTTTCATTCAAGGATTCATTGAGAAAAACCTAAAAGTATGTAAGAATTCACTTATGAAACCTTAAATACTTAGGGTTTAATCTATGAAACTTTAAATAATTAGAGTTTTATTTGTGAACCCTTAAATATATTTAAGGTTTCATTTGGGAAACTTTAAATAAATTAAACCCTAAATGGATTTAGGATTTTATTTAGGAAACCCGTAATAGATTTAACAATTCATTTTGAAATCCCTAAAGTATTTAGGGCTTCACTTACGAAACTCTAAATACTTAGGGTTTCATTTACAAAACTCTAAATAGTTAGGTTTTTATTTGCGAAACCCAAAATATTTATCGTTTCATTAAGGAAACCTTGAATGAGTTTAATATTTCATTTAGGAAGCCCTATATGGATTTAGGATTTCATTTAGTTAACCATAAATGGATTTAAGGATTCATTTAGAAAACAATGAATAGATTTATGGTGTCATGTAGAACACCCTTAGAGGATTTATGATTTTATTTAAGAAACTCTGAATGGATTTGGGGTTTCATCAATAAAACCATAAGTTGATTTAGGGTTTCATTTCAGAAACCCTTATTGGCTTTGAGATTTCAATTAGAACATCTTAAATGAATTTAGGGTTTTTATTTAAAATTTTAAAAAAATCATGGATTCATTTAGGAAACCCTAAATGGATTAAAGGTATTATATAAGAAATCTTAAATGGATTTAGGAATTCATTTAGAAAACCCCAAATGGATTTCAGTTTTATTTGAAACCTCTTTAATATTTATGGTTTCATTTAAGAAACCTTAAATGGATTTAAGGTTTCGCTTTTAAGAAACCCTTAAGGGTTTTAAGGTTTTATTTAAGAAACCTTAAATTTATGAAACCCTAAATCCAATGAATCCTTACATGGATTTAAGGTGTCATTTAGGAAACTTTAAATTTATTTAGGTTTTCATTTAGGAAACCCTAAATGGATTTAGGGTTTCATTTCGGAAACCAAATATGGATTTTGGGATTTATTTAAGAAATCCTATTTAAATTTAGGGTTTCATTTATGATTTAGGGTTTAATGTTTATCATTTTCTTCATGAAGCCTTAAATATTTATGGTTTTATTGAGGAGACCCTAATTGAATTTAAGGTTTCATGTAGAAAACCCTAAACATTTAAGGTTTCGTGTAGGAAAACCTAATCATATAGGGTTTAATTTAGGAAGCCCTAAATGGATTTATGGTTTCATTTAGAGTACCTTAAATGGATTCAGGGTTTCATTTAGAAATTCCTAAATGGATTTAGTATGTCTTTTATGAAACCTTAAATGGATTTAGGGTTCATTTAGGAAACCAATGAAATCCTAAATTAATTTATGGTTTCTTTCAAGAAACCTTGAATTTATTTAAGGTTTCCTTGAGGTAACCCTAAATGATTTAAGGTTTTTATCAAGGAAATAATAAATGTTTAGGGTTTCATTTAAAAAATTTTAAATGTCTAAGGTTTCCTTTAGGAACTCTTAAGTGGATTTCAGGTTTCATTTAAGAAACCCTAAATTTAAGAATCCTTAAATGGATTTAAGGTTTCATTTATGAACTCTAATTTTATAAAACCCTAAATGGATTTATAGTTTTATTTAGGAAACTCTAAATGAATGTAAGGTTTCATTTAAAGAATCTTAAATGGATTTAGGATTCATTTATGAAACCATAAATGGATTAAGTGTTTCATGTAGGAAATCTTAAATGGATTTAGGGTTTCATTTAAGAAATCATAAATGAATTTAGGGTTTGATTCATGAACCCTAAATCATAAATCATAAAAACCCTAAATCGTAAACCGTGAAGTGAATTCTTAAATCCTCAATCTTGAAACCTAAATCCTAAACCATGAAACCATAAACCATGCAACACGAAGCATTAAAGTCTTAAAGCATAAACCTTGGACCATAAACACAAAATCAAAAAACTTGAAACCCTAAATTGATAAACCCTAAAACCATAAACCATAAAGTCATAAACTTTAAATCATAAAATCCTAAAACCATAAACCATTAAATCCTAGATCATAAACCATAGACACCACCCTTAACCATGAAAAAAAACTAAACCTTGAACCTTAAACACTTAAAATAATGAACTTGAAACATTAAACCATGAAACCCTAAACATTAAAACCTTAAAATCTAAATCATGAAACCATAAACATTGAAACTCAAATCCCTAAAACTCTAAATCTTAAATCTTGAACCCTAAAATCATGAATCTTAAATCCTAAAACTCTAAACCATACACGATAAATAAACAATAAACCTAAAACTCTTAAACCATAAATGGTGAAACCCTAAACCATGAACCTTACATTCTAAAATCATAAATCATGGACCCTAAACCATAAATATTCAAATATTTAAACCCTAATATCTAAACCATGAAACCTTAAATGTTAAAACATAAACCATCCAACATAAAACATAAACTTTAAACACTAGACTATAAAACCCTTAAACCCTAAATCCATAAATCATAAACAATAGACCTCAACCTTTAGCCATGAACCATAAACATTAAACCATCAATCATGAAACCTTGAAACCTTGAAATAATGAACATAAAACCCTAAATCATGAAACCTTAGACATTGAGATCTTAAATCTTATAACCTAAACCATAAAGACTTAAATCATAAACCATGAACCAAAACACTAAACATTAAACCCTAAACATTAAAACCTTAAACCTTAAAATAATGAACTCGAAACACTAAACCATGAAACCGTAAATATTGCAACTTGGAACCCTAAAATTCTAAGTCTCAAACCTTGAACCCTAAAATCGTGAATCATAAACCATAAGACTTTAAACAATATTGCATTAAACCCTTAGCCTTAAACCATGTAGACATAAAACCTAAGCATTAAACAATAAACACTTAACCATAAATCTTAAGCCATGAACCATGAACCATGAACCTAAAACTCTAAAACCTTTAAAATCATAACATATAAACCCTATACCCTAAACCGTGAAATTCTAAATCGTAAAAATTTAAACCATGAATCATAAAACCAAAAATCATGGACCCCAAATCCTAACCCTAAACTTCGAACCAAAAACAGTGAATCCTAAATCATGAAATAATGAATTATAGACATTGAAATCTTAAATCATAAAGTATGATATCTTAAATCATGAAATCCAATACCCTAAAATCATAAATCATAAATTGTGAAACCAGAAATCATGGATTATAAAATCCTAAATCATAAATTTGTTGAACAAACCATTTTAAGAAAAAAAAAACTTGTTGAAAAAGTTTAATAAAATAATTTTAGTATATGCATCTGAATAATCACTTATATATAAAGCATTTAATTCCTAAATTTGCAGGAATTACTAAAAAAAAAAATGATAGTTAAATTAAAATTTAAGTGTACACTCAAGTGCTGCCGTGTTTCATATCATTCTCCGACTGTGAATAACTTGTGCGCGCGTGTAGACATGTTACAAGGGAATTCTTCAAATTGAATTGCAACCAATTGTTATATATCTTGACAATGCAAAGTTCATGAACGAAAATATTAAATAATAATAAACACTTATAGAATAGAATGTTTTTAAAAATAATTTTTCATTTTTAAAAAATTATAAAACTTGTTTGGTTAATTAACTTTTAAAAATTATTTTCTATTTTAATTTTTATAACTAAAAAATCAAAAATTTGTATTTATTTTGTTTTTTTATTTTCTCTTTTCATACCATCTCACATCTTTTATTTCAAAAATAAAAGGTAAAATGATAATAATTTTACATACAAGTCTCACATTATTCATTTTATTTTTCTTACATCTTTTTCACGTACAAGTTTCACATTTTTTAAATTTATCTTTCAAGTAATTTTTAAATATAAAACAAATTTTATCTTTTTAAAAATTATTCTAAAAAATAATTTTTGAAAAAGTTTTTAAAAACAAAAATTAAAAATTCTTTCCAAACACTTAGTTTTTCTTTTATCTCACTGTCAACCAATTTTTCTTTCTATTTCTTTTCTTCATTTTCAATCACACACTTGCATATTGCATCATTATTTAACCTTAACATATATATATATATGAATAAGTAGATTAATCAAGTTTAAGTGTACATGATCCAAACATCAAATTAAAATGGAAAAGGCAAATGCATACACAACATTATTATTGACTATGATTAGAAATCAAACATTATTAGGAAATGATCAATTTGTGAGCAACCCTAGCCTCTGCCACCGAAACGAGCCTTAAGCTTCTTCACTTGTGCAACGTCAAGGAAGGTAGTTTCTGCAACCAACTCAGAGGGCAAGGTGTTGCCAAATAACAGAAGGTCAAGTAGTTGTGCTCCAGGGTTTGCACTGCTGAAAGCAAGAAAAGCAGTGGCTATTCCATCTCCAGAATTCACCTGAAAATGCAACTGTCCTTGAGGGAAAACCATAATATCTCCCGGTTTCAGTGTCTTGGTATAAAGTGCAGTTGGTGTCATGAAACCAGCAGTGATTTGACCTTTCACTATAATCAGAAGTTCAGTGGCAGCAGGGTGTGTGTGCATTGGGATTGATCCACCTTTGGCTATGTCTAACCGTGCAGCAGATACACCAAGACCATTCACACCTGGAAAATCAGTGACAAATGCAGAGGTTAATGCAGCATTGAAAGTGTTTGTGGTATTTCCAGCCACAAAGCCAGAGAACACAAAGTCATCAACAGTGACTGTGTTAGGTGGCTTGCAGTGATAGCCTGAAGGGCTATCTGGACCTTTTAGGTCCGCTACACAGAAATCATTCACAGCAGCATAGGAAGTAGTAGATGACAGAAGAGCAATCAGAGAAAGAATGTGAATTATCTTCATCTTAGTGTGTGGAGGTAACTTGGGTTTGGCTAGCTATTTATAAAGCTATGGTCTATATATGGCCTTGCTGTACCCGTAAAACTTTGAGTTATTATATATATGAGAATGACGTGTGTATATATGTATTCAACTGATAGAGGATATCAGAATGAAACAATAAAATCGTATTTTATTATTTTTTATATTTTTTTAAAATACAAGTGTACAGAAGACGTAAAAGAAAAATTAAAAATACAGATATATATCAATATCACCTGCGATATTAGGTTTATATACTCCTTACAACTAAGGTTACTTGGATTACTCAACGAATCATCTCCTGTACTAAAACTTTTTTTTTTTCTGGTCAACTTTTAATTACTAGCTTGCACGCCAATGATCACTTGTGACAAGTTTTTTATTTTAGAAAAAGAAAATATCAATTAAAATTGAGTATAGACAATATTCAAATTAATCTACTTGCATTTAATTTGTGTATTATATTCCAATGCAAAACATGAGGGTTTTGAATGTCATATTTTCTAACCACAAAAGATGAATGAACCCTTAACATAGTTTTCTATATTAAAAGTATTGCTCACTTTAATCAGGGATAGTTGAAAGGAGAAAGGGAAGGAGAAGTCATAAGTTTAACTCTTTCCTATTAACAAAAGTTAACAATTAGCAATCAATATTTGCCTATAAAAAAAATTAATTCTTAATTTTTCCAAATCATCATTAATTTAGTTTATAAATTTACAAAAAGGACATTTATTATCTTATAATAAAATCAGAGATTTAATCCAACTTATAATTAGAATTTTAAGGATTAATTTTGAGATTTATGGATACAAAATAAATACTAATAGTAAAATGCTTGGAATAGGAGACAATTATCAAAGCATTGTAATTGATACAAACATAACCAAATCATAAACAAATGTAATTTCTTGTAAATTTGTAAACAAATGATACTTCTTCTTTTATTAAATATATTTATATTTTAATTGCATTCACAAATTCTCTTGCAATCCGTGAGATATTTATTAGTATTGTACAAAAATTTAAATTCATAAAATGTTGCAAGATATATCATTGACATGAATATAAAAAAAAAAATTCATCCATTGTTAGTTTAACTTTATGTACGGTCAACTATTTAGAAATCACTATAGATATGAATTTAAAGTAATTATTACAAAAGTTAATAATTTTGTAATATTTATCTAATTTATGTATTTTTAGACAAAAAAAAACTTATGCATAGATAAAAATAAATTAGGTAAATAAATATCAATTATTCAATACATACAATGATATAAATTATGCGTTCTCTTTTTATTTTGAATCAGATGAGTATATTTAATTGTTTGTTTACTATTCTTTCCACCCAATATTAAGTAAGGAAAATAATCTGTGGTTTTGGTAAAGAAAGAAACAAAAAATGAAATGTAGGTAACATCTTTTTTTCTTCAAAGAATTGTGTAGCTAAGTAAATCAATATATATAGCCCTAACACTTTGTTCAAAACATGAAGCGCATTAAGTGTCATACAAATCCCACCTCAACAAGGCCCATTTTTTTTTTTTATTTCTTTTCATCATACAGTCTATTTTATCTTTTATCTATCTCTTTTCTCTTCCCATCTCTTTCGCAATTGTATAATTTTATTATACAAAAAAATCATTTCTCAAAGCTATGTACTCGATCCTTATAAAACCAACGACGCATATATAGCAGCCATATATATAGCTGTTTAAACAAGTGACAAGACAAGGTATGCAAACACAAATATAATAGGATAGAGTTCCAATTGCATGTGATGCCTTTATCTTCAGTCGCATTCCAAGCTACAATAATATTATTGGTCCAATCACTTAATGAACCTTTCTCACTTGTAAAAGGAGCTAAACAATGACATGATGAGATTTTTAATAAAGCAAAACAATACCTTTCTCGCGAACTTTATTTCAAGTTTTACTTACGTATGTACGTCCCTGTTTTATTTTAATTTCCTTAGATGGCTTTATCATGTTGTTTAGTTTTCTTACGTAATTCTGTCATACCTCTCATAATCCTTAAATTTTAGAAAGTGATTCAGATTTCGTGAATACAATTAATTGTACAAATTGCTCAATAATATAAATAAAAATGTTTAATCTCAACTTGTATATTTTAGAGCTGTCACCATGCTGCCATATTTGTCTACAATTTAGATATTTATTCCTAGACATGAGAAAGTCTTGTTATTGAGTTATCTTCTTTTGTCCACACTCCATATATCCCTTCTTAGCGTGAGGGAATATGTTGCAACTTCACATCAACTAGAGGTATAACAATGTAATCCTAAGAGAAAATAAAAATAATAATAGCAAATATTAGGAGAGGTGTGGAGAACTGTAGTTAAATTAAAACATGCGTGATAGTAAAGGACAAATAGCATCTTTTAAAAAGAAATAGCACGACATATATCAACCAGGGAAATTTGGATAAGATTCTTCAGCAACTAACATTGGCAAATCTCAACAGATTATAGTTTTGGAACAGAGAAATGGAAGACAAAATCAAGCACGCGAATTTATTAATGAATTACTTACTCTACATTGACACGAGCAATACAATTATACAATGATGACCATGAGAACCTGGTGGACAATAATTTATAAGTCTAACGAATTGAAACAACAGAAAAGGAATGAATTGAGCAAAATAATAAATAAAAAAACAATTAGCCACTTCCCCCAAGAACACCCTTAAGCTTCTTGACAAGGTCAGGGTCAAGAAAAGTGGTCTGTGTGATCAAAGGAGTGGAGAAGTTACTAGCAAACAGTGCAAAATCAAGGATCTGGAGGCCAGGGTTTGCACTGCTGAAAACAGGAAAAGCAAGAGCCTTTCTCTTCCCAACAGCTATTTGGAAGTGCAACAAGCCTTGTGGGAAAACCATAAGCTCACCCTTTTTCAGCACCTTCTGATAAACAGTGTTAGCTGAAGAAATGAAACCAGCAAGGATGTGACCCTGGAGAACAATGAGGAGTTCATTGGCACCAGGGTGAGTGTGCAGTGGGATAACACCACCAGGACCAAGGTCCAATCTTGCTGCAGAGAGGTCAAGGCCATTGAGACCTGGGAACTGAGCAACAAATGCTGGGGTCACTGCAGCGTTGATTATGTTTGTGACATTTGCAGCTTCAGACAAAGCAGTGTACACAAAGTCATCTGAGGTAACATTAGCAGCTGCCTTGCAGGGAAAGCCTGAAGGGGTGTCTGCACCTTTTAGGTCTGCCACACAGAAGTCTTGGACAGTGGCATGGCAAGTGAATGAGAATGAGAGAAGGGAAAGGAGGAAAACAATTTGGAGAAACATGGTATGTGAATTGTGTGTGAAATATTGTATAGCCTACACACTACACAGTGGTGTTATATATATTGGCTATTGAGGCCTGTTGTTGCAAGTTGGAGGGCTCAAAATATGCCCATGCAGCTAATAGTGACAAAGGCAAAATGAGAGCCAGAGTAACACTTTTATGGATTCTCTATAGAACATTCCAGCTGATAAGGTCCCCCCACTGTAGTATCAGACAAAGATAATGAAAAGTTGTTTTCATAATTATTAAGACCTTTTTGGCGAGTAAAGATGGCCCTCATTAATTATTACAACTTTGGCTCTCGCATTCTGTAATGACAATCTGATAGGAAATTTCCTCAAGAGCTTATCTAGTGAAAACTTTGTGCACAAGATGAATTTTCAAGTGAAAAGTCTTTCAAAAAAATAAAGATTAATTTTTTATTTGGTTCTTGTAGTTATAGAAAAAATAAAAATTATATTTTTTAAAACATCTTATTTTAGTCTCTACAATGTCATTTTTAATTCCTTTAGTCCTCGTTCTTGTGTGTGAAAGTAAAAAGAATTAAAAAGATATGTGTAAGTGCTAGCTGTTTTTAAGTATAATTAAGGACTAAAACAAAAAAAAAATATAATCATAAGGATTAAATAAATAATAATAATAATAATAATAATAAAACAATCTATTGACAGAGGATAAAATGGTGCCTATTGGCAGAGGATAAAATGGTGCCAATCCCACATAAGTAACTCTAATTAAGAAAGAAAAATTGTAGATATACATTTTTTTTTTTTAAACCCGGATATCAAGAGTGAAATTCATTTAATAAATTGAGCTGTTGATTACATATTTAAAAAATAAAGTTATATCAATATGCTACCACACGTTGGTTGTGGATATACATCATGAAACATCAGATAGGATATTTATTTATTTTGGATAAAGTTCATGGTAATCAACTTCCTGTCCTACTGAAAATTGTTAACTACTTTACAAGTCATTGCCAGTAATTAATATCAATCAATCTACATCATGTGGAGATAACAGCCACAAGTGTCATATCAAGCAGTTAATTATCAAAGGTTCTGATCAGAAGAAGCAATTATAGTTGGGTTGGTAGAGTCGGGAGAGCACCCAGTTAGTAAAGGACTAGCAAAAGAATCAGACAACAGTATTTCCATCAAAAATCTTAATTAAGACTACATTATCTATTTTTCATTAAGCTCTTTTCTAATTAACTAATGTAAAACTAATCATTCATACTTAATTTTCGAATAATTATTTTTCCTAATTTTGGAGATTTTAATGATGTTTCGAGACAGCTAACACAAAAGTATAGCTGAAGGAGCAGAAAATGAAACTTATTAGAATGTGGTCCAAAAAGTCATGTGGGAAGGATTGGAAGCCCATGAACACAGACATTTGACAGCTAAAAGCTTTGCTGTTCTTCTTTCAATAGGAACCATGTAAATATGTGTGGAAAAGAGGAAAGCCCTTCTTGCTAAGATTTCTTATCACTATCATTTGGCCGCTATAGAAGACCTTATATTATGGCGTAATTAAAGGGCACAAAGGAAGTCTGCATTGCCAGTTTGTCTTTTGTAGTGTTAGCTTTTGGCATGCACTAAGATTTAACATTCCAATTAATTCTAAAGCAGAAATATTGGAATAATATTAAGAGAATAATTAAGTGATCAATCTTAATTAAACATGGTTAAGGTTTTAAAGGTTCAATAATTCATTGGTATCATATCTAATCACAAATCAATTTTTTAAGATAATTATTATAAAGTCAATAGAGTTATCATATATAATCTTTCATGATTGAATAACTTGTAAAATAGTTTTACATTACGTGAGTATAAGTTTTTTTTCTGGAATTTAAATTTTGAACTGTCAATAGGGCCAAAAAGTTGTTATTAAATTGTGACAATTTACATGTTGAAGGGTTCCTTGAAGACAAAGTAGAAGGTAACAAAACACTGCAAGATTATTAAGATCTTCTGGATACATAGAATGAAGAATCTGATATGTTTACTGAAGTTTCTTTTTCACTATTCACTCCAATTATCTGCCATGCACTGTGAAGGAGATAGATTTTTTCCCTTGATTCCTTTGGAGTTTTATTGGACAACGACTTGGCTAACAATGCAAAATGAATGATGCATCATTCATGGATATCTGTATCTATATATCTATCTGTCTTCCAATAGATTCTGCGGTTACACTACTACTGTTTCTAACAGTCTCTCCTTGCATGCTGTCCCTCGAATTCTTATCAAAAGGGTAAACGAAAGAGGAAAGAATATATAGTGTTGTATTTCACTGGAACGCAAATATGGACGATGAAAAAGTACAAAAATTAACAACTATGGTGAAAATTGGAAGACAGTGAAACCGCAAACAAGTTACTTACTACCTACCATGGAAGGGATATACATTGTTCCTCTTGCTTTAAAAAATAGGGACAAAAGTTGACTGACTATATATATATCGAATGATTAGTCATTTGTTGTCACTTGTCAGTCTAGGCTTTACTAGATAACCATGAAACGAACAACCGTAATGCTTGTCAGGATTCAGGGTTGTACGTACTAATTAGCTAGATGCACTAATTATTACAGTAATTGCTTTTAGAGCAAAAATTATACATGAGTTAGTTAATTACAACAAAAATGGCATAAAATTTAGAATAGAGAAATTGATACAGATGGTAGATGGTGTGAACCCTCAGCATTAAATATCCCACTTGGTTGATGATACATTTGAGTAATAGTTTGTTAATTACTTTGTTTAGTTTGTTAATTAACTAAAATTATGCTCACAAGTCCAACACATTCCTTCACTGTGGCTAGGCTATTAACAGAAAGCAATTGTCATATCTGGAACTCTAAAATTCATAACAACAAAATCTCCTAAAATAAGAGAAGCATGACCAATCCATTATTGAAAAACAACATATATTTATAGTTAAGCCTAATTTCAATTCCTACTTTAATCACCTTGCGACCCCTCCTATTCCTAATTTGAGCGTAATCACCACCCACCACACCAAAAGGATGAACAACGTAGCAGAGGAAAATTCATCACCATTGGAAAAACTCCATCAAAAGGTTGTAAAAACACTTTTTATTTTACTAAATATAGTTCCTTTGTAATTTTTATTTCTCATTTAATCCCTCTGAATATTATTATGAGCTTTTCTTTACCAAATAAGGAACTCGTTTAGAGGACCATTTGGTAAGAAAAAAAGAAAATATTTCATGGAAAACTCATTTAAAAGAAAATTAAGAAGATAAAATCACAATTTTTTAAACTTAATTCAACCATCAATATTTATATCAACCGTCTAAAGCAAAAATAAAGAAAATAGTGAGTTTGGATTATTTTAACCATTAAAATAAGTCGAAGTTTTTATCATGAATCGATGATACACTGATACTATATGAAAAATACAAGAATATTTTTCATTTGCTGTTTGCATGTAGAGGGATTTCTTTTTTGATAAAGTAGCTAGAAGGATTTCGGTTGTACCTTGTAATGGACAATTCATCTCAAGATTCTAGGCCCAAACTTATAAGATCAACACGATTGATATTTCTTCAGCAAAAATAAAATATGATTCATATTTATGGACTTTAATTGATTAATACCAATGTAAACCTTTAGTATTATCAAGAATTCAATCCTAAAAAAAAGTGTCCACCTTAAATTTCTAAGGACGAATTTGGAATTAACTCTAATATTATCTAATATTAAGGTTATGGACTTTGGTCATACAATATAAATAATACTAATATTTTGAGAATGACTCTTCTGACACCCCTAGATATAATGTCCTAGGTACACCGCTGAGCTACAGTAAAGTACAGATATAATAAATTTATTATGGAGATAGGAAATACGAAATTATGGCTATCTGATGATGTAATGAATATTTTTAAAATCGTACACGTTTTTTATTTTATTTTTTTACTTAAAACTATTAGCACACAGACTACAAAACAAATAAAAGTGGGCCGTGGAAGAAGAAAAAAAAATGAAAAATGGAGTACTGTTTTGGAATAGATTCTGTGATGTCACTATGTCAGTAGTATAGTAATTATAAATAAATAAATATATTTATTTATTGTTTCTTTCATTTTTTATTTATGATCCCATTTTAGTTTAGAAAGTATGTTTATATTTTTCTGAAATATATATAATGTACCGTGTACTCCAGTGACTGAGCTTGGGTAAAAGTCAGAAATGGGTCAGGTGCAGTTTATCCCCACCTCCCTCTATCATAGTTCAGTTCTGCTCCCTCTGCAGCTTTGGCTTAAACCTTGCGAGACAGCAAGGTGAAATTGTTTGTGTTGATGAGTTGAGTTGAGTACCCACAATTTCATATTTTTTTATTTTTATATTTCTAAAATTGAAAGGTATCAACAAATTTAGTTTTGGTATAAATAAATAAATACGCTTCCATTGTTGAGTTTACACACAACTGACACCACACAAGTGACTCTTCCATATTTAGTAGCTTACATTGATATTCATTTAGTTAGTTTTAACAACTCGATCATTCTACCATTTTCATTAGTATTCTCCTTTCTGATTGTGATTGGAAAGGATTGTTTTTGCTAAAATAACTGTCCTGCATCAAAGACTCGTATGTTGAATTAGTATGTATTTAGGCCACGTGGGTCTACTAATTGAATGACTCACGTTTTTCTGTGGTTAAATTGAACTGGAAAAAATGTTTGATTTATACTTTGGATTTCCAACATATACTGTAATTGATTTTGATAGAAACATTAACTCTTTGTTTCAGATACATCTTTCTAGAAAATAAAAAATAATCTCATTACGAAGATAAGGTCAAAGAATGGAAGATATTTATTCTTTCCTCAAATGCCGGCTAGAATGGGTCTCACCACCAAAGGATCTGCTAAAAGTTTAGTTTTTTTCATTGAAAAGAATTCAATATTGATATAACATTAACTAACAGTGTATTAAGTTATGGTGATCGGTGAGGTCGTCAATGTCATCTTTGAAACTGTGAATAAATGCAATTAATAGCGGTGTAGGCTGATAGTGGTACGAATCCAACTTAGGGTGAGTCAACAACATGCATGAGTTTGGGTTTATTTGAAGTTATCCAATTAGATTAAGCATTGAGTTAAGAGGAGATATAAGATTTAATTCCATTGATCCAGTCAAAGAGGTTCCCAGGTGATATTTTGAAGGCTGCACCCAGTGAGGCAGCAAAGACACTGAAGAAATCACAAAAATGGAAAGAGAAGAGTTCAAAGGGAAATGTAATTGAGGAAATTTTGGGGTTAATGAATGAAAGGGTCAGTTAGGTGTGTGAAAATAAAGGAGGGGAGGAGCATGTGTTTTGGGGCAGAGCAACAGAGTGTGAACAGTTTTAAGTTTTAACCTCAGAGTGCACTTTCCTGACACCTCCTACTGCCAACCCGCTAGGGAGAAAGACAAGTGCTTTCAATTGCAACCAAACAACAACCCCAACCTCCTTCTACCCGATAGTCTTTTACTTGCACTGTCCCAACTTCATAAAAGTTAATCTTTTTTTCCATTGTAAGAGCAGAACAATTTTTTTCAATATAAAACTCCTTGGATGCTTTCCCCCATCTTCATATCATTTATTTTTTTTTTATTGAGATTGGAAATTTGTCATGTATCTGGATCCTCATATTGTTATTGTTATTGTTAGTTACCACAAAGTTGGGAGTGACTAATCATTATACTTAATTGGAAAAATACTACATTGAATTACTATAAAGTTTATTGGTTATGGAAATGATTAAGGAGAAGGGCTATGATGGCCTATTGACAAGACGGTGGCCAATTGAGAGGCCAAATTGACTGTAAGCCAAATTCCACTAGTGATGAAAGTGAGATGCTTGGGGGTGAAAAAGCAGAAAGCATCAATCCGTAGCCAAAAAAAGCAGGATTCAGCTCTAGCCTTGGCCTCCAAATCTATCAATGAGATAGTGCCACGCATGCTTCAAGCCAAAAAAGATTAAAAATGACACGTACCAGACTTTTCTCTTATTCAAAAAGTTACCATTGCAAAAGAGATGATTTTGATATAGCCAGCCAGCTTACACATAATAATCTGATGATGGCATGGCACTGTTTTCCATGAAGTGGTGGTGATGTGGAGACAGCAAAACCAAAGATGCATGGACTAACATGCATTTGAATTTAATTTTTCTTCTTTCCTTTGTACATTTGTTTATGGATTTCTGTAAAGATGTCAGAGACAAGGGCAGGCAGCAACAAAGGCAGCTGCAGAGAAAAAAACAGAAGCAACAGAGGTGCAGTCATTATAAGAGCAGACTCACTCACTCACTCATCCATCCAGCACAACACATTAGAGAAATAGAGAGGAGGTGGCAGCAAAGCCAGAAGCATCATCAGACTCTCAGAACCCATTAGTATTATCCATGCACAGAAGAAGAATCTGCTACCCTTTAAGTTTAAACCCCCCAAGCCCAAACAAAAATATATAAAAATTAAATAAATAACCCTCCAAACTCCAAATTACTATCACCCCATCTAGAGAAAATTAAACTCTCTTTACTTCACTTCACTTCACTCCTTCAAATCTCTTATATCTTTCTTGTTCATCACCTCACACAAACACTACTCTTCCTTCTTCTTTTTGTCTAAAAAAAAATGATGAGTGCAAGTGCAAGAAATAGGTCTCCTTTCACACAAACTCAGTGGCAAGAGCTCGAGCAACAAGCTCTTGTTTTTAAGTACATGGTTACAGGAACACCTATTCCACCAGATCTCATCTACTCTATTAAAAGAAGTCTAGACACTTCAATTTCTTCAAGGCTCTTCCCACACCATCCAAGTAAGTGGCTTTTGCTAGCTAGCATAGAATTATTATTGTTTTAAGGCCATGGAATAAGTTTTTTTTTTTTTTTTTTAAATACTTACACTAGTGGTTATTATTATATGTCTACTTTTTTATGAGGGACAAATAAAATTTAGAGCCTGGTTTGTTGTCATAACTCTGGGTGCAGTTGGGTGGGGATGTTTTGAAATGGGATTTGGCAGAAAAGTAGACCCAGAGCCAGGAAGGTGCAGAAGAACAGATGGCAAGAAATGGAGGTGCTCAAAGGAAGCATATCCAGACTCCAAGTACTGTGAAAGACACATGCACCGAGGCAGAAACCGTTCAAGAAAGCCTGTGGAAGTTTCTTCAACAACAAGCACCGCCAAAAACACCTCCCAAACAATCCCATCTTATACCAGAAACCTTTCCTTGACCAATCCCAATCCCAACCCCAACATCACTAATTCACCGGTCTCTTCCACCTTCCCTTTCTCTCCTTTGCCATCTTCTATTCCTATTCCTATTTCTATTGACTCCCAACCCTTTTCTCAATCCTACCAAAACTCTTCTCTCAATCCTTTCTTCTACTCCCAATCAGCCTCCTCTAGGCCTCCAGATTCTACTTTTCCACCTCAAGATGCCACTACCCACCAGCTATTCATGGATTCTGCTGCCTCTTATTCTCATGATGAAAAGGATTATAGGTAAATAGAAAGGTACTTTTTTTTGTTTATCTTGTTCTTCTAATTGTGCTGTGTGATCCATGTAGTTGATGATCTTACTTAATAGAATAAGGCTTTTGTTGTTTATTATTATTGTTATTATGTATTGTACTTGTTGTATCTCATGCTAGCAGGCATGTCCATGGAATAAGGGAAGATGTGGATGAGAGAGCTTTCTTCCCAGAAGCATCAGGATCAGCTAGGAGCTACACTGACTCATACCAACAACTATCAATGAGCTCCTACAAGTCCTATTCAAACTCCAACTTTCAGAACATCAATGATACCACCAACCCAAGACAACAAGAGCAGCAGCAACAACAACACTGCTTTGTTTTGGGGACAGACATCAAATCAACAAGACCAAGCAAAGAGAAAGAAGAAGCTGAGACAACAACAGGTCAGAGACCCCTTCACCGTTTCTTTGGGGAGTGGCCACCAAAGAACACAGCAGATTCCTGGCTAGATCTTGCTTCCAACTCCAGAATCCCAACCGGTGATGATCTTGCTTCTTCTCTCATTATCACACACTTTTTAATATTCCATTCCATGCTTACCTATATAAAATTATTTGTACTTATGTAGTCTCCTTTATCCTTGGCAGATGAATGATGTTTTTTTCTATAGTTGTTATTATGAGCTGGTGGATACGGCCAAAGAGAGAGAGACTTGTTGATAAAGATCAGTGTTTTGTGGCTGGGGTGATTTTCCTTTTGCAAAAGGTGTGATGTTATTGCGTTATGTAGGGGACCACAGTAGGATTTGTGTCTTTGCTTTTGCTAAGATATTTTTATATTTTTATTTATATTTATATATAATGCTTCTTTCTTCCCCTGGAAGAAAAGTTTAAAAAAATGTCTCAGATTTGCACACTAGTTTGTTTGACTGGAAAGCATATTAAGTTGCTCTGCAGTCTGCTTTATAATGGGTGGTAGCAAGGACAATTCAAATAAGCTCTGATGTTTGTGTTTTTTCTGAACCTTGTTATGTGCACTGCATGGACCCAGCAGGGAACATGTGCAATGAATGAATATTTGCATATATTACCACCATTATTAGATTAGTAGGGAGGGACACTATCCAACAACAACAACAACCAAAACCTCTCTCTCTATCTCTCATCTAATAGACTAGGGTAGACACTGCAGATTTTTATATCAAGGTTTCAAAATTTTCATCAACAGTTTCTTCATTGTAATTAGTTTCAATGAATATTATTTAGATTTTCCTTTGTTTCATTGCCATGAGAAATCAACATGGGGTAACGTACTAGTCTAAGTTACCTTAATCTAACCTGGTTATTCATTCATAACCTAAACAAACGCATTGATGTTATAAGATCTCGTTGAACAATGTAGAATCTAGGGAGTAAAGCTTTTTTGCAATCTTGGAGTTCTTTAACAAGGAAAAGTAAGTCATAGCAAAACTACAAAAGAGTACTATGTGCCAAATTGTACTACGTATTATTCCCTTCCCATAGGGGTATTTACTTATTTGCAAATTACAGTTCTCTCCTGCCCCCGACTTTATGTCATTTGGGATATATTCCAAGTGAAAATGTTTTTGTCAAAATGGTAAATGTGGCTAGCATGCCAGGAGTTGGGTTGGTCGTCTGATTTTTTAGGTGAATCAATAATTGAAGGTTGAAACTTGAACGTGAAGGATACTAATGGATCGATGCTTCAAAACTAAAATAAACTGATCCAATCCAATATCATTGGTGGCCTTTTCCGGTATTTTGAGTATCTAGGTAAGGTATATTTTCTGTATTTGTTGTTTCCAATTGAGCACAACTTGTGTTATTAATGAAAGTTTGCCTTATAAAAAAAAATTATTGGTGGCCTTTCTTTCGAGGTATGTAAAGAATAATTTTCAGGAATGTGAACAAGGAAACATCCTATTTTCATGTTTGATACAAATTTTAAAATTATTTTAAAAAATACTTGATTTTTATGAATATGAAATGTTTATATTTATCTTGCTTCACATTCTCACCATAAAAGGTAGATATCTTGATAAAATAAATATTTTTTTTGTTTGTTATCACTGGTGTCCCGAACATATTTATAGAATAATATGGTTTGACGTATCATTCTTGAGAATATGATTTTCAAGAATGCAATGACGTATCTTAAAACATGCGTCTCTAATTGTGTTTCAAATTGAAGATATTGAATTTCTTTTAGATAATTGAATTGAATTTTAAATTTATATACTAAACAATTTTTTTCTGCCTGCCTATTTTTATACATTATGCAAAAATATCAATGTAAGCAGGTATCCTTACCCTTCTTTTTGGCACACTGAAACTGAATAACTAAAAGTCATAAAGAAAAAAAAAACGATGTGGGCCCAAGATACTCATGATCATACCCACACGTGAGAAATTCTAAACTATCAACATCAATCAGCTAGAACACGTAATTGTGAAGTTTGGGAGTCAAATAGACACATAATACTGATAATATTTAGTAACATTACTCTTCCAAATACATTATCGGTCGGAGCTAAAAAATATTGTCTGTGAAGAAAATTGTGTGATTGAAGTGCAGAGAATATTACGGAAAAAGGAACAGAATGGTGTAGTAAAGTTCAGGGAGGAATTTGAAGAGGGTAGTAGGAGACACGCACGCATAAAGGGAAAACATAAATGAAAATATGGATAGAGAAGGACCTAAAAATTAAAAGAAATGTGATAACTATGAGCATGGCTGGAATTAAGAGAACAAATCATCAATGTGTGTTATATGGTAAGAGAGCAAATCATAGTTTAATTTTTTTCTTGTTTCTCTCGAATTTAATTTCACCGTTGTATTTTAAAAACATTGAAAAGTTGTCAAACATGCAAGCTAATGTGAGAACGATATATTTAATTGTTTGTTTGTTTGGCTTCATCGTAAAATCGTAAAATTCATGCTAATAAAAAAGGCTATAAATAATGTCTTTGATCGGGTTAGTCACCTGACCAACTTTATTGAGACAGTGTTACTATTTACTAGTAATTCATTTTTTTAATAACTGTTTAAAAAGAAACAAAATTGTTTTTTGGTCAATGAAAGAAAGTGAACAACACTTTATACTTCTAGTTGTGTTATCAAACAATAATAGGCTTTTCATCAAAAAAAAAAAAAAACAATAATAGGCTGCTTTTTCAATTATCTGGGAAAAGGCTTGCAAACAAACAGAGCCTAGAGAAGTTGGTATCTTTGAACTCTTTTCCGTGTCCTTATACAAGCCCAAATATTCAGGTGGACTCAAAAGGAATAATAATAATAACAACAACAACAACAAAGTGCGTTGAGCACATTCTTCAGCTTTTATTACCTTTGTTTTAAGTCCTCCAAAACTGGACTGTATTATTCTGTTGAAGATTTGGGCCACACCATGCATGATGCTATAATCTCGAGTTGGGCATTGTGCCACTATATAGTCCAACTAGAAACAAACATGAATACAGTCACAAATCTAAGAGAGACAAACGCTATCTATGTTTGTTTACACGTTGGATGCAACACGCGCCTTCTAAAGTTCCAGCGAATGTTTGTTTTAAGGTACGTAACTAACATTTGCACAAAAGTTTCAGGAGTTGCTTTACAAAAACATTCAACGCGATTAAACAAACACCAATCCAAACACACGTTAAGAAGTTAGGATGTTTGTGAATCAGCTCAATTGTACGTGAATTGAATTTTCTCACTTTCCAATTTAAAAAAACAAAAGCAAGGGAGCGGTAGCTTTGAGTCTAAAGTTAGTTACGTTTTTCTTTTACAGAGTTTTTGGATACCAGTTGCGCTGAGCAACCAGCTTTTTCTTTTTTTTTTTTAGTGTACTGAAAAGTGTGAATAGAGATCGAAAACCCCAATCGAAACATAACCTTAAAAGGACCGTGTAACAATTGGTTAAGAAAAATGACAGCAAAAACAAGACGGGGTTACAATTCTTGAATTCCGTTACACATTTCAGCGTCAAGAACGATTCAAAGTTAAAAGTGTGTTCAGTGTTGACGGTGAATATATCCCACATGACTGGCCAGAACAAACTCAGCAAGAAATTTATTGGCTTGGCAGTTCCAGGACATCAAACACGAAAAAGGAAATTGCTTTTATGTATCTGAAATCACATTTAAGTAAAGCATTCTTCTATTGCCTATGTACGTTTGAGTATCAATTTCTAATTTTGTACATGCATTTACATATACCACATATATAGTTGGAACTTGGAAGGTTGAACGTATGAAATGAATAATTGCCAAACCCGACTAGCCTACAATTTTGACCATCATTTAACAGCAATGAATGAACCTACTCAACTTATGTTCCATGAACAACAAACTCAGAAACTAACTACAGTATTATAACACCCAGCATAGCAAGTAAATCGAACTATTAGCATCATCATGTTCCTTAGTTCAGACAACAAAATTAAAATCTACAAAACACCCCTTCAGGAAATTCCAGCCAATTCACAAAAAATCAACTTCTTTTCCATGCTTCATCAAAAGCTGCCATTGATTATTGATCCACTTGATCCTTCCACAAGCTGAGATTTAGGATTGGACATGGTGGTAAAAGAGGGATACAATTTACAGGATTGTCACCACCTTAGTATAAGACCACTCCCCCGCGGTAAATCTAGTAGTCAAAATGAACTAAACTAAACTAATTCTAAAATAATGTGTTCTTTATCTGCCACATAATTCAAAACAGTTCAGAGAATCGAAAAACATTATAGTTCAGTTCGTTCAGCTGTTTACCAGTTCAGTTCAATTCAGGTAAATCATTTTTCAAGTTCGATTCAGTTTATATCAGTGCAGTGCAGTCTAGTTCATTTTCGCCAAGGTAAATCTAGCAAGACAATTCTCATAGAGACTGAATATTTCAGCAAATGGAGTGATCAAGGTGACTGAATCTTCTGCTGTAGAGCGTATGGAGTATTTATGAGGTAAGGTAGCTTAAGTATCTCAGATGGCTACCTTGTCAAATTAACCAACGTCTAACGGCTTAAATAGGGATAACCTGTCTAGACAACATACAGAATGTTGCTATCAGATACCACATAATGAGGTTGATTTATTATGATCTGAAGAAAATAGATGAAAAAAACAAATAAACTGAATACTGCCAAGCTCCTACCACTTCTAAGAACATATTAAAATGTGGAAAATGATAGTACAGGTCTAAATCATTCATTGCCTTCTCTCTTTTTCTTTTTCATAAAATTCTTCAAAATAAGAAACACCAAACATTCTCCAACATAAAGCAATGTCATAAGGTTCTATCACAAAATATGCCGTTAGGCAAACTACCAACGATCCTATAAATGATTAACTTGCGTCACTAAACTTGCTTGCAATGTGGCATCTAAAAGCAACCTTCTAATTTCTATATTTTGTCTGGATAGACACAGGTTATCCCTATAAATGGTATCACTATTAGCATGTTCAAAAATCCATCCAGAAGTAAAAAAATCACGTTTAGAACGTAGAAGCTATAACTATTAGCTTCTTAATGACACCCTGAGATATGGAACCAAACACACTACAAAATCCTCTTTGAAGCCAGTTAACAATTCATTTACTTTTTAGATGGCAAAGCAGAACACCATCTCTATCTAAGGGTGTGCCAAACATTAGAAAAAATATTCTATATTTCTATTTGAAGCAAAACAGAATAACAAATCAAAACAGTTCTAACATACTATTAGAGAACTCTAGACACAAGGACAAAAGAATATAAGAACATTGAACAATCTGACATCAATTCGATGAGAAAAACCAAAGAATATAAGATTGTGTCATTGTTAATCCTTTAAAGATTCCTAAATCATTGTACACTGAACATGTTAGAGAAAAATCAAATTAGAAAAAATAAAAATTAAAAAAGGGTACATGAGGGCTACTTTTTCTTCCAATGGAACTAATTAAGCGAAAAAGGGGCAACACAACATGAAACGTGAACTAGCAGTACCAATATACACAGTGATAGCATCAATTGCACGCAATTCATGTTCCAATCCAATGATTCCTCAAATCCTCCGTGTCTTTCCTCTTTTTTTTTTTTTTTTTCATGTTCCTCCTCCCACCAGATTCTGCAGAATCCAACCAATATTCCTATTCCTCAAACCATTACGCGATCAGCAAAAGAATATCAACACATTAAATTTAAAAAAGAATTGATAAGAAAACCGTGGAAAATCTCTTTCAAGAACAACTCTCGTATCTGTCATCGCTCCTTAAAAGTTGCCTTCTCTTGAATACCAAGAACCCAACCATGCCAACTTGCATGATTGCCGCAATGCCCACAAACAAAAGCCCAACCTTTTTACCGGCATTCATCTGGTTCGAAGGTGGTGGTGGCGGCGGCGGAAGCGGTGGTGGTTTGCGGTGGCGGTGGCGGTGGCGGCCGCGGAGCCGCGGTGATCCCAGCGGAGAAGCGGAAATTTCCTCATGTTGTGATGGTGGCGGCGGAGGTTTAACACGTGACGGCGGTGGTGGCGGTGGAGACGGAGGTGGTGGCGGTGGAGGCGGCGGCGGACCTGATACCCAAAACGTCGGTGGTGCAAATTCAGCGCCATTGTTCCCATTTTGTGTCTGGGATTGGGCAATAATCGCGTAAAGACTAATTGAAATACCGAAAATCAAGAAACCCAAGGGCGAAAACGCTGAATCCATCGATTTGAATCACGATTAGAGCTTACAGTTTTCAGGGGGTTCTTCGCATCTACCCCCTTTCCGATGAAATCAAACGATCCCTTTGAATCTGGACCCTTCCAATCGAAATGGGTCGGGCTGAAAATCCTTGCTATCTCGTTCTCTGTCAGAAATAGAAACGTACCCCCAAATCGGTGCACTATAGGGTTTTTGCGAATCGGGCGGTGGGGATGAGAAGACAAAAAAAGCGCGTCGGTTTGGAGAAATTGAAACAAAAGGGTGGGCGAGTCTGAAGAGAGAAATGGGATTAGACCCACAGAAAAAGAAAGAGATGGATTGAATTTCTCATGGGTCTCTCTCCCACCTTCTAAGAAATGAAGAAGGGGGGAATGCAGTTGAGAAGAGAGAGAGAGAGAGAGAGAGAAAGTAAACGCGGGCTTCAACGATTGGCCAAATTTAGGGGAGTAATGAGGTGCAACATGGAATCTTTGGACCTGTCATGACTCACGAAGACAGAACAAGTTAGAGAGAGAAAGATTATGACATGACGTGTCATAAATGGTGGGGCCCTATTTAGTAAGGCACTGTTTGATTGCGTGGGACCCTTTTTGCCATCATAGTCATGGGTGGCTGTGATGTGGAGGGACTCCATCATATAATAATATAACCCCAAAAAAATAAAATTCATTATTTTTTAGAAACTATTAATTTTATGAATTTTATATTATATTTAATGATTTTTTTTTCTCTTAATTTAGGTGTAAAATCAGAACATTCTAAAAAAAAAGTGGAGAGAATCTATCTCTAGCATTCTTCTTGTTAGTTATTAGATATTGGAATTGGAAACCAACCCCCTTCACAAAACAAATTTGCCAGCATTACTGTCCTTTCTTTTTCTTTTTTAATTTCTATCCTGCTTTTATCAAATTGTAATATTTTTTTGTTGTGTTTGGTTATGACTTGAGAATGTTTCGTTGGTATTTTGTACTGTTTTAATATTTGTCAAACAGATCATCAATTGAAGTCACAAAAGGGAAAATTAAATTCGCAGATTTAAGAGGAATAGAAATGGATGTGTAATTGAGAACATTCAGTCAGTATAGATATAAATATAGAAAAGGATAATAGTTTGAGATGGTTGAAAAATAAATGTTTTGGCTAGCTACAAGAATAATGTGTATGAGGAATGCACCTTTAAATTTCAAAAGACATAAGAAAAAAAAGCACTACTAATTCATAATTTAGAACGTTAAATATAAGGGTTAAAGAAAGAGAAACACACCTTTTCAAAAGTCATTATTCTTGAACTTGCTTGACATGCCTAATTATTTTTTTCAATGCCTTAAAATATTGAGAATCTGTACGAAAAAAATATTGAGAATTAAAATACCTAACCTCGACCATCTCACTAATTGTATTTCAATACAGTAATCTGGTTTTTGGTCGTAGGTAAAAAAAAAAAAAAGAACAGTTGTTTAGATTTTAAACTGATGTGGCCCAGAAAAAACAAGAAGAAAACAAAAACTCACAATTGTCGCAACAAGAAATGGACTGGACCGGACCATGATGCTCATGAACCACTAAGGAATTCTATAAGCCCAATTTTGAGTATTATTATGTAAAACGGTCCGGGCTGAAACCAATTGTGATTTGTAAATATGGTTGGATGCATACACTTAACTCTTTAAACCATTAGCCACATTTCAATGTGCACAACATATATATTTTGTGTAATTTGTTAACGAAAATGGCTTACAAATTAAAGGGTCTTATTTATAGACTTCTTATTTAACAGTTATGAAGTCTGATGCAAACACCTATCTAAGTTCCCGCAATCAACTTATTAAGTTAAGATCTTGACATCTGACTCAATCTAAGAGACATTCAGTAACTGCATGCCAATTTTTTGACTTGAAATTCTATAACCCTTATCTCAAAATCTTCTCTATTTTGATTCTAGTCCCTTTAATTTCCTCGTCAAACTTTCTAATTACTTTGCTTTGAGTTCAAACATAAATTGATTCTCTCTTGAAATCTTTATTATTCGTAGAATATAACTTGGATAGACTTCATGCTTTAAATTACACAGCCTTTCAAGAAATAAAAATTTGACAAATCTAAAAATAATGCTTTCAACGCCTAGGAAAATTCTATGTACACTTACGCAACATGGAGGAATAATCAAATTAATATAAGAAGAAACTTATATATTTATTTATAATAAAACATAGAACTTATTAATATTTGTATAAATTTTAGGTTCAAACATATATGTATATTTGAATCCTTGTATTGATGTATATATATATATATATATATATATATAGTCTTGACATTAATAAGTGGTAGAAAGCAAAGAATAAATATTGCAGGGAATTGACCTAAAAATAATGGGGTTATTAATATTGTTGATGTCTTTCACGAAACGCAATACTAAAATTAATTTGATGCTACTTGTTACAAGTTACAACAAGAAGATGGATCGAGAATCAAAAGTAAAATTGAAGTGGCGCAGTGCAGTGCAAGAAGGATGTTGGCGGAATCCAGGCGCAGTAACACAGTCTCTTTTTACAGCAGCATCGTCCCATATAACAACTGTCACCTAACAATTGTCCTTTATTCATCACCGCGAATTTTTTTAATAAATTTCAACTATACCACTATTGTAAAATGGCAATGCAGTAATTCTGAGGGTCATGTGGGGACACAAGCTGGTATGTTGGAAATGTTGAGACAGAAGAGTAGAGTGGTGAATGCATGGGCCAAAAGGAAAAGCGACCAAAAAAGGGCCCATGCATTGTTTATAGCACCCTGGTCCCATCGTTTTTGCTTTACTACATTTTCATATACTCATAATTAAAAAATAAAATAAAAAGATGGTGAGAAAGTGCTCAAGTTTAGAGTTGGATCGAGGACCTTGGAAATTGAGGCTAGATTTCTTACAGTGGTTAAAATTCAGCTGGTTGCTACAGGGTACCCCAGGTGGCCATTTGGAGGAATGGGGATACCTCTATATATATCTATCTATCTATGCCATTCAATCGTGATATCCATCATTATGAATATGATTAACTAATTTACTATTAATTTTGGTAGTTGAACATTATTATAACTATAACGTAACTACCACTTTATTATTTTTGTGACTCGGACTCTCTCTCTATCCCCATAAGGCCATAAATAACGCAGTACGCATACGTTAAACAATACGAGCCAAAGCATTATATTATTAAGTAAATAGAGTATTTAAATTTAAAAAAGAAGAAGAGAGTATGAAATCACCAATTATTATATATAAAATAGAGGTTGTAAATAAAATGGAGTTGACTCAGTAGATGTGTGTAACGCAAACGCAGCAATAGCATCTGCAACGTGGTTGGGTCAAAGTGGAAAATGCAAACGCACCCTAGCTAGATAGGCTGTAATCTATAGAGAATGACCTGTCTATTCCATCCCATTACAACTTACAACTCAGAGAGAGAGAGAGAGAATAGATGATCGATGGAAAATTGGCTCAAACTGCATGCATGTCACGCCAGCGCCTAGCATGCATCCAAGTTCCAAGCCATGCAATGCAATATCTCTTATCGATCTTCACTACCTACACAAACAAACCCCATATAGCATAGCATAATAAATACGTAACATTTAGCTTGCTACAAGTAATTAATTACAAACATTGACATGATTATTAATTTGTTTAATTACCATATAATAATATTCTTTCTATGACATACTAAATTAATAATTAAAAATTGTCAGAAAGAAGCATTGTTGATCTGTTGGATATGGTGATTGCATCACAGTTACATACAGTAGAGGTAGGAAATAGGTAGGGTGGTAATGATGGAGAAATGTCGATATATATCTATCGAGTCTGGAAATTGCAAGCATCTTGTCCTGTTCGTGTTGTGTCTTTTTCTGTGGCTCATAGCTCATGGCCCTCCCTGCCCCTGCCACCTTCTCTACTGCGCAGAATCTCTCACTATATTTTCTCTTTGCAGCAAGCACCCCCCTAGGGCCCCCCTCTAATCCGTACAACTTGTTGCAGTCATTATGTTTTTGTCCCCTTTCCCAATTCCTTCCTACAAACAAACCCCCCCCCCTTTTTTTTACAATACAAACAAACCTATCGACTATCATTATTCATTAACAAATCAAACCTAAGTATTTCCTTAACTAAATATTGACTTATATTTGAGGGGCCAAACTCAGTTGAATTAGCAAAACCAGATTGCAGTGGACCTGATACGAAGTTAAAAAGTTCATAAATGCTATCAAGTACCAACACAACAACATGATCTCTTACATATACGATGAAATTCATGTATCATCGAGAGCATCTATAGGCCATATATAGTTTATTACGATGGGTTGTTTATAATACAAACAACTGCTTATATATATAAGGAACCCCACCTCATTTGTTCCTTGAGTAACACATATAAGGGTATGTTTCAATTACCTTTAATTCTTTAACTTCTTCAAAATATATATTCAGACTTTACAAAATTACGTTTAGCATCAAAAAATATGTTCACAGTAATTATCTAAACATGCATTATGTGAGTCTTAATTATCGTTTGATCAATCTCATCTGATTTCCAACTTTTCGAGACTCAAATAATAAAAGATACTACTCCATATATTACTATAAAAAAGAAAGTGTCATAGAACCTGTTGCTAACCATCCTTTGTTTAATTTTAGGAAATATTTTTAGTTATTTTTAATTACAAAAATATATATCACTTTGTTTGTTACTTTTTCTTGTTTTCAAATTTTCATACAGAAAAAAATGAAAATATTTTATTATTTTCTATATTCGTTTTCATTAATTCCTATATAAAATGAAAATAAGAAGTATTTTCTAATCATAAATTATTATTATTATTATTATTATTATTATTATTATTATTATTATTATTGATCTTTATAATAGTTATATTAAAAATTATACTAATAAAAAGAATTTTGAAGGATAGACCATATATTTTTTACATTAACATTGTATAATTATTAAAAATATCATATAATAAATCTTTTTACTGAGGTTATATGATTAATTCCAAATTAAAAAATAAATAAATTTATAATCTTTATGGCATAAAGCTTTTAAAAAACAAGTCATGATTTTTTTTCCTAAATCCACTTATTTTGTTTGATTTGATTTTATCAAGTTTTATAAAATAATTAAAAAAATATTAACTAAAGTTTTAAGAGTATTTTACAGAATTATTTTGAAAAATATTTTTCTAGTTTTGACATACTTAGAAAATTATTGTGGAAATAGGAAACAGTAATATAAAAGACAAAAACAAAAAAGTACACTAAAGTGAGAAAAGGCACGCAATTTAAGGCAACACCCCATTCCTTTTCGTTCATTCATTCATTCCTTTTCTCTCGAGTCAAAAGGGGTCTTACCTTTTGGGAGAGAGTGCGCACCATACTCACTGGTGTATTTTAGCAAGTAATTCCCTACTGCTGCGCCGTACCATACTTATCGTAGTCCTCGTTCAGCGATGCCTCTTTGACCGAGTCAAAGAATATCCCAGTGCCTGTGCTGTGACCTGCCCAACGGAAAAAAGAAAGAAAGGAATTTCTTATTTTTGATTGGTTAATAGTATAAATACTTATCATGAAGGTATTAAACTCAGAGTAAAATATTAATCATCAAATTTATGAAATGTAATTATTTATAAAATATTATTTAGAATTATAAATATGACGAATGGGCGTGGAAGCATAAAATTCAAATTACGATTATTTATTTATGCAATGAAAATGAAAATGAAAATAAAAATAAATTAATATTTTTATGTACGATTATTTTTTAGAATCATATCTATGTAATGAAAATGGAAATAGAAAATTGATATTTTTATGTTACGATTAGTTATTTAATGAAATTAAATTCTTAATCACACTAATGGGAGCATATGGAACAAACCACGTACTAGACCAGTTTCAGGATTTTTATTTTTTTTTGTTATTTATTATCAGTAGTTATGTTTTACAATAATCACGTACGTGTTCCTCATTGTTGATAGATGAAATCAGGTACTTCAATCTACATCACCAATCAACAGTTTAGGACAGAAAAAAGTAAATTAACTATCACGTGCGTACTTAATTTTCATAAAAGTGGTACACTTGCGTAAATCTTGCCATAAAAGTAACTGTATAGTTTGACTATACCAGGAGTTTATGATTCTAGCTAATTTTTTGTAACACTCAACTGAAATTTACCCGTAACAATTAGTCGCATTTTATTAACTTTCTCATAAATTAAAAATACTTAGTTAAGTATGTCGATTAAAATCATAGATACATAGTGATCCATGATTTTATAATAAGTTCTTCTTCCCCAACTCCCAATACATTATTTCACAGTCTTATTTGAATAGTCCAAGACTATGCAATCCCAGCTAATCACTACAGAACTCATGACCACATTTTTTTTTATTTGTTTAAAAAAACTTAATAACATGTTGAAAATGGATCAAGAACATGTAAATGATGTAATCCCGAAAGCATACAATACTTTTTTCCCCAAGTAGCAGACAAAAACAAAAAAGCAAAAGCTTACAATATTCTAAGGGATATTTTTGTTTTTCTTTTCTGGTTGTTTAAGCAAGTACTTAAGAAGTTGAAAGCAACGTGAAGATGCTAAGTAGGGAAATGCTTCGTGTTTGTCTTTCTCGTTTGCCGTGAAGGCAAAAGACATGGATATATATGTCTCCGTTTTCCTTTACCCCCCATCTCCTTCCATTACTTTATTGTCACATCTTTTATTTGCATGACAAATTGAACCAATTTTCTATGAAGATTCAGGCATCAAAATATCCCTTGTAGTAGTCAAAGAAAAAGTACCCGTGGTAACTTGACATATCTTATACTAAAAAATTTAGATGAATGTTTTTAGTTACAAGCCAAGGAGGATTGTAATTTTCAAGATCCTTGGTACGAATCTCATGATTGATTTTTATGTTTCTCGTTAACCAAAGTGGATAATGTTTTGCAAGTTAGTAAATATACGTACCCTACCTACCAACAACAACAAACACACAACATAAGGAATCAGCACTACTGACATATCCTCTTTCTTTCAACAGAAAATAAGTTACCATACCAAGCTACCATAATAATCATTCAATAATTCTGCCTTCTGATCTTAGTTTTTTTCCTAAGCTAATGTTTTTTGTAATCTCAATTCTCAACTAAACATTCCCTTCATTCATTCATTCCATAAAGCGAACATGGGAACTTGATTAACCAATCCCAAATTTCCAAGCCTATTGGTGCTCATGTGGTCGTTTTCATTGTTTCCATCATCATATTTTGGTCCATCCAAAGTGAAGTAGCCATGTCCATAATCTGCTCCACTGACTCCAAACGCAATGGGGCTCTGAGGGTTCAAAGCAGCATCCTTGTTACTGCTTGGTGAAACCTGTTGTGATGATGATGATTCAGTGACATTGTTGTTGTTGTTAACACTCTCATTCTGTGCTTGCACTTGCACATCACTGCTGGCATTCCACATCATGTTGGACAACTCATCAGAATGTTCACCACCATCAGTTATAGCCATAGGAGGTGCAGGCTGAGAAGCCAGCGGTGGCATTGATGATGAACCGCTCGAATTGAAGTCCTCAGCAGGAACCAGAGCTGATGGTTCTTTAGGAGACCGTTTAGCAAGATCTCCTGCAATGAGAGTGGAGCTTGAGCAGATTCTCTTCACATCATACCTACTTATGTCAAAGTTGGTCACAGCACTTGTTCCCCTGAACTTGATTGCTGCTATATCATATGCTTCAGCAGCTTCTTCCTGTGTGCCTACACATTTGTTATGTTTGGCAAATTAGAATAACCAATGGATTGAGGAAAAAATTAAGGCACTCACATGTGATATGGCAAAAGGCATTATTATTAAATTATATGTTAGACTACGACACATGAATGAAGGGAAAATGGAAGCTTAAAACAAAGGCAACAGAGAGATAGGGTCTACAAACTTACTAAATGTACCAAGATACAAGTCCTTGTTTCCTGCAACCCTTCCTATTCTGGCCTGCCACCTTCCATGTTGATGGTGTCTGAAATCATACAAGGAGAAAAAGATAAATGTTAGCCAATAATTGCACACCTTAATTATAAAGCGGAAAATTGCAGAAAAATAATTCATGGAAAAACTTTAATCATATTAATGATAAAGCAAGCACACATAACTTTAGTCCATACCTTGTCACACCTCTATACACAGATGCCCCTCTTGAAAATCCACTGCTTTTCCTGCCCGATGAAAACAAAAAAGGACAATTCCTTCCAATTTCAATATGAGTAATGAGGGGGAAAGAGAGAATTTACTAAGATCACATGGAAAAAATTTAATGGTACCTTCTTAAATTGGCGACAAATTCTTGCCTGGTCATGTGCTTCATCTCTTCAAGTTCCTTCTCATAAGTGCTTAACTGAGCATTTAAGAAGCAGTAGACATGTAGAGCGATCACAGTTACTATATAATGGTTCGAGCCACAGAAATTAAATACATGGGAAATATTTGACTTTTCTAAATAATAATTTAATTAAATTCCCTTGTTCCTATTTAGCACTGTCGCAAGACTAAGAGCTAAGGTAAGACTTTTCCAAAGGAGAAAACTGTACAAGTTTCAGAAACCTTACAGGGAAATTTATGTGAGTTGTTGGACCCCAATACTTGAGTGCAGCTAAGTCATAAGCCTTTGCTGCTTTTTCTTCCTTATCATAACCACCTAATAATAATACATACAGAGATATAGTAATTATTTGCCAAAAGCGATAAAATTATCCTCAAAAGCCAAGCACACTTTCCAATGCTTCATATCTAGTAGCGTATCTAACGCGTAACCGTGTTATAGTAATCGAAAAGAGTAATTTACAAAGATGGTAAAGGAGTAAAGAGAGACAACCAATGCGTGTGAAGGAGTGTCACTCACCAAGGTAAACTGTTGAAGATTTGAAGAATCCATGGAATAAAAGAGGAGAAGAATCCAACCAGTGCATTGAAACAGGTCGTTAGTATATTCTCTTTCAAAACAAGAGAGGGAAAGTAAAAGAAGGAATAAAAATGGAAAAGGTTGCTAAAGGACTAGTTTTGGTTCTTGAAAATGCTCTTCGTTTGGTCAATGACAATAAACCAAAGAAATATAAAAATAAAACAAAAAAGCCAAAACCAAAAAAGCATGTTTTTTTCTCACCTTGCCTTCCTTTCCTTGTTTGCCCTTCTTTTCTGCAACTATTATCCCACAAATGGGCCTCATATCTCCCAGTCCATCTATGCCTAATAAAATCCATGAACCCCCAAAAGAAAAAAATCATCAAAGTAAACAAAGTATCAAACTATGTAATGATTAAAAAAACAATAAATAGCATTACTCTTACCTTGTAACACCACGATATTGAGATGTTCTCTGCCCAAAAGTGTCAATAGATTTGCGAGGGACTGGTTCTCTAGCATGTGATTTTGCCATGCCCCGTTTCCTACTATCCTCACTCACTTGAACAGAGGAAATTGCACCCACCCCATTTTGCACACTGGGACTCATAGTGAGTGACAGAGATTGAAAACTACACCCATTAGCATCAGTTGTTGAAGGTTTTCCATCAGAAGAAAACTGAGTTTGTGCCATCCAGGACTTGTACATGCCGTTGGTGGGGATAAGAGCATGTGAGTTATCATTATATGCATGGAAAGATTGGAGCAAGGAAGAAGAGTTCGTGAGACTCTCCCCAGTTTCAATCTCTGCATTGTTGGTGCAAAAGCTTGGTGCTACATTAACATTGATTTTTGAAACATTGTTCTGGCTTTGATTTTGGTCATGTTGAGAGTCTTGGCAAAAGACTTTACTTGGGGAGTTTGAGTAGCAACCCAAAAAGTCTTCAAGCTTTGGGCCTTCTTCATTGGAATTCCCTCCATCATATCTCCATTCTACAAGCAAGAAGCCACACAAATGTCATTGCTAATTCATCAAGAAGTGAAAGCACTGATTTCACAGCAAAATATCAAACTTTATCCAATAATCAAGAGAAAAGGCACAAAGGAAACCGCTTTGGGCAACATGCAAAGGATTGGAAGCAACACACAGAACACTCTCCACCCATCCAACATGATAAAGAATCACACAAGTTTGTTTTAGGAAAGAATAGTTACTTATTTCTGAAAAGTATTATCCAAAAAATAATGTTTTTTTTTTTCAAATTTAAAAGTGTGTAGTATGACATGCAATACCTTGAGATGCAGCAGAGTGGGTGAAGGAGTCAGCAACACAGAGAGAGCCATCAGAGCGCAAAGGCATAACAGATAAGTGAGGGTGAGAAGAAGGAGGAGTATGGTACCCTCCTCCTCCTGCTGCACGCTCTTGGTTTTCTCTCTCAAATTCTTCATCAATCCTCAAGTGTGGAGTAAGAGAGAAACCCAACCAGTTACTCATGTTAACACACTTTTTCTTTCACACCGCTTCCTCTTTTCTCAAGAAAACAATCCCCACAAACAACACAGTTGCACTTACACCCCAACAGATCTTTCTCTCCCCCCAAAAATCTGAACTCCTTGTAGTATGTATCTATCTCTCTATGCAAGTTTGGAATGTTGGACTTTGAGCTCAAACTTCAAAGCTTGTTATGGTTGGGAACTTGGGATGGGGTTGAATTTCTTTTTTCATTTATTTTTTTCCCCCTTTGAAGGTGTATCATAGTCATAATGATGTGGGATTGATATGTTGTGGGTCTCTCTCCTAAAGGGTGTGTCTTGGTTTATATATATTATTATTGTTTTGGTTTTTATGATTTTGTTGAGGTGAAGGGGTTGAGACTTGAGAAGTCTAGACAAAGTTCTCTCGTCTTATATTCTCAGCTCTGTGTCTGTTTTTTTCTAATGAAAGAGTGTTGGGTTCTGTGCCAGCTCTTTCATTTCTTTCTCAGACTTCTGCAGCATGTCGCAGTGAGAGAAAATATTATACTACGGATGTTGAAAATTGAAATGAATAGAGAGAGGAGTTATGATCAGACAGAGCCTTGTACTGAGTTGCACCGTTCTTTGCTGTACACGCCGTTAACTGGAGTAATTTGATCAAACGGTTACGATTTGAGAAAACCTGTCATATACTGCGTTCTGTGAAACACTGGATTATATATATATATATATATTGAAGATAATATATCAATTAGAACCGTCAATTGAATAAATTACCTCGCACTTTATTAATTAATAATATAGAAGAATTAACATTAACAATCGATTAAAATTAAATAGCAACAGGGTTGAATTTATTAGGAGACTTGTTGAATCAATATTTAAATTTTGAGATAGTTTTGACTATTGCTAATCCTCTTACCGCATGTACTAGACATAAGGATTAATTTAAGTTGACCGAATTGACCCTCGGGGCGTAGGCGGTGATCTATTTTCTACTTGCATGGACGGACATTGGACGTTATGTTTGGACTTTGGATTGGGGCAGTGGTGCCAATTGGTCCAGGTTCACTGTAAGCAAACGCAACTTGTCCTCTACTCTTGTACATTTCGGTAATTTCATTTAAGGTGGCTGACTTGACCGGTGAGGGCAGAGGATATATATACGCAGAAAGCACTGGTGGGTTGAGTGAGGACACAGTGGTAATTTGCAAGAAACACCGCGTAACATTTATACTACTATACTCGTAGCATGCAGACAATAGTGAATAACCACCTGTCTCGTCTACACAACACTCACTTCTGATGTGCCGTGTTACTTCATACTTCAACTTCAACTACACGCGCTTTTTTAATTTAATTTAATTTAATCAAATAAATTATGCTTCTTTGTGTCCTCACCACAGACCTTCATTTAATTCTTTTTTGAGCATGATTTAATGCTAGGTTGAATGAGAATACATTCTAAACTATAAAAGTAAATAAAAAATAAACAAGTGTTATATTATTCATTCGTATAATTTTTTAATAATATTTTTCTTCATCACAATATTTATTTATTACAATTTTTCTTATCTATATTTTTATAACATACAAAATGAGACTTACTTACTCCTTGTTTGAATAATTATTGAATATTGATTGATGACGTATAATTTTTAGGGTCCAGAACTTCATGACTCCAACTTGTCAACTATATATTTATTATAAAATGGGCCCGGGCCTTGTTCTACACTTTTGCAAGGTGGGCTTTTTGTATGTCCTTGACTATCACATGAATAAACCCAAATGGGTGACTTCAATTTGCTTCAAATGTCTAAACTCTAAATACCCAAAAAAAAAAACAATAAATGGCGGAGAGTCCCATGTTGGTTTTGTGCATTTCCATCTTGTGAGAATCTTCAAGTTAAAAAGAAATCGTGTACTGTGATTATATGCAAATCCTGAATTTCTGAAAGGAAACAATGTATTCACAATATGGAGCCTTTGTAACCTCATTCAGGGTTAGCCCCATGCCATGGAGCAAGCGTAGTTGACCACCAGTTTTCCATCAAAACCAAAATTCTGAAAAAAATAAAGAGAGCCGCAAGAGAAAGGAAATAACTTAATCACAGAACGTGATGCATAAACAGCATAGTTAAATTATCCAAAGAGTTAAGAAATCAATCTACATAATTATTAGAATATTGACTGCCATATTACTATAACATGTAAATACAGACAAGCAATTCAAAACTTTCGTCTACCCCCTTTCTTCATATGTAGGAGATTTCACTTAACATGAATTTGGGCATGGGGTTTTAATGTCATTTGGCCCTTTTTTCAGCAAGTAGGATAAGGATTAGGAACTTTGATATCACATTCAGAATTTTACCATGATTCTTACTCACTCCCTTATATGAGGTTTGAAGCATAGCTTATCAAGAGCTGAAAATTATTCTCTATTTTACAGAACAAAAAGGTAGCTACAAAACAACTTTAAACAAATACTAATCAAAATTTAACAGTATTTACTGTCATCACACACACATCAGGCATAAACCTAATTTTTTTCCTCAACTGATCTTACACAACAAAGATGAGACAAATATGATAATTACAAGAAATATTAGTAACTGCAGAACCAGAATCAGAAATGTGCATCATCTAAATTCAGAGAAGATATAGAAATTAGTGGAGAAAAGGATCAGGTGATTTCTTACATTAAACAAATCAATGACCAATTCATCAGGGTTTGGTGAAAAAGCACTATTGACGTATACAAACTGCAAAATTAGAAAATAAAAATTCAGTATGCAGGACCTTCAGAGAAATAGATGGGAATCAAATACATAGTTACAGTTTACCAATGTCTCCCTGTGGAGCTGCCGGCGGAGAAAGTCTATCACTTTAGCAAATTTATCAGTTCCTGCTATCTGCATTATCAAATATATATAGAATTCATTTTCACTAAAGGGGTAAAAAATATTTATATACAACAATATTGATGCAGAAATGTGAAACGAGAATTTTATTTTGTACACTTCAAAGTAAGTCATTATATCTAGTATTTTTTCCTCACAATCATTATCATGCCCTCCAAACATCCTGCTTCCCCTTATATCCTGAGTCCTAACCAGCCACAGTGAGCTACGGCATGAGTCCTTGAGTCACCATAGCAAACCAATTCAAGCAATAGCAAGAACAAAGAACACAACCCCATTCCCCTAATTTTAGGCAATCAATAAGTAGTGTTATGCATAGTCTCAAAAATTCACTTCACCGAACTGGATAGTCATCATCTACACTCTAGTACAGTCGTAAAAAATGCTATTGACAGCCTCTCGTGCTTGAAAAGAAAAAGGATTTATCCCAGTCATCAGTTCACCTAAACAACACTGACTTTTTCACGGTGAATTCTACATCATTTACTTAACCCGCGCATATGTTCACCTCCGTCTTGGTAAATTTAAATGAAGGCTCAAATAGAAGGTCTTATCTACAATTTGAGATGTAAAATATAATTTGGGTTAACCTAACCAATTATGAAAATTCCACCCACGTCATTGAAAACCATACAAAACCCAGGCACAAGATCATCTCCAACGTCAATTCAGATTTAAGCATCAACTCTCCCACCCACAAACTTGAATTTATAACAAATAAAGCATAACTGATATCAGAAGATTTTTTAAAAAAAAAAAAAAAAAAGGAAGGGAAAGCGAGCAAAGGGGATTCAATTAACAATTTGATGAGAAATTTGAAAAAATAAAACATACCCACTAAAGAGGAAGGTCTAAAAGGAATACCTTGAACTTGGATTGTTTGAGAATAGGAGCATCGCCGGTGGCTCTGAGATGAACAACCACTGCACCAGAGACCAAAACCCAATTCAGAAAACGAAAAAGAAAAGTTTGGTTGATTGACGAAGGAGCATCATAGTACCTTTACGAACAGAACTTGGCGATTCGGCAGACATTGTTCTCTGTTCTCAGTTCTCAGAACAGTGATGTGCTTCCTCTTCCTCTGAGATAATCCCTTTTCCCCTCCTTGCTCGATCGTCGATACCGCAATTTTTCTCCTATTACTAATAAATTTAATTAATTCCCGTCAAAAAGATTTTAGAATTAGTATTTTTTTTTTTATGTTATCAACAAATTATAAATCACCTCCTCATAATTTTTTTTGTAAATCACCTTTTGTAAAAAAAATAAAAATAGTTATAAATCACCTTTAAAAAATCAAATATAAAATTCATATATAATATTTTTTTAAAAAGGTGGTGGAGAGTGGCAGCATTAGAGTGGGCCAGGCCTAGAATTTGGTGGCATGGCAGAAAGCCCAATATTGCAATTCTAGAATATAAATGGAGCGGGATTATAGAAATGTTCAACGATCAGAATTTGAGATACAAATGAACTCCATGACCAAAATCAATGCAAATTCTCTTATTTTATTACCTTCTAAGACACACCTTACTTACAAGTTACAACCTTTATTTATTGTCTTTATTTCTAAATTTAGTCATTTACTACTTTCTTTACTTCTTAAGTCATTGGGAGTAGTAAATTAACGTAGAAATCACTGTCCCAATTGCTAAGAAGAAACTCTTTAAAGTGGGTTAGGGACCTTTTAACAAAACTTAAGTTATACTATTTTTTTTTCTTAAACTTAAGTTGTAAATTTAAAAATAAAATAAAGTATCATATTCTCAAATATGTTAGAAAGAATTAAGAGTGTATATTTTAACATGAGAATGAGAAGGAAGAACATTGTAAGTCTGTAACATATGTTCGGGTGAATAACCATATCATTAAGTTTAACTTAGTCTTTCAAGTGATATCAAATCATGTTCCTTATGTAGAGTTTTATTGTGATTCATATTGAAATAGCATTGCCTCAAAGATTCACAAATTCGATGGTATATATATGCTGGTCAAAAATGAAAAGAAATTGTTAGAATATATGATAATATATTCTGATTTTGTATAGTTATTATATTTGTTAGGTGTATATTTAGCCATATAATTAGCCCTTAATTATAGCTAATCAGTTTGGATTCTTAGCCTAACTTTACGCTTGTAATCTTGTATATAAGCTAATGATGCTTAATGAATTATTCAAGGAAACAATTTCTTTCATGGTATTAACTTACTTAGGGAAAGATCTTTGAACCTTTCTCTACCTTCCGCACACAGGCCCTAGCGCCGTTCAGCCCCTTTCTTCCTCTTCTCCCCTTCTTCTCCATCACCATGCCTGACTCAAAATCTACCTTTCACCCTGTTCTTGCTGTTTCCAACATCAAGAATCATGTCCCAATCATTCTTGAGATGGAAAATGTCCAATACGCGACATGGGCTGAACTTTTCAAAATTCACGCACGCTCACATATGGTAATTGATCATATAATTCCTCCGCAGGATGGCAAGCAGAAAGCGCCACCAACAAAGGAGGAGACAGAACTCTGGTCGACACTAGACGCCACCGTTCTAGTGGATTTATGCCACTATTTCTCATGATCTTTTATATACTATTCTTAAACCCGACACCACGGCAATGGAGGCTTGGAATAGGTTGCGTGATATATTCCAAGATAACAAACACTCTCGTGCCGTTACGCTTGAGTATGATTTCACCCACACAACCATGGAGGACTTTTCAAGTGTCTCTGCTTACTGTCAACATCTCAAGTCACTGTCGGATCAACTCAAAAACGTCGGCTCTCTGGTCGATAACAGTAGGTTGGTTCTGCAATTGGTGTCCGGTCTCACTGAACCCTACAAGGGAGTGGCCACACTCATCCGTCAAAGTGATCCCTTGCCTCAGTTTTATCAAGCACGGTCGATGCTTGTTCTCGAAGAATTCGACCTCAAGAAGAAGGCTCAGACCTCGTCCTCCGCCATGGTGGCTCGTGACTCGGATGAATCTCAAGAGGTGTCTGATCATTCATCAACACACCGCACAAATAATGGTGGAAAACGGTCTTCAAACCGTGGCAATTCTGGAAAGAATCGCAACAACACTGGTGGTCGTGATAACTCCAGCGGTGGCAAGGGAAGCTCTGGTGGTGGGAGTAAAGGTGGCGGTGGCAACAACCGCGGGGGTAGACAGCAGCAGCCCCAGAACAACCCCTAGCCTGCAAGACAGCAATGGCCTTGGCCATGGATGCAATGGGCTGTTCCTCCTTGTCCGTACCCAGTTGCTCCATGGGCCAGACCCAATTCTCAACATCCCCCACGCCAACAGCCCTGGTATTCTTGGGTCAAGACCTCAGCAGGCATACACAATCACAGCTCCTACTCCAACAGACATCGAGGCTGCAATGCACACCCTCGGTATCACTCCTCCGGATCCAAATTGGTATATGGACATCGGTGCCACTTCTCATATGACGTTCGCCTCAGGTAATCTCACATCTTATTTTAATATGAGCAATAATCGTGGTATAACTATTGGTAATGGTTAATCAATTCCAATTCTTGGTTATGGTTAAACCAACTTGCCTTCCCCACATCCTCCTTTAGCCTTGAAAAATGTCCTTCATGCTCCTAAACTAATCAAAAACTTAGTGTCGGTTAGAAAATTTACTACTGATAACTCTGTGACTGTTGAATTTGATTCATTTGGGTTTTCTGTGAAGGATTTTCAGACGGGGATGCCTCTAATGAGGTGTGAGAGTCGAGGCCCGCTTTATCCTATCACCGAGTCCACCACTCCAACCACTTCTTCCTCTACTTTTGCTGCCTTAGCTCCATCTCTTTGGCATGAACGGTTGGGACACCCAGGAGTATCTATCTTGAGTTCTCTTAGGAAGAATAAATTTATTGAATGTAATCAAATTAGAGATTCTCGTATTTGTCATTCATGTCCTCTTGGAAAACATATTAAATTACCATTTGTTTTGTCGCATTCCAATACTCTTATGCCATTTGATATTGTTCACACTGATCTTTGGACATCACCTGTTTTGAGCTCCTCGGGGCATTGATATTATATCTTGTTGTTAGATGATTATTCTAAATTTTTGTGGACTTATCCTTTGTCAAACAAATCAAATGCTTATTCCACATTCATAAATTTTAGAGCTTTCATCCGAACTCAATTTGAAAGGAAAGTAAAGAATATACAATGTGATAATGGTAAAGAGTTTGATAATAAGCCTTTTTGGGATTTTTGTAAAGTGAATAGTATTTCTTTCCAATTGTCTTGTCCTCATACTTCACCTCAAAATGGGAAAGCCGAAAGGACAATTCGTACAATTAACAATATTGTTCGTACTTTACTTGCCCATGCTTCATTACCTCCCTCATTTTGGCATCATGCCTTGCAAATGGCGACTTACCTTCTCAATATTCTTCCTCATAAGTTATTGAACTATAAATCTCCTCTTAGGGTTCTTTATCATAAGGATCCAACCTATTCTCATCTTTGGGTTTTTGGGTGTTTATGCTATCCTCTATTTTCTTCCACTACCATAAACAAACTTCAACCCCGCTCTACTCCATGTGTTTTTTTGGGATATCCTTCGAATCACCGTGGTTACAAATTCTATGACTTATCTTCTAGGAAAATAATTATAAGTCGTCATGTCATTTTCGATGAGACACAATTTCCATTTGCTACGCTACATACTTCTCATAATCACACTTATGATTTCTTAGATGATGGCCCAAACCCATATGTGGTCCACCATTTAGTGTCTCAATCCACTACTCCTAATGCTTAAACTCCTGGTCTGGTTCCATTAGGGCCCAACTCCCCTGATCTTGCAACCGGCCCAACCATTAAGCCACATCTGCTTAGCCCAGCAAGGAATCCTAGCGTCCCCTCTCATGTGTCTTCTGGGCCGCCCCTTTCAAGCCTCAGTCCAGCAACTGCTTCCCCTCCTCCTAGTCCAGCCCCTTCTTCACGTCCCAACCCACCTCTCCGGGCTATTACACGCAACCAGCATGAGATAGTCAAGCCAAAGAAGATCTTTAATCTTCATACCACTGTTGCTAAATCCCCTCTGCCACGTAACCCTGTGTCGGCCCTTCAAGACCTGAATTGAAAAAAAGGCTATGGATGATGAATTTGATGCTCTTATTAAAAATAAGATGTGGGAGTTGGTGCCCCCGTCCACCTGATGTTAATGTAATTCGGTCAATGTGGATTTTTGCTCATAAAGAAAAATCTGATGGTTCTTTTGAGAGGCATAAAGCCCGTTTTATAGGTGATGGCAAAACTCAACAGGTTGGCGTAGATTGTGGTGACACATTTAGTCCGGTGGTCAAACCGGTAACTATTCGCACAGTTCTGAGTTTGGCTTTGTCTAAGGCATGGCCCATTCATCAACTTGACGTAAAAAATGCCTTCTTACATGGTGAACTTAATGAGACTGTCTACATGCATCACCCATATGGGTTTTAGTGGACCCGCAAAAACCTAATCATGTTTGTCTGTTAAAGAAGTCTCTATACGGGCTTAAACAGGCACTGCGGGCTTGGTATAAGAGATTTGCTTATTTTGTTCGTACACTCGGGTTCTCTCATAGCACTTCGGATCATTCTCTTTTCATCTATCGACAAGGTACTTCTATAGCTTATATTTTGTTATATGTGGATGACATCATTTTGACTGCTTCCTCTGATGAGTTTCGTAAGTCCATTATTACTCTTCTTAGCTCGAAATTTGCTATGAAGGACTTGGGATAGTTGAGCTATTTTTTAGGCATTGCTGTAACTCATCATGTAGGTGGTTTGTTTTTATCTTAAAAGAAATATGCTATGGAGATTATTGATCGTGCTGGCATGTCTTCTTGTAAGCCATCACCTACCCCTGTTGATATTAAACCGAAGCTTAGTGCTACATCAAGCACTCCATTTGAGGATCCGACTCTCTACAGGAGCCTTGCTGGGGCTCTACAATACCTTACTTTTACCAGACCCGACATTACATATGCAGTGCAACAGGTGTGCTTATTCATGCATGACCCAAAGGATGAGCACATGCACGCTCTCAAGCGCATATTGCGCTACATTCAGGGTACTCTAGACCATGGTCTTCATCTTTATCCCTCATCTACATCCACTCTTGTTTCTTATACGGATGCTGATTGGGGTGGATGCCCGGATACGAGACGGTATACTTCTGGGTATTGTGTATTTCTTGGTGATAATTTGATCTCTTGGTCAGTAAACGACAGGTTACTTTGTCTCGGTCTAATGCAGAGGCTGAATACCGAAGGGTTGCCAATGTAGTTTCAAAGTCATGTTGGTTGCGAAATCTGCTTTTGGAACTTCATTGTCCGATCCAGAAGGTTACATTGGTGTATTGTGATAATGTCAGTACGATATATCTTGCTGGTAATCCGGTTCAACATCAACGCACTAAACACATTGAGATGGATATACATTTTGTTCATGAAAAGGTTGCTCGTGGTCAAGTTCGAGTTTTACATGTCCCGTCTCGTTATCAGATTGCAGACATATTTATCAAAGGACTTCCTTTGGTGTTATTTAAGGATTTTCGAGACAGTCTCAGTGTTCGTCGACTTTCCACTTCGACTGCAGGAATGTGTTAGAATATATGATAATATATTCTGATTTTGTATAGTTATTATATTTGTTAGGTGTATATTTAGCCATATAATTAGTCCTTAATTATAACTAATCAGGTTGAATTCTTAGCCTTTAAACTTATAATCTTGTATATAAGCTAATAATGCTTAATGAATTATGCGAGAAACAATTTCATTCATAAATCAATTAATCACAGTTCAGTTTTTAATGTTATTGATCAACAGTTACCGCAGTTTTACAACGCTAGCTTGGTGGTCGGTGGAATCATTCATACGTGGAATGGAATAGTGCCTCTTGAGTGAGAATTGGGAAGTTAAAGCAGGTGGATTATTTCATATGAATGAAGTAAGTGTGTGTTTGTACACTAATGGAGAGGAAATTTGCTAATTATAAATCACACGTTAACGTTCAACTAGTTATTAATTATTAATAATTAGACATATCAAGCTACATTTGGTGATTCTAGTTGTGAAATTTAATTTGTTCTCTTCTCTTGCTGTTTAACTTTTTTGTTGGACTTTGTTCGTGCCATCCGTTCGTATCATAGTGCATGTTCCGTACGTACACCTTTTCAATAATAAAGTAAATTATTATTTCTTAATTTGCTAACAATTTTGAGAGAAAATATCACAATTATTGCGCTTCATATAAAAACCTTGGTGTCGTAATCCCTTGTCAGCTTCATAATTAGCCAGAAAGGTATATCTCTTCTCCACATATTCTTTTTTATTCTAATCAAAAGCCAAGTTAATTATTTTCAAAACGAAAATAATTACTAGCCAATTTATACATCACCTTTTCTTCTTCACGCATCCCATCCTACATATTAGCGGATTCAAATACCTACAGAACGAAAGGAAGTGACAAAAGCAGAAAAAGTTTAGTTATTTTGAGACATTATATACATGGATTCTTCATTATTTTAAGCATCTCGTCAATAATAATGATTTCTCTCTTTTTTCTTCTTCTTTTTTATCACATTGTATATCACTTGTCAACTAAAATTTGCATATCTATCCATCATTTTTCTATATCAAATCTTTTCATCAATCATTATTTATTTGATACAAAGAGAATTTAAAACCTGACATAAAATATAACACTTGTAATAATGCATTCACACGGTATAAAATAATTTCATGTGGTTTAATTTAATCACAATTCAATGTTTATATAATTTTGATAAAAAAAAAAAAAAACCAATTTGCCAAAAGAAAATATTGTAATTATTTTTCATTTGATTCTCAGTACATCATTATTTTAAAATCTAAAATACATAAAGCAAGGATTGAACCAGATCAAGTTTATTCAAAGAGATGTATGCATATATGCAAACACGAGTCTATTACAATCAAAATAATGTTAATTAATGATAAGAAACAAATTATATATGCATGCAAACATCATCAGTCTATTTTACAATCAAAAGAAACCTTTTCGGCCCAAAAACATTTGCATCAGAATAAACAAAAAAAAAAAATATACAATCCAAACACACGCTGAAAACTAATTAGTCTATAGTTTTCTTACTTTTTTTATTGCTTCAGAGCCAATCAAATCCAGACTCCATAAAAGCTGTGACTGGTAGAAAATCAAAATTTGTATCATACAATGAATCACCCCAAGGGAAGTGGGTGGTATCAGTGGATGATTTTGGAGACAAAACCGTGCTAGGGTTACCATTATCTTCCAATAATATCTTATTTTCTTGTTGACAAGATGATGATTCGGGCAAATCCATCTTAAGAAGCTCCGAGAAGAAGTTTCCATCCATCTCAAGATCTGCCATGAAATCCAACACTGGATCATTATTAATGTTACCCTCTGAAGATGGAGACAGTACTGAAAACCCCTTCTTTTTGTAATGATCACCAACAACATTGCTCTTAATAATAATATTCCCTTCATCATTTTGTTGACTAACTTCATTAGTGACTGTGACCTTAGTCCACCTTGTTGCTTTAGTCTGAACAAGACAAGAACCCTTGTCATAGTGCTCCTCTTGGTTTTTAACGTTTTCATTATCTTGTTGAACTGTGCTTGGTGCAGTACTACCACCACTTTGAAGTTTCCTTCCAATGTTGGTGTTCCAATAATTCTTGATTTCATTGTCTGTTCGTCCTGGAAGCCGTCCAGCAATCAAGGACCACCTAAATTTCATACACTTAAATAAGTTATTCTATGACACCTAGCCATAACAATTTGATAACCATTTTCATCAAATTAATACAACATGTATAAATAACATAATTAAATTCTACTCTTAATTCTATATATTAATGTTTTATAACTTTTAATATATAAATGGGAAATAGATTGAAAAATGAGAGACAAAAGCATAAGATAAAATAAATAATGCGAGGGAGAGAAAGACATAAAGAAAAAAGTTCAATGTATTATAATACAGTAGCTAGCTAGTTCCTTAACTTCTTGTTAATATATACAGTATATGTATATCCAATGTAAACAAAAAAAAAAAAAACAGAAATATAAATATAAATATTTTGATATACCTGTTTCCAAGGAGATTGTGAAGCCTGATTATAAGCTCCTCTTCATCATTAGTAATGTTGCCTCTTTTAATGCCAGGTCTTAGATAATTCAACCATCTCAGCCTGCAACTTTTCCCACATCTCTTAAGACCTGCATGCATATTGGAACCATTATACATTAGAAAACTACTGAATATAGTAAGTAGAAATCATGAATTAAACTTTTGAAGTGATTCCAACTGATGTATGAAAGTGTGAAAGTGCATTAATTAATTATACATCTTCACCATGCACGTACGTACGTACCTGCTCTTTTGGGCAGGTGTCTCCATTTTCCTTCGCCATGAATGTTAATGTATTCTGTGAGAATTTTATCTTCAAGAGCTGTCCATGCTCCTTTGTTCAACCCTTCCTTAGAACAACAAGGGCTTCTTCCCATCTCTTTAATTATTGTGCACGTGCAGTGTGATATCTCACAATTGAAAGATACTCTAATAATATTGTTGGCCGCTGAGAGGGGTGCATATATAATCACGTATGCTCTATATAGTATATATAATATGCATAAATACATTAGCTAGGGAAGACCCAATCAAAACGAAAAACCTAGCTGGCTATATGCATGGGTCTCCACCACCAATAATTTGCTCCTTAAAAGTATTTCCATCCCATATAAAACATCTTTTAGGTTTCATATCAGTATTCGTACATCGACATAGGGTCCACATATAGTTTTTGCATTGTTTTCCTGAGTAGATATTAATTAAATACAAAATAAATTAATATTCATATTCATAAGTAATTACACCCCTATCTGTCATTCATAGACATCACTTGCAGCTACTTTCTATCTAACTTTCCCACGCTCTTGAAAGTTTGTTGAATATCAAGTATCTGAAAATTTGAAAGTAAAATATTGAATTTGTAAAACCTTAATTTTGTTGTTGTTGTTTCTTTAGTTTCTTTTTTACTTCTTGTTGTTTCTTTATCTTAAAAAAAACTTAGACTTAATATAGTTTTAAAAAAATATTACTGAGAAAAAGCCTAAATTGTAAAATCTAATTTTCAACAAAATCATTTTGCTTAATTATAAAAAAACAATGAACGAAAACCTAAAATATAGAGTTTTTATTATAAAAGCTAATTACAATATTACCTTTCTTTACAGAGAAGTTGAAAAAAATTGGATCAAGCACTAACTATGATTTAAGTTTAACGCCATAAAAAAATAATAATTTAAGTTTAACAATAAATGTAAAGTTTGAATTATTTTACTGAAAAAATTGTAAAAAGGTGTACCACTGGATTTAGAACCAGTGCAGTTGGACTCAGTGTACTAAAGCAATGATTTTTTTTAACAGCACCAAAGCAAGGAATTAATCATAGTAATTTGTTACATCTTTAAAGTTTTATTATATTTTTTTTACTTATCTTGTTTATTTTGACTTACTACCATAGTATAGTCTTTGAATCATTTTGTAAATATTTTTGAGATTGATTTAAGTTGATAAAGGATTAATTGAATTGCACCAACTTGTTATATTTAATACACTTCTTTTTTATGAAGACATTTCCAGGTCTTAATAATAGTGAACTATTTTATTTAAGTCTTGTTCTTGTAAATGAAGTTTAAAAGAGGACAAAACAATGAAGGACGACATAGTTTCAGTTTTGATAGCTCGAAATCTATAATAGGGAAAGCAAACATTAGTGTTGGCTAATTATTATAAAAGGACGAGGCTATGACTATTCTAGCGCTGATTAAGTGACCCGTTGAGGCCGTTGCTAACAATAATAAGTTGATGCTAATTAATCTTTTTTTTAGTGTTAAAAATTTACTGATATTATACCAGATATTGTCCATTAATTAATAATTGCTTCCCACCACGTGCCCATAATCAATGTCTTTCACCAATCTTATTCTTCCCACTACACTCCAATTCTCAGTACTCATCAGAGATCAAAACTCAAAATAAAATCTTAGTGAAACAAAAGACAACTAGTTTACAAATACAGTCTAACAGTTTGGATTCACTAGTTAATTAATCCGGACGCATAGCCACTCGATCTTAATGTGTGTTTGGTTTGCCCTTTGCCATTGATGCAAAAGGATTCTTACACACACTCTTAAACCGAGTTCAACGAAAAAAACACACTTTTAAGGAAAGTTAGCTAGCTAGCTCGATCTCACAAGCTTTGAATTGATCGTATAACCATTAAACACTTGTAAAATGATCAAAAGTACAAAGTTTCATGACATGACGCAGATGTTTCATCATCAACCCGTTACAGGATTCAGGCAAATGATAACAAGTTTTCCCGTTACCCGCGTCAGGCAATGAGCATGAACATGAACATATAATATAAAGAAAAAGAGGAAATGTCAGAACAACAATCATAAAGTTTAGAAGCACATGGTTTTTCTTTCTGCGTCATTTTGCAGTCCGTCCTTTGTTTAGATTACGTAGATTTCATTTGATGGACCATGGTCGGTCGCTAACACGCGCCTTGGTATTGGATGGTCAATAAAGGTTTTTGACACGAGACAAAATACAATGAACACTTGTTCTCAAAAGCCAGAGATAGTACAGTGAACATGCAAAGGGTAAAGCAAATTGTGGGATCAAGATCAAAGAATTTCTGCATGTACTTTCAATAAGGACAAAACTTAGAACACCACTGTCACTGTAGCGAGTTATCATATATACTTTCTATTTCTATTATTCTTCAATGTGAATACACATTACCTTTTTTACCGCAATTTACCCCATGCATATTGCATAATGCATTCTAGTTCTAGTTATAGGAATATATGGAGCGGCACATGAATGAATGATTACATTTTCTGACATTCATCTGGTGTACGTGCTGCATGCATCAAAAGTACTCACTCACATATATGTAGCATGTTATAAATTGTGTTGCAGAGAAAAAGGGTTAGTTAACACCAATTCTAACCTATATAATCATAACACGTGCGAGGCGGCTGCTGCTGCTGCCTGCTACCATTCCGCAACACTAAGATCTTAGTAAGAACTAAAAAGAAATAATTAAAGTGAGGAATTCACATGTTTTATTGAGGATTAATATTTGTATATTTTAACATTATAAATATCTATTAGATATTTTTTTTTTATTTTTCTCTTTTTATAATAATTATATTCTTTTGTATACTAATAAAATCAGAAATCTCAACCATTTATTTATTTATTTATTTATATATATATATATATATATGTCAGTACTGTGTTCACTGTTCAGAGAGAACAAGGTCACACTGATCGAATTTCTGCATTTTCTATTGTTTGCTTATAAGATGTTGTCATATTTGAATCAATCCTCTTTTTGTTCGAAATTAATCAAAAGTCAAGATATAAAATTCAAATACATTTGATGTCTTGTGTAATTACATAACAATCGAGGTCAAGTAGCCAAGTACTGATAAAGAGAAATGCACAGCTCATATAAAACCCCCAAATATATGATATTCTTAATTTCATTTCTCATTACTAATACTTTTCTTTAATTGATATTTCCATATTTTTATAGATATTTATCCTTCATCTCTTTCTGGTTCATAACTTAATAATATTCCCATTTCTACCTTGTTATTTTCTTTTCTCTATTTATTTTCATCATTTGTAATTTTATTTTTTTTCGATTCATTGTTACTAGATGTTTTGGCCGCAAATGTAGCATAAAACAAATGTTTAGGTGTTTAGGCCCGCACCAGTACAACTCATAACTCGCTAAGCCTAGTTCATGAAGGCCCAAACCAAATGCTAAATTCAACAAACTCAATCTCCACAACAAAACTCCCAAATAAAAGGAAACAAAAAAGAAAAAGAAATATCACGATACTTGATACTTGATGGGGGGATCGATGAACAAAAGAAATTGGGACAGAAACAGTAATAAGGCCTGAAGAGCTCCATAATTTTAGTTACTACTTCTCTCCCTTTTTGGGTTTTTCCCCACACACACACACATATATAATAAAAGTGTCAGTACCCTTTTTATTGGGCCTATTTTATTAACTACTTCGATATTCGAGTCCACTACTCGGGTCCATTTTATAGCTGAAGTCATTGATCATGTGAGAAATGATAGCCATAAGCATGTGCACATGTGAGATTGTGTTACTTTGTATTTTTTTTTAAGGATGTCACTTTGCTTTCTATTGCCCCAAAAATTATATTAATTTTACATTAACAATACATAGTCATTATTGAACTTTTTATAGATTGCTTATTACAACCGTACTTTAACAAATGGGTTCTTAAAATAAAAAAAAAGTGAGTATTAAATACTCCAACCTAAAGGTCTGCATTCAAATTATATTAGTTGGTGAAAGAGTAATTGCGAGAGAAAGAAATATTTCCTTATTGTGGGAGATTTGTATGCAAATGGAATTGAATTGCGAGGGCACGTAGAATAGATGGATTGGAAAGTAAACCCTCGTATGGCATTACTAATTATATATAATTTTGCATATATAGGCAGTGGTAGGGACATTTTTTCTTTTAAATAATTAATGAGCACCATAGAGTATTAAAACTATCTTCTCTCTTTTGGATAAATTTGCTTTCACATAGATTGTTACCGAGCTGATCCATGACAGCAATCATCGCTTTAGAAAATTAATTACTTTGGTAGCGACGTGAAATGGAGGGTAAAATTGTGACCTCATAGGTGATTATTAAAAATTTGTGACATTTAAATTTAATTAGAAATGTCTAGCATGCACCAACAAACTGTCTGCAGATTCTACAAGAATGTTAGGAGAGAAGCGTAGGAAAGAGCTAGCTAGGTGCATGACTATATAACTGTTGCTGATTCAAAACTCTTGTTCAATTCTATGGTTTCAGATTTAATTTTGACCTTGTGCGTTGACCATAGAATCATATAGATAGAAGAGAAGACCAAGGTGGTGTAAAATGCAATTAAAGGATCACAATGCTTTAGTTAATTAGTTAGTGAACTAATAATTAGTTTCTGAATAGAACATATATATATATATATATATGTATATATATATATATATATATATATACAGGTCCTGGAGCTGGATGCATGCATGACCCTCTCGTTATTGTTTGTAAACATATATATGAATATTTTTCTTCTTCTTCTTCTTCTTATTATATATATCTAATTAAATGCTGCTGTCTAAAACAACTTTTGGCGTAGTGCGTGACAGTGACACATGAAATTAAAGGGGAGAAAAAGTAATTGACATGCATGGTAAACGGAAATTGTAGTAAAGAATACAACTATGTGTTATTGATTTTGGAGGAACATAAGGGTTGGTACGTACGTACGTGAGTTCAGAACCTAAGTAGTGGATTTGTATATATATAGGCATTCCATAAATAGAGCCCAATTAAGTACTTGATCAATCATTTTCAACTCCAAGAAAGGAAGCCATCCTCTTAAGCTCCACATCCAAAAGGGTCTCAAGATCAGGGTCAAATTTCTCTGATGAAGAGGTAGGAGGACTGTTGTTGTTGTTGTTGTTGTTGTTGGAATCATCAGTAATCAACAATTGTTGGTTCAGGAAATCACTAAAAGAATTATTAGCTTCTTCATCATCATCACTACTACCCTCTACTAGTTTATTTGAGGGATGCCTATAGTTACTGTATTCATTAACTCTACTAGGCCGTGGAGCTAATACATGCAAAGCTTGTTTGGTACTCTTTTTTTCCTCCTTTTTGTGTTGTTGAACTGAAGAAACAGATGATGGCTTCTGTAATTTCTTTGACAGATTAGTGTTCCAATAGTTCTTTATTTCATTGTCCGTTCGTCCAGGTAGCCTCTTTGCTATCAATGCCCATCTATTAATTTAAACATCAAAATTCAGAATTTCAATTATGAGACTTGTGTTGAGTAGAAAGCAAAATAGAAAATACCTGTTACCAAGAAGACGATGAAGTCTTATAATCATATCCTCTTCATCAACAGAGATGTCACCTCTCTTAATGCCGGGCTTCAGATAATTCAACCATCTTTGTCTACAACTTTTTCCACATCGCTTTAAACCTATACAGACAGTATTGTTTAATATAATTGGATAAGGACAAGGGAACACTCTGCTGTTATGCATAGATCGAGAAAACTTGAACATAAACCTGCATTTTGTGCAACCTTCTGCCATTTTCCTTCTCCATGGATGGAAACATATTTGGAGAGGGTATCATCTTCTTCTCTCGACCAAGCACCTTTGTTTATCTCTTTGGGGCAGCAGGGACGTCTTCCCATATCTTCTAATGCTCCTTCTCTTCTCACTACTCACTACTCACTACTCACACTACCTTCATATTGCAATCTGATTAATTAACACCTAACTCACTGGCACGCACAAAACTAAACAACATATTGCTCTTTAATTTATTATTACAATTATGGGGAAAATGTTGTACTTTCAAAACATTGCTCTTCTCTTTTCTTTTTAAAAAAAAAAAACTATTGGTATTAATTTTATAAATTTAAATTATTATTATTATTAACTATTAATTATTTTTTCCAATATATCTTTATTTAACCACTGTTATAAATTTATCTCACATTTTATTCTATTTATCACTTTAAAAATATTTAAGTATTAATTATTTTCTCAATAATATTATTATTAAGAAATAAATGCACTACTAAATTATATAGTTGTAAATGTACAATGTAGTTAATCATTTATAGAATAAGAGCACTGTTTTAGTTAAATATGATTATATTCTCTTACAAAAGGGCATTTCTAATATTTTATGAAAAAAAAAGTTTTAAAAAAAGAAACTTAAAAAATATTTTATATCATTTTCTTAGTCTAATAGTAGTAAGTAAGAAAAATAATAGATATAATTTGAAGGAAGATAATTAGGATTTATTTGCACACATTATTTTTTAGGGACTTATTTGCACGTATTATTTGAAAAGGAAATTTAAAAGAATAAGAAAATGAAAAAAAAATAAACTAATTTTTATAAAAATTAAAATTATCTTCTTCAATAATTAATTATATTTTTTTAAGAAAATAATGGAAAACAAAAATGAGAGTTATTATAAATGAATAATATATAGCCTTTGGATTTGGGTGAGGGCATTGCGTGCCGTACCTCTCCCAAGGGTTAGGGGACCAGCCAACAACTGAACTGATGGACCATTTTCAACCTGCATTACACTCTGAAGTCTGAATTGATCGCCTACATTGAACCCACTTAATGCTATAAAGAGTACTGTCCTTTATTACATTTTATTTTACTCATGTCAAATGTCTTTTGCTAGATGCTTCTTGATTGCTGATAAATCGCACCTTTCATATTAGTTCATGGATTAAGGCCAGTTTGTTTCTAAATATAAAATAATTTAGTGATTTTTTTTTTAGAAAATAAAAGCATAACAATCTAGTTTATATTTTTTTACAATTATAAAAATTATTTTTTTTTTAAACAGAAACAGCCGATTTTATGATTCGCTATCCAAAACAGTTGATTATTTTGAAAAGCTGACACACACCTGAAAAACTAAAAGAAGTTTTTCTTCTTTTTTTTTTAAAGTAAATCTGTTATAAAAAAAAAAGTTGTAGCAAAAGGAAACAAAGGCAACTGAGCAAGTATATCATTGTCTACAACACAACCAAAACATGCTATAATTTCCGCATCTACTCTTTCGCTTCTGTTTTATATTGGATCCAAGAAAGTATGTTTTCAGACTACAAATGAACTCGAGACAGACACCAATGTACATTTAAAATCCATAATTAGGCTCAAACAGTGAAACAAAATGACTATGTGGGATTGGGGTAAATAACAATAAAGTCAAATTGCTGGGATCCTTTAACAACTATTTTTCATATCTAAATACTAAGTAATTACAGTTCCCTTGTATGCTAATCCGTTTCAGCAAGCAATCTCTTCCCAGACCTGAGACCAAAAAAACACAAGACAACCACGTAAGAAAACCTACCAACCACTCAAGTAGTGATAGTTTACAGTTGCAAAGACACAAATTAAAGAAAACTAAGGACATCTAGAATTTTGATTATGTACAGCACTATACGCAAAATTTCCTAACATCCATTCCAATTGACATTGCTGAATATCAGTAGATAAGATAAACAAAGTTAAAGAATAAAAGAGAACTACGGATGTTGACAGAGAAAAAAACCTGCATACAGGGATCTTACCAAAGAAATCATGATCCAAAAGAAGGCATCTTACCTGCATACAGGGAGTCAAACCTAGCAGCATGAAGACCTAGCAGTCATTAAAACCTTGTCATCTGCTGTAGCATTTGAGAGCCAGTTGAATGAGAAACCAACTGCTCTGAACTCAAGGGTCTTACTAGATGGTGAGCTCCCACAGGGGGAGGATTAGAAATGCCCTGTCTACTCAACTCTTTAGAAGTGCTAATACTCGACTCAGAGGGCGAGGATTCCATCAATGTGCGAACCTGATCATTGAAAGATTAGCAAGCAAGAAAAAAACATATCAATTATATTATTGTCCAATGGAAGAAGTACATAGATCAATCATATGAATGAATCCTTCAAACTTACCATATCTAGGCGCTTCTTGTGGAGATCATTTAATTGCTGCAAGTTTGAAGCATAGCATAAGATTGATTTTCTAATTCAGGGAAGGGTCTGGGACAGAAGGGGAAGAGAGAGAGAGAGAGAAATGCTTTGTTGCTTACAGGTTTGCTCTGATTCTTCTTCTCTTCACTAGAATATCCAGGAATTGTTAAATCACAATTTTTCTCTGCACAGTAACACGGCAAACAGATAAATCAGCAAATTTGAGATGTCGATTCTATTTATCAAATAATAATAATAATACACTATCAATTCAAGCATTCAATTTTTAACCTTATTCAAGATACAGGGAAATCCACGATCTTTTATAGATCATACAAGCTTCAAATATGTCCACTAGACTATGTTGAAAATGAAATTTTAAAGCTGGGCTTAGTAAGATTCAACATAATGTGCAACTTATCAAGTCTGTCAGTAACCCAAAGAATAGGAATTAAAGTTCAAACACATATATTAAACAAATATGCTTAAGAGACAGTAAGTAACTCCCCCCACATCTCTTTGCATGGGTCAACAATATTCAGATGAAGAGAGCATATTTTTAGCCAATTAATGTAGCAAGCCAATGATACTCTAGTGGTAAAATTTGTGAAAGAAGTGACAATTCTTAGTCTAAATCATTTTTAAATATGCAACAGCTATTTCTTCTTCTATTGAATGGTTAGACTGAAAATAAGTTACACACACAACATACATACCTAGGTGTAGCAATAAATCCTTGGACTCCAAAGTTGACGATTTTCTATGTTTCGCCAAAATGCAACCATGTGTAGTTGCCTGCATATGAGAAAAAGATAAGTATATTTTCTGAAAAACAAAACAATCTTAGCTAAAACACAAAAAAACCAACAGTACATTTTAGCATGAAAACAAAGAAATAGAATACAGGACATTTGCAAAATAGATATTGCCTGAGGGGAATCCTGCATGAGTCCATGACTATGACAAGCACAAAAAGTGCTGAAGTAGTTTTATACTTTTTATATCTCAACAAGTCATGCACAAGGATTGAAGGAGCAGCAGTAAATTTTTAGCCACTAAAAATTAAAGCTAGAAAATTGTAAATTAGATTAGCATGTCAACAAATCATTAACAATATCAAGAATCCAGAGTTAAGAAATTATTAATCTTTCAAATAGAAATCAACATGCATGATTATAAGTCTAATTATAATAAAATCAATCCACTCAACAACTTCACTAATAATAAATTCCTTCATGTTGGGCAAGCTTTATTTCACCTGGTGCCAGCCCTGATATTTAAAGTCAAGGGCCTGCTGTTGGGTAAGGGGTTTGGTCCCACATGACGGTACCCTCCCATTACCCTTTTGATCCCAATAGGGATCTCCCTAGTTACCAAAATAAAAATGTCCTTTATACTATGAATTTCAAATATAGGGAAAATTCGAATAAATAATAAAGCAGAATCATTCTGTGTGATATATTTTAAACAAGTGTGAGGCATATTATCAACTGTTTGGCATACATTATATACACATTTAATCATGATGTGGGAAAAAAGATAAAACATGTAAAAATTCTTACAGAATCAATGAAGTCATCAGCAAGCTCTAAAAGAAGATCTATAACTTCGGGATCCAGCCTACCTTGTGGATCCACCTGTAGGATAAAAGATTACGATTCAAAATATAACCAATATAAATATATATATATATATATATGAGAGAGAGAGAGAGAGATTCAAAGAAAACCTGTGCAACTAAATCCTGTATCTTTCTCTTCCCAAGGACTTGGTTTGTTGCTTCAGTTCCTTGGCTAGAACTACCACCTGGTGTAGTTGCGCCAGATGCAGTAGCATCTGGCTGTGATCCTGTTAGACTAAGTGACTTTTGGCCTGCAGGTCCTGGCATCCTCGGAGACTGTTGCTGTTGCTGCTGATGGACAGAAGCTTGTAGATGAGATTGCTGTTGTGTCTGCTGTTGTATAAGCTGTTGTTGAAGCTGTTGAGGCTGCTGCTGCTGTTGTTGCTGCTGCGGATGCAGCTGAGGCTGCCCCATTGATTTCTGTTGCTGCATCAGCTGGGACAATTGCTGTTGGTTCAGGGTCATGGAGTTTTGTTGCAATTGAGTAGAAGAAGCCAGCTGCTGCTGCCTCTGATGTTGAAGACGCAATGGTGAGGCAGGGCCAGACATTGCTGGCATTTGCTTAAGCCACTGTTGCTGTGTTAAAGAGTTAATCATCGCAGGTTGTCCATTCTGGGACAACCCAGACAACTGAGAACTCATAAAAGCAAGGGACGATGACCTTGGTAAACCTTGAACCTGTAGCCAACAGCATTGTCAATGTTCTAATACGCCTCAATACATTTTGAAAAGTTCTATACATATTTTTACAGACACATAAGCTAAGTAATTCTTGACATTACTCCACATAACAAACTCCATTTACAATTTAAATATATCAAACTTCTTTGTAATTTATTTGTTATTATCTAAATTTTTTTTTATCAATTCCTTTATCCCTACAAAATATTCACAAACGAAAAACTTTTTTCATAGAAGCTAAGTGACAGAACACATTTAACTACATCATAAGCGAGCATATTTTGTTTTCTTGTCTTCATCAACATCAATATATTTGGAAAATATATCTTTTTTACATGATCAATGTTTATTAACCAATTCAAGTTGTCCTTCTAATTTCTAAAGAATTGACTGAAAAGAAAAATAAAGTGATAATCATATTGCATGACATTATTGTACATATTATAATCATTTGAAAAGTCATAGTCCCATTCTCTGAATAATTATAATTGTATTATATATTACTCCCCTCGGTCCTATTTAGAAGACCCAATTACCAAATTCATGAAGGATTAAGAAAAGTAGTTAAGTTAGTTGATAACAATAAATTTGTCTTAAAATTGTAACTTTTTTCCAAAACTGTCCTTGTCATTAATGCCCTTCTCTCTTCTAATTGTTTGTCAATACATTCTCTCTCTTCCTTTAATTAGGGGTATTTCAAGTCTAAAAATAATTAATGCAGGAGAGAGAGTACAATGGGTCTTATAAAAAGGACCAAGCACTACTCTCAACTTGGGTCTTATAAATAGGATTGGAGGAAGTATAAACTTAGCTCATTTGCAACTTTAAGTACACTTGGCCCATTCCAAAAACACTTGGCAATTCAAAGAAGAAACACGAGAAAATATGAACAGAAAAAGTTTAGTTCACAAACTAGAGAAGAGAAACAAATTAGATAAGTGAATATAAATCAGAGAAGCCTGAATGGTGGAGGCATAATCGCACTTTGCATGATTTTAGTTTGCAAACTGAGGCAAGGTGAATGAGACTGTGGTGGCAGTGTGGCTTTGAATCCGCCGGTTGCAAACGGCAAAGGAGTCACAAATGGGTGAGGAGATAGGGCCACACAGCAGAATTGGAATGTTTTTCGAATTGGGAAGAAAAGATTTAGGGTTTGTTTTGACCTGACAAAGATGACGCAGATTAAAATATTGATTTTAACATGGGCCTAACCCATTCCATGAGTGGACCAGCCCCCTATGAGATAACGAACTCGCTTCTATCTTTTATAAATAAAAAATCATTAGGTCAAGATAATCTTTTTAAAATAAAATTAAAGTTTTATCCAGCATTCCAAATAAAAACTTTGGTAACATTCCAAATCCATACATATTTGCACTAGTATCTTTAAATTTAATTGAATCTATCTCGATTGTCCTTTTAGAGGGTGATCCATGACAGTGGTAAAGTTGTGACTTGGAAACCGGTTGGTCATGGATTCGAATCCAAAAACAGCCTTTTTTGCATATGCAAGGGTAAGGCTACATTCAATGACCCTCCCCTATACTTTCGCATAGTGAAGAGCCTCCGGACACTTGGGTACATTAGTTTTTATCTTAATTGTACTTTTAGTTCACATATTTTAACTTACATGTGATTTTAATCTTTCTAATTTAAATTACTCTAATTTAATTCTCACGAATTTTCAATTCTTTAAATTAAATTCTTTCCATAAAATCCAATCAATAACTAACATAAATATAACAATGGTGTGAGTATCACTAATTTATATAGTGACAGAGAAAAAAAATATATAAAATATTTAAATAAAAAAATATTAATGTTATGAAAGCAAGTATGGGGGATGCATAGTACATTCTCCACTGGGTATTATTATTCTCAACTTCATTCCACACTTAATTCTATCCTACAGCCTTTGATATTTAATTTTAGCAAATTATGAGAAAAATGAAGAAGAAAGGTAGTGAAAATAGGATAAACATTCTACTCAGACATTGAGCTACCACCTCTATAAAAAATGGTCCACACAAATCAAAACACTATGCACACAAGAACAGTCCAAAACTAAAACATCAAATTTGGGGTATGATCAATGATGTTAAAACAGAGACCTTGACTGCATGTACATTTAAAATCTAAACCATCAACCATGTAAGAATATACCTGTGCAGTGTTAAGTGAACTCTGCTGTGATAGTTGCTGCCTGATTTGACCCTGACTCATACGCAGCTGCTGTGCATAAGCCATGGCTCCATTTGCTCGTAGTTGCGAGGTAAGATTTGGTGATCCCATCATACCCATGGCTTGCATTCCTTGCAGTGATTGTCCAGCAGAATTACCTGAAGAGAATTGAGACGACTGGACTAGCCCACCTTTCTGCCTTGGCTACACCAAATTGAAAATTATTTCAGAAAGAAATAGTTTTCTGGACACAATGCATAAAATGTGGTGATATTTCAATAATAACTGAGTGAGTGAAGTTGCTAGTTCAAAAGAGTAAAGCCAAAGCAATAGAGCAACTATATAGATTTTTTTTTTGCTGAATGGTATGGGCACCAGCTCAAGCAACTATATAGATTAATTGAGTGGTCAGTGGATACAATGCAGACTAAGTGAGTGGCAGTGTGAAACCCCTACTATTTCAGAGGAATGAAAATAGAGCATTGGAACAATTAAATAGGGTGAGTTTATTACTTAGTAGTGCACCTTTAATTCCAATTTATTTTAACAGTTTAAGGTTATCTGACTTTTCAATTTCCTTGATAAAAAAATGGTAACAACAACAAGTCTTACCCACTAGACAAAGTTGGCTACATGAATTGCACAATGTCATTAGGCTCAGTTAAATACCAAATTCTCAGGAATATTATGCACCATGAAATCTCTTTTAACAATTTCCTCCAAACTCCTTGGTCTCCCTTTACCCCTTTTCACAAGGCTAAAATCATGCAATCTACCCTCCTCGCTAGTGCTTTCAATGGAAAATGGTAAAATAAAAGTAAAAAGATTAAATAAAGATTTGATGGACAGTGGGATTCGTATCAGTAATATTGAATAATAGATTGTCTGATTCATCCATGTATCACAAGATTCAAAGTTATCTGTGATTCATCAGAAGATATTAATTCCTGGCTAGCCAAATTGAATAGGACCATGTGATTCAAATTGCAAATTACAAGATTCTAATAACTATCCATGTACAAAAACACCAATGACAAATCCTACTTATAACCTAACACTTGTGACATCGTCCAGCAACAACACTCCCAGGTATTACCAGGCAGCATAACTTTGTATCATTCCCAAACAACCACACTAAAGCTTAGGTCGTAGATAGAAACAAGCATAGTTGAAAAGGTTAAACACATAACATAATTCAGTCGTTCCATTTGGATTTCAATCCTCTCCAATTCCCAAAATACCAAACCAACACAACTTCTATCAAATAACAATCTATCGCGTAAAATTTGTGGCATTCACTCCTTAATGTTAACATGATGATGACCCTGTTTGGATTAAAATTTCCATAAACATTCATGGGAAAAGAAACTTAGAAGGTAAAATGAATTAAGTTTCTCCGGTAAGTTAAAATCAATTTATGCACCTAAGCTTTCAGATAAGTAAGATGAGAAATGTTCTACAAAAGTTAATTTTTACTCATAGAAGAAGTTCAATTCATTTTACCTTCAAAAAATTTATTTTCCTATTAAAGGCTTACAAGAAGTTTATCCAATCAGAACCTATATCCAAATCGCAACAGTGGGATTTAACATTTTCACTCCGATCACTGTCAAACACCAAACGTAAAAACAACTAAAGCATGTTTGGATAGCCAGCATAACTGATTCTGGGACCCAAACAAAATCATGGTGAAAAATTGAAAAAGTGGAAGCAACTATTTTGTTGCTTTGGCTTCAACCTGGTGTTGGAATTGACTCTAGAAAAAAAAAAAGAATTTAATCGAAACATGCTATTAGCGTATTTAAAACAATCAGCATTAAAAAAAAGGCGAAGTTGAATTATACCGAAGAGAGCAAGTTAAACTGCGCTCCAGCACCGGTCAACATGGGGAAGTGGCCGCTCTGCCCCATCAACGCGGAGCGCGACAAATTGGAGCCGCCCAATTGCTGCTGCTGCGCGGCACCGGCACCGGCCGCGGCGGCAAAGCTCATCTGTCCGCCGTACAATCCAGCCTGCTGGCGCATGACGCCGAACTGCTGCTGCTGCTGCGTTGTCTGCTGAGACTGAATTTGATTGAGGCGAGAGATGGAGGGCGATCGCTGCATGCTTTGCTGGAGCTGGAAATTGGAGATAGGGTTCATGCTGTTCGACGAAACCAGAGGTTGTTGTTGTTGTTGTTGCTGTTGTTGTTGTTGTTGTTGAGGAGGAGGAGGAGGAGGACTCAGCTGTTGTTGAAGCTGTTGCTGTTGTTGGTCTTGGGGGAGGGGAGGGAGAGAGGGTGAGGCCATGTTGTGCGAGGGAGGAGAAGGGATTGTAGGGTTGGAGGAGGGTGCGGGGTTTTGAGGGTCCATTGGTGAGGGTTTGGAAGATGGTGATGCGGTTTCCGCCATTGATTTTAATGCTCTGATGGTTGGTTGATTGATCGGTGCTATGATGCGCCCATGGTTATTCCACAATTGGAAGGGGGAGGGTGCTGTGAGAGTTGAATTCAAGGAAGGTGGCAGGGGACTCAGGAAGGAGAATTGATCTCGCCCCTACACGTCAGTGCGTCACCACTCCGATTCTATTTTCCATCCTGCTTTTAGGATGTTTTGTATAAATCGTGATTAATCTTCGTTAGAGAAAAAAAAAAAACAGAACACACAGAACATAAATTAGGGTTTCTGAATTACTTGATTAAAAAACAGAAACCGTTATTGTTTGTCAGTAATCTTGCTTGTTGGTTTTTGCTTTGCGTTTCGGAAATTTGGTTTTTAGGGAAATTGTTTTTCAAAATTGAAAAACCTTTTTCTTTAGGAAAGGAAGGTCAACTCAATTAGCAAATAAGTACTATTATCTTATGACTTATCTTATTTTTATTGAAAAATAGGGGGATACGAAGAAAAAGAGTTTTGATTTTAATCTCTATATTTTTTATTCTTCTAAAATATTCTTATTTTTATTTCCATTATCCCTCGTTATACATAAAATGCGTTATTTGACTTCAATCTCCCTTACTATATATGGCTTCGGGTTTCTTTTTCTTTAGGGGTCATTGACTCATTGGCTTTTCCTCCCAAGTAATGCCAATGTATCAAAATTCGAAGTATCCCATTAGCTTTTCCTACGGATTTGCAAGTATTCCATTATGCCTAGCATTGATTAAAAGAAAAATCGAACATTGGCTAAGAAACTGCGGAAAGTTAAAAACTCATTTGAATGAAGAATATATATTAATTTAATTAGAATACACTTGTCACAAAATGAAGAAGGTGCCATGTTAGAATGAGTATGTTCAAAAATTATCTCACTCTCAAGAATTAGAACTCAAATTTGTTATACAAGAGTATATACTGTGAACTATGTTCCCCTCCCTGTCATGTAGATTCAGTGCATCTTGGGATAGAAACAGGTTTTATCACATCAAGACTTCTATTGGATTTGAAAATTGGTGGGGTCAATGATGGTGAAAAATAGAGTGGAATTCAGCTTTCTCAACTATCCTTTTTTTTCTTCTCTGGTAATCTTCTCTACTGTCCTTTTTTTTTGTTTGGGGAGGGTAATCTTCCCTGCTACTATCCTTTTAAACACACCAAACAAAACAATAACATAATGGAAATGTAGACTATAAGAACATGAGATTCCCTAGCTAGAGAACAATAGCTTATGCTCACTGCTCTTCCTGCCTTTTGGAAAGTGGCAAACACAAATCCAGGGTCATCTCTTGCATTCCATGACATCGCTGGAACAGTAATCTCGCGAGTTCTGTCCAGATGAACATGATCAGAAAATGCATACCTGTGAGCACTAAAAATAATCCTGCAGACAAAGGGCAGAAGAGGCGTGTTAAAGGAGAAATTGCTCATTCTCTTTATTCCATTTGTTCTCTATCCCCCAGTTACGCAACTAAATTTTGCTTTCTTTCACTACTATTACATTATCATGGAATTAATAAGGCATCAACTAAGATAAAAGTGAGAAAACTAAACATTGAAGCACCATCCAGATTGACCAATAGTTAGAGAAAAAGCTAAGCATATGAATGTATAAACTGAATCAGCTCGTGCACAAGACCAAATCATCCTGAGACATGCATTCTTCGTACCAAACTGGGGGGAAATATGTTTCGTTGATGGATTGAATTGAAGGCCATGGTTCACATCATATCTGTTTCAAAACCTAGGATGATAGAGAATTAGAGATCCGTGCCAATCAAATAAGTAGGAGAACTTGAAAAAAGCGTGCTCCCATCTATGGAGATGTCCTCCAAGACCAAGGCACAAAGTCTCCAAAGTTACTAAGTTACAAATTACACATAAATTGTAGCTGAAAGCATGGCATATTTCCGAACACACACATAAGAGAGAGAAGCGAGTACTTGACATATGAACTTAGAATCAAATAAACACTTAATTACCTTGGCTTCAAAGCTTGCAAAATGTATTCAGAAGCATTCAGAGGGAGGGTATGAAGCAAGTTGTACAGACCACCCCCATCGACCTCCCTGATTCCAAATAAGAAAACTTAATTAATAGTTTAATGAGTTCTGACTACAAACTAAACTATAATAAGGCCATCAACATAACAAAAACATAACCACTGAGTCACTGACTATATCCACAATCTTCCTAAGTTTTTAGAACACTATCTTTACTCTCCAAAACTCTGAATTCATCAAAAGAGCAAGACGGAAAACTTCAAGCCATTATTTGAATAACAGGGAGTGAGTGAACTTCCAAACACAATCAAACAAACATATGGAATCATATGCTATCTTCCTCACCATCATTATATAGAAAAGCATTATGACCCAAGACCTAAGATAAATACAGACAAGATTTTTATTCAGAGATGTCCAACTGTCCACTAACCTGTTTATGGGCACCACATTTAACTCATCCATGAAAAAGTTGGAAGATTTATTAAAATCACCAACCCCACCAGAGTGCTCAATCCTCGTTCGGTCCAAAGGCAAGTGAAGAAGAACCACAGGCCCCAATCCAGAGTCAGAGGAACCATTGATTCTCGTTCCCATTCCTACACGAAGCTCTAGACTCTCCCTCTCGATCACCTTCTCCACCTCAAACCGCAAACCGCCGTTCCCTCCACAAAGCAGAGCCATGGCGTTGAGCGTGACAAAACTAACATTACCAATCTCAAAGGCGGCGCAGGCAGCAGAGTCCAACCCGGGCAAGTTGTTCGAAATCCAATGGACTGTGTCCACGTCAAGGTCCGCACACTTTCCAATGTCCCTGTCGCCGAGAACAGCGTGGAACGGAAGCCCGACAAAGGGGCCCAACACTTTGTAAAACCTACGCAGCACCGACACCCACTTGCTCCTCGTTAACTCCGACCCTCGCGCGGAGACGTCGCCCAACACCAGAAGCAAATCGGGCTTCAGAGTCTCGAACGATTTCTGGTGCGTACGTAGTGGCTAAATTATAATCAAAAAAATAATGAGAAAAATGGAAGTAGTAGCTTAAGCTTAACCTTAGTATACCCGAAAGAATTTGGACATGTAGTAATCTCTGAAGAAGCGGTTGGCGAAACCGGATTCGGAGAGAAGGAGGTCAGCGACCATCATGACGTTAAGGTTGTCGACTGGGTTATGATTATGATTAGGATTGTTGTTGCTGCAAGTGGGCGTTGACATCCAGTCTTCGAAGATGAGAATGAAGACGATTGCAAGTAACAGCAGAGACAAGGTTTTATAACTAAGCACCATGGCTATGATGACATGATCATGATCTGCTTCCGCCTCCAACCTCCCATTCTTCTTCCTCTAACTTTCAGTTTCAGCGCCGCTGTTTCGTTTCTAGTAGTACTGTGCCATTTTTACGTCACGTGTTGTTTGGTTGTTCAACGATAGTACAGTACCCTCCTTCGGCATTTTGCATTCAACTTCGTACCAATCAAATTTAATACTACATTAGTAATTAACAAATACAAAAAAAAAAAAATATATATATATATATATATATATATATATATATATATATATATAATATCATAAATAGTATTTTCCATGAATTCCAAAATATTTCTTGATATTATTTGTGTAAAACCTCAATCTCAAACAAGATGAGTCATATTTGTTTATGTAATTGCTAAAATATGATCATTAAACTATTAATTAAAAATATTTGAAAAACAAGAGTTGTACCCTTTACAAAAATACTAGAAATTATTGCAAATTAAATGGGAAATAGTTATAAAAAAAAAAAAAAAAAAAACTATCTGTTCTTCGAACAGGAAGTGCAAAAAATAAAGCATAAAGTGAAGTGTAAAAACGTTAGGCTTACAAAAGTTATATGCCCTTTTGTTAGGCCCAACTTTCCACGGCCCTGTTATTTTCTAGTTTTATCCTTTCTTCTTTATTCTTTAACACCTTTTTTTTTTCAACAATAATTCCCGTGAAAGTAATTTTGTGAAACGACCTACTAATGCTTTGGCAATTTCGTCATGAGCATGAATCAACGGTAAATAGGTTTAGCAAAAAAAAAGAAAAAACAAATCAGAAAATTGTAATTTGTCAATACCCAAAACTATAGAAAAAAAGGGGCAAATGTAAACACTGATATTGAATATTATTAAATTGTTTTCAATATATCTTAAAATAAATATCCTAACACGTCAGCCATCAAACTCGTGCTTTTTTTTGTCCATCCAATCAACTCGTGCTTCTTTTTTTTATATCCATACAATCAACTCGTGCTTGAATCTACCAAACTTGCTAGTTGCCATATATATATATAGTTCAGTACTCTCAGTCTCACACTCCCAACTTCGTTGGTTTGCTTCCATTTTCTCAGTTTTCACCTACTCAGTTTGCAAAGTAAAAGAATTGTCTAGCATTGCTTCTTCTAATAACCGTGCTTTTCATCAGATCATGTGTCGCTAGTTTTACATTGTTTCCATACCGTGCTTTAACATTGGGTAATGTCAGTTCATACTATTATCACAACAATTCACATGGTATGTTTTAGTCATTAAACAATCAACATGCATGATTTCAACGGAGACAATTATTACTGGATCATATTGAGAGGTGAACTTTCTCTTACTTGGCACTAGGATGAGGGTGTTGCCCAACTTTTTAATTTGCTATTAAAATCATTGGGATGATTTCTATAAAATACTATTAATTATCAATTATTTCACATATAATATTTTTTTTTTCAATCAAACAAAAGATAAATTATAAATTGTTCTTACCGAAATAGAATTCTAAATACAGACTTCATAAAATATCCATTTATTTTCACAAACCAAATTAATCTAAACTGTTTAAAAGACAAACTTCGTGGGTTAAACTTAAATGGACTCGACAAGTCAACATATCCACCCTACTAAAAATCAAAATTTCAAAATGTTTAATATATATATACTGAGGAAGATTTATGATAATTATTTTATATCGTGATACAATGTTATTTTTAATTTTTGAGTTACATAAAAAAATGAGAATTTATTTTAAAAGAAATATTAAAATTCAAGTTATAACTAAAAATATCTGAAAATGATAGATTAAGGGATATATTTAATTGAGATTTTGTTGGATTTTAAAAGACTTTTTTATAAAAAAAAAAAAAAAAAAAGTCTTGTGGTATTCAATTAAGACTTTTAAAAACTACAATGAAATTCGCTAGTATTTGATTAAGACTTTTTACATATGATAAAAAGTCTTTTGATATTTAAAAGTATTCAGATTTTAATGGATTTTTTCCAATAATGAATTAAATGGATATAATGAGACTTTTATAAAATATAAATATCAGACCCATCAAACAATCCCACCCAAACTCTTGAGATTTGACCAAACTTTTTTTTTATTTCTTTTTCTGGAGTTTGTCAATTTTTTTTTATTTCATCTAATGCATTTTTTCTTTATTGAAGACGATTATAACTTTATTTGAAAGAAATATTGATATGATGATTTTTCAATTGAACAATAGACCAAATCCAACAAACAATTTCATCTAATCTCAAGAAACTTTTCCTTTTTATTTAATTATCTCTCATTTGAAAGTGGTGACATAATCTCCCACTCAATCTCTCATGTTCTTGTGCTTCAAGGTGAAACTTTTGCATATAATTATAATAGTGATACGTTTATATCCTAAATCACTATGAATTATCTTACAAGTCTACATCGCTTGATCATTGTAGTCCATCATTTCATTTCCCTTTAAAAGAAAGTCATCATAAGAGAAGTAGATCTGAGCATAGAGGAAGTTCTAACTCAGTTGAGACAAACAATAAATCAAAATTTTAAAATATTTTTTTAAACTATTACAGTTAATTTTGAAAATATATATAATTTAACAAAGAAAACATAAAGAAATAACCTTTGAGATGTTATAAAAGAAATCATAAATATAGACTTATTCGTTTTGATGTCATAAAAAAATGTTTATATTGGATATTTTTCAAGTTAGACAAATGATTAATGTTTTGATAATTTCTAATAAATTTTATACTAGTTTTGAATTTTTTTTTTAAATATACATAATTTTTTCAAATCTTATAAATTCGTAAATTTCTTTCAAATTTTTATGTTATAAATTTATTTAAATCCAAACTACAAAATCCTAATCACAAAAATCTTTTAAAAAAATTTTAAAATTTTTTATATTCCTACGAAATTTTAAAAACTCACAAGATTTTTTTATGTTAAAATAGTCTTTTAAAATTTCAATCCAATATACCCAAAAAAGATACAAGATTTCCAAACTTTTGAGAAAACTTGTTAAAACACCCTGTTGAATAATGATAGTTGAAAATGCTCACGCTCAATATAACTGTTCTAAGTTATATATAAAATAAAGAGGAAAGGAATCATAAAATAAAAAGTTAATATTGATATAAATGTAACAAGAAATAGAAATTAATAAATACTGTAATTTTATTCTGTTTATGTTTTCAAATATTTAAATACTAATAATTTCATAAATTAATAATAAATAACAAATATTTAGAAGTCCATGCTCTCATCATTATAATTAAATGCTTTAAATGACTAGTTAATAATTTTAAAAAAAATCCACCAAAAAATCCTAAAAAGAATGGATACTAAAGTAAGAAGCCTCTTTATATAATAGCATCAATTATTGAGGATTTAATTTTCATCCCCTGGTGTAAAGACTTTTACATTTTTTTTTTTTATCTAAGGACTTTTATATTGTTAACTAATAACAAATACTCTTAATTAAATAAAAAATTTACTATATGCAACAATATGTAATTAAATATTAGTATAGAAAATGTTATATCAGTGCATGAAAATTAAATTCTTTTTTTTTCTGCATGATCTAGCCAATTTTGACTGATTCTGTTTTTTTTTTTCTTTCACCTGTCTGTAATCTACCAAGAAAATAAAAGAGTACATTAATTATTTTTTATTTAATTGAAACATATGCAAAAGAATTTCTGTTTTTTGTAGTTCAAATAGGCTGGATACTTAATGTAATAATGTTGTACAAAAATGCAATAATAATAATAATAATTAATTAGTAAAAATATTAATTAACATTCTAAAAAAATAACATGTTAATTATCTTCTTGAACATAATTTGTGCCATTATTCATTGTGTTTCTGAATCTTATTGATACAATTTGAGAAAGGAAAATCTATCAAAGAGAGATCTTAATAAAACATATTTTCTTATTTTTTGATATTAATTTTTTTAAGATAATAAAACATTTAAATTGAAATACTACATTATTGAAATGGAAATGTTTAAATGAATTTATCTTTTATAACTTTCTTTTAAAAATACTTAACAAAAAAGAGATACGAATGGATCAGTATTACGCGAAGAGACATACGAAGGAGTTCACCGGAAAAGTACATCCCTTTTCCAAAGAGAGAGAAATTACGATTAAATTTATTAATTATTAATTAATTGATTAAAAAACCAACGGATCACAATTCCTGACGCGCCTCATCTCGCGTGTCTAACACTCGCCGCAATCCAGAACCGCGAGGGCACATTTTGAAACCCGTTTCGTTTAATCACAGGCTTAGGTATAGGTATGCTCTCAACTCGCTAAACAAGCGAAGTTACGAAAGTACCCCTATGGGATATTGATTGCTTCTATTGCTGAAGCATGGGAATTACAAAACTGACCCTGGCGGCACGACTTTACCCCAGCATTAAATGGATATTTGAAATGGCGAAATTGCCCATGGACGGAAATCACTTAACGGTGGCCGGTGGAAACTCCGGCCGGCGAGATGGGATCCAAATTTTCCTATAAAAACCCGTCACCACACCCTCTCTTTTCCTCATCGAATTGCATTCTCTTTGCCTCTCTCTCTCTCTCTCTACATTTTCCCTCTCTAACTCGCACCTATAGAGCGACCCTATTCTCTCTTTCACTCTCTACCTCGGTCTATTTTCTCTTTCTCTCTCTAAATCGTCCCCTTCTGTGCGGAGTGAGAAGAGGTAAATTCTCTCTCACCAGGACTACTAATTAATTTAATTTTCGATTTATATTTTAATTTTTTATAATTTAAATGAATTAAAATAAAAATCGGGTGGTGGGTTTGTTGTTGATAATTTCAGTGGTGGAAATCTGGGAGGGTAGAGAATCATCAGTGAATGATGATGATTGTGGTACTGAATGAGGAAATCAGGGTTGACTGTTTATTTAGATTTGTGCATTATTTGGTTTGTGACTGGGAGAATGGAGGACAACTGATTTGATCTTTGAACGTGGGGTGTCTGTGAGGATAAGATCTTGGTGAAGGAGGGGTGTGTGTGGGAATTTGGAATCTTCGTGGATGGGGTGTTGGTAAAGGTACTTACTTGGTTTTGGTTATTGAAACCCTAAAAATCATTGTTAGGTCACCGGGTGGCTTTCAGTGTTCTGATTTGGGGTCTGGGAGGATGAATTAGTGGTTTTTTGATCTGGGATGATGGGAGTTCAGGACTGTTTTTTGTGCTTGTGTCGTGTTGTGCTGTGTCTCATTGGCCCTTTGTCATCTGATTGTGGAAAGGTGTTCTTTTGCTTGTTGGATTGGTTTGAATGAGCATTGGATGATTGCTTGATTATTGGCTTTGGGAGTTCTCAGTGTTAGATTTCGTTTCAAGTTGTTTTTGTTGCTAGGTTTGATTAGGGATTTCTGATTCTCTTTTTGGGTTGTGTTTTGATTTCTTTTGCTTGTTTAATCTTGATCAGCAAATACACACGCTGTGAACAACCTATGCTTCTAAGCTGGTTGCCAGTATCAGTGAAGATTGGTAGTAACCTGTGGATTTTCTTCTGTCTGTCTGTAAATGTATAATTGTGTGTTTGGGTTTGGGGTTATTGAGAAATACAAATTATTGTCACTGTTTAGTGTTATATTGCATCCAAAATTGTATGTCCTTTGAATCATTCTGTAAATTCATATGTTGCTGTGTATTAAGGACACTTTGAGATAGTATAATTCATACTTCAGGCCTACTTGCAGGTTCACTGTCTTTCCTCATCGTGGGTATGTCATGGACATTGTCTCTTGAAAAGAATAGAAGCAACGTTTATGTGCAACGGTTTATTCAGAATTTAGTTTGTATCCTTATGCATATGAGATGGGTTCTCGAGGAAGGCCATTATTTGATCTCAACGAGCCCCCTGCTGAGGATAATGATGAGAGGGGGGATGGTAATGTGTGCTTCCAGCCCCAAAAGACACACCCATCAACAAATCAGCATGCGACTGACCTATTTGCAACGTCATCTGCTGCCCAAGGAATAATTAATAATCATGCTTTTTCACATGCCTCATCTGTCTCTGGATTTCAACCATTTGTTCGGCCTAAATCCTCTGGTGCCCCTGAATCGGATGCTGAATCAAAGATAGCAGAAGATCAGGATGCAAAGGTTTCCTCTAAACCGGGTAAAGATGAAGAAGTGAAAGTCATGGATTCACGGTTATCAAGTTCGGCAAATGCTCAATCTACAGAGAGGGAAGAAGGGGAATGGTCTGATGATGATGGCTTTGCTAATGCAAATGGAGTTAATAACGCTAATGCAAATGGAGGTAATAATTCTATTGCAAATGGAGGTAATAATTTGCCACAACGAAGTCAAGCTTCGGATGAGGCAGCCCCATCTGGAATGGTGGATGGGGGTGTTGCAGTGGCTTCTGACAGTAAGTCTAGAAATATTAAGAGTTCTGATAGTATAAATGATGAAAAGAGTAGCCATGCTTCTATAGGTCTAGAATCAAACTCTAGTGAACAGAAAAGCAATAGTATTCCAAATTCAGAAAGCAATATAAAAAGTGAAGCTTCTATTGATGCACAGGAGGAATCCCCTATAATTCCCAAGCCAAAAGAAGTGAAAGGTATTGAAGCAAGTCATGCCCTTAGGTGTGCAAATAATCCTGGGAAGAGGAAGATTGACCAACGTAAAGAGGAAATGTTGGGAAAGAAACGTAATAGACAGACCATGTTTCTTAACTTGGAAGATGTCAAACAAGCAGGTCCTATTAAAACCTCAACTCCTAGAAGGCAGACTTTCTCATCACCTGTCATAAGTCGTACCATTAAGGAAGTCCGTTCTATTCCTGCACAAGTCGAGCGTGCTGGAATAGCTAAGGATCAAAAGCTCAACGACACATCTTCTGGTGAAGGTGGCAGCAATGCTGAAGCCCAAGAGCCTAAATCTGATTGTAATGGTGATACTTCTGGTCCAGTAGTTAGATCAAGGAGGTTAAACAGTGAGACAGAACCTCCTACAGAGGCCAATTTACCTCCCATTCCAAGACAGGGTTCATGGAAACAACTGTCAGATTCGAGGCAGCAGAAGAATGTACTCCATTCTAATAGGAAGTCGGGACTGAGTGGTCAAAGCCCCAATGATGTCAAATTGGGAAACAAGAAACATCTTTCTATCAAGAAGCAGACTCCTATCAGCAGCCAGTCCCAGGACACTTCTGTGGAACGCCTGATACGGGAGGTGACCAGCGAAAAGTTTTGGCATCACCCAGGTATCAAGTAATTGTATTATTACCATTAGTGCAGATGTCTAATGTTATTGACAAGCTTTATGGTGTCTTTTGGATTTTTTTTTTATTATTCTTTGCACTTAAGTTGTTTCTGATTTCTCATCTTGTTGCTCCCTTCCTCCAGTTATTACACTGTGTGAGTCATAACACTGGAGACATGCAAAGGTGATGACAGTTGTTTTTGGAATGAAATTTGATATTGATTTGATAGCTTCCGCTGGTTTACATGAATTCCTTATGTAATCCGGTCACCATCATATGCCTCTTTTGTGTTATGGTTCTCAAGTTGGTTTGTTTCTTGAGAAAGATCAAACGATAACCGGTGGAAGGGAATTCTTGAGTTTTACTTCAATTTAGTATATTAACTGTTATCTCTCTTTTTCAATGTTCTCTATGCTAATTGTTGATTTTATTCAATATGTGTGATTGTTTATTTTGTTTTCTGAGATTTGGATTTTATGAATGGTTTTGAATGCAAAATATTCAAGTCTTCTCAAATTTTTGTTACCCATATTTTAGATTTTCTAAAAGGATATTAAAGATTATTTGACTATTATTTTTCAACACTAAGTTCAACAACTGTTAGTGTTGTCCCACAAATATACAGTACAATTACTGTAGAGAACCACTCCAAATATGTTCTTCACTAGAATATCTTCCATTCAAATACAGGTTTGTTAATTAGGATATTTCATGGAAAAATAAATAATCTGACATTTTATACTCACCTTCTGTTATTCTCTATGCAATTTCTGGAAGATTATTCTCATATGATTGTTATTATGATCATAAGGGATAAGTTTATGCTCAAGATCAACATGCAAGATAGGTTGGATTTTAAGATTTATGCTCAATTGGTGGGGCTTAAACACCTCTGAATAGATTCCTGGGAATATAATGGGTATAGATGATTAAAGTTGCTGTTGATGGGATTGCATTGTGACAACTGAAAAAATCCATTTCTAATGTGTTAATCTTGGATTCATATGGCTGGTTCCTAATATTTGTTGGTTGAGGCTTTATGTTGTAGTATGTACTAGCAGATATAAGCTTTAATGCATTTGCTTCTGTAAATGAATTGATGATTACTTCTTTGGTCATTTGTCCCTCCAAATACTGTGTCAGTGGGGTAATATCCTTTAGTTTCTTTTGAATGTTTATTTATTCTTATTGGTAACTAATTGAAGATCCTGTGATTCAGAGGAGACTGACCTACAGTGTGTTCCTGGACGGTTTGAATCAATGGAAGAGTACATTAGAGTATTTGAGCCTTTGCTTTTTGAGGAATGCCGTGCTCAACTTTATAGTACCTGGGAAGAATCAACGGAAACAGTATCAAGGGATACTCATATTATGGTGCGAGTGAAGGCAAATGAGTCAAGAGAAAGAGGTACTCTTGTGCCTTTCAGTGCTTGTTTTATGTGATTTATGTTTTTTATTCTCTTGCTCAACAATTTGACTGCTGTGGTCTGCTACTTATTGCATTAATTTAAACACTTCATCTGTATAATGGAAACACTTAGGCTCCCAAGTTCATGGAATTTATTTTTCTCTTGTGCTTGTAATTTTGTTTGTATTCAGCCTTTACCTGCTTTTTTTGTAGCTTTGTCCCTGCAACTTCAAGAAATATATAATCACCTACTCTGGTGTTTATTCCTTTTATTTTTGTTAATTTGTGGTTTAATTAATCTGAATCTCTTTTTAGGTTGGTATGATGTGAAAGTTCTTCCAGTACATGAGTTCAAGTGGTCATTTAAGGAGGGTGATGTTGCAATCCTTTCAGCCCCTAGGCCTGGATCAGGTTTGTTGTCAATGTTAGTACAGGATCATTTGTTCCAATATTTTTTTTGTAGTTCAATTGGATTGATATTTTCATTTGGCAAGCAGTTAGATCCAAGCAAATCAGTTCGTCTTTAGGTCAGGATGATGGGGAATCAGAAGTCACTGGACGTGTGGTCGGTACAGTTAGGCGTCACATACCAATTGATACCCGTGATCCTCCGGGTGCAATTTTACATTACTATGTTGGAGACTCCTATGATCCAAGCAGGCAAGTGTTTGTTCAAAATTTCCCATTAAAGGGCCCTTATAATGGTTGTATTTTTAATTTACTTTCTTGTTTCAAATGTTAAACTTAGAAAAGTTGTTTTTTCCTGTAGGGTTGATGATGACCATATCATAAGAAAACTTCAAAGTGGAAGCATCTGGTATCTCACAGTCCTTGGTTCTCTTGCTACCACACAGAGGGAGTATGTTGCCCTACATGCATTTCGTCGCTTAAATTTGCAGGTATATGCTGAAAGCCTGAAACTTATTTGGATATCAGGTAGTATTGTGGGATTTCCATTCTGACTGAGTTTTTACTTTACAGATGCAAACTGCAATCCTTCAGCCAAGTCCAGAACACTTCCCTAAATATGAGCAACAGACCCCAGCCATGCCTGAATGCTTCACGCAGAACTTCGTTGAGTATCTGCGTAGGACCTTCAATGAACCCCAGTTGGCAGCAATCCAATGGGCAGCTATGCATACAGCTGCTGGTACAAGTAGTGGAACGACAAAGAGGCAAGATCCTTGGCCATTTACCCTTGTTCAAGGACCTCCAGGAACAGGAAAAACACATACAGTATGGGGTATGTTGAATGTCATTCACCTTGTGCAGTATCAGCATTACTACACCTCTTTACTTAAGCATGTAGCCCCCGAGAGCTACAAGCAAGTCAATGAGATCAATTCAGACAATGCCCCCACTGGATCTATTGATGAAGTTCTTCAAAACATGGACCAGAATCTCTTACGAACTTTACCTAAACTGGTCCCAAAACCTAGAATGTTGGTTTGTGCTCCATCTAATGCTGCCACTGATGAGCTTCTTGCTCGTGTCCTTGATCGTGGATTTATTGATGGAGAGATGAAAGTATATCGACCTGATGTAGCTCGAGTTGGGGTTGATTCTCAGACGCGTGCTGCCCAAGCAGTCTCTGTTGAGCGTAGAACTGAACAGCTTCTTGTCAAGAGTCGGGAAGAAGTTATGGGATGGATGCACCAGTTAAAGAATCGTGAGGCACAGTTGACTCAGCAGTTACAATGTCTTCATAGAGAACTAAATGCAACTGCTGCTGCTGTTCGTTCCCAAGGATCTGTTGGTGTTGATCCTGACCTTCTCATGGCCCGAGATCAGAGTCGGGATGCTTTGCTACAGAACCTTGCCGCTGTGGTTGAAAACAGAGACAAGGTTTTGGTTGAGATGTCTCGCCTTGCCCTTTTGGAAAGTAGGTTCCGTCCTGGTAGTGGTTTTAATTTGGAAGAGGCTCGTGCTAGTTTGGAGGCCAGTTTTGCAAATGAAGCGGAAATTGTTTTCACTACAGTTTCTAGCAGTGGCCGCAAATTGTTTTCTCGTCTTTCCCATGGTTTTGATATGGTGGTCATTGATGAGGCAGCCCAAGCCAGTGAGGTGGCAATTCTTCCTCCCCTCTCTCTTGGTGCAGCACGGTGTGTTCTTGTTGGAGATCCTCAGCAGCTTCCTGCTACAGTTATAAGCAAGGCTGCTGGAACATTGATGTACAGTAGGAGTCTTTTTGAAAGGTTCCAACAAGCAGGATGCCCGACAATGTTGTTGTCTGTGCAATATAGAATGCATCCCCAAATTCGGGATTTCCCTTCCAGGTACTTCTATCAGGGGCGCCTTACTGACAGTGAAAGTGTGGCTAAATTGCCTGATGAGCCATACTACAAGGATCCTTTACTTAGACCTTATATATTCTATGATATCAGACATGGGCGTGAGTCTCACAGAGGTGGATCAGTCTCTTATCAAAACATACATGAAGCACAATTTTGTCTCCGATTGTATGAGCATGTTCAGAAAACAGTGAAGTCTTTGGGTGTAGGAAAGATTACTGTTGGCATAATTACTCCTTATAAGCTGCAGTTGAAATGTCTCCAGCGTGAGTTTGACGAAGTCTTAAATTCAGAGGAAGGGAAGGATCTATATATCAATACAGTAGATGCCTTCCAAGGTCAAGAGCGTGATGTAATTATAATGTCTTGTGTGCGAGCATCCAGTCATGGGGTTGGCTTTGTTGCAGATATACGTCGAATGAACGTTGCCCTTACACGTGCAAGAAGGGCCCTTTGGGTATGTCTATCTTTCTATTGCATTTCTTTAGTGATCAATTTCTGTGTTTATTAAAATGTACCAATGCATTTTTTGGTTGGTATTTATAGTTTGTTATTATTGACAGGTCATGGGAAATGCAAATGCTCTGGTGCAATCTGAAGATTGGGCTGCATTGATTAATGATGCAAAATCTCGAAGTTGCTATATGGACATGGACTCTCTACCCAAGGACTTTCTGGTGTCCAAGGGACCTGTTTACACATCATTGCCTGGTAAGCCTTCTTCAAATATGAGGGGCATGAGATCAGGCGGACCAAGATATAGATCAATGGACATGCATATGGAGTCTAGGTTGGGACCACCATCCGAAGATGACGAGAATATGGGTGCTCCAGTTAGCTCCAGAAATGGGAACCATAGACAATCAAGGTTTTCAATGGAGAATTCCTTAGATGATTTTGATCACGGGGGCGACAAATCCAGAGATGCCTGGCAGTATGGAATACAGAAGAAGCAGAACTCGTCTGGAACCATGGGAAAGAGAGATGTATAGCCATTCCTTATCTGCAGACCCTTCTTCTGCATCAAGGGGAGATTCATGGACTGTTTGATTTTCTCATTCTTGTGATCTCCCGCTGATGAAAGTGCTTTGGCCAGATATTGGGGCTTTCGGCGAAGCTGTATGAGCCACAAGATTCTCAGCCTTGGAAGATGGGGGAGGAGCATGCAATTGGATAATCCCACTTTCTTATGTTGGTTGGTTCTTACAAACTTGGGCGCATAACTGGATGGGATGTGTTGGGGGGAAGACTGCAGAGATTTACAAGCCCTATTTATATGGAGGGGGAATGGATTGGAGAGAACTTGCTGGAAAGCGGGGGAATACTCAATTTTGAATCAGAATGAAAGGAAATTACATGATGATAATATGATTTTAGGGATCTAAGGAGGCAGTTTGCTGTCAACTACTGACTTTGTACATATATGGGTTCACAACATCAATCATTTTAGCAAATTGTTTGTGTTTCATCATTTCATGACAAGCTGAAGTTTTTCACTTCCAAAGGAGAAGAAAGGAAATATAGGGGTTACCCATTTTCTTATGTTACTTCCAATACACCGAAAATGTGCTTGTATGAAACTTCTATCATTTATTTATTAATTTATTTATTTTGTTGAAGTCTTTTTGTCTTTTAGAAAAGTTACTTAAGTTAAGATACATACATACAGCCATACCAACATCAACATTTGTATACTGTTTATATGCTGAGACGGTGGGTTGAGTTACAACAGCTGATAATGCCACAATTTTCCGTTTACGTTCGAGTCAAAACAATTGAAGGTCTGTTTGTTATTCGATGCACTTTTTATTTTATTTTTGAAAGGGGTACAAGCCCTAGAAGGAAAAAAATACTAATAATAGATTGAGGACTAGAGGCCAGAAAGACATGAGCAAGTAGCATTTGTGACAACTCAGGATTTGACTCATAACTTGCATTGGCTCAGCTCATAAATAATTGATGCAATTTAGTTAGTTATTGTTGAGCAAAATAAATGAAAGAGAATTTGTGGTTGATGTGGCATGGAATTGGGCAGATCCAGGTTGACTTGACTGGGTTTTTTTCGGTTACAGACTTGACTGGAAGCTTGGTAAATACTACAAGTAATAAGGAGTAAAAGAGATGCTATGAAGAGAAACATTTCATGTCAAAATATATTATCATTTTAAAAATAGCAATTCAATGACATTAGTTTTTGCTGTCCTTCGTATACAATAAAGTAGAGTAGCAAATATCAATAGTGCAAGACAAGGGCACGTGTTTGGAATGACCTTATCAGGCGGCTACCTTATTATTTCTTAAATATTATTAGGCTTTGGCACATGGCTCAGCGCGTGCATCATCTTGAACTCCAATGTTACAAACCAATCAATTTTATTGGCGGCTTCAATGTCAATACGTTTGAACTTGAACGTTAGATTTGGAGGTAGGGTGTGGAGTCAATAATAATAATAATAATAATGCCTCCATTTCTATCCGAGTAGGTTGGCTATATAATAATACTATACAGTATACAATTGTTTAGGTTGGTATGTATGGTAGACTATAAATCAAAAATTAATTTAATGATCTTTCTACATAATTACACGCACAATGATTTCTTTAGGGCCTTTGAGATTTCTTTTTTCATTTTTTCTTTTCTCTGAATAGTTAAGAAAAGTTACTTTGTTTTCACTTATTTCTTTTTTTTTTTAAGGAACACTAAAAACAGGGCAAGTTTTGTTGTTACATTTTGTTTTTACATTTTCTTAAAATAGCATGTTTTTATGGTTTGAATATTTAGTATGTTATTTTGGTAATATATATAGGAAATCTGCACGCAATAGGACGTTTTCAATATTTCTCTTTTCAGTCAAATCAATTAATCCTATAAATTTGCAAGATTTTGTGAATGCCGACACCATCATTAGTTTTCATGTAAATTTATAAATTAAATTTTTTTTTTCTAAGATTTCAATTGTAAGCGTTTCACGTAAATTTAATTTTTTTTTATTGAATGATAAGGTTATTTAAAAAATTATTTAATTTAATTTTACGGGTTCTATAATATTTAAAAAATATTATTTATGATAATAATTTTTAAATAATAATTATTTATATAAGTAACGATGATGGTTAAATAAATATCATTTATAAAAAGAATATTAATCAACTTTACTTAAAATTAAACAACTCATTTAACATTACCATAAATATGTTCTAATTAAATTAGAGATATTGTTTTAAACTTATTCGCACTGAAAATAATTAAATGTTCATTTTTTTTTTTATAAGATCTCCCAAATTACCTTTTTTTTTATTATTCCATGACCTCACGTGGTGCCAAATCTAAATCTGAAGTTCAACTGAGAAAATCATGGTATGAAGCCACTTCCCAATTTCATTGCAGTCATAAGATTTGGAATCAGAATCCTCCTCATTTGGGGTTTTGACTACTTCCATTCTATGCTCCCATTTTTTTTGTTTTTTTTGGTTACTATGTTCTGTGCTATGGTTTGCATCCATCCAATGAAGACGCCTCATTTTTCTCACCAATATTCATACCTCAAAATCTCAAATACGAACAAAAGCAACTTCAATATGTACAAGCACTTGATTCTGTTGACAGATGAAACAAAGTTACAGGAAAATGTTGTCACAAACACATACACACACACTAAAAAAAAAAAAACCCAATAGAAAACTAAATTGAATAAAAAAAAGATAGTTAGAAGACATTGACAAAAGAAAAGTAACCGAGCACTAAATTAAATGAAAAAGGAGACCAAGTTAAAACACAAAATACACCTTTTTTAAAGTGACTATTTTCAGTCAAGTTTATTAAAAGTGTATATTGACGAGGCTCTCTGCATCTAAAGACTAACCTGGAACTGGGCCTTGTTTAATAACCTAAATACCAGGGAAGCTAAAAGCCCAAAGGGTGGTAAATCCTAGGATGCAACAATCTAACAGCCAGAATTGTGCCAATAATGACTAATATACTAAAATAGTATTTAAAATTACAAAAATCACTCAATTTAGTTATTAATTTTATAAAACTGTAATAAATTTTCAGTTGTGTAATAACTTTTTCATTTTAACAATATAAAAACTAATTACTTTAAAACTTGCTCTACATATGCAATCTAAACTCAAAATTCAAATGAATGCTGATCAATACTCGTAATTTATAATCAATTTCGTAACTTTAGGTTAGACAAGACACCAATTATAGACAAGAAGAAGAAGGCGTGTAAATGATATGTTACATGTTACATGTTGCATTACACATGTGTGGTGTTGGCATTGGGGCTTCACTTTTCAGTGTGTGGGGTGGGGCAAGTTGCAAGAGCAAACTTGTCTGTCCCTGTTAAGTGCTGCGCTGTTTTGTTTGTGCCCACAACAACAGTGGTTGATGTAAACGAGGTTTTAACGCTATCATATCGTCTATCATCTCTTCTCCTTGTTTTTTTCTCCATCATTTCAGGGCTTTCTCTTTTTCCCTTCACTTACTTACGCACCCTCATATTCCATTCTATTCTCCTCTAAATATCTATCTATTTTCCTCTCAATCCCAGCAAAATTCCAAAATTTTCCTCTCCTTTTCACGTCACTTACCACAACTGGGATGCTCTACTTTCTCACGGTAAGATCACATTCCTGGGTTCTTCAAAAGTTTGCATCTTTTCGTTTCTGGGTCTCATGGGTCTGTCTCTTTCACCCTTCAATTGTGGTTGATTTAATTTTAATAGCAGAGTTCAACCAAAGTTTTTTTTTTTTTTTATATTGGGTTGTGTTATTTTATTGGAAGGGAAGACTTACTGTGGTATTGACTTGGCTTTTGGGATTCCCACTACTGTGGCTGTTGGGTGCTTGTTTGTGTTGTGTTGTGTGTGTCACTGTGTCATGCCGTGTACCATCTTGATTTCATTGGTAACAGTAAAAGGAAAAGGTTCTTTCTTGTGGAATTTGGAAAAGGGTCTCTTGCTTTAGGACAGTGAGAGAGAAAAGTATTTCTTCCCGATGATGTTTTTTGATTGGTCTCTGGAATCTTATGCAAACCCTTCCTTCTCTTTTGCTTGCTTGCTTAGAAGATAGAGGAAAGAATAGGCAAAAGTGTGTGTTGTTGATCATTGTGTTTCCCAAAATTCCTGTTCCAACTGAGTTAACTTTTCCAATTGCTTTTCTCATCTGCAACAATCAGGTAGATTAAACATCCTATTCCTACTTGATTGTCTCTTTATATTTAAATTTTGTAAGAATTCTCAAACTTTTGTCTCTTTCTTCATATTGATGAAGGTTTGTTTTTTTTTTTTTTTAAACTTTTCATTCACTTGTTATTGTTATTGTTTTTTGCAGGGTTATTTGTAAACTGAATCCTAAGTGTAATTGAGATGGACGGTGATATATTTGGAGAATTAGGCAACTCAACTCAAGTAGATAGCAGGCTTCTACAGGTGTTTCAGAAGAGCTTATTTCAAGCTCAAGATATTTTGAATCAGAACCGGTTGCTGATCAATGAGATAAACCAAAACCATGAGTCCAAGATGCCTGATAATCTGAGTAGAAACGTGGGTTTGATTAGAGAGCTCAATAGCAATATCAGAAGGGTGGTTGATCTCTATGCTGATCTTTCTAATTCCTTTACCAAGTCCAGAGAGGCTTCTTCTGAAGGTGATTCCAGTGGAACTTTGAAGTCTGATGGAAAAGTCAACCAGAAGAGAATTAGATCCAGCTAATTGATTGAATTTGAGCTTTCATGATGCAATCAACAAGTTTATTCTGAATCTGGAAGGAATTTGTTTGGTGAGACTGTGTAACGTCCTCCAAAGTTATTTTTGTGCCAAGTCTTCCAAATTGGTTTTATGTTTAGAGGGGCCAGAGATTTAGTTAATCATCTGATCTATAAAAGTACTTCAATTTGAGGACTATACAATTGTGATTTTGTGTAACTCTATTAACTTAATGAAATGGAGCATGTTCACGGACCATTTATTCAAGTTTCCAAGCTTGATCTTCTTAGATCCAATTGATATTTAGTGGCAAGTTCTGGATAGTTATTCATTTGTTCTGCATGTTCATTTGGTTGGTTGTTGTTAGTTGCTTTCCCTGTGGTTTTGTATTGGATATTTGATGCATGAGATCCAATAACTAATTAATGTCATCATATATTGATGATTGTGGTTTTTAACCAACAGTTTGAGCAAGGATTAAAATCTAGGGAATTTATATGCTGAACTTTTATAACTTCAAAATAATTTGCTTATTTTTTTTCCCTCAGATTCATGTCTAGGAAGGGGAAGCAGGAACATGTTCAATAATATTTATTAATGAATGATAACTTTTGAGATATTGTTCTTCATTATTTGTTTTGAGATGTTTGGTGGTGTGCAAAGAAAGCGGCCATAGATTATTTACTCGATCCTGGTCACCAAACACGATTAGGACTAGTCTTTGTTCATAATCACATGAAATATTATTGGAGTTATTTGATATGAACACTTTTATTGGCTTTTGGGGTGGATAATTATATAATTGACATAATGGTTACAGAGAGAATACTAAAAGAAGGAAAGGTGGCATTCCGCCGAACTATGAAAAAGTAGCAATAATTGACTTGAAAGTCTTCATTTGGAGGCTCAGATGCTGAGCCTAGGATCCATCCACACACTTTTTTAGAGAGTTAAAGAAAGAAAAAGAAAGAACTTTAATGTAATTTATTAAGAGTTAATTCTCTTTATTTTGACTTACTATGTAGGTTTTGGTATTTATAGTCTTTTCTGGTGTCAGTCTTTATGTTCTCTCTGGTAGTGGTTATCAGTTTATTTATTTATTATTATTATTGACTAAAATGCCAAATTGCCAATAGTTATAGGATCCAATGATCCATGGTTAAAGGAGGGCTTAGGTAATGTTTGGTCCCTTATCACTGTTTTAAAAACTGTTTTTCATAACAAATTTACACGATTCAGTAATCAATTTCTCATTCAAAATCCAATAAAAAAGATGAATTAAAAATAATAGAACACAGGACAAACCTCTTAATTACTTTTAGTATTTTTTTTTAAAGAAAATTCTTTTTAGTATTATTCTTTAATTAAAATTAATTTTTAACCTCAACAATAAAATATCGACCTTTATTAAACAGATTGTGAAGATAAAGTTTTAGTATGAATTTCAAACTACTAAAACAACTCGAGAATTGCTTTTATTATATTCTTATTAAGTCATGTTAAAACTTAAAACATGTAACATTGTCTTATTCTTTTAACCAAAATACATGAATTGCTTTATATTATATTGTTATTTATTAAGTCTTCCTTTTTTTATTCGTAAAAGGCTTTGTTCTTGGTGAACTTAGATTTATAATTTAGTAGAATTATTTTTAACCACAAAATATAATTGTTATATAAAACAGACTTAATGTTCTAGATGGTGCTAATAATTCAGAACTAAAAGTAGTAGTTGGATCACTTGATTGATTTCGATCAAGTAGTATCTATGTTGAATTGCCATTTTACAAGGCTCATAGTATTGTGGTCTCTTTCATGTACAAGATCTCAAATAATTTCTAAATATTGCAGCAGACCTCAAGATATCTCAATTCCTCATTAACTTTTCGTGAATTTTTAGCTCAACTTTATTCAAGTTTTGCCAAGAGAGCAAATCCATTTATCACCCTGAATTGGTCAGAATACACAAAATTTTCAAGGAAATTTTAAAGATGCAGTGCCGTTTCCTTTACTTTCTACTTCTCTACAAGTCATAGATAGATACACACTTCATAATTGATAAAAACCATAATTTAAAAGAGGGGGAGGGGGAGGGGCTGTTACAACACTTGGGTGACAAAATATATGATGGGTGCCCCACTTAGTGCTCAGGAGGTACTTTGAATCCAATGTTGCGTGACATGAGCAATCAAGATAAGAAGAACCTTTGCCTTTGGATGTATCATCACTCACCTCTAGTCATTTTTCCCATTCCCAGGCAAAATCAATGAAATCACAGGGCAGTATCATACAATTATGTCTTCAGTGGTGCTTTCTTCTCTCTGTCAGATATCCGAGCAGGAGCATTGGAATGTGATTTAAATCGTCCCCTTCCTCCCTCGTCCGTTTCCTGAAGGATACATATATATCACAAATACAAAGGTGTTCAGCCAGCAGCAAGTAGAGAACAAGTATCAATCAGTCAGAGAACAGAAAACAAGATGAAGGGTTGCTTTCCTGACCTTTTTCTTAACTATCTGAACCACATCCTCATCACGAAGATTATGACTAAGACCACAATGTTGTGGGTAGTGCCTTGCACTAATACCCCAGACCAGAACATACTTCACATCCTTCACCAAACTTCTGTGTATATGGTTGCAGAAGTCTTCTACAGTGCAGCCACCTCTATCCTACAATTTTTGCCAGAGAAAGTGATATCTCTATATGATGGATTAGAAGATTAAAAAAAAAAAAAGGATCCAAAGGTTTTCAATATAGTTAAATAGAATAAGGGACACTGGTTCATAGTAAGCATAATGTTAATGAAACATACAGCAGAAAGAACCACAGGATCACTGAAATCAGGCTGCTGGCCTTGTGGTTTTGTGTAAACTCTAACCAGACCCATTTCATCCCACATCCTTGAAAGCAGTCTGTCTAAGTTTAGCTGTTTACAACAAGACAACGTGTTAGTACTGTTACCAACATGCAAAGAAGGGTAAGAAAGGAAAAGCAGAATTGCTAAAGCCTAATGATATCTCTTTCTTCTTCAGACAGTGAAAATATCAACCTTACCTTCAAATTGCAGCTAATGACAACAGAATTTGGTTGACGGGCTAATCTGTCCACATCATCAACACCAATAACATCTATCTTGTTGTAGACATATACACACTTCATGTATTTTCGGTTCCCTTCAATGACATCTATGAGATCATCCACTGTGGCATCCTCACGGAAAAGGATCTAAAACTAAAATTGTCAGCTAACTCCCTTGGCATAGGTTTGGTAATAGAAAACAGATATTCAATTATCAAGATGGTGTGGTTCCACCACTTATAAAAGCCAGTTATGGGCTAGTTTGTTTAAACTTATTTGATGAGATAAACACTTATTTTAATAAAATAAGCAGTTTTCTTTATCTAAATTACTTCTGCTTAAAACGGTTTTATGCTTATTTAAATAAACAAATCCTATCTGCTTATGAAATAATCACTTATTTAAAAAGTACTTTTTTATAAACACTTTTTTTAATTTTAAACAAACTGGCCATATCTAGATATGCTTTTCATAATCACAGTTTTCATTAACATAAAACTTCACTTCTACTTGGACAGACAGTAACTTAAGGGAACAAGTGATATCAAGGATTAAATTTAGCAATATAGATTCACTCAGGTAAAATTTGGACCAACTATGGGTTGCCAGATAAGCCTCAAATAAAGTAAGTCGCAATATAATAATCGATTCAAAGCCTGAAAGATGTGCTGTCCTAAGCCTTAAGTTAAGGGAAGGGACATTTCAATCAATATATAAACAAAATGCAGAAGAAAATGAAACCACAGATAAGAAATTCATTAAATATTGTAGAATTACTTTACAGTTTGATACATACCTCTGCATTGTGAATCTTGTACTCATGAAGAATCTGATAACAAAGCTTCTCATCCACATGAGTCAAAGGCATAGTGCTGTTGAATGAAATGCCCCCTGTCTTTTTCTTTTTAAAATATATCTGCCAAGAAATATAAAGCTCCAAATTAATGACAAAATGATGACAGAAATATAAAAAAAATAATTATAAATCCAACACAGACCTATAAGCTGTACATAAATATATGCTTCATGTCATATACTCCAAAATAATGGGGCAGTGGGCACAATCTTACCTGAGGTGGTCTCTTGTTTAACCGCAAGCCGACAGCTTCCAGCTCTTTGGTCAATATTTGCCTATGACCCTCACTCTGACACATTGGAAAAAAAGGTCATGGCAAGAAAATTGAGAGTTTGCAATTCACATTCAAATAAATACTATAATTAATTTATCTAAACATGCAACTTTGATTGAGAAAATGGATCACAAAATAGTAAGCAGACACACAAGCATTGTGGTATGCTAGCCTATTCTTTGCATGGTAGGAGGCCTGTTAAAGGAATGAGAATAAAAAGGGAAAAGGAAAATATGAATAACTCACATTTATTATTTACTAAGTGGAACACAAAGTAAGAAACATTATGTATTAGTATAATCATCTTATTTAATAGGATAAAAAGAATTATGCAAGTGAATTTTATATGTACAAAGAAAAAATTAAAAGTGGCAGTGCCAGTGAGTAAAATTGCAAATTGAAAAGGCAACAACTTCTAGTTCTTGGGCCTGTTTGAAGGGTGTCTTTATGATAATGTTAACCCGTCAACACAATCTTACTTGTTATCCCTTGTTAGAATAGTAATTTACTGCAACAACCATCCTATCATTTTATCAACTAGCAATACCAAGAGTGAAAGACAGCATTAGAAAATGTAAAGCGGCACTTACTTTAGAACCGTCGAGAACCATCAATACTATGTCTGAAGATTTAGCCACAGCAATAACCTGAGAAAACATTCAGAAAAGAAAAATCCTGCTTTGTTAATAATAAGGAAGTCATGCTTTCCAAACAATGACTGAAAAGAATGAAGCATCATCTTAGAATTTGAGCTTAGGGCTTGATTCAACCCCACAAAATTGTTTTGTAAGGTGAGGACTGCCTAAACCTTATAAGGACTATTTAGGCCATATCTCAAGTGAATGTGGGATCTCAACCACCTAAGAGCTAATGTCTCATGGCTGCAAATTATGACACTTCACTCAGCCTTTCTAGTCAGCCCCTACAAAGGTAGCCCTTTTCGAGACACTGGCAACCAATTCTAATAGGCTGCAATTAAGGTGGGCTAGAGGTAACTACAATCACATTCAGCTCAGTAGACACTAGACACCTCTTTTTGCTGTATTAGGAAATATAACAACAGTACCATTTTCAAATTGATTATGAATTAAAACAAAACATAAAACACTATCCTTGGCATGATAGAAATAAGCAATTTTAGTCTTACCTGTCTCCCACGTCCCTTTCCTTCAGAAGCACCTTCAATAATTCCAGGAAGATCAAGTAACTGGATTTTAGTATCATTATAGTGTATAATCCCAGGAATACAGGTCAAAGTTGTAAACTCATAAGATGCAGCTTCAGAATGTGTGCCCGTTAACATTGTCAAAAGAGTAGACTTCCCCACACTGGAACATGAAAAGGAAAAATATGGAAAGGGTTAATAGTTTAACTAACCCAAATAAATTTTAAGCAGACACCAAAAACATGTACACACATACACAACATATTTACAAGCATTCAAGGAAATTAGCCCAATGCAACTGTAAATCAATTTAGATAATGGTAGTAACTAGTAAATAAAATACATCAATTATCAAAACTAATGGGAGAGTTATTTTTGAAGACAGACCTTGGAAATCCAATCAGTGCAACACGTCCATGACCAAATTTTGTAACTTCAAATCCTTCTCCACCTCCACTAGAACCCTATTACAGAAATTGATAACAAGTTAGTATACCACACCTTATAAAAATGTGTACAGAAGAATAGCAAGCCATGGCAGACAAATAATTGAGAAACCAGATTTCAAGTACAATAGTTATAAGAATTTTTCAGGACAAAGAGGATTACAAAACAAGAATAACAGTTGTTTTGAGAACTCTTTTTAAGAGAAATAGCGAACTATTGTTTTGTAAAGAATGAGATACAAAACAAAGAGGATGATAAACATACAACAAAAGCTTGCATCAATCATCAGAAGAGGGTGAGAAATAGTGAACTTAGAATAACAATGTGATATAAACAGTAAATAAATAACAGCATACATACTTTTGGAGGCTCCAATAATTGTGTCCTTAGTTTTGCTATCTTAGCCTTGAGCTGCCCAAGATGATACTCTGCACAATACCCAAATTCAAATGTATTCACAATCACGAAATTATCAAACACAAAAAAATTACATAGAAGATAAACCCGAACCCAAAATTAGACCATAAAGCCAAATAATTATATTTTTTTTCTAAAAAAAGTGTGAAAGAAAAAACAAACACCCCCAACAAAAGAAAAATCACTTTTGGTGGGAATTCTATGGTCAATAGAATCAAAACAGATGGAACTGAACGAGTTACCTGTGGCTTTGTTTTTCTGGGTCCGAGCCATCTCGGCTTCAATTTCTTTGATCTTCTCAATGATACCCATTTTGATTTTCCTCTGTAACCAGCAAAAGGGTAATCAGCTAAACTAGAGCAGAAGAATCAAACAAGAGACAGAAAAACAAGCTACGATCTTAGCTCACCGGAAAACACAGTAAGTAACACGGTGCAAAAACGCAGAGAGAGAGAGAGAGAGAGAGAGAGAGAGAAGAGTAGGTTTGAGAACAGAAGATTTGGAGTATTATTTCAGGCCCAGCTCTAATATTCTCTTCTTAGGCCAACTTTTATTTTTAGAATTCTTTTTGGGTCAACTTAATCTCACATCGTTTTGTTTTGTTTATTATTATTATTATTATTATTATTATTATTATTATTATTATTCAACAAAATTTAAGATGAAGAACTTAATTTCAACAAAAAAAAATTATAAGAACTAAATGCAGGCAATTATAACCAAGAGAACCAAAATTTTATATATGCTAAGCTAAAGTATGTGGATGAAAAGTAAAATTAATTATAGGAAAAATTATATGTTTGGATTGGAATAAAAGGGATCGAATAGGGTACAATGGAACAATATTATTAAGAGGTCATTTTATAGAAAGTCCTAAACCCTAAATTGTTAAAATTTATTTACTAATTTAAAATTAAATTAGTGGTGGTTTAAAACTGCCGGTCTTCACAAATTTGAATTACCGGTATTTACAATGCTAAGAACGCTAATTTCAAATAGATAGGAAAGGTCATGATTGAGATAATTTAGATAAATGAGGACCAAATTAAATTTTTTAATAATAGAAAGGCTAAATTGTAGTTTTTAACAATAGAGGAACGAAAATTGAACTTTCAAGAAATTATGTATATTTTTGTTATATATACTATCAGAAAATCATTAGAAATTTAAATTTTTAAATAAATATTACAACAGTGAACAATCTTGTTATAGACGACAATCTATTAATATATTAATTTTCAAATTAAATTCTTATAACGATATGCATTATTGCATTACAGAAAAATCAACTGGACAAAACTCCATATTATTATTAATTTTCAAATTAAATTCTTATAACAATATGCATTATTACCTTTCAGAAAAATCAAGCTAGTTGCCAATTACATTAAAACAGAAACCAACGCCAAGTCTACTACTAAACGAGCAAGATTGTAACTAAAATTAAGGTATATTACTAAGATCAAAATTTACAACCATCATAACAGTGATAACCAAAAAGTGACATGATTCTATTCAACGTTTCAGTGCATAAAACATCTAATCAATTTCTCAACACTGTCTACAAGATTGCATCTACTACTCTCTTTCTCTATGCATCCAAGAAAGGATTGGTCTAACAAAGTTCAGAAATTAGTTTTTTTTTTTTTTTATGTTTTTGTTTCCTGATAAGGAATTTAGTATTTATTTATTTACAAGTACCCCGATCTATCTCCATGCACATGCACACTTCCTCCACCAGATGCTAACTTGCTTGAGCTATAATTTGAAGGCACTTGAGAATTCATCTCAGCAAGCTCTCTTACACGTAGCAAAATTTTATCAGGAATGGGAGCCGTACCATGCTTCCGCGAATTTATCTATATACCAAAATAAAATACAATTAAGTCAGTATAATAATGGAAACTGAATTTATAACTTGTAAAATTTCTCATTTCAGAACTGTATGTAAACGATCAAGGACAAATGAATTCAGTACACAGGAAACTGCATGAATTTGCAACCCACAAAAGCATGCAAACTGAAGATGACATTTGCATAATACTATATACTATAGTAACTTCGTTAAAGGGTCAAGCATGCATGCATGCTAATACAGTTCCATGCATGAATTGGCACAAGACATGAGGTTTTAGAAACCTAACTTCAGCATCATAAATTCTTACCCCCTCATCTGCAGGTGCAGGTGCAGGTGTCAGTGCAAAGCTAGCTTTGAGCAAATTCCTCCACTTGTCCTGCAAAGCAAAATGTGTGTTCAATGTGTGCATGCACAAAGACCAAAATCTAGCATTGCACGTACTCTACCAGCTTTGAAATAATTACCTTAAGATCAACAGAGGTACGATATGAGTATGATGCAAAGGAGAGACGTTTGATTTCAGACCACCTCCCTGCTCCACACCGTGCCACACCTTCCACCAATTTTATCACCTCAACAAGAGTCCATGCACGATGATGCTTCCTCCTCATCCCTCCTTTTGCAGTGGGAACAGTAGTAACCATATTGTCATCTGAAGTATGGCTGGATGGATCTGCCCTTTTTGGCCTCAATTCCTGCCGTAGCTCAATCGGGCCTATTACTGGACACTGCTTCTCTTTCACAGGTTCAGAAGAAGACTATTTTGAACACACCCACCCACAAGCAGAAAGAGCCCCCCCAAAAAAAATCATTGTTATAAATTAAATAACATAACAAAACAATGTCCTATGGAAGTAGTCAGTTAACTCTTTTTCAAGGTCTTACAAGTGAAAACTTGCAGAAATTTACCTAGTTCATTAAGCTAATGCTTGAAATATACATGTCATGTCATGTCACTTACTATCCCACATCAAGGAAGCCCCAACAAGTACTAGACAAACTAAACATAAAAATAAACTATCTTGAAAACAGTAAGAAAAAAGTAGAGAGCCATCATAGCACTAGACATTAAAAGAATAACAGTTTCTTAGAAAGGTTACAAGTAAATTGCTTATACTCAAATTTGTGCCAGCTATAAGTATTTGAACAAAATGAGCCAATCCCTAAATTGGAATGTGTGATCACAGTAAGGAGCAAGAGCCACGACTGGGATTGATCGGGCTACTTAAACAGTACCTTCCCAGCACCTTACAGATAATATATTCAGATTAGAAACAATTAATTGACCCATGCAAAATACAAATTTCAATTGCCACCATGTTGATTTCAAGCATTCAAGAAATCAAATATACATGAGCAAAATAAGCAATAAAGATGAGAAGCCAAAATACATTTTAAGAATATAAAATTGAAAGTTGACAAAATCAACACACCACTTGCTATAATTTCCCAATTCCCATGACAGGTTAAGAGTTATCAAACATTATGGCAACACTTGCTGACCCTCTTGTGGTACTAAAAATCTACTTTCTCTCCTTCCTAATAAAATTCATTTTGTCTTAATGAATTTCTTCTTATGTGTGTGTTCTAACAAATAAAAAAACTACATCTTCTACCATTAACAGGGGTTAAGTTGGTCTTACTGGTTGGTGAAACTTTGCAGGCATTCTTGGCTTCAAAAATTTGTCTGGAAAGTCACTACCAGCATCAGAACTATTATGCTCAAGGAGCTTATTACTCAAATTTTCAGCCTCACCCATGCCAGTTGGATGGAATTTCTGAAACAAAAATATAAAGTTTTCTGATTGTAAGAAAATAAAAGCACTTTCCAAAATGATCATAACAAAATACAATCAAGAACAGTAAAGAAACTTCTGCTGGAAAGACACAACAGGAGTAGAAAGGCATCACTGGAAAAACATGAAGTAACAAAGAGACATTTCCTAGGCATGCTATCATAGTTCATACACAGCAAAGCCTGAAGACAACATTGATAAGAAGCATTTGCTTTGACATTAAAAAAAATGAAGAAAAGGGGGAAAATTATGTATTATGTATCTAAATCAAACAAAAAGACACTTTAACTTGCAAACTGAGTTACTTTCTCTGTCCTATAAAAGAACAAGACTGTTTGGTTTTGAAATATCAAAATAATATCTCATAATATTATTGTTGAATATTAGAATTATTTAAAACATCTTCAACGATCTCATAGGAATGGTCTCCATATTATATGATTTATTTCCTTATTTGATTAATGAGGAGTCTATAGCTAGTATAGTGACCCAGCTTTTATGGACTTCTTAAGAACTGAAGTTCCACTAATTAGCTTCAATAGAAGCTGTATTTTTTTAGTTTTAAGTTTTGTAAAAAATAAGCCACTTATTTTTACACGTTTTTTTTTTCTAAAATCATGTTTGTCCTGGCTTCTCTTTTTAAGAAGAGAAACCCACTAAAAAGTTGAGTCAAACCTAAATATGGGATACTGCTTTATATAAACCCTAAAGACATTACATGCCATACATCAATATTATATTCTATTATTCAGTGTTTGTTCTTTCTTTTTCTCCTTCTCTACTTAAATTCCTATAATTTCAACATCTTGGATGAAGCAACAATAAGGACAGTAGAAAGAAACAGAAAACTTGAACAATAGGAATCATGCTTTACTGAGGGTGGTAAAGTCAACATTTAAAACAAAGTCTTGCACTTATATATTTAAGCAATAAACAGCATCACATACCATAAGAGACGCAATATCTTTTCTAGGACGACTTCTCCGAACCCGAGACACACAAGGAATTTGGACATCAGAACCTCCAAGAGAATCTAACCTGGTGCCATATGTCCGCACATCTGAAAAAGCATTGCTAGCAGGCCTGACATTCGAAGTTGGAGAAACATGTTCAAGTCCCATGGTTTTATTAGAAATTGACAAACTAGGATTTTGCTCTCTAGATTCATTTTCAGAGAGCTCTTCAATATATCTCTTCGTAGGTCTCCGAATTCTTTTGGCAGCTCTTTGTCCTGTCTGATGATTCTGATCTTCCAGTCCATTTTCTAGTGTTGTTTCAGAAACAACTTGGTTATCATCAATTCCACAAGCATTTACAGCAGATGAATCCTTTAAGTTGACATCTTTTTCTTCAGTCATATTTTCTGAAGAGATTAAAGATCCGGCATTCATATTTCCAGAACCGTCTTCTTCAAATTTTCTAACTATTTTGCTATCTTTAATAATGAAAGTTGTGGCTGAAACATCACACGAGTTGGTTAAACTCATGGCAATCCTCCTTTTAAGCCATTGTTTGTCTTTCACAGTAGTTTCCCGACCAAAAGTTACCTTGAACAGTTCATGCAGTTCTCTGATTGATAGCTTGTCCAAGCATATTTCTCCATCTGACATTAAAAGATCAGGCTTCAAATTGGAATAGACAGCAGAAGCAGATGAACCACTTTCTATTACTCCTTCTGAAGGTCTGGAACACTGATCAGTACTCCCAGATTGATTACTATGAGTATAATTTAAACTTGATGCTATAGAAGGAAGTTCCTGGCAGGGAGTTTCAGATTGAACCTTCCCATCCATGGCAGGAAATTTATCAGCTGAACACTGGCTGTCTATATTTACATGAGAATGAACAGGTGATCCACATGATATGTGTTGTTTCTCCTCTTCTTTGACCTTTTGCAAAATCTGCTCAATGTACTACAAGAAATTTTAGAGGTCAAGAAGGACCCTAGGAAACAATATACTAAGAATACCAGGATACTCAGACATGTAGGCAAAGCCCCCAAAACTATATGGCAATGACCCAAGGAGGAAAAAGACCAAAACATGTTATTAAGAAAATATGGGGTAATTAATCTCTTTCCAAATAAAAACCACATACAATATCATAAAGGATAAAAAAACCCAAGGTAAAAGACTCATATGGAAAGTCAAATCCAAACAAGATATATTCATACTCATGATCAGGAAAAAAAGCAATGCTTGATGACACCTATTTTAACTTTCTTCTTGTGTCCAAGATGAAAATGTTGCAAACTTGTAATATACATTATAGAGAGGAATCAATTACCAGTAAATTTATAGATCAAAGTATAGTTTGAGTTTAAATTTATTTTTCTAATGCTGAAATCATTATAGAGAGGAAGGGAACAAGAGAAAACAAAAAAGAATCAATTACCTGTAATTTTGCATTTAGTTTCCCCAAATCTGCCTCTGCAGTGCCTAATTGTGAAACACCCACAGAATTAGTAGATAGAAAATAGGAAAAAAGATCTTGAAAGGGAAGGAATAAGCAGACAACACGGCATTTGCCAAAACAAACAATTATAACTAACAAGACCATGAAGAGTTCATCAACATTTTAAATAAGATAATAGGCATTATACCCTTTAAAGTTACAAACAAGCAAATAATTTCAGGAAAGAATAGCAATGCATTTAGTGACAAAAAGCAATGTCTCAAAGAACTGAAGTAAAGCCTCAAGCCTTCAACAGCTTTACACACAGAAATCATTGACCCCAAATTAATCATTGTAAAAATGGATGCTGTTTATAAGTTATAACTTAAAACAAAACTAAAGACACAAATTTAGTCTTGAGAACAACTAAAAGAAGACATGGACAATACTCAAATCCCTGGTCTTGACAAGACATAAAGCTGCTGTGAAACAGCCAAGAAATCCCAGTATATAGCCTGATGTAACCACTAACCACTAATACAAATATTGACATGCCATTCAACATGTTGAGAAGCAATTGTAACACTAAAAGATTGAGCATACACCTTCCGAGCACTCCAATCGAAGCTTCCCAGAAGATGATCTTTCAATTGATATGCATTCCAAACTCTGTCCAGTATTTGCAACAACATGCATTTCACTGTTTTCAAACTCAAGAAAATCCCCCACCTCCATTGCTTCATCATCTGTTGCAGGCACTAACCTCCCATCACCTTCAACCTAAAGATCATATCAGACAGACAACTCAGAATTATGAATATAGCCTAAACAAAAGTATCAGTCACAAAAGAAAATGTAGAACCAAATAATAAAATATTTACTTTCAAATAAACTTCCCCTTTTCTTTGATTTAATTAAACTAAATCTTAACACAAAGTCACATTCCTTTTTCAAATTTCAACATTTTCATTTCAGCCATTACACAAGATTAGGGAAAGTGAGTTAATTTACTTAAATAAAAAGCACACTGATCAAGGAAAGTAATTTATAGAACAACTATACTACAAAAGGAAGATGGGAAACCATCAGGAATTTTGTTAATTCGTAGCTGAAATTGCTGGCCATTTCTGGAAAAAAGGGTATCAAGGTACAGTTTGTTTAAAATTTTAAAAAACATTTTTATAAAAAAGGTGTTTTTTTAATAAGTGATTATTTCATAAGCAGATAGAAAATTTGTCACTTAAATAACCAGAAAACTGCTTATTTTAAGCAAAAACAGTTTTGACAAACACACTTAAAATAATAGAAAACTGCTTATTTCATTTTCATCAAATATGTTTAAACAAACTGACCAATATGAATGCTATAATAAATAATAGGCAAACAGAAAAGTTCTGCAGCTAGGATAACAAGCAATCATGCTGATATTTGTGCATATTATAATTATTTATTCAGGGTTATTAATTATTATATTAGGGTTGCCATGAACATTTCTGTCATCAAATGAATCAAAGGAAAATAATACATTAGAACACTTCAAGGACAATGGTTAGGGTTTTAGTCTAATAAACTGGTACATTATAAGGCTAAAAACTAGCATTACAACTCTTAAAATGGTATTGGTATGCTGGAAAAAAACACTAAGGTTCCATAGCAACTCATTTCATCTTGATTTGTTGTCATTAAAGTATCAAACTAAAAAGCCTTAAAACATGTATATCCATCCAAATTACAATGAGAAACTGAAAATTCAATGAACAATTAAATATCTACCCGAACAAGCTTGTATACAATTGGGTTGGCAATTTGCTTCGGTGAAGACAAAGCAGAACTGCTTCTATCAACCCCACTGTCTTCAAACTTCCCATCATCATTATCCTCGATTCCAAGCACAGTTTCCATGGAGTATCAACCACATGCACCTCAGGTACACAAACTGTAAAATCATAAAGCACAAAGCAAATAACTTAGCACAAAAAATGCCCTATTTCAACAAAATCAACTCAAACACAGATAACATAAACTGAAAACTGATACCATCAACACCTTAAACCTTCCAAAATCACAAATTTCAGACAAAGAAATCATGCCCCAGAAGCCTAAACCACCAATTAAACACACACACAAACGCTCACACTACAAAACTGAAACCCCAATTCACAGACACTACAAAATGTTGCTCAGACAAAGAAATGCACAATTTGGGGGCAATGAAAAACTAAATTAAAAACAAACCACATGATAAAAATTGAAAATTGGACTCACCATAGAGTAGAGAACGATTGGACCCAGTAGTAGCTGAAGCAGCAGGACCCCCACTCAGTAAACGGGTTGAAAAATGTTTTGAATTATCTGAGGAATCATTTCTAAGAAACTTCTTGGATACGTAAAAGGAAAACGAAATTGAACGACAGTGGATTGGGTTTGTGTTTTTTTTTTTTTAAATGAGAATTTAATTTAATTGAATTTAATTTAATCTTGCAATTATTTTTTTTTCGTGTGAGGGTGTTGGGAGAGAATGGACTATGGAGAGTGTGTGTTTACTGTTTAGGTCTGCTTTTTGGTTACGCTGTGGTGAGTGAATTGAGTTTCGGATTCGAAATTTTTTTGCGAAGTGAATTGAATTGTTGGCGTGGAATCCGGATTTTTATTTTGCTTTGGACTCTCTCTGTCTGTACGTCTGTCTGTCTCTACACAACTTTCAAAAAACATGATCTCAGTAATGTTGATTTGGTTTTTAGGATGCAAAAAGGGGTTCATTTTAGTATATTGTTTATCATATCATAGTTTTTTTTTTACTTTTTTCATGCATTGAGTTTCAAAATTATAGTTCTATGTAAACATTTTTAGAACATTTTAATTTATAAGACTTTTAACTTCTTGTTTGAATTGTTCTGATATGCTTAGTTTCTTTTCAATCTCTTTCGTTTGTCATATTGAGTTTTTTTTTTAATTAGTGTAATAATTAATGTGTTTTATACGAATAATAAATTTATAATTTTTATATTATTACTATTTTAATGTATTTTTAATTTTACAAAATATATATATATATATATATATATATAAATATTCTATTTGTCCATTAAGATGAATAAATGTATGGTTAAATGTTTATAGTTTAAAGTTCATGGATATACTTAAGGATTCATAGTGTACATAATTTATGGTTTAATGTATAAGGTTTCATGGGTTATAGTTTAGGATTCATGGTCTAATGTTTAGGATTATAAAGTTTAAGGTTTAGAATTTAGGATTCATCATTCCTGATTTTAGGGTTTATGGTTCCTCATGTGGAGTTCAAGATTTTAGATTTAATAAACATAATAATAAGATGTGTCTTGCATGAATATTTTTCTTGTGTAGAGTTCAAGGTTTTAGGTTCAACTAGTACAATAACTTGTGTCTAGCACAGATATTAAGTTTACAATCAATAGTTTTTAAGAAACCCTGGACCTTAAGGGTTTAATTTATGAAATCATAAATTCTTAATTACAAAACTTTGAAGGATTTAAAATTTCATAAATAAATTTCGGAATTCTAATTTAGGGTTTCATTATAAAACCCTAAATCCCAATTTAAAGTTTGATAAATCAAACTTTAGTATTTAAGGATTCATAAATGAATTCCTATTTTCTAAACAATGAAATTCTCAATCCTAACATAGGATTTCGTAAATAGAATTTTTAGTATTTAAAGTGTAAAAAATGATACCCTAAATCCTAATTTAGAATTCATAAATAAAATCTTAAATTCTGAATCATGAAACTTAAAATTTAGTGTTTCATAAATGAAATCTCAAATCCTAATTTAAGATTTTATAAACGAAACCCAAAATTTTAATTTAAAGTTTCATAAATAAATATCTTAGTATTTAGAGTTTCATAAATAAAACTTTAAGGATTTAAGGTTTCAAAAATAAAATATTAAACCATGAAATCTAAGGATTTAGTGTTTCACAAATCCAAATTTAGGGCTTCATTTATGAAATTCTTAGTATTTATGATTTTATAAATGAAATCCTACATCATTAACCATGAAACCTTAAAGATTTGGGTTTCATAAATAAAACCTTAAATCTATTTTAGGGTTTTATAAATGAAAGTTTAAGTATTTAGGATTCATAAAAGAAGTCCTAAGAATTTAGCATTTCATAAGTGAAACACCAAATCTTAAATCATGAAATCCTAAATTTTAATTTAAGGTTTTATAAACGAAGTTCTTAGTTTTTAGGAATTCATATATAAAGCCCTAAGGTTTTATGGTTTCATAAATGAAACCTTTAGTCTTAAATCATCAAACCGTAAAGATTTAGGGTTTCATAAATAAAAGTATAAACCGTGAAAACTTAAATCCTAATTTAAGGTTTTATAAATGAAACTCTTAACATTTAAGGTTTTGTAAACGAAGGATTAAGACTTTCATACATGAAACCTTAAATTCTAAATCATGAAATCTTAAGGATTTTGGATTTAATAAATAAACTTTAATTCTAAATTTAAGGTTTCATAAATGAAATTTTAAATTTTAAAACAAAAAACTCTAATGATTTAAGGCTTCATATGAAATACAACTAATTTAGAGTTTCATAAATAAAAGCCTAAATCCAAAACCATTAAACCTTAAAGATTTACAATTTCATAAATAAAACCTCAAATTATAATTTAAAGTTTCATAAATATAACTCTAATTTCTAATTAAGGGTTTCATAAATAAAATTCTTATTATTTAAGATTTCATAAATGAAAATCAAAATCTTAAATTATGAAATCTAAGTATTTGAGATTTTATTAATGAAACCACGGTTTTTAATTTTGAATTTCTTAAACGAAATCCTAAACTATGAAGACTTAAGAGTTTTAGGTTTCATAAATGAAACTTTTAATATTTAGTGTTTTATAAATGAATCTCGAAGATTTTAGGTTTCCTAAATGAAACATTAAATTATAATTTAGGGTTTCAATAATGAAATTTTAAATTTTATACCATGAAATTATAAGGATTTAAAATTTCATAAATGAAACTTTTTATTTCATATTATTGATTTTTTTTTAAAAAAAATTTGAACACATAACTCTTGATTCTTGAAGATTTAAAAATATCATTTTTTTTTCAAATTTTCAAGTCATTCTTCTTCCTTTTTCTTATTTTTAAATTTTATTTTTTTCAAATTTACGAGACATTATTCTTTTATTTTATATATTTTTTAAAAATTTGAAAATATTACTCTTATTTTTCATATTTTTTTTTATTTTCAAAATAATACTCTTGTTTTTTCATATTTTTTAAAATTTTCAACTTTTTAAACTTCTTTATTCATATTTTTTAAATTATTTTTTTTTCAAATTTTAAATATATTCCTCTTTTTTTTAATTATTAATCAATTTGAAAATTTTCTATTTTTAAAATTTTTTCAAGATATTCTTCTTATTTTTTCATTATTAATCAATTTTTTTCAAATTTACAAAACATTATTCTTGTTTTTTCATATTTTAAAAAAATTTCAATTTTTCAAATTTTCAAAACATTCTCTTATTTTTTTCATTTTTTAATATCATCATTTTTTCAAAATTTCAAGATATTACTAATATTTTTTAAATTTTCATTTTTTTTTCAATTTTTTTTATATTAATATTTTTTTCTTATATTTTATAAAAAAATTATTTTTTTCAAAATTTCAAAACATACTCTTGTTTTTCAAAATTTTTAAAGTTTTTTTTTTTTTTAATTTCAAGATTTTTTTTCTGGTTGCTTTAAGTTTTTAAATTTTATTTTTTCGAATTGTCAGGACATTATTTTAGTTTTTAAATATTTTAAAATTTTAATTTTTTTTTCAAAATTTTCAAGATATCAACAGATTTTTTTATATTTAAAAAAAAAATTCAAAATTTTTAGACATTATTCTTGCTTTTCATATTTTTATTATTTTAACTTTTGAAGATATTACTCTTCTTTTTTGATATTTTTTAAATGTAAAAACATTACTCTTTTTTTTATATTGTTTAAAATTTTTATTATTTGAATTTTGAAGACATTGCTACTGTTTTTTCATATTTTTAAAAATCTTTTGAATAGAATACTCTTGTTTTTTTCATTTAAAAAAATAATTTTTAAATTTTTTTAATACAATACCTTTATTTTTTTATATTTTTTAAAATTTTCATTTTTTTTTAAATTTCAAAGCATTACTCTTTATTTCATATTCATAGTTCTTTTTTCCTTTTTTTTAAAAATTTTTTTGGTTTTATATATTTATTTAAAAAATGATTTTTTATATTTTTAAGACTTTATTTTTATTTTTTCATATTTATAAAAAAAATATTTTTTTAAAAAGATTTTAAGACATTCCTATTGTGTTTTCATATTTTAAAATTTTTTTAAGGTAATTCCTTTTATTTTTTTTTCAATTTTTTAAGATATTACTCTTGTTTTTAATTTTTTTTAAGACGTTAGTGTTGTATTTTCTATATTTTAAAAAAAAAATTCAAGACATTCTTTTATTTTTTTAATATTTTCAAATTTTTAATATTTTTTTAATTTTGAATACATTATTCTTATTTTTTTTCTCATTTTTAAGATATTACTCTTACTTTTTCAATATTTTAGTATAAGCATAAAAAAAGAAAGTAAAAAATTAATTAATATAATATTTTTTATTTAAAAAATGTTGATAAAAAAGAGAAAAAGAAACGTAAAAACAAAGAAAAAAAGATTAAATTAAAAAGGTAGAAATGGTAATTAAATAAAAAAATATAAACATAATAAATATAATTGTTGAAAAAAAACAAATATGAAAAAAGACAGAACTTAAAATTAATAAAAAATAATTAAAAGAATATAATTATTCAAAAACATATGTATAAAAAAAATTAAAAGTAAAATTAATTTAAAATTTGATTGTTCCAATCATATTAGACTTATGGTTCTTAAGTGTTATTTACACAAACCCTACAAAAAATTATCAATAAGGATCAAAGTCAAGTCATCAATTCACTTAAAATATCTTGTCTGATAGTGTATTTATTTTGAGAAGGACTCGGTATTGCCATATGATTGCATTTTTCTCTACACTAACTGCTATTTTCATTTCTAGAAGATATCTTGTGGTTGATTACTTATTTTGGTAGTAAAGGTATATACTTGAAAGATCCATTAATTCCAGAGTGTCAGAGTACATGTGTTTATATTTTGTTTTTTTTCTCCAAAATTCCAAGCACTTATCAAATTATCATTCGTGGTGGGTCCACCAAATTGGACTTCTGGTTCCTTGTTAGTAAATAATGGTTCAGGCAGTAGCAGTAGCCACCTACCTCATTTATTTTTCTCTCTCACTTTCCCACTTTCAGACAAGTTTGTTCAAACTAGCAACCCAAAAACTCTTTGTGCTGGGAAGACTGGAAGAGTACGTTAAGGTAGAATCCTAAGGAAGATCTTTCAAGTACTCAAAGGAACACACAGGCAAGAGGATATATATATATATATCATCTCTCTTTCTTTCACTTTCCTCTCGTTGGTTATCTTTAAATTAATTAATTGGTCAATCAATCACAACAGTAATGTAAATTAGATATTTGTTTTTATTATATACATGATGACCACATGTGGTATTTATTTCTATTTCTATCACTAAATGTACAACAAAATTAGTGTGTTTATACTTTGTGTCTGAAATTTTGTTTTTTTATTGTAAAGGGTGTAGAGACGAAGAAAGAACCATAGTATAGTAAAATCCAATATGGCTTTCCGAGTTTCTCATATTATAGTATTTGTTCGTCTCTTGCTTGCAACTTCATATCTAGTGACATGTTTTCCCAATGTCGACACTTCTCAAATAATGCACGATGTCTTTGTTAGCTTTAGAGGTGCAGACATTCGCCAAGGTTTCCTTAGCCATTTGATTGAGGCTTTTTCTCGAAATCAAATTGATGCCTTTGTAGACCATAACATTCCCAGGGGAGATGAACTATCTGAAGCACTTCTGGGAGCAATCCAAGGATCATTAATCTCATTGATTATATTTTCACAAAACTATGCTTCTTCACGTTGGTGTTTGTTAGAACTTGTCAAAATTGTTGAGTGCAGAAAAAGAGATGGACAAATTGTAGTACCTATTTTCTACAAAGTAGACACTTCACATGCACGACATCAAAAGGGAACTTTTGGAGATGCCTTTGCTAAACATGAAAGAAATTTTAGTTTGACTACCATCCAAACCTGGAGGTCTGCTTTGAATGAATCTGCTAATCTATTAGGATTCCATTCATCAACTTTTCGGTAAGGTTTTTGCTTTGCCCCCAATAAATTTCTTCAATGTTAATGTCTGGCTATAATATGCATCATATTAATTGGTCAATTTGTTTAAACTTTAAAACAAAGAAACGTATTTTTTGTTGCATAGGGATGAAGCTGAGCTTGTCAAAGAGATAACTAAACGTGTGTGGATGAGGTTGAATCATGTGCACCAAGTTAACTCCAAAGGGCTTGTTGGAGTTGGTAAACGAATTGCACAAGTAGAATCATTGCTGCAATTAGAAGTCCCAGATGTTCGTATTGTTGGAATATGGGGTATGAGTGGCATTGGTAAGACAACCATTGCACAAGAAGTATATAATAAACACTGTTTTGAATATGAAGGTTGTTGTTTCTTGGCTAACATAAGGGAAAAGCCACGAAGGCATGGAATAATCTCATTAAAGAAAAAGCTTTTCTCAACATTATTAGGAGAAGAATATCTAAAAATTGAGACACCTAATGGATTGCCTCAATTTGTTGAGAGAAAGCTTCATCGTACTAAGGTTCTTGTTATTCTTGATGATGTCGATGACTCAGAGTAACTAGAAAGTTTAGCTAGAACAGATTGGTTTGGATCTGGCAGTAGAATTATTGTGACAACTAAAGATAAACAAGTGCTTGCTAATGAGTGTGCCAATGTATATGAGGTTGAGGCATTAGACTTTGATGAATCTTTAAGGCTTTTCAATTTGAACGCCTTTAAGCAAAATCATCCTGACATAGAGTACTATGAGCTATCAAAGAAAGTTGTCAATTATGCCCAAGGCATTCCATTTGTTCTTAAACTTTTGGTCACCGTCTTCATGGAAAAGATAAAGAGATATGGGAAAGCCAATTAGAAAGACAGAATGTGCAAACCAAAAAGGTTCATGATATTATTAAATTGAGTTACAATGATCTTGATCAGGATGAAAAGAAGATATTTATGGATATTGCATGTTTTTTCTATGGGCTGCATCTAGAAGTAAAGTACATAAATGTTTTATTGAAAGATCATGATTATTCAGTGGCTTCAGGATTAGACAGGTTGAAGGATAAAGCTCTTATAAGTATTTCTCAACAAAATATTCTATCAATGCATGACATTATAAAAGAAACTGCTTGGCAGGTTGCTCCCCAAGAATCAATTGAAGATCCTAGAAGCCAAATTTGACTATTTGATCCTGATGATGTCTATCAAGTACTGAAATACAAGAAGGTAAGACCAAGTATAACACATTGAAGAATTGAGTTTTTATAGGAAAAGTAGCTTATAGAGTGACATTTATAAATTTTCTTTGCTTGTATTGCAGGGTAACAAGGCTATCAGAAGCATAGTCGTCAACTTGTTGAAAATGAAACAATTGCGATTAAACCCTCGAGTATTTACTAAGATGAGCAAGCTCTATTTTCTGAATTTTTATTTCGTATGGTCTTGCAGTACTTTCCCTCAGGATCAATGGGGCTTGTATCTCCCACAAGGGCTTGAATCTTTGCCGAATGAACTAAGATATCTTGCTTGGGCGTATTACTCTTTGGAATCTTTGCCTTCAAAGTTTTCTGCAGAAAATCTTGTTGAGTTGCGCTTACCATATAGCCAAGTGAAAAAACTTTGGCAAGAAGTTCCGGTAAATATTATTTCTCTACATTGATCTGAGTCTTGAATATGTTTTTAGTATCTAATATTTAGGATAAAATTGATCTTTGTTGTTTCTGTAATTTGAAAAGAAGACAAACTAACATTAGCTCATGCAATGTCTTCATTTGTTTTGATTGCCACAGGATCTTGTGAATTTAAAGGTCTTTATACTGTATTCGTCTTCACATGTAAAGGAGCTGCCAGACTTTTCAACGGCCACAAATCTTGAAGTAATAGATCTCCGATTCTGTGTAGGATTGACTAGTGTGCATTCATCAGTATTCTCTCTGAAAAAGCTTGAGAAATTGGATTTAGGTGGATGCACATCCCTTATAAGCCTTCGAAGCAATGTCCACATGCAATCCCTTCGTTATCTCTCCCTCCATGGCTGCTTGGAACTAAAGGATTTCTCGGTGACCTCAAAGACTCTGGTAAAGTTGAATTTAGAACTCACCAGTATCAAACAACTGCCTTCATCTATTGGTTTTCAAAGAAAGCTCAAAATGCTACGTCTAGCATACACTTATGTTGAGACATTGCCAACAAGCATCAAGAATCTTACAAGTCTGCGACATTTGGATCTACGATATTGCATGCGGCTTCAGACTCTATTAGAGCTTTCCCCATCACTTGAAACACTAGATGTCCGCTAGTGCATATCATTGGAGACTGTAATGTTCCCTTCTATTGCTCAACAATGGAAGAAGGAAAACAAGAAAAAGGTTGCCTTCTGGAACTGCTTGCAATTGGACGAATATTCTCTCATGGCTATTGAGATGAATGCAAAAATTAACATGATGAAATTTGCACAGCAACATTATTTATCTGCATTTGGTGATGCTCAAGGTACCTATGTGTATCCGGGAAGCGATGTTCCGGAATGGTTGGTGCATAAGACAACACATGATGATGATGATGATGATTATGTAACTATTGCTCCACACTCCTCTCACTTGGGCTACATTTTTGGCTTCATTGTTCCAGAAGTCCCTTACGGGGGTTCCATTTTGAAACTCAACATCAGTGCTGGTGGGGATGAAGGTAGCAGTATCAATGTGCACTTGGGCAGACCACATCATGGTATCAAATCGGATCATGTGTATCTAATGTACGACCAAGCATGTTCTCGCTTTCTAAATAGACGTGCCCAACATCATCCTATGTTGAAAATTAAGGTTACAGTAGCATCACGAACGCTCATATCCCAGTACGTGCCGTTGCAGTTAAGAGGGTTTGGGGTCAGCACCATCAACAGTTTTCTTCGAATAGAAGATTTGGTTCCAAAGGAAAATTCTAAAGTCTACCCTATTTCCGTGTGGAATGGGTGAGAGGGAATAGGATCGGTCCTTATATTTTATGGGAAATAGATATGGACCCGTATAATTTTTTTGAAAAAATTGGATTTTTTCTATTCTTAATAAAAAAGAGTAGTACTAAATGATTTACAATATTTATACTCTATTCTTCCAATTGAGTTATGCAATTTTAGTATATTTTACGGAAAAATAATTTTTGAAAAAAGCCAACAAGATTAATTTAGGCTTAATTTTATTTTTTGTCCTCAAATTTTAATAAATTGTCCAATTTAATCCTCAAATTATAAAATATTTCATCTGATTTTTAAATTATTTAAAATTTATTAATTTAATAATTTTTTGCAAAATTTTACTATTTATGCTCTCTCTTTTACTAAATATAGTTTCCTAAAAGCATAAAAAAAATGATAGGTGTTGTTAGTAAAAATGAGATGTAAATAGTAAAATTTGGTGAAAAATAACCAATTTAATGCATTTTAAATAATTTTAGAATTAAATTAAAACTTTTTATAACCTGAGATCAAGTTCAACAATTTATTGAAATTTACGAAGAAAAAGTATAATTAAGCCATTAAATTATTACTAAAAAATTAACTTTTTATTTTTCACATATTAAATTATTTTTAAAAAAATTGGGATCCCAGTGGAAAATCCACTGCATCGTGTGCCGTTGTCATTTTATTCACAAGTTTTTTTGTTTTTTTTTTACTTTTGTATTAATTTTTATTCATTAATTAAAAAAATGTGTAATCAATATTAACACTTTTACACCCTGCACGTGGATTTTTCAATGCAGGTGATCCAAATCCATTGTTTTATATTGTACTAATCTTGATCATTTTTAATCACTATACATTATATTATCTAATCTTGACTATATAAAACAATCTGAAGGCAACTGGTTGTATGCTGACTCTGTCTCTGTTGCATCAAGACAATATATTAAAATTGTGATATTAAAATCATAAGTCCAAAATAATATATTTAATCTAATCATAATAATAATAATAAATTTGCGTTATTGTGGTAGATTAATTGAACCTCTATCTTTTTTGTCACCAAGATACAAAATTGCCCATGATAATGAACTGTATTTCTTACTATAATTAAAAATAAATATTTTTTTTAAGAAGTAATTAATTCTATCAGCTTCTTAAATAAGCACTTTTTAAAAAAAAAAATCACAATTAATTATTTAAAATTTAAACAAATTGAAATGATATTTTCAAATCAATGTACATAACTAGACTACTTTAGTTATATATAATGAAGACAATTTTATTTACAGTTATATTGAAGATAATACTTACTTTTTTAATAATAATAATAATAATAAGTTGTCTTCCATTTATAGAATAGATAACACACAAAATCCTTTTAATATCATAATAATTATATATATTTTTTATTTTTTTTAGCCCAGTTTCAGCAATTTCAGGGACTCAATGGCAATTTTGGGGAAGATGGTTGGCAGGCCTTATTATGGTTTGCTATTGTTCATGCAATTTGGATGGGGAGAAAATAAGATGGTCTCCAAGAAGGAGAAGGACAGAAGGTGGATATGTGAATGTGACTCCAATCAAACAACTGAATGCATCTTGTTGGTAAGGTTAATAACCAGCCAAACTCAACAAATTGTTAAATGTGATCAGATATTTAGATAAGATCTAGATTAAGTTACAAACGATATGGATGTATATTCTAAAGAAATCAATAAAATGAAGTATAGAAAATCCTATATAAAAAAAGGGAGCATTTTCCACCATACATAGACTCCTCTCAGCTCACACCTAAATAACAGATGTAGCCAAGTCAAATATCCTTCTCATCACAAAAGCAATTTATCTACTAATTTTCTAACACAAATCTCAACAAAAACAGCAATGCAGAAAGTCCAAAAAATTATAAACAAAATTGGGACATTTGGAATACTATCACCCAATTCTAGTTTTTTAACGAAACTGAGGTATTGTGTAGTGTTGATAGTGCTAACTCCAAACCCTCTTAACTGCAATGCTACATTCTTGGATGTTAGAGTTCGTGATGCTACTGTAACCTTAATCTTCAACATTGGATGATGTTTGGCACGGCTATTTAGGTAGCGAGAACATGCTTGGTCATACATTAGATACACATGATCTGATTTAATACCTTGACGTGGTCTATCCAAGTACACATTGATATTGCTACCTTCACCACCAGAGCTGATCTTAAATTCCAAAACCAAACCCCCATATGGAACTTCCGGAACAACGAAGCCAAAAATGAAGCCCAAGTTAGAGGAGTGTGTAGCAAGAACAAAAGAGAGATCAATAGTCACATAATCACGTTGTGTTGTCTTATGCACCAACCATTCAGGAACTTTGCTTCCCGGGTACACATAGGTACCTTGAGCATCATGACCAAATGTGGACAAATGTTGGTGTGCAAATTTAATCATGTTAATCTGTGCATTCAGCTCAATAGCCCTTAGAGAATGTTCATCCAATTTCAAGCAGTTCCAGAAAGCAACCCTTTTCTTATTTTCCTTCATTTGTTCACTAGCAGTAGAAGGAAACCTTACAGTCTCCAATGATACACATCCACGAGCATCTAGTGTTTCAAGCGACGGGGGAAGCTCTGGCAGAGTTCGAAGCTCCCTGCAATGTCTTAGATCAAGATGTCGCAGCTTTCTAAGATGCTTGATACTTGTTGGCAAGTTCTCAATGTAAGTGTATGCAAGACGTAGCTTTTCAAGTTTGCTCTGAAGTCCAATAGATGAAGGTAGTTGTTTGATACCAGTGTGTTCCAAACTCAACTTTACCATATTCTTTGAGGTCACTGAGAAATCCTTCAGTGACATGCAGCCATAGAGGGAGATAACGAAGTGAGTCTAAATGGATATTGCTTCGAAGGCTTCGAAGGTAAATGCAACCACCTAGATACAGTTTCTCAAGCTTTTTGAGAGAGAAAACCGATGGATGCACACTAGTCAACCTTACACAAAATCGGAGATCTATTGCTTTAATGTTTGTGGCCTTTGAAAAGTCTGGTAGCTCATTTAAGTGCATGGATGAGTGGAGTACAAGGACCCTTAAATTTACAAGATCCTGTAGCAATTAAAACAAATGAAAATGGATATTTTTTTATATGCATGAGAAGACTCTTGTGAATTAAAGCTGAAATGAATTAATATAGAGATATAATACTTACCGGCACTTCTTGCCAAAGTTTTCTCACTCTGCTATATGGCAAGTTCAACTCAACAAGATTTTCAGCAGAAAAGTTTGAAGGCAAAGATTCCAAAGGGTAATGTGTCCAACGAAGATATCTTAGTTCATTGGACAAAGATTCAAGCCCTTGGGGAAGATACAAGCCCCCTTGATCCCAGAGGCAACTGCAGGACCATTTGCCATAAAAATCTAGAAACTGGAGTTTGCTCATCTTAGCAAAGACTCGAGGGTTTAATTGCAATTGGTTGGTTTTTGACAAGTTGATGACTATGCTTCTGATACCCTCGTTACCCTGCAAGCATAGTAGTAGAAAATTTTCAAGCATCATTATAAGTCATTTTCCTAAAAAAATATATATAACTTCATCATTTACCTTGTTATATTTCAGTACTTGATAAACATCATCAGGATCCATTAGTCGACTTTGGCTTCTAGGATCTTCAATAGATTCTTGGCGAGCAATCTGCCAAGCTGTTTCTTGTATGATGTTGTGCATTGATACAGTATTTTCTTGAGAAACACTTATAAGAGCTTTGTCCTTCAACCTTTCTAATCCTGCAGCCACTGAGTAATCATGATCTTTCAATAAAACAATTATTTTCTTTACTTTGAGATTCAGTCCATCGAAAAAACATGCAATATCCAAAAACATCCTCTTTTCATCCTGGTCAAGATCATTGTAGCTCAATTTAATGATATCATGGACCTTTTTGATTTGCACTTTTTTAAGTCTTTCTAATTGGCTTTCCCAAATTTCTTTATCTTTTCCATGAAGAAGGTGACCCAAAACTTTAAGAACTAAAGGAATGCCTTTGGCATAATTAACCACTTTCTTTGATAGCTCATGGTACTCACTTTCAAGATGAACTTCTTTAAAGGCATTCAAATTGAAAAGCCTTAAGGATTCATCAAAGTCTAATGCCTCAACCTCGTATATATTAGAAAACTCTTTAGCAAGTACCTGCTTATCTCTTGTTGTTATGATGATTCTGCTACCTGATCCAAACCAATCATGTGTTCCAGCTAAAATTTCCAGTTGTTCCGAATCATTGACATCATCAAGAATGATAAGAACTTTCATGCGATGAAGCCTTCTCTCAACATATTGAGGCAATCCATTAGGTGTGTCAATTTTCAAATCATCTTCTCCTAATAATGTTGAAAACAGCTTCTTCTTTAAGGAGATAAGTCCATGTCTTCCTGACTCTTCTCTTATGTTAGCCAAAAAACAGCAACCTTCGTATTCAAAACACAGTTTATTATATACTTCCTGTGCAATGGTTGTCTTACCAATACCACCCATGCCCCATATACCAATAATGCGAACATCTGCTGCTTCTAATTGCAGCAATGATTCTACATGTGCAATTCGTTTACCAACTCCAACAAGCCCTTTGGAGTTAACTTGGTGCACATGATTCAACCTCATCGACACACATTTAACTATCTCTTTAACAAGCTCAGCATCACCCCTGTGCAACCATAAATAAGAAAAGAAAAGATGTATAAACAAGGACACATTTTAGTTACTTGAAAAAGCCTTACTAATCCTTCTGAATAATTTTTTATGGTATTACTTGAGGTGTAATTTAACCATCAAATTGAATGGACCAAGAAAGCATGGTATGAAAGATCTCTATCCTAGCATGAAACTTCTAGTAAGATCATACAACTACTTATAAAAAAATATTCTTAATCCAGAAAATATTGAACATTTATTAGATACTCACCGAAAAGTTGATGAATGAAATCCTAACAGATTAGCTGATTCATTCAAAGCAGATCTCCAGGTTTGAGTAGTGGTCAAACTATGTCTTACTTCATGTTTAGTGAAGGCATCTCCATAAGTCCCCTTTTGATATCGTACATCTGAAGGATCCACTCTGTAGAATACAGGGAGCACAATTTGCCCATCTTTTTTTCTACACTCAACAATCTTCACAAGTTCTAACAAACACCAATGTGAAGAAGCGTAGTTTTGTGAAAATATAATCAATGAAATGAATGATCCTTCAATTGCACCAAGAAGTGCCTCAGACAGTTCATCCCCTTTGAGAATATTGTAATCCACAAAAGTGTGAATATGCCTTCGAGAAAAAGCCTCAATCAAATGGCTAAGGAAATCTTGCCGTATGTCTGCGCCTCTAAAGCTAACAAAAACATCGTACTTTATAATCTGAGGGGTATGATCACTGGGACGACAAGTAAAACATGTCACTGGATTTGATGAAGAATTATTCTTGTCTATCTTTGCCGTTGCCATCAAGAGACAAACAAATACAACATGTTTGATTTTATTAGAAACTAGTCGGAAATAATAAGAATATGTATATGGCATTGGATTGACTATACTCTTGACCTTAATTTCTTCGTCTCCCTACACCTTTATCCAAAAAAAGTGATCAGCCACAAGATATCTAGCAATGAAAAGATATCAAACAGCTTTTTTTATTATAAGCAAAAAGTTATTATTATTAGAATAACTGAATAACAAGTTATGTGACTCCAACCTCAAACAACTGAATGCATCTACTGCTTAAAATTAAATCACTCCCAACAGCTTGAAGAACTGGACTAGTTAATATCTGCAACAAATTAAACTCAAATTATTCTCAGCCAACACAGGAGACAAAAATATACTAATTAACATTAGGCTTAAATAAGTTGAGTATCTTGTTTATTAGTTTGAATCCCTGAAATATTAATAAGTTTCTTAATTTTGTTTTGAGTTTTTATCGATCACGTGGTATCTTCTTAACTGTTGAATAGGTGATGATATCTCAATATATATCATATCAATAATTGAAATAATGTCAAATTAAAAAAATTTTGAAGACTCAAAATAATACAAAAATGTTTAAGGGACTTAAAATAAAAAATGAATATTTTTTATGTAATTAAAATTTATTTAATCCTTAATATTATATAAAATATTAAGCCTGGTGACTTTTAATGTGACAGAAATCAAACCATTAATAATTAACTCCTGCTTTAGAATTCTTAATTAATTGGTCAGAAATCAGAAGCGCTTAATTCTGAGAATTTTCGTGTGCTTTTAAGTGGTAACTTGGATCATTATAGTGAATAGTGATAATTTTTATAATATATATACAATTAAGCAAGCAATTTCATCTACTTGGTCTAGCTACCTTTTTTATTCCACCATGTCGATCTTTGGCCAAAACTGATCAATGACTAATTAAAAGGCGAAATTAAGAAAAAAAGTTGAAGGAAAAAGAGAGCATTACAAAGTAAAGATGGATTAAAACCTCATAATTACTGACCTGGAATGATTTCTAGTTATCACCTAGCTATTTGAATGAAGATTGTGTAGTTCCTCCTCAGCCTTAGGATTCATTGTAAGAGTGAGTTTATGGTTGCTGGTTATGTAGACTTACTAAAAGTTGACTCTGCCCACCCATCATGCACCTCTAGTCTTCTGTCCACAGAAAAGACTCAGACATTTAAGTCTTCTACGCGGGTTTGGAAATTTTGTTAGCATTTTAACTACTTTACTTTTCCACCTTAATTAATTGCCGTGTGTTCTTATTCATATGATTTTAATTAATTTCTTTGACGACTATATAACATATATATAATTAAACATTTTGTGTGCATTTGATGCTTTACAGTTTTTTATTTATTGTGGAGTATATTAAACCGTGCTTGCCGTGTTGGAAGAAATCATTCAATATACATAAAAAATTATTGACTGTTTCCAAGAAGCTGTTCAAAAAAAAAATAAAAAAATTGACTGCTTCCAAGAAGTTGATTTCATGTGCTGATCAATTTGAATCAATCTCTCTCTCCAGCTCTCTCTCGTTAAACTAAAAAAATCTAACATTTTATTAGCTGTTTGCTTATCTAGAAGTGAGCACATGTTTGTTTTCGATTTGTTTTTAGTTTTTGAAAACAATTTTAATTTTTAAAAATTATTTTTTATTTTGGTTTTTAAAATTAAAAAATTAAAACAATTTTATGTGTTTTATTTTTTTATTTTCTTATAATCCCATATCTTTTATATCAATGATAAAATACAAGATGATTATAATTTTTATACAATCATATTTTTTTATTTTATCTTTCTTACATAAGTCTTATTATTTTAATTTTATATTTCTTACATATAAATCTTACCTCTTCTATTTTATTTTTATTACATATATTAAAAGTAATTTTTAAATATCAAATAAATTTTCTCTTTTTAAAAATAATTTTAAGAAATTGTTTTAAAAATAATTTTAAAAATTAAAACTACCCATCCAACACACTTTTTTTTAGACATTATTTTTTTATTAAAATTTTAGTCACTCAAAAAAAGTGTATTCTTAATATTTTTATATTTTATTTTAACTCTATATTTATAAGAGTCAAAATATATTAGAAAATGTATTATTTAACGTGCGATGACCAGAAATCGTGATGTCCACGACCACATGTGCCTCAGCTATGATGCGGTAAGTCTTCATTCTCATTAATTTACATGGTTGGAAAATATGCTCTTTCTTTATTTTAGCAAAAGTCTTCGTTCTACGATAGTACGGATTTATTAATCACGTGAAGTTACATCAAATTTTAATTTATTCGAATTCAACGATGATATAGTGGATGATTTAAACAACTGAATGAAGCCATTGCTCCTAAAGACTTAAAGATCGAAGTGGACTTAATTATTAATATGTGTAATTAACAAGTTCAAATGATTTCTCAGCCAAATAGAGAGAAAATATATATATCATTTGATCACTGGGTCCTTCTGAAACAGCAAGATTCCAAATTAAGCCTTGTTTGTGTTTTTGGCGGGACACCGTGACAGAAACCAAACCAGATCGTTAATTAATTAATTTTCTGGTTTAGCATGCTCAGAAATCAGAAGCGCTTCTGATAACAAAAAAGTAGAAGTAATTAAGCAAGCAATTTCATCTAGCTAGCTTTTAAAATTAAGATGGATCCTCCTCGTTACCAGGGCCGGCCCTGGGTTGGGCTGGAAGGGCCACCAGGGCCCACTATCGGGGGTCCCAAATTATTTTTAATATTTTAGTAAAAAGAAATATATTTTAATTAATTTTATTTTAAAAAAATTAATCTCATTATTGTTTTCTGTATGTATTATTCTTCTATTTATTCTTAATTATTTCTCATTCATCAACAATTTAAATAGGAATAGGGGTTAACCAGTTATAGTATCTTTAAAATATTAAAACAAAATATTTTATTTTTAAAGCATTAACAACTCATAACGGCTATAAAGTTTAATTTTCTCTCATTATATTTTAAAAAAAAAATCTTCAACGTGTAAAAATCGATTTGTTACAACTAATAATTAAAAAATTGATTATATTTTTTATATTTTGTGTAATAGATATAAATTTATTATGACAATTATTTCTTTAAAGGATAAATTTAAACAATTAAATATATATGAAAGTATTTTTGGATTTTTGTTTAATTCAAAGAAGTTAAAATTATTAAATGATAATGAATTGAGAGAATATTGAGTTAAAGTTCATTTTACCTTTTCTCATGACAATTTATCGGATGTTGATTTAAATGATTTTTTCTCTGAATTGAAAGTGTTAAAAATGACTTCACCTGATGATTTAATGTCAGTTATTGAAATTCTTGAGTTTATCAAAGCTGCATATTGTTATCCAAATGTCTCAATTGCTTATAGAATTTTATTAACTATGCCTGTGACTGTTGCATCAGTTGGAAGAAGTTTTTCAAAACTAAAATTGATAAAAACTTACTTAAGATTTTCAATGTCACAGGAAAGGTTGAATGATTTGATAATTTTATCTATTAAGAAGAATATGTTAGAAAATATTGATGTTGATTTTATTATTAATAATTTTGCATTTCAAAATGCTAGAAGAAACTATTTTTTATAATCATTTGTATGTTTTGTTTTGTAATTGATGATATGCATGACAATTTCAGAGAAAATAATTTGTTGACTATAAAAGACAGCATAGGAGTTTATTGAAAAATAAATTATAATACATCTTCTTAAATAATCGTTAAAAGTTTATTCACAATATTTTAACAAGATGTACTTTTTTTTATTAATTATTTTTTTTTATCTTTTATTGAATACATATTTAAATTTTATAATATTTATATGTAAGGGTCTCTTAATCATGATTTTTCTCTAGACCCCTAAAATGTCAAGACCGGGGCTACTCGTTACTGAATGATTATTTAGTTTTGGCAAAATATCACTTTTGATCCTTTATGTTTTAATTTTTTTCAGTTTGATCATTTATGTTTTATAAGCTTCATTTTGATTATTTGTCTTTTTAAAATGACTTAATTTGGTTCTTTATGGTTTTTAAATAAGTTAAAATGATCATTCTAAAAACAAACATGATTTTTAATCTTGTAATGCGATTTTGAACCATTTTTTGACTAATTCAAAAAGTAAAACTATCTCATTAGATTCACTTACATGAAAACTATGAAACTCAACTGATGTTTAAATGAAAAAAAATGATAAACATTATATAAATTCCATGAAAAGTGTATCAAACGAACAACCGAATTAATAAAAAATATAATATTAAATGTTTTTTTAATTGTTCATGAGACTCATTTTTTTACACGATTTTTATTATGTTTGATTCTCTTTTGATTCATAAATAAGTTAAGTTCTACAGTTTTCATATAAATGAATCTAATAAAATAATTTTTACATATCAAATTCTTCAAAAAATGATTCAAACTCACATTATAAAATTGAAAATAAACATTATTTTAGAATGACCATTATAACTCTATTAGAAAAATGACAAATTTGAGACTTTTAAAATATAAAGGACCAAATTAAAAAAAAAAAACTAAAACATAAAGTATAAAAATAACATGAGTAAATTACAACAATACCTCCTGAGGTTTGCTTCAATTACACGTACACCCCCTCCTTTTTTATCCCTACACAAAATCCCATAACTTTTGGTATTTCATTACACTTGCACCTCCTCCATTGTAATTGGAGTTAACTTTATTAACTTTTCATGTCATGTGACTGACACATGACTTTTATAATATTTTTTTTCATCAAAAATGTCCTTATCTTCTTTTTTTGACATAGAGAATGTATTTGTAATGTATTAAAAAGTTTAAGGGATACATGTGATGATTTTAAAAGTTAAGAGAATACATGTGTGATGTGTTTAAAAATTAAGGGGATACATATGTGATGTGTTTAAAATTTAAGGGGTATATATGTGATGAATTAAAAATGTCAGGGAATACGTGAGTAATGAGTTTAAAAAGTTGGATTCGACGTCATTGTAGAGTTGCGAGTCACAGATGGGATCATCGTTGCCATAGACAAAGTCGTAATTAGGTTGAAAGTTATTGCGAACGTGGTCGTTGAACACGAAATAGATAACTCACATACAATAAAAATATTTTTCCTTTGAAAAAGAAGAGGAATAGTTCTCTCCTCTTAAACAATAGCACACGAAATAGATGAAAAAGAACCTTTCTCTCCCCTTTAGAGGAGCAATCTTTTTCTTCCCTTTAGAAGAATAATAGCATAGAAAAAGAAGTTTGGGTCACTTAAATATAAAAGTAATTACGAAATTTTAAATAAATTAATTAAAATTAAATATAAATTCATTTAAAAAACTAACCACAGTTTAACACCATTAAAGTAATCATAAAAAAAGAAGCAGTGCATATATAATTAAAAAAAATCATAATTGTATTTAGGAGTGTAGATGACCCGTCCCACTAATTTAGTTAAATGTGTTGTATTTTAAAATATAAGAACTAAAATTACGAAAAAAAAATAGAAACATCCAAATTATGAATTAAAAATTAAAGAAAACTGAAATTGGAATTTAATTTATTATAAAATATAATTAACATGATTTCAGTTTTCCATTTATTTTTTTATTCTAAGATTTAGTTTAGTTATACATGATGTTAAGATTCATTTGCACCCAAAAAAAAATGATGTTAAGATTCATATATTACATTAATAAATTAAACTAAATAACTTGATCTTATTTCATGTATTATAGGATTTTAATCAGGTCAAGTTTAACTAAATAATAAATTTAACTCTTAATGGATTCCTTGAGTGTTGAGCCCAGAGGAGTACTTGATTTGAACTAACTAACTGCTCCTCCCCATATCTCACCGCGACCGCGTATTCTTATATCTATCATTTTTCTTTCATTATATCATACTTAGTTAAACAATTTGTATGCCCAAGTTACTTTACAGTTTTAATTTTTAAATATAGCTAGAGAGGATTTATAATATATCCTTTATTGGAAATAATCATTCTATAAATATATCAAGAAGTTGATTTCCTGTATGTGCTTTATTATAATTTGATGTTCTCTATAATATAAAAAAAAAACTGTAAAGCAACTTGTGCATATATACACAAAATGTTTAACTATATAATCAAAAGAAAAATCATAAATATAATGGGGCAAGCGTAGTCAACTTAACATAAAACTCTTGAGGCAGATCAAATCCTTACTCCTTAGGCTAATCATGTCATCTGGGCTCAAGCAACTACATCGTGAAATTTTAATAATCATTCCAGGTCAGTAACGATCGAGGAGATTGTTTAATCCATGCATATCTCTTTTTTTTACTCCTTTAATTTGTAGTTATCTTCCAGTTAAAAGGTAGACGGAGTAGATCAAATAATTGCTTGGTCAATTGTGTGTATATACTGACCCAAGTCACCATACATAAAAATTTATTGACCGCTTCCAAGAAGCTTTTCAAAATAAATAATTAAAGTCTTAAATAAATTTTAGGTTTATAAAATATCTATTTTTATGGTTCCTATAAATTTTTTAATATATATTAAATTCTTATAATTTTTTTTGTTTTCTACTTATCATTATAACATGGTATCATCTCAACTTATATGTCATTACTTAACTAATGGTTGAATCCAAAATAAAACTAAACAATATTATATAAATCAAAGGAAATTCATTCATATTCACTGTCAATGTTACTCTTATTCCAAATAATTCAATTTTGCTTGATTTTTTAAAACTTTCTGCATAGTTGTTTTTATTGGGGGGTTTAATATTTGTGCCACTGTCAGAAAATTAGTAGAGGAGTGATGAAAGAAGAGTTGTTATGGAAAGAACTTTAAAAGAAGAATTTTATTATAGTAGTGAATAAAATTCAAAGCTAGATGTGATGAGAACGTATTGAGAGGAGCTTTTTGACTTGGCATGCAATTTCACTACCTTTCTAAAGAAGGGAGAAGGAGAAAAGAAAAAAAAACTGGAAGGCGAAAGAATGAATTAAAAGTGAAGATGGGTTATTAAACAATCTCCAGTCCTCGTCACTGATTTGAATGATTATTTAATTTTCAGTAAGTGAAAGTTTAGTTCCCTGAGCCCAGAGGACTGGAAAGAGCTTTCCTTGATTAGGGTTGGATTCGATAGCTAGCACATATCGACTTTGAGGGTCCTCTAAATACATATAAAAGTCTAAATTATTAATAATCTCAATTTCAATTCTCAACTTTGATAATTATTATTACACTCTTCTCATTTTAGAGGAGTTAAATTCCTAATCAATAATCATACTACTCTTTGTTGCTTAAAATATTTAATATAGTGTATATAATACTTTTACATCGTGTATTCAGACTTCAGAGACATATAATATACAAGTCCTTTAATAAACAATAAATTTATACAGAAAACATCTAATTCGTAGCTGGAAGTAGAAGTCCATCAGCATCGAAGGAGGCTATGTCACTTCATTGTAAACATCAAATGTTTTTCTTACTTGAAACAACAAAACTAGTAGTTTATTCTCATCCATCATAAAATGCCAATTCTATACATTAATTTACCCAAAGAACAATAAAAACGCTTGTCTTATGAATTCCAGAACAAGAATATTACAATTCGGAAGTTATGTCTTTTATGTGCTCCACCCTTGTTGAGACCGAAATGGTTGTTGTTGTTGTGCTCATAGTTATCGTCAACCATATCATGACACGCCTCTACTCTTCATGTAACACTTAACAACATGCCCATTTCACCATTTATGCTAATGCTGAAGAAATGGAACTCTACCCTTGGTTTCTGATAATTGGAACACTGGTAATTTCTTTCACATTTTTCACTGTGACCATGCTTGGATGGTGCATTAATACGAATCACATACGATCCAATATTCCTCCAACAACAGTGTTATCTTTTGGTGACAAGTTGTCTCCTTGCATGAGTTTAGAGTCTCATTCAATTACTTTCCAATACAAGGCTGCAGAAGAAGGCACAAACCATAGTACTGAATGTGTTATCTGCTTGACAAGTTTTGAAGAAGAGGAAAGTGTAAGAAAGCTTCACACTTGCAAGCATGTCTTCCACACCTCTTGCATTGACAAGTGGCTTGGCTCTCATTCTGGATGTCCACTGTGCCGCACTAAGATTGACAGAGTGAATTCCCCAAATAGTAGAGTGGCTTTGTAAGAAAATAATGATCATATATATGATCATGCTCATTGTTAACTCCTGAACTGAAGTATCAAAGTATCCATCATTAGTGTAAAGAATAATGCAAAGGATTTCATATGATTTATATGTTATTAATACAAAATCAAACTTTTGATAAGTTGTAAGAGGGGTAATCAATTACAAAGATGAGACAGTTTACAAGTTGATGAAACACATATATATTGTTAGATTCGGACCTGATCGATAAACAAATCAGACTAAAACACATTCTAATTTCATATGCAATATCATTATTTTCGTGGTTTGTTGAAGACCTTTCCCTCAATCCCTCAAGATTCGTCAATCGTCATCCTCTTTTCCATAAAACTCAAACAATAAAGGTACAGAAAATGAAAGTTTAGTGATTTCATGAGAGTGCAGACAGCAAAAAAGAGGTGTAAGAAGCAAAAGAAAAGTGTATGTCGCATGGGTGTAGAATATTTTGCTATGATTGATCCAGAGAATTTGCAATTTCATTCTTATTTTAGCAATAAATGTTGTTGAATATTGATTGATTTCATTTTCGGAATAGTTTAATAATGATTGCCGACAAGAAATGGTTATTCATTGTTTTCCACGTGCCTAATACTTTGGGTTCTGCTTCCCACTCTTTGAACGTTGGGCTGGGCCGTATTGTGACTCTTGTCTTTTTAGCCTCATGGGCCACTACAGGTGGCGCCTTGGTCCAAAACACTTTCAAATGAAAAACTTGATTTCAAGGAAACAAAAAATTGGGATGAAGGTGAAAGTCAAGGGTATAGGGTATACTCTTTACATTTAGATAATAGATATTATCCAATTGAAGTACGAAACGGTTTACAATATACCGAAAAAGATAAGTATGAAACTGCTTACAATTACAAGCATACAATATCAGTAGCTTTCATGCGGGATCAGTTTTTGGACTATTCACAATTCAACAAACTTTTTTATGAACTTGAATGCACATCTTTAGCTAATAGCCTAGTACTGATGGGACAGTTATATTGTACGTGGAGGTGGGGTGAGTGAGAGATATTATCTAAGTGCGTTAATAGCCTAGTTTTGGCGTTTTCTCTTAGGCACAAGTTAATTAGATTTTGTGAATCATGTATTCTAACCCAGCCTTAGGTTCAAAGTAGAGATAAAAAATAAAAAATAAAAAGAAACAGCATTTTGATGTGTACTTATATAGTGTATAATAGTATTGAACTCTAACACATCATAGTTATTAATTGATTTTGGTATATAAAAAAAGAAATAAATCAAACTGTTTCGTACTACTAGCATTTTGAATTGTAATTTTCTCCACATGCATCCCCATTTCTTGAATAAAGTCAAATTCCTTAGGATGAGAAATTCGGCATTGAAGTGTTATTGATTTGATGAGCAATACTATAGTAATAGAAAGTGGGCTTGATGCTAATTCAGCCCTATAAACAAACTTGTAAATTGAGAATTATTTTTCATTTATACATACTATTTTGACATGTGATGTGATGTGAGATTTCTAACACATTTTTTGGGATTAGACATTTTGAACTTGAAGGTAAAGTTAACAAGATTGAATATATGTAAATAGTTCTATAATGGTTTGATAGCAGGTGGTCTGGTGGTGTGATGACTCAAAAATCAATCACTAAGATAGATTCTAGTATCAATTTAGAAAGTAAATTTGATCAAATTTAATCCTACAAAATCAACTTATAAAATGAGTGTTTTCTTAACCATTAATTCAAAATTTGTACAAAGAAATTGGTATATATTACTATAAGAAAAAATGATTTTAACGATCAATTATTTTGTTTTTAATTTTTTTTATATTTAGAAACTAATTTTATAAATAGCTAAAATGTTAATAATTAATTACTTATTTATATATTGTTTCAAAAATTAATTCAGTGACATTTTTATATAAATTATTTTAATAACTAATTTAATAACATCATAAATCAATTTAGAAATTAGTTATTTTTTAATTTTTAAAATAATCTTTAAATTAATTATTATTGTGACTGAAAATTTTAATTTATAAATCAGTTAATATTTAATGAATTTTGTATAATATACAAGATTGTAGTATATAATTGAGGTAGGTAGGTAACTATTTTTATTTTTTTTTCTTTTGATGAAATTCATTAGGTGACTATTTCATTGATTCATTCATAAATTTAAAAAAAAACAAACTAGAGAATAATCAAACAGTAAACAGTCACATCATTTACACATTTAGTTTGATCCCATGAACTATATACCCCAAAAATGTCGTATATTGACGCCCAAAACAGAATTTTAAAAAAGATATATCTTCTTATAACTCATAATTTTCTATACATGTGCTTTGATTTGTTCCTTTCAATAGTAATCACACCGAATATAAATGTTTCTATAGTGCCTTGTGGAGCGGAAATTAAGAACACATCGTTGAAAATGCATGCTGATCACGTGTTAGGCCAACAAGCCCAAATTCATCTCACCTCTTCATGATTTTTTTTCATTTGAATCAATTCATTCTCTCTCTTTATTCCTATTAATTAGGGCTTCTTATATATAGTCAACCTTGATGAACAAGCAAGTTATCTACACGAAGATCATTAATTCCTTCTTTTAGACCGAAAGATAAAGATATTTTTAGCTAGTAGGTAGGTACGTACATCGTAGACTTAATTGTTAGCTAGTAAAAATAGCAGCCATTGCTGGCAATGGCATGCATTAATTTTCCTTCAAATCGGGGCTTCAACAACCCGTCTTTGTCACACTATTTACCATCATGTTAGCCTACGTCCAATTCTCAATTCTCAATTCTCAATTCTCAACCTCTATCATACTCTTATCCCTTAGCTAGGTCTTCCTAGATCCGGGTCATATAGTAGAACTTTAATTTAAATATTAAAATTAGAACCCAATTGAGGGTCGCTCTCAAATGTGTGCATGTCTGAAAATGATTAAATATGTACTACTATCTTAATTTTAATTTCAAGTATGGGAGTGGTTGGCAACGAATTAAGCACTTTCACTGTGTCAGAGTAATATCTATGTAGTATGTGTGTGCAGGAACAGGAGATGAGTTTGACTCTTGGAGCCGTTTTCAAATGATATCATTTCAGCTAACCATAATCAATGATTAGAGAATGTCAGAATGGCCCACTTTTAGTTTTAGGAATCTACAGCACTGACTAGAATTTTAACCACTTCGCTTCGTTCACGGAGGTCTGATTCATGTGAATGTGATTGTTTGCTGTCTCTGCCCCCCAATTTCTCTGTTATATTAGTAATCAGTTTTATTTTTACATGATAAGATTTTCTATTTATTAGTTTGATAATAAAGTCATTTTATGTAAAGAGTACTTCAAATGTCCCATATGCACATCATGAACTACGAACAGTGTAGCCATCAACTAGATGTACAGTGTAGGTTAAGTACATATAGGTAGTCATTTTTCCACGACGTGTCCAACCTAGTATTGATGATCTTCTTACATGATATGAGTAGGTGTGTTTATCAACATCACAATGACTGACATATATGTGAATCATCAAAAACCTAGAAAACTAAGGAGTCCTAGCTATTAAATTCAATTGTAAGGTAGCATGCCTGATTCACTATGGAGAAATATTGTGCACAACCCTTTTCCCATGGAAATGGGGCTTATGTTTGGCCAAGCTAATTCATCAAACTTACGTTTCATAGATTCTTTCAAGGACATGATGAAGAGATATATATACGTACACTGTAGACACACATTGTGTGGTGAGTATTGGTTAGGCAAGCTAAGGTCATAGGCATTGGTGGATTGTCCCTTCCTCAAATCCATAAGTCACCATCATCCCATTACTTAATTACTCCTAGTTTCGTGCTTTTACTTACTTTGAAAATTATAGCACAAGTTATATATATCTAAATGTCTTTTCCAAGTTATCTAGCCATGTGCTCAAAGGTGATTAGGAAAATCACATTCTGGGTAGGATTTAACAGCCGTGAAAAAGAAATGAAGTGTCTTATATGATTATTGTTTACTATTAAATTGACAGTAAGTATGTAATATATGTATATGATGAGTAGAGACTTGAGAAGGCAAGTTGATGTTACCCGAAAATTGTAAAATAAAGAGTTGTCTGATGCAGGGAAGATAAAGAAGTGCAGCACAAATTCAAGATTGTCGTTTATAGAAAAAACGTACGTACGCTAGTTAATTTTGAAATGGTAACCTTAATTCATGAAGATTGCCTTGTTGAAACATTACATTACATTTCTAACCTTCTTTTAATGCTCATTAAACATTTTCATCCTCTTCACTCAGTCTTGCATCAATCATTCTTTTTTTTTTTTTTCCCTTTTCTCAAATTCCCGAATTTAGACACGTATTTATTAATTTAATTTAATTGGTTAATAATTAAAATTCTTTAATTTTTTTTTATTAACAATGCATGTTTATTAAACTCGTACAATATTTCTTTAGTTGAATTTAACAGTATTTCTTACTGTAATAAAGTCGAGTAACCAACGATCAACATTTATTAAACCAGCAAACCTTCCCTTTATTAATGCGCCTAATCTAATAGCTGGTATATGTTCACATATAATATATAGACAGATCAAATATTTTACAAATCAGGCTTTTAATTAATCGAAGGCGTAACGTACGAATTGAGACATATATAGTCTTGTCCTTTCCTTTTTGCTTTCTCTTTTGCTTTTGCCAAATTTTACAGATGGAGAAAGATCGATCGAGCAAACAGAAAAGAACAAAGAAAGGGGTAAAAAAACTGACCAAAATGCAGGTTGTAAATAACGAGAAATCTCCATTATCAGTACACACAACATGTTGAACCGTAATTAACTAATGTACGATGTTACATGATCATTTTTACTTGTTCTCGAGATGTAACAAACAAAGTCTGTTTTGTCTTTAATATAAAAGATAAAATGAAAGGCACACTTCATACCCCGAATGAAACTTGAACTTTCACATCCCCTTCAACTCAGCGGTGAAAAGTGACAGTTCAATTTTTTACACTAACGTGGGACAATGTGTATTTATTCTTCATTGGTTGGACGAGGAACACGTTATTTGGTCTCTCTGATCATAGAATTTAAAGATGTGAACTGCATGCAATGAAATTCTATTATATATACTGAACATTAATTATTGCTATTTGGATCTCTGCTGAAGTGGAAAACTAGAAGAACAAAGACTGCAGATTCTAGTTAGCAACAATTTTCAAGATTCTGATGTCTGAAGTATACTGAACAACTGCACAATAAATCACCATGTTATTGTCGATTGAGAAAGATGTCTTGTCTTATTGAACTTAACTGCGTGATTAGTTGTGCCATCATTTTCATCAGGAACTGTGCATTAATTGCATAACAGATTCAACTAATCAACGCTTCCCTTCTAGTTATCTACACACTATTACCTGATTTATGGTGTAGTTCTCAAAATTAATTTGTGACAATATCAAACTTCTTTTTTGGTAACCAAAATATTAGGAGAAATGTTCACCATGCATGGTTGTATATAAAAATCCCAAACATCAATAAATCTATGATATGGTTACGTATATATTATGAACAAGCAGATTAACATGAAAATGAACCGAATGATCGACTTCAAATTAAGAAAAAAAAAAAAAAGGCCAACTAAAATTAAGCTAGATATAAGTATTAATTTCTAGAAATTGTAACCATGCATATAAGTGTTTCATATAAAAACAACCTTGATTTTGAGCTAATTACTTAATATAAAATCTCTGCTGTTCTCTCCATAGTGTATGGGACACCAAATGATTGAGCATTAAGTAATGTATATCTAGAGATTCCAAATCCAATCTTTATTGGACTGCAGTAAGGCCTGAGGAATATAAGAATCAAATAAGCTCAATTCCCAACACACATTACCAAATATATTCAGATTAAAAAATGAAACATTCCATCAGAAAAAAGAGGCTAAGAAAAATGCAGCAGGAAGCTTGACTTTGACAGAAGTTAACTTGTTTTGGCAAACCCAAGTAAAAAGTATAAAATAAATAGCCAAAGAGGGAATAATATTATTCATATACGCTTATACATACATTATCTTGTACCTGCATATAAAATTTTTGTACGTACCCATACTTTAATTCAACCACACATAAGTTTATATAATCATTATTAATTTTTGAAACCTAGCTAGATACTTTATATGAGCCAGGAGAATCTGCCATACTCCTATAGACCCTCCTCTCCCACACAAGTCCTTGTCTCTCCAAAGAGAAAATTAAAGCTGCTAAAAATTAAGCATTTCAAGACAAGCAATCTTCTTGGGATCACCAAAAATTTGTTCACTTTCTCTTTTTTCTATTTTCCGTATAGACAATCACAGTGACTCACACATCCAAATCCACGATCCCCCCCTTGTATTTTATTTCTCTTTTACTTTCTTTACTAAAGCTGCTACACTTCACTCTCATCTCTTCAAAAACCCTGCCACTTTCACTTTACTAGTAGCTAGCTAAATACCATTCCAAATTCAAAAGAATCAAACTAAAACCCCACATACACACACACACACACCCTTCTTCCTAGCTAGCTCCTCCACGTCAACCCATCAAAGTCAAAATAAGGCACTTGCGGCACCAAACATGGTGATGGATTGGTGCCACACGTGGGAATCTCTCACACATGTGTCAGCACTTGAGTGGTGTTTCTTGCCAGGCCGTAGGGGAGCAACACTAATCAAAGGGGAAGGTCCCCTACACACTACCCTTTCACCCCTTTAAATCAATTAATGTAAACATATATACTAAATCAATGTGGTTCATACAGGTGGTGTGATTGTATGTGACTATAGTACTCTTCATCATTTAACTTATAATATAATAATTGCTAACCTTATATGAAAATTATAATTAATCTCTAACCACTTGTATGTTGAAAGATATATACATGAGAATGAATGATATGAATTATAGAAGTGTGCGTGTATGGATGAGAATAAGTGATGAATTATATTGATATTTTGCTTTACTTTGCTTAGAGAGAGGATCTCAAGAGGATCAGTGAAGGAGAGAGCACACGTGTGCATGCGCGACAGTTCTGGGACATGTGGGGCCAATTCATCACGTGTGGATGCAAATGGAAGAAAAGCAAAAAAGAAGCTTAAGGGTACAATTTGTCTATGCTGTGATGTGGTCTAAAGCTGGCTTTCAACTTCTGAATCCAATTTGTATGTGACTCATTTTTTCGTACACCTACCTACCTACTTCAATATTAACCGTTAAATGTGAAATTAAGAAAATTTTATATATATATATATATATATAGTCGGATTTATACACGTTCAATGGACATCATTTACTTGGATTAAGAAAATTTTATCCTCTCCAAGTATATAAACATTTAATTTCGTTGTATATATACAGGGTTTAACAACTTTGAATCAATGGCATTCGACCTATATATTATTCTAAATATCTTTACTTTGGGGTGCGCCCTAGTTTCTCGGGCTGTGCTTCATTTATTTCCCAATCACTGATACTATTGGACAAGCACAAGCCATGGAAGTATCAATATTCAACAGAAAAATAAGCAATCAAAACATTATTAGTGAGACACAACCAAGGGTCAGAATTCGTTGACTAAAAAGGGCAACTTCAATTTGTTCTACCTTTTAAAGATTAAACGCCAGTAAAAAAAATGTCGGAAATAGTTTGCTAGTCAAATAATTAATCACTTGACTAATTATTAATCAATTACATTAAAAATCATTTAAAAAAATAATAATTTACTGACCAGATTTAATGATAAGAAAATATTTTTCTCTTGCCAGTTGCCAATTCCGAGGTGATTAAATTTTAGTAATAAATTTTTTTAAAAATTATATATAAATTATTTTTTCACTAGTTTAATTAATTTTTTATTTTTTTTAATAGTGAATATGAATGACAAACTGTTTTGGAGAAAAATGGTTTGCGCATGCATGTGTATGTGTGTGTATACATTATCAATATGTGGGGTGCAAACATATTGTGTTAGTATTTAACATATTCTTATATTATATGCATGCATAGCTTACACATATATATACATGCATGCGTAGATGAGTGGAACCACACGAAACTTCGCTTCTCATTATGAGTTCCATGAAATATATTCTTATCAACAAAGAAAAAAGTTGTAAAGATGCTGATTTGTGCTTCTCATCATAATTTTAGTGTATAGAAGGAACGGAATAAAAAAAGGGAATACTTTTCTTTCTTTTTTGTTTTTAATTAATTAATATAAAGAAGGAAGATTTGATGTGTGAATCCTGATCGATCCAACTTTGTTTATCATCCCATAACCGTTGAATACCCGCACCTGAAACAGAACGAAAAAATACAAATAATTGATTATTATTTTTTGTTCTATTTTGATCAACAAAACACTATTTTTCGCATTTGATGCTTTGACAAATAATTTTTTAACATATGATCATGAAACCGACATGTAACTTACACTACACATTCCTTAAAAAAAAAAAAACTTACACTACACATAATTTTTTTTTGAATAAATAAATTGTGCTTATTTGTTGCAAAAGTAGGAAAAAAGAATTCGTGCATAAAAACAAAGTTGACAGCCCGGCCAAACAAATGAGTAAGCTAATCACAACCAGTTATTTACATTATTTAATTTTATTCATTTGATGAGTAATATAACTACTAATAATTGAGAAGATAATTAATCTTAAAGTTAATTAGAGATGACAAAGAATCCGTTAATCTAGTATCTTCTAAAAGACAATGGAAGAAACCGAAGGTAATTCATATGACCCTATTTGTGCCCCTTTGTTTGGACATGATGAATTAAGCCACTTGCAGCATGTAGAGAGAATATGTAACCATGGTTGGTCTTGTACCTTTAATAGCCACATAAACATAAACTGGTTAAGTCTTATCTTACCACTGCACTACTCCTTTTACGCATATATAATTAAGTGGGTTTGTGCATGGTGGGTAAGTGGCATGTATACACAACCACACAGTAGCTAGCTAGTAAAGTACGTACTCTTATTTAGTTATAATTACCATTATATTGTTGACAGCACGAATCTATCTGTAGTGTTGGATGTTGGATTATGTGCTTAGCTTAGAGGGACAAATGATAGCTCTGCTATTAAATCGAATCATTTATATATGCTGGGTTTGTTTGTCCCTGCTTTTTTTATATAAAAAAAAAATTATTGAAACTTTGTATTATAATAAGTAAATAAAATTTGACGTGAAGAATCCCCTTACATCATTGATAAGTTTCACTTAGTAGTTAGTACTACTAGTTTATTATGATTGTTTTGAATTTCTCGTGTCACTTTACAACAATTTTTTTATAGTCAATGTGATACCAATTTCCAATCTTATTTCTAAATTATTATTCTAATTTCTCATATGGTCAATTGCAACCCGTAGTTAGTAATTTTATGATTTATTTTTAATTTTACAAAGCATTGTTAACTGAAATTAGTATAATCACTTTTTTTCTCTTTATATATGGACTTAATTATTGTCTGGGATCAATGCTAATAAACATATATAATTAAGTGGAAAATTATTCATGTATTTTGTTTGTAATTAATTTATTTTCATTTTTTAAATCATGATTGATTGTCGAACATTCATAATTTTTATACAAAAACTTTCAAATCAAATTTCTTGTATATTCATTATTAGGAATAAAAATATTATAAAACCAAAAATAATTCTATATAACAAAATTATTGTCGTATATCATCCAGCTCGAGTAATCATACAAGATACGTGTAGTATGTACTAAAAGAAAATATTTTCGTATTCATTATTTTTGAAATATATATATATATATATATATATATATATATATATATATATATGTATGTATTCAAATAAGCTTCTAATAGTAATAGTCTTTTATTTTAATTTATTGCTCGTAGAAGAAATGATTTAAGACACGGGGAGTTGTAGTCCAAAATTCAAAGTTATTAATTTTAACAAAATTTTCAACAAAGATTATAAAAAAGAAGTAAAAATGAAATCTATAGAAATAACGATTCTGTTCTTTTAAAAACCTTTTCTTTTCGACCTTCTTTTTTCACCTCCCCTCCCAAATGACCTAATCCTCTTTTAATTTGTTTCCCTATTGTTTTAGGCTTTTGTCTTTTAGATATTGTTTTGAGGATTTGAGATTTCCTTTGCTTTTGCCTTTGCGCGTGCCAAACTATCACTAAATGATTAAATTTAATTGTTTTGTATTAAGTTTCAACAACATTCAAAATAATATTGTTTTTAAGTTTTGCCAAGGTTTCTGACCTACAAGCTTTTTGTTTTCTTCCTTTTCTTGGTGAAAGATCGAGTTAGTTAATTTCAGCATAACCATGTTGATTGATGTGTATTATGGCAAAATCCAACAGCCTTGTCCTCAACCCCTATATATTGAACATGATCATAAGATCTTAAAGTAATGCAATCAAAGAGCTAGACATAAGATATACAATATAAAGAGATAAAAGAAGCTTAGATAAAATATTATAAACTTAATCATTTTGACAGATCCTGTTTTTTACAGTACTAATCTTTAAGTAGAAAAGAAAGAAAGAATCTCACCATTATCTCCACTTACGTACAGCGTTCATGAGCTTCGACCCACCACACACATTAGGCAAATATATACTCCTTCATATATTATCATCCAATTACAAATTGATATATATGAAAAATTGTTTGAGTTTATAATAACTAACCAAAAAACCATATCTATCATAATTTTTTATTAGTTAATAACAATGTAAATATATATATGTATATTGACCATGTATGCAAAATAAACACATTCAATTTACCAAATTCACAATAGCATACCATAATCTATAAAACAAAACAAAAAAGTAAAAGAAAACCTTACCACTTGCATCTACTTTATAAAGTTTCAACAAAATCACATATGTAGGACTTTCCTTCAAACTGAAAATTAACTTCTCATGCATGATAAAACTCCTCATACAGATCAATTGGGTAGTTTAATGTTTAATTTAATTCCATTTAAAAGAAAAAAAAAACAGAAAAAAAGAGTTGCATAGTTGATTAAATATTTAAGGAGAATTTTGCGTCTAAGATTAGTTAATGACAAAGTCTATTAGATGTTTGGCATGAATAACACTAACATGATTACTAAAAATATTTAAGGGTAATTAAGTATAGGAAGATTGCTGTCATTATTTGAAATCCAAGGAATCGTCAGCACTATTGGATGAGTAGGTGGTTTCACACCCACTATCCGGTGTATATTATGATTGCTGTACTCCCCCACTTCACCAACCATATGAAAACAGTAACAGTTTATGGTGTTTAAATTTGAAACAAATCATTTTTATTAGATTACAAAGTGCATGCCAATTAAATTCCCTTCACTAATTAATCAATTTCTTAATGTGTTTGTCAATTGCGGTTAGGGCATCACAGGTCCACGACAACGCCACGCTCTACAAAGCCATTCTTCGCCTATGACGCTTTAAAGCATAGCATAGAATAGCCTTTTCTTTTCCTACAGTCCAACATAGCTAGCTTTGAAAGCCTAGATTTCTTTTTTCCCTTCAAAATGTGTTAGTTAAGGCCATTCCAACTTAATTAGCATATCACACTGTTATGATTTAGTGGTCCTCCAATCCAAAGTTTCTGCTCCTAATTTTCTTTTCATTCACCTATTGTTTTGTTTTCTAAATTGATCGACCATCGGTTAGATGGTGCTTTTCATGCTAATTTAATTAATTTGAAGAATAAAGGAAGAGATTAATTATTTTTTTATATTGGACAAAAAAGAAAGAAAAAGAGAAAGAATGTCATAATGTTTGATTGCAGAATAACAAGGTTAGAAAAAAAAATTAACATAAAGAAAAGTAAATGGCAATTTTGGACTTCGAATCTGAACATTCCTGTTTGTTTTTTTTTTTTTCTCAAGTTTCCCTTATTTAAGATAATGTGTGAATCCCCATAAAGTTGTTTTTGTTTCATTTTTCCACCTCATAGTATGTATTTTATGTAGTCTTTTTGACATAGAAGGTACAGAATGTTTATGATGAACAAGGAACATTTAAAGGGGAACTTGAGATCTTATTTCATTGAAGAGGATGAGACAAAAAAGCAGAAGTGAAACATGGATGAAGCAAAAGAAAAACATAGAGAAAGGAGTTTGAGATATTGGAGTTATTTTGGGATTGAAGGTAAGATATCAATAGCAATAGCAATATTCATTCAGCGGTTTGCATTAGCCTTTCAAAAATAATTCAGGTACAAGCTCTTGGCTTAGAAGCCAACCAATTTGACATCAAGGTTTTTAGAGAATCCAAGAAGAGATCTTTTGTCCACATCTTTGGAGACCATGCCTTATATCTCTACCCTTTTTTTCCATTAAACCCATCATTTGACCTCTTTTTTGCTGCCTCTAAAACTAACAATGCTTCCATTGAAATTTTCCACTGAGTAATTTTACCCCCTAAAAGAAATCGTTTGAGAAGATTTAACTAAAATAATTTCGAAATTTTGAAAGTGGAAAAATAAATAAAGGATCCCATATTCCCATAATCCCATCAGATTAATTAACATACCCACTTTTTGACTATTGCTACCACGCATATGAGATGCATGAAGATAGTGTTAATTTCAAGCAAAAGGGGCCCCCACACATAAGAGAGAAAGCAAAAGCCCTCTTTTCTCTTGCCATGAATAAGTGTAGAAATTCTGCCTTTGCTTTCAACTTCATCTTCTTCCCGTTCTTTAATTGCTTTTTCACCCCTTTTCCCCATTTCTCGTGCAAACATCCTCATCAAATGTTACCCTCTCTTGCTCAATGATATTGCATGAAGTACACATTTTAACCATAAAATCAAACACAAAACCATCAACAATACTAATAAAACAACAAGAAAAATATAATACAGAAATTAAGATAAGAGAGTGAGATTAAGAAAAACAATAATACAAAAAAAAAAGGAGAAATCTTATTATCTGATGTAAACCCCCACACCATTAAATTCTAATTTAAAAGTAACCCCACTTTTTTTTTCCCTCAAAATTACAGAATGAAGCCATTGGCAATGGCTCTATTGGTATTGAAATGGGTAGTTTCATACACCGGTAACTCTTCCCTATACCTCTCAATCCCAATTGCTGATAGATTATCCAACTCAAAAAGATCAGAACTTGCACAACTAGCCACATCATCATCTTCTTCTTCATCTTCATAATGCATAACTTCATCAAACTCCACTTCACTCTTTTTCTGATAATTCTTCAACATGTCTCTTGCTAACTCCTCCACCCTGCGACTCTCCTGCATGACATGCAGCCTTAGTTCCTCACTTCTGTTCCTTCCATTGGAAGACACCAAACTCTCTTCACCTTCATGAAGATTCTTGTGACCACAAGGCCTACAATCTTCATCCACTATCACACTCACAGGGCAAAACCTCACAGACCTTTTTGCACCTGATCTTGAAGAAGGGGTTTTGCTCAAACAAGACCTTGAAAAAGAAGATGCTGATGAACAAGTGGAACCAGGTTGTTGTTGTTGTGCTGCAGCAGCACGATCTGTCGCAACCGGGGTGAGGACGGGACGATAAGTAGATGTTGTTGTTGTTGTTGAAACTTTTGCTTTCTTGGCATTTCCACTTGAAGTGAAGAGAGAGTTGAGGAAGCTAGCAAGTTTTGCACCTGGTGAAATTGGTTGCTTTGCTTTCTTCAACTCACCATAGAGGATTTTCAAGGCTTTGGACTTGGTTTTGCCAAAACCATTCTCATGCTTTGGCTTTTGGCTTTGGGAAGAGTGGCTCCTGAAGTTGTGACTGTGAAGTGAAGCATCAAAGTTGGTTTTTGTTTTATCAGAAACACTGGTTTTAATTGGCTTTGGCCTTTGTACTCGATAGAAGGACTCTGACTCTGAAGAAGAGAACCCCCCAACAGAGCTTGACTCAGAGGAGGTTGAGCTTGAATACATGGAGAGTGTGTTTGAAATTGAATTGCTTCGCGTTCTTCTTTCAAATTCTGTCAATGAGTTTCTCCCCATTAGAACTTTCTCGCTGGCTCTCTTCTCTATCCAATTCTCCACCTTCCTGGCCCTGCGAGAGTTGTTGTGTTTCTCAGCTTCAGATTTCTCTTCTCTGAAACAATTGCTCTGTTTCTGCTTCCTCATGGTTTCTCTGTAGAAGATGAGTCGGGCCTCTTCCTTCTCCTCTGTCGTATCTTCGTCGATAGAACGGTAGATAACGTCAAGGAGAGTGGAAGAGAAAGAAGGGTTGTCTCTGTGGTGCTGTTTTCTTGAGGGCTTATTGTCCCACTTGTCCATTCTGTTTTTTTTTTTTTTTTATAGAGAATAGAGGAGAATACAGAGAGGGGAGGGTGAAACGGGATTTTGGATGGTATCAATTACTTGGCCTTTGTTGTCTGCTTCAAATAGTGGCACTGCGAAAAGCTCAAGTAGAGGAGAATGATGAGGAGAAAGAAATGATTGTGAGAAAGGACAAGGCCATGGCTTATGGCTATATTTCCAAAACAAAGGACTGTGTTTGGAAATCACTGTGGGAGGACATAAGAGGAAAGAGGAAGAAAGAAAAGAGACATGAGTATTGATGAGTGCTTGATGGTTTAGATAGAGACAGTAATGAAAGCCAAATTCCACGCCTCAGAGGAGAAGAGAGAACAAAGGATGATTGAGAGAGAGAGAGTTTTGGAGAGTGGTTTCTTTTGGATGCTCTTATAAAGGGTTGGGGGAAGAGTATAGCTGGCCAGGCTGTCAATAATGATGTGGATTTTCACTTATTTTAAAATTAATGTTTTTGATTATTCAATTCACCTTCTCCTTCTTTCTCTCTTCTAAGTTTTTAGTATTTTAGTTTTTTTTCCCTTCATTGCATGAATTGACATTAGATCCTTACTTTTTCTTTATATAAAAAAAGAAAAGGAAAAATGTATGTATAGTTCTGTAGGACCATGCAAAGCAGATATTGATCCTAGATGTTTTGATCCTGCAAAGAAGATTCCACTATTCTTGCTTGATAAATAAATCTATTGATATCTGTCTTAATTTGGATGTGGATATATCATATATATGCAGTTTCTACTTTCAATGTACAAACAAATGTGAATTAGTGGAGCTTAAACTTGGTTGTAAAATCTTGATTATTACCATCTTTAATTGGTGCCTTTTATGATTAAAAGGACAGTGTAGTGATTTTGGTCTTGATTATTACATATAGAAAATGAGGGCTAGCTATGAACATGTGTGGAGCACTTCCAACATAAGGTATTATACTGTATTATGAGGCATTGCCATTATACTTCTGTTTGCACAGTCAACTAATGCGGCTACTGAACTGAACTTTGGGCTTTAAGTGTTCATTTATTTTTTTTCTGGATTCTATTAATGCCCGTGACTTCTTCAAATTAAAGCTCTTCTCCTTTTGCCTATTTTAATGAAGTGCAGTGTGGTATAGGTTTAACTTTGGAAAGAGAATGTTGGGGATTTTACTTGTGTGAAACACACATTTTTAACCCTTTTATTTTTTTTTTTTATAGAGAAAAAAAATTGAAGGAAAAAAAATTAAGGACTCATTTGATTCTTTTTTTAAATGTGCTAATGAGATATCAGTTTGTTGAGGCTGATAAATAAATTTTAAAAAACAGAATGGCTTAGTTTTACAGTATTAGTTATTAAATAATAATAAAAATACCTCATTATCATATTTTTTGGATTTATTGATTTAGGAGGGAGGAAATATCCAAGACAGAAATGGGGTCGCTAGAAATAATGAATGTAGAGGTAAATGCATTTTGAATCCATTAATTAAAAAGTATAAGTGCTATGCCTGAATTATAAAAGCAGGATCAATAGCAATCTATGGTTGCCCCTGTCATTTATGGAAGCTGACTTGATTGACAATGCAAAAGAAATATAAACACACAAAAATGGTCGTTCAGTCCTTTCAATTGTCAAACTTTCCTCACCTACGTGTCTACACTTGGTGAGAGGGGGTTGTATTGTTTTGTTTCACTTTGTAGGGGTGCAACAAACCAAGAGAGATAATTAGTGGGAGCATTGTGTGCTTATTTGCACAATCATTGCTCTCGTGCCTCCTAAACTTTATGAAGAGATTGAAACTATCTTGCAACGAAGAATTAATTAATTAAGAAAGCCACAGGAGATTTTATTTATTAATTAATTAATCAACACTGGAAAAGGATGAGAGCAAGAGAAAGAGATCAAAAGTAGGATTAATTAAGTTGATAAGCTTGAAAAAGGCACCAAAACAAATAAAACGACTCGTGTGTATGTATTTTTTTTTATATATATAAATGTTAATTTTGTTAAAAATATTAGAATAAAAATTTTTAACTCGCGATCCCTTTCTTTTTCCTTATTTCTTTATTTTTAAATTTTCTATTTCAATCTCCAAATTAATCTTATATCTTCTTCACTATGTATGCATGTGTTGAGATGTTCTTTTTCTGCTATTCTTTTTTGGCCTCATCTCACTTTCTCTCTTTCCTTCTGCCTTCCCTTCGGTTTCAAGAAAATATTTCATAATGAAACGTACCAGCTAGGCTGATAATATAATAACACATCCACCAAGTGTCTTCTATAATTATATATACAAAAGCAACTAATACACAACCCATATAACAATCATGGGGTGCTATGATGATACACGAGTCTCAACTCTCACGTTTCATGTGTAACGAATTAATAATTTAGTACGTATGAAGTACTTGGCTAGCTAGTTAGAAAAATGATTTTCAAATTACAACAATTTTATTATATCATGTAAAACAAATTCGAGATTCCATTATCATGTCACTCGTATGCACACTACTATTAACCATTTATGAGAAATTGATTGTGAAATTGATGAGTAATCAGTCGGAAATTTCATTCTTAAGAATGAAGGAAGTTTAAATCAATTGTATGAGTTGGTTTTCAAGAAGGTGTGAGACAAATGATATCTTGTTTGAGTGAAACAATAGTTCATTCATGGTAAAACTTGACTTTTTTTCCACCAATTTAAGACTTTTCAAACTAATTGCTTAAAAACAATATCTAATGCTCTGAGGTAATTTTGCCACATGATATAGACAAGTTATTATTTTACTATTGTTTTAAATGTTTGTTTCATCTATGCAACAAATGAAACACACCAAAAAAAAATGTAATAAATAAATGTGGGTTAAATAGTAAGCAAAATTAATTTCGCTTATTACATATGTGAAACTTGCTCGACATGCGACATAACACAACTGCAGTTATGCTTATGTCTTCTGTAAAACCAACATATAAAAAAGGGTTAACTATGACATACATGACTTACAAAAAAGTGTAATCCACCACCACCACCACATGCATATTCTTCCACGTTAGATGCCAACATAGGTCCCTAATTGTCACCTAACACTATACTATTACATGGTATGTGGTGAAGGTAGGTTGCAGAACATTAATGAACATGTGGTACGAGAGGTTATATAGTAGTGCTCTTCCATTGTCTCTTTTATGCAAATGACTCTCACATATAAGGGACAAAACTTGTTTAGTATTTAATACATTTGTTTGTTGCAGTGTTTTTAATTTTTTGTATGTTTTTCGCATGTTATAAAACCATAATATAGATATTAAATAATAAAATAATGTAGTAATCTGTCATATGACAAAAACTATCTCAAATTCTAGTAAATGGTTTTTTCGGTGATTAATTTGGAAAAATGTTTTAATGATAATTATAAGAAAAGTAAAAAAAAAAAAAGACAATATAACTTTCAAGTTAAAAATTAGTGTTTACTTTTTGAACGGATAAAACATGAGCAGACAAGAAACACTGAGAGACTCTTTTCTCTTCTTAATGTATGATCAACAATATTGAGAGTAAAATGGAATTCATTATTATCTCCAATATCCGTTGACCTTGCAGTGCAATATGCTTGTTGAGTAAAACCTAGCTATTATTTTCACTCATACTTTCAAGTTTCATCATATAGCTAAGCACTTCAATTTGGCGTTTCGTCCTAAACAAAATTTAGCTTAAAACGTGATCCACTTATTACTTCTGTAATATCTCAAAACTTAAGTAATATATGAGTTTTATTCCCTTGTAATTATAACAAGAAAAGGCTCTGTTTCTATCTTTCTATTTTGGTTTTGTTTTCCAAAGTATCCTCCCCATTTATTAGATGCGAATTTGTTGGTAGATGGAGGTGGTAGATGTTTTATTTCATTTCTTTAATTAGTATATTTTAACAATGCAATGCCAATACAATTATGCAAAGCCTTGCAACTTTTCAACGATTTTTGTATATGAAATAGAATATTCTTTATACTCCTAGCTAATAATAAATATATTCTACTAATATAAAAAGCATCACTAAACAGAACAAACTAATTATTAGGACTAATACATGTATTTTAATAAAATTAAGGATCATATGAAAATAAAATATAGACACTAAAATTATAATTGACTAAATTCATGTATAATAAACATGTTTTTCATAATCATGAGTTTTTTTTTTAAAAAGTCAACAATAATTTATTATTAATTATATATGTGTAACATAATAATTAAGATTAATTAGTTATCTTAGTTTCAAAACAAATCGATATTAATCTTATTAAATACTATTCATTTTGCTAAGAGTAATGTTATTTTAACACACATATTCTTAGACACTTTATGGAACACCTTTAATTCTATTTATTTAATCTATTTCATTATATTACTTATTATATCTATCATTTCTTATATTTTTTTTACTTTCTCATTACATATAAAATATCATAGGATGTCTAACAAATATTACTCTTAATTAGTCTAGTATGGAGAGAATCTAAAGTAATCTTATGGAATTAAAGGTTGAGGATTGCTTTCATATCATGGGGTTAGCAAACGAAAGTAATATTGTGAGGGTTAAGATTCCATTTAGATCATTGGCAATGACCAATATGGGGACCCAATTAATATAAAGCCAAGTCATATGCCACATTGACATGGCCTATATAGCCCCCAATTAAGAAAAAAGTTACTTGCATTGTTTCCATTGTCATCATCCTTCCTAAGAACGTATATAAAAGTTTATTCCTTATGGATGTACGCTTCAATCTCCACCAATATATCACCCCTTTCGAATAGACATGCCACTATACTAGGGCATGCTATAGCATTAAACCGTTAAGAAAGTTATAATTATGCTAGCTGGATCGAGGATGATGATGCTGTGTGTGTGTGTGTGTGTGTGTGTGTGGATTTTTAATTATTCGGTAAATATAATATAAAATGCGTTTGTACTTTGCAGTATTACGTCGAAAAATTATTGCATATAAAAAAATAACGTTCGGAGTTCAGGATTCTACACATTAATTAGTTACATTTTTTTACTATGCTATACGATATCATTAAATGATGTTTATCAATATGAAAGCTGTCATTTCACATAATGCGTTTGTTTTTTGCCTTTCCGAAACTTTTGTTTTTAGCACATTGACGAAATAATTAATTATTGTCCTAAACATCTTTGTTTTCAAGCAACTATTAGTACCACGTTAAGCACACTTTGTCTTTGAGACGCAAAAGATAGAGGGGGACGTCTGATAGAAATAAAAAGATAACATGAAAGTTCGTAATAAGGTTGCTAGCTAATATGTACATTTAAATATTTATATATAATGATACAACCTGCCCAGAAATCTAATTCTAAGTTATTTTTAACACTGTTCAAGAGGACATTCAAGATGCTGCTAATTCAATTCCTCGTGTCACACACATAAATAGATAATTAAAATTAACTAAATATACAGAAATGCAGATGATGTACAAAAAAAAAAAAACATTATAACAATAATGTGGGTTAATTTCCAATTTTTCCATCAATTTTCCACTGAGCACATAGACTGCTATCATACTTGTGATTTCTAAAAAAAAAACAATTTCCATCAATTAATTCCCCTCCTACATTTGGTTCTGTAAACTATTATTTAGCCAAGGTTTAATTGGTTTAAAATTTTCTCTTTCTTTTACCAACTCTACTCCAACTCAACCTTGCATTGAGAACATAAGTATCATCTACAATAAGTAATCCTAGCTGTGCTCAATTCTTGAATATTTAATCTAGTTATATATTCCATACTTGAATATTTGAGAGCATTAACGAAACTTGAACAATTTTACATGATTAGTTAGTCCATGCGTTTAGCATATATGTATCTGACTACTCTAACACACCTTTAATACTGAACGATATTAACATGATTATCATCTTTTTGCAATGAAAAAGTCAAATATAAAAAGTTCATTTCCCTAGGCTTAATTAGTTTCAAGTTTCAATTAGGTTAATTGCAAGATATTTGTAAGATACCCATTTACACAAAAAATGCTGAAAATATATAGAAGAAGAAATACACACGCATGGGACTACATGATTGCTACGATGTTAGAGAAACTTTGTCTACCACAAACAACACAATGAACCATGGAGATATGAAATTCGTATGATTCTTTTCCCTTTTGGAAAAAGAGAGATGCATATGTGACACCTCTCCACACTACAAACACACTTTGCAGGCCATGCCTCTCGCTCTTTCTCTCATATCCATCATCATTATTCATTTTTTTCTCAAACTTGGTTAATTTCAAACCGTGGGTCACCCCCACAACCACAATAATCCTTAGCTTCAATCAAAACCATATATTGCTGCTTTGGCCCATTTTGATCGTTTTCCGCAATACAACAACCACTTATCATAATAATAAATCAACCATGACTGCGCCTAGCTTCATGCCTATCCGTTTAACTATTGCTAACTGCACGATTTTCATATTAAATCATTCAGTATTCCATGCTTCTATCCACTACTAGAAAAACGCCAAATAGTCCACGAATTTTGTGACCGAAATATTTTGGTTGCAAATGGCCACCAAAAACACAAAAAGCACGTCCAAAGAAGGTTCTTTCTCTTCTTGTCAGCTACATTTGGAATCCTACAAAAAAAAAAAACAATAGGATATGGATATATATATATATATATATATAATCCAAAATTCTCAAATAAAAAATTTCAATTAAACACAAAATCTCAATCAAATATATATAACTTCTTAAATTAAATATGTTATTCAAAGATTGAATCTCTAAAATTAAGGAAAGATAAGACTAACTTCAGTAATATAATTATAATCAAATTTATATATCTAAACAATGATAAAAAAAAAACATTTAATCATATAATTATCAAGAGAATTAAGAAAAAAAAAAAAGAGATTTTGAGATGATACCGCTAGTAAATTAAGGCACAAGCCAACAATCCAAAGAGAAGGGGGTTTTTTAGATGAGAGAGTGTTTCTTGTGGTAATAGTGAACGCTGCAACACGCCACAAAATTAGAAACACGCGTATTAGAAGAAAAGAAATAAAATCATAATGATAATAACAAAGTAAATGTGATATTTATCTAGTAGAATATCGTTTTTCTTGCATAGCTATCTATCTATTAACCCACTAAAGAATACTATACATGTGTATGAAACCTTCACATCCATAAGCTTTGCTTTGGGTCTAATGTATGTTAAAGCTTTGACTAATTTATCTAACTCAAACAAAATGAGTTGTATTATGAGACAAAACACTCATTAGTTGCTGATTATTAGGAAGCAAAAGCAAAGACGAACAAAAAAGAGGTTATATGATTACACTAGTGTGGGAAACCCTATTCTGTGGGTACTCAGTTTCATTGAAAAGTGAGATATATTGTCAATTTTAACCTGATAAAACTGACGATTTTACGTATCCAAATGCATTTACATAGGCCGGGTCAGTAACTAAATTATTTGGAGTGCTTCATATATATATATATATATATATAGTACTTGTATATGCATGATGGCACATGCAGTATAAGATTATATTCGCTGAAGTAATTTTTATCTTAGATAATAGATACCACTTGCTACTTATGTTTATTTTTCATACATATCACTGTAAAGGGTTATGATCCTATAATTAATGATATGGTGCTAGCTAGTAGTTTTGTAGAAGTAGGAGAGACAGTGTTTATAGTGCTAGACACTAGCCATCAACTCCTATTGATCTGAAAGAAAAGCAATTTAATTAGTTTTGTTTAAAGAAGATAGAGTTTGGGTCCAATAAATAAATAAACTATTAAGAGATTTTATTCTTTAAACGGATTAATTTATTCATCTCAATTTGAATTAATCGGAGTCTAACTAATACGAGTACTGGTCAATTCTCACAAAATAAAACTATTAATACATGTAAGGAAGCAGTTGGCTATATAATTAAGTTATTTGTCATTTTATGCTTATTAAAAAGATGGCGATATTTGACTGTCATTTTATAAGTGTGAAATTGAAAAATCTTGATACGCAGACATTGCTGAATTTTAAAAATTGTAGAAAAATATCGTTAGTGTAAGGGGTTTTATGAGTTTTAAAGGAGGCTTTTGTAAGTATATAATATATGTTTGTTTTAGAGTTAATTTGAATGTAAATGAACTTTTATTTCAAAATTTATAAATGTAACTTTTGAATTTAAGTAATTTTGAGTACATTGAAAAATCCAAACAACTCAACAAGGGAAAGTTTGTAAAGTTTACACATCAAGAAGGTGAAATTTAGAGATATAGTGTTTCTACTTTCATTTGAGGCTGCTTCATAGGCAAGTTAAAAGGTGAGTTTAGGTTGAAAATGGTTGTTATTATTCAACTCATTCCTGGTTGTTGGTCATTATCATTATAAAAATTAAAAATACATATAGTACTGTTATTAACTTGTTATAATACTCTTACGTAAGAAAGACATTAGGGGGAAAAAATTACATTTCTGAACCACCTTCTCTCCTTTTAAAGAAAAAAAGTTGAAAAACAAAATAAAATTTCCTTTGGTTAGATGAAAGAAAAGAGAGTGAAGGATGAGTGGTTTGTTCTCTTTTATTCTGCAGATGTGACGATAGAAGCATAGGATAGCTTAGCTTAGCCGTGCCGTTCACAATCACACTTTAAAATTTGTTGTATGT